>OW028687.1:16087500-18487500 GCA_932294315.1 Epinotia nisella
TGAGGAAGCAAATCGACCTAAATCTCAGACTAAGCAAAGCTTGTAGTTTGGGTGCTTAGACAACGATATAGTTATATACTTCTGAAAATAAATCTATACTCAATACTATAAAGAGGAAAAGTCTATCAGATTGTAGCTTTGTATGTCATGCTATTGGATAATCTCCGTAACCAATTGATTAATTTCAAAAATCTTACATCCGTAAAAAAATGTTTACGGACGATAATTGTACGTGATAGCGTCATAAGAAAACATTGATGAAATTGCATAACACGTATTTACTCATTTATCGTTAGGTATACTCCAGTGAAGTTTCGAATAAAATAGTCTATCTAGTCTTGTTTCCCCATACAAACTTTGGACCCCCATTTCACTACCTTAGAAGGTGAATTTTGAAAAATCCTGTCTTAGTGCACCCCTAGACCTTATAAGGAACGCAAGTGCCAGGAATCTCTAGAACCAGCGGTTTGGGCTGTGCGTTGATATGTCAGTCAACGGAATGGGACAATGCGGTGCTCATCGATTTATAAAGGCTGGCGTCCACTAGGCTTGCCGAGGCGCGTCGAACGAATCGAATCGAAAATAATTCGCCTTCATACAATAACTATGAAAGTGCGTCGATTGACGCAGAGCCGCGGCGCGCCGAATCAAGGACGCACTTTCATTGTAACGTATGAAGGCGAATTTTTTCGATTCGAGTCGACTCGGCTCGGCGAGCCTAGGGGACGTCAGCCTCACGTCAAAAAGGGAAAAGGTAGTTAGCACCATTAGTTAGGTTACTAGCCACTATCGATACACTGTGATTGGTGGTATGTTTCTACTCCTAATAGTGCCTTACAAAACCAAATAGCACCACTGGCTGGCTGCCAGCGGTCGTGTCCCGGTCACAGGTACTCGCCGTGTTGTCTAACGTTAGTTATGAGCTTATTTCGTCATCCATTTGTGTTAGTGACAGAGAAAACGACGTAGTTGTTGAGAAACGGGCAATAGCGGCCAGGAATATATTCCTATAGTCATTTTTAGTCGACTGCCAAAGATGGAATAGTTTTACGATTGGACGGATGTAACTGCTACGCTGCTAGGTACAACATGTTAGGGACCCTACCTATGTGATGGGATATTTATTTTAAAAGCAAGCCCAGATATCGCAAAATTTCTTTCTTATTTGAACTAAAAAAGAAAATTACGCTGTTATCCCTAAGTTAATTTTAATCTTCTAATCATAATTTACTTATTATTGTGTTATTTAATTATTGTTATTATCACGATTGTGGTGTAAATTCTTATAATTTTGACTATGGAAAATTTGTACTGTAATAGGCATGATGACTCATGTTAAAATTGATAACATAGTGCTGCTAAATGGATAGTAAACCATCAAATTATTGCAATAAAGTATAAATTAAAAAATATAATTTATATCATAAAAAGATATGAACCTTGAATGTTAAGAAAAAATTGTTGTTTTTTTTTTATTGTCCAAGTGAAATTTTAAAGCTACCAATAGAATCCTTACGCATTTATAGAAACAAAATTTTATCACAACTATGGACCTTAACGCAGTATTTCGCGACCTAAACAGCAATTTACTTGATTTCCCCTACAATGATTAGTTCAAATACTTAAGTGTGACGTCATACTTTTGAGTCAATCAGTATGAAGCGTTTCGGGTGCGGCCAGCGAGGTCTTTTAACTCAATTTTTTGGGTATTTATGTTATTTTATTGTAGTTGCCCCCATACAAACATTTGTTCCTCTCCAAAAACTGGTTCGAATGGCATCGAGAAATTTTTTTAGTCATCATGCCTATTTCTATAATGAAATAATTTTATATAATCTGATCTAATCATATATTTAGCTACCTAAAAGCTTGCTCAAGAAATACAACGAAAAGAGTTTGACACATTTTAACATATAAGATGTCGACAGATTTGGCATAATGATAGGAGTTACCTGACTTATCTGAAAGAAAAGTGTTTTTAAATTTTCCCCACTTATGGTTGTCTCGATGAAAATTAAACCTTTTAGGTTAACATTTGCAAGATTTTAACCTGTGTCTTTTGAAGAATTATCTACGACATGTTTTTATAGATTTTTGACCATGAATGTTTTTTTTTAAGGTGATGACATATTCAACGGATGAAAAGCCCGATCGCAACTTCTCTTTTCTATAAGGTAAACGTGCTAGTTCTCGACGATGCTCTAGTGTACGACATGGGCACGTTATGGCAAGGCAATATGGGTTAAATTTGAACTAAGAGGATTTTTCTTCATTCGAATTTAAGTCATATCACTTCGACATAAAGTGCTCATGCCATACACTAAACACTAGTTCTACTATGACACTAGTGCAACGTGAGGTTTACCTTGCCAGCTCTCCCGAATTACACCGTTAAAAACCTTCCCCGAAATTAAAACAAAAACGTTCCCCTTTACGTAAAGCTAAATTAATTCCAATAAATTACTTCATCCTACGTCGAGAATCCCCGGTTTAATTACAAGAAAATCAGGTGGCGGGGGACTTGGCCCCACCTGGGCCCGGCGATAGGGCCTCGATATTTTTATGAGCCTGATGAAGATTTACTGGCCCTTAATGGAAGGAGTTCGTAACTGCTTACTTACCCAAATACCTATCTTACAAAAATACCACCCGAAAAAGTCACCCTATTGCGCGTCAATAAAGTTTAATATAAAAAGAAAGATCTAAAGAGATATGTGGTTTGGGTATTAAGGCGTTGAAATGTCGTGTGCGGTGCGAATTTTGGGCGCCAAGTGGAATGTTTTTATGCCTCATTTTACATAGGTTTGCCATTAGGGTTGTTTCAAGTTTGTGTTGCTTTGTTTTTTATGAATGTTTGCATACTTTCCAACTTTTGTAATTTTTGAGTTATCAACGAAACTTGGTATGAAATGCACCTTGGTACCGTCCTTGTCAAATCTTTTTGGTATTCAATAGTGGCTGAATGGCGTGGGGAGCGTAATGAATATTAAATTTGAGAAAAGACGACCTTACTATAGCATGGCGATAATATAACTGACAAATTTATGGTATTCGAAATTTCGTTGAATTTGCATACGTAGCATTACATTACATGACCACTGGACAAATAATTTGTTTATGTTTATTAAATTCGAATTCTAAGATTTGAAACATGCGTTTCTTCTACCTACAGCCCTCTAATAAGTCTAATAACTGTTTTATTAACCGTCTTCAAAAAAAAGGAGGAAGTTCTCAATTGGGTTGTATTTTTTTTATTCACTTGCTTACCATAGAACCTGTCACATTAAAATTCAATGGAGCTACTTACACTTAAAGAATAATGGAACATAAGCCTACTCAACGATTCCAGAAAAACCTACACTGCACGAAACCTTTTAAAAGATCCGAAACAGAGTTGTGTATTTAAATTATTCATGGGATTTTAGAAATTACAGCCCCCCAGCTAATCTCCCTCGAATGTCACTCTCCCACATTGTGACAAAACATTAACATTGAAAATCAATGTCTTATTAAAAAAACATACAACAGCCAAGCAGGAGCGGATATAGCACGTTCGTGACGCGACAATGTTGTTACATGCATACATAACGGCTCTAATGCCGTGCAACAAAGTTGAAAATTAATTGTTTCGCCGCTTGTTTGAGGTTCTTTGAACGGGTTGTATAAAGTTGGTACGAGTAATAAGATTTGGTCAAAACAAAAGATGACCTTAAGAGAAAAAATTATACCAAATGTTATTGTTGGTGACTCTCACTTGGAACTCGTGGATGATTATAACGTATATCTTGTACAATGTTTATCTTTTGGCCACGAGACCCAGGGGAAAGAGGTTGCTCGACGAATCCAGCTGGGATGGGCTACGTTCAGTGACCTGGAGCCGTAGCATGGTTGGCCTTATCACGCGACGTGTGACAAGATAAGATCATAGTCTCGTTCTATCGAACGGTGTCAGCCAGTGACGCACGCTCTATCCTATCACCTATCGCGTGACAAGGCCAACCATGCTACGGCTCCTGGCGGATGTCCTAAAGACCCAAAATCCCACAGCGCCTTAAGACAAAGGTATTTTACCAATGTGTCTTGCCTATTCTTACTTACGGAACGGAAACATGGGAAATCACCAAAGGAGTAGGTACTGCACATAATGAATGTGGCGAAGAGAGCCATGGAGCGAGCCATATTAGGCATCTCCCTTGTAGATCATGGTGGAAAGGAAGAACCCCTTAAGCGACATTTAGTGAATTGTACAGGAGAGTGTTTCAAAGTTTTCTTTTTGAGAAAAAAAATCATAACTGTTTTCCTATTTGAAATAGGTAAATGAGTTCTTAAGACGATAATCTTATTTAATTTTTCTCTATTTTATGAAATAAACATTTACCCCAAAATCTTACAGGATCCTGAAAATGTTGTCGCTTAATTGAAAAAGTCCTCAAAATATTCCCGGAAGAACCATTTAAGCGACATCATCATAGTACTATAAAACTCACTGAAGCCACTTACCTTCTTTAACTTGTCTCTAAGATATTCAATTAAGCAACAGTCGTATGGGCAGTTATTACGTGCTCATTTGAAGTGGTATACCAGAAATTTGAAACTAAATCGACACTTTTTTGTGAATTATAACGCTAGCTTTAATATTTTTTTAAACTATTTCATATTATTGAACAATTTAGAATATATTTGCGGTTAAAAAACGCTATATTGTGCGTTTTTTAAGGAGAAAAATAAAATACTTATACGAAATTAACGTGTATTTTTATTTTAATAAAATAAATCTACATCTAACAAATAACTCTTAATTAAGTATGCACTTTTTGAGATCACAATCGTTTGAGTTTATAAATTATTAAGAATAAGTAGCTAGCTTACTTATTTACTTTTTGGTAAGTGTATAAATATACAAATTACAATGATCACAATGTTTTAATGGTAACACTTAACTAGTTAATAATTAAGCACTTTTTGATATCACAATCATGTTGGGTTTATAATTTTTTAAGTATAGATAAGTATAATGTAAAGTATTATTAGAATACCTAGTCGAATCAGGCAGCGATCGGCGACACAACCGCCGCACTCCGGTGTTCGTCGCTGACTGAAGCGACCCACTGCATTCCATTGTATAACTAAAGCACCATTCGCGTGAAATTCACGCCAAAAATTGTTCACTGTACCGACATCAAATAGATTAGAGCAACACTTTAACCGTTATCATACCATTTTCAATCTCCACTTAACCGACGTATCGCATTTATAAAGTATACTTTAAGCGACAGGTTCGGCCGCGGTAAGGAGTGTCGCTTAAAGCAATTAAATAACAACGTAATTTTTCGTAACATTCATTTAACCGACAATCGTTTTATCAAGCAGTTTTGAAGAACCACTTAAGTACAGAATTCAAGATATATGTGCCCGGAATAATCAATTAAGGGACATTACATCGGAAACGAACTCTTTTTAAAAATAATTTATACGACTGTGGTAATATTGGAGTAGGTTTTAAGTGACACAGATAATATTTTATTCAAATTGTGTGTCGCATAAGGGGTGGTTTTTCAAATTCAGACCTCATTCGTGAATTACTTTAAGCGACATATAAGTCATCGGATCGCCGTGAAACCCAATTCAAACGACGCAGAAAAAAACGCTGATTCCAATGATATTTATAACTCATTTTCGACCAAAATGTCGCTTAAGTGGTTCTTCCTTTCCACCGTCGAATTGTAATGTAGAAAGTAGTGGACCTCAGCAAAGAATTGCACACTTAAAGTGGGGGTGGGCGGGACACTTGGCAAGAAGAAACGATGGGAGATGGATAAAACGGGTTACTGAATGGTGGCCAAGGTCATCGAAACGGTCAGCGGACAGACCACCAGCCCGATGGACCGATGATATCTGCCGAACAGGAAGCAAGCAGTGTATGAGATTAGCACAGGACCGAGGCGAGTGGCGTAATAAAGAAGAGGCCTATACTCAACACTGGGTGCATACTGGCTGAATAGATAGATAGATAGAAGAGAAAAAATATATGTAGCTACTGATAAATACAGAGACAGTTTTACTTTAAAAACAAAAGCTGAAGATTAGCTAGAAGCTAAAGCTTTAAAAGTAAAGTTGTCTTTTTGTTTATCGGCAGCTAATACAATTTTTTCTCTATGCCCATTCGTAAAAAAGAATTCTCGATTAATACCTCTATAACGTTACAAATATCTACAACTGCTTGTTTGGCGCCCGAGCCGCAAATATGCCATGAGATTTGAGGTTTTGTGATCTAATTTGCAATAGCAAGAATTTTACGTGTTTTTCTAGGCAGGAACTAGGACTTTTGTGAACGAGTAAGTTACATAAACTTCAAGAGGGAAAGATAATTTGTAGTTTGGTAGGTAGATTGTTCTAATTACATTTAAGCGATGATAAAGAAAAAAAAGAAAAGAAAAGAAGACATTTATTCACTACACAAAAGACACATAGAGACAAAGGGAGTAGACAAACAATACAATTGACACATACTGTGTGTCTTCGCGGCAGTGAAACGGTCGCTGTCTCAGCATTGTGCCGAGATGTCAGACAGACACCTACAACGCTGGTTTAATCCTATTTGTCGCTGCCGCTCGTCCCTTAAAGCCTCCACTATTAAAAACGATTTCATATAACCCTCTCAAGCAGTAAACATGCCCCTTTTATAGGCACAACTAATAAACTCGTAGTCGATACACAAAAGGCCGTGTCTCCGTGAAGTTAAAATACTTATATGCCCTTTTAGCTGTTACTTGAATGGGTTTAGTGCTCTAATGCGGCTGCTAGACGCTAATTACTGGGCGAGCTTCCGGAGTTGGGAGTTGCAGACGCCTTAAAGACTGCTCGCATTTTCGGTGTTCAGTTATGTCGATATTGTCTATTGTGGTTGTTATTTTAGCACAATACAATACAAATACTCTTTATTACACACCTCACACAAACAAATCAGTTACAGAGAGAAACAATACAATAACATGTAGGTTGATGTAGACATCAGGCGGTCTTATCGCTGAATAGCGATCTCTTCCAGACAACCTTTGGGCTGTAATTAAACGTTTTAATTCATCGTCACCATCATCAATATTATCAGACGGTAACCGTTATAGCCTTCCGAAATGCTAAACTTAAGTGGCAGTGGGCGGGGCACATTGCACGTAGAACCGATGGCCGTTAGGGTGGAAAAGTTCTCGAGTGGCGACCACGTACCGGAAGGCGAAGGTGGACTGAAGAACTGGTAAAGGTCGCGGGAGTCCACTGGAGGCGAGTGGCGCAGGACCGATCATTGTGGCATTCTTTGGGGAAGGCCTTTGTCCAGCAGAATGATATGATGGTGACCATGATGAATCGCTCACTGGGAACACACGCCTCTCTTTGAGTACGCCATTTAACCCGGTCCCGCCGTGCTAATGTTATACGTCGTCAGCCCATCGAGTTGGTAGACGACCGGGGACGCTCTTTTTTTCCTGTAAGTGGCCACTATGTTGACGTTTTGGTCCACCTACCGTCACGCTGCCTGGCGATACGAGTATGTTCTACCCAACATACTTTTCCGACGTGACGCACCTAAGTGCGACGTCAGATCTCAACATTCCTCAATCGGTCTTGTAGCTGCCGAGCATGGCGCGCTCCGTGGTTTTCTGTGCTTCCCGTACTTTATGCACAGCCTCCTTTGTGAGCGTTCATGTCTCAGCACCGTACGTTATGTCGGGCAAAACACGCGTCTTCAGGCATTGTAGAACGTTAATAGATTTGAGGCTGTCGTCTAACTTGTTGAATGCCGCCCAGCCTAGCTGGATTTTCTTTGAGATTTCTTTGTTCTGATGTTCCTTGTCAAAGGATATAATATGACCAAGATAAACTTATTATAATAATAATAATAATAATAAATTTTATTTTTCGATCAACATTACAGGATCATTATTTGGTTAGTAGACATTCTATGAGGACTTATTCTAGTGTTAGTATTAATTAATTATGCTTTTTACAATTAATATTACTGCGTACATGTACCATGCAGCAGTTGTTCAGGTACACAAAATCATACCTGTCTGCGATCATTTTCAGGATACTGTTGGAGCTGGCCCTTACCCTGTGCACCAGGGATGTGCATCGCTTGCGCATAGTGGTGTAGAAGCAGTCTACCCGCGCCTCTGCGAACATCCCTGATGCACTACAAAATTTAGGCAGCCCCAGCAGCACCCTGAAAGCGTTATTATATTGCACCCGCAGAGCGCCGTACCGCTTTTTAGTGTAGTCTATCCACAGGCTGCTCGTGTAAAAGGCCGTACAGTACGCTTATTATTGCTCGACCATCTCCAATTACTCATTTCCAACCGTTATAGTTGAGTTCGGAAAAGTTCACCATAAGGTGTTTTAATTACATTTACATTACAGCCCAGCTTTTCGCGGAAATCGGGAGTTTAAGAAAAATGGCAGATTAAGGTTAACTAAAGTGATGTTTAAGTCACGTCTCGTTTATATATTTTATAATAAAAATAAAAATAAATATTTATTATTGTCTTAAGGTGCTGCTGTCATGTTTATAAATACGTAAACGTTTCAGAACTTAGGTACAGTCAAGGACTTTAATTGTTGAGCCATTTATAGCTCACTTTATACTGGACACTTCATAGGTTATCTATTCTACTAAAAACAAAATTACACTCAAGACCATAAGTTTCGGGTACACTTTGTATAGAATTTCAGTACAAACTGTTGGCAGCACAGCGGTCAGAATGGCGCAGGATGGTGAACATCCAAGTTCGCGAGTTCGAGGATCAGCGCAAAGTTGACCTTGACTATAAACGCGACCAGTTAAAGGCCCGCCCACCTGCTGCCATAGCATACAATTACCAGAACGGTCTACTTCATCATCATCATCATCATTGTCAGCCTGTAATCGCCCACTGCTGAGCATAAGCCTCTCTTCGAGTACGCCACTTATCCCGATCCCGTGCTAGTCTCATCCAGAAATGACCCGCGGTCTTTTTTACGTCGTCAACCCATCGAGCTGGTGGACGACCGACGCTTCTTTTTCCTGTAAGTGGCCACCAATCAGTTAACGTTTTCGTCCACCTACCGTCACGCTGCCTGGCAATATGTCCTGCCCAATTCCATTTGAGTTTAGTTATGACTTCTCCGACGTCACGCACCTTAGTGCGACGTCGGATCTCAATATTTCTCAATCGGTCTTGTAGCTTAATGCCGAGCATGGCGCGCTCCATGGCTCTCTGTGCTACCCGTACTTTATGCACAGCCTCCTTTGTGAGCGTCCATGTCTCGGCACCATACGTCATTGTGGGCAGGACACACTGATTATAGAGACGAGTCTTCAAGCATTGTGGAACGTCAACGGATTTGAGGATGTCGTCTAACTTGTTGAATGCCGCCCAACCCAGCTGAATTCTTCTGGATATCTCTTTTTGTTGATGCCCCTTGTCAAAGGATAGAATATGACCAAGTTAACGTACTGCTCGACCATCTCCAGCGACTCGTTTCCAACCGTTATAGTTGAATTCGAGTCTCTGGAAATGCTCGCCATAACCTTAGTCTTGGACATATTCATCCTGAGACCTACCTGCAAAGAGGCATTGTAAAGGTCTTGGATCATATTTTCGAGCCCATCCAGGGTCTCGGCAAATAAAACAATGTCGTCGGCGAATCTCAAGTGCGACAAGAAGACACCATTGATATTAATACCGGTCCTATCCCATGCAAGCGTTTTTATGACGTCCTCTAGAACAGCCGTAAAAAGCTTGGGTGAAATGGTATCCCCTTGTCGCACTCCCCTCTGGATTGTAATTGGGGCGCTCAGTTTATGAAGCCGAACCTGCATTGTTGCCGAGCTGTACAGCTCCCGAAGCACATCCACGTAGCGAGCATCGATTGAACAGCGATGGAGAGAGTCAAACACGGCCCAGGTCTACTTACGTGCCCGCAATGTGCACGGAATTTTGCCGCAAAGATAGGCAACATAAGCCATCTTCGAGCGCACGAGCGCCAAAACGCTCGATAGGAGTCGGAGTGGTCGCCATGGCCGAAAACGGTCGGACAGATCATCACAAACTGTACCCAAAACTTTTGCTCTTGAGTGTAGTTGACACCTAAATGGCTGAACAATTAAAGTCCTTGACCGTACCTATAGGTAATAAGCCTCATAAGAATAATAACAATCCTAAGAATATGAAAATGTTCGTCTAGTCTATTATAATTCATGATGCCCAGCAGCACATTAATTTGGTAGCAATTACAGCGTAAACCGGCCTGTGGCGCGGCCGACGATTGCAAAATCCGCAAATTCTATTACGGACGAAATCCTTTGCGATCCGATGCAGGGTTGTTCCCGTGAAAACCGTCAATTTTTTTTATACAGTACAATCTAGCAGAGGCCTGCCTAAAAAAAGCAGATACCATAGTATAAGGATAATTATAATTTTATTTGACTGTTAAATGACTTGTAAATGACAATATTTACCAATAAAGAATACAATACAATACAATACAAAGGACGTTTGCGACTTCATACCGACACTTTAAAGATTTTAGGATTAATTGTGTTAAAAACTATAGACGAATGACTTGCAACTTGCACTTAATAGGCTTGTGTCCTAAGTTTTTTGTACGATGCCATTCGAACCAGTTTTTGGAGAGGACCAAATGTTTGTATGTGAGCAACTACAATTAAAGAACATAAATACCCAAAAATGAGACAACGACGGACCTCACTGGAGCTTCATTACTGATTGACATAAAAGCATGACGTCCCAACTTTCTATTTGTACTAATGGTTGCATGGAAAATCAAATAAATCACTGTTTTGGGCTCGAAATATTGCGTTTAGGTCCATAGTTGTCATACAATTTTATTCTTTAACCTTTACTAAATAGCTTTACCGCTTAACAATTATGACGCTCCATATGATCAACAACGGTTCACGTTAGCGTCGATTATTGATACCTATCTTCACTAGCTAAAATAACGCCCAGGCTTTGTCAGACAGTGGAAAAGCCTGTGCGTTATTGCACCAATTTTATTTCTGTAAAAGCGTAACTATTCTTTCGGTAGCTTTAAATTTACTCGTGGACAATAAAAAAATAATCATATTTTTTCTAAACTTTCAAGGTATCTTTTTATGATTTTAATTATATTTTATAATTTATACTTTTTTTAATGGTTTACTATCCATTTAGCAACACAACGTGATCAATTTAAACATGACGAAACTACCCTATTTTAACATTTTTAACACCTCAATAGCATTCTTGGCAGCTCTAGCGACTCGCCACCAGTTGTTGTGTTATAACGGCTTCGGTCATATAAATGTGAAAGTTTGGATGTTTAGATGTTTGTTAAGGTCGCGGGAGTCCGCTGGATGTGGGTGGCGCAGGACCGGTCAATTTTGCACTCTTTGGGGGAGGCTTATGTGCGGCAGTGGACGTCATTCGGCTGATATGATGCTGATGATGATAGTTGAAACTACTGGTGGTAGTTATCCGGAATTATTCCAACCGAATTATACTGTAGCATGAAAAGAACTATGTCCATCGCGTTTTGACGATGTTTCCGTCCTTCTAGAACTAAAGGGTTCGAAGATATAGCGGCGGTGAATTCCCGATTGTTTGCTTTCGCTGTAATAAACAGGAGCTGTGTTACTTAGGCACCAGAGGTATATTTTTATTCGTCGCTTCGCATTCCAATTATTTTTCAATTTGTTTCGCGTGCTCCCTTTAACGCGCACCGAGCTAGTGTGTCGGGAGGAGCACATGATTTTTTAAATGCAATTAGGGAATATTTATTTATAGGACACTTACAACTATTTTACAGGCATGTACTATTTAATATTATATTTATAACTTATGTGAAAGTGAAAGTTATTTGTAGCTTTATTTCTTAGCCTATAGGTATTATTTATTTTGCTTGTTTTATGAAATGATAAGAAGGAGATTTACAGTATCCTGGTAGCGTATTAAGTCCCATTTCACGAGCTAATACCTTAACCATGACGACCCCGATAGGATAATGCCAGTCTTTGTTGTCTCGGCGCAAATTGTTCTTTATTGGATGAGCCAAGTTCTCAAGTGACGTTTTTTACCTACTTATTTATGTAGCATTGGTAAACATGGCAAGACATATCTGTATAGTTTGTTTGACTCGGAGTTTTTAATTGACGACCACTTTGGCCTAGGTTGGTAGTATGCTCGTTTATACATAAAAGTTGAGGACTTGCTTAGACATTCCTCAAAATTGCCTAATGTTGCCGGATTTAGCAAAATTTTAGTTTTTCATGGAGGAAATAAACAAGTGATTTGTATTAATGTACTAAATCTGTCTAAGAATATACATTTTTACTACCGTAAAGCCCGAAAAGATAGAAGAAGAATCACTTTCTAGTCTCTGGTTTGCAAGTTCAGAATGACGGAGGCAAGAAACCTAAGCAATATGGGTATTAAAAATGGAAGCTCTGCCCAGCAACATTGTTTTCACTTAGTTAATTGTAGTAAATATTCGATAAAAAAGAACCGGACAAGTGCGAGTTCAACTCGCGTGGTGAGGGTTCCGTAAATTATAGTAGTTTCGGAGATATGGGGGGTGGATGGTCAATTTTCGTCTTTATTCCTAAATTACTTTAAATCTGTTTTTGCTAAAATTATAAAAATACATATATCTGAGATGCTTACAATAACCCCTTTCATTTGATATATCACACAATACAGTTTGCGAAACTTTTTTTTTTAATTTTCCAGTTTACCCCCCAAAAGTGGCCCCCTTGTTCAGAATTATTTAGTTAACTTTACGCGTTCATCTTTGGGTCACCAATTTACATATGTTTACCAAATTTCAACTCAATCGGTCCAGTAGTTTCGGAGAAAATTGGCTGTGACAGACGGACAGACAGACGCACGAGTGATCCTATAAGGGTTCCGTTTTTTTTCCTTTTGAGGTACGGAACCCTAAAAACAATTAATTAAGCAAACGCACTCGATTTAATTGCGCGCATTCAGTTTTATTGTACCGTTCAATTATTTATAAATCCACTCGCGGAACGATCGATGACAGGCATACGGCACGTCAACATATTTTTCATCACACTTGCTCGTCAATGGCGTTATTACTTGCGAGCATATAGAGCAGTTACAGCCGTTTTACCTCCCATGGGCTGTTAAGTTTAGTTTTAAAATATAGAACCCTCTGATTGGCTTAAGCAAATCTGCTTGCTGTGTGATTGGTTGAATAAAAAAATCTAGTTGGTCAAGTCGCCCCGCCCCGCAAGAATACTGCTCTGTGATTGGTTGAAATATTGAGCTCCGCGCTCCACTAGCACTGATCTGGAAGTGAAGTTGTCAATTTTTGATTGGTGCGGCTGTATGAAACTTAGATTTTTCTGTATTTTGTAGTTATTTATTTCCTCGTAAATGTGATGAAAAACATTGTGTATAACACGGGCGTAAGAATATTGCAAACTCGAGTCATCAAAAGCCCTCCGCCTTCGGCGTCGGGCTTCTGATAGACTCTCGTTAGCAATATTCCACTTACGCCCCTCGTTAAACAATGTACTATAACCCTTTTAATGCCGCTTTAAAGAGAAATGTTGACATTAGACATTTTCTCTTTGGATAATGTTTGGAGAATAATTCCTTTATTTAAATTATTATTTTACACGAGTCTAACGCGACTTACTTACCTTTATCCCACCTGTCATGGTCCTAGATGACTGACGTCCCAGCAACTTGTCCGTTGACGACGTTAATAATTATTGACATTAATAAATATTATAATTTGCATATGTGTACAAAGCGCGAGAGTTTAAACATTTATAGTAATTCGTTTCTCTGGTGTTTGAGAGAGTGTAAGTTTGTATGTAGAAGGGAAGAGAAGCAGAGGCAGAGCCACCCACACGATGGACTGATGCAGTCCGCGATGCCATGGGCGTCAATATCATGGGCGTACCCCTAGCTGAAAATAGACTGGTTTGGAGTAGATACGGTGGCGAAGAACGCGCGCTGCGGTCCTGGTGGTTACGACCTATGACGCTCAGCCTTGAGAAAACGACAAAGAAGAAACGTTTGTATGTAGGTGGTTATCTCTAGAACTACTCTATATAGAAATGTCTTTCAGGCTGGACACTGTATTTGATCCCGCGGCTTCGCTTGCTTTCTTTGAAACACGCGAGGCAGTTACTATCATAATAAATCCATTTAAATCGTATGACGATTTTCTGTCGCTGGTAAGCAACAGCACCAAAGCAATCAATACACAGCGCAGACCTATTCCATTCATATATAAATTGCCAAGAGATTTATATGACTCGACGTACTGATGTCATATTGGTATGATATTTGTCACGTACTCGCTTACATGCACGCGCGCCAAGCTAACCGTCTCAGAAAAAGACAACAAATTGCATGCATAACTTACCTTGATGCTCGTACATATACTACCGGTAGTGGCTTTGTGAGCTGTAAAACTCGCGAAACTGTGTTTTTTTATTTTATTTTATGAAATTTCCATTTAATAAAAAACAAAACTGAATCGACAATGTCAGGATTTTTTTAGCCAATAAATAGGCGATTTTTAGGGTTCCGTACCTGAAAAGGAAAAAACGGAACCCTTATAGGATCACTTTGTTGTCCGTATGTCTGTCTATCTACCTGTCTGTCTGTCCTTTTATCTCGGGAACGCGTGGAGGTATCGAGTTGAAATTAAAACCATATACTCAGGTCAGGTCTACAGACCCTCTATGTTAACGTAAAAAAAAGATACGACCGTTTATGCCGCAAAAAAACGTAAATTTCGACAGTCAAGGGAATCAAAATTTATAGGGGTTTTCCGTTGATCTAGAACTATGAAATTTAAATAAAATAAATAAAATAAATAAAATAAATAAAATAAATAAAATAAATAAAATAAATAAAATAAATAAAATAAAATAAATAAATAAAATAAATAAAATAAATAAAATAAATAAAATAAATAAAATAAATAAAATAAATAAAATAAATAAAATAAATAAAATAAATAAAATAAATAAAATAAATAAAATAAATAAAATAAATAAAATAAATAAAATAAATAAAATAAATAAAATAAATAAAATAAATAAAATAAATAAAATAAAATAAATAAATAAAATAAATAAAATAAATAAAATAAATAAAATAAATAAAATAAATAAAATAAATAAAATAAATAAAATAAATAAAATAAATAAAATAAATAAAAAAAATAAAATAAATAAAAAAAATAAAAAAAAAATGTTTAAATAAAAAATTTAGCATGTAATATCATCTTATACTACAAGTAGGTACAGGGAAAAATATGAAATCTATTAATTTGTAATTTTGTACGGAACCCTCGGTGGGCGAGCACTTGTCCGAGTTTTTAAAAATGTTTTTAAGTCGATATAAAATACTTTTCATCCATTAAAATTAAACCTCTATTCGTATTTTAGACTGCTGTAATTTCCAAATTAAAGGAAAAAAACCGGCCAAGTGCGTGTCGGACCACGCAAAACGAAGGTCCTTTTCTTTGAGGAAGGCAGTTTTTCAGCAATATCTCGAAAACCTCTGAACGGATCTTGTTCAAAACAATTTTCGGTGAATGAAATTAATAAGCCCTATGTCCATGAATTTTTCCATATTTTTAAAATACACCGTTCCAAAATTAGAGGGGGGGGACAGAATTTTAGTAACTTTCGGGGCGATTATCTCCTTAATCAAAAAAAATGCTAAAAAACCTTATATTTATTTTGAAAGGCCTATCGATTGATGTGCCACACGGGGGGTCACAATGAAAAACATTTTTTTGACTTTTAGTTTTATGTATGGAGTGCACCCCTAAATTTTTTTTTTGTCATTTTAATCACAAAAGTATGTAGCGGCTAACAAAATACACCTGTCCTCAAAATTTTATTCAAATACACCTTATAGTTTTCGAGTAAAATGCCTGTGACATACGGACAGACGGACAGACGGACAGACGGACATGACGAAACTATAAGGGTTCCGTTTTTGCCATTTTGGCTACGGAACCCGTAAAACGATTTCGACTCGGAGCATTTTTCCCTTTAATGTTTAATTAACAAATGCCATTCAAATGTAATATCAGTATGTTGATTGAAATAGATCCCCCGTATGGGGAACCAATCAATTTAATGGACACTTCAGTTGCAAGAGCGATGCGGCATTTTCTGCGCAAGAGTTTACATTTGAAAGGATGTGCATGAATGTTTGTTTGTAAGGCTGTAGTTATTTGCATTGTGGTATGTGAAAATTAATGACAAATATAGTTCAGACTACTAGAGCAAAATCTAGTTTGCATGCAAACTAATATTATTAACAGGAAAAGTCTGTGAGATTGAAGCTTGGTTTTGTATGTACGGAATTGCACATCCGTTTAGAAATTATTTTATCAGTACGAGTATATAGAATGAACCTTACGGGTAGGTATAAGCTATATAGTATTGTAACTCTAATCGAAATTTCTAAGGCTGTTTTCGAAAACACATTTACCAACTACCTAATTTTTTTTTGTCCCACTGCAGGGCAAGGGCCTCCCCTTTTTTCCGCCACTCATCTCGGTCCTGTGCTAATGTTCGCCAATCTGTAAAAAACATATCAAAATCGTCCCGCCATCTCCTTTTCGGTCTGCCTCTACCTCGGAAGCCATCTTGTGGGGTCCATTCGGTGGCTAATTTTGCCCATCGCTACATCGACCAACTAACAAATAAAGAATAACACAGTCAAAGAAATAAAAGTCGCCTGTCCTGTCCATTAGTTAAAGGTTTGCATGAATAAGAAAAGCGTTTTTATTGCTTTATAATATAAGAGCGCCGTTTATGCGGATTGAGAGTCCAGCCGAAACTAGGCTTTATAGCCTTAACTGTGGCAATGCCCACAGGAAACACGCCAGATTAAATCTAAGTATGGCCCAGATATGCAAATATTGCTCATTAGTATTCCTATGCTGATGAGTATACCTAGATATTTTTCTATCAGGAACAACATTTGTTTAGTGCTTGCCACAATAAAAATATCGACAATCTTGCTATCGATAAGTACATACTACCACAGACTTATATTGGCTATCTACCTAGACGCCGCGTGCACCTACACTGTAACCATATACTGAGACACAGATTTGTTTTGGGACCAAAAATGGGTTTGGGAAAAACTACATGTTGTGACATTCTGCATCGATTTTAAAGACAATTTCGGTGTGTGTGTGTGTGTGTGTGTTATAAAGTAAAGTAGGTGATAATTAATTCAGTGACACGAAGAAAGAAAGCTACGAAAGTATTGCAAATTGTTTTCTGAAGTATGTAAAATATTAATAAATTGATAGTTTTGTTATTATTATCTATTATTATCTATTTTTTAACGCACCCTATTACCCTATATATATATTTGTATTTATTTATTTATTTAATCATATGGCAGACTGATGGTACTGTGAGGTCGCATATAGCGACAGGTACAGTGGCCAAAAAGGTTGCTGCATATTTGTATTTATTTACATCTATGACGTTGAAGTTGTACTTATCGATAACAGGACTGTCGGTGTTTTTATTTTGTCAATCACTTACAATAAGTCGTTCGTGCTAGAAAAATATCTAGGTATACTGATGAGCCATAGTAGGCATAGTATGTTCTAGTACACGCAAATTCCTAGACAATACTACAAACGTAACCAATAGCCATTAACTGTGGACGTTTCGCAAACGGCGCCGACGGCCAAACATATCTATGTCAGATACAAATCAAGTCCACCCACCAGCGAATCCGATACATCGTAAACAATGTTAACTGCTTTGGTAATACTTAGAATACATTATGAGCTTGAATACATATCAACTGTCAGGTTCACCTAAAAACTATTAGTCTATAAACGTACATTAGTAAAGTCACGCAATTAATTTGTGGTACCGAAAGGTCTCCAAAAAGTGCAATTATATTGCGGCGTAAAAACGTTCAACCGCAAATCCAATATTTATTATTGCTGTCGAAAAACTGTCAGGCCCGAATCCTTAGGCTACCATTTGAAACGTGTGCCATTCAATAAAAAAGTTTCACGTTACTGTTATTCGCAAAGTGACCTTTACAACTGAATATTTTAACCTTTAGGGCACCTTTACCTAAAAGTACGGTTTTATTTAAAAATCTCAGGTGTTCGTAACTGATGCAAAAAACCTCATCAAAGTCGAACTGCCGTACTTCAACTCTTCTTTTGTTTGACACTGCTCCCAAGGCGAGAAAAAGGTATCACATTCCAAAGTTTTGGGTATGCATGCTTCATCTTATCCATTGTCTGCACTCTCTATCACTCGAACTGATCTTTCGACAGGGTGTCCATTTGTCACTAACAATGTCATTCCTGTATTAGAAAATATATTCTGCGGATGGAATAGACGGATAGAGAAAAAATAGCAGTCGTACTGCAGCGAATGTGTAAAACTTTAGTAGTTCTAAACACGATAAAGAAGAGGAAGCATCGGCCACATACTGAAAAGTCAGCAGTAACATTTGTTGCAGGTGATCATCCAGGATCGAAGAAGTATTTTAATATCATGATTCTACGACAATGGTTCAAAAATAACTCTTTCTCAGTTCAGACCCTACTACAGTGTGTCAAAAGTGGTAATCGCCATAATAACTTGCAAACTGCAATAGCTGATGGCACCCAAAGAAGAAGGATAGGTATCACTTGATATTTACCTGGTACAGTCAACATCATAAACATGTATACACTTTTCGACCTTATATCTAAGTAATAAGGTCATAGAATGTATACATGTATATATGATGCTGACTGTACTCGCCTAGGTACTTGATTGAATCTAAAGAGCACTGTATCACAAATGTAGCAGACACAGAAGAAACTTTTCGATTCCGGAGCACTCCGATATGCCAATAGGCTTGTGACCTAAGATTTTATTACGATGCCATTCGAACCAGTTTTTGGAGATGAAATTTTTTTTGTATGGGAGTAACTAATAGTTAAAGAACATAATTACCCCAAAAATTTATTTAAAGACAGACCTCGCTTGCTGCAGCAGATTGTCTGCAGATTGATTCAAAAGTATGACGTCACACTTTGCTATTTGAACTAATCATTGTAAGGAAAATCAAGTAAATTGCTGTTTTGGCCGCAAAATATTGCGTTTAAATCCATAGTTGTCTTACAATTTTTTTTTATTTTTTTATTTATTTATTTAAGGTCGCTTAAACAGCTAAGGTTATTAGCGACCACTATATGGATACACTATTAAATCAGGTTGTAGTAGTTGATAAGTTTGAGAAATTTTACAGATATTGTTTCTATAAAAGCGTAAAGATTCTATTGGTAGCTTTAAATTTACTCTTGTACAATAAAAAAAATGCATATTTTTTCTAAACTTTCAAGGTCCATATCTTTGTATGATTTTCATTATATTCTGTAATTTATACTTTATTACAATAATTTGATGGTTTGGTTAATTTACCAACACTACGTTATCAAGTTCAACATATGGTCAAAAGCCTATTGCTCATACTTAAGCTTAGGTATTCTGCTAGATAAGAAAAGTCCTCCCCGTTGCCCATACAAACAGCATCAAGCCTAACTATCGACTGGCAGGTCATCAGCGACAGATTATAGAGAGCTTTAGACTCACCGCTTGTATGAAGAAGTCCTCGTGCAGTACGCTGACAATCCCGAAGTTTGTAAACTTGAACACGCGATCCATGATCCACATCAGGTTGGAAAGGACCCCCTCGCGCGGGTTCCACGCACCCATTAGTATGGGCACGTCGGCCGTGCTCTGGTGGTTGGCCAGGACTAGCGTGCGATGGTTCCCGCATGCTGCGGGCTCGTCGCCGCTCTCCAGTACTGTTGACAAAGATATGCCTTGGTGAAAATCTATAGACCAAAATTTGTGTTCAAGGCCCGCTCACGATGGTTACACTTGTTTGTGGGTACATGGCGGTCAAAACACAGCGACAAAAAAAAAATACAAATTGTGAGAAAGAGACGCATGCTCTGTGAGCATGATGATCTCACTTGTGTCATTAAGATGGCGGCTATATGGTGCTTAAGAGATGGTGATAAAGTCACTGACTCTTTCAAATGTTGCTTTCCGAATCGAATCAAGGCATAGTCAGATGAAATGAGGCTATCATAAGGGTGGATTGCAAAAAAAATGTACATATTTAAGGGCCTTAATCTTGAGGCTATCCGCAGCAGAACCAAGGTAAGGTAACTCAAGTGGCAGTGGGCGGGGCACATTGCACGTAGAACCGATGGCCGTTGGGGCGGAAAGGTTCTCGAGTCGCGACCACGTACCGGAAGGCGCGGCTTGGGTTGGCCCCCCACAAGGTGGACTGATGACCTGGTAAAAGGTCGCGGGAGTCCGCTGGATGCGGGTGGCGCAGGGGACCGGTCACATTGGCACTCTTTGGGGGAGGCCTATGTCCAGCAGTGGACGTCTTTCGGCTGATATGATGATGATGAAGGGCCTTAATCTAATCTATTCTTTAACTTTTTTCCATTGTATAACGGAAGTTACCCATATAAAATGTATGGGTAATTGCCGTTACACAATGGCAAAAAGTTAAAGCGTAGATTAGATTAGGGCTCTTAAATGTACATTTTTTTTGCAATCCACCCAAGATATCACAAAACCAGCTACCCAATTATAGCGACATTAATTAAAAATTTAAGTTATCCCCGACACAACAAAATATAGTCCTGTCTGTCGAGATGATTCTTAACAGATACCTACCCAGATACACATGTTAAAACTTATAAAACCCCCATTTTTCGTTGAGCATTCAAACAGCTACTACGGTACTAGTTCTATATTCTACCATGTATTACCAGCGGTGACATTAACTATGAAGTAAAAAGCCCCGAGAAACGATTACCACAGCAGAGCTCTGGGGACAGCATGTCCTCTGCAAATACTAACCTCACTCGTAACCTCAACTATTTATTTGCGAAACATTCCAATATTCACAACCTCATTTACCCAATACACAACACTCAAAAGAGTACTTTACACAGTTTGCAATAAAGTTGAAACTCAATGCACAGGTGAGGCGACATGTGAGGTTTCTAAATTAAGGAGTGGCTTTATTGTGCTCCCGGAACTAGATTAAGCTTTTAATAAAGAAAAAGCATTAAGTCTCAAAATTATGTTTTCGTAGAAAGCTTTAGAGGCAGCAACGTTGTTGTTATAATTAATTTACATTCTAGTAATTAGAAGATTTTGAATTTCTAGTCGGCAGCCACGTCTTCTTGGTTTAAATACGATTGAAGTGATAACGTTACTTCATTCTTCGTTTGCCAGAATTTTATTTGCCATAATTTCAGTTACCTTAATACTCAAAGGCCATAATTTTGTTTACCATAATTTCCTGTGTCATAATATCTGTTATTTACCATAATATTCATAAGACAGAATTGTTATTTTCGATAATATCATAAATGCAATAAATCATTTGCTATAAACTTTATAATCCATATTAGTCATAATATGCAATAAAATTATGTGTCATAATACCTTTCAAAAGCCATATTATTTTGTGTCATTGGCTACGTAAAGATGTAAGTATCTATTTCTTCCCCTTATTTCCATGTAATAAGGTGAAAAAATGGGTTCATCTCTTTGTAGACTGTGCATCCATAATACATTTTGTATCTATAGTTGGATGTAGGGTAGGATAGGATGAAATATTCTGCCACATAACGAGATTGTTATGAATAGTATGGTAGCAATCTTTTGACTTACAAACGGATTTGGACATGGGTTTAAATCCTGAATGTGGGTGATTATATATTTTTCTTATTAATATTCTCGCCACCGTTCGGTCCTATTCTACTCTAAGGCAGGTCAGCGTAGGTATGACGACGGGCGAAGCGAGGAGGAGTGTTAGGTAGAACTGCGACCCTACAGCGCGTGAGCTGAGCGAGCTAACCGAGCGTGCCAGTAACACTATACTTTTAGTAGTTAGATTTAATGTCCCTTATTGGTTAGTTACGAAAATGTAGGTTAGATAAGAACTGCAACGCTAATAGTAGATTGTATTACTCGGGACTCTAGGGAGCAAAAAGTGTATTGAAGCGAGGGTGACTAATTGAATCCAGAACGAAGGGAAGGATTCTAACGTGGAATCCTGAGCGTAGTGAAGGAATCAACGTCGCCCGATATATAAATAATTTTGCTACCGCGTAATACACTCTTCTTTTCACTCCTTCCATGATGATTTAAAACACGATAATTGTCAAAATGTCATTTTTGGTACAAGCTTTTATTGCCGACTGTACTTTTCTGTCAAATCATTCAACATTGTTTAAATCCATACTTTTATTTATAAAGCATATTAATTTTCAAAAGTGTTCAAGGAAGACAATGTACGAGACACTAAACGCTCCACGAAGAAAAAAAGCGCAGTGTTTAAAAGGTAGTTTGAAAAAAAAGCAGAGGGATCAAACACAAGTATTGCTCCGTATAAACGGGCTAGAAAATACTTTTTTTCGAATAGAAGGAGTGAAAAAGAATGTAACGGCTCGAAGAAATGGATTTTACAATGAGAGCTTTAGAGAAAATGATTTTTATAGCAATTGAATATTCTGTCAAGTAAAGTTATTGCATTAAAAGTAAAGTTTATGGCCTTTGAATAATTAATTTAGAGTAAAGTTTATGGCTATTGAAAATAACATTTTTTCAAATAAATATTAGGGATAATTTAACGTAATGGACTCTAAAATTATGGCAAATGAAATTCTAGCAAGTGAAATTATATTATATGAAATTCTGGCATACGATAGTAAACCATCCCGCCTCAAGCAATACATTATTTTGAAAATCATGTCGTAGAAAGAAGTCTCTCAGTAATCAAAATAAAAAAAGATGTCTACTTAAGCTCGTGATACACTTGAAGAAAAAAAAATTAAATGAAGTGTTTCTTATTAATCTTCTTGAGCACTAAAATTTATAAGCAAAGTGAAATATTGCGGACATTCCACTCCAGAAACCTATGCATTTTTTGCCACTCAAAATAAATTATTGTGGGGTATTAAGATTTAAATTACAGTCTATCTACTTAAGCGCCCCCCTCATCTCCCTAAATAAATAATTTAAGCTTCTATCAGTATCAGGGGCCGCGCTCCATAAAAATTATTAACATTTCATGAATTCGCGATTCTGTTTGCTCGGCAGCACTTGGAGCCAGTTTGGGATTCTTCGCTAAGAAGAATCTGAAGAATCCTCAAAACATATGCACTCGTAGTTTGATATTAGTTACTCGTATTAAAAATGTGTGGTGTTCTTAAAACTATAAGTACGTACACCCGAAGTTTTTTTTTTTCATTCATTGTTTTAGGAACATTTAATCACTTAAGATTACACCAGTTCCATTGTACCTTAACCTAAATTACTAAAAATATGTATCTACCCACCTACGTATTGCTATTTATATTGCGTAAGGTATTAGCACAAATAAATAATTAGCTTAGCAATTTAGCTTCTTCTGAGATTGGTGCCGCTAATATAGTTACATTGAAATGCACCGACATCTAACTTATTAAGATTAAGTGATCTGATTAATACTTGCGTATGACTTTCATTCCGGACACATTCCGTCAATATGTGCTGAACATCTTCTAACATGTTACAAATTCCACAATTAGGTGATGGTACTTTTTTCATTATATAAGCAAATTTATTAAGCGGAATGTGTCCGGAACGCAACCTTAAACCTATTTTAATTAATTTCCTGACCCGAAGATTTAATCACCCGCTACAACATAATGACATAATTCAATAGTTGCAGAATTCGTAGGAGCAAAATATCACTTTGTAGTGATATTTTGCTCTTCGAATTATAGTTGTCTATAAACGACATAAGTACCTACTATACAGGGTGTCCCTGCGGCTGTGGGTTTCGTTGGCTTTTGGGACACGTGGTATAAATACAGAAATGACTGTAATTTAGATGCCATACTAAGTAAAAACTTGTTAATTTAGCCCACATCTAATTGATTGGCTGAAACATTACTGCAACAATTAATAACGCTACTGAAATTAACTTCTAACTTAAAGTATAGGTATAGTCTGTGATTTGTTTAGAATTGGATTGGAGTATTTATTTCTCTCTCGCTTGCTACGGCCTTATGCCAATATAAACTATTTCACGGGAACCCAAATACTGTTTCAAGAACTCACGCAAACTGTTTTTTGTTTGCGTATTTTTACATGCTTTTTTCACCATCTTTATGAAAATTATATTTATAAATATAGACCTGTGGGTCGATCACGTAACATTTCTTACGCGCGTTAGGTAGATTTAACTGTCATTTTTCCATATCATCATCATCATCATCATATCAGCCCGAAGACGTCCACTGCTGAACATAGGCCTCCCCCAAAGAGTGCCACAATGACAGGTCCTGCGCCACCCGCATCCAGCGGACTCCAGCGACCTTTACCAGGTCATCAGTCCACCTTGTGGGGGGCCTACCCACGCTGCGCCTTCCGGTACGTGGTCGCCACTCAAGAACCTTTCCGCCCCAACGGCCATATAAAAAGTGACATTTAGCACCTGACGCGCGTACAATGCGTTACGTGATTGGCTCCCTGGTTGGTGATTCCGATTAAATTTAATGTAGTAAAAAGTGGTCTAAATATTAAATACACTTTTGTTTATGTGCAATATTTTATCGAGATAAATTGATATTATGTTTACTGATTGCAAAGTACAAACATGATAAAATGCCTCTTACTAGACTTATAGAAGAACATGTTTTAATTTTTACACTGAATATAAGAGCCTTTATCGAGTCAGGCACCAGACGAAGTGCGGTAACGTCTACTCCTTTAAGATATTTCATCATTTTTCAAAACCTCATCTCGTATTAAACTGAAACACACGAGTTTATTCCATAAAAATGTGCTTGCAAAGTAAATTGCACCACTTAAAAAAACCCTTAAAGGAGAGCAAACACGTTTTAACTGGCAACATTAGTGGGTAGCGGGTCGCTGGCAACACAGACTCAAAGAGAGCAACGCAAACCTTGCCGAGAGCAAAAGAAAAGCTTTCATTTCAGTCTTATTAACTTGCAATATTTGCGATCCTCGATGTTGAAGTGGAATTTAAGGTTTGCGATGCTCTTCCGTTTCACCTTTGCATGTAAAATACATGAGCACAAGACCATGTTGTCATTTTGGGGAGTGGTAATACATGTATATCTTATTTGAGTTCATATACAGGGTGTTACATAAGTCGTGATACAAAATAGCAAAATGTGAATCTATCTATGATTCTGAACAACTTTTACTATGGGGCCAACTTTGTATTATGCAAAAAAAAACAACTATTTCATACACTTTGCTCATTTTAGACTGACGAAAATGTATGAACAGCCTGTTTTTTTTTGCATGATACAAAGTTGGCCCCATAGTAAAAGTTGTTCAGAATCATGGATAGATTCACATTTTGCTATTTTGTATCACGACTTATGTAACACCCAGTATAGTCATATACGTGTATATGAAATTTTTTGAAAAAACATATTTGAAATGGACACTTTTAAACCGACTTCAATAACCGAGGAGGTTATTATGTTCCACTACATGTATTTTTATATGTAATAGTATGGTCATCGATTGCTCAGTGAATAAAATTGTCGACCGATATTCAAATTATTTTTTTATCGAATGAATATGTCTACGCGAAGAGAATTGAAGTAAGTTTTTCTTTGTTTTTTATTCATTTTCGGATTCTATGTCGGAAAAACCTTAGACACTATATATATTTGGTTCATGACCGATTTGACCAAACTGAAGCGGACTTCATGTGAGGTTTCCCGTCAAAATTGTATGAATTCATCATTAATTTCATTTGGTGGGTTCGATATATGATATAATAAAATTCTGCGTTGTTTTTTGGTAACAACTATGTCATAAAATTGCTATGTCTGCTTACATTTTCCTGTTATATGTAGTTGATTTGACTATCCCTTAACATCCCTATATTTATCCTCGTATACGCATAAAATGTTTGCTAAGGTAATTTTTATCTAATGGTTCGAAATAATTCATTTGTTCGAATAACAAATGCACTTAGTAGGTAATGCACACTGGGCCTTACAAGGTTAACACGTTCACGGACAGTACGTCCACAGGCGTAAATTGAGACCCTCGTGATACGGCACTACGTCTGTGGCCGGTGATCTTCACCGCGACAAATCTGCCACTCCGTCCACGGGCGACAGATTTTCATAAGATTATAATGAAGGCGGACATGTTGTGCCGCTGTAAGTACATTACAATTTTTCCTAGTGCCGTAGCAAGAGCTTAAAGGGGCCACCTTAATTTTACATGAGGGGAATGACGCGTGCTGTGACACAATACGTCTCTAGACGTACGGCTGTGGCCGTGCTGCCACAAGAGGAGAGTTTGAGTTTGTAAAAAATTACATAATACCTGGAGGAAACAGCGGCGGCACAATATTTGGCTAAACAGTGATGTGGCAGTACGTCCATGGCCGGACAAAAAAAGTATGAATTTTTTATGTGCCACATCACACAATTTTCAGAATGGTGCTGTGTCCGTGAACGTGTTAAGCAGATACACAAACAACAACTGTGCATGGATCTGACAAGTAGGTAGGTACGTCATCTGCTCGCAGCCCGGGGGTAGTTGCTAATTATACGAGCGGAACCGGATACGGAATGAGACAGTGCGTTGCAGTTAAATAAATACGCTATGCATTACACTTGGGAGCAATCGTGAAATAGATATGATGTTTATCTCGAATGTGCTTGGAAATGTTCACATGTTTGTTAACGAAAGCAATGCCTGATTCGCTCAATTTCAAAATGTTACTCGGAGTAATTTACGGTAATCATTTTTTTTCCCGGTACGTTGAACTTTTGAAACTTTGATTAAGGTAGAAGTACTAGTGCCCGACGCGGTACTAGTACTCGACGAATATAATTTAACTAGCGAATAATAAACTAAGATTGATCACGACATCATTTTTAAGTTACTAAATGTTAGTGAATCCAATATTTCTTATCACAATTTCAAGACAAATAACTTATTTATAAGTTATGAACATATTTGTTAAAACCAGCTGCCATCAATTGGGACAATGAGTTAAACCTTCAAGTCCCAATAAATGTCAGTCTGTCATTCATGACATTTGTACTGAAATGACATCTATTGGGACTGCCAGCACAGCATCTATTGGGTTTGCATAACCGCCTGCCATTTACTCGTACATTCGGATTGATTACCTAATTCTTATATTATCAGGATTTTTTATAATATCACCATATGAAACGAATTCCATATCAGTAACTTGAGTAAATACCTCGTCTCCCAAACCGTATGAAACTGTTTAATACATCTTAAATGAGCATAATATCGTGATTCAAATAAGTATTTTCTGTTGACATGTCGGGCACTAGTACTACCTTACTTGTTATATAAAACTTAAGGACTAAGCTAGGTATAACATTTTCAGCAATGGCGGGCAGGGTAATTATAGTAAAACTAGCTTTTGCCCGCGGCTTCGCCCGCGTACTAAGAGTAATGTTAACCGTCTACAAAAAAGGTGCATCTCAGTTTCAGTCTTTTATATATTTAGATTGACTCTACATAGACTCTGCATATCGAACATAGACTCTACATATCGAATCTACATATCGAATCTACATATCGACTCTACATATTTAGATAGATGTCCACTGTGTACTTAGATAGGTGTCGACTCTATATATCGACTACATATCGACTCTACATATTGACTCTACATATCCACTCTATATAGCGACTCTGCATATCGACTCTACATATCTGGACCCCCATATAAAATTTCACCCCCTCTTTTAAGGGGTTGGGTGCAGATTTCCAAAAAAAATGATGCACGATTTTTTTGTTAGTCACAAAAAGTCCACATACCAATTTTTAGCTTTCTACCTTGAAAATTGCGGAACGCTCCATACAAACTTCCACCCCCCATTTTAGGGAAGTGGGGGGTTAATAAGAGACAAAAAGTAGCCTATGTCACTCTCCATCCCTTCAACTATCTCCACTTAAAAAATCACGTCAATTCGTCGCCCCGTTTTGCCGTGAAAGACGAACAAACAAACAAACAAACAAACAAATAAACAAACACATACACTTTCCCATTTATAATATTAGTATGGATGTTAAACGCACGCACTCAGCTTCAGGTGTTAAATTTCTTAGCATTTATTACATTACGAGAACAATATTCCTTTGCTATTCCGCTAAAAAACGTGCAGGTCGATCAGCGGAGATCAAATGTAACTAATTGCGTATAAACATGCAAATAATTACAGCAAACCACCACCAATAAAGCCACCAATAATAGGTTTTTTCATTATTGGTGGTGGTTTGCTGTAATTATTTGCATGTTTATACGCAATTAGTTACATTTGATCTCCGCTGATCGACCTGCACGTTTTTTAGCGGAATAGCAAAGGAATATTGTTCTCGTAATATATCATGAATTTCCGCAAAGTAACGCCTGATTCAATAAATTATTTGAAAGCGGCAAGCGTAGCCGAACAGGCACGACTGTATGTCAAATTAACTAAACAACACCGAGCAGCTATCCAGAACGTTTGGTTTAATCAACAGTGTAAACATCTTAATGTTGTACCTAATTATATCAACATACGTTGTAATAGTTCTAGTAGAGCATCCCGGGTGGCTATTGATAGGGCCCGGAAAATATGGCTGAATGAAGAATCTCGCTCTTGGTTTTCGATCAGGGATAACTTGAAACTACACCTTAAGGTTTTGTATACGGAGCTTTCCTTTAATTTGCACAACATTGAGTTTGATATTTTGGACCAAAAAGCAAGATACTTTGCCTCTGAGCTTGCGCACCAAATGTATGTAAAACAGATCGACAAACTACATAGGCTTACTACGTCAAGCTCTAATTCTAACTTAACTGATAGGCGTGAGGCCTTAACGACTCAGCACAGTTTCCACCCTCGTGTAAAAAACCTAACCGACATTGAGTTTTTGGAAGCTGAGGTCAAACTGTTAGATAAGGGATTGAAGTATAATTTAAAACCTAAGATGTCTCAAAGAGTTTTGGAAAATTTAGCAGTGGATGCAGAGGTCGCAATAGTTCTTAGCAATAATGATATGGATATAAAGGTCAGTGTAGCAAATGCATTAAAAAATACATGTCCATTAGGGAGAAGTGAGCCTAATTCTGATTTGGTATTGCTGAGGTCTATTCAACAGAAAGTGAATGAGAATGATTTAGTGGTGTCAAAAGCAGACAAAGGGAATTGCATTGTCATCATGGAAAAGGAACAATATAACCAGAAAGTATTTGATCTTATACAGAGTGATGGTTTTTCGGTTTTACGGAAGGACCCAACGCCTGGTTACCAGAAAGAACTAAGGAATGTTGTTAAGAACTCTATGTTTGTTTTTGAAACCGAGCATCAAAAGAATGAGGTCATACCCATGAATCCACAAGCACCAGTTCTATATGGTCTTCCAAAAATTCATAAAGATAATATCCCAATTCGTCCAGTTGTCTCGTACCTGTGTGCACCGACTTATAAATTGGCTAAAAGGTTGAATAGTATCATAAGACAGAAGTCTAATTTTGAGCCAAAGTATTCTTTAAAGAATAGTTTGGATTTAATCAAGAAGATCAAAGACATTAACGTGCCACAGAATGCAATTCTTTTGTCACTGGATGTGGATAGTTTGTTCACGAATGTACCATATTTGAATACTTTAGACATTCTTAGAGAATTTTTTGAAAAACAGAGGCTGCATCCAGGGGAGGTAGATGAATTAATAGAATTGACGGCGATTTGTATGCAACAAAATTACTTTAGATTTGGGGGGCAATATTATCTGCAAGGTGATGGTTTGGCAATGGGTTCCCCACTAAGTCCTTTGATGGCAGATATTTTTATGGATCATTTCGAGAACGAACACATTGTGGATAACAATAATATTTTATATTATTATCGGTATGTTGATGACTTGTTACTTTGTTGGACGGGTAGTGTGAGCCAACTGGATAATTTTGTGAATGACATCAACAACAAGCATCCTAAAATCAAGTTCAAGAAGGAAATAGAACAGAATAATTCACTGAATTTCTTGGATTTAACGATTACTAAAATAGATAACAAACATCAATTCCAAATTTACCGTAAGCCTACGCATACAGATACTGTTATCCCGGCTTCTTCTTCTCATCCGTGGCAACATAAGTTAGCTGCTTTTCATTGTTATGCACATAGGTTATTAACAGTGCCTCTTTCTGATGATGATTATAAAATGGAATTAAGTAATATATATCATTTAGCAACTTCAAATGGTTACAGCAAGTCTTATGTGGATGGCATTATTAGGAAGAAACAGAGTAAAATGACAAACAATCTTTTGTACGCGGCACGTTCCTTGGATCCACCTAAAAAGTACAAAGCAAGCATAACTTATGTTGGCAAATTGTCAGATAAGATCTACAAAATTTTAAAGTCTAACGATATAAACGTGGCTTTCAAAACAAATAACACCTTGCGCTTCAGACTGTGCAATAGTAAGGGGGAAGTGGAAAGCGGCAAAAAGTCTGGAGTCTACAAGCTTGCCTGTGACGAATGCAATAAAGTTTATGTGGGACAAACAGGCCGTAGTTTTCACACGAGGTATAAAGAACATATTGCGTCGTATCGGCATAATCACCCGGACAAGTCTAATTTCGCAAAACATTTATTGGAGGAAAACCATGCGTTGTCTGACAATCATTCTTTCAACATCTTGCATGTTTGCGGAAAAGGACTGCGTTTAAGTGTTCTAGAACAATTAGAAAAAATTAGGTACAACAATAGAGGCGTGATTATTAACGAACAGTTGAATGTTGCGTCATCACCGCTGTTACGTATTTTTCCGTCTCATTCACGCATGCATGGTAGTATGGGGGGTTAGACTATAAATAGGGCTGACGGTTCTAGACGGCTCAGTTGCTCAGTGGACGTGGCGCAAGCAACATCTCCTGCCTGCATCTCCTGATGATGCCTCGTAGAGAGGCGAAACACGTGTCGAGGTTTTTTCATTATTGGTGGTGGTTTGCTGTAATTATTTGCATGTTTATACGCAATTAGTTACATTTGATCTCCGCTGATCGACCTGCACGTTTTTTAGCGGAATAGCAAAGGAATATTGTTCTCGTAATATATCATGAATTTCCGCAAAGTAACGCCTGATTCAATAAATTATTTATTACATGTCGTTTAAATTCCTTATGTATGAAAATTCGTAGATAAGCAGCAGGGACGCAGCAGGGATTACAAGCAGAGACTTAAAAGTCAATGTATCATTTTGACCCTTTGATGGACGTTATAGAATGAAAAACTAGACAAGTGCGAGTTAAACTCGCGTGGAGAGGGTTCCCTATATAATACACAAAAATATTGAGAACTTTCCCGTTACTTTGAATACTCAAACTTCTTATAGGTTTTCCTGTAATCTTTAGGCAAGGAACTATTTTCCATATTTTTTTCAGAATTTTTAGCCTAGTAGTTTCTGAGATAAGGGGGCGAATGGTCAATTTTCGTATTTTTTCCTAAATTACTACAAATCTGTTTATGCCAAAATTATTTTAAAAAAACTGAGATGCTTACAACAACCCCTTTCATTTGATATTGTACACAATAGAGTTTGCGAAACTTTTTTTTTAATTTTTCAGTTTACCCCCCAAAAGTGGCCCCCTTGTTCAGAATTCATTAATTTACTTTACACGTCCATCTTTCGGTCACCAATTTACATATGTTTACCAAATTTCAACTTAATCGGTCCAGTACTTTCGGAGCAAATCGGCTGTGACAGACGGACAGACAGACGCACGAGTGATCCTATAAGGGTTCCGTTTTTGTCCTTTTGAGGTACGGAACCCTAAAAAGCAATTCGTTTTTCGACACTGTATAGGTACCTACTTAATGTATGTTTCGAAACAACGTTAAAACTATTCACGAGTACCACACATGATAAAACTTCGACAATTATTTATGTTGGTTACACAAATTGAAACCGACTTAGGCGTTTCATACCTAAAGCCAGTCAAATCCCGCTTTATGCCAAGAGTTAAATTTAAATGAGAAAGGATAACTGTAATTAAGGATCTCAAAGGAGCGTTTGCTTAACTAATTGAAGGTTGTGTTTCTCTACTGAATTTAAGAAAGCCTTCCTCCATTGCATAGCCACGCGCTCCTAAATTTCTGGACAACCTGTATACTTTTATTCTGAACTAATAAATATCAACTGTAACCGAACGACCTAAGGTTAATTTTGGATTGGTGAACAATAAATAGTCAGATACGAGTTTGTATAAGTTATGAGGTAAGCCTGATTCTCATCGACTAATTGCAGGGAATGAATTGTAAGTTGGAAAGTTAAGAGGGCCGGAATTTTTAATTTTGTGCTCATAGAATTTGTGCTTCGGAATCTGTTTTCTATTTGGCCGTAAAGGGTGCTTTTTGGATGCGTACGGAATTTGAAAGGGTGGATTGTAGATTAGTCGAAGATATTTTGTCCAAACACTGGTAACATCTGCAATATATATGATCAAACTTAATCCAATATAATTTATAGAAATACCTAACCCGAAACCAAATTAGTATTACAAATATAAAGTAAGCAATAAACGGGGTTTGCCAGCATACAGCAAAGGTCAGTCTCGTGCCCTCCATTAGAAACGAACAATTTAGACTTTATGCCAATGCGATAAGGTACCTATGCAAATGGTCACTTAAAATCTCAGTAGGTACAGATGGACTTAAGTAACAGTAGTTTTTCAATGAACATAAGACGTTATGCAAGTAGGATTGTAGTGACATCTAGAGTCGGGACGCTCCCGTGTCCTTGTACCCTAGTACAAGAATAACACTTACACATTGTTTAGTAATAACAATAACTTATGTTTGAGTGTCTTATTACCACTCTTAGTCCAGGCAATGAACTGACAACTTGTATGGAAAAAATGACAAATTTGGAAATAATTTTTTTAATGTAACGGATATATTATCAATTAAATAGTTACCTAGAGGCAAAATCCAACAAAAAATCAGACATAAAAAAAACATTATTTAATAAGCTCCTAAAAAGTCCGGATAAATATTAATATTTTTTTTTATCTTTATTTAGGTTCATTTACATTTGCTTTAAAATATTCAATATAAAAAAAAAAAAAAAGACAATGAATGTTTAATTTAAATCTATATAATTACTGCCGGGTGGAAAGTTTGTTGGATTCTTGAATAAAGCATCTTAGAATAATGTTTTAGAATGAAATAAACAAAAAAACCGCTATTATAAATTAATGTTTTTCGAAACCGTATTTTGCCTCGGCTATAAGCAATAAACGGGGTTTGCCAGCATACAACAAAGGTCTCGTGCCCTCCATTAGAAACGAACAATTATAGACTTTATGCCAATGCGATAAGGTACCTATGCAAATAGTGTAACAGAACACAGTAAACTGGTCTTGTTTCCTTTATATTAAAAATATATTTTCATAATAAATAAATTAAATCCAAGATCGCGTCAGCATTCTACGTGATAGTAATATTTTATAAGATTTAATATTTTTAAGCTAGTGCAGCGTTCTCGGGTCAAAAATAGTCATTTGTTTCGACAGACAATGAGAAAACAAATGACTTTATATTTTTTTGTTTCGAATCCGAGTTCGACAGACGATGAGAAAACAAATGACTTTATATTTTTTTTGTTTCGAATCCGAGTTCGACAGACAATGAGAAAACAAATGACTTTATATTTTTTTTGTTTCGAATCCGAGTTCGACAGACGATGAGAAAACAAATGACTTTATATTTTTTTTGTTTCGAAGCCGAGTCCGACAGACAATGAGAAAACAAATGACTTTATATTCTTTTGTTTCGAATCCGAGTCGATGCTAGGGTTGGGGGTATAAAAAGGCCGGACGGCGATGAAACGGGGTTCACTTCAGCTTCAACTTTCAGACTGACAAGGTCTCTGGATTATAACTGGGAAGTCTTTGGTGGGTGGTTTTACTATCTTCATAATTAAGTCTCGAACTTTCTATAGAGTTTTAGAGTAATTTTAATGAAAGAAAAATCCAGAAACAGTGTCCAGGTTTACAGTATACCTGAGGGGTCATTCCCGCCTTACGGTGTCAAATGGGAATGACCCAGAGTCTTTTGCTACCAGACTTGAGGGTGGTCTGGCGTCTTCCTTTTTATCGACACAGGAGACGACGCCTCTTAATAAGAGGCCCCCCACGTTTCTCAAAGCCCAACTGACGACGTAGACGAGGCGTAGTCATTCATGTGATCCGCACAGAGGGATATCCTCACTCGTTGAAATCGTGCAGTAATTGAGATTCGGACTTATTAAATATATTTAAATATAAACTTCATATACATAATAGGGAGCCTTACTCCTCGTATTCCATCTAGACTGCGGTCGCGAGGGGGGGAGGCAATTACACTGGCCTTAGCGTTGCAACCCTCAGAGTGGCCGACTGAACTCAGATAGCTTAGTCAGGGCATACATCTTCGGTATTATTCTTTTCTAAAATCGAGATTGATTTTGGTTTCGAATAATCAAATTAGCTTCAGAAGGGCTAGTTTAGGATTAAATTCATACACACATTTTGGGGAAAATAGTTGAGGTTACTTCGTTATTTCGAACGATAGAATTTGGGTCAGAACTATTGAAGTATTGGGTTTCTGGGGTTGAATGTGACATTCTGAACTACTGGTTAGGGAAACAGAAGCGTTTAGGAAAGAAACAATTCTGTTGTAGGGACCAGCGGGAGGCGAAGCAGGCCGCTGATGACTGTAGTTACGGGCGGAATAATACCCTTATAACTACTAGCTATTTCAATGTGGGTCTGGAATTCACATTTGGCTTCAGTAGGATCAGTACTTCAATTAATAATTCGAGAGCAGTTGTTAATTATAAGTAAAGACTAAAGCAAGTCTAAATAATATCAATAAAGGATGCCTGATGAGTTTGTTTCGGCGTTTCTTCTCAATCAGCCCGTTAAGCTTGAAACGCTGGTAATCTCTTTCTCTGGGTCTTAAAACTCTAGGATAGCCAGGAAGGTAAATTGTCTAGGACGCTCAATCCCCATCCATGCAAGACGTAGCCAGTGAGTGTAAAAGGGTACTTTTACTCCACTACCTGTCGATAGTACTTTTGCTATAAAACAAGTATCTAGGGAAAGCTATTAGCTTATTATAGGGAAAACTAAATAATCTTGATAATATGGAATATAAGGGCTACGTCCTTGTTTAACCGAGCGTGTAATAGGCGGTAGGGGATTTTACAAACAAAAATAAAATATTTTATTAAATTTCATAGTAGGGCTTGGTTCTAGAGTAGGCGAAGAGTTCATTAGCCTGACAAGCATTCACACTAAAGATTTTGGGTTTTGCGGTTCACAACATTACGGGGTTCTACCTAGACGAATCATTTTGGCCATTTCTTAGGTTTTAGTGTTTTATTTGAGTTCTTTTGTGATGTTTATTTGTTAGCTAAGGTGGACCGTTACAATTTGGTGCCGTGACCAGGATATTAAAAGAACTCAAATAAATAAATAGGATAACGCTGTAAAAATAACTTCAATAGTAGCCTTTTAGGCTACAATTTGCTGCCGTGAAAATGGAGTGTGATCTTGTCGGGTTTTTAGCTCTTCGTCTGTTCATTCTTTTGCAAATGTATGTTCTAAGAGTCTTTACCTTCATTTCTTAGCTGATAATGCTATCTTAGAATGGGAAAACATAGTTTAGGAATTTAAGTATAATAGATTAAATTTTAGTTTGAAATAGTTAATCAACGTAATTTAACCACACCACCAAAATAAGAGGTGGCGGGCAGGAACAGACATTAAAATCAAAGTACAAATTTATAGAAGCGGGGGGCAGCCAATATATGTATTCAGTACTAATTTATGAAGTTGGAGGACAGGTATAGTTTACTTAGGATAATAGAATATTTAAAGTTTCAATGATTTCAAAGTAGTGGTAATTTCCATTCGTTAAGGCGATTGGTTCGTATTTAGCACTTAAATTGTGTTTATTGGAAGACGATTGAACTAGTAGTAAAATTTACAATTCTATTTCAAACATACACGCGATTTTAATTAGGTGTACTTATTTATGAATAACTAATTTTAGAAACGTTCTGTCATGATTTATTTTAGAAAACTGTTAGAGACAGGGAGTTTGATTAAAAATTATAAGGGAAATAGCTATGGGACATTAAATGAATATTTATTGGGAATTATTATGATTAATATAGGCAAATAATTACATCGGTTTTTTATTCATCATTATATTAAAATCCGATGGCAGATCGTGTCTGAACGATGTTCTAGATTGGAGTACGAATCGATTGACTTAGAGCTTCATATTTGGGATTTTATAGGAAATAGCTTATTCATTCTGATAAGGTTTTGCATCGTTATTATACAATATTCTACATTTTAAAGAAGTAATAATCTATAGTTAGGTATGTTTATTTAAAATAAGTAGGCTAGTTATAACGCAAACCTCGCAAGGGATATATAAGTAACAGGTATTCTTATACGTTAGTTTTGGATCACATAGAGATTAACCATTAGTTTTTAATTTGGTGATATTTAAGCTAAACTAGACATACACGCATAAGATGTAATGCCTTTTACTTTATTCACAAAAAATAAAAATAAAACAAGGTTTTTTTTATTATTTTATTGCTAGATGAAATAGACAATTTTGTAATTGCTTGGTCATCATTAAATGCTTGTCTCTTAACCAAGCTTTTTAAAAGAAAAATAGTAATCCAGCTTTCGTATTTTGCATTCAGTATAAATATTTAAAGCAGACAGTAAACTTATAAGTTTGGCGTGGTCAGTTTTTAGCAGATACAAGTTACTATGAGTATTTGACGTAATTGATTTAATTGTATACTGTAATGCTTAAGCAGTATGCGAAGAAGTTCTTAGCAAGCGTACGAGTGAGGTAATTATATTTCATAATTTATTTGGACTAGAACGTATTTTTTTGGGCAATTAAGCGTACAACATTTGCGCAGGCGTAATACAATAATAATTATTGGCGTAATTAGCAGGATGCGACGAAATTATTAGCTAGACATTACTAATATAAGCGTAATGAATTTGGTTTTAGGTGTAGTTAATAATTGGAGTAAAGTAAACAAGTAGTAATCTATGTAACAAATATTTAATTTGGCAAAATTTATGAATTTATCATACTGTTTATAACTAAAGAGTAGTGCATTATTGTGGGAGCGTAGAAATGTAAGCAAGTGGTATTTAGAGTTTTATATGCGGGGGGCAGGGTGCAAAATTGCTTTACTTTTCATCAGGGGAATTGTAGTAAACTCGCTACTATTTGAAACTTAAACATGGGCGTTTAACTTATAATTGGAAAATTGTAATAGAATAAAGGGAGATAATGTAACTTGAAAGGAGCAACATTCACGTTGTGATTGTACTTATGGAGTTTTGTTTGGTTGGTAGGAGCTGCGGGAAAGAGAATAGAAAGAAAGAATGACAGGAATGTGTTAGATTGAAGACGAAGGATGCTTCGTTATGAGTGGTCGTATACAATAAGACTGACTCGAGAGTGGGAGGTATGATAGAGTTCCTCCTGATTAGACAAAGTTTAGAGTACAATCTAGATTTATTGGTAAATGGTTCCTCCAAAACCTAGAACAAAGTGTGGTCACAGTAATAGGATTTAGGTTAAAGTCATAAAATGACAAGGTTTTTATGAGACTTACTGTGATGTCACCTACTCTACAATGTATGCGGAACATCACTGATTTACACACCTCATTTGGATACGATATTCGATATTAGTTCGCACATTCATAATTCGCTAATAAAAATATGCAACAAAGCAATCATTTTATGTGACGAAAAGGTATAATAAGTAAGAGCTGTTTTCGTGTGTCTACACTAATTGTAATGGTTCTATTAATGAACTTTCAGGGAAATATAAAGTTTACTTAGTTGGTAAAGATTTTGATTAAGGAGCTTCATATTGTTAATCATAAGTCACACAATGGTACTCAATGTATAGGGAATGCATAAGTAAACTGTTGTGGTCGGATATCCTGTTCAAATGAAACAAACACCAATGTGGTTGAGCTGTGGTGCCTTGGTAACAAAGAGTGGATACCAAACATAAGGGTTTTTCATCTTGCATGGAGAGGTTTTGTGGGATCACTTGTCCGGACAATGTGGACAGAATCAACGGATGCCCAGCCAGATCCTAAGGTTCAGGGTGGTACTACAAAATCGGGCTCTTATAGTCTACAAGATTCACAACCTTGTACTTCTACAATGTAATGATGGAAGAACTTAGAGGTGTCATTGTTTATAATTAAAGTCTCAGGGTCAGCTTTTTGACTGGATCGTCAGCAGCTTATACATTATTGGTTTAAATATACACCACATTTAATATCATTCTTATTGGAGGGATTTATATATCAATAGATTGAAACTTTTAAGTTTATAGCTAGTTGTTGAGTTTCAGTTTAGAGATGACTTTTACAGACAAGATCTGAGAGATCTTATCTTGCAAATTCATCGAGGGCAGATTGTAACAGAACACAGTAAACTGGTCTTGTTTCCTTTATATTAAAAATATATTTTCATAATAAATAAATTAAATCCAAGATCGCGTCAGCATTCTACGTGATAGTAATATTTTATAAGATTTAATATTTTTAAGCTAGTGCAGCGTTCTCGGGTCAAAAATAGTCATTTGTTTCGACAGACAATGAGAAAACAAATGACTTTATATTTTTTTGTTTCGAATCCGAGTTCGACAGACGATGAGAAAACAAATGACTTTATATTTTTTTTGTTTCGAATCCGAGTTCGACAGACAATGAGAAAACAAATGACTTTATATTTTTTTTGTTTCGAATCCGAGTTCGACAGACGATGAGAAAACAAATGACTTTATATTTTTTTTGTTTCGAAGCCGAGTCCGACAGACAATGAGAAAACAAATGACTTTATATTCTTTTGTTTCGAATCCGAGTCGATGCTAGGGTTGGGGGTATAAAAAGGCCGGACGGCGATGAAACGGGGTTCACTTCAGCTTCAACTTTCAGACTGACAAGGTCTCTGGATTATAACTGGGAAGTCTTTGGTGGGTGGTTTTACTATCTTCATAATTAAGTCTCGAACTTTCTATAGAGTTTTAGAGTAATTTTAATGAAAGAAAAATCCAGAAACAGTGTCCAGGTTTACAGTATACCTGAGGGGTCATTCCCGCCTTACGGTGTCAAATGGGAATGACCCAGAGTCTTTTGCTACCAGACTTGAGGGTGGTCTGGCGTCTTCCTTTTTATCGACACAGGAGACGACGCCTCTTAATAAGAGGCCCCCCACGTTTCTCAAAGCCCAACTGACGACGTAGACGAGGCGTAGTCATTCATGTGATCCGCACAGAGGGATATCCTCACTCGTTGAAATCGTGCAGTAATTGAGATTCGGACTTATTAAATATATTTAAATATAAACTTCATATACATAATAGGGAGCCTTACTCCTCGTATTCCATCTAGACTGCGGTCGCGAGGGGGGGAGGCAATTACACTGGCCTTAGCGTTGCAACCCTCAGAGTGGCCGACTGAACTCAGATAGCTTAGTCAGGGCATACATCTTCGGTATTATTCTTTTCTAAAATCGAGATTGATTTTGGTTTCGAATAATCAAATTAGCTTCAGAAGGGCTAGTTTAGGATTAAATTCATACACACATTTTGGGGAAAATAGTTGAGGTTACTTCGTTATTTCGAACGATAGAATTTGGGTCTGAACTATTGAAGTATTGGGTTTCTGGGGTTGAATGTGACATTCTGAACTACTGGTTAGGGAAACAGAAGCGTTTAGGAAAGAAACAATTCTGTTGTAGGGACCAGCGGGAGGCGAAGCAGGCCGCTGATGACTGTAGTTACGGGCGGAATAATACCCTTATAACTACTAGCTATTTCAATGTGGGTCTGGAATTCACATTTGGCTTCAGTAGGATCAGTACTTCAATTAATAATTCGAGAGCAGTTGTTAATTATAAGTAAAGACTAAAGCAAGTCTAAATAATATCAATAAAGGATGCCTGATGAGTTTGTTTCGGCGTTTCTTCTCAATCAGCCCGTTAAGCTTGAAACGCTGGTAATCTCTTTCTCTGGGTCTTAAAACTCTAGGATAGCCAGGAAGGTAAATTGTCTAGGACGCTCAATCCCCATCCATGCAAGACGTAGCCAGTGAGTGTAAAAGGGTACTTTTACTCCACTACCTGTCGATAGTACTTTTGCTATAAAACAAGTATCTAGGGAAAGCTATTAGCTTATTATAGGGAAAACTAAATAATCTTGATAATATGGAATATAAGGGCTACGTCCTTGTTTAACCGAGCGTGTAATAGGCGGTAGGGGATTTTACAAACAAAAATAAAATATTTTATTAAATTTCATAGTAGGGCTTGGTTCTAGAGTAGGCGAAGAGTTCATTAGCCTGACAAGCATTCACACTAAAGATTTTGGGTTTTGCGGTTCACAACATTACGGGGTTCTACCTAGACGAATCATTTTGGCCATTTCTTAGGTTTTAGTGTTTTATTTGAGTTCTTTTGTGATGTTTATTTGTTAGCTAAGGTGGACCGTTACAATAGTCACTTAAAATCTCAGTAGGTACAGATGGACTTAAGTAACAGTAGTTTTTCAATGAACATAAGACGTTATGCAAGTAGGATTGTAGTGACATCTAGAGTCGGGACGCCCCCGTGTCCTTGTACCCTAGTACAAGAATAACACCTACACATTGTTTAGTAATAACAATAACTTATGTTTGAGTGTCTTATTACCACTCTTAGTCCAGGCAATGAACTGACAACTTGTATGGAAAAAATGACAAATTTGGAAATATTTTTTTAATGTATCGGATATATTATCAATTAAATAGTTACCTAGAGGCAAAATCCAACAAAAAATCAGACATCAAAAAAAAACATTATTTAATTAGCTCCTAAAAAGTCCGGATAAATATTAATATTTTTTTTTATCTTTATTTAGGTTCATTTACATTTGCTTAAAAATATTTAATGTAAATAAAATAAAAAAGACACTGAATGTTTAATTTAAATCTATATAATTACTTCCGGGTGGAAAGTTTGTTGGATTCTTGAATAAAGCATCTTAGAATAACGTTTTAGAATGAAATAAACAAAAAAAAAACGCTATTATAAATTAATGTTTTTCGAAACCGTATTTTGCCTGGAGTATCTTATGACTATAAAGATCGAGAACATCGAGCGTCTATTACTAAAATGTATCTAACCTCAATATGAACAAATATGACTACATAGTCGAGATAAAATAATGTTGACGCACGCACGACTACTTTCTATTCAAAATTATTCATTGCAAAGCACTTTTTAGTGCTCCTGAAACAATAACTCAAACAAAAGTAGGAATAATCCACGCAAATTAACTCTTATTGAGTCCTTATTCAAGTTTGTAAAGCCTCGGTTTTCGGATGAGTGGTTCCTTGTAAATTCAGTTAAATTCTAACATACCTACTCCAATTTGCTGCGCTTTTGCAGGATTAACTTGTCAACCAGACTAGCTGTGGCGAGCTAGCTACGAGCCCTTTGTCACAGTAAACCGTTGACGAACACGCATTTTCCAAGTTGCATGCACTTTGCCAGCTGCATGCACTTCGCAAGCCGCGGCATGCCAACCCGCCGCATCCTGCAATTTCATTCGGCACTAGATAGCTTCAGTAATTAATCTGATCCCGTTTGCTTCCAAGTATTCAATACATTGACATTGTTTACGATTTGCGTTCTAGCTGCAAAATCAGTTCAAATTGATGTCCGAATTTCCAGAGCTTTGGGATTAATATTTAGATGTGCTAAGATTTATTTTCTTGTATTTGACCTCGAATGCTTGATAGCTAGATGTCAAATATGTAAAAAACCGGACACGTGCGAGTCGGACTAGCCCACTGAGAGGTCCGTACAAAATTACAAATGTATAGTTTCAGATTTATTCCTGTACTTGTTTCATTTTTTTCTCGGCTTCAAGGGACTGCAGACTTGAGTGTATGGTTTTAATTTCAACTCGATACCTTCACGCGTTCCCGAGAAAAAGAATCCTGATAGACAGACAGACGGACAACTAAGTGATCCTATAAGGGTTCCGTTTTTTTCCTTTTGAAGTACGGAACCCTAAAAAAGAAAAAAATACTCTTTGGGACCGACTAAGGTTTGACTACTAGAACGCCCAGAAATCAAAGAAAACTTTTTCCATACAGTGAGTATGGGAATCCCAAAGTGCAAGTAGTGCAAGTTAGACGATCATCAAATTGTATGGAGACGGAAAATTTCATTTAGATTAAAAATGAATCCTCTCATTTCTAATCTAAATGAAATTCTCCGTCTCCATACAATTTGATGATCGTCTAACATGCACTACTTGCACTTTGGGATTCCCATACTCACTGTATGGAAAAAGTTTTCTTTGATTTCTGGGCGTTCTAGTAGACAAACCTTAGTCGGTCCCAAAGAGTATTTTGATCCTTAATAGAAATGGGATCGAATGGCATTAAAAAAAATATCGTCAAAATTGATGATTTTCTCGCTGACTGTAGGTACTTTTTTTCAAAAATCTGTGAATGTAGATTGCCATCACTTAAAAAGTTAGGAATGAAATCCTAATGCCATTTTTGCGTGGCGGCAAGGGATCTAGTAGCTGCCCTTACTGCCCCGTTTTAACTTTCCACCCTGTATACCATTGATTGTTATTTCTAGAGCCGCATAGTCACTGTTAGCGAACAAGGTATATCTACACCTCAGTTGAAACATACAGAATGTATTCAGTGTAAGCAGAAAACTGCACAGAAATTGCAGCAATCTTACAGCTTCCAGCGAGGTCAGGGACGTCGCATGCAACATGCATCAGGTCAATTTGACGCTGCATTTCGCATTCTGCTCGCAGTCGGTCTAACGTAAGCACAGCGCGCCTGAGAGTAGGTCCTCGTACCAATTCGACTAACCTCGGCTCTCGCACACCGAAATGTCGATACACCCCAACACCCACTCGCGCTCGGAGCGAAAGAGCACGCGCTATGCGGTAATATTTATTTTTTAAACAGAGGATCTTATGTACGTAAGTACAGCTATAGTTTATTCCATGCTGGGAGAAAACACATTGGAATCAAATTGTAATACGAGTCGTATGTGTCAAATTGAGCCCCCGTTTAGTGGCATGCAGTTTTACACAAGCTACAAAGTTGAAATATTTTTACGACAAGCTTTATTCCTTAGCATGCATTAAATCAGTGAAATAACTGAATATTTTAGTGTCGTAATACTTAAGTAGGGGTTGGAGGTTATAACGTCGCCATGATTACATTCTGTTTAGTTTGGTATTTGTTTAACAGCGTGTACATTTTTAATGAAAGATACACACAAAACTTACAGCTATCACTATTTTTAGGGTTCCGATACCTCAAAAGGAAAAAAACGGAACCCTTATAGGATCACTCGGTTGTCTGTCTGTCCGTCTGTCACAGCCGATTTGCTCCGAAACTACTGAACCGATTGACTTGAAATTTGGTACACATATGTAAATTGGTGACCCAAAGATGGACGCGTAAAGTAAATTAATGAATTCTGAACAAGGGGGGCACTTTTGGGGGGTAAATTGGAAAATAAAATAATAAGTTTCGCAAACTGTATTGTGTGACAGATCAAATGAAAGGGGTTGTTGTAAGCATGTCAGATATATTTTTTTTATAATTTTAGCATAAACAGATTTGAAGTAATTTAGGAAAAAAGACGAAAATTTACCATACCCCCGCCCCCCCCCCCTTATCTCCGAAACTACTAGGCTTAAAATTCTGAAAAAAATATGGAAAATAGTTCCTTGCCTAAAGATTACAGGAAAACCTATAAGAAATTTGAGTATTCAAAAACACTTATGAAATTTAGATTATATACGGAGTTGAACTCGCACGTCCGGTTTTTATTTTTTCAAATTTTACTTTGTGCTCACAGCTTACGTTTTCTTAGTAAAATCATAATCATATTCCTCGTAGCGTTTAACTTCCGTTTTAAAATGATTTGCGTAATTTGATTTGCATGCAGTGTAGTGGCATTTTAAAAGTTTTGTGTAATATCATATATTCTTATTTGTTAGAGATTCCGTATGCATTACCAGAATATGTTATCATATACATCTTGTGGTATAAGTATCAGGAGAAAGCAACTATTGTTCTTCTTAATTTCAATTAACAAACATTGTTTTCACAATAAAACACTTTTTTAAATATTTGTAACTCTAGGACTTTATTGTTGTTAATGCGAGATATGCCCAAGCCGATTTATGGTATTTACGGTTCCATCATGCCTTAATTTGTTGGCAATTAACGATAAACACACTGGCACTGTCTAAGGGCAGGCTACAGTAACCAGGAATTAATGAAAGAAAAAAAAATGTTTGGTATGAAATGTATTTTTTGCCTTTTTAGGTGTCCCACATGCTCCCTAACCCAAGCAAAACTGCCTGTCTCTGCTCCGATGGCTGTCCATTCCGTACTTATCTTGGCCCATCTTTCGAGAAAAAATTAAAGCAATTTATTTTATTTATATTTTCACGCCATAATGCGTAAGCGGGTCGCGTCCCTGTTGCGGCGGCGCCTGCGCGGCCCCGGACAGCCTCCTGCAGACGGTGGCGGCGCGCCCGTTGGTCCCTTCCTGTTCCACTGGGACAGGTTGCATGGGCCGTCCTAATTTTGTAAGATAATACCTACTTACATTTTTTTTTATGTATGGCTTTCCCGCTCACGGGGCATGATGTCCCGGACCTTTTGGAGGCGTGCGTGGGGCTAGGTACCTGCAAAGTACCATCTGAGACAACACATAGAGGCCCTTTTGACAATTTAATGGAATGCAAGGAGTACACCGAGCGGATGCTGTCCCTGCCCGTGTCATGGGACGCACACAGAGACAGCACCCGCTGGGGTGTATAGGGACTATTACTGGCTGATGGAATCTATTATTATTTTAATTTATTATTATATTATTTCATTTTTTAAATACTAAGTCAAGTGAGTGGATAAAAGATATAAATAAGAATATTTTGCAGTCGTCAATTAAATACCAAAATAGTTGCCCACTCAGTATATTTTTTTTTCAGACGTTTGACATCCATATAATGTTAGTGAATCTTAATCTAAGTAGGTTAGTATCTGCACAAACAAGTGCGCTACCGCTTTTATTTGATTGACCCAGTATATTAAAATAGGGCAGTCGTACTTACTTATAATGCCATGATAATAGTGACACAGATTTTTCAGGTGTTTCTCTCTTTCCTTGCACTATACAAGGTGAGTCATACAGAGTGCATGAGACATTAGCAACACGACCTGACGCCGCGCGCTTAATAATGCACACTACACACGCGCGGGAGCGGGACGGGAATTTGGTAAGTGGTTTTAAATCAGATCTATTATTCAGAAGTAGGCCGTCGCATGATGTCGGGAGTGTTTAAGATGGTCGTACTCCGTTCGGTTCGTGTAAGACTTTTCTTAAAGATCCTTGGACATTTTCACTGTCAAGAATCGCTACGCGCTACGCTCGTATCGTATCGTATGAATGTGATCCCCACTTTTATGTCCTTGTCATTCTGATCTTGAAACAAACATGATATCATCGGGAAGTCCCCTTCTGCCAATGAAGACAAATCGAGAGCTCTGGGGACCTTACCCACCACCAGGAACACACCACCGCATACCTAAAAAAGCAAGTTTTTTTTAATAGTATGATGGTGGCAAACAAGCATACGGCCTGCCTGATGGTAAGTAGACAACGTTGCCTATGGACGCTTGAGACATCACAAGAATCACAAGCGGGCTGCCGACCGTTTATTGATTTGAGGATTCATTCTATTTATTTATTTCGTATGGCTTTATTTCCATAAAAATGTGTTTTACCAAAGAATTTCAAAATACTGTTACAATAGTAAATAGTAGTCGTACGTACATTATAATAAATATCCAACTTTGATAGCCAATCGCTGTAAGCACGTACCAGATCGCCGAGTTCTCCCGCGAAGCGTCTCTTACGGCATTCCTCTACAATATGAGCGGTTGTTTGGTCTGGTGCTCCACAGTCGCAACTCGGTGAAGGCTTATAACCCCGTTTATGGAGATTGTGGTAGCAACGGCTGACACCCGTCCACGTCCGGTTCAGTGTAACCTAAATCTTCTGTCGTTCATCTAGGCCGGGCAGTTCCTTAGTTGGGTCAGATAACGCGATGTTATTGAAGGACTGTCCCATTGCTTTTTCCAATTTGTTGCAGTGCAGAGCCCTTCTGGCCCTTGAATTTCTGAGTCCGACCAGATAGACCTACGAGATTTGAGGCGCATATCAGGAAGGTTATCCAACGGAGCGCACCATTACAAGCTGTTTCCCATTCTCGTGACATTCGTTCGTTCTGATGATAAGAGACAAAAGCGGGTCCTACACTCTCAACACCACACATCTTCTGGTGCTCTGGCGACCTGACTCGCCACCAGGAACACGACACCAAATACTCACAAAGAAAGTAGAGGTACTTCCTCAGATGGGCTACTCCAAGTATGAGCGAGATGGATACATAGAATCATGGTCATTATAGGTATCTTTACAGTGTATAGTCCAGCACAATTCTGCCGGATGATGGCGTGCAATTGTTTCATTTCAACAGGTACCATCTACATTATCGTAAAATTTACTTTATTATTATTACATAACAATTATCTAGTGTACAACAATTGTTTGACGGGTTTTACTCATTTTATTGTGCATGCTTACCTACAATCATCATCAATCAGATCATTCTAATCTTGAAACGAACGTTTGAAACCTTGGGATATCCCGTTCTATCAATGAAGATGATTTGAGAGCTCTATCCTACCCACAGCCAGGAGCACAACACCGCATAACTAGAAGTAGTGGTGTTATTTACTTTATAAGAAGGCGAACAATCTCTTTGACGTCGACACAAAGGCACATCTAAACATTTCGTCACATCTACAAACACAATAATGGCGGGCTTGCCTGACCTTTTAGTAGATAAATATTATCACCGCATTTTGGGAAAAAAGGAAAGTAATCCTATTTTCAAACAAACCATGTAAGATAGAGGACTGAATGTTGCATGGGAAACTTTGTTGCCTTACGTCATATCGGCTAGTTAGATCCAGGGATAATTCTACAGAGGGAGGAAAACATTATGGTTTTTTTTTTATCTAAGCGCACCAAAAAATACTGATCCCACTAAAAACATTACGTGTAAAGTGATTGCCAAGACACCCTATATGGGTACAGTGGGGGGTGATTTACTAAAAATCCTGAAATATGTATTTTATTATTTACAACAAAAAGTCCCTATGTCAATTTTCAGACCGCTAGCAGCGGTAGTCTTATACAAAATTTCATCGCCTAGTTTAAGGGGTTGGGGGTAAAAGTTCAAATTTTTTAAATTTTTCTGTTGTTTGTGTACTGGTACTTAACTAGCTTACATAACAAATTTCAGCTTTCTAGGACTTCAGGAAGTAGCCTAAGGGTTTTGATGATCAACGTGAGTGAGTGAGACTTAGTGACGAAATCGGCGTTTTTTAGATATCAATAAAATCTAAAGTATACTAATACTAATATTATGCGAAAGTTTGGATGTTTAGATGTTTGGATGTTTGTTACTCAATCACGCTTAAACGGCTCAACCGATTTGGATTAAATTTTGCACGAAGATAGTTTGTAGCCTAGATTAAAATATAGGATAGTTTTTATCCCGGGTCCAGGCAGACGAGTTCGCGGGTGGAAGCTAGTGTTTAATAAATCCACTATTGACATCATATTCCGAGAATTAAGTTTATCTGGTATAACCCAAACACAAGTTATGAGGGTTCAAAAAAACGACGAAGCGCTTTGAGAAAAGTTAGGTAGTGCCTGTTCTTGCGCTTCGCTTGGCTCGTCTTGGCGGGGGCACTGCCGTGCCCCCAGATATATGCACATGAAAATTTCAATTTGAGGCACTTCCAAAAATTATGAATTAATATATCGTACATAAATCGATCTAGTCTCACAGTAAGCTCAATTAAGGTTTCTGTTTCGTCACATATATTAATAATAATAATAAATATTTACGGACAATATTTTACACAAATCGACCGACCATAAATATACTGAAATACTACATATTTATTGACATAGATATCCTACAAAAGCCTTATTGAACATCAGATTGTATACATGCAGAGTACAATAGATTCAGACTTAAGATTGAACTTAAAAATATACAGTAAAGTACAGTCAGCAGCAGAAGTAGCTAAGCGGGCCGGGTGTTCAAAATGACATGCACACGACTTTATTCTTAAGAAATTAAGAGCGTGTGTAGGTTATTTTGAACACTCGGCCCGCTTAGCCACTTCTGCTGCTGACTGTACGAGGCATAACAATGTGTTATGCTAAAGAGCATATGCATAATGTTGCAGTGAGTACCTACACCGCAACGCTGATTTTCATTTTGACCCTAACATACAATATCCTTTACGTATTACACCTCACAGTAAATGTAACCACATGTACATGTACATAATAATATATAGCCACGTTTCTACGCGCGGTGTGTTGCGGTCCGCTGGGACCGATATTTCTAACCGAACCGGGACCTCTGGTCTCAGGTTCAATATATTCTGTCCTCACCGTTTGCCGTAACCGAATAAACTAGTCTATCAATAACTGGATGAAACGGTCTCTGAGGATAAGTTGGCTTCGGAGACGGCGTGGCATCGATAGTGGGACAGTAGGAATAGAATAGGCAATTAGTGACAATAAAAAACCGGACAAGTGAGAGTCGGACTCGCTCACCGAGGGTTCCGTACAAAATTACAAATGTATAGTTTTCAGATTTTTTCCTGTACTTGTAGTATAATAGTACATTTCGATTCTAGTGCGGAAAGTATGTCATCACGTCACGAGTACCGAGATATCTTGCCACGAGCCGTAGGCTAGTGGCAAGACACGGAACGAGTGAAGAATGACATTTCCGCACGTGTATCGAACGACGTTTTTTAATACATTTGAGAATTCGAAACTTTTATATTATTCATTATGTAACATCATTGTTGAAAAAATGAATTTTCATACATTTTAAATACAGTTTAACACAGTTCTATCTTATTTATTTTTTATTAACATAATAATTAATGGTACAATTTTTACAAAGAAAAGTGAAAAGCACTAGAGCGCGAAAACCAACTTTCCGCACGCTAAACAGCTACGTAAAGTAGCACTTTTTGAGCAACTGTATTAAAAACGATATTACTTGCCAAATTTCATTTTTCTAGGTCAACGGAAAGTACTCTATACACTGTGATTCCCTTGAGTGTCTAAATATACGTTTTTTGTGGCATAAACGGCCGTATCTTTCTTTTACGTTAACTTAGAAGTTTGATTTTTTCACAGCTTCAAGGTACTGTTGACCCGAGTACCTAAATTTCAACTTGATACCTCCACGCGTTTCCGAGATAAAGGATCTTGACAGACAGACATACATACAGACGGACAAGAAAGTGATCCTATAAGGGTTCCGTTTTTTTTCCTTTTGAGGTACGGAACCCTAAAAACATGAACAGAGATCGGCACTTAAAAATCACTAAATTAGTGACATGAAACTGGCATAGAGTGGCCAATAGGATTGACTGATAGTTAAATCAATCAATTTTTAGATTATATGGCTCCATCAAAGCCTTGATGATTCCACCAATGTCGAGTTTGGAAATATAATATTGCTCGTTTAATAGTATAGGAAGGATATATTAGGAAGGATTATTAATTTATTAATTTTCACAGCTCTACGTAGTTAATAAAACCGAAATAGGTTAATTACGGTGCAGTTCGGTAACTCTTACTACTTCCTTATAAATATAAGCGAACCACTAACAGTACCTTTAACCACCAGCTCAAATTGCAATTAATTGCAATTTAAACGGTTCGTAATAATAGTTTTCCTTAATCGTCAAAGGAAGTTTTAAGCCAGCTACAGACGACGCAAGTCACATTTAACAGTGTTTAGTAACTGGCCATTTACTAAGTAGTATTAGTGCTTGAGCACCGGAAAGCGCAGCGTGGGTAGGCCCCCCATAAGATGGACTGATGACCTGGTAAAGGTCGCTGGAGTCCGCTGGATGCGGGTGGCGCAGGACCGGTCATTGTGGCACTCTTTGGGGGAGGCCTATGTCCAGCAGTGGACGTCTTTGGGCTAATATGATGATGGTGATGATTAGTGATTGTGGTGCTTACGTAGATACTCGTAGAAGTTCAGTTGTAGGAAGCTCAGCTTTATATTCCTACTGAGCTAAGTTGCTCATGTTATAACGACATGCTACGGTGGCATATTGAGACAAAGTTCCATGTTATTACGTTTACCCTTGCAACATAGAACTTTTGCACGATGACATAGTCGGTCTAGTTAACGGACACCACTTAAAGACATTTTCAAAGTAGTGTATAGTCAGTATACCACTTTTTTATTAGTCTAAATAAATATGAGTCCCAGGGCGAAAATGAAAAGCAGAGAAAATAAGGAGAAAACGAATTTTCCTAGATCTATAATTCACCCCCGTAAACCCCTATATTACAAATTTCATCGAAATCGTTAGAACTATATGCCGGAGAGGAGAAGTTTCATTCCGCGCCCTCAATTATATTCATCGTAACTTCGTTCGTTTCTTGCTTTACTATGATTCTACAAATATCATTATAGAAATGTCAGAGCGAACGAGGATATTTGTCTGGGCAGAGTCGGTAGCTCATTTTTTTTAAATTTATTTCTTACACGACAAATTATTAATGACTTAATCTAAATCTATAATAGACGCGCTAGAATATAGCCTAAAATCTAAATGGAAATAGGCCGGTCATGTAGCCCGAATGCATGAAGAAAGATGGACAAAGATAGCTACTCTGTGGGCGGGGCCAGGAGGAAAAAGAAGATTGGGCAGACCCCATGCAAGGTGGTCCGACGATCTCCATAAAGTAACAACCGATTGGCCAAATACAGCACAAAACAGAGAAAGATGGCAAGAGCTGGAGGAGGCCTTTACCCGAGAGGGGTCCTAACCAAATTATATTTTATAATTAAGAAAAAAGAAAAACCGCAAGATTATTTATTTTTTAATTCTACTTAACTACATGTTCTTTTTTAATATTCCACTGTTTTTACTTTGGTTAAGGAATAAATGGACTTTTTATTTATTTATTTATAATCTAAATCTTCGCCAAACTTCGTAACAGTTTGTTGGCGATTAGTTCCGCCGTGCACCAACAGAGGGCTACAACGGGTATTATTTGAATTAGAGACAAAACAACGAAGTTCTCCGTTTCAGCTGGGGCAAGAAATTTTTCGTATATTTGTCTGCCCGGCTGTCCGGCTGTTCTCCCTTGCAGGTCACAAATCTCAGGCGATTCTCGTGAGCAGTTTAGATAATTATATAGATTTTTTTGTAGATTTAGTTTTGTTTTTTTTTTACATTTACATTTGAAAACCTACTCGCGAGTTCTACAGCTCACCGAGCCACTAGACATAGTTTTATAAATAAGTATCTGTCAAAAAAAATATTTTTGGTACAAGTTTTTATTACCGACTATGTACTTTTCTTATATACCGTCATCAACTACTCATTGAGACGATTCTGACGAGCCTAAGCTCAACGGAGTTACGTCGGTTAAGTACTGAATTCCCATTGACGCCTGTCCCCATCAAGATCAGCTCGATGGTACCTATTGAATTGTCATCTAAACTGTACCTTTACCCAAAATTTCAGCTCAATCGGTAACCGGGAAGTGGATCAAATTTGATTTGCAAGATTTGATGACAAACATCGGGACAGGTGAAACTAAATAAAAGCTTGTAATAGGGGGGTTACGCCTTGGCCACGACTTTGGTCTTAAGCGACCTGCGGCAGTGTTTTATCAGCGGGGCTAGCGCAACTGACGCCGCACCGCGACGCGAGTCGAGAAAGCTCAACCCCCTTTTTCTAATTTGTACGGTGCGAGTGAGATAGGGGACGCTTATAGTCGCGCGAGAAGCGACTGAGCAGCAAGTTGTGCTAGACGTGCTGTTCATTGCGCGGTCGAGACGCGCAACGCACTGGGGTTAGTTGGGATCACGCGCAATTAATTAGAAAATCCGCTGCCGCAGGTCGCTTAGGACCAAAGTCGTGGCCAAGGCGTTAGTGTCCCGGTTAGTAATTCGTCTACTGGCACAGTGTAAACGGGCGTATTGAAAAATACCCTAATGACAATCGATGCTTTTAGTATCGTCGCCGGAGGGGCCGGAAGGGCGTTCTCAAAATGTACAGATCGCGTGTGGACAGTTACGTGCGTTGAAGACACTGCCCTGAGTAGTTCTAATATTTATATTGTGAATCTAAAATAACAATGGTAGACAAATTAAACTGATTGTAGATTATCGTGGTGTTTGTTATTGCTTTGAATCGTGTAAACCCGCCCCCGCTAAGAGTTTGTTACGCTAGAGAAAAATAGGTACAGTCACGAGCGTTATTTGGGACCCATTTCCTTCAAATGTTGTTAGAACATTCACAATGCAATAAGGTCGAAAACTTCAGTTCAATAATAGTGGTGAAGTGTCAAGGTAAAACAACTAAATGTCTTATCGAATGGGCCCTTGAATTGATAACCTCTTTGCCAAAAGCTATCATTACGGTTTTCCAATTACGAACATGTGTCATTGCGTGTCAGTGTCAGACAAGAAAACTGATTGAAAATTCTCGAAATATTATTTGCAAATAACAAATATGGCCGGAGAGAAGACAGGGACAATTAGTCGGAAAAAATCGGAAATGATCGTTTGACTCGTTCCGCCCGGATGACGTTAGAGCGGTTGCCCCTAGTCACGTATAAACGTAAGTTGTCAGCATGGCAAACTTTGACACACCTTTAAAATTTTAGCTCTAAATGTCTTCAGTTTGCTATACGATATTCCACCTTAGGTGGATCCCAAATTAACGCTCGTGACTGTACCTAGCACACTTTGACAATAGGTTTTTTGGAATTTCGATATATATCTAACTTGTGAAGTGCATATTTCCTCCTATGCGACTTTTAATGAGTTATAAAATACCATCAATTTAACTTGATTGACATTTGATAATCTATTAATTTCGTAAGCTGTAACGCTGCTGACGAAATTTATAAAATTCAAATTAGAGGAAAAATTGAAAAAAAAATCGGGATGTGGTCGCCGGTCTAATCCAGCTCGGAGCATTAAATTTTTTGTTTAATTTGAAATTGATAATGAATTGTTAGAGTACACTGAGGCAAAAAAGGTTTTTTTTTCATCTACAGGAAGTGTTATGTATTGGGCCGATGGGCACCTTGCAGCGTGCCCCTAGTTCCTATCGGTTCATCATCATCATCATATCAGCCGAAAGACGTCCACTGCTGGACATAGGCCTCCCCCAGAGAGTTCCATATTGACCGGTCCTGCGCCACCCGCATCCAGCGGACTATCGGTTAGTTGCCATAAAAAACGCTTTTTTTTGTCATAAAACAAAAACATACTTATTTATAAAGATTTCAGAGAAATAATTATACAACTGTCTTCATTTGTCTAGGACGTTCTCTCATACTATAAACATCCAGTTGAGTAACTCTCAGTTGGATACAATTCCCAATAATCATACTCCTCCGACATTTGATATCAATTATAGACCCGCCTTGATCCAGGACCCGCATGATTGAATTACTATAGCTAAAGGGATTGTTGCGATGAATCTTAATCGAATATATACTTCTAAATCCCGGGGGACTCTGATAAGGCTCACATTTTGGTCCAAAAAAAATCCTATTCTGATCAATCTGTTTCGCGCGTGTATTATACGTTAGCTTTGCGTAGATGCAAGCAAGCAAATAACATTGAAATGTGAAATACACAACAGTAATTTACTTAAAAAACAGGCCAACTGCGAGTCGGACTCGCGCACCGAGGGTTCCGTGCAAACCTGTAGGTACCTATATAAGTAAATTATTAAAAATATTTTTATTATATGATGTACCTAACTAAACATTTATAGTTTTAGCAATGTTTCCGTATCTGTGCTATACCATGTTGCTTCGTACCAAATTTCAAGATTCTGAGTTCACGGGAAGTAAATAAATATCGTGGGACAATTCACACCAATTGATCTAGTCCCTGTACTATGGGTAATAGACAACGGATAAACATACTTATATAGATAAATACATACTTAAATAGATATTAAACATCCAAGACTCGAGAACAAACATTCGTATTCATCATACAAATATTTGCCCCGACCGGGAATCGAACCCGGGACCTCAAGCTTCATAGTCAGGTTCTCTTACCACTAGGCTATTCGGTCGTCACCCTGTAGGTTTTGATTCCCTTGCGAGTTTCGAAAATTTGCGAAAATCTGCGGCATAAACGGCTATATCTTTTGATTGCGTTGGCTTAGAAGTTTGATTTTTTCATAGACTTGAGTATTTGATATAAAATTTTAGCTTGATACCTCCATGCGTTCCTGAGAAAAAGAGTCTTGACAGACGGACGGACGTACAACAAAGTGATCCTATAAGGGTTCCGATTTTTCCTTTCGAGGTACGGAACCTCTTTTAACGAAGATTTCCTTCGATCCTGACCTGATAAGCATGGGACCACCTGGGAAGGATACCCTTTCAAACAAAATAACAATTTTCCATATTAGTCCAGGCGTCATCGAGTAATCGGGGGACATACATGAAAAATAAAAGCTTCCGAGGATTTGAGAACCTCATCCTTTTTTGAAGTCGGTTAAAAATAAACTTCTTCGATTTGTATCTTCGCAGCTTCGTTTGACGCAGAGTTGATAAGCTTTGACTGTCGGATGCATAAGTGATCAGTGCCGTCAAAAATATCCTCTGTGATGATTTACCTAAATTCCTTCTGCAGTGTACCATATAATATTACATAATTATAATTAATAAATAAATATTAGAGTACAATCTTACCCAAATCGAACTAGCCCCATAGTAAGCTCAATAAAGGCTTGTGTTATGTGTAGTAGACGACGATATTTAATAAATATAAATACTTAAATACATACTCGGAAACAAATATTCATGCTCATCACACAAACATTCGAACTTAGGTACCGGGATTCGAAGCTAGGACCTTCGAATTAGGCAGCGTCACTACCCACTAGGCTAACCTGTCGCCAAATATAATTATCGTACCTGGTCACAAAATTACACGAGAATCGGTTGAGAAATTTATGCGACCTGTAAAGAAAACAACTGGATAAACGAAGCTACAATATCATTTTGGCCCAAGCTCAGACATAGATCGTTGCCTTCGCTCGTTCGTTAAATGAAGCGAAAAAAAATCACAGGATCGTAGCAAAGTCGGTGATCTCTGCCTACCCCTCCGAGAAACAGTCGTGATTATATTTATGGTACTTATTGTGCGTACTTGTTTGGAACGTAGGTGGTCCGTCCAGACGATCGCATCCTGCCAACCAATTGGCTAATTGCGTTCGACGCCAGCGGCCTAGTTCGCACACGTTTCGTTTCATCATTCAATCAACGAATATTATGTAAAAACGGATGGATGTTGTATTCGTTTATAGACAATAATATTTTAATGTTGATGATGTCCAATGTAATCGCTAGATCGTTGGAATCATTAGCCACCCTTTTTACGAAGTTTCATTTGTACACAATTGTTTTGTTACTCTATTTCAAATGGTGCAAACCAAGTGATATATTTCTCTGAAACAATGCAATATTATGGAACCTACCCCTGGGGGGGTGATCGCGTAACGTTTCGAACGCGCGTTAGGTAGATCCAACTGTAATTTTTCCATATAAATATTGACATTTAGAACTACCTGACCCGCGTACAATGCGTTACGTGATCGACTAGCAGAGCTTAGGTTCAAACATAATTCCATTGAAATCGATAATTATCTGACGAACATTTCAATAAAAGTAGACAACCGCAAAGTTGCCTAAAAATCGATTATTTTACATTCCACATTTTACGGGAACACTGCGATTTTTTGGGTAAGGATTTGACATATTGAAAGCATGACTTGAGGGGTATGGCCGTAGATACATGAGACGGACTTTTATCGGCTTAGATGATATTTGGCCCAATACACATACCTGCCAGTTTTGGCAAAAATACCCGTCGTAGTCAATTTTGTAACGACCCTATTTACCTTTTGTTTGTAACTAGACTAGCCGTTGGAGCGGAAAGGTTCTCGAGTGGCGACCACGTACCGGAAGGCGCGGCGTGGGAGGCCACAAGGTGGACTGATGACCTGGTGAAGGTCGCGGGAGTCCGCTGGATGGGGGTGGCGCAGGACCGTTCACTTTGGCACTCTTTGGGGGAGGCCTATATCCGGCAGTAGACGTCTGTCGGCTGATATAATGATGAAATAATCAAACATACAGTCCGTGAGCATGCATTTAAAAGAATCTTCGGTGCTTCTATTTTCTCTAAGACCTCACGGGCTTTACTGATTCACAATACAATCTTCATTGCACGATACTGCCCGATACGAGGAATAGTAATCCAATTCAAAACAGAATGTACAATTCTTGTAGGTATTTCATTACTATGCTAATGTAATATTACAAAGGCAAAACGCCTACTACCTCCGACACTTCTCCAAAAGGCCTTTCTAATAATACTGATCGAGATAAGTATAAAAACCTCAGCTGTGGACTCAATCGATAATGTCCCGGCCTGAGCAAACTAAATCAGCCCCCTTGGATACAGCATAACTATTATGTTCAGTATTGTGACTTCATATCAGGGAACGAAACCGGTTTTTTCAAAAATCCCCGAAGTAGTCTAATATTTAGGCTCTTAATGTAGGACTCCATCGTGTATTTAGGTAACATATTCGTATTATTAATCATACGATCAAAAATTATATAATAACCAAAGAACGAAATAATACCGGTTTAATTTGTATGAAGAAAATACCGGTATCCGATCGCTGTTTCATATATGTGACTTTATGACCAACAATGAGGTTTAAAAAGTGCCAGGAGTTCGTGTAAGCTACATAGTGTTTCGGGATGAAGTTGTCGCATGCGCTTTGCTTTTAAAAATCTGTACACCTTTCTTTAAAGAACCCCTAATTGTTTCGTTCGTCGGGAAAACCTTAGTATGCATCCCGAGAAAAAAGGCACTGATTCGTTACCACAGGGCGGTGAAACTTATTCTTAAGTCATGAAATTCAATTTAAAAATATGAACATGCTCGCGTGAATTGCGTGAGAGCGAAAAGTATTAATTAAGCCCATGTAATAAGCATAAATTACGCTTTTATATGTTATTTACTGCTGGATTGATCCTCCGATTATCTCAGCTCTATCAAATTCGGTGTCTAATACGGCGCTATAGTGAAAAATTAATTTTTATATCTGTTGCATTATAATATATAAAAGTATGATTTTTTTAGGCTCGCTTAAACTTTTCGGTTTTTTATCTGCGTAACAATAAAATATAATGATAATTAAACATGCTTGCAAAATACGCCCAGTCAAAAATACCACTGGTCGCATCAGTAGTTTTTTCCTAAACGGAAATTAATCGCGTAAAATTGGTCGCGAGCAGACTTAATATGGAATTTATGAAAATCGTGAAAGTTTAAATAAATATATTTGTTTCTTGCCTAAATGAGGACAACAAGGTGTCAGGTCCAATTACTGTTTTTCTACTTACATTGTGCTTCCAGCCTCCATTCCCCCTGTACCGATATTATTGTACACCGCTATATAAGAATCCAAAGGAGTTCGGACTCCGGAAGTGTGTTTATTTAGGAGATATTTGTTGAGTTCTTTAGGTACTATTTCTTGCTTTAGATTACTATAAAATGCCTTGTACTACTGTAACTGTTAATGGTTTTCCTTCGACATACAAATTATGAAAATATTGTAGAAATTAATTGAAGCGTGGGTACTACGTCGTAACTCGTGACTCTGCGAAGCTTTGAGAGATTCAACAGTTTTAGAGCGGTTAGCACCAACTTAACAGGTATTGCAGATCATCATCATCATATCAGCCGAACGACATCTACTGCTAGACATAGGCCTCCCCTAGTGAGTGCCAAATTGAGCGGTCCTGCGCCACCCGCATCCAGCGGACTCCCGCGACCTTTACCAGGTCATCAGTCCACCTTGTGGGGTGGGGTGTTGCAGATCGATCAACGTTAAATATGGCGCCAGCAGCTGTCATTCCATAGAAACTTGTCAAACTTTCCATACAATCAGATTTTAACGAACACCGCTTACAGACGGTTTGAAGCACCATTAACCTTGTCATGGCGTTAATTAACAGGTGATGTGACAAACACATCATGACAAGCTTATATCACGCTTGAATCTCGCAATGATCTAGATCCACGATCCATCGTAGCCTAGCAGTGCCCCGTGAATTAATATCGATTGCATGTAAATGCCGCTGGCCCGTTTTCGAATTTAACTGCTTTAGGCGATTATTAACCGAGCGTTTCCGTGCTTAACCTTTCGTAGGAGATCTGCACTGATCAGGGCTATCGAAAATTGAATCTGTGTCAGAAACCAAAAAATCAAATTCCTTTAGCGCTGTAACTGTCCCAGCATACAAGAGGTTAAGCTGTTGATCGCGGTTTTTGTTGAGTACAGAATCTATTAATCGTTGGCCAATTGCCCACTCACTTTATTGGCTTGATACGTAAAAAGTTTATTATTAACTTTTATTGTATACATTATTATTTATAAACAAACATAAACATAGAAAAAAAATAAAGAAAGAACATAACATAGGTTAACCAACTATAAAAAGAATACACCATCCAAAAGGTCCGCCTGCGGCATGGTCCCCAATACGCTGGCCGCGTTACCTCTTTGTATCGCTAGAGAAATTCTCTGCGCGAGGTAAGCGCCGGCTCTGGGGTCCACTGGCGCCCACTCACTTGACAAAAACAATGAGAACTAGTTTGCTCTGTGCTAGGTAAGAAGATCACATGACAGTCACTACTGCTCAAGCCCATTCTTGGGAATCGGCAGCAAGCGAACGCCGGCTTTCTTCAGAATTAAACTGTGATAACGAACGGTAAGATTGAACTAAGCCTTATCGTATCCCTTTGCAAAAGATCTTCGACTGGTCATTTTGGCGCCCTTTGGCGTCTTTTATGATGATATGATGATGATGATAACGATAAATGGATCAATCAACAATTTTTGTTACTCGTTGCAATGGTTACGTCACCTGGGAGACTTTTTTAAACTATGCTTTTATGCTTTTAAATCCTCTAAACATGTGGTTTTGTAACAAGTTTTATGGTAGTCTCAAGCATACTAGGACTTCATCATTGTTTGATTGATTAAAACTTTATTCATCATCAAAATCATAGCAGCCGAAAGACGTCCACTGCTGGACATAGGCCTCCCCCAAATAGTGCCAAAGTGACCGCTGCGACACCCGCATCCAACGGACTCCCGCGACCTTTACCAGGTGATTTCCACCTTGTGGGGGGGCCTACCCACGCCGCGGACAACTTAAAGAGTTCATATTTTAACCATTTTTCCGAGAAACTCCATTGTGTCCTGGCTTACCGGGACAGAATAACCTGTACTGTATAGAGACGTCCTGTGCCGTCAAACTTATCCCGTCTATCGTTCATCACGGCCGGTCAACTAGACCCGTAAAGGGCTTGATTGAATTATATCCGAGCGGGGTCCGGTCCTATTAAATTATTGATAAGTGCCTCGAATTGACCGTCGGCCCTGTGTCCTCCGGTATTACGTATCACGGTGACACAAAGTCGTGACAGATACGTACAATATGTGCTCTTTAAGTCTATCTAGCTTGACGTATCGCATTCCAATATAATAGTAGTTAAAATACAATAAACTAGCGGCTGTGTGTGTGCTGTAGAACTAGCGAGCCTGTCTTTTTATTGTAAAAACCTGTTTGACAAAAATAATCTTTATAATTATATAATACCTGTAATTATTACTATTATGTTATGTCTATTAGAAGGTCGAACATGTCACCACTAAATAGAAGAAGGTCCTTACGTAAGGCGACGTAGGTTCAGAAAACGGATTTTTAAATATAGCTCGATACCACGATCCATAGTAACTAAGCGTAGGTAGAGATCTAGTTTCGTTAGGCGTGACGCGTGGGGTGAGGCGCATGAGCGCGTAGCGAATAACAGCCCTGGCGCCTCACCCCACGCGTCACGCCTAACGAAAGTAGACCTCTACCTACGCTTAGTTACTACGGATCGCGGCGTCAAGATATATTTGTGGGAGAGCGTTGAGGTGAGCTTAAAACAAGTTACAGAATAGGGGGGGGGCTGTTTACGTACGCGTCCCGCCCGTCATCCACGCCGCGCTACCGTCCCGTCGGCGTCCCGTCGATTTCCCGTCCCGCTCGCTGTCCGACCAAGCCTTATGTGAAAAATGTGCCAACGCGGTAAAAATCACCATGTTGCTTTATTTCGTCCAGCGAGCACGGTTCGTTTAGTTTTAAATTCAATTTTGTTCGTCCAACAATACGCGACAAACTTCGTTCCAGGAACAAAACACGGAATTGTGTCGCTTTTTCATTGGAGCGGAGCAAAAAAGAACAGACACAGTTAGTAGTTTTTTGTATGAGTTTACTCATACTTCATCGGAAATTCGAGTTTATTACGAGGCCAACTAACCGGTGTACAAAATAAAAGATAAAAAAGAACTAGCTGAAAACTACACACGCCATGTTAAGATACTAATTACATTATAAATATTTGAGGCAACACTGTTACTTCCGGACGACATTTTGTATATTTACTACGAGTATTCAGCTACGTTGTATTAGTCTCTCTTAGATTATACTCATATAAGTATTATACTTTATTATTACTCATTATAAAGTTGGTTGGCTTCGTAGCCAAGGATTAATCATCATCATCATATCAGCCGAAAGACGTCCAATGCTGGACATAGGCCTCCCCCAGAGAGTTCCAAATTGACCGGTCCTGCGCCACCCGCATCCAGCATCGAGGATTAATATTGCCTGTTTATTTTAATCCGTAGTTTTGTCAGTATTTTTGGTTTGTTCTTTATGTAGTACATTCATAAACAATGTATGTCTAAATGGAAACTGTTAAAGACTTAGTACTTACCCACACACACACACACATACATTAGAGATTTACTGTACCTAGCATAAAAGTCAGAATACGTCTCAGTACACATGTTAATGGCGGGCCCGATGGTGCGTTATTTGTATTAGATTTAAGGTAGTTTTTAGTTTGTAGTTTGTAGTTTAGGTTAAGTCATTATGCTCGCATGCCTTGTGCTGCTTTTTCCTGTATAAATTCTTGTACAGTAATGTTTTGAAAAGTGTGTTGCTTAACCACTGTTGTTATTGGCAATTAGTTAAGGGCCCCTTCGGGGCCCAACTTGAGAAGCAAGGAGGAAAAAAAAAAAAAAAAAAAAAAAAAAAAAAAAAAAAGTACACATGTTAGTTTGTCTATTTTTAGTGCCTGATCTCATCTCAATTGCTCAAAGATTAACTTTACGAGATCCCTTACAGGGATTAAGTTCGCCTTTGTTCCTACTTAACCTATTTCGTCTGTGTGACCTGTGACCTGTGTCTTCTTGCACATAAAGTATTTACATACATACACACACTACAGTGTATAATTACTTTATAAATAAATTTTTCACTGTACAGTCGAGTTCTCCAATATCTATACAGACAACCTTTCAAAAATATCTATATACACAGTCTTTATTCATCATCATCATCATATCAGCCCAAAGACGTCCACTGCTGGACATAGGCCTCCCCCAAAGAGTGCCACAATGACCGGTCCTGCGCCACCTTTATTGTTACTGACATAAGACGCATGTGTAGATATTATTGAAAGGATGTCTGTATAGATATTGGAGAACTCGACTGTGCATCGACGAATACGTTTGTTTTTTTCTCAAAAACGCTTTTTTACCGTGCGCGTTTCATTGTGCACAAAACTCATTGAAATGTAATTGGTATCGGAGGCGACGAATAAAAAGCTGCTTGTAGGGCATGCCTTGTAGGGGGTAAGAGTGGGTATAACTTTCAGTGACACGTCCCAAAACCCTACGTTTCCACGCCTAGCCAACGAACTCTGTACGCACGTAGCCAGTGAATAAACACTCGCTTATTTGCCGTGTCCACGTATTGTCCAACACGGGGAAGAGCCCTCACTTAATCTGATTAGTGAATACGGGCCTACGCGGTCACGACCTCTCTAACGCGTGGGGCGAGGTATAAGAGGGAGCGAGAACGACATAGACCAGGGGAGGTCAATTAAGACGGTGGTTTGATGTTGCTAGGTGTGTTGAATGCTACTGAAGTCAAGAAAACCTAACCTGCTCGTATAGTCGTACGTACAGTCAAGTTCTCCAATATCTGTACAGACTACCTTTCAAAAATATCTGTACACAGGCTTTATTATTACTGACATAAGACACATGTGTAGATATTTTTGAAAGTTTGTCTGTATAGATATTGGAGAACTCGACTGTACCTGAACAAAATATATGTACAATGTGGCCAAATAGTTCGGTACGCCATACTAAAATATGGTGTACCGAACTATTTGACTACTTTGGATGCTACAAAGTATTTGAAGCTGAGTGTACCTACAATTTACTTCTGATAATTATTAGATCATTTGATCTAATAAATTGAACACTCACATAGTACTAATAATTATTCTTGAAATTAAAAAAAAACTTGGGCGAGCGGATCGGACGAAGTTCTCCGTTTCAGCTCGGGCAAAATGCTTTCGTATGTGCGGATGTCCGGCTGTTCTCTACAGTTTGCATTACTCAAACGATTCTCCTGAAATTTTCTGAGCAGGAGCCGTAGCATGGTTGGCCTTATCACGCGACAAGTGACAAGATAAGCGCGTCGTCTCGTTCTATCGAACGGTGTTAGCCAGTGACGCACGCTCTATCCTATCACCTATCGCGTGACAAGGCCAACCATGCTACGGGGCCTAGTTCGATAATTATATAGATTTTTACAGTCGATAAAAAAATTGAAAAATGGCAGACTCGTTTTGTTTACCTACAGCTCACAGATCCACTGTATCCTACTAATATTATAAATGCAAAAGTTTGGATGTTTGTTACTCAATCACGCTTAAACGGCTCAACCGATTTGGATAAAATTTTGGTAGTTACGAAAATTAAGCCCGTGCAAGCATGAAAAGACCATATTCCTTTCTGTATCTCAAATTCTTCATACCATACCATTTTGTGAACATGTATGCGAACCTTTAAGTTAAAATCTATGACAGTTAAAGGCGTTTAACTGTCATGGATACAAGCATACTCGCACAAAATGCTCGGGAAGAACTCAAATATTTTTACGATATTTTATTATACTAAAAACGCACTATTTAACCCAGGCAACCTTTTCTTGCCAGTGTTTCTCGTGTTCAAGACACACGAATTTTCCGGGCACACCCTTGGCGAAGGGGCAGCCCCTTCCAGAACCTTCTGCGCTGTCGTGTAACTCAATTTGCCACTGATTAACGACTGTAGTCGGTTACTGGAGACAGCTGACGTACAGCTCCAGTCGAATTTAGTCAGAGAGCTATTATGAGCTCTTTCAACAAATGAGAACGAGATCTGTATAATTTTCAAACTTCAAACATTTTTTTGACCATTTGTCAACTTTAAGATCTATTTTTTTCGTTTTATACTGTTATCGAAGGGAATCGCTGATCAAATAATAATATAAAGTAACTGTTTCTGTCATAAATGTTTCTTTTGCCGTATTCGTTGAGAGGCTTCCAACGAACCCAAACATGACGGCTCTATTTTATTATCAAGGCGTTCCTTAAGTGACCTTTCGATTTCAACATAAGACCACCTTTATCGTACCAGGATATTGAATTGTCATCCGTCTTATAATATGTGCAGAAAATTACAAATCCATTTGGACTTCGGGAAGTTGGTCCAATTCGACTAGCAAGATTAGACACTAACGTATTATTCCCCAAAATTTAATTGAGTGGGGTCTTTTGATAAATGCTAGCATGTCAAGGTCCAACAAGCACCTAATTTTCTTTGTTCTATTACAAGCGACTAAGTCAAACAACGACACCAACCAAACCATACATCAAAACCCGCCGATAATGTCAACAGGGCAACCCGTGAAAGCACGTACAACGTCGACTATTACTAAACTACTCATTAGAACGACTAAACTTCACATACAATAACATTTTCTCAAACTGATGACGCGCAAGTAAAATAGGAAACAAAAGACGTTAGAACGAAACCAGCAGTGGACGTTATACATATAGAATTTGTCGTAGGTTTCGGAGGTCGTGTAGTTGATGGATAGAGTGGCAGTCATAGGCGTTGCATGCATTGGACAAATAGTGAACCTCAGTCGCGAAAACAGCATAAAAGCATCAGGGGCGTACGGTTGATAGGTCGTTTGTGATATTGAGGTGTAGAGGAGCGATGGGGCAGATTGTTGACAAATGCAGGCCTCGCTGCGACCAAGATGAATGAAGTCCGACGGAATGAAGGGTCTGTTCGCGTGTTCATTTATAAACCTGACACGATTGCGCTTAAAAGAGTTGATTAATTACAAACCTAGGTATACGAAAAGATAAATTTCATTAAAGCTGGAGTTCATTCAACGTCCTCCACTGAGGTTTACGATAACCTTGAATTAAGAGGAGTAATCTTACCCTCCGTTTTCATTATTCCCGGGGGTGCACTTCAGATTTACATTTCACGATTATGTAATTATTTTTTCATCACACTTGCTCGAAAATGGTGTTATTATACGCAAGCGTACTGAGCTGTAATGGGCTATATTACGCCCATGGGCGTTATGGTTTTTTTTTTAAATAATAGAACCCTCTGATTGGCTTAAGCAAATCTGGTTGCTGTGTGATTGGTTGAATAAAAAAATCTAGTTGGTCACGACGCCCCGCCCCGCAAGAATACTGCTCTGTGATTGGTTGAAATATTGAACTGCGCGCTCTACTAGCACTGATCTGGAAGTGAAGTTGTCAATTTTTGATTGGTGCTGCTGTATGAAACATACATTTTTCTGTCTTTTGTTGTTATTTATTTCCTCGCAAATGTGATGAAAAACATTGTGTATAACACGGGCGTAAGAATATTGCAAACTCGAGTCATCAAAAGCCCTCCGCCTTCGGCGTCGGGCTTCTGATACACTCTCGTTAGCAATATTCCACTTACGGCCCTCGTTAAACAATGTACTATTGCGGTATGATTTTTTAGTAAAAGGTCAGGTGCTGTGAGACGAAAATAGATAGTATCTAAAGATAAACAAGAAATAGTTCTTGTACATATTTAAATCCACACCTCGACTACCTCTGTAGCCTAGTATGGTAGTGACCCTGCCTACGAAGCCGGAGGTCCCGGGTTCGAATCCCTTTAAGGGCATTTATTTGTGTGATGAGCACGAATATTTTGTTCCTGACTCATGGATGTTTTCTATGTAAGTATTTAAGTATTTATTTATCTATATAAGTATGTATATCGTCGTCTAGTACCCATAGTACAAGCTTTGCTTACTTTAAGAATAGGTCGATTTGTGTAAGATTATCCTCAAATATTTAATTATTTATTTCAACGTATTTTTGAACACCTAAGTTTGAAAGCAGTTTATCCTTAATTTATTTCAAGTTTTAATAAAAATGTAATACAGTATCATAGTTACTGTCTAACATTAGTAAGTGGACGATTTGGTTGTTTATGTTATTGTTAGAATGATTCGTAATTATGTTCTACTGGCTTCCGCCCGCGACTTCGTCTGCGTGGACAAGGGATAAAAACTATACTTTATTTTCCAAGCTATAAACTATCTTCGTGCAAAATGACATCCAAATCGGTTGAGCCGTTGAAGCGTGATTGAGTAACAAACATTCAAACTTTCGCATTTATAATAGTAGGCTAGGATGTTTGAATTTTTAAGCACTTTTTGCTTTTTGGGTAAAGGCCGTGTAATTTTTTCCACATTTTCCTGTCTTTGATTACATTCATTCGGTTTCTTCCTTATCTCGATATCATCAAACTCCGTTGTTTACCTATACAGAAGCTCTGCCGTGTCAATACTATCTCATGTATCTTGAGATACATGAGTTACGCGTAACAGGTCTAAATCTGTTTATTTTCCATGCCTTTATCGACCTACATACTCAGTTTTTTAATTTAACTTACCAATTCCTTATACGAGCCTGTCATGTAACTCATGTAACTCTGTTTTTACCATAGTAAATTATGGCTAAACACTGTACAAAAAAAAAACTTCAAACGGCGTTTTATCAAAACTATGCTTTTTGAGATACATGAGATAGGCTTGACACAGCAGAGCTTCTTTATAGGTAAACATCGGAGTTTGATGATATCGAGATAAGCAAGAAACTGAATTAATGTAGGCAAAGACAGGAAAATGTGGAAAAAATTACACGGCCTTTACCCAAAAAGCAAAAAGTGCTTAAAATTTCGAACATCCTATCCTACTAATATTATAAATGCAAAAGTTTGAATGTGGCCTGATAAATGGGTTGTAATTCAAGTTGCATCAGCATGTACCTGCAGACTGTTCGCATAGGCATTGGTTTTGCTTGTGTTACAAACCACCAAATATGGAATATGGAATCTACGTTTAAGCGTGCCGAAGAAGTGAAACGCGAACGCATTGGGAATAAGTTGGAGGCAAACGCAAACGTATCGAAAACGTGCGCTTTTGTCGAACGAGGGGCTTCTACGGCAGCCAAATTTTAAACATGTCAATATCTATTTGAATTTCTTAAGTTATTAGACCCTATTCGCTGTCCGTCCGTCCGTCCGTCTGTCTGTCACCAGGCTGTATCTCAAGAACCGTGATAGCTAGAGAGTTGAAATTTTCACAGATTATGTATTTCTGTTGCCGCTATAACAACAAATACTAAAAAACCGGCCAAATGCGAGTCGGACTGGGGCTCCCATACAACAGACATGATTTTTTTGCAGTTTTTTTATAGATAATGGTACGGAACCCTTCGTGCGCGAGTCCTAGGCCGGTTTTTTTTAACCTATAAGTGAAAAATAAGGAGTAGGAGTACGGAACACACCGAAGAAAGTAAATCTCAGATGCGTAGGCGCAGCGGGCATTGCCCAACGCGACCTAACGAACAATGGGTGCACATTGATGTCTCCGTAATGACCGCACCCACGTGTGTACGAGTACGTCGCTATCATACCATGGATCGAAATGACGAAAACATCGCGTGATCGGCTCTGTGATGATTTAAGTTTGATAGCGATTTAAAAGTCCCTAGGGCGCGCTTCAAACAAATGAACTTCGATTAGTTGAATAATTAATGCTATACTTACACTATTTTAGTTCAATTAATGATTGTTTGTAGGCTCTACGATCTGTGTTGTAGTTTAACCAGACAACCTATAAAACATGTAATCGTAATTTTAATAATTGTGTTCATCAATCTGAACATCTAAAGGGAGGCTAGCTGATACATGCGACGCGACGCGAGACGAGAAAATGGACCCTCCTCTTTCTGATTTGCAGAGTGCGCGCGCGACGTGACTTAGCAGCAAGTTGACTCTGTAACAGGGATCGGAACCGGTTTTTTCAAAAATCCCCGAAGCAGTCTAATATTTTGAATTATTTTAGGCTCTTAATGTAGGACTCTATCGTGTATTTAGGTAACATATTCGTATTATTAGACTGCCCGATCAAAAATTATATTATAACCAAAGAACGAAATAATACCAGTTTAATTTGTACGAAGAAAATACACCCGCATATCTCTGCTCTGTAGATAATGAACAACATAGAAAAGTTGAAAAAATCCCGACATTTCATTTCAAAGTTCAATATCTCAAAACCGGCTGAACCGATTTTGTTAAAACGTAGCTAAGAACCATCTCGATCACGTCAGCTTTCTAGGAAAAAAAAAACCGCATTAAGATCGGTCCATTCGTTTCGGAGTTACGATACCACAGACCGACACACAGGCATACAGATACACAGACACACAGACACGTCAAACTTATAACACCCCTCTTTTGCGTCGGGGATTAATAATACCCACACAATGCTAAAGAAAAAACATTTTTTTTTTCCAAGCATTTTCCACACAGTAAATTTAAGTAGATCACACCGGAATGCGTGTTCGCCCGCTTGGTGTAAACCAGCCGTTAGAGACATTCCCCGCGACCAAAACCAAGGGTGAGCTGGTGTTGTTATACGTTTAAATTATCGTCTTTATTACACAACTTTTGAAAGGGAACAGCCCAAACTTTTCACATTTACGAGGGCGCATAAAACCAGGATGACCCCGGGAAAATAAAATTCCATTCCTCAAGTCACCACTCAGCTGAAATTTACGGACATTACTAAAAATTACCTCTAAGAACGCTACTGGGTACTGTCACGTATAAATTTGTCAAAACGATTACCCAAAAATGCGGGAGATCGTAACTTATGTGAAACTTAAGCCTATCGTAAATAACGCTTGCGAATTCAGCACGTCTGACCCACGTCAGGCCTTATTACAGTCGGCTTAGGGGTCAAAATCGTTTGTATTCGTTCACAAATTGGAGTGGACGTAGTTTCCGGCGATGTAATACGATAGGAATTAATTACGCATACAAAATGGGACGTTTTGAAGGGAGGTTTGGTAGCTGAAGATCGTTCGTTTCAATAAAAGGAAGCTTCAGCTTCACACTCGTTCAAACTAACGATTATCACGGACATATTTTTATAACAAAATGGGTTGTTTTACTGCCCAGTGTTTGAACACTTTCACAACTTTTACACTTAAAAAAAGGGGGGTTTGCGGCCTATTCGGTCTGACGTTTTGGTATACGAAATATAGATATACCTACTCGTAATTAATAAGTAACAACAATAACTTAAAATTGTTTTCTAACTGTAGTCTTGGTTTTCTAAAACGTTAGTATGGAAAGTCGTTCCGTTCCACCCTAAGATAAGAGTGATGCAACCAGGTTAATTATTATTTAGTTAGAATTATTATTATTAATTGTATCTGGACTCTCAGAGACCTTATACTCGTACATCTCTGGGATATTAAATTAATTTCATAAACTTCTTGTTAATTCTGATAGAGATCTTACATAATGTAATGGATAATATTTTGTTATTTTGTTTTTATTTAGTGACATCCAGTTTTGTTGGCCTGCAACTTCGAAATGATTATTTTTTGGAGGATTCTTATTTTTTATTTTATTGTAAATTGTTTTTGAAAGTGCCCTCGTGCCCCATTTGCAGAAGAAATATTTGATATAAATTTTTGATTTTGTTAACTGAGGACATCAGATTGAATGGCCTTTACATATTATTAAATTGACACCTATTTTTAAATTGTCAGCGGTTAAAAATAAAGTGGTCGCGCTGTAGTCATCTGTGACTGTAGTTAGAATGCCTGGCGAAGCGTTGACATGACAGTCCGGCGTCACGTGACCTTGCAAGCTGTCCGGGAAATACAACAACATGGACGTAGACAGCTGATACTTGTGTCCGAAGTAATATTTAAAATGTAACTCTATCCGTCTGTCTGTTATCTTTCCACGCTTACGCCGCTGAACCGATTTAGATGAAATAGTTTGAGGGAAGGACATGGATAGTTTTGATACCGGATATCATGCCTCTGCCCAAAAAAGAATCACCAAAGGAGTGTGTGTGTGTGTGTGTGGAAGCTTCTATAGGAGTGTGATAATTGATCCTGCGCCTGTGTGGGTAGCCTAATAGTTCTTCTAAATTCTAATGTAATGTGTTCTAAATTTAAATTGAATGTACATCATCATCATCATCATATCAGCCCAAAGACGTCCACTGCTGAACATAGGCCTCCCCCAAAGAGTGCCACAATGACCGGTCCTGCGCCACCCGCATCCAGCGGACTCCAGCGACCTTTACCAGGTCATCAGTCCACCTTGTGGGGGGGCCTACCCACGCTGCGCCTTCCGGTACGTGGTCGCCAGTCAAGAACCTTTCCGCCCCAACGGCCATCGGTTCTACGTGCAATGTGCCCCGCCCACTGCCACTTAAGTTTAGCGATTCGGAGAGCTATATCGGTTACCTTGGTTCTGCTGCGGATAGCCTCATTGTATAGAATTGAATGTACATTTGATAATCATTTCACTGCACCTGATATTAACGCAGATTAGCACGTAAGGCTTGACTGTTAGTGTTAATTGTATGCAATAAATAAATAAATAGTTAATTTTATTATTGTATACTACAGGCGCATTATTAATCCCTTAAGGCGATTAACGAGTACACACGGACGTAGACGCGGGCAAAAGTTAATCCTACTAATATTATAAATGCGAAAGTTTGGATGTTTAGATGTTTGGATGTTTGTTACTCAATCACGCTTAAACGGCTCAACCGATTTGGATGAAATTATGCACGAAGATAGCCGGAATTAAAATACAGGATAGTTTTATTTATTTATTTATCCCGGGACCACGCAGACGAAGTCGCGGGCGGAAGCTAGTATGAAATAAATTAAATAGTAGATTGTGTCTCAAGGGAGCAAAATGTTATATTTACGGCGAGGGCGGTACATTAAATCCTGAGTGAAGCAAAAGATTATTATCTTGAGCGTAACGAGGAATTATAAAGTAGCATCTTGAGCGTATAGAGTGTTTGCGCCCAATACGGAAATAATTTTGACACCGAGTGACATATACTGCTTTTCACACATTCTATGCGGAAAATTTAAATCCCTCATTTGAGGGCAACACTGACTCTTTTTTGAATAGCAGGATCGGGGAAGAAAAGTATAACTTGGATCTATCATTTGAGGGCAACAATGATTATTTTCTGAATAGCAGGATCGGGGAAGAAAAGTATAACTTGGATCCATTATTTGAGGACAACAATGATTCTTTTCTGAATAGCAGGATTGAGGAAGAAAAGTATAACTTGGATCCATCATTTGAGGGCAATAAAGATTCTTTTCTGAATAGCAGGATCGGGGAAGAAAAGTATAACTTGGATCCATCATTTGAGGACAACAATGATTCTTTTCTGAATAGCAGGATCGGGGAAGAAAAGTATAACTTGGATCCATCATTTGAGGGCAATAAAGATTCTTTTCTGAATAGCAGGATCGGGGAAGAAAAGTATAACTTGGATCCATCATTTGAGGGCAACAATGTTTCTTTTCTGAATAGCAGAATCGGGGAAGAAAAGTATAACTTGGAGCCATCATTTGAGGGCAACAATGATTCTTTTCTGAATAGCAGGTGTGACAATAATATTCATTATAAATTTTGGCCCAAAAAATAAACAAGTAAGATCTTAACTGACCTTGATGGTCACAAAGTGCATTATTACAATGAGGATTTTTACAACACATAATGACTATTAGTAGCACCAGCACAAGTCTGTGTTAATATCCACCATGTTTGAAATTCCGAAGTCATTTGACAGAACGCATTATTACTCCGAAATTTCAAAATTCTGTACGCCATTTTACGCAAAAATCAATTTTACGGAAAATGTTTTTCGGAAATATGCAATTCGGCAACATACGCTTTCTGACAAATGACTTCGGAAATAAGTAGTGTACCCATAAAAAGGTAAAACTAGATACCAAATTATGTAGTACTAAAAGATTGTCCCCGATTTTACTATGTAAGTTTTTTCTTCCAGTGCGTCACGATCACGACCATATAAAAATCGAATTCTGAAAAAAAAATCATGTGTACCTACACTTTTTTTGAGAAACGCTCAATTTCCTGTTGACGACTTTTGTGCCGGATGCTAGTAAATCTTCTCTAATCATCATCATCATCATCATACAAGCCAAAAGAAGTCCGCTGCTGGATATAGGCCTCCTCCAAGAGGAATCTCTAATGCCTACGTGTTAATTAGCTACCTGTCCTGTTTGCCTAGTCCTAATGCCTTCGCCATTTGACCGCGACCCATTACCCGATAATTGGCTTGATTATATCCAAACACGACCGGAACGCGATCGCCGCCATTGTTTGCATGCCTGGTGTTGGTTATTCGAGACATAATTAGGATATTGTCACCGATTACCTCAGGTGCATACTTCGTGCATGTAATGCATATCAATATAAGTCAATACCTAACGCAGTTTGTACATACTTCGTGGTGTTCCACGTGTTGGTTATTGGAGACGTAATTAGGATTGTCACCGCTTACCTACCTCAGGACGTGCATACCTAGTGCATGTAATGCATATCAATATAAGTCGATACCTAACGCAGTTTGTACATACTCGTGGTGTGGAGAATTCATTACCAACTAGGTGTTCGAGCGACTTCGCCCGAGTAATGCAAAGAACGCAGGAAAAACTCGCGGGATAAATATATAATATACATATGTCCATCCTGAAATCCCATTCTATAGACATGTGAAAGAATTTTTGAAAATGGAAGTGGTTCCGGGAATTTACCCTCTTTATACAAAGTTACACACTTATAATACCTCAAGACACGTTTTTTTGCGGCATAAACGGCCGTTTTTTTTACGTTAACTTATTTACAAGTTTGATTTTGTCACAGCTTCAAGGGATTGTAGACTTGAGCATATGGTTTTAATTTCAACTCGATACCTCCCCTCCACGCGTTCCCGGGACAAGGGGTCTTGACAGACATACAGACAGATGGACAACAAAGTGATCCTATAAGGGTTCCGTTTTTTTCTCTTTAGATACGGTACCCTAAAAATGCGTAGCTTAGCCGTCCGCAGCAGTGGAACATCTCTAAAGGTTAAGTTTGTTAACCTTCTTGCGAAATCCAGATCCCCGGCTAAACGGTACGCGCAGTATTCAGACCTTTAGGCCTAAGGTCTAAGGTCTAAACCTAACCTTCAGGCCAGGTCGAGTATTGTACTATAACTGGGCCGTAATTGTGGAAGAGATTTACGTTCATAGCCTTGTACGGTTGGCAGAGGTAATGGGTTTTAGTTGAAATGGCGGAGGATTTATAGGATGGTACGAATATTTTATCTGACTGCCGAAAAAGTGAGGGTGTAGGCGAGTTGGTTCAAACCGTTGGAAATCGTTACGCCCATCAAAATCTGTTTGTATCGGAAGTTTGATAGTACTTTATCAGGTGACTGCGAGTGCCATTTTTAACGTTTACAAGTCTGTATATAAAGTGTCCAACCTCCTTATGCCTAGGGTCACGGCGGCAACAGTGGCGAACTGTCCATTCTTTCAAAAGTATTATAGATCGCTTCGTATCTGTGATTGTAACCTGTATCTATCGGGAGACCTTACGAAAAGTGAGAGAGATAGGAAGCTATCTATAATACTTTGAAACAATGGCCAGTTCGCCACTGTTGTCGCCTTGACCACACAAATATGTCTATAAGTGTGTAACGTACTCTGCGGCTCTCTTATTGGTACGAGCCGGGATTATGCAGCTGTAGCATCTTCCAAATATATTATGTATGATGCAGACTAAGTTACAATGGACTTTCGATTCGATTTTCTAAAATCCACCAACCTTCTACCTCAACTCACATCAAGGTGAGAGTACACTTTGGTTTGGCATTTCTATCTACCTATCTATCCAGCCCGTATCCATCCACTGATGGGTAAAAGCCACTTCTTGTTGATTTGGTACTACATTTAGAATACCTACTCATTCCCACTTAAGTCACCAGCATCTAGAATTTTGCTCATAAAATCCTCCGACCGTACGTTTCAGTGATCCCCCGCTTAGATATTAAAGGAACGTCAACCGATAAATCAGCGACGCCAATATCTGGAACGATGTTCGACTTTGCTTTTTGGCACCGAGTGACATTCTAAACCCTGTAAGATGACCGTGATATCACCAAGTTTGTCATACGTTCGCATCAGCTTCTAAAAACTCTCATCAGAATCTAAGCGAGTCAAATTTGAATCCATTTCCTTCGAAACTCGAATCAACTAGCGGACTCCACTTGTCAGTTTGACTCGTACACCTACAGTATCTAAACTTGATTGAAATCGACTCGTGCGTGGCAGAGGCATATCCGAGACTACAAGCTTATTATTAGTATCACGATTTGGGTGATCTGGGCGAGAATAACACAATCGAGTCCCAGATCGCCGGTGACATCGCCAATTTAATATGATCGCGATGTCACAAGTCATCATTAAATCTAGTCGAATGTTCTCGAACTGCTAAATGGTGACTTGTATTTAGGGACTGAATAATGTAACGCCTGCGCCGTAACTCATGTAAATTTCACTTTTGAGAATCGTGAATTTATTACCTAGCTGCGAAAGCAATAACACCTTTGACTGCGGAGCGATATTGACAGCTAGCTTTTGATCGTGACTAGGTACAGTCAGCATCATAAACATGTATACACTTTTCGACTTTATATCTAGGTAATAAAGTCATAGAATGTTTACATGTTTATGATGCTGACTGAACAAGTCAGAAGTGGGCGTTTTCACTCAAACTTACCATTTTTCTTTTTCTCTCTTTTTTAGAATTTGGAAAGTTTGGGTTTTCCTTACTCCGAGTCAAGACCCACATCCACATTTTTACCCCACTGCCTCAAAAGGAGTTTTATGTTTTTCGAACGTATGTATGTATGTGGATAAGTATTATATTTCAAAGAATACAGTCCAAATGGCTTGGGAGTTGACATAAGATTAGATTACATTACAAATTTAAACATGCCAAAAAAAAAATTTTTTTTAGGTGGCGCGGCGTCTAAATCCTTTGTCAGATGGTTCCAGTCTAAGTGCGACATATGAAGAGATGCAATATTGAGCCCTCTCAATGGGAGTGTTTGGCAGCACAGCGGTCAGAATGGCGCAGGATGGTGAACATCCAAGTTCGCGAGTTCGAGGATCAGCGCAAAGTTGACCTTGATTATAAACGCGACCAGTTAAAGGCCCGCCCACCTGCTGCCATAGCATACAACTACCAGAATGGCGTACTTACGTGCCCGCAATGTGCACGGAATTTCGCCGCAAAGATAGGCTACATAAGTCATCTTCGAGGGCGCGAGCGCCAATAAAAGTCGGAGTGGTCACCATGGCCGAAAACGGTCGGACAGATAATCATCATCATCATCATCACCAGTATTAAGATCAGCGGGCAGTCGCTCGTAGAAGGTAGGTAAGCCTAATGACCGCGGGTTCTTGTCTGCAAGTGCCATGCGACGGGGATTTGTTCTCAAACGCCCAGTGCGGCGGAGTGTTTTGCCAATCGCATTTACGGTATCGAAAGTAGAATTGTACATTTTGATTCTAGTGCGGAAAGTATGTTATTACGTCACGAGTACCGAGATATCTTGCCACGAGCCGTAGGCGAGTGGCTAGACTCGGGACGAATGAAGAATGACATTTCCGCACGTGTATCGCACGACGTTTTTTAATATGCGAAAAAATAAGAAAAACACAAGTAAGGGATTCAAAACTTTTATATCATTAATTCTGTAACATCATTGTAATACAGTTGAAAAATAAAGCTAAGTTGTTCAAAAATATTTTTTTCAAATACCGTTTTGTTTTTTATTCATATAATTATTAATGGTACAATTTGTACAAGGAAAAGTAAAAAGCACTAGTTCGCGAAAACTAACTTTCCGCACGCTAAACAGCTACGTAAAGTAGCACTTTTTAGCAACTGTATTAAAAATATTGTTACGAACATTATAATCTGGAATACGTACGAGTAGAGTGAGTAAATAGTGCGTCATAATTAATACCATGCATTAGGAAGTAGCCCCTACATGAATACGTGAGTTTAACTGTTGTTATTAGTATAATGAGTTTTCGTTTGGACAGTAAAAACCTGTTTAGGAGTTTGAATTGAACATGGCACAAGGAAAAAAACAGGAATGTGGCCGTTCGGGGATATGCCCCTTTTAGAAATGGTCGTTCGAGAAATATGGCCGTTCGGGGATGTGCCCCGTTTGGGAATGGTCGTTGGAGAAATGTGGCCGTTCGGGGACGTGCCCCGTTTGGGAATGGTCGTTCGGGGATTGGCCGTTCGAGTATGTGGTCGCTCAAGCGAACTGGACGATCAGGGATGTGGCCATTCAAGGGATGTGGCCGTTCGAGAGAAATGGCCGTTCCAGTCCGAATTGCGAATTATCAATTTCACTTCAAAAAGTCAAATTGAATAGGCCCAATATTATTAATGATAGATAATATCAGTTTACTCAAAGATCAAGGGTTAATAGCTGTGTACATGAACCAATAACTTAGTGCTTTCAATTAACTATTATTAGTACGATCGCTTTGAATCAACCTATTTCTATTCCAAATAATTGCCAATAAATCGATGCCTTCAATTAGTACCCACTACAATAGAGTATTGTTTGACTTTAGGCAATTAAGTTTATACGAAGGTACTGTATTCATATAGAAACTAAGGCTACGTCAGATATGGCAGCCTGATTTGTAACCACTTTAACGCTGCGTTTATAAACGTATAAATATTTAACTATTAAGTTGATAACTGTAGACCGTCAATAAACGAAGTGCTTCTTTGACATATTCGCCGCCGTTATCGCTGAGTATAATTTTGACCAGGGACTGCATAACCAAAAAAAACCTTTATATTTGGTTACCGATATGACGTCATATAGGTTAATAAATTAAACACTCTAAATTAGTTTTAAAGAGGTATCTAAAATGAAAATTCTAGTTGTATTCATAAAAATCGCAGAAAAATACGAATAAAACAATTCCAGCTACATAATTTAGCATTACTGTTTTACGGAATCATTTTATTAATGGACAAGTGGAGGACAAGGCAAGACTGCAGCGTAAAAAGGCTTTTTTTTATTTAGTTTCACCTGTCCTCATGTTTGCCATCAAGTCTTGCAAATTAAATTTGATCCACTTCCCGGTTACCTATTGAGCTGAAATTTTGCATACATGCGTAAATCGCGTGACAATGCAATATTTTGATGACATGGTGCTGATCTAATGCTGGAGCTGGAATGTGACCATAGGAAAACCGCATTAAAACGACACAACCCCATCGATTTTATGCTCGTTAGAATCGTCTCAATGAGTAGTTGATGACGGTATACAGAAAAGTACAGTCGGCAATAAAAGCTTGTACCAAAAATTAAATTTTTGATAGAAACTTATTAATTAGTCTTCCGCGGTTGTAGTGCAATAGTTACGCATTGCGGTTTCATTGTCTAAGTAAAAGGTCTGTTAGATCTGGTCCTCATAAAGCGTCACTTGGAACTCTGGGGCCACTAATTATAAGCCAGTCGAGGTATGAATAATTTATAGCTTGACCCGAATGAGCTTGACGACTTGTAACTTCAAATTGGGAAGTTTTCCAAGGAAACGATATTAGCTTTAAGTATGGCGGAGGCGTTAAGCTTTTTCGCATACTCGTAGTCTTAAGCGTTTGTTGGTGCAATTAGCTATTATTGGTTTAGGTTGTTATAACCAGTTCCCGGAGCATCCGAGGGCGCGCCGTGACAGTGAGGGACGTAAATTTCTGTTTTCTGTCAACAAATGGAATCCTCATATCCATCGAAGGTAGGCAACGCGCTGGTAACTCCTCTTCGGGCGTATGATGGTTGCCATTTTTTACAAGCTTTATATTAACTTGACGTGTTCGTATGTATGGAAGTATTATGCAATAAGTAAGTTGAGTTCGGCAGGGTACTTACAATAAGTAAGTTCCAATTACCAGTTTCTGTCAAAAATGTCATTTTTAGGGTTCCGTACCTCAAAAGGAAAAAACGGAACCCTTATAGGATCACTCGTGCGTCTGTCTGTCCGTCTGTCACAGCCAATTTTCTCCGAAACTACTGGACCGATTGAGTTGAAATTTGGTACACATATGTAAATTGGTGACCCAAAGAGGGATGCGTAAAGTAAATTAATGAATTCTGAACAAGGGGGCCACTTTTGGGGGGTAAACTGGAAAATTAAAAAAAAGTTTCGCAAACTGTATTATGTCATATCAAATGAAAGGGGTTGTTTTAAGTATCTCAGATATATTATTTTTTATAATTTTAACAAAAACAGATTTGAAGTAATTTAGGAAAAAAGACGACGACGAACGAACCTAGAAGGAGTTTGAATATACAAAGTAACGGGAAAATTCTCAACAGTTTACGGAACCTCACCACGCGAGTTGAACTCGCACTTGTCCGGTTTTGGTACAAGCTTTCATTGCCGACTGTACTTTTCTGTATACCGTCATCAACTGCTCATTGAGACGATTCTAAAGAGCCCAAACTCAAGTGTGTTACGTCGGTTAAGTACTGAATTCCCATGGCGGTGGCCATTCATCTGTGTAATTCTGTGTCCGTCATCAGATCAGCTCAATGGTACCATAATATTGAATTGTCATCCAAACTATACTTAAACCCAAAATTTCAGCTCAATCGGATAACGGCAAGTGTACGTATCATTGTGGATAAGACATTCTTCACTCTGGCATAATCGTTAGAACGTGTAGAACGAAGCAGGAACGTGAAGAGTCCAAACGCCCATATAGGGGTCGTTCTTCTTTTCGACCGACAATAGCCTGTCCCTCGTCTTATTACGGCATCTCATTTGAGTAATGATGTTTACGGTTTTATAATGTTCGAATGAACGTCCATATTATTTTATTAATTAGTGATGTTTAATATTTCACTTTCTCTAACTAGCATTTTTTTAAATGTTTTTTTTTCGTAGAATGCCGTGACAGAGTGGTAAACCAAAATGTTGTCCCCACTGAAAGAGTCCACTTTGTCACATGTTTTTTTTTAGAAACCAACCGTAAATAAATATTTATATTGGCCAGAAAGGAAACTTTAATTAGTTCTAATGAAGAAACCTATGCATTTTTTTTTAAATCGCACTTCAAAACCACAATTTTCGATAGTTCAAAAACCAAAAAAACAGAAAAACCTCGGTTCATTGTCGGTAAAAAAGAAGAACGACCCATAGGCCACGGTGTCTACTTACCATTCGGTAGGCAGTATGCTCGTTTGCCATCGTCGTTTTAGTAAAAAAAAATTGTCCGTCTCATTCGGACCGAATCACATTTCATTTCATTTAACATTGCGTTTGAGATTACATATTTGAACCAATTTTTGGAGAAGAACGTAAAGTTTGTATGGGAGCAACTACAGTTCAAGAACAACACTCAAAAATTTGAGTCAAAGACGGACCTCGCTGGCGGCAGCCGAAACGCTTCATACTGATTGACATAAAAGTATGACGTCAGGCTTTGCTAATTGAACTAATCTTTGTATGGAAAATCAAGTAAATTGCTGTTTCGGTCGCGAAATACTGCGTTTAGGTCCATAGCTGTTGTACAATTTTGTTTCTATAGGTAGCTTTAAATTTACTCTTGGACAAGAAAATAATGCATAATTTTTTTAAACTTTCAAGGTCCATTATCTTTTTATAATTTCAATTATATTTTTTTCTCAAACATGCAATGCGTCATTACGTGCGTTATAACAGGCTTCAAAGTATCACGTTTCGGGCGGAACAGCTCGAGAGTACTGTTAAGGAATTTCATACAAAATTGAAGGACTAGGCCGGGAAGTTTTTTTTTTAATTTTAATGTAAACATGGCGTCTGTTATGATGAACATGCTGAACAGCTGAATTATATTTTTGAGTGGTGTATTTTTTTATTTCATTGCATACGTTTGAGACATGCCTGGCCGTGAAAAGGCTTACCGGCTTCGTATCACTATCCGGCCTCCCTACGGTTGGCCGTCTATATACTCACCCGGCAAGCCCTTCTTTCCCGGCGTCTGCAGAGTGCAGTTAGTAATGCACTATTAATTTATAATTTATAACAATAATTAGATGGTTTACTTATCCATTTTGCAACACTACGCTATCAATTTTAACATGAATCATCACCCTTATTAATCTATACTCATTAACATTACTAATAGGTACTTACTTAACGAGTTCAAAAATAGAAACCAAACACAGGTCAATAATACTTATATTATAGTTACATGTAAAACCACGGGTGGAAACCCATTAAGTATCACCCCGTAAGCCTTTGCCGCTTTAACATCAATAACGAGCCACCGTATGAAAATACCATGGGGGTGAAATCGACAAGGTTCTAAATAGTGAGGACATAACAGGGGTTGTCAAGCCTATGAATAATTAACTCGGTCCACTTTGATTTGGGCATCGATCCGATGACCTATAACCGAAGGTGATGCCACAGAATAAAAAACAAAACTAGTCCTCTGTCTAACTAAACCTATGTGTGTCGGCTTGAAATACGAATTGGAATCTAACCCCTTTTATTCATAAAACTTAATTTAAGTCCCCAGCACGGTCAACTGAAGTCGACTCTTTGTACAGATGTAGTTAGAAATTCTAGAATAACATGAAATTTGGTCATACACAATGCGATCCGCCATATATACACAGGGTGGGCCCTGTAACGGGTGCAAAAAAAATTACCGTAGATTATTTAATTAAGCTTGTGAGTAAACTACTTCATCAATTTTTAAATGAGACACCCCTATTGGCACCTCGTCAGGCATCGGAACCGGTTTTTTTCAAAAGTCCCCGAAGTAGTCTAATATTTTGAATTATTTTAGGCTCTTAATGTAGGACTCTATCATGTATTTAGGAATCATTTTCGTATTATTAGACAGCCCGATCAAAAATGATATTAAAAACTAAAGAACGAAATTGAACGAAATAAAACCGGTATTTTTGTATGGTGAAAATACAGGTATCCGATCCCTGCCTCATATGCTTGAGCATGTTGCCTAGCCTAGCTGTTGACAGCTAGCTCTGGTGGCTTTTCGCCCTTAGGCAGGGGACTATTCTGAGGCATTTTCATAGTATTAACCACAGGATAAATAGCACAGTATACACATGCACATTAACCCATTCCCGGCCCTTGACGACACGTATGCGTCCCTACGCCGCAGTCGCTTTCCGCTACATACGATGAAAACCACGGGATCGGCTACGAGCGTAGCGCGTAGCGATTCTGGAGCCGTAGCATGGTTGGCCTTGTCACGCGATAGGTGATAGGATAGAGCGTGCGTCACTGGCTGACACCGTTCGATAGAACGAGTCGACGCTCTTATCTTGTCACTTGTCGCGTGATAATGCCAACCATGCTACGGCTCCTGGGCACTGAATGTGCTAGGAGAGAACAATTACCACCCGGTAATGAAAACGTCTGAAATATGGTACACTTCCAGTAAAAACGTTGTTGAAGAAACTCATTCTTTTGTTTAGAGAAGCGAACTTAAAACAAGAGAACTCTCTGAAAGCTCTTGAGAAGTTATTTGAGTTATTTCCAATTTATTCCGTCTTTCGACTCCTATTAAAAGCTCTTAAGGAACAATGAAGCTGATCTTATGATACTCCGTAAATATTTATAATATACAAGCTTCTACCCGCGACTTCGTCCGCATATAGAACTCGTTAATTGTCTAGACTTAATAATTTAAAAAAAATTAGACTGACGTATTCAATAATCGTAATATCAATTAGAATTTTGGTCAAGTGCGAGTCGGATTTTAGTTTTCCCATACATTTTGAGACCCAGCGCGTGATGATGGCAACGAGTAAAAATATTTGGTCTCCATACAAAGTTTCATCCCCTTTTCGTGAGAAAGTAAGAAAGCAGACAAACCCGCTGGCTAAAATATAGCCTATGTCCATCAATAAAGTCCATTCTATGCTAAAGAATTTTTGAAATCTGATAAGTGGTTCTGGAGATGACCACCTACATACAAACTCACAAACCAACAATCTCGCACACTTTTCCTCTTAACTTACTATAAATTAACATATAACTAATAGTTATATGTTTATTTAACCATAAGTTAGAGACGCATTTTTCGATACTCATATGTTGAACTTATTAAGCCATTTCCGCCGCGACCTTGGCAAAGAAATAGACATTCTATCATCCATATATTCGCAAACACTCCCTTCACTGTCAATCATAAATTTGAGAAAAAAAGATTTAGAACTCGATCATCATTTTGTTCTGATTATGATTGATATGATGAATATTTGTACGAACTAGGGATGTTGCTGACATTCGCATCGATTTCGACATCTGCAGTCGCATCCGCACCCGCGAAAGCGATGCGAGGATGGGCGCGCATTTCGGTTTCACAACTCATTATTGTTATTATTGAATGCTCATCTGTGAAAGTCGCTTTTGGCGCTGTTCGTTATTCTGTTTAGTTTATAGCATGCTTTATCCCCTTTAAGGGGCATTTACATGGTGCAACAAATCGTATGCGATTTTCATTACAATGCGGGGCTGCGGGCTACCGAAATACATGGAAGTACGACGAATTCAATCAAACCCTGCAATGTAATAAAACTCGGATGCGGATTGTTGCACCATGTAAATGCCCCTGGTTCTATTTTGAGATAGGCGTTTTTACTTCTCCGTACTATTCTCATTTAAACGTCGCTCATACGAGCAGCACGTTTAGTAGGTCTACCCATTTTAACGCTTTTTGTAATAAACTATTCACTAAAAATTAAGAACAAAAACCGACACCAAACAAAAGATGCACTAAAAAGCAAAAAATAATTGGGTATTTTTGTTTCTACAACTCACTTACAACCAACCTATTTTTTTTTCTACTCAATGATCTTGAATACCACACAAGAAGGTACCCACTATAATAATATTATGAAAAGGAAAAGTCTTCGGAACCGCTAATCCGATTTCAATAGTTATTTATGTTTCAAGGGAGCAAAATGATGTACTTACGGCGAGGGTGGTACATTGAGTGAAGCGAAGGATTCTACGATAGAATCCTGAGCGTAACGAAGGAATCAAGCGTTAACGCCCATTACGAAAATAATTTTGCACCTGCAATTAATATAACAGTCATCGATAGTTTTGATCACAGTAAAACGTTTAATTTACTGTGACAATTTTTTAAATATAATGAAATATTCATAAATTTTCATATAACGTAGTTAAAGTTAAAACTTGAAATATGTTCGCTTTTAATCGATTACGATGAAATTACAATCGATTATTTTATTAAGATACGTGTTCAATTGGCTCCTTTCCTTCGGCAGTCGGGTAAAAAGTAGCTTGAACAGAAAAGTAGCATTTTGATCCGTCTCGTCGTGGAGCAAAACTTACTTTTCCGAATTAAAGGTGTGAAAAAAATATTATGCACAGAATGGTCTATCTGGATTGTTAAAGGCTATATTTTATCCCGCGGGTTCGCCTGCGTTCTTAGCAATACGCGGGCGAAGCCACGAGGTCAACTAGTATAGTGTAAAGGTACATATATTCATCCTAGCTCAGCGCAATACATGTCAAGCGTATAAAAGAGAAGAGAAAGTCAAGCGTGGGAGTATCCTTTAATGCATGATACCTTTCATCTCATTGACGGATTAATGATGTCATTCGAATCTAAACCTTGTGTGAATTACATAAAATTCAAATTTGACTAAATATGGGTTTTGGAAGTAATGTGTGGTGTACGGGCGTACATAAGGTTGAACAAACACGATGAAATAGTAAAACTGTTTAATAAAGTTTCCACAATCGGTTTGTATGGATGGTACTATAATATATGTAAGTATGGGACGCGCGTGTGCGGGCCGCTGTCCATAGGCGAATAGAACGAGCTGATGCGCTGCTCGCTGCTGGCGGTGGTGGGGCGGCCCCCGCTCGCCCGTATGACGTCATAGTCCGGTGGTGGCGCGAACATGCTGGGGGCCCTTGAAAGCCCTGCTTTCAAGAATCATGAAGAGGGCATATGCGGTTCAGTGCTCGTCGGATGACTCCTCTCACGGTGTCTATGTCGGCGACCCGGGGTACTCCGTCTGAGCCAGGATGCAGTTTTCGGACTCTCCCCAGGCGCCATGACAATGGAGGTTGATCTTCCTTTATTATGACGAGATCTCCTTGTTGTAGGTCTCTGGCGCGTGTTTTCCACTTAGGCCGTTGCTGCAGCTCCATGACGTACTCGGACTGCCAGCGCCTCCAGAAGTGCTGCCTCATTTGCTCGAGGAGGCGAAAGCGATCCAATTTGTTGGTGTTGACGTCCGTGAGGTCCGGGGCTGGGAGCGACATCAGTGGCCTGCCAAGGAGAAAGTGCCCGGGTGTGAGCGCTGCGTAATCTTTAGGAGAGGAGGAGAGGGGGCAGAGAGGTCGGCTATTGAGGATGGCCTCAATTTGAGCAAATAAAGACGATAACTCTTCAAATGTGAGGTGTGTGTTGCCCAATATGCGCTTGATATGGAATTTAGCCGATTTAATGCCTGCCTCTACGTAGCCGTTAAAATTAGGAGCGTAAGCCGGTGAAAATTTAAATATAATATCATGATCAGATGCAAAGTCTAATATTGGTCCCGAATGTTGCTTAAAAAAGTCATTGATTTCTTTAGCACCGGCGACAAAGTTTTTGCCATTGTCGCAAAAGATCTCTCTCGGCTTACCCCTGCGTGAAATGAACCGACGCAGGGACAATATGAAGGCATCTTTGGAAAGTTCACTCACTGCCTCTAGATGAACACACTTAAACCTAAGACATATAAAAAGACAAAGGTAACATTTTGTTATCCTGCAACCACGCCCACGTCTATCAGTGATCAAAAATGGTCCTGCAAAATCCACAGCTATAGTAGAAAATGGGAAGTCAGGGGTGATGCGTTGTGATGGCAGATTGCCCATAATGTTAGTCATTGTTTTGCCATAATAACGAATGCAGAGAACACACTGCTGGGCCGTGCGTCGTGCCAAGTCCCTACCCCCGATGGGCCAGAACTGCTCGCGCACGGATGCCAGCATGAGCTGAGGTCCCGCATGCAAGAGGCGTTTGTGTTCGTGAGTGAAAATGAGTTTTGTAAGTATGTGTTTGGAGGTAAGTAGCATAGGATGTTTTACTGAAAAGTCGTACTTAGACTTACCTAGCCTGCCCCCTACTCTCAGGATCCCCTGAAAGTCAATAAATGGTGCTAATGAAGTGATATGTGATTTAGGGTTTAGTTTTTTATTTCCCTGTAATAAGTCTAACTCGGCAGAAAAAGATTGTTGTTGTGATAACTTTACCAAAATCTTTAAGGCATTTTCAAGTTCAATCACAGTTAAGGGGCCCTTTATGTTCTGTTTTTTGCATTTAATGTTAATGAAGCGCGATATATATGCAACTATTCTCTTAAGTTTTTTGAGTTGTGAGTACTTTTGAAAGTCTATAACAGTATTGGCAGTATCTAATCTGTTATCTATATTAGTCATTAAGGATGTGATTGGTTTACATTCAGGTAAGTCACGTGTCATAGAACTAGTATTTAGAAACGGCCACTTTTCTTCGGGCTCTAAAAGAAATGTAGGTCCATGCCACCACAGCTGCTGAGACTGAGCATGCTGCGGGTCAACCCCGCGAGAAGCAAGGTCTGCGGGATTGAGAGCTGTGGGAACATGACGCCACGATGAGCTTTCAGTAAGCTCTTGAATGGTCGCGACACGGTTTGCGACGTAAGTTTTTAATTTGGATGGACAAGTGTTTATCCATGCCAGTGTCACGCTGGAGTCAGTCCAGTATATGCAGCGTGCTATAGGCTTGCGAAATGCGTTATTAACAGTCGAAGCAAGCCGACTAGCTAGAAGCGCTGAGGAAAGCTCCAAACGAGGTATCGTCGTTGCTTTTGTTGGTGCTACCCGAGACTTCGCGCACAGAAGGTTTACGGCTTGTTTGCCTGACATTGAAGTGTATTTAATGTATATACATGCGCCATACGCGGCCTGTGACGCATCGCAGAAAGCATGAAGCTCGATTATTGAAGCTAAGTCGTCAATAAATATGTTTCTGGGCACAGAAAGAAGCTTTAGGTACTTTATATTATCAATGAAGGATGCCCAGGTTCGATGGATTTGGGAAGGAACTGCTTCATCCCAACCCAGCTTAAGGGACCAAAGTTTTTGCAAAAGTATTTTAGGTTTGACCGTACACAAGGTTAAAAGGCCCAAAGGGTCAAAGACCTTAAAAGTTGTGGATAAAATGGAACGCTTAGTAACGATGTCAGGTGTATTACTGTTGTCATCAATATTAAAATGGAGCGTGTCTTGAGCAGGACTCCAAAGCAACCCTAGTGTGTGTTGAGACTGGCTCAGCGCTAAACTTTCATTTTTTACGTTGCCTGCTTCGGAATCAATCAGAAGTTGTGAGTTAGAGCGATATTTTCTTAAGTTGAAACATCCTGATGAAAGTGACTTTGACACGGCCTGTTTAATGTTAAGAAGGTCAGTTTCCGTGTCAGCCCCGGTAAGAAGGTCATCGCAATAGAAGTCAGTTTGAATTACAGTCTTGATCAATGAATCAGCTGACTCCTCACCGAGCTGCCACAAGCATCTTGCCGCCAAAAAACTGGCACTAGAATAACCGTATGTTACTGTGTTGAGTCTCAGCGTTCTAATTGGAAGCGATTCATTATCACGCCACAGTATTAATTGTAAATCGCGATCCAACTCATTCATAACGACCTGTCTGTACTGTTTTTCTATGTCACCAGACAGGACGTACCTATGACAACGAAATCTTAATAAGATGTTGAATAGTGAATCCTGTATATTCGGCCCTACCATTTGAATGTCATTGATGGAGAAGCCAGATTTCGTACGGCAAGACCCGTCGAAGACGACTCTAGCCTTAGTGGATTCACTGGTCTCTTTTTCCACTAAATGATGTGGTAGAAAGAATGAGACAAGAGGATGTTCAACTGTAGCATCAGATAGATGACCAAGTTCGCGGTATTCTTGCAAGAAGTCTGAATACTTTTGTTTTAAGTCGGGTTTCCGACTAAGGCGTTTCTCTAAAGCTAGAAAACGCCTTTGCGCTAAGAAATATGAATCACCCAGGCAGTCTGGAGAGTCAATAAGAGGCAACCTAACACAAAATTGGCCGTTCTCTAAACGAGTTGTGTTTTGAACGAAGTGTGATTCACTTTCAGTTATGACTGGCTTGGATTTATGATGTGTGGGAAAGTCTTCATATTCCCAAAATTTAACAAGCTGCGATTCTAAGTCGTTCTGGCTAGCCACAAAGTTACATGATATTACATTAGCAGGCTTGTCCCTAACAGAGATGGGCCCAGCTATCAGCCAGCCAAGTTCGGAGCTATGCAAAATGGGTAACCTGTTTCCTAGAGGGCGCTGCTCTGACCCGATGAGATCCCAGAATACGTCAGCACCCAAAAGAATATCAATTTGGGATGGTTGATTGAAAGTAGGGTCTGCTAACTTAATAGATGGTGGTATGTTAAAGTGGTTCACAGAAATATAATTCTTAGGAAGCGATTCAGTTATACGAGGTAGTACTAGAAATTCATGGTCGCGAACGAATGTACTCTGCCTAGACCTCACGAGAGCAGAGCAGCGTTCTGGAACGATGTTAAGAGGTGTATCACCTATGCCCAGGATGCGTGTGGCACTGGAATGCCGAGAAGTCAGCTGAAGTCGTTGTTTTAAATCGGTGGTCATAATAGAAGACTGGCTCCCACTGTCTAAAAGAGCCCTGACAGTTTCTACTTTATTATTTAGCGGATTAACGATGTCAATTAAAGCGGTAGACAAAAGTACTTCAGAAGAAGAGACTGCCGACATGACGATCGAAGACGATGCCTCCCCCTCCCCCTTATTATCATTGCCAGAGGGGCCAAAAGAGGCAGGAGGTGTGGATGTGTTAGTGTTGTATTTGTGTAAGACTGTGTTGTGGCGCCTCTTACATACGCGACATCCTCCCAGTCGGCAGCGGGAACTGTCGTGGTCCGAGCGCAAGCAGTTGAAGCAGAGCTTGAGCTTTGCAGCCTGGGTCCATTTTTCCTCGGTTGACAGGCTGTTGAAAACCTTGCAATCGAAGATACGATGCTTTCCTTGGCACACGACGCACGGCCGCTGAGTCTTTTCATTGGCTGAAATTATAAAGGATTTGGTTTGAGGCGCTTCTATTTTAAATTGAGGCTTGGAGCATAGAGGCTTGTCCCTTTTAGCTCTAAATAATGCCTCCAAAACATCTGCACGAGATTGTAAGAATTTCTTAAATTCGTCTAATGTGGGTAGTTCAGCTAAATTATTACGATGCTCTTCCCATTTTGTACGAGTAGCTTGGTCTAACTTGGATGTGACCATATGTATGATGATTGTGTCCCACTGATCGGTAGGCTGACCCAGCGTCTTCAAAGCCCGCAAGTTTTTAGTCACGTGATCACTGAGGTACCTCAGTGCCTTATCTGATTCGCGTTGCAATGGTTCAATGCTAAATAGGGAGTTAAGATGATTAGTTATATCGCTCGCATAGAAGGGCCCACGCTTCAGTATAGTTGTACGACGAAACTTCTAAGTTTGAAATGACGCGCGCGGCTTCACCCTCAAGGTATGAAGAGAGGTAATGAAACTTGTGTATTGGTTGTATTCTATTATTTCTATGAATAAGAGACTCGTAGGTATCACGGAATTCAAGCCATTTAAAGAAGGTTCCGTCAAATTTATGTATTTGAATTACTGGCAATTTAAAACCAAAATCATCAGGGCATCGCTGGTTGCCAGAACAAGAGTGTGAAGATGAAGCCTGGTCGGCGTCATGAAAGGTCTCTTTAGGTTTACATTCTTCCAGAATAGACTGGGCTGTGGCAATGGCAAGGTGAAGACTTTCTTCTATAGTGTCCCTTTCGGCAAGTTCATTTACGAGGTTTCCTTCATTCAAGACCTCTATGCGAGTTTGCATGATATCAAATTTACTACTAATTTCAAGGAATTTATTCAACTTTAAGGTTAATTCATTGATTTGAATCGATGTCAACGAGTCTGCACCGTGAAATCCATTTAAATAATTACCGAACTTTGTTATCTGTCCTTTAATGGAACTCCGTTTGACCTTGAGATCGGAACATGTTTCATTTTCCGCTAACGATGTAGCGGGAATTGACAGAGAGGGGAGTTTAAGTCCCGATTCGGCGTTTGTTGTCGCCATGATTAAAATGCAAACTAAGAAGGATAGATTACGTATAAAATCAATGAAATAACTAGGTACTTAGCGCAACAAGTAAACGTAAACAAGCAAGTTGAATAAATTACCGTAATAATAAATGAAGTTAAAAGTGGGTATACTAATATTGCAAACGGCTTACGCTCCTTATCGCTGAGGAATGCGGCGAGTTGCCACGGGCCGGCCGGCAGCTGGAGCACTGCGCCGAACCGAGTGCACCACGCGGCAAACTTGGTACCGGTTCGACTCCGGGCAAATGTCACTGAAATATGTATGAAGAAAGGGTTGACAGTGCGAACGTAAGCAATAGGTGGGGTGCGATGCTGGGCTTCGTGCAAATAAATTAATGTAAAAAGCGAAAAAGAGGCCTATCTCGTTACGAGGCGTATAAATCGTTTTATAGGTAATTAAGAAATGAGAAGAATATGCTAGAGGACGGCGTAGAAGCTTGGCAGGCGAAGAAGAATGTATGAAGTTTTTCAAATAAAATATATAAGAATGCTATTTTGCAAAAATTAATTAATTATCGGGCAAAAGACGATGTAAGATGCAATTAAATGGTCATTAAATATTAGGATGCTGTAAGAAAACACAGATTAATTATGATGTAGCTACCTTTCAAAGATGAGCCGCCATTAAGCACACGTTGCGGCGCAAATAGCTTAAGAAGCAAGGTAGCAATTATATGTGAGAATAATCTAAGTAAGAAGGATTTTAGGACGACAGTATGATGCAATCAATAAAAAGAAGATAAGATGGTTCCTTAATAAGATGATCAGTTATGATGAAGTTTTCACACACGGTAAAATGAAGCGCTATCGCCTTTATATGATCAAACTGAGGGGGATATAAGAAGGAAGTTGATGGGTTAGCTCACGGCACTCTCCTTGTTATGATGTCCGAAGCGTGCGGCGCACAGTCCTTTGTCCGGCCGATGAACTTTACACCTTGATGCTGCCAGCGAAACTCGTCGCTAATTCTTCAATGATTCCCGTCGGTATCGTGATCTGGCAGTGGTGACTGCGCTCCAGCGCAGTTAGGGATGAAGCTGCTTGACTGGAGACCAAAAGTGTCGGCGGCACGGAAACGTGCCGTGGCGTGGCGCGGCGCAAGTTGCTTCACTTTTTTGGCTTGGAGATAGTTCGTGTCCACCCGGGGGCGCCAATTTATGTACGGGCGTACATAAGGTTGAACAAACACGATGAAATAGTAAAACTGTTTAATAAAGTTTCCACAATCGGTTTGTATGGATGGTACTATAATATATGTAAGTATGGGACGCGCGTGTGCGGGCCGCTGTCCATAGGCGAATAGAACGAGCTGATGCGCTGCTCGCTGCTGGCGGTGGTGGGGCGGCCCCCGCTCGCCCGTATGACGTCATAGTCCGGTGGTGGCGCGAACAGTGGGTTCTTTTGTTTTCCGTTCCGTGTGATATTTAAAAAGACCGTCTATCGATTTTTAAAATAGTCAACGTTCTATCGTATAACATTGAATTAACATAGATTGGACCCACAAAGGTGGACTGAGTGGATTGCAAAAAAATTGTACATAGTTAAGAGCTTTAATCTAATCTATGCTTTGTACAATTTTTTTGCAATCCACTCGACTGATGACCTGGGGGGTAATCACGTAGCGTTCCGAACGCGCGTCTGACAGTTAAATCCCAATCTAAATGCCATTTTTCCATATAAAATTGACGTTTAAATCTTACAGACGTTCGTAAGAAAAGTTACGTGATCGACCCACTGGTATAAAGATCGCGGGAGTCCGCTTGAAGCGGGTGGTGCAGGTCCGGTCATTGAGGCACTCTATGGGGGAGGCTATGTCCCGAAGTGGACGTGTTTCGGCTGATATGAAGATAATTAATTATAATATAAATAAATGAACAACACATGTGCACTTCAGAAATTATCGTAAGAATTAATTACCCACAGCGAATCCTCAAATCAGTAAAGTCGGCAACAAGGTTGTGTTTGTGCTTGTGTCTCGTCCGGAATTGCAGGTGACCGCTTACAAGCTACCTTTACGCTTGTTTTCCACCAATGAGATATAATTTCCGTCATTTTAACTAAGACAAATTATATTAGTTTGTTTTAGTTAAAATGACGAAAATTCACTGAACATTGGGATTTTACAATTTCCTTTATTGATAAATGGGTGGATTGCCAAAAAATTGTACATAGTTAAGCACCTTAATCTAATTTATGCTTTAACTTTTTTTCCATTGTGTAACGAAAGTTACCCACAAAAAACGTATGGGTAGTTGCCGTTATACAATGGGAAAAAGTTACAGCGTAGATTAGATTAAGGCTTTTCACTATGTTTTTTTTTGCAATCCACCCAAACATGAAAAGAATAGATACTCGTAACAAAGGTACGTCATAAAACTGACCGAAATGTGACACGTGCATAGCCCTGAACTTGACTCTCAACTCTACTGGCGCGCGATATAGACTTTCCGTCACTTTCTGATTAATGCTGTCAAAAAGTGACAGATAGTCTATCACGCGCGCGAGTAGAGTAGAGAGTCAAGTTATACTAGCAGGGCTGGACTGGAGTAGCTGCTGTTTGTTCTAATGTTCATGCGTAATTATTTTACAACCCTACTTGAAGATGACAATGGGGGATGGATGAAAATATCAGAAATGCCTGATTTTTTTTTGGTGATAAGAAAGAATAACCTTCCTTTGCACTAGAAAAATATTTCATATTTTTCAGCTGCGTCAATTATTTTGGAAAAATATAAACACTTTCCTCACTTACGTTTTGGGTCAAAGACGGTCAATACACACTTTCCTTGATCCGCTCCGTCTCATATTACAAAAAAAAAACTTAAATATCTGTGGTAAACTGACACTGTTAATGACAAATATAGCTGCTGCAAGTGTCAATATCATTGCCAGTGTCAGTTTACCACAGATATTTAAGATATTTTTTGTAATATGAGTCCGATCGAGGAAAGTGCCGTCCCTAAACGTAAGCGAGGAAACTGTTTATATTTATCAAAAATAATTCACGCAGCTGAAAAATCTGAAACTTTTTTCTGGTGCTACGGATGGTTATTCCTAACACCAAAAAAAATATCAGGCATTTCTAAAATTTCCATCTATTCACAATTAAACAATAGATGTCGGTAATTGGTTTTAAGTGTTTTTCGTCATCTAAACTAAAACAAACTGTATCAAAAAGGAATGAAATATCCATCTGTTTTACGTTTCTGCAAACTCCCGCTCACTTCGTGCATTGAAATACAGTTATCATTGGAAATGAATAAAACTAGTATCTAGGGCACTAGGGTGTAATCAACAGAGTGGCAGTTGTAAAATGAATAAATATAATATCGCAGAGTGAAGCGCAGCCACAAACAGCCATTTAAATGTGCAATAGTTCAGAGCAGTTTGCGAACTAAACGACCTCGGGACGCCGGCCATAGGGAAAGCGGAGGTTTATTATACCATGGGGGTGTAATGGTAGTAATAAAACAATCCGACCGGTTTCTTGACGCCTGTTTTTTAGGGTTCCGTAGCCAAAATGGCGAAAACGAAACCCTTATAGTTTCGTCATGTCCGTCTGTCCGTCTGTCCGTTCACAGGCATTTTACTCGAAAACTATAAGGTGTATTTGAATAAAATTTTGAGGATAGGTGTATTTTGTTAGCCGCTACATAGTTTTGTAATTAAAATGACAAAAAAAATTTTTTTGGGGGTGCACTCCATACATAAAACTAAAAGTCAAAAAAAAATTTTTCATTGTGACCCCCCGTGTGGCACATCAATCGATAGGCCTTTCAAAATAAATATAAGGTTTCTTAGCATTTTTTTTTGATTAAGTGAATAGGGTCGGAGATAATCGCCCCGAAAGTCACTAAAATTCTGTCCCCCCCCCTCTAATTTTTGAACGGTGTATTTTAAAAATATGGAAAAATTCATGGACATAGGGCTTATTAATTTCATTCACCAAAAATTGTTTTGAACAAGATCGGTTCAGAGGTTTTCGAGATATTGCTGAAAAACTGCCTTCCTCAAAGAAAAGGACGTAAGTGCCGTAAAATTTCTGTGACGATACGACCTTTTTAATAGGCACGGAACCCTTCGTTTTGCGTGGTCCGACACGCACTTGGCCGGTTTTTATACGTTACGGTACATAAGTAGCCACTGTAGCGGAGCGGTAAGGAACTCTACTTTCAATCCGGAGGTCGCGGGTTCGAAACCCGGCTCGTACCACTGGGTTTAAAAAAAATAAACTACTTAAAATAAATTTTATAAGTGTTGTTAACCACTGACTGCCACCGACTGCACTTGCCCTTACAGTTCTCCTATCCCTGATTACATTGCCCCAAAGAAAGGGATGAGTTCTAACCTAACCTATGCCACTTTTCTGATAGCATTTTGGTCTTGAGCCGGTCGGTGGCCAGTTATTTTCCTATTTTTTCGCGGACTCTACGGCCTGGCTGCAACTGGGTCACCAGTTAATTGGTGTTCTGGTGCGGCCTGCGCCCGATGATTTGTGAGCTGAGTCAATTAAAACGGAAACGCGTCACCAGAGCTATTGTTTACTTTAATATTCGCGTTTAGTTATCGGTTTAGAACAAGCGAACGAATATTACCCACTAGTTGTAGTAGTATTACTAATCGTTACTAGTTATTCTTATCGTATTTTGGAAAATAAAGACATATTGAAGAACAAAGACAGTTCCTGCTGCTTTTCCCCAGACCAATAAGCCTATGATATCATGTCACTCTTATTTGGAATATTTTGATCTGTCCAACCGTTTTGGCGCTCGTGCGCTCGAAGATGGCTTATGTAGCCTATCCTTGCGGCTAAATTCCACACGTAAGTACGCCGTACATTGCGGGCACGTAAGTACGCCGTTCTGGTAGTTGTATGCTATGGCAGCAGGTGGGCGGGCCTAGCCAACTGCTGACTGGGCTGGCGGGCAACTGGTCGCGTTTATAATCAAGGTCAACTTTGCGCTGATCCTCGAACTCGCGAACTTGGATGTTCACCATCCTGCGCCATTCTGACCGCTGTGCCGCCAAACACGCCCATTGAGAGGGCTCAGTGTTGCATCTCTTCATATGTCGCTTTTGGACATCCTTGTACCGGAGTTGTCCGCCTTGCTTCCGCTTGCCCTCCTCCATTTCAGAGTAGAAGATGCGTTTCGCCACTCTCACCTCCGTCATATGAGACACGTGACCGCACTACCGAAGCCGAAGCTTTCGAATAGCCCAACTGAGGAAGTACCTTGCAGAAGACCACCGCAACTATAATAATAGTCATTCCCCACAAGGTGATGGATAATTTGGGGGATAATATTAAAAAAACCGGCCAAGTGCGTGTCGGACCACGCAAAACGAAGGGTTCCGTGCCTATTAAAAAGGTCGTATCGTCACAGAAATTTTACGGCACTTACGTCCTTTTCTTTGAGGAAGGCAGTTTTTCAGCAATATCTCGAAAACCTCTGAACCGATCTTGTTCAAAACAATTTTCGGTGAATAAAATTAATAAGCCCTATGTCCATGAATTTTTCCATATTTTTAAAATACACCGTTCAAAAATTAGAAGGGGGGAAAGAATTTTAGTGACTTTCGGGGCGATTATCTCCGACCCTATTCACTTAATCAAAAAAAATGCTAAGACACCTTATACTTATTTTGAAAGGCCTATCGATTGATGTGCCACACGGGGGGTCACAATGAAAAAAAAAATTGACTTTTAGTTTTATGTATGGAGTGCACCCCTAAAAAAATTTTTTTTTGTCATTTTAATTACAAAACTATGTAGCGGCTAACAAAATACACCTATCCTCAAAATTTTATTCAAATACACCTTATAGTTTTCGAGTAAAATGCCTGTGACATACGGACAGACGGACAGACGGACAGACGGACGGAGAGATAGGATCACTCGGTTGTCTGTCTGTCCGTCTGTCACAGTCGATTTGCTCCGAAACTACTGGACCGATACACATATGTAAATTGGTGACCCAAAGATGAACGCGTAAAGTAAATTAATGAATTCTGAACAAGGGAGCCACTTTTGGGGGGGTAAACTGGAAAATTAAAAAAAAAGTTTCGCAAACTGTATTGTGTGACATATCAAATGAAAAATGTTGTTTTTTTTTTTTTAATTTGGGAAAAAAGACGAAAATTGACCATTCCCCCCCCCCCCTCCCCCTTTATCTCCGAAACTACTAGGATTAAAATTCTGAAAAAAATATAGAAAATAGTTCCTTACCTAAAGATTACAGGAAAACCTATAAGAAGTTTGAGAACTCAAAACACTTATGAAATTTAGATTATATACGGAACCCTCACCACGCGAGTTGAACTCGCACTTGTCCGGCTTTTCTAATAGTTACTATTTTGTCTAATAGTTACGCGAAGCAAAGGGAATTGAAAGGGGACAACAATACCTTTTGGATCTAGATGGATTAGTGAAAGAAAATTCGGCCAACAATTCTGGACAATCGACATTGCCGTTTACAATATTAATGATGTAAACAATATCTGACATTTCACGACGTTTATACAAAGGAATGAGATGATGTTTCTTGCAGATATTATTATAAACAGAAATAATTATGCACATAATGAACACTATAATAGGCCTATTCCGTCAACCAAACTTCGCTGACTACAACGACATAAATCATCAATTAATTAAACTCCAGATAAGATCATTACCGCCATAATAATGCCTGCAAACAAATCATTTCCATTCACACACAACAAATGAACGCCTTAATACGAAAACGACTTAACTCCCAAGGCATATCCAGTCACTTACGTCCTTTCAGAAGCTGAAAGAAGCATCAAAATCACCCCTTATCTCCCCCTTCATAAGACTAAGATTCTCCAACATCAAAACACAAGTGATAACTACACAACAATGCTCGCATTATGCATTATATGTATACGTTAGCTCAGCAGGCCCCATTAAGACGTTACATTAAGCCCTATCGCGCCAAACTGAATGTACCCCATTTCCTTTACGTCAAGTAACAATCTAAGCTCGGGCCCCTGAATAAATCAGGCCCTGCACCTCTGATCCCTTAAATAAGTACGCTCTCGTGTGTGAAATATCGAGTGCGTCTGGCTTTTGTGATATGAGCGTGACGCTGGTGGGGCCTGGTGAGAAATGTTACCTATTTGGTTTTAGACATGTACAAAATTGTGAGTGTAACTTTCAAAAATTAGGGTACGTTGCTATTGAGATTTAAATTAAAAACTGGAATGAATACTTTTATGTCGCTTGTTGTGTATTTCTAGGAACCTTTTCTAGGAACGACTGGTTAAGTATAGTGCTTATTGCGCAAAAATAATAAATTGAACATAGTCAACTGTGACCTACGTAGTCACAGAGAACAAACATCATGTTACTTACTTACATTCATATTGGATAATTACTAAAAAAAGTCCAAATTCAATGTCTTCCAATAAGACACATGAATCTTCACTAAAATCCTAATTAGAGATCTGATTACATATACTAATCAGAATCTAAACTTATCCGATTGATTGTTTTTCTATCGCCTCAACAGCTACGTCTGCATCGTAAAAAGAACGGAGAGATCTAGCCTATATCCAGCTCGAAGATCTTTCTGTATATACAGTGTTTTTTTTTAAATGGGACAGTATGGGGAAATCCGAATCTAAAGGAGATAGAGGAAAAGTGTCCAAGGAGACATTAGGTGTTTTTTTATGTAAACAAATTTGGCTCATTAAAATTTTTGGTCAAGCGTGAGTTGCTCTTAAAAAATGATAAAGTTGGTCATTTTTTTTTTTTGGCGCGGGTCGACTCTGTTTCATGTAAGGATTATTTCATTGTATGGAAAGAAAAAAATCTGAACAGCAGAAGTTGGTCAAATTTAATGAAAACTAATCTTCATGCCGCCAGCATCCTCGGTACAATGCCTCGAGGGCCTTTTTTAGATTTAACTTAGTTTTAATTTATCTTAGCTAATGTTAATTATAATCTTGTATTTTTATTTCAATCGTATGAATAGTTCTAGAGATTACCAGTAACATAGAAACTCACATGGTCACAAACATGACCTCTTTCAATATTAGTTCTAGTTAATGTTTAAATGGGTCAATCAACTTTTTCTTGTTGTTATTCTGTCCCGGTAAGCCAAGAGACAACAGTGACCGAGTTTCTTAGAAAAAAATACTATAAATTGGGCTCCTATCATGGTAAGGAGTTGCCCCACCATGTAATGGGTTTACCAATATAACAAAAATACTTGTTTAGTGGATTTAAGCCCCATAAAATCATAGTTTTAAAGAGTGACCCAGGAGACGTAACCATGGCAACGAGCAACAAAAAATAGTTGACTGGCCCTAATAACATATGAATATTTTTCCTCGCGTCAAAGGGAACATATTATAAGCACGTAAAATATCCCTATTAATTTTCTCGAGACTAAAAACCGTTCACCTCAAGCCCTGCCGGCGTCACGCAAACATCACGGCATTGGAATTCAAACCGCGCACCGCGACAAGTGACACGTACGTCGCGCATCCTTCAGGACCCGCTGGTTTGACGCACCTCGCCGTAACACGGAGGCAGGATGTATTACTTCCACACACTCGTATCTTGCCAACCCCGAGACAGACAAAGAAACCTTACGCCTATTAATACAAGGTTCACTGTAAAACAATGGAAAACCAAGATCGGAGTTTTGAATGGTATGTTGTAGGTATATCTAAGAAATTAACTTGCGCAATGAACAATTTTGGAGGATAAATTTCCTGTGAGTGGGTGTTGGTTCAATATGACGTGTTAGGATGAAGTTACGAGTACAGTCAGCGATGTGTTTCGGGGATGAGGAATTCGTGACATATTTATTGCTTAGGTAACATCAATAAACATCGAAGAATAATAGTGAACCGCCCCAATTTTTAAGCTCATAGTTTTTTAGAGTTCCGTACCCAAAGGGTAAACCGGGACCCTATTACTAAAACTCCGCTGTCCGTCCGTCTGACTGTCTGCATGTCTGTCTGTCCGTCTGTCACCAGGCTGTATCTCATGAATCGTGATAGTTAGACAGTTTAATTTTTCACAGATGATGTATTTCTGTTGCCGCTATATCAACAAATACTAAAAAAACTGTATAAAATAAATATTTAAGGGACTGCCATATACAAACGCTTTTATAGATAATGGTAGTAATGGTACGGAACAGTTCGTGCGCGAGTCCGACTCGCACTTGGCCGGTTTTTTTTTATATCAGAAAGGAAATGACAGAGGACAGAAACGGCTGGCGATTGCTCCATTGACAAGAGTGCTACTAAGTTAAAGAAAGACAGAGAGAGATTTTTTTCAAGTTTTTGTTATTTCTGAATTTGACTGCACATTGTTTACTTATCATAACATTCATAATATAGGAGCAATGACCTCATTTACTTTTAATCCAACTGCCGATGAAAGGGTAATGATTTCAACCAGTTTAGTCCAGAAGTTAGTGAAAGCCTGGTGATGGGTTCAAATTCCGGTAAGGACCAATATTTGTATGAAGATCATGAATAATTTGTGTCTAGTTTTGGTGTTTTCTATGTATTTATTTATGACTCGTCATCCTCATCATGACCTGGTAAAGGTCGCTGGAGTCCGCTGGATGCGGGTGGCGCAGGACCGGTCATTGTGGCACTCTTTGGGGGAGGCCTATGTTCAGCAGTGGACGTCTTTGGGCTGATATGATGATGATGATGATCCTCATCATCCTCCTAGCGTTATTCCCGGTTGTGTTCTAAAGGAGCCCGGGGTCCGCTTTGACACCCAATCCCAAGATTTGGCGTAGGCACTAGTTTTACGAAAGCGACTGCCATCTGACCTCCCAACCCAGAGGGAAAACTAGACCTTATTGGGATTACACCGGTTTCCTCACAATGTTTTATGACTACCAAATATATTTCATTTGGTAGGTGGGTCGTTCTTCTTTTCGACCGACAATAGCCTGTCCTTCGTCTTATTACGGCATCTCATTTGAGTAATGATGTTTACGGTTTTATAATGTTCAAATGAACGTCCATATTATTTTATTAATTATTGATATTTAATATTTCACTTTCTCTAACTAGAATTTTTTTTTATGTTTTTTTTTTTCGTCGAATGCCGTGACGGAGTGGTAAACCAGAATGTTGTCCCCACTGAAAGAGTCCACTCTGTCACATGTTTTTTTTTAGAAACCAACCGTAAATAAATATTTATATTGGCCAGAAAGGAAACTTTAATTATTTCTAATGAAGAAACCTATGCATTTTTTTAAAAATCGCACTTCAAAACCACAATTTTCGATAGTTCAAAAACCAAAAAAACAGAAAAACCTCGGTTCATTGTCGGTAAAAAAGAAGAACGACCCAGGTACTCATAACACAAGCCTTTTTGACCTTATTATGGAGTTCGATTTGTGTAAGATTGATCCATAATATTATTTTTTATTTATTGAACTTTATTGATAATAAAAATTACAAGTCAACATAATACGGGTACGTATTAGAAAAAGCTTAAGTCATTAAAAATTTAACATAGCTATTAATTATATTATCTTGAGTCTAAAAACTCTTCAAAAGTATAGAACGACCGCTCAACAAGCCACGCTTTGAGTTTATTTATGAAACTGACAAGACTACGTCTGTAATGCTCATTGGCAATTTATTATATACAGAAGGGCCCATTATGTGTATGGTTTTATCCGTTTTGACCAGCCTTCGAGGCACCATAGCCAGTTTGTGACTATAACGCGTGACCCGATTGCTTCCATTCCCCCGTCTAGGACATTTGTCTAGGTTCGCCCTAGTGTAGACGGCTATTTGTAGTATTAAGAGGCTAGGCAAGGTGTCCTTGCGCCCTGTAGCCCGGGCATTAGAATACGGCTACGGTATCCCCTGCCTGTCGTACAAGGCGACTAAAAGGGGTCCTCGGGGTGGTACATGGTTGCAGTTGGGGGCTGCAATCGGAAAAAAGGTAGATACCACTGAGGCATGACGCTAGGGCGGCACTGGTGCGTTCCGTAGGAGATCCCAGAGCCGTCCGAAATGCGTCGAGGAGGACCATCGGGGGGTTTTTAGTCGGTGCGAGTCCGACATAACCTCCGCGCTATCCCCGTGGCGTGGAGGTATCCATAACGGATTTTCCTCCCATATAAAAAAAAGGCAAGGTGTCCATGGCACTCGGGCCACCGCTTTCAGAGCTCGTTTTTGCAGCCGGAAAACACGCTGCCAGTCAGCCGCGCGTCCCCACAGCTCGAGCCCGTACTGTATAATGGTTACCGAACACTGTTATTATGGCTTAAGATTGATGAGAATGCCCGTGTCACCAGCACTAGGCTATGCCTGTCTCACAGGATGACAATTTACATTTGTTTGCCCGTTATTCTATTACCACACACAATCAAGCACAAAAAAGCTCTTTCACTTGTTATTCAAGTAAACTTTGCAAAGCGCACTCGTAAAAACAATAACTGTACCTTTATTACATCGGTTAGCCTTTTGCAAAAGTCATATCCTGTTGAAATCCGTTGAATATTTAAACCAATATTACAAGCAGGAAATAACAAAAGAGTATAAAGTCATTAAACTCGTAAAAACGGCTGACGGGGTCAGAATGTCCAATCATATTGCGAAGGAACTTGGTTGAAAGTTGATGGGGTCATAAAAGTATAATGGAGAGCCTTATTTGAGATATTAAGTAGATTTAGGAGGGCACAGGATGTTAAGAAGGGGGGGTAGCTCAATGGGCCTTTTTCGTCCACTGAAGGCCTCTTATGTCCGTTCTAGGTGTCTTTTGTACACGATTCACAACGTTCCACGACTAGCTCTGTAATTTTTAAAAATTGATAAATAAAAATTAGTTGTGTGAGTTTAATTTTAAAATATGAACTAACATTTTTTTGTTTATTTTCATGTGTACGAAAATGCTGATATGGTGTAAAAGCTGATAAGCTGTCCGTGAAGCCGATCCAGCTGAGGGTCCATGCTGTAACACCAACAGCAGCTTGCAGCGCCCACCTTCGGCCATAGCGCTGCGGGATGAGGCCGCATAATCCTGCGCTACGGGATGAAGCCGCATAAGCCTCCGCTGCGGGATGAGGCCGCATAACGCCTTGGCCACGACTTTGGTCTTAAGCTACCTGCGGCAGCGTTTTATCTGTTCATTGCGCGGTCGAGACGCGCAACGCACTGTGGTTAGTTGTAGTAGTAATGAATTAGAAAAACCGCTGCCGCAGGTCGCTTAAGACCAAAGTCGTGGCCAAGGCGTTAGCCTGCGCTGCGGGATGAGGCCGCATGAGGCTCCGCTGCGAGTCTACTGATGTGATGAAGATCAATTTGATATTTTATGAATTTAATGATGAATGTTTTTGTCCTATCTTAAGAGGAGAAGTAGGAATTTCAGGACCCAATGACCGCGCGTATTGGAATTGAGCCTCAGCAAACAAAAATGATAATTGGTTAAATTACGATTAAATGCATCGCTTTGTAGCCGCAAACAACTACCAACTCCTACTGCCATTTTAAACTTGTTAATAATGTGACTCAAAGCGACTATTATGACAAAAAAATGACGCTTAACATTGAGATGTTTTTGTCGTAAATGATTGGACTGATGTGTCCGGAGATTAAAATGTTTGTAACGCTTCAAGTCATCACAAAGTCATTATTCTTAGAAAATTCGCAAAGACGTGGATATGCTAACTGTAGTAAGGTTCGGTTTCTTTTGAATACAGTTAGGCGATCAAAAGCTGGCATAATTTTTCATAGATGCCCGTTAGCTAAAGAATTGGGTACTTTCCTGGGTAAAAAAATAATAATTCTAATTAGTCCGTTAGTTAGATTCTCGAAAAGTATTGGACACGACGTATGTTTTATTTTGTCAATCATACACAAAATGTTGAAGATACAGCCCGTTAAAGTTCCGCGTGACGTCACATTATGCTAAAAAGTGTACCATAATGTGTCGTCACGCGGAACTTTAACGGGCTATAATATATCTTCATGACTTTTTGTTTGATCGTCAAAATAAAAAATACGAGTCCAATATTTTTTGATAATCTAACTGCGCGGCGTGGGTAGGCCCCCCACAAGGTGGACTGATGACGCGGAGGTCGCGGGAGTCCGCTGGATGCGGGTGGCGCAGGACCGGTCAATTTGGCACTCTCTGGGGGAGGCCTATGTCCAGCAGTGGACATCTTTCGGCTGATATGATGATGATGATGATGATGAATCTGACTTACTAAATATATTTTTTTAGAAAAGTAGCCAATTTTGATTGACCAACAAAGTGAAACTCGTGGCTACTGAAAGGAGAATAAATATGGTAACTGGGCCTTTCCTATGGCCATATCGACACCAAAGTTATTGAAATACAGAAATAATAAGAAATCAAACTCCACAGAACAAATCAAGGCATCTCCCAAGGCGGTCAAGAATGGAAATGAAAATTTGCGCAAGTAATACGGGAAACAGAAACGCTCTAGGGACGCGAGAATAATTACTTTCACTGCTTAATTATTTTATGTATTTGACGGCGATGTTAGGCAAGAAATGTGATTGATTTTGCCCACGTAGAAATGAGGTTTTTCATCTTGAAAAATATTTCGCTCCATGCCAACTTTACGAACGATTAAATGATCACGGAAAGTAATACATTTTTTGACACAATTATTTAATAACAATTTTTTTTTTATTTATTTAAGAAAAAAGAAATTACATTTTATAGTTTTTATATAAACTCGCCAAACTGTGACGTTTGATGGCGAGAAACGCTCATGTTCTATACTAGAATAACCTATTTAATTATATCTAAAATTTTCTATTTATACTTAACATTCTTATATGATATATTTATGGTTTTACCCTGTGCTTGTGTACAATAAAGTGCTTACGTCATGCATTTAACTTAACAACAAGCAACTAAGCATGCTCGCAGGTAAGTACTTATCCTTATAGTTTTATTTAGTCGACGGTGACTCATTATCAAGGAGGAAGCCCTTTAACTTTGATTTTAACACCTTTTTGCTTACTTTGGGAACTTCTCTTAGGATATTAATTTTTTTTAATATTTTTGGTACAATATATTTTGAAATGAAACGCGTGAAAATATAGTGTTAAAAGAGAGGTTGTCTCACCCCATATATTTTGACATTCTTTTAACATAATAGTTTCTAGTTTTCTGTTGTACTAGTAAACGTATTCAATCTAGATTTATAAAATTAAAGACTACGATACGTGTTTCTACACATGTCCAGTCAGAAAAAATAGCGTTAAATATTTTACTTCACCCTAGGCCGTAAGTGGGATGTTCCGCCCGCTACGCGACGAGAAAATCTCACTTCCTGGCAAGACGTAAAACTTTAGACAAACCACAGGCGGTAATTCGTAAAGCCTCAGATCGCATATTTCGCATGCAAACACCTGCGGTCTGGGGCATTCACGAATTCACCGCCCTAGGTATGTAATGTACTATTTTTATCTATACATACTAAAACTCTTCACTAAAAATAAATTATGCAGTAATTCTTTATTTACATTAGCTATTAAAACGCACATTTATAATCAAGCAAAAGATACTCGATGTTATTCTATTGGCTGGTTCCTCTATTTACACTTTGAATTTAAACGAGCCTCGAAGTTAAAGGATGGAGAGAAATCTGTGATCGTACGTTTCAAAGTGAATAATTAGGTCTGCAACTTTGACCGGAGCAATACATTGATCTAGTGATGTGGTAAGCGATATCGATTAATATTCATCCTCATTTATTGATTAAAATTAAAATTAAAAATTAAATTAAAATTATTTATTTCCGTAACTTAATTTAGGATACAGTATCTGTGCTGGTGCCTCTTTTTAAGTATAATATACTTGTGCTAAGAGAACACCGCTCTTCCACATGTTGTGAATTTGTTAGCTTAGGTGTGGCTATAACTTAAATATAAATTAAAAAGTAAACATTTCGTATTATGTGTGTGTGTGTATGTATGTGAGAGTGCGCGCGCGCACTGATAAAATATAAAATTTAAATGTAAAAAAAAAACTTACATTTCATGACAATTGAATTACCTAGATTTTACTAAATTACCAAATGTCAACGTTACATTCAATGCATTCATTACTACTATCAATGTTTATATTCTAGCTTCAAATAATCATCGTAGCTGTAATGGAATGTGTGCTCGAAGAGCCAATTTTTCAGCTTTCGTTTAAAGCATTTTAAGGAGAGCGCAGACTTAACTGTTTCTGGCAACTTGTTGTAAATGGTTGGTCCCAATACATGTGTAATTCATTCGTCGCTTCACAGGAAATAGCCTAATATTTGGATATTGCAGCGAGCGACTAAAGTCTACGCGTTTCTTTCTACATGGCAATTTGTGGAATCGCGATCGACGGCAGAGTCAGTATACCCAATTCCCTGCAGTAGAATAGGAGTAGAATACAAATTATATGTCCACTCATAAGAATTCTTGATACCGATTTATTTCAACAGGTCAATCTAGCACGTATTTTTCGCACTCCAAATGAATGTACACTGTATAGTTAATTACCCAGAAGGACTATGATTGCGTCGGGCACGCAATAAAGACGAGACAATGCGTTCGCCTCTTTCCAGTCAGTAATTATTTTTGTACTGGGCGATTAATGTCATCAATGATACGACGTCAACAGAGTCAAAGAATCACTTAATCGTAAATTTTTTTTTGTTTTATTTTTACGTATAGGAACGCATTTGACCACTATCTCACCTCATGGTAAGTGGTGATGAGATCGAGGGTGTTATGCATACCTATGCAGTGATGTGTTTTTAGATGATCAGCATTTGACCACATTCTACCCTAATAGGTTGTGGCGATGGAGGTCAACGGTGTAACATGCTTATTTAGATACGTTCCTGTTCTCTATCGGTTTGAAAAGATGTATACTATATCTTACTGGAAAAAAGCTAGCCAGAATTGCTTGTAGAGAGTTCCGCTATTGATTCTTTCGGTTGTAGGTACGTCAAGAACAAACGGGTGGACCCCATCTACACACCTAGTCCCAAGTTGGCGGGGAAGAAATAAAGATGGAGGGGTTAACACGTGCAATCCCAAAGCACAATCTACAAACTCCTCACTTATTATCATTGAGGAAAACATAATTTTTCCACATTCTCGCAAAAAAACCTATGAATATTTACCCCAACCCATGCATCTGGGCAGCTCTACACAAATTTGCATCGTAAAGACACACGAGACCCAACTTTCTGCAGTCGGATAACAATGTAAAACTAAAAGGACGTAGACATAAAGTTCTCCCAGACAGTCTCTGGGCACTGGAGAAACGCGAGCGTTTGCGTTACCTCTGCTTCGGGAAATATAGGTGGTTTGAGCCGTAACTTGGACGTTAGCATATTTGAGAACAGGTCTCGGGGCACGAGGTAAATTGTCTGATACGGCGCTTAGTCGACGTGGGTGAGTGGTTGACCGAACTTCGCTCGGTGGTTGTAAGTGGATTACAAACTATTATCGGCACATATTTGAGGCAGGATGCGATGGGACCATATTTGGAGAAGATTTCTATAACGGTACAATATTAAAGCAGAAAAAATTGTATCGTCATTATTTCGTATGTATACTATTTGTTTTATTGGTTATTAGGAATTAAGTTATTAGGAATTGGGGCGGAAAGGTTCTCGAGTGGCGACCACGTACCGGAAAGCGCAGCGTGGGTAGGCCCCCCACAGGGTGGGCTGATGACCTGGTAAAGGTGGCTGGAGTCCGCTGGATGCGGGTGGCGCAGGACCGGTCATTGTGGCTATCTTTGGGGGAGGCCTATGTCCAGCAGTGGACGTCTTTCGTCGACAGTCCACCGTATGGGGGGCCTACCCACGCTGCGCCTTCCGGTACGTGGTCGCCACTCGAGAACCTTTCCGCCCCAATGGCCATCGGTTCTACGTGAAATTTTTAATTGCCATACTTACGAATAAATAAAGAGGAAGTGTATTCCGTGTCAGTTAAATAATGCCTACATTAATACAAAAGTCTAAAATAGGCGGGTCATGCTGATTGAATCCGTAATAACTAATGGTTACCAGCAAATTAAAACATATAAATTCTTGTCTAAAGGGAAATCGAGCACGTAGCCTGCAAACTTTGTGCCAGGCAGCTCCTTAAGATGGGATTGGCCAACGCAGGATTACGAGCACAACATTGGTTGTGTTAGCTTTTTCCTTATGAAAGTGTATAATTCATTCATGTGTACCAATACAACGGCTATACGTTTTTGTTATCACATACATATTAGCTTGTTAACCAAATGTTTAACAGAGTACCAACATTACCAATTGTAAAATAAGTGGAATAATATCAGTTATGTTTAAGTCCGCCTAAACGCGCTTTTGGCGCGTTTATGCTAAATATCTTTTATCTGTAAAAAAGTTGTGGTGAGCTGTCAATGTCATGTTGGAGAATAAAAGTTTCGTTGTGATTTTATACGAGTAAATTGTATTAAAAGTGTGCCAAGATACAGTTGTTTGCTTCAAATACCATTCCGAAGACCTCAAGACGTTGGCTCGAGGGATGAGCCAACAGTTGTGAGGAAACTAGCTAAAGCTGACTAGGGACGATGACAGTTTAAACTGAGCAGAAGCGCGCAATAATTATAAATAAATAAATAAATATTAGGGGACATTCTTACACAAATCGAACTAGCCCTATAGTAAGCTCAATAAGGCTTGTGTTATAGGTACTAGACGACGATATATATAATAGATTTAAATACTTAAAGTTATGTCTTTGTTAGTTATTTTAATTATAAGTTATGTCTTTGTCTTGCACTATAACTAAACGCCTAAATTCTTTGAAAAAATCGGAAAAGGAGTCCAACTCGCCCACCGAGGGTTCCGTACACGTTTCCTTCTACGTCGACGATTGATTACGTACTTTAAATAATACAGACTATATTTTTTAAGATTTAATTACAAATGTATCTATAGTTTTCAGATTTTTCCCTGTACTTGTAGTATAAGACGATATTAGTATTTGCCAAATTTCATAGTTCTAGGTCAACGGAAAGTACCCTTTAAGTTTTAATTCCCTTTAGAGTGTCGAAATATACGTTTTCTTGCGGTATAAACGGCCGTATCTTTACGTTATTTTAGAAGTTTGATTTTTTACAGCTTCAAGGGACTGTAGACTTGAGTATGTGGTTTTAATTTCAACTCGATACCTATACGCGTTCCTGAGATAAAGGGTCTGGACAGACAGACAGACGGACAACAAAGTGATCCTATAAGGGTTCCGTTTTTTTCCTTTTGAGTTACAGAACCCCAAAAACCAACTGAAATCGGCAATTGTGTGAAATTTCAAACTAACGTTCCTTGCCTATTTTTTATGAACTTCAAACAGAAGAAATGTTATTAAAACAAGTAGGATTGTGTCTATTGTTACGTTAGAGTACTAATATTTTACATGAAAATATCGTTGAAATATATTATTTTCTCAAACATGCAATGAAATGTCGTCCTTACGTGCGTTATAACAGGCTTCAAAGTATCACGTTTCGGGCGGAACAACTCGAGATAACTGTAAAGGAATTTCATACAAAATTGAAGGCCTAGGCCGGGAAGTAATTTTTATTTTATTTTAATGTTAACATGGCGTCTGTGTGTGTTTATGAACAGGCTAAACAGCTGAATTCAATTTTTAATTTTTTTCTAGTGGCTGAATGTTTATCGGACCAAAAATATCCGCGTTAATGCCTATTACACACGAACCTTTATTAAGAATACAAATCTGACGATGCAGTGTGTTTGATGAATAAATTAAAAACATTATCTATACGTAAATCACCAGAGGCCATAGACAATATTTAAAATCCTCTGCATTTATTTTATTCATTATAGAAATTAAGATTCTTATTATCAGGTCATGTATAATGCTACACACGCGAAATACGGACGACTTTCGTAAAAAAAACATTAAGTATGGAGGGATTGGAGGGAAAATTAATGTACTATTTTGAGTGGTGCATTGTTTTATTTCATTGCATATGTTTGAGAAAAGCACTATACATGCCTCGCCGTGAAAAGGCTTGCCGGCTTCGTATCACTATCCGGCCTCCCTACGGTCGGCCGTCTATACCTACTCACCCGGCAAGTCCTTCTTTCCCGGCGTCTGCAGTAATGTACTATTTCGATAAGGTACACAGATAGGTACTCACACAAAGACTGCGAAATCAGTAGAAACATGCATGTAATCAGTCAATGGCAATTAGCTGAAAACCAGATGTCAATTTGCATCGTGCGTCTGTTTTCACGCTTAGCTTCCCGGTCGGGTTTGTGAACCTTAACAATGGGATTTGGGTAGACTGCAAAAAATTTGTACATATGATATGATTTAACTTTTGCCATTGTGTGACGACAATTACCCATATAAATACATTATATGGGTAATTGTCGTTACACAATGGAAAAAAGTTAAAGCGTAGATTAGATTAAGGCTCTTTACTATGTAAAAAAAAATTGCAGTCCTCCAATTTATTAGGAAGCTTAGCTTGAGGCTGCGGGATACAGACGATGCCGAAATTAAATGTACAGTGTGCTAGCAACCAATGGAGGATGTAGTTGAATTAATTAATAAATGAGTCAGTGAACGATTTATTTTTCTTATATATTTTAGCCAGGAGACACAATGGCAGAATTTCTTGGATGTTACAACATGAACCCAACATGCTGCATAATTCCATAAAAAGGTGTCGAAAATTACAAAAAAACCCAGTATTTTGTGGATTTAACATAAAATTGTAATTTGAAAGAGTAACTTAGGAAACGTTACCGTGGCAACTAGTGTAGTACAAATGTTCACATTGTCGTGATATATCCTTGTGTCGGTAACCAATAACTTGCTACTTATCTATATTAGAAAGAGTTAAAGTCTGTGAGTTTATAATTGTGTAAATCTTGTCAACATCGTAAAGCTCTCGGTAAAGTACAAAATACCGCATACCGATTCCTCCCTGCCAAGCCAGTTAGTAGATTTTATCTGACTTTCGTTTTATTTACGATAGTGAAGAATAGAAGTCAACTAAAGCCATCTCTCATGTGGGGCCAAAATATATTAAAAAAAACTACCCGTGGACGTAAACTGCGCGGGGGGTAACACTTTTTTACGAAAATTAAAATTGTGACTTCTCACCCACTCTTTTTACGACATTAAATATATATATATTTTTAAATTTATTTATCAAAAGTACAAAACAATTAACAATGTTATGTTACTCGTCAAACTGCGATAACAGTTTGTTGGCGAGACCGCGCTCATTTTAACTAGTGTTAATGTTAAGTACCTACGTTAAAACTATGTTAGGTATGCTATGTGAACTACATATAATCTTAAACACTAACTTACACACTAAACATAACAATGCCTGAACACTTCACCCCTGCACTTAAAGTGCTATACTTTACAATTATTTATTTGTTTAATTATTTTTTTAACTGCATTTTTTTTTTACCTATGTAAGTATTAATGTAATTTTTCCAAAAAGGTAATTTTTAATCTATTTTTTAATTCAACTTTGCTTCACTTTTTTTCTTCTCTTAACCAATCAGTCTCGTTATATATTTTTGGTATCATAAATATATTAGCTCTTTTGCCATAGTAGTTTTTAGCAGAATTCTGTACATATTTCTTTGCCCTTACATTTTTAGTTTTATATTTATTTTGTATTAAAACCTTATACTTATTATTAAAATAGAATGAGTTAGTACCTACTATAAAAATGAATGATCACATACCTAGTATTATATAAAATTAATTTCATTAAGAATGTACATGTAATATTTATAATAATACATATTAATAAATTACTGACGCGTGCCGCGTATCAGGAAAACAAGAGACGAAGTTAGTACATTTCGGGATAAACAGGAAAAATTCTAATGAATACAATTTCATGAAATAAATTCTTGACGCAATAATCCCGTTTATTTTTGACGTCGTTTCCGCTTCCTTAAATACTCTCCCATTTTATTCATGAAACTAAAAACATTTTCTTCTTACTGTTTCTTGAGGCAATTTGTCATTTTAATTTGAGATTTATTTTCTAAGTTAATAAATGTGTACATAATTTGTTTGACTTTCCAATATTCTTAAGCGAACGAAAACCGAAAAAAAAATGGGTGTACAATTTTGGTATTGAGTAAAACAAGTTGGGACCTGTTCGATTTATTGAGATAAAAGGCGTTGTGGAGCCTGGCAAAGGGAAGTAGGTTTGTGATAAGAATGAAATAGAATTAGGCAGCGTGGTTCCGCAGTAATAACGTTATGCATATTGTATTTTGTCCCATTCCCGTCAACTTAAATGATAAGTACGTACGTAACATATAAAAAATAATTATTTTAATGGCATTTTGAATTAAATTGGTTCAATGGTGTATTAATAAGCATTAGCGTTCTATTTGCCTCGACCTCGTGTAGGTCGCTTGAGGCAGTGCTTCAAGCGACATTGCCGCTAAAACACGCATCCTGAAGAAGAGTTCCCAAAGAGTTCGAAACATGTCGCCTGTAGTGACATTTAATACCTACATGAGTTTAACCGTGGGCTTATTGGTATTATTTTAAATATGTCTCACGAAATTGTAAATCGCGGTCTTTAACATTATTTATTTCAATTCTAAGTTTTAAAACCAAACAATTTGCACGCCTGCATGCAAGCCAGTTACAACGAGCTGAAAAACATTTTACTATATTTGTGTCTGTATTCCAATAAATAAACAATTTGTGAAAAAACATTCAAAAATGCGATTGAAATATTTTGTGCATTGCGTATTTACCCGAGGCAAGGGAAAACTTTGAAATGGATTGTTGTTAACGTTTAAATTTTCACGTACCTCGGCTTTCAACTGTCAATATCATAGAAATGTTTTTTTTAAATCGTACACATAACTAACCGTATCTGGACAATTGATTGAGTCAAGCGTTTTTTGTGGAACTCAATGACAAATTAGTCAAACAATATTGTTTTGCTGTTCCGATAAATGCCGTGTAGGTCAATTAGTGATAATGAGACGTACCAACTTGCATATATTGCTGCTTTGTTTGTGTGAGGTGTGCAATAATAGTACATTGTTGAAGAGGCTAGAAAGTTAGCAATAGATGGACGAGTTAGTTCGAAAGTACGAGTCCAGCTATTGCACTTTCGGCCGAGGCTTAACACAGTGCTTTTCACGCCTACTGCGAGGAAATTGCAAATAATTATAATTTTAAATCGAAATTGAGTATCTTATTGAAGATCATAATACTAAACAGGCTCGCTTGCCTCGCGCCCCGGCGGAGGGAGGAGCTGCACAGGCAGCGCACGCCGGCGCGAGCGCGCGGTGCCCTCTGATTGGTCGATCGCTGTTCAAACTGTCCAACAATAACATTGTTGGACAGTTTGAAGTCATAGATGGCCTGTTCGTGCGACGTCCAACTAACCCCAGCTTTGAAGCCTGAATTCTGACCATCTTTTGCCACATTTCCGAGCAGTGGCGTGAAAAGAGTATTTGTATTGTATTGTATATTTGTACGCATACACAGTAGCGTACTTAGGGCTTGTTTACACATTGATTAGTAATTAGTGCGAGTCCATACAAAAGCTACTCGCACTTGCAGCAAATGTATGAATGATTTTATAATTATAATTAAGGTAAATCAGCTGTCACATGGCCAGCGTGGTGAGTTTTAGGGTAATTACACATTATTATATGGCAACATTGTTTAAAAACCTGGAGTAGCATGGAAGGGGTAAACGGAATTTGGAGTCATGAACACTTTGTTCGGGGACGAACTGAGGAACAGACGACCTGCGGTCCTAAGGCACCAACCACCAAAACCAACCATAATAAAAGTGTTTCTCTTATCGTATCTTGATATCGTTAATTGATACAGCAAGCGATTTTAGATTTCGAATGCAACGGTTTAATAATGTTCGAAAATGAACGTCCATATTATTTTATTAATTAGTATTAATTTAATATTTTAGTTTCTCTAACTAGCATTTTTTTTAAACGTATTTTTATCGTAGAAGTCCGTGACAGAGTGGTAAACCAAAATGTAGTCCCCACTGAAAGAGTCCACTTTGTCACATATTTTTTTTAAAAACTAACCGTAAACAAATATGTATATTGGCCGGAAAGGAAACTTTAATTAGTGTTAATGAAGAAACCAATGCATTTTTTTTTAAATCGCACTTCAAAATCACAATTTTGGATAGTTCAAAAACCAAAAAAAAGGAAAACCTCGATTCATTGTCGGTAAAAAAGAAGAACGACCCAAGTACCTTTACTTCTCCTTTTTGCATTCAGTGTCACAGCTAGTAGAAAGTTTAGTAATGACGCATTTCTTAAATAATCAGAATTATAATAACCTGTCGAAGTGTTGTTATACTTCGACAGGTTATAAGTATCTCAAGGAACCCTAAAGGCGCATCAAATACCCCAGAACAAAGCAAAGAAGGTATTTGTAAAATGACCAGGCAGACATAACATCACAAAAGATTCCCGCCGGGCCAGAGGCAAAAAATAAGGGTTCTTGCGTCGGCACAAGTATGAACGAATATGTTAATTAGGGAGAATTATGTGTGAAGTTGACATTTGGTTTTATTTGTGTGATTTAAAATTGAGATCGCTTGGGAACAGTGATTTCTGAATTTTTGCACTTATTTTTTAAGGTCTGAAATTATGGCTATGGTCAGGTCGTGTGATCCATAGATCAACCTAGTGCAAGTATTGGGTATTAAATAGCCCAGGATAGAGTGGAGTGGAAAAGGTTGTAAGTATGCTGTGGCACCTAACCTACCCTAAGATGGTCATAGGAGGCGATGTCATGATGATCATCATGATTATGATGACTGTTTATACGAAGATGATGTCGGAAGCAAACATTGCATTGGTTGATCGGTCGCATAACACAAAGCAGGTTATTAGGTATGTTTAGATTGCACGTTTTAAGTCTTTAAGAGGGCTTTACAGTGCACACTAGCGCCGTTGGTAAATAATTGTGATTATTTAAATTTAAGGATAGATATTAAAAAAAACGAGACCACTACACACTGTATTTTGTATTTAAGTACCTTGTGAATACATCAAACTAGTTTTTACGTTGCTGGATTCGTCAATCTATGCGTCCAAAGTTAAAACGGCCGTTTTTCTTTTGAGTCCATGGATCGACGAATCCAGCAACAAAAAAACTAGTTTGATGTGTTCACAAGGTACTGTAACGCCCTCTTAACTATTATTCTATTCATTTTAGGCGTGGTCTGAAGGAAGTAAATGAAATCAGCATGGAAAAATTATTCATGACCGAATTATCGACAGATATTCCAATACTTTAAATAAAAATCCGTGGTGGGACATCCATTTGAAAGCCATTCTACTTTCCCATTTAATAAACCAGACTACAATGCCGTGAACTCTCATTAAACCCTCACACATATATATCACTTGAAACGTCCAGGATACCGCAAATATGTACAATAAGGCAGTTCAATAAACGTTCAAAAGGATAGTGCACATGACAGGGCTGCAGTTAATGAAAGCCTTAACCGCGGTGTGTAAAATGCGAACGGTGACCGCAGAGTGCATAATTTACAGGCAAGCGACGGTGGTATAATAATACGGCACGACATTGACACGGTAAAAGTGACAGGAGGGAGCGAGAGCGAGTTATTAGTGTAAGGCCTGAGTGGACGCTGCGCTGTGAGCGGGGCGTGCAGCGTCCATATAAAACAAATGCAATTTACATGGACGCTGCATGGCTCCACTCCGGCCTTACACTTAAAGTGTTAAACCGCTGTATAACCATCGTGGTGAAGCACGATGCATAAATATCAGGGGTTAAGCACCGTGATACCGGCGTGTCCTAATGTAAATAAGGCATTTATTCGTACGTCAGCGACGCTTCTCGTCCACGCCCCACCAGCATCGCACTCGTGTGTGGTAAATGGGGCGTTGAGCAGCGCGGGAACACGCGGAAATACAAACTACACGTCAAATACGCGTTGCACGTTCATACCCTGGCCTCGGGGGACGTAATTCAGGGTTCAAGCGCCCGCGGTGACCACACGAGTTTCCATGAATGGGGCCTAAGAAGCAATCCAAACTATAGCGAGGCAAGACGATATAAGATGTATCAAAGCTTCGCGACGTAAAACTTACGGAGTTGGCTACAGCTTGTTGTGAAATGAAAGAAGACCTATGTGAACAGTGGCGGTATATAAATTCATACAATTCATTCATTCAAATATTTTATTTCAGGCTTGCACCCATAAGTGTTAGTAATATACAATAAAGTCAATAAAATCTTAATCTATAGTTAGTGACAATGTTGACTTACTTAACTAAGGATTGCCAGGACATGGAGCTGTGTCCACCGACGCATGAGCGCGGAGTCCCAGCGGTCCGAGAACGTGCTCAGGATCCTGTTGGTGCTGCACTGTACCCCGGCTGGCAGGGACGCGCAACGTTTGCGCATTATGGCCGCGAAACCGTCGGTCGGCGCCTCTAAATGAATCCAGTCTAGACTTTTTTCCCTCATAGCTGGTATTTTCAACAACTCACCAATCTAGGAGGTTATGGCGGCTAGCGGATAGATGAGTCGACACACTTTGTGAGTCGCACAGCAGGTCTCTTAAGACTTGCACCACGCGTAGCTCGTATAGCCGATACAATCTCGATGATATAACAAAAGAACTGCCGTTATTTCCCACGGGTGCGGATCCTATCTGATTTCGGACACTCCGGTCCTTGTCCACTCTTTCTGCCTCTTCATCTGTGACATTTTCACTGCTACCTTTTGCAAAGATATCGATTGAAAAGATAAAATACATACAAGTTTATCTATCTACCCTCCAATTTTGTACAATGGTTCCAATCTCAATCACATTTCAACGTGTTTCGCGACCTCGCCTACTTGCGATAATACAGCAAATTGAAATGCAATTCTCGTTTTACGTGCTACCTAACTGCGCCGTGGGAACTCATAATTATACCTAAACTTTGCGCGCCGCAAACGGTACATCCGCCAGTGGGTCGGCGCACGCGCTCACGGCCGGACGCTGCTTACGCGCACAAGAAAAGTTATTCACCAATTCTTTAAAAATGAGTTCGTAGGTAATGTTTTTTACGGAACACCTACTTAATACCTATTTCAAATACTTACGTAATACATGTTTAGGGCCTGCTTGAGTTTCGGTAATTTTGTACACCTACCCCGAGCCTCCGACAAGTTTAGGTACTCCGTTGTTTGTATTGATTTCATGTTTATATTTATCCCTGTCTAGCGGCAATTAGTTTAATAGTTTACTTAGTAAGATTTGCGGGGTGCACGCATTGCACGGCCTAAGAAAGGGCGTAAACATCGTCGTTGCTATGGGGACTTATAACCTTTTGAAAGTGCTTGGAATGCACTCACGAGGATGAAACACGTACCTAATCAGAATATTTTAAAACAACTTATGCCTAGTGACTAATTCCAAGTTTCCAATGCTACTTTTAAACTATTATACAATATGTTGTTATTTATATACTTACGTTATAAATAACGAGGATAGGAAGGTACCTGCCTACCTACCAAACTTTATTTCGTACTGTGGGTCGGCATACACCTACTTACTTAAAAAATGAAGTTACCTACACAACAAGTTTCGTTTTGTTATACCTATGTGTATGTGGTAGCTGGGGTAGCTGGTAAATTAATAGGGACCTACATTCAGACTGTCGTAACCATAGACAGGGTGAGATCGAGATACTTGACATTACATTTTATTTAACATGCTGCGTTGATATACCTGTATGTAGGTATGTAGCTATGGAGTTCAGATACTGGCAGAATCTCCGGAAATATTTACAAGTCTTTTGAAAAATGAAAATTGAAAAACGATAACAATTAAATTAATCTAATCAGTGAAGTGCATGGAATGTGTGGTTCTGCACGAATATTAAAACTTCCTAGCCGACACAATGTTTTTTTTTAATACTACGACGGTGGCAAACATGCATACGGTCTACCTGATGGTATAAGCAGACACCGTAGCCTTTGGACGATTGCGATTCCAGAAGCATCACAAGTGCGTTGCCGACCCTTTATTGATTTGAGAATTGGTTGTGACAGCTGAACGGAGATTTTCGTGCAAAATCGTGCAACATTACATCAAGGTAGAAGCAATTGTAGTTGGTTACACATCATTATAAAAAATATTTCAAAGAATAAACCGTTTTTTATTTCACTCAACTATTAATTATAACTTCATTTCTAAGCGGTGTCAACCCTAGCGTCTATTGGCGGGCAACGACCGGCGCGTTCAAGGTTGCTCCATTGTTAAATTTAGTAGGCATGGAAAGCGGTAGGTATGCGCTTTTTTATTCAGAGTCGAGTATCTGTTCGTTAGAACTATTATATAATCTGTGGTTTTACTATCCTTTGCACTACCATCATGCTCGAATAGGGCTCGAGTTACCCTTTAAGAAAAACAAGGATAGCTCGAGCTCCTTGTGCGACGACCGTTATAAATCTTGACTTGTATGAATTATCCTTGCAATCAGTACTCAAAGAGAACATCTGAATATTTGCCAATCAAGATGAGCGGGAGTCCGCTGGATGCGGGTGGCGCAGGACCGGTCAATTTGGAACTCTCTGGGGGAGGCCTATGTCCAGCAGTGGACGTCTTTCGGCTGATATGATGATGATGATGATGAAGATGAGCTTGACGAGACTGACTTCCCACGAGGCGTATTGTTTATAAACGAGCCTTTAGTGAGAGTAGAGGTAAATATATTGACCCCGACTAGCGAAGAAGTTGGAACCCTTCTTTGGACAACATTCGATCACGGTAATTTTTTGTACTTGATCTTTGTATCAACTGATGAAAATTACTTTGCAAAATTGCCAGTTTGACGCGTCACAAGGCTGCGTATCAAGCTGTAATGACCTACAGACAATGCCGACCCTAATAGCCTCAATCAAGACCTAAGTATGTCAACATAATGCACCTATTATGGCAAGTCACGTATACCATTGTTTTCTTGGCGCATACATTTTATTCTTGGTAATTTGACAAGATTCTCATAAAGTAGAGAAAGTTGGTGTGACACGTTCGTTTTTTTTTAGGTTATCAATTTTTTACTATTTCAAACTAAAACCACTTTGCACGTAGAACCGATGGCCGTTGGGGCGGAAAGGTTCTCGAGTGGCGACCACGTACCGGAAGGCGCGGCGTGGGTAGGCCCCCCCACAAGGTGGACTGATGACCTGGTAAAGGTCGCGGGAGTCCGCTGGATGAGAGTGGCGCAGGACCGGTCACATTGGCACACTGGGGGAGGCCCTTCGGGGCGACTTCAGTACTTCTAACAGTTTATTCTGTTGTCCATGCCTTAATCCCAGGCATAATTCCAAAATGCTCTGGGTTGGAAGGTTGCTTGTGCATTAACTAGTGCCTACGTCAATACTTGGAATTAGATAGCAAGACTGCTAGAAAGAAGCTGAACCGGGGTTCCTTCAGATTGCAACTGGAAAAACTGTAAGATGAGGAGAATAGAAAGGTGTTTGATGAGAGAAAGATGAGGAGGAGCGTAAATATCATCATCATTAGCACATCGGCCGAAAGACGTCCACTGCTGGACATAGGCCTCCCCCAGAGAGTTCCACATTGACCGGTCCTGCGCCACCCGCATCCAACGGACTCCCGCGACCCTTACCAGGTCATAAGTCCACCTTGTGTGGTCTATCCACGCTGCGCATTCCGGTACGTGGTCGCCACTCGAGAACCTTTCCGCCCCAATGGCCATCGGTTCTACGTGCACCAACGTGGGTGTGTGTAATTTCGGTGTTTCGTGCGTGGTGTCATTATTTTTGGTTAAATGATGGAGCGCGCATGGGAGTAGACATAAAGGAGGGGCAAATACACATAAACATAAGATCCCTCTGGATCGAAGTGTATCCGAAAGGGCCCTCACCTAGACAATATAAGATAAGATAATGGTGTCATTATGGCTGGGGTTTTCTGAAGCAACCTCCGCAAAAGGATGATGAGCTTCATTATCATTACCAGACCAATTCATCATCATCATCATCATATCAGCCGAAAGACGTCCACTGCTGGACATAGGCCTCCCCCAGAGAGTTCCAAATCGACCGGTCCTGCGCCACCCGCATCCAGCGGACTCCCGCGACCCTTACCAGGTCCTCAGTCCACCTTGCGGGGGGCCTACCCACGCCGCGCCTTGCGGTACGTGGTCGCCACTCGAGAACCTTTCCGCCCCAACGGCCATCGGTTCTACGTGCAATGTGCCCCGCCCACTGCCACTTAAGTTTAGCAATTCGGAGGGCTATATCGGTTATCTTGGTTCTGCTGCTTACTATGGGCCTCATAAGAAGGCTCAAAGTCACCCAAAGGGCAATGGAGAGGGCTATGTTAGGAGTTTCTCTGCGTGATCGCATCAGAAATGAGGCTATCCGCACCAGACCAATTAATAGGTACTTAATATGAATTCGATTTTAACCATGCAATATGCAATAGTTTCTACATCCCTGGGTTCATAATATCCGATGCAATAGGAAGCAATCCCAGTCTAATAATGAGAATACCAATTCCGATACCCGCCTCACCATACGGACGTATGGGAATTGTCGTCCAAATCGAAACGACATTGTAGTAATGGGTGACTTGTATGGTCATTGCGTGAAGGATTTTGTAGAATTCCATCGAAAATGTTGTGTAACACTGTTTAATCTAAATATAATAATGTTATGGTAGGTAAAGAGATATGGTGCGGTGCAATGGTAGTCAAAGTCAAAGTGATTTATTCTCCAATTTAGGCATATTACATGCACCTATGAAAGTCGATAAACTTCCACCGGTTCGGAAAGTAAACCTCTGCCTCGAGAAGAAGCGGCGTAACAAACTCGGCGAGGTGTAATTTTTTCAAAACAGTATACAATATATCATTTCAGTATCAGAGTATTATAAAATTTTAAAATTACATTGCTACAGTAGAAAGCCTATTTATTTTACGATAGATTTCTAAGGTAACTTTGGTGACACACAGGTATATATGTCAAATCAACTAATTGATGTATATTTTATTTTTACTAGCTTCCGCCCGCGACTTCGTCTGCGTGGACCCGGGATAAAAGCTATCCTATATTTTAATCCAGGCAAAATTCGGTTGAGCTGTTTAAGCGTGATTGAGTAGGTAACAAACATGTTCACATCCAAACATTCACTTTTATAATACCGCGACTTCGTCCGCGTGGAACTCGTTTATTATATCATAGCTCCATACAAACTTTCGCCCCCCATTTCGCCCCCTTAAGGGATGATTCCCGGGATAAAAATATTCTATATGTTAATCCAGGCTATACACTATATCTATACCAAAATTCCTCTTAATCCGTTCAGCCGTTTTTGCGTGATTGAGTAACAAACATCCAAACATCTAAACATCCAAACATCCAAACATCTAGTAGGATTGTATCAAATGTTAAAATATTATTTATATAGGATGACGTCACCGGGGATAGGAGAGCTGGCAGCTTCCTCGCTCAGCGCATAAGCATTGCTATTCAGCGAGGAAATGCCGCCAGCGTCCTCGGTACCCTGCCACAGGGGCCCATTTTAGAATATGACTTTTAGTTTTATTACAAATTTATTTATTTTAGGCTAGCTTTATGTCTTTTTTTATATTTAGATATAATTTTTATTGTTACAGTTATTAACCCTGTAAAATTATAATTTTTTTATTAAGCTATTTCTTATTGACTTTATTTTCACTGTGATGACATGTAATATTGTTAATATCGCGAATAACTGAATGTGAATAATTATGATCCCATCAAAAACATAAATGGGAGCCTAATTCAATTGATAATAAACGTGTTGTCGCCTTCGAGTTGAAGTCTAAATGCCAAGTACTTGTAGTAGTATATCTGTCGAAAATCCTGTAACGTATTTACTCGTATAACAATTTTTTAAATAAATTATAAACACAATTTCTTGTACTCAAAATATAACTGCATATAAGTAGGTACATAAATTTGAACAGACAATTGTGTACACATAGCATGTTATATGCTAGGGATTTCCAAGTTGCAGACTTTTCTTTAACAAGCAAATAAAGATTTAAGAATGCCTGACTTGGCTCTACGAAATATCTCACTTCGAGACTTGGCCTTTTTTTTACATGGTTCAAAGTTTACCGTATATTTTTTCTGGCAATATACCTAATAACATCGCTGCTTCTATAGACTATCTATCGTTGAAAGACGACAAAAACAAAGTATTCAACTTAAACTAAGACAGAAATTAAAGTTGCGTGAGACATATTTAGAATAATAGTAATAAATCCACGGTTAAACTCACGTATTATTATCACTAGCCTACTACTACTAATGTATGAAGAAGAACTCCCGAAGAGTCCAAAACATTGTCGCTGAGTTTAACCATAGATTTCTTCGTATTATTTTAAACTAAGACGATACTAAAAGCGTTAACTAAACAACTTAATATCAATTTAGCACTTACCTTCGACATCGAAACAACACATTAGAAAATTCTGACTTCTGCCGAAACAGAAAATGCATTTTTCATTTCTAAAAAAATCCGGGCATCTGAAATGGAACTTACCTGAAACAAAAAAAAACCATTATGAAATTACACACTGGATTTGGGGAAGTTATGAACATAACCGAACCCACAAACATGCTTGCATATACATTTGATTATATATATTTAGGGTACCGTACCCAAAGGGTAAAAACGGGAACCTATTACTAAGACTTCGCTGTGGGTTCGTCTGTCTGTCTATCCGTATGTCACCAGGCTGTATGTCGTGAACCGTGACAGTTAGACAGTTGACATTTTCACAGACGATGTATTTCTGTTGCCGATATACTCGTAACAACGAATAATGGTACGGAACCTATCGTGCGCGAGTCCGACTCGCACTTGGCCGGTTTTTTTAAGAAAACATAACAGATTTTGTAAAGAATCTTATTTTGTTCGCTTGATGGTCTAATTAATAATGAATTGGACCAGTACTATCGCCCAAGGGTACGGGTACACACTTTCTGTTCAAAATCGTCTGCACATGCATAGTGAACGCTCGAAAATGATCCTAGAGGTGTGAACCCGTACCCTTGGGCGATAGTACATGGAATACAAGCCCGCCACAAGCTAGATCCTTAGATTTTTACATAAACAAGGCATTAGAAAAAATATCTCCGTTTTCATTTTTTATGTACAGCATTTTAAAGCACTATTTTAAAGTCTGCTCAAATGACCTAAAATACGTAATTAGTTTTACTTCTGTGACTTTTACGCCAATTATCTGTCTGTCATGACATATGTCAATACCGGTATCTCTGTTAAATCTTTACGACCAACAAGCCCCATTAACCATTAAACGTAGATTCATGCCCTAAGAAATAAAACCGAACCTACTTTCTCAACCTTTAAATCAGTGCTGATAAAAATATAATTAATATCTCCGGCACTCAAATTTCAACCTCAATCCGAATGACATGTGGTTCAAAATAGGTCGCATTCGGAATAACCCTTTAAACATTCCTATGACAAACGACCTTCCGTTGCCATGCGGAAATGAATTCTATTTTAAACGATATAAGGGTGGTAACTCTTTGAAATCGTGGTAACTCTACGGGAGTAGATACTTTTATGAGCCGTATAAACTAGTACGTCGCTAATTAATTGATGTTCTTAGTAATTAAAACTGATTTTACTGAGCTAATTATTGGAGTTCATCATGGGTTTATGACGACGGAAGCTAGTGTGGTGTCGAAACATATATGTATAAGCCGTGTTTTAGGGATCCGTTCCTCAAAAGGAAAAAAACGGAACCCTTATAGGATCACGCGTGCGTCTGTCTGTCCGTCTGTCACAGCCAATTTACTCCGAAACTACTGGACCGATTGAGTTGAAATTTGGTGAACATATGTAAATTGGTGACCCAAAGATGGACGCGTAAAGTAAATTAATGAATTCTGAACAAGGGCCAGGCCAATTGGGGGGGGGATTTAAAAAAAAAGTTTCGTAAACTGTATTGTGTGATATTGTGATATATCAAATAAAAGAGGTTGTTGTAAGCATCTCAGATAAATTTTTTTTATAATTTTAGCAAAAACAGATTTGAAGTAATTTAGGAAAATTTAGGTGTTTAACGCGACGCGCCCCGCCCATTGCAAACCCCCTGGTTCAGCGGTTACAAGCTTAAGCAGTGTTGAAGCAGCTTCCGTCAATTCAAAAGCCGCGGCGGTCAATAGTAAACTTGTCATTAGCTATCAAATTTACTATTGACCGCCACCGCAGGCCACGGCTGGGTTATTCAGGCCTTAGGCCTTTCGTATACTGGCGCGGTCTAAAGTGGCGTTCAATAAAACATAAACAAGACTGTCAAATTTACTGTTGACCGCCACCGCAAGCCGCGCCAGTGTGATTCAGGCTTTGTACCGTTGTTCTTAAAACTTAAAAACCTCTGCATTTCGTCACTTTCACACAAAAACAAAAGTTTCAAATAAAGACATGATTTTTAACGGCATTAAACTAAAATAGGTTTCATGAAGGTAATATTAAAATCTTACAGCTAAGTTATCCGCACGTTTCTCCCCTAATATTTCACCCGAAGACGTAACTTTTAACGGAATAAAACATATTTTAAACACGGTCAATAAATCATGAGAACGTTAAGCTATCAGGGCAATATCGCACCGTGTCGAACGAGGGGCACGGCACCGCGTGCCGGCGACGCGGGGTAAGACCGGGAGGCGGGGATTAACCGGCCAGCGATCCTTGTAGCGTGTAGTTACAAGAGCGACATCCAGTTACAAATATGTACTAGGGGCGGTGTTTAGCTACCGCAAAAATAAATGTGAATTGTATTGGTGAGGATGCTTAACACTTTCACTACCAGGGACCCGCCCAACGGGTGCCTACGCCGTAGGCGCTTTCTGCTACATACGGGGAAAGCCACGGGATCGGCTTTAAGCGTAGCGTGTAGCAATTCTTGGCAGTGATTGTGCTTTTGTGCTGTTAAGTTTGAAGATAATAACGTTTTAAACCAACGCCTAACAGCAAATTTCATATAGACTAAGTTTCAAAATGTTTAAGCACAAAATTTACCGTATCCATATTTTCACTAAATCAATAAATAAATAAATAAATATTAGGGGACATTCTTACACAAATCGAACTAGGCCTATAGTAAACTCAATAAGGCTTGTGTTATAGGTACTAGACGACGATATATATAATAGATATAAATACTTAAATACATAGAAAACATCCAAGACTCAGAAATAAATATTCATGCTCATCACACAAATATTTGCCCTTACCGGGATTCGAACCCAAAAATCAATCTATCAAGATCAGGGATCAATGATCTGTGAATTGCGAAATAAATTTATACTGTTTCATTCTTAATTTTATCCTACAATTAGACCGCAAGGTCACTTGCGCAAAACTGTTTCTACTACTTCTTCCAAAGAATATATCACTATATCGAGTGAAAACGCCGAAAAATTACAGCGACTTAACTAAGTTACTTTCATAGAAATAACTAAATTCGGGAAGTTTAACCATGTATGTGTTTTTCAATCAACTCAAAATTTTCCATTAAACCCAACAGACGTTTATTCACTTAATCCTATTTCCCTCAACACCAAACAATTTAGACAAACCAAATCCCTTCCCAGACGGTCAGCCAACATACTAGATTCCTTGCAACATTTATCTCAACGAAACACCACAACTTCAACACACTCTTTCCTTACTTCCTTTATACTTTAAACTCAAACTTTAATAGTTAGCAATAAGGTTGAGATTTGGATAGAGTCAGTGAATAAGATACGAGCTTGCAACAGTCTCACGTTGGAATGCAACAATTTGAGCAACAATTTTCCACACTATTGTTTCGGGACAAATCGAAGCGAGCAAGTGCGGACGACAGCTGAAAAACTCGTGTAAACTGCGACTTTGTAGTGATATTGCATTTTGTACAAAGCTGTTACATTGCAGTATAATTTGCTATACAGACACAATATCTATGTTAAAATTGTGCAGTTTATTCATAATTTAAAGGCACACAATAATTGTAAAGTGAAACGGGAATCTTTAAACTGTGTGAAACAGAGTGAATGAGGATGTATGTGACAAAATCATCATCATATCAGCCGAAAGACGTCCACTGCTGGCTGGACATAGGCCTCCCCCAGAGAGTGCCAAATTGACCGGTCCTGCGCCACCCGCATCCAGCGGACTCCCGCGACCTTTACCAGGTCATCAGTCCACCTTGTGGGGGGTATGCTCCCTTTTAGTCCTTCAATAATCACATAGTTATGTGTTTAATTCTTTTTTTTTCGTCATACCTGAAATGATTATTGTACCTATATAACTTTATCACACGCAAACTACTGTTGAAAAAACTAAGGAATATAAAAATATAACGAGAGTTGCCAGCATTTCTATTTCCATTTACCAATTCAGACGACAACTTCGTGAAAAACTAATATAAATTCTAAACCCTGGGCTCGTGTAAACCGTTAGAGCGACATTATCGTAAATTTGCATCTCCAACCCTTATAGATTGCGTAGACTGTGACGCCAGGTCACAGTATAAACGCATTCGGAACATCTACTTGTATATACTGACATAGTTTAGCATTTTACGTTCACCACTAGCTTTATCTTGCGGCTTCTTTCGAGTACACTTTTAAAATTACATATGTTTATAAGTTGGCCGAGTTGTTCGTAGTAATCAGTTCAATAAGAGACTTCATGATAATAAAATGTTGGACGTGTTAAATAATTTTAACCTCACCATCATTGACAACAGCTCTTTTTTTAACCCCCGACGCAAAAAGAGGGGTGTTATAAGTTTGACGCGTCCGTGTGTCTGTCTGTGGCATAGCTCCGAAACGAAGGGACCGCATTGAATGCGACTTTTTTTGTCCAGAAGCTGACGCGATCGAGATGGTTCTTAGCTACGTTTCAACAAAATCGGTTCAGCCGTTTCTGAGGTATTGAACTTTGAAATGAAAATGTCGGGGGTCTTTCCACTTTTCTATGTATATAAGTTGAAGTTATTTTACCAAATATTTTTTTTGCCTTTGCCAATCCCGCGACTTCAGGAATCTAACGACACCCGACATGTTAAAATACATCTAGTATTTGCTGGAAAGTGTAAAAATAGACATAGACGTATACTCAAAAACAGAACCCTCCTTTTGTAGCAACTGGGTGAATAAAATAGTTGTGGGTATATTAGTTTTAGTCTTTGAAACACTATCCTCATTAGTTAGTTGATTATTGTGTGGGTTTTTGTAGCTAATATTTGAAGGTATTTGCTTTTGGCCCTTTTCTAATATACTCACAATAATACGACTATTCCTTGGTGGAAAAGTATGAAATGCCAAGAACCGCGATGGTTTTGGTTAGTTCACTTGACGTTTAAGACTTTAGTAAGTGTGCTGCGAAGTGATATAACAAATCTATGTTGTAAAGTGATACAATAAATTGTTCATATCGACCATCTCCAGCTTTTATTCAACTTCCACCACCGAGTGTTATCACTACTTACTCAAAACGGTCACCCGCTGATCAGTAAACTACTTAAAACTCTCGGTCACTCACTCAGTTACTAATTACTCAAAGCGACCACTCGCTCAGTTAGTTACTAACACATAGCGATAACCCACTCAGTTAGTAGCTACTCAAAGCGGTCGCCCGTTCAGTTAATAATTATACGTGGTCACTGAAAAAAGTTATAGCGGACACTTGACAAGAGCATCGTTCAATCGTACAACTACCCACAACTACGAGAGAAAGTTATTGCGTGTAGCACGACATTACTTTTGAGGATACCTAAACTAGATAATCTATAGCCTTGTATCTAATTAAATGGCACGCGTGTAGTTGAGATTATTTAATATAGCCGACTTACTATTTTTTTTTTATTGGAATTTAAATATTTTACCATGGGCGGTAGAGTTTGCTTTTTGAATGGACTACTTTGATGCAATGGGGAATGTATGAAAATATTAGAAATGCCTGATTATTTTTTTGGTGATAGGAATAACCTTTCTTAGCACCAGACAAAAGTTTCAGATTTTTCAGCTGCGTCAATTATTTTTGAAAAATATAAACAGTTTATAGATAATATATTTTTTGTAATATGAGACGGATCAAGGAAAGTGTCTATTTATTAACCGTCGTTGACCCAAAACGTAAGCGAGGAAACTGTTTATATTTTCCAAAAATAATTGACGCTGCTGAAAAATCTGATTTTTTTTTCTGGTGCTAAGGAAGGTTATTCCTATCACCAAACAAAATAGACAGGCATTTCCAAAATTTTCAGCTATTCTCCATTCAGCCAACTCAAATAATCTCAAGCATAACGTCTACTACACACCTTGCAGTTTATCACAGCAACCGGCAAAGACGCAGCTATAAGTGATATATACTTTCAGTCTAACTACAGCTGCATGCACTTCAATCAGTTGCATAGTTTATAGTGTGCATATCTATAACAGCGTGACCTACTTGCAGTAAGTTTTCAAATTCTATATATTGTTGGCGACACAGACACACTTCTTCGCTTTCGCAATAGTATCTCAAGAGTGCAGGCGCCGTTGTGACTGGCGTCTGGTATTCCTGTCCACATGTATACGACCTCTTGTGCGATTGGTTAGATTTATTCTATACTATTCTGTTCGCAATGGTTTGTAGCTTTTGAATATTTTCATAGATTGACCGAGATTGAATCGGGATTTAACATTTCATGGTGTTTAGGACTCATTTTCACATGTCGAGTCAGTCCTTGATTTAGTTTAAAGGAAACGCGTGATATAACTGCAACTTAGAAAAGTTGGAAAACCCCCGATTTTTTAATTTCAAAGTTTAATATCTCAAAAACGCCTGAACCGATTTTGTTGAAACGGTCGCTTCCACTTTGTTCGCGACGAAGTACATTTCGAGCCGCTCACAATACGCCGTCCAGTTGCCATTTTTTATATCAAAATCACGTAATTGTCCCACCGACATGATCTTGTAGCACTACACCGATATCTATAAGATATTTTTTAATCCTCGTTCGCCACTTGACAATAAAACACGTACTTAACATTCACCATTTAATCCAAGACAGAAATACGAGCTACCTTCATACTGTAAGGAGTGAAATATAAAGTAATATACAATTATATAAATAATATTTGATTATTGCGGGTATGTCTGTATAACTGTGTATATTTGATTAATAAAACATTAATCGGTTGTGAACTTGACTCCTTTCGGTGGCGCTGCTGTCGCGCCCCGCTACTTTCGCGCCGTTACGGGTGTTACGACGATTGATGGCGTGATCGGAGTGGGGACGGACCGGCATTGGGTTCATGGCTGGGATCGAGAGCGGTTCTGTCTTGAGAAATAATTTATTGTAACAAGGTGTAATTGTGTGTCGGCTGCATAAGAAATCAAAGTGTAATCGTAAAATAATGTGGGAAGAATAAATTAATATCGAGAGCTATTGGTTTTCATCGTTTAAACTCGTCGAACCCAATAGATCAGAAGCCGGGATCTAACAAAAATCAATAGGATTTTTGCCACGCCACAAAAACGTAAGCAGCTTTTTTTCACTTTTTGATTTTAGCAGTACTATTTGTGTGCACTGACCGTATTCACCATTACGGAGTTAGTCCGCAGATTTATGCGGTTGGTCTTGCATGTTTATCTTGCTAGGGCACTCCCTAGAGATGGACATGCTAGATAAACGAATAGTTAGAATATTTTTAGGATTAAACTGTATTTATCGATACGGAGGTAGTCCGGAGATTTATACGGTTGGTCTTGCATGTTTATCTTGCTGGGGCACTCCCTGGAGATGGACATGCTAGATAAACGAATAGTTAGAATATGTTTAGGATTAAACTGTATTTATCGATACGGAGGTAGTCCGGAGATTTATACGGTTGGTCTTGCATGTTTATCTTGCTAGGGCACTCCCTAGAGATGGACATGCTAGATAAACGAATAGTTAGAATATTTTTAGGATTAAACTGTATTTATCGATACGGAGGTAGTCCGGAGATTTATACGGTTGGTCTTGCATGTTTATCTTGCTAGGGCACTCCCTAGAGATGGACATGCTAGATAAACGAATAGTTAGAATATTTTTAGGATTAAACTGTATTTATCGATACGGAGGTAGTCCGGAGATTTATACGGTTGGTCTTGCATGTTTATCTTGCTAGGGCACTCCCTAGGGATGGACATGCTAGATAAACTAAGAGTTAGAATATTTTTTTTTGGGATTAAACTGTATTTATCGTTACGGAGGTATTCCAGTGATTTATACGGTTGGTCTTGCATGTTTATCTTGCTGGGGCACTCCCTAGAGATATTATCTTTTAGCTAGGACATCACACATATGTAGTCGATATGTAGAGTCGATATGTAGAGTCGATATGTAGAGTCGATATGTAGAGTCGATATGTAGAGTCGATATGTAGAGTCGATATGTAGAGTCGATATGTAGAGTCGATATGTAGAGTCGATATGTAGAGTCGATATGTAGAGCCGATATGTAGAGCCGATATGTAGAGCCGATATGTAGAGCCGATATGTAGAGCCGATATGTAGAGCCGATATGTAGAGCCGATATGTAGAGCCGATATGTAGAGCCGATATGTAGAGCCGATATGTAGAGCCGATATGTAGAGCCGATATGTAGAGCCGATATGTAGAGCCGATATGTAGAGCCGATATGTAGAGCCGATATGTAGAGCCGATATGTAGAGCCGATATGTAGAGCCGATATGTAGAGCCGATATGTAGAGCCGATATGTAGAGCCGATATGTAGAGCCGATATGTAGAGCCGATATGTAGAGCCGATATGTAGAGCCGATATGTAGAGCCGATATGTAGAGCCGATATGTAGAGCCGATATGTAGAGCCGATATGTAGAGCCGATATGTAGAGCCGATATGTAGAGCCGATATGTAGAGCCGATATGTAGAGCCGATATGTAGAGCCGATATGTAGAGCCGATATGTAGAGCCGATATGTAGAGCCGATATGTAGAGCCGATATGTAGAGCCGATATGTAGAGCCGATATGTAGAGCCGATATGTAGAGCCGATATGTAGAGCCGATATGTAGAGCCGATATGTAGAGCCGATATGTAGAGCCGATATGTAGAGCCGATATGTAGAGCCGACATGTAGAGCCGACATGTAGAGCCGACATGTAGAGCCGATATGTAGAGCCGATATGTAGAGCCGATATGTAGAGCCGATATGTAGAGCCGATATGTAGAGCCGATTTGGTAGATAGAGTCGATATATGTAAAGAGTCGATATATGTAAAGAGTCGATATATGAAAAGAGTCGATATATGAAAAGAGTCGATATATGAAAAGAGTCGATAGAGTCGATGTGTGTAAAGAGTCGATGTGTGTAAAGAGTCGATGTGTGTAAAGAGTCGATGTGTGTAAAGAGTCGATGTGTGTAAAGAGTCGATGTGTATAAAGAGTCGATGTGTATACATGTGTATAAAGAGTCGATGTGTATAAAGAGTCGATGCGTGTAAGAGCCGATATCCATATAAATACTCCCGTGAGTCAGTATAAAGTGTTTAAACGCAAATTCTGCAGTTTTCTAATGCGAATGGTGTAAGTTTCAGACATGGACGAAGACCCAGGAGTGTTCCGATCAGGGAACCGGGGTCCAGACCCACCTGTGTTCCGATCAGGGGACCGGGGTCCAGACCCACTTGGGTTCCGATCAGGGGACCGGGGTCCAGGCCCAGGAGTGTCCCGATAAGGGGATCGGGGTCCGGGCCCAGGAGTGTCCCGATAAGGGGACCGGGGCCCAGGCCCAGGAGTGTTCAGTTAAGGGGACCGGGGCCTAGGCCCAGGAGTATCCCGATAAGGGGACCGGGGTCCAGGCCCAGGAGTGTCCAGTTAAGGGGACCGGGGCCCAGGCCCAGGAGTGTCCCGATAAGGGGACCGGGGTCCAGGCCCAGGAGTGTCCCAAAGTCAAAATCAAAGTCAAAGTCATTTATTCTTCAATTTAGGCATATTACATGCACCTATGAATGTCGATAAACTACCACCGGTTCGGAAAGTAAACCTCTGCCTCGAGAAGAACCGGCGTAAAAAAAAAACTCGGCGAGGTGTCATTTTTTCAAAACAGTATACTATATATCATTTCAGTATCAGAGTATTATAAAATTTTAAACAGTAGAAAGCCTATTTATTTTAGGTACGACAGATTTCTAGTGCAGGATTTTATCGCTGCCAAATATCCCTATCCATGATGTAGTCGTTTATTTTATAATATGCTTTTGAAATAAGTGTCCGTTTTACGACAAATTTGAATTTAGAGTCAGTAAGTTCGGTAATGTGTTTTGGAATTTTATTGTAGAATTTTATACAATTTCCCAAGAACGACTTTTTCGCTTTTACTAGCCTGTAAAAAGTTGTTTTGAGCTTCCCTGCGCTTCTGGTAACCTTGGGCCTATCAGTGTTTGTTGGGTAGTTGTATAAATTCTTCCTAACATACATTATTATTTCAAATAGTATAGCGACGGCAGTGTTAGAATATCTGTTTCCTTGAAAAATCACGACAACCACGACTGCAATCCAATGAGCCCGGGCTAAAGGGGCAGGATTCAGTCACTCAATTACCCAGGAGTGCCCAGGCGAGAGGGCCGGGGTGTACATCACAATCGTCCATTGGACCCAGGAGGCCAGGAGTACCAGATCAGGGAATACTTATAGAAGTATGGACGCCGAGGGCAGCGATCACCTACATCCCCATCGTGGAAGGTGACCGAGTCGACCACGTCTAGCTATATAAAGATAAGATAAAGATAAAATCATTTATTTGTCCAACGTAGGTTACAGGATGTTAAAGAATTATGGTCAGTTTCACTATGTGGTGCCTTACGGCTTACAAATTGTTGAGCATGCATGTCAAAGTCACTATCATTTATTAATGAATTTATGGTATAATACTTCTAAGCTAGAACATTTTTTAAAGGTTTCTTATATTTAAGTAGTGGATCTATAGCATTTAAACATTTAGGTAATTTAATATTACTAGATTCTGGAGGTATCGAAGTTCATCACCAGAAGGAAGGCGATACGAGAATATTGTAGCGAGATTTAGAATCCAGTGATGACGATGCTGGTACTACAAGTACTACAAGCTTATAGATAAAAAAAAATTGTATCTGATTATTTGTGCGATGTGAGGTGTTCATTTAGGATCATGATATTTTTAAAGTAATTTTTTTACATACGAGTAGTATTTACATTTACTTGTGTAAGTAACTGTAGATACTCGTAAGATTATGTTACGTATGTAAGATATTCCCTTAGTCTGTAATGTTGATTTAAGGCGCGAGGTCTCGCCTTGAACAGGATGGCCGAGCTGTAAGGAGTGAAATATAAAGTAATATACAATTATATAAATAATATTTGATTATTGCGGGTATGTCTGTATAACTGTGTATATTTGATTAATAAAACATTAATCGGTTGTGAACTTGACTCCTTTCGGTGGCGCTGCTGTCGCGCCCCGCTACTTTCGCGCCGTTACGGGTGTTACGACGATTGATGGCGTGATCGGAGTGGGGACGGACCGGCATTGGGTTCATGGCTGGGATCGAGAGCGGTTCTGTCTTGAGAAATAATTTATTGTTACAAGGTGTAATTGTGTGTCGGCTGCATAAGAAATCAAAGTGTAATCGTAAAATAATGTGGGAAGAATAAATTAATATCGAGAGCTATTGGTTTTCATCGTTTAAACTCGTCGAACCCAATAATACATATCCTAGTTATTGTTTGCTTACCCTACATATACAACAGTAGCTAAGGACCATTTCGATCACGTCAGCTTTCGGACAAAAAAAACCGAATTAAAATCGGTCCATTCGTTTAGGAGCTGCGATGCCACAGGCAGACACACAGACACGTCAAACTTATAACACCCCTCTTTTTGCGTCAGGGGTTAAAAACGAGCACCCCAGTGAAAATGAGCTATTTAGTGAAAGTACTAATTATAGTCATTGTATTCCAATCCCGATATTTAGGATAGCATAGCCCTTTCTAAATAATTTACGTTACGTCTGGCCATAAAGCCCCAACGCTCCGTGTGCGCAAAGTCTCACTTTGTGGTCAGTCGGAGACGGTAAGTTTATAAAGAAAGCCTCAAAAATATTACCGAGATGTGAGATATTGTTTGTTTGCTGTTTGCTACACTGGTATGGCGAAAAGGTGACGCATTGGCGCTAAGCAGGGACCGTCTTCGCATTGAGAGTCTACGCAGTGACACAACGCAGTGCAGACTCTTCCTTGAAGCAAAGGAGACGCCTCCACACATCCTAACCGATTGTCCTTGTCTTATGCACAGCCATAACTCCATTCTGGGCAAACACTTCATGTGCCCAGAGGAGATTTTTTGAGTTCAACAAAATCCTTCGTGTTTGCAGGACTTGACCAAGAATTGTATTAAGTGCCGATCACAATATATCAGCAATGTCACAGTTATACAATACCCCAGAATAATAATAATAATAGCGAAAAGTCCCTAATAAACCTTTCGTAGAATCTGAATCATAACACTAACAGTTACTTTCAGACTGATTCAATAGAAACCGAAAACAATGACGCAAAGGTTATAGGTAGATTGCAATTGGTAGTTCAAATACCGAGAACTTAACATCCGACCTAGTTGACCTAATTCTCATGCTAACTAGAATTCCTCTCTAAACCTAATTCAATACAGCATTTCCCAGAAATTTCAAAATCTTCCACTTTGTAGGATTTTGCATCCTGGTATTGGTATCATAGGATGCGCGATCCGATGTCCAATGTTTCTTAATTGACAGAAACGGACAACCCAGCACGCCTGTCACAGGACGGCCCGCGAGCTGTATCGCGGCGAGATAGACTATCCTTCTCTTTCTAAATAGAATGTTTAGAAAGAGACGCGGGCCGTTAATTGATAGCCATGCTGGGATATCACTTTTCACACGGTGTTTGTGTAATATTTACCGTTTTCGTATCGTTTTTATCGTTTCGTACCGCATTTCGGTTTATTTATTTAATCGTATGGCAAACAGGATAACACAGTAACAAATATACACCATCAACTACAAATTAATATTGAGGCTAATCAGCCACTTGATGGCTTCGTCGCTAAGGCTCCTCCAGCGCCATTCGAGCATCTGGGGACGAACACACGGTTTATACATAAATTTAATAATATTGCTTAAAATCAATTTTCTTAGATCTAGGTCTTAACATATACCTTCTGACCACGGGCGATCTTTCGTTGCCAGCGTTGGCCTCATCGTCATTGGAGAGGGGCGGCTGCGCCGAATCTGAACAGGGGATATCATCACAACGAAACTCCTCCGGGTCAGTCGGCGTCGAGTCTCGAGCCTCGACCCACTCGTCCTCCGTTTCCGCCCCTTCCCCTTCTCCGTCATTCTCCATTCCTGTCATTGTGTCGGGTGCCACTAGATGAGCGGAGGGAGAGGGTGACACGGAGTGCGAGTGGGGCGAAACCGCCGCCGTAGCCGGCTTGGCCGGCGCGGGCGGCGCGGCCGGCGCGTGCGGCGCGGACGGCGAGGGCGGCGCGGCCGGCGCGGGCGGCGCGGCCGGCGCGGCCGGCGCGGGCGACGGCGGCCGCAACGGTTCATAATCCTCGCCGGATCTACACGAATTGTACTCCTTAGCATTTACATTATTCTCCGGTATGATGCCAGTGTATTTTCGTATCTGATCTACATGACGCCTGCAAATCACATCATAATCGCTAACGTATACATCATACATGCGATTCCCTACCACGTCTCGAATAATGCCCATTACCCAGGTATCTTTTCTTGATATATACCACTTTAACCAAACCCGATCTCCCATTGTAAATTTTCTACAGGCTGATGAGTCGTTAGAGTTAATATTACGGTGCGATGGCATAATTAAATCCAGCCTTGACCTTAACGAGCGTCCAAACATAAGTTTAGCCGGCGATACGCCGGTTGTACAATGTACAGTATTACGGTATTCGAACAATAGTCCCAGTAATTTGTCATCCAAAACTGCATCTGATAACGGTTCAGTCAGTAAGCATCGTATCATTTTTTTACATGTCTTAACTGAATTTTCCGCTGATCCGTTACTTTGTGGATGATATATAGGAGATGTTATATGACTAATACCATTGTTTACACAAAATAAATGAAATTCGCTGGATTTAATTTTTACATCATTATCTGATACGATTACATTGGGAATGCCGAATATAGAAAATAGTGACTTTAATTTAGAGATCAAAGCTCGAGTGGAAACTCCGCAATTCATTCGAATGCATTCCAACCACTTAGTGAACGTGTCTATAACTATAAGATAATCTCGATTAGCAATCGACATATAGTCTATGTGGATTCGCTGCCAGGCCCCGGCGGGGCGCGGCCAGGGGGCGGGGGCCGCGCGCGCCGGTGCCGCTTGCACCCTGCAGCACGCAAAACACGACCCTATGTGCCTCTCGATGTCCTTGTCTATCGATGGCCACCAAAATCTTGATCTAGCAATACTTTTTGTTTTAACGATGCCAAAATGGCCCGTGTGCAACTCGCTTAGCATTCGTTCCCGATAGATAGTGGGCACAACAATTCGATGCCCCCGGAAAAGGCAACCGTCTTCTACTTCCAAGTCGAGTTTGCAATGAAAATATGCAGAAATCGAAGAACATTGAATTTTCCGCGGCCATCCCCTATTCATGTACTTAATTACGGTTTGTAAAGTCTTATCGTTCGCGGTAGCCTTTTTGATATCATCAAACATTATTGGCGTAACATTCGAATCTAAAAACCGTAGATGCGATAATGATAATTCATCGTCAGCGGCTCGCCACCCCGCCGTACCGCTATTGCTGTTTTGTGAGTCATCGTCATCACAACTCGTTATTGCGCGCGAGAAATAATCTGCTACGACGTTTTTTTCACTGCTTATATATTCTATTGAATAGTTGTACGCCGATAAAAATAAGGCATACCTTTGCAAGCGCGATGCGGTCATTATTGATACCCCGTTCTTCTTGCCAAATATAGATAATAGCGGCCTATGGTCGGTTTTTAATATAAAAGGTACTTGACGTCCATACAAATACTGGTGGAAATATTTGACTCCAAAAACAATTGCACTCGCCTCTTTTTGAACTTGACTATAGTTACGTTGGCTTTTTGATAGGGAACGCGAGGCAAATGCCAGCGGGCGCTCGGTGCCGTCCGGTGCGCGCAGCGCCAGAACGCCACCCAGCCCCGCCGGGCCGGCGTCCACTGTCAGCACGAGCTGAGCCTCGGGGTCAAAATGCGCCAGCACTTTATCTGACGCAAGCTCGCTTTTTACCGTTTCAAACGCGCGCTCATGCCTTTCGTTCCACTCCCATTGCGCTCCGTCCCGTAATAATTCATGCAAAGGACTTAAGTGCGAGGACGCGTTTGGAACAAATTTACGGTAGTAATTTACGACGCCCAAAAATCTTTTTACTTCCGTGGTATTTGTGGGACGAGGTGCATTTACTATCGCCTCAACTTTCTTTTCACAAGGCCTTAGTCCGCTCCTATCTATAATGTAACCTAAATAAGTCACATTTTTTTGAAAGAACACACATTTATCCTTCTGTAACTTAAGACCTGCGTCTTTAATCCTAAAAAGTACCTCCCGCAATCTATCCAAATGCACTTGCTCTGACGGCCCCGTTATGCATACGTCATCGAGCCAACAGCTGACTCCTTCGATACCTGTCAAAAGTGACTCCATTGTGCGCTGGAACACGGCACCTGCGTTTGCCAAGCCATATACAAGCCTCGTATATTTAAATAGACCCTTAGTTGTGCTTATTGTTGTTAATTCCTGGGAACGAGGAGATAAAACGAACTGATTATAAGCATTACTTAAATCAATTTTAGAATAATGTTCCCCATTTCCTAAATTAGCTAAAACTTCCTCTATGCGAGGCATGGGGTATTTGTCAATATACATGTCTTTGTTCAGTGTAATAGAGTAGTCGCCCGCTATCTTAACTTTGCCATTGTCTTTTAAAACTGGTACAATTGGAGTACCGTATTTCGAAAAATTTGTAGGTACGAGAATTCCCAAACCAACCAATCTGTTTATTTCTTCCTCAACACGGTCTTTAAGCGCGAAAGGGACTGGACGAGGCTTAAAAAACTTAGGGACTGCTCCTTCCTTTAGATTTAATTCTACCTCGAATTTATTGAACCGCCCTAATTCGTCATTAAACAGGTCGGAATATTCATTCATGATTTGCGTTATCTCACTCGAACTTTGACGTGGTGCTACATCGATACTATTATTCAATGTCGTTATACCTAAACCAAATTTTGACATGAAATCTCGGCCAGCGAGAGGTGGACCTCCGTTCTCAACAACGTAAATTTTAATTTCTTTTGAATTATTCAAATAATGCACATTAGTTTCAAAGTAACCCAGCGGTGATATTTTATGACCGTTATAAAGGCAAAACTTTAAATTACATTTTTGCAAGGCAAGTTCCGAAAAATATTGTCTATACAATTTGTTCGATAAAACTGTTGTTCCCGACCCCGAGTCAAGTTCCATCTGCAATTTTATACCATTTATAACTACAGATAATAAAATTGGAGAGTATTTGACGTACCTTACGTTAAAAACTTCACATTCCTTACAGTTCTGACATCCATTATCATCATGTGACTCCTGGTCAGCAGCCAAACTGTGCAATCGCCACTTACTACTTTTATCACTACACACTTTCTTTAAATGGCCTTTCACTCCACATGCTTGGCATCGATAGTTCTTGTACCGGCACTGGTCGGCTTCGTGGCTCTTCATACCACACACCGCGCACGATTTGCGCGTGTCGTGGCCGCGGCTGGCGCTGGCGCCGGGCCTGGCCGCGCCCGCCCGGTACACCGGCTCCTCCTTGATATGCGCCGGCACCGCTGCCGCGGCGGCGGCTCGAGCCTGGCGCGCGCTCGCCGCCTGCTGCGCCACGTCCACTGCCTTCGCGAATGAAAGTGTAGTAGCATCCTGCTCGAACAAGCGGTCACGTTCGGGACCCACGTTCATGCCCAGCACAAAACGATTAACTAGGAGCATGTCTAATGCACTGCCAAAATCACAGTACACTGAGAGCCCGCGAACGCGCACCGCCCATCCCTCGATGCTTTCTCCCACAGCCCTCCTCGCCTCGAAAAACTTCTCCCTGTCGGCAAACGTGCACCGCCGCGGAGAGAAATGCTTCTCTAGTGCATCGACTAATTCAATGAACTTGACGCTCTCCAATTTCTTTGGGTGCACAAGATTCCTTGCCAACCGGTAGGTATCATCCGATAGGTGGGTGAGTAATAATGGTCCCGTTTTTTCGTCCGCCACTGCATTCAGCTTAATAAACTGCTCCAATCTTCCGTAAAAAATTTGCCACTCTTGCGTATTATGATCGAAAACATTAAGATTCCCGATAAGAGACATAATTAAGCGATAATTATTTCTGTTTTATTTTTTTGATGCGCGGGTAGATCGTCGCCAGTGAGGTATTTGTGACGTAGCAAATGAAACGACAGCTACAGAGCACGGACCGTTTATTACTGACTTGACAGGTTCTTGACAGCGTCTTCATATACATACATTACAACTATCAGGTCTTCTGGAGGGCCACCGGCGTAGCGCGTTATGGGGCAGTGTAACGATCCACCTTAGCTAACAAATAAACATCACAAAAGAACTCAAATAAAACACTAAAACCTAAGAAATGGCCAAAATGATTCGTCTAGGTAGAACCCCGTAATGTTGTGAACCGCAAAACCCAAAATCTTTAATGTGAATGCTTGTCAGGCTAATGAACTCTTCGTCTACTCTAGAACTAAGCCCTACTATGAAATTTAATAGAATATTTTATTTTTGTTTGTAAAAATCCCCTACCGCCTATTACACGCTCGGTTAAACAAGGACGTAGCCCTTATATTCCATATTATCAAGATTATTTAGTTTTCCCTATAATAAGCTAATAGCTTTCCCTAGATACTTGTTTTATAGCAAAAGTACTATCGACAGGTAGTGGAGTAAAACCTTTTACACTCACTGGCTACGTCTTGCATGGATGGGGATTGAGCGTCCTAGACAATTTACCTTCCTGGTTATCCTAGAGTTTAAGACCCAGAGAAAGAGATTACCAGCGTTTCAAGCTTAACGGGCTGATTGAGAAGAAACGCCGAAACAAACTCATCAGGCATCTTTTATTGATATTATATAACTTCCTTTAGTCTTTACTTATAATTAACAACTGCTCTCGACAAACTTCTATTACGTAGTTAATTGAAGTACTGAACCCACTGAAGTCAAATGTGAATTCCAGACCCACATTGAAATAGCTAGTAGTTATAAGGGTATTATTCCGCCCGTAACTACAGTCATCAGCGGCCTGCTTCGCCTCCCGCTGGTCCCTACAACAGAATTGTTTCTTTCTTAAACGCCTCTGTTTCCCTAACCAGTAGTTCAGAATATCGCAATTAACCTCAGAAACCCAATACTTCAACAGTTTAGATCCAAATTCTATCGTTCGAAATAACGAAGTAATCTCAACTATTTTCCCCAAAATGTGTGTATGAATTTAATCCTAAACTAGCCCTTCTGAAGCTAATTTGATTATTCGAAAGCAAAATCAATCTCGATTTTAGAAAAGAATAATACCGAAGATGTATGCCCTGGCTAAGCTATCTGAGTTCAGTCGGCCACTCTGAGTGTTGCAACGCTAAGGCCTATGTAATTGCCTCCCCCCTCGCGACCGCAGTCTAGATGGAATACGAGGAGTAAGGCTCCCTATTATGTATATGAAGTTTATATTTAAATATATTTAATAAGTCCGAATCTCAATTACTGCACGATTTCAACGAGTGAGGATATCCCTCTGTGCGGATCACATGAATGACTACGCCTCGTCTACGTCGTCAGTTGGGCTTTGAGAAACGTGAGGGGCCTCTTATTAAGAGGCGTCGTCTCCTGTGTCGATAAAAAGGAAGACGCCAGACCACCCTCAAGTCTGGTAGCAAAAGACTCTGGATCATTCCCATTTGACACCGTAAGGCGGGAATGACCCCTCAGGTATACTGTAAACCTGGACACTGTTTCTGGATTTTTCTTTAATTAAAATAACTCTAAAACTCTATAGAAAGTTCGAGACGTAATTATGAAGATAGTAAAACCACCCACCAAAGACTTCCCAGTTATAATCCAGAGACCTTGTCAGTCTGAAAGTTGAAGCTGAAGTGAATCCCGTTTCATCGCCGTCCAGCCTTTTTATACCCCCAACCCTAGCATCGACTCGGATTCGAAACAAAAGAATATAAAGTCATTTGTTTTCTCATTGTCTGTCGAAACAAATTACTATTTTTGACCCGAGAACGCTGCACTAGCTTAAAAATATTAAATCTTATAAAATATTTCTATCACGTAGAATGCTGACGCGATCTTGGATTTAATTTATTTATTATGAAAATATATTTTTAATACAAAGGAAACAAGACCAGTTTACTGTGTTCTGTTACAGCAGTCCTCGATGATGTGCTGGACGGTCTGTACATCGGCGCCGCAGGGGCAAGCTGGTGACTCCACCCACCCGCAACGATGTTTATATTGAGCGCAACGGCCGTGGCCAGTACGTAGCCCGTTAATATTGCAACAGTGTCGTCTTGGGAGTCTGACCCCTCTATTGTAGAACCTGGAATGATCCCAGAACCTAGCTTATCCGCCATTTCCGAATCCCATTTCGGTGAAGGAAAACGTCGTGAGGAAACCGCCAATCCCAATAAGGTCTAGTTTTCCCTCTGGGTTGGAAAGTCAGAGGGCACTCGCTTTCGTAAAACTGTAGCGTATAGTGCCTATGCCAAGTATTGAGATTAGATGTCAAAAAACCGGACAAGTGCAAGTCCGACTCGCCCATCGAGGGTTCCGTACAAAAATTACAAATGTATACTTTCAGATTTTTCCCTGTACTTGTAGTATAAGAAGATATTACTTGCCAAATTTCATAGTTCTAGGTCAACGGCAAGTTCCCTATAAATTTTGATTCCCTTGAGTCGTGTGTCGAAATATACGTGTTTTGCGGCATAAACGGCCGTATCTTTTTTTTACGTTAACTTAGAAGTTTGATTTTTTCACAGCTTGAAGAGACTGTAGACTTGAGTATATGGTTTTATTTTCAACTCTAAATCTCCACGCGTTCCTGAGATAAAGGGTCTTGACAGACATACAGACAGACGGACAACAAAGTGATCCTATAAGGGTCCCGTTTTTTCCTTTTTAGGTACGGAACCCTAAAAAGGACCCCGGGCTCCTTTAGGGCACAACCGGGAATAACGCTAGGAGGATGAGGAGACACGCGGTGTCTGTTTGCAGCGATAATAACGCGCGTACCACGAACGCGCGATTGTATCGCGACACTAGCTATAGATCACCTGTCAAGCCTGTCATTTCCCTGCATCGATACTGTATCGCGTTGGGTCGCTCCAAGTCACCGAGTGTGACCGTTCGTTTCATATATCTCTTTCATTTTGATTTTGAAAGTCAGACATGAAACTGACATCCCTGTGACACGAACAGAGAATGGGTAATCTCGAATCACCTGTGACCTGATGTTATTGTACAGAAATATATAGCTACCGAAACCTTAATCCACAGATATAAGAGCAATGGGACACACTTATGACCTTATGAGTAAGTTGGACGCACCCATATTTTTACATTTGACTATAGGTCTGACAGTAAAACAATAAATTACATTTCTAGTGCACTAAGTCGATTCTAACGACCCCTATGCGTCTGATAACTTATCAATCGTCACGGTTGATGAGGCCGACCATACACCGGAAACCGCTGATAAGTCTAATTCAGTTTGTTACGCGATAATCGACCTTGTTGAATGAAAATACAAAAAATGATTTAATAACTTGGTTTGACCCGCAGCATGTGCCTCAGAAGTTACCTAATATTCTGTTGTAATAACTAAAGGTTATCTTCTCTGGATACATGCGACAGACGTGGCCGGCCCAGTCCCACTTGAGCCTGGCAGTTTTGGCACCCACGTGTTTTGGAGCGCAGCGTAGTGTTTCGGACCCGATCCGTCCTTTTGACACCTAGAATATTGCGCTCCATAGCGCGTTGGCAAACCTTCAATTCGGACTTCTGGCTCTAGGTGAGGGACCACGTTTGGGCACCGTAGATTAGGATTACTTTAATACATTATTTTAATCATTACTTCAATACATTTTCTATAAAATATAAAAAAAAAAACTAATTTTTACCAAACGAAAACAAAATTAAACAAAAAAAAACGTTACAAGGTCTAATTTTACAATGGTATGGTAATAAGGACTAATGCACCATAATTAAATAGTTCTATTGTTTCAATATCTCTGGTCATTGAAGATCGATAATCACAGTATTGTTGCATGTGATGATTGATCTCAAATCCCAAATATATTAAGTATAGCTTAACTATTTAAATCTGCATGCCCATAGGCCTTTTATTACCCTGCTTCACATTGAATTCTTAATGTTGTCTTTGTTTATGGTAAAAGCTAGCATTTTTTGTTCATTTTTTATAGAAAATGCCCTTAAATGTTGATTAGAATTCAAATTCTCTCTTTCTTCTCTATGTCTGTATGTATGGTCTTTATGCTCTGTTTTTTGGTACTCTATGTGTACCCCATATAAATTTGTTTATGTGACTGTTTGTGTTCGAAATGAATAAAAAAAATGAAGTTAGTTTTTATTTTAATACAGATATTCTTCAGCTTAGTACCCGATGGGCCATATTACCCGCAAGTGGGCCATATTATCTTACGAATAGTGCACGTTTAATAAGCTTATAATAAGAATATAAATGTAGGTAGCTGTTCTGCACTGACTTTACACGAGTCGATTCGGGTCGTTCTTCTTTTCGACCGACAATAGCCTGTCCCTCGTCTTATTACGGCATCTCATTTGAGTAATGATGTTTACGGTTTTATAATGTTCGAATGAACGTCCATATTATTTTATTAATTAGTGATGTTTAATATTTCACTTTCTCTAACTAGCATTTTTTTTTAATGTTTGTTTTTCGTAGAATGCCGTGACAGAGTGGTAAACCAAAATGTTGTCCCCACTGAAAGAGTCCACTTTGTCACATGTTTTTTTTTAGAAACCAACCGTAAATAAATATTTATATTGGCCAGAAAGGAAACTTTAATTAGTTCTAATGAAGAAACCTATGCATTTTTTTTTAAATCGCACTTCAAAACCACAATTTTCGATAGTTCAAAAACCAAAAAAACAGAAAAACCTCGGATCATTGTCGGTAAAAAAGAAGAACGACCCATTCAACGTTCGTCGAAACAATGATTCAATATAAAAGGAGCTTCAATAAGGTTCTGCGAAGGGGCACTGTGTGCGGCGTTGACCCAGGTCAGTGCTGACCCGCGACAATGACCCCACATGCAAACTCGGTGCTGCGTCATCTAAGTAAACCCATATGGCGATGGCGTGCACATGTGTAGTGTTCATTTACATATTCATTCAATTGAGTACAGTGAGTTGAATATAATAGTATTCACTGATTTGTGACCTGCTGGCAGGTGCTTGTTTGTGTAACGTTTTGTACGTACGTAGATCTAAATGTAAAATTTTGTATGGGAAATTGACAGTAAAGTTGTAACGCTGGCTCGAAAAGTTACGTAATTGATATCACACGGCCTTATTTTGTATTTTCACCTTTAATATAATACGCGCAAAGAACCATTATAATTATTGTCGGAACATTCTGACAAAAAATATAGGCTAAATACTAAATATTTTAATCGGATGAGTAGTTTTCTTAGGATATTATTTTACTTGTACATCTTTATAAAGTATCTATGTCAGCTTTTAGTGAATATTATATGAGTGTAGATTATCCTCATATTCGAAATAATCATTTACATTTATCATTGAATCATTTTTATTGCAACCATGGTGTTCAAGATCTTACATAAAAATATTATACAGTTTCACATGATGGCAATGACAATATTATATTAAATTAAATTAAATTAATATTATTCAATTATGTTATTGTCTTACCACTAAATAAACATGCAGTAGTTTTCGTGCTAAAATATTATTATCAAATGAATGTTCAATGTTAATTATTTATTATTAAAATATGATTCTTAATTCAATTAATATTATTAAAACAGAAAAGCTAAATTTAATCATTTTAGGTATTCAGATCATATGTCATAAATTATTGGTGTGAATAAAATGTGTTGTCTATGAGCCAATCCTTAAGTTTGCTTCGGAATATATTATATTTGTCCTCTTTTTTTATAAATTTTAATGTGCCTATTGGCCATGAAAATAATTTATTTGCAATTTATTATCTAACTTTTTCGTTAGAGGCTGAAAAAGAAAGTTGTCAAACGAGTGAAAGTTATAAGGTACTATAAGGTGTTCTGCTAAGTACGAGTTTGATTGTATCATGCACCTAGCCAAAATATTGCTAAACAACTAATAATTTCAAGTTATTGAAAACTGAAACTTTATCAAGCGAGCAATATTAAAATTTGCGGTCACAACTCGCAACATATTGTTTATATACTTCACCGCAGGCATACTAATTACTGCAACTTCATAATTGTATTCGCCTTTTAAAACTTTTCCGAAGGTCAATTAGTAATAACACTTAATTAAGAGAACGTCACACTTTAGACTTAAATGAACAAACATTAACTTAAACTAATTTCTGTGGAACTCATCTGTCATATTCGTCCTTTAGAATTTTAGTTACGTACAAATTAACATAATGAATTTTCAGCTTAGAAACTACTTTGAGACAGCTGTCAAGGGTCGTTAGAAATTATCTCATCAAAATATTCAGAAAGTTTTACTTTATTGTATTCAAATGTACCTACTAATAGTGCTATGCTGGGAGTATCTCTGCGTGATTGCATCAGAAATGCAGCATAACCAAAGTTTAGCGATTCGGAAGGCTATATCGGTATAGCCTTCCGAATCGCTAAACTTAAGTGGTAGTGGACGCCAAATTGCACCTAGAACTGCCATTGAGGCGGAAAGGTTCTCGAGTGGCGACCACGTACCGGAAGGCGGACAAGGTGGACTGAAGGAGTGTACAGTTGACGGTAATATGTTTTCACTAGTATTTTTAAGTACGAACTGGCGCCCGCTTTCTGCCTCGCTACATCTAGCTAGCATGAGGCTATCCGCAGCAGAACCAAGGTAACCGACATAGCCCTCCGAATCGCTAAACTTAAGTGGCAGTGGGCGGGGCACATTGGACGTAGAACCGATGGCCGTTGGGGCGGAAAGGTTCTCGAGTGGCGACCACGTACCGGAAGGCGCGGCGTGGGTAGGCCCCCCACAAGGTGGACTGATGACCTGGTAATGGTCGCGGGAGTCCTCTGGATGCGGTTGGCGCAGGTCCGGTCTTTGTGGCACTCTTTGGGGAGGCCTATGTCCAGCAGTGGACGTCTTTTGGCTGACATGATGATGATAATGATGATGTACTAATAATATTATACAGACGTTAATCGGATGGCCTAGTGAAGATTATTATGACGGGCTTTGACGGCCAGAGGTCTCGGGGCAGACCACCCGCTAGATGGAGCACACCATTTATTGCATCCTTAGTTGCAAGGGGGCGGATTGCACCAAGCTACGATTACAGCCCGATCAACGTTAAAAATGGCGCCGGCTGATAGAAACTTGATAAACTCGCTTATATACGATTACAGACTGTTTGTTGCAACTTGCAACTCACCCGTACATATGAACGAGGCTATACCCAAGACTGGTGCCAGGGGCCTATAGAGGAGTCTGGTCAGAAAGAATAGGACGTGATGTCACGATCCTCAGCATTGAAGGAACGACTAATAATGATGATTAATAATATTACACATATTGTTCAATCTACAAAGACCTCAGTCTTACCTACGCCAGGCTTATCCATTTTGTCGATTCTGTTAAACTTGGCTCTCCGAGCGCACCTCCGAATTGCAATTCACGCGAACCTCGAGTCCATACTTTATACTCACAGATCCATCCTCTAAGTAAGGGGTGAAAAATTGTATAAGAAAGCAACATTTTAGAACCTTCTACGTGTGGGAGTTGCGGGTAAAAGCTTCTTAGTTTAAATAAAACACAATTTAAATTCAGAAATCCTAAGTGATTTTAATTTAAGTACAAGAGAATTAATTATATTCATAACAATTACGAACTATTAACCCTGTCAGCCGAATACCAAAATGAAGGACGATTTGTAGTACTTAGCTACTTACTTTGTTCACCTGAGTTGGCAATTTTAAGTAAAACGATTAAAATTAATTTAACGAACTATGAACCTTATACTCCTATACACATAGATCTAACTACGTCAAAGTTTTATGTATTCAGGGTGAAATCGTTGGCGTGGATAAACTCTTTACGTAGATATGTATATACTTAATGATAAATTATAGTTTCTTTATGTAAATAGCCAAGGATAGTGGCTGGCCTTGTTAATGTTCCCCCTGATTTATACCGGCTATAATAGTGCAGAACAGTCTCCATTTCCACTGCAAATATATACAGGCGCTTGGTTAGTGGGAGGGTCTGGCGCAGACTTGCGTTTGTGGACTAGATAAATTGCGTCTGCTTAAACTACAGGACCTGTTTTCATTTTTCACCCTATTACACCGGAATAAGGTGCAAAAGTGTTAACATATCTTTGACGTCATCCGTTCAAATACCTAAATATTCATATAATGTAACAAGCAAAAGCGCCGTTATCAGTAGATTCATGTGCGATTTAGAGTAGTGTTAGAATAGTGGACCATTAGAACCTAAATTCTGAAACATTACTTGATTTGGTATTGTACATATGACATACTCGTATGACTTATACACACACACACACACACAAACACACATAACTAACATTTTTTGATTTAAGTTTGATCTTTCTTAGGAACGGGGTTTATTTGAGGACAGGCGCGGGTGGCGCTCCCAGCGTATGAAAAACTGACATGACGAGCTGCCGTAACTTCACGCAACACACAACACTTACTTAGGGACACTTTACCTCTATAATGACAATCAACCCCATCGCGGTCGACAGTGACAATAAATGTCCAAAGGCCAACAGCATCGACATGACAAGCATACGTGTCGACCCTAACTAGACGAAAGAGCAAGCGCTACCTATGCGGAAATTGAGTTTTCTAGCTGTCAAACATCGTTTTTTGTTAGACATTACGTAACATTCATCATCATCATCATTTTCAACCTGTAATCCCACTGCTGAGCATTTAGGCCTCTCTTCGAGTACGCCACCCTTCCCATCCTGAGCTAATCTTAATCCTTTTAGCTAGAGAAGTGGCCACCAATCTGACACCTTTTTTAGTTCACCTACCATCATTCGTGTCCTGCCCAACTTCACTTGAGTATGGTAATGGTATCTCCAACGTCGCGCACCTTAGTGTGACGTCGGATCACAACATTCCTCACTCGGTCTTGTAGTTTAATGCCGAACATGGCGCGCTCCATGGCTCTCTGTGCTACTCGTATTTTGTGCACAGCCTCACTTGTTAGCGTCCATGTCTCGGCACCGCACGTCATATTACGTCTTATTATTTATTATATGCCGTTACGCACCGAGTAGCAGCGATTGTCGCTCTCTTAGAACTTGTGACAGGCCTTCTGCGTCCGATCTTACAGAATTTGTCGCAGCGCGTGAGTTACGGGCACAATCACGGCGCCGCCATCATTATTTGTCTGTCGTGAAGGTCTAGGGTGCCGCATACACGTCATGGCGGCAGTGAGAAACGATTACAACACCGATTTTCAATGTATAATTTTATCACAAATGGAGAAAGGCGCAGTGAAAATCGGTATAAGAAGCCGCAATGGAAAAGCTACGTATTATGTCAATAAATTTAGTTTCACATATGGTACAAATTTATTTTCGACATTAACAAGGTTTTGAATAATAACGAGTCGGTCGTAATAGCCGGATGAACCGATTTTGTTGAAACTTAGCTAAGAGCCATCTCAGTCACGTCAGCTTTCGGACAAAAAAGCCGCATTAAAATCGGTCTATTCGTTTAGGAGCTACGATGCCACAGACATACACACAGACACGTCAAACTTATAACACCCCTCTTTTTGCGTCGGGGGTTAAAAATGCCCCTTTACAAAATTGGCTAAGAACATTAAGGATTTACATAGGTTTTATTTGTATTCTCTTCGTTAAGTATTTTTTTATGCCACTTTTGGTCAGGAAAATGATAAAATATTCAGACTGTATGAGCAAATACAGACAGATCAAAATAATTAAATTAAAAATGTCAACCATTTACCAAAGGGATGAAACCAAGGATTTAGATTCCTTAAAACTACCTTCCTAAACACACCATTTAACCACTCACTTCCCGAGAATAAAACCCACAGTTACAGCAAAATGCAACTTACTACGCGGACAATAACGGAGGGCTCTCAGCTAACATTCACAAAGCACTTCGCACTCTTCTTGAGTTCGAACCATTATACTTTGAAACTGAGACGTACTGCTATGCTTGGTGGGAGATCAGATAATACTGGTTAGCCAGTGAAGATGTACTTAGTATTGTGTATAACCGCGTCGAACCCTTGACAGTGCGTCGTGCATGACTTATCATTCATCTTACCTTACGTGACCGCATCAAACCTTCCTTTTTTGTCCCATCTTCCAGGACAGTGCCGTACTAATTTCGTTAAAAAATGTTATCTTGTGAATTACATTCCAAGTTTGAACAACGTGTGCTATTCATTAATGTAGAATATATTTTACTTGAATGCTAGTAAATACTTAGGAGTCCGCTGGATGCGGGTGGCGCAAGACCGGTCATTGAGGCACTCCTTGGAGAAGGCCATGTCCGTCAGTGGACGTCTTTCGGCTGATATAATGACGATGGTGACTTAGTAAATAACAATGAAATAGCAGAGCTGTCTAAAACAATTTCACAGGTAAAGTAGTTTTTGATATGTTCAAAGGAAATTTCTCTTTGGGAATTATTTGGTCGATAAAGTAGGTATTTCTTTTAGTTACTCTTTCTCGGTAAGCCAGATGACAATGGTGACAGGGTTTCTTAGAAAAATGTTTATAGTACGGGCTCCTGGCATGCTTAGGAGATGCAAAACATAATGTGGGTTAATGAAAACCCTTTATCTAAAATCATACCTAATTTAGAAATCTTTCAGAAGACAGTACGTGCAACAAAAATTGAGTCAATATAATAAATATGTTTGATTCATTGACTCATTTGAACTGATTCACGAAGGAAACAAAGTGCAAAATATAATCTGTATTGCCCCCTTTGCGGCGAGACACCAGGAAAACCACCATTGCTGGCCTGATTCTATATTAGTAGAAGAAATGAGTTTTTATTAATTATTATCCTGATTAGTTTACCGTACAGGAAAAACATAAACAACATTCTATTTTTATAGGGAATTTCCTTGGTAAGATTTTTTACCACAACCTCGGAAACACTATTATTTGGATTTACTTAAATATGGTTTGTGTTCTATATTTACAGGCACGGGAATAATGTTTTGTTTTTCCCTATGAGCCACAAACTAAACAATTTGCGGCCCGGTACAAAGGATTTCACTGATCATCTACACTCGAATACCTATACAAAATCTACAAGCTACATATTTTACCAGTAAATAGCGCTTCCTAAATTCAACAGCGAAACTTCTTAATTAAATGAATACTTACAAAAGACCGGAACAAACTCAGACGAGCATCGTTTGTTTGTTTGTGTTTGTGATCGAAATCAAATTAGATCATTAATTGCTCAAAGAGATGATTAATTTCTAATCGAGTAGACTGGTGTAATATAATGTGCGTAGTTGCGTACTGATTGATAATTAAATGCGAAATGCAAAGCGATGATCAGTAGATATGCCAAGTGTACGGTACATATATATGTACTTGGTGATGACATACACACATAAGTGCAGTCGACGTCGAAGATATATTCACACTTTTGCACCTTATCCCATCGTAATAAGGCGAAAAATGTGTACATGTCTTTGAATTCGACCGCATATGTAAATTCTACCACGGTGTGCCGTAGATTTGAGTTTATGTGTGTCCTGAGGGAATATCGAATGCCGTTTAGTCTCAAACTCCTTTCAATAATTCCACTAATATTATAAATGCGAAAGTCTGGATGTTTGTTACTAAATCGCGCAAAAACGGCTGAACGGATTACGATGAATTTTAGTATACAAACAAATAGAGTACAGCCTGTTATACCTGTCCAAATAAGCTAGTTAGGGAATATTTTTTATGACAACAGGAAATGAAATCGCCACTGCCAAATAGACTCAACAATGTGGGTGTTGTTCCCGCCCGGGCAATTTAAAGCCCCTTGGAATTCGAGATCCACCCTCAAAAAATCTTGACCTATTTATTTCTCTTTGAGTATTAAGCCACTGGAGATGCCATGACGTAAACTCTTCGAACAAATTTTTTCGCCACTTTTGGCGGGGGGCGAGGTAAAACACGTATAGCACACCACCAAAAGAGGAATAACTCAACAGACACAAGTTTTGCTGTTGCGATAAACGCACACTACAAAAAAATTCAACACATCAAAAATTACACGCACACAGACAGAGTTTTCACGTAACTGATGCAGCATACATGCGAACAAGTTAGTGATGGGACACATCGAAGACATCTGAAGAATGAGTCAAATTAGGTTGATGAATGAACTGAATTATCTTATACTATTTATTATTAATTTGTAAAAGTGAAAATTCTGTCCATTGAAGATACTACCCAAAAAAATGTTTGTTTGTATATATGTCTGTCTGTAATTATGTGCCGTAGTGTCCTTAGCCCTCTCGCACAGTTAAACTCTGGAATGAACTCTCGCCCGCGGTTTTCCGGGCTGATACTTATTGATTGGTATTTGCAAGAACCTATGTAGGTATATGCAATTATATTTTAATAAGGCTCAGCTTTCACCACATTTATAAGGTTACTTCAAAACATAAATGAGCAAAGGGAAAGCAATAAAATGAATTGTTAATTTTATTAGAATTACCACATATTTATTAATTTAAATTCTCTGGTAGGGTTTTTTAAGACCCGCTTAAGACTTTTATTAATTAGTATTTTTATTGATTTTTAAAATGAATAAGTTTATTGTACACGTAATCATTTTTGTAGCTTTCCGGAGTAAAGTGCTCCGAACAGATAACACTTGTACGTGTAGGTTTCCAAGAATAATTTTCGTAATTACAAATTGTTCTCCATTTCTCCTTTATATAGGGATCTTTTGGAAATCTAAAAGGACATACAATTATATTTAATAAAGTATAATACTGTAAATAATAGTATATGAATAACACATACACTCATAGTCCCGCACTAAATGTATTCCTTTTACCTAGATTTTTTTTGCATATAATTCATTTCTTTTTAAGACTAAATTTCAACATCGTAAGTCCAGAGAAAAGTAATTTTTCTGATTCACCTTACAAGATTTAAATGTAACATACATCTATACCTACTATTTAATTCAATATCTAATAAAAAAACTGACTATTAAACAAACTGCAGTGATTGAATGAATGAATGATAAATTCAAATGTTGAGTCGCCTTTCTTACTTTATCACATCCCTAAAGACCGATTCGAACCCTTACCACTATAATCATGTTTACGTTCTGTCGTTTACGTATCGCTAACGGCATTTTCTTTAAATGGAGATTGTACTTCAATACACATTTAATAGTTAGTAAAAATACTTACCTATGATAGGAAACGTGAACTTGTTGCGAATTTGAGCTGTCAGATCACCTTTTACATGATAATATTGCACAAGTCACCATTTTTCGAGAGAAACGTCATGCGACACGGAACGATACAAAATGACGGTGAAGCGACTTTAAGTAGTTTTATATAACGTGGTTGAACAGTTGACCAATGTACTTTGCCGGAGGGGGTCGCCTGTCTATGACATCTCCAGTGGCTTAATACTCAAAGTTATTTCTTTAAAATTGCTTTACCTCATATACGGAAGCTGGCTATTGAGAAGGCTTCTGAAGCAATAGGAAATCTGCAGGTACCTTTTTGAGCGGCCCTTCAGAAAATCAAAGAAACACAGCTCCATAAGACCAATACGTATTCGTATTGTACCAACTAATAACGGCGTCGATCGCAAATTCGTTTTTGTTCGAAAAGGGTTACCATGTAACTGCCGATTCAGAGCGCAGTTTGTTACAATATATGACTTTACGGAAGAAATATTGGTCAGCCTGGCACATTAACAATCATGCTGTTACTTTCGTACGACCGCTTTTAATTTGGAGAGCGAGCAGGACAGAGGAGAGTACTTCGATTTAAGACCCGACTGGTAGGGATGGCGACAGTTGAAACGGGTCAAGGGCGACATTACAATGCTATAATGACTTGGGAGTTCTGTAAGTGCCGTGGAAATGTCTATCGTATTTCCAAATCCATTTTCTTCAGGCGTCTACGATATGTATCATGATCGTGATTAATGACTAAAGCGTGGTCTGAAAGGCAATAAGTTATAGAATAAAATAGAAATCAATTTGAAATTATTAACGGCAGAAATGTATAATAAATAATAAGCAAATTGTATTTTGATGCTATTGTCAAGCAAGCGTCACCACAATATACCTCCACCTATCGGTTGTTTGATTTAAAATTAAGCACATTTATTTTTCTATTTTTACAAAAATCTGTTTAGAGTATTAGGGTCGTTCTTCTTTTTTACCGACAATGATCCGAGGTTTTTCTGTTTTTTTGGTTTTTGAACTATCGAAAATTGTGGTTTTGAAGTGCGATTTAAAAAAAAATGCATAGGTTTCTTCATTAGAACTTTATTATTATTATTAAAGTTTCCTTTCTGGCCAATATAAATATTTATTTACGGTTGGTTTCTAAAAAAAACATGTGACAAAGTGGACTCTTTCAGTGGGGACAACATTTTGGTTTACCACTCTGTCACGGCATTCTACGAAAAAAAAAACATTTAAAAAAATGCTAGTTAGAGAAAGTGAAATATTAAACATCACTAATTAATAAAATAATATGGACGTTCATTCGAACATTTTAAAACCGTAAACATCATTACTCAAATGAGATGCCGTAATAAGACGAGGGACAGGCTATTGTCGGTCGAAAAGAAGAACGACCCATTAGAGTTGTTGAGTGTTTTTTGTCCCAATTTTATTCATTCAAAGGATTTTATTTCATCTCTGGAAATAAGTAGTAATCAGCTTGCAATAGCTGCTTGGTGTTAACCACTTTAGTCCGCTGTTTAGTTCAGTTTTTATAAACTACATAGTAGGTACAGTCGAGTTCTCCAATATCTATACAGCCAACCTTTCAAAAATATCTGTACACAGGCTTTATTATTACTGATATAAGACACATGTGCAGATATTTTTGAAAGGTTGTCTGTATAGATATTGGAGAAGTCGACTGTACCTAAGTAATAATATTGTTTTGATCTCTAAAGTACGTGTATATTTAATAATATTTATGTATCGTTAACCTAAGTATGTCATTTACTGCCTTTCGGCCGTCATGGCAACTACGTTTCACGACCAGTTGCGATTGTTAGCAACTAGTTGTGAAAGAGGAATATTTTACCTGACCTAATAATACACAGCCGGTTGCCAACGAAGAAATTATTTTCAATGTATTATTATTATCAATCTCACCTTGTCATTAAGCTGAAGCTGTCCTTTTCTCTGACGCTTTTATTAGATTAACACTTCTCGATAGTTTTAAGCAATAAAAAAAAACCATGTCTAAATATTTTTTCTTTATTTCACAATTTCTTACACAATATCCCTGTTGGTCAGTTCGGCACAAAAAAACTAACGCTATCAAACACAATGTCAAGCAGCAAATTTTAAGCGGATTACCGAAAAAGGTAGAATAGTGGCTCTTTCACTCTCCATCCACACAATGCTCCCCGTTGCAGCTTTTTTGTCGGCGCTCGGTAAACTGATACTTCACGCCGGGAACATTTGGCCACTCCGGATGCGAACCAACAAATTAAAACAACATGCCTTTTACTGGTACCACTCTACGCTCCGTTTTGTAGTGGTTTTATACGTAACATTCACGAACAATGTCAAATAAACCGAGGACTCCATTTTGCAACTGAGAATTTCATTACAAACCGAAGCACTAATGCAAATGGAAACGCACAAACCAAGAAGATGAGTGAATAATTTATTTTGCAATCGGGTCCCTAAAGCGGGGGGTTCTCACGAGGCGATTTTTAAATCGGTTTACGAATTGAATGAAAATCGCTAATGAGAACATGTTTTCAATAAGAAAAGAAAAAAAGAAAAGAAGACATTTATTCACTACACAAAAGACACACAGAGACAAAGGAGTAGACATACATGACAATTGACACATGACAATAAAAGATGATCAACTTTTATTGAACTACAAAAAGTTGATTCCCTCTCAACTCTCGGTGTGCGAGTCGGTTCAATTTGATGACGTCACCGTGCAAGCAACAACTTGTCGAACGTGAGAACTATCGGTTCAACTTAAAAAAAAAAAAAAAACTTAATATTTCCTTCGCAAAATAAGTCTTAGTTCGCCAATTAAATATTTCTAATTTCGCGGATACATGTTCGCACTTCGCACGACACTGTTGGACGCCATTTTGAAGCAACTGCCCGTACGGTCAGATTATTGGCGCTAGCGTGAGAACGCAATTCGTATTTATTTTTCTTGATCAATTAAAAGTTGATCTACTAATATCGCCTCGCGAGAACCCCGCTTTAGCGCGTATACATACTTCAAATAAGGAATTTCTCTCTAAACTGAAATTAATCGGTTCATGGATTCCAGCGCCACGTATCACATGACATGACACTCATGTTCAGTGATACGTATCTAAACCCGCGTATCACGAGAACTTATTTGTAATAATGTATCTAATTCTCGTTCCCTTTGGAACGGCTAAGCGTTAATGAGTTCTGGGGGCGCGTGGCGATAATTCCCTGATACCGACAATAAAGCAAAGCAGTATTCAGAAGAACCAATTAAACTTTTTAAATGACCCTACATTGCCAATCCGTATTGTTGAAGTTCGCGTGAGAGATTCAGTTTATCGCCTCATAACGACTTGATAGGGTTTAGCTCGGATCAAGAAGATACTAAGAGCCAGTTACTTACGCTGTAGCTGATTATAGTACTTATTGATTTTTAGGATAGAAGTACGATTTGTGGGCCTAATTAGACACACAGACGACTAACGACCAAAAGATCAACCGATGGTCATATCTTGAGACACAGAGTTAAGAATGCCCCTACAAAGTGGAATATTGACCGGGAACTTTTTAACAACTTGCGCCCATCATTGCTGATTGATCCAAAACACGTACTTACTTTAGCTAGCTTTTCTTTAGCCTAGACAGAAACTTAGAATGTTTAGTAAGAATGCTTATATTATGGCAATAAAAGTGTACAATAATGTGCCAAATGACATGAAATGTTTACCAAATATTCAATTTGACAGGAAATTATTCAATTGGCTGCTTGACATTTGTTTCTATTCTATAAACGAATTTTTTGACTATTGATTGTCCATTATTTTATTACTTTTCTCATTAATTTATCGTATTGTATGTTGTATTTAATTAATTGTTACGTCTTTATAATTCGAATGATCTACTTTAATTCAATAATATTTCTACGCCGATATCGGCAGGATATGTGAAACTGACATGTGTAAAACCACAAATTATACCAACAAATGTACCATATTCGGAGAAATAAACTTATTCTATTCTATTCTATTCTACTGTCGTGTGAAGAGCCCCTTTTATCCTCAGGCTTCGCTCCGGACACATTCCGTTACACAAATTTAAATTAACTAACCTGACCTTTACCCTGAGTCCGATGTTGAAGACGTCCAACATGTGTTGATGGAATGTGTTCGCAACGAGGCCCAACGACATGAGATGACTTATCTAATGTTAAGGTATGTAGGCAGTTGTAATAGCATTCTGGCTTCGCCGTTGTCAGACGGGGCCAGAATTTTATGCAAACTATACTCTAATGTATTGTTATAAACCTACCAATTTAGAATAAGTACAGTCAGCATCATAAACATGTATACATCCTATGACCTTAATACTTACGAAAAGTGTATACATGTTTATGATGCTGACTGTACATACCTCTAAGATAAATTATATTATAATTATACCTAATGTACATTGATCTCGCCCATTGGGGGTGGTATAGTCACTGCATGACTAAACCCCTTTTTTTAATAAATAAAGATTTAAAAAAACCTTTTTCAGGAATGATAATGATAATGCATGCTTTTTACTTACTATATTTGAACATCGTTAGTGTTGATTTTTACTCCATTATACTGTACTTACCTACTAATGTTTTGATACTGGAAATCCAAATAAACTTACCTGTAACAAAAACATGATAGCATTAAATTAACCATCGTAAGAGATACAAATGAAATATTTTTGACCAATTCACATTTTTCATTATTTCAGATAGAAGCATCATTGTTGCATATTATCAGTTCTATTCTATATCTAAACTCTTAATATAAATCAAATGTGTTAATTTTCTCGCTATTAGTGTTTAACTATTACTACTTTACTTTAATAGGTATAATTTGTGTTGTTCAGCTATGTCATAATCATAAAATAACCTTAATAATTGTAATTGGCCTGGACACATAATTTATGGCTTGAAAATGTCTTTGTGATCTGTATTACTCAACTGCGACAGGTTTGGGAATAGGATATATATCCATACACACTTTCGTAATATGGCAAAACTGTCCCCTCAATTCACAAACATACTGCGGTCGAGTTATATAGAACATCGTCGCTCAATTTCACCGACATCGTATATGTAAACTTTTCCAAACAAATAGCGAACGTAAAGCTTCACCAATGTTCTAGTATTTCCCACGGCACCCAACAATGTTTTCATAAACAATACCAGTTTATCATACTCCCATATACCGGCTATAAACTGTAAAACAAAACACACCTGCTAATCTCAAAGGTCAAGAGATCTGCTCTGACCTAAACTGGTCGATATCAGGGTAACGGTGAAACCGTGCCGGCCAGTGTAAGAAGACCCCTCACGAAGCTTCGAAGGATAGAACCAGCATGTAAGGAATGTCCGCACCTATTCTGCCCTAGTGTATAAATATTGGAAACGGTGTAAAGCATTAGGAAAATCTCGGCGGTTACGTCTTTTGGCTGCTGCATGTTTTGGCTTCTAGGAGTCAGATTAGGGCATTTGATTGGGCACTGCGCTATGCAACGTTATTCTAATAAGCAATAACATTTGAAGATTTGGAATTAATACACAATGAATAAAGGCCAGTTGTCGCTAGCAGTCTAGTAACAATAATAGATGTTAAATATGCAACCAGGCCGCGGGAGTCCGCTGGATGCGGGTGGAGGATCGATCACTTTGGCACTCTTTGGGGGCCTATGTCCAGCAGACGTCTTTTGGCTGATATGATAATGGTGATGATGATGCAGCCATGGGAAAATGCCTAAGGGTTCATTATCATAAAGCCGCCCAGGGGCTTATTAAAAGGTATCTTCCTCTTCAATGTGAAAATTGCAACATACTTAGGTATATTGATTTTGTTGCGTTCGCTTTCAAAATAAAACAAACTAGCATATTTCCTATTATATCTAGTTGAATCAAATTTATTTGAAAATTGTTTTTGATATGCTGTGCTGTGCGACTAGAGGTTAAAACCTCTAGTCCATCCAATAAACTGACAACTTGTATGGGAAAAATTTCAAATTTGGAAATAATTTATAATAGCTAATTTTTTTAAAGTAACGGTTATATTATCAATTAAATAGTTACCTAGAGGCAAAATCCAACAAAAAATCAGACATCAAATTTTTTTTTATTTAATTAGCTCCTAAAAAGTCCGGATAAATATTAATATATTTTTTTATCTTTATTTAGGTTCATTTACATTTGCTTTAAAATATTCAATATAAATAAAATAAAAAAGACACTGAATGTTTAATTTAAATCTATATAATTACTTCCGGGTGGAAAATTTGTTGGATTCTTGAATAAAGCATCTTAGAATAACGTTTTAGAATGAAATAAACAAAAAAAACGCTATTATAAATTAATGTTTTTCGAAACCGTATTTTGCCTGGAGTACTCGTAATGAAACCTACGGGGAAATTGTTACCTACTATGCTGGCAGTTTACCAACTCCTAATTGTAGTGGATCCATGTGTAGTGCACCGATGTGTCATAATATTGTCTTTACATTATCAGTGGTTGTGAGTCGACTCGACTGTATAGAACTCACGTTCAGTGCTGTATTCGCGATCTAGGTACCCTAGTTTTACTTTTTAGGTTGTTTGTGCAACAATAAGCTACTCTCATTTATTCACAGGTTAACTGGCACAGACGTTTTAAAGGGATAAAAGTCTTTATTCTAAATTTCTGTTGTTGTAAATCGTATAGGTACTGTGTTTATTATGTACAGCAAAAAGTTCTTTAATAATACTTTTACTGCTACCTGCTGGCCGAAAAAGACGTTGACAAAGAATGTATTACTCGATAGAATATTTTTCTTCACTTACTCGAATTTTACAATATGACAAACAAAGATTAAAAAGTATAACTATATAATCTGGACAGATCCTTCAAAGTTATTCTTACAATCTCTGAGAGGTACAATTACAGCTTTCGGTAAGTTTAGTGGCACAAATCCTTATGACTCTAAGACTGACCACAAACTGATATCCATCCTGATGTCACTCTTTCAAGCTCGTGAAATCAGAATAAAACCGGACAAGTGCGAGTTCAACTCGCGTGGTGAGGGTTCCGTAAAATATTGAGAATTTTCCCGTTACTTTGAATACTCAAACTTCTTATAGGTTTTCCTGTAATCTAGACAAGGAACTATTTTTCCATATTTTTTTCAGAACTTCAAGCCTAGTAGTTTCGGAGATAAGGGGGAATGGTCAAAATTCGTCTTATTTCTTAAATTACTTCAAATCTGTTTTTGCTAAAATTATAAAAAAATTATCTGAGATGCTTACTGTCAACCCCTTTCATTTGATATGTCACACAATAGGTACAGTTTGCGAAACTTTTTTTTTAAATTTTCCAGTTTACCCCCAAAAGTGCCCCCCTTGTTCAGAATGCTTTACGCGTCCATGTTTGGGTCGCCAATTTACATATGTTTACCAAATTTCAACTCAATCGGTCCAGTAGTTCGGAGCAAATCGGCTGTGACAGACCGACAGACAGACGCACGAGTGATAAGGGTTCCGTTTTTTCCTTTTGAGGTACGGAACCCTAAAAATTGTCTTTACATCACTGCTATACGTAAAGGTTGTTAACGATATGACACGATAAGAGCGCGTATTTTTACTGCCAGTTCTTCTGGCCCCGTAGCATGGTTGGCCTTGTCACGCGATAGGTGATAGGATAGAGCGTGCGTCACTGGCTGACACCGTTCGATAGAACGAGACGATGCTCTTATCTTGTCACTTGTCGCGTGATAAGGCCAACCATGCTACGGCTCCTGAACGTTCATGATAAGCGGTGTCAATTACCACGAGTCACCTTTCTTTCTTAGAACAGTTATTTATTACCTAACACAAAGGATCGTTAGCTACTGTCATACGAGTATAGCTATTGGACCTGAGATTTAAATGCCAAACCGAGCGAGCGACGCAGAATAAACAATGATATTATGGTGAGTCAGTCGCTACTTGCAACTGTCATAATGGCTATGCGTATGTTTAGAAGCACGTACGACATCTATTTGAAACAAGTTCCTCAATGTTATTTTATTAGCATATCATTCTCCTTTAATAACATAAGCAGTTCTAACTAGTTCAATGTCGTTATAATAGTCAAGTGCTTCCACTTATAAGCTTTTCTGTTTTAGCCCTGCGGTTGAATAGTAGAGAATGCCTTAAGGCATTATGTCTGCCTTTTGTATTTTTTATATTGTGCAATGGCCTCACAAAAAAATATTAGGTACCTAATTGATATAACATGAAATATGTGTACCTAAGTTACGCACTTACGTACTCGAATGAGGAGTTAATCTGAGTATAAACAACCTTTAAATAAGACTAATCTTAAAATAAACGTATGCCCGAGTAAATAATTAAATATACTTTCAGAATAAATTAGGTAATATCGATGACAATATCCAATACAGGAATACAAAACAACAACAAATAAAAAAAAATGTACTTAGGCTCACCAGACCAGAGAAAAGTATTCCGTTGCAAAAGCTCTCGTAAGTAAAATAAGATGGTCGTAATAACCTGCCCCATCATGCGAGCATCAGATATATGCGAGATACGTAGTAAACTGTCGATATTAGAGTTGTTATTAACGCTATTTATATAACGACGCCTGTTTTATCTACCCGGAACTACGTTGCAGACTTGAGTTTTCCAATTCGGTTCTGGCTTTTTATTAAAGTTTTGCGCAAATTAAAGTACTTTCTGTTATTTCTATTCGTACCTACCTACACAAAACTAGGAGTCTACTACGAACCTAAAAAGACTACATCGATACCCTAGTTCACAGTCGTACTAATTACATTTTTTTTGTCACTGAAATTGTAACTTTATAATTTGTGCACTATCGTCCTAATTACGCCACTTTTCTCCCCATAATTAGTACGATTGTGACCTACGGTATCGACATGTGAATATGAGAAGTCTGTGTAAGTAAACATGCAATTGTGTCATATCATATATAAATTCTAAAACCGACTAAATAGGTAATTTTTCAGCGATATAAAATGGCACCTTCTATAACAGGTACACAGGAACAATACAGTCAGTCTCAGGAGTCACACTCCTCTCAATAAATCACTCAATATCTAAAGGCAAAGAAATTCGCTGAGCATAACGGCACAGCAATGCAAGCCCCGGTCCCCCGTGGCGTTGCACAATACAATCTTCCCGATAAAAACACATTATGGGCTATTGAAACCAATATTCACTTACGACCTTTTAAATTAAACAGCATAATAGTCCGGCGTGGCCGAGCCATCACCCCCAGGGTACGAAACCACGACTCGCATTCGAGATAATAACCCCCCGTACAAACACAACCGTAAGTCTAAACACATAAGATTGGGTTTAGGATAGCTGCGACATCGACAGTCATCTCTCTCGACTCAACAGCTCACACAAATCCTAAACAGAACCATCGGACGTGCAGTACTATCCATAGTCACGAGCGACATAAATAAAGGTAAAATCTCAAACACAACCACTTCACTGAAATCCAAACCATGAAGGATAGACATTATGGCTTAATTTTGAATGGCGGCAGTGAAAGATTGTGAGATGCGCGGGAGCGTAGAAAGTTAGTCGATCGAGTTCATCTCGTGTATCAGAGAGGGACGGAGGTATTTCGGAGAAGGGCCGAGCGACCTTTGTTTGGGTTTAAACGGGGAACGCCGGATGAATGGAGTTTACTTCCAGGGCACGACTCCGATCGCATGATACTGGCCGAGACAAATATTCGATTGCATGTAGATGGTAGATACGGTAGCGGAAGGATGGAATCTTAATCGACGAGCTTGGTTTAGATTAGAAGGGATCTGGAAGCAAAATCTTGAGCACGCGAGAGGATCGTGACTACAGTTATGTCCTACTATGTTTTACTGTAGCTATACAAGGTGGGCAGGAGAATACCGACAGATTTTAACCGTATATTCTAGTGATTATTTGGACAAAAAAGTGATATAAACATTGCTGTATAAAGCCTAATTTTCGAAATATTCAATATTTCAGTAATTCACAAGATGAGAAATCTCAACGGTAACACGCCTTAATAATGTGACGTTCGTGAAGTGTCAAGTTTTCTTTTGCACTCTTTTTACCCGTAATACCACCAAGAATCCATGGTTAAAATCTGTATACTTCTGCCTACCGAGTACCTATACTAAACAGTTAGATACAGATAGACTATGTGGACAATTAAACACGTACTTAACATTCACCATTTAATCCAAGACAGAAACGAGCTACCGTCATACAATATTCTATAGTTATTGTTTGCTTACCCTACATATACAACACTATGCTTGCTAAACCTCGAGTTAAACCCAGAACAAATGTCAGTAAAAGTCATGTCACAAATACAGTCATGAAAATTTAAACACGTGCCATAAATGATTAAGTTTCTTTTACCTTACAAGTAGGTACCTAGATATTGCATTGACATTATGCAGAACCAACCCAAATAACGCAAAGCTCGTGACGACGAGAGCATTAAGATTAGTTGTTGTATAATTTAATAGCATCACTAAACCCTAATAAAGCTAACAATGAAAACTTACAAACCGCCGACGCCTTCAAACCATCCTAATTCGTATAAGTCTCGTCTAACATTAATAACAATGGATCAGACATGCCTCGTCCCACTAGACCCAGCACACTAGATATAATTTAGGTACTACTCATTTGGTATTGCATTCAAGAGGTGAGTGAGAATCGACATCAACAAAAATGGCGCCTAGGGCGCGAAATGATGAGAACTTCGACATCCTCTTTAGTTTGATCTACAGTATCTACACATTTAATGTTTAGCAGTAACAATAGTTTACTGCGTCATAAACGAATAATGCTTGAATCAGCGCAACCTAACGTTGTATAAATAGATCGGTGTTATTTGAATAAAGATTCTATGAGACACTTTTCTCCTGACTACTTTTTGGCTCCGTGCCATACCTTCCCCACACTCGTACTTTAGCACATGGCGACCTTGCCATATTATGAAAAGGTAGCCCCAAACAATTTGTTGTCTGGAATACATACAAAGTACATACAAACTGAGTATTGTGGATGACAAATACTCTTTATTGCACACCTCACACAAACAAAGCAGTTACAGAGAGAAACAATACATGTACATTATGCTATAAAAGAAAAGGCACCATACGGCATATTTTCGAGTCAAGCGTTCAATTTAATGTCATAATAATAACTAGTATTTGCTCTGTGTTTATTCCTGGTGGTGAGTAAGAGTGAGAGTGAGAAACCTACCTGGATCTTGGCCTAGCCTGGCTACGCGCATGTAACTTCTCAGAAGTTGCAACGCTCCGTAAGCTATCGGTGTCCACTTACCGCAGGCCATATATGCTTGTTTGCCACCATCATAATCATCAAATCAGCCGAAAGACGTCAACTGGTGGACATAGGCTTCCCTCAAAGTGTGCCACAATGACCGATCCTGCGCCACCCGCATCCAGCGGACTCCAGCGACCTTTACTAGGGCATCAGCATTGCCATCATAATAGTATTAAAAAATACATTGATCGTGTCAAAAATCATTGATCCTATTTTACTCTCCGACAATCTCTGCGTACTACCGTGGTACTATTATGTTTGTCTGTGGTTTCTATTCTATGGTACCACTTATGGTTGAGATTATTTTATGTGGCCGGCTTTTTAAAAAACTGTAATTGGAATTGGAATCTTCTTCTTAGGAAGGTAGAGTAGCTTTTTGAATGGACTAATTTGATGCAATTCGGCCAACTCAAATAATCTCAAGTATACAAAGGCATTTCAACGCATCTGCGCTGTATTGCATCTGCCCGAACGAGCATTTCGAGCAATTTACCGTTATGGAGATAAAAAATGTAACAGCGTAGCATACAACATCGACGGATAAAAGATGAAACGTGTCGCAGAATGGCTATAATGATAATTGTTACAAGGGTACTTAGATTAAATGATAGTTATCAATACTCTATACTGATAATAAAGAGGTTCTGTGTTTGTAAGTTTGTATGTAATCTCCGAAACTATTCATCCGATTTCCAAATATCTTTCACCAATTATATAGAATGGACTTTCTGGATAGTCATAGGCTATTTTTTATCTCGAGGCCTGGTCTGAATCGAGGGGTGACTTTGATCAGCAAGGTTTATTTCCTAAATTATTGTTGTCTCTCCACACTTGTGTCAGTGTGAAGAATAGTATTTACTTGATTAAATTTATGTATTTAATTTCAAATAGTACTGCTATTACTACATTTTAAGTGATCAAAGTAGCCCCATTGTTCCCGAAAGTCACCCCAGTTGACGGTATACTAATGATAAAGAGAATGTCTGTGAAATATAAGTTTGTAGCTTTGTATGTTTGTATTACCTTCGTAGTACTCACAGGGTTCCTGTCGTAAATTATACTCACGAAGAATAGTAGATATAAAGTTTATTCAAAGACACATTACTATAGAATTAACAGAATATAAATTGGAACACAACTTATCTATCTGACAGCTAGTCGACGACTGCCCGCACCAGGCCCGTGCTCGAGTGAACGATATCATACATTATTAATTGTGCAATAAAGAGTATTTGTATTGTATTGTATTGTATTATACATTTTTATTTGTATTTGATGAATAGAACCAAAATTACATAATGGATTAAATAACTAACAGACGGCCATTCTGCCGTGGGGATGACCCCATCACCAACTCAGCTCGGCCATTCACTGTTAGGTATGACCTCATGCCTTGATTTATTATACACAATAAATTGAAATATGTTGAGAAACATTGATTTTCTTTTTTTTATATATATATATATATAACATAAATCTAAATTCATTAATGATAGGTATTTTTCAGAGTTCAAAAGAATCAGTTAACAGTGTTATGTATACTTAAATTTCTATTTCACATTTTAACTGTACCCATTTATTTATTTCATGTTAGTGTAATACAGATCTAAATGCAAATAATGATTGATATTTTTAAGACTTCAAGAGAACAGCTAATAGTAACTCCAATAACTTATCTATAAACTTAATAAAGAATATAATTATCATTCACAGTTTATAATTATTAAGTGCAAGTAAATTAGTCCAAACACTAGAGCCACACTAGGGGCACAAAGTTATAACCTAAGTACCACATTGGGGGTGTATTCGATTAACTGCAGCCACACTTGGAGATTCTCATTAATTTCAGTGGACAATCATCATTAGTGTTCACGCTTGGGAAATTCATTAGGTACCACACTAGGGGTCCATTGTTATCTATTTGTGTTGGCCACACTAGGGGCTAACAGCCACACTTGGGGATTCTCATTAATTTCAGTGGACAATCATCACTTAGTGTTCACGCTTGGGAACTTCATTAGGAGCCACACTTGGGGTCCATTGTTGTCTACTTGTATTGGCCACACTAGGGGCTAACAGCCACACTTGGGGATTCTCATTGATTTCAGTGGACAATCATCACTTAGTGTTCACGCTTGGGAACTTCATTAGGAGCCACACTTGGGGTCCATTGTTATCTACTTGTATTGGCCACACTAGGGGCTAACAGCCACACTTGGGGATTCTCATTGATTTCAGTGGACAATCATCACTTAGTGTTCACGCTTGGGAACTTCATTAGGAGCCACACTTGGGGTCCATTGTTATCTACTTGTATTGGCCACACTAGGGGCTAACAGCCACACTTGGGGATTCTCATTGATCTTGGGTAATCATCATAGTGTTCACACTTGGGAACTTTTAGTACCACACTTGGGGTCCTTTGGTCGCTATTCGTATTGGCCACACTCAGGGTTGTATTTCATCATTTTCTTACTGCTATCTATGCTGTAAGGGTCATAATAGAGACAAATAGTGGTAAGTGTATAAGATGAAAGTAATTTAATAATAAATATATAAATTACTCAGATAATAGATGTAGTAAATTACTCTGAAAGAGAATCGTCAGTTGTGAAGCCTATTTCATCAGTAACAGGAGGTGCCCCCATCGTTATCCACGGTTTTAAGTGGTCTGCCGGGAAAATATTGCGGTACGCACGATCAGCGCGTCCACAAATGCTAGAGATACTTCATACCTATCATTATCTAAAACGCGTGTTTTCTGAAAGGGTCCCCGAAACTTTGGGGCTAACTTCTTACTTTTGCCTTTTTCTGTTCTATGATTGGGAATCGTAACCAGATCGTCCTGCTGAAGTACTTTAGTGGATGCTTTGTTTTTGTCATAATATTTTTTCCATTTTTAGTTGATTATCTTCTATATTCTCTTGAACAGTCTGTCTTAATTCTTCTCTTTCTGTACTTGTCATTTGCTATGTATCTTCGTATTTTAGCCCAGTATGCTCGTTAACTGCGTGTACTTCTAAATTATTTAACCCTTCTTCCAATACTGTGTCGTGGGCGACATGTAAGTAATCTTTTCTAGCTCGGAGACATCGCAATATAATGTTAAACTAGAACTCGTTTTATGAACAACTACCGTAGGTAATTCAGTCAATGATTGCCCGATTAAAACATCAGTTTCTAGTAGATGATCGTCGACAATGTACGCTTCAATATTAGCCTCAACTGCGTCAACCACGACATTAACATTGATTTTACCTATCGGTACTATACTTCCGAAAGCCAATCCTTTAATTAAGAGGAGACCTGACTTTACTATAAAACTTTTACTTTTATATTTAAACTTTTAATCATTTACCAGATAATATTAAGTCGCAAGATGGAATTAAATTAAAAAAAAACCTCAAGGAATGGGTATTAATGAAATCTTTTTATAATTTTAATGAATATTTTAGATGTTTAGATTGACTAAGAATAAGAATGTATTGTAATGTGATAATTTACTATTGTACGCCCGAAATGGGCAAACTGTTGGACTTTATATTTAAGATGTGATCTATTTGTACACAGTCATTGACAATAAATCATTCTTATCTTATCTTATCTTATAGTGAGATGAGCCTCATCGGCCACTGTTTTATTTTATTTTTATTTATTTAATTAGGCTCACAAAACAAGTTAAAGTCTATGGAATAATACAATTAATGCAATGCGCGAGAAATGAAATGGAAATGCCGCCAGCATCATCGGTATAATGCCTCGAGGGCCTTTTTAAATTTAACTTAGTTTTAATTTATCTTAGTTAATGTTAATTATAATCTTGTATTCACTTTCAATAAATATTATTAAATGAATTTTATGATTTATGCAATAAAGTTCGGATCTGGACTTTAACTCAAAATATGTGTGCACAGAGAGTTATTTTAAATAAAATTTATTTTTAGAGGATGGCCGTATAATTTTAGTCGGTGGTTGTTAAACTACTTAAATATTTAATATGATGGGGTGACAGTGAAACATTTTGATTAATATATTATGTGAGATTATTGAGTATCGTAAAATATTTTTCTGATGCTGTTCTTAAATTTAGCCATATTATCAATAAATATATCCAGAGAAGAATGCATCGCCACTGTGTCATTCTATAATCGACACATTCTTGTTATGGGATTATAATAAGACGTGTTATTTTTATATACTTGCAACTGGAAAATGCTGCGCGAGAGGTTACGTTGTTTAAAACGAGTAGTGAAATAAAGTAGTGAGAGAAGGGAGGGGCAGTCGATGTATGAGTGGATTATTTTGTAGAGAATTAATAATTCGCTGCATTGTTTTGCGAATAAGGGTGCATTCACTATCAAAATCAATATATGCGAATAGTTTAACTCCATTTAAAGTAATAGATTTAAAATATTTGCCATTAGTTTGACTGTCCGATGAGATTTTTAAAACATTTTGAATTGGCTCAATTTTAGTACTTGCTATATTACTCTATTTATTTCTACTGCCATGCTGCTCACGAACATTTTGAATTATTTCGCATTTTTGGGTATCGTGTCCGAGACGGGAACATTTCGTGCATCGTTTAATTGGTTTTGTACAAGTATGTCCGTTCTCTAAACAATTGTAGCACTGAACATTTTTATTACGGTCTTGAAGCTTATTTATTGATTTTTGATTGTTGGGTGTCATATCACGGTTCGTCATTACATTCTCGTTTCGGTTTAAGTTGAATTTGCGTGGGATTAGATTGCTTTTTCTTGAAATACGGCGCAGATATCTAAGAAGCTATGATGGCCTACTAAACTTGAACCACACATTTTTACTAATCTCGCTTTATCATGGTAGTACCTAATCCTCCAGGGATTCCTCTCTTCTGCTCCTTCCTTCTAACATTTCATTCAAGCGGTTAGCATAGTTCTGGTCATCAGGGAAGGTTCTAATTATTTTCTTTTTCACTCCATTTATAAATTTTAGCGGCTTCATTAACCTTGCGAATCCAATTTATAGCCGATTGTTCATTAGCATCTGGGTTGTATTCGGGAATCACATTTTGCGCGCCCTCAAAGTGGTGATCAGTCTTACGAAACACACGTGATAATTCTCTTATAACGTCGATGTCACGGCGAGGTGTTGAAAACGATCTTCTCTTACGCTTTGAGTACTTGTTTAGCCGTTGTTTTAGGCGCGATGATCTTTCGGATGCAGTCGATGAAAGTGACTCATCAAATGATGATGTGTTAGATTTGGAACGACGCCGTCGTTTCCTACTTTTTGTGTGTCGATTTTTAATATAGTATAAGTCATTCAAGCTTTCAGACGTACTTGTAGCAGAGCGGCGAGGGCGTTGGTAAGAGGAACGTGGTCTACGTGTATGTCTGTTACTATTCGTGCTACTAGACGAGCATCGCCTTCGAGATCTGCTACGGTAAGTTTGTCGTTTATGAGGGCGGCGTTTATCACGCAAACTTGTCACAGACCGGCGTCTCCGAATGGGCTGGTCACCCCGAGTTTTACAGCGAGACTCTTCAGTTTGCCTACGATCGCGTAAGAGACGCCCGGATGGTGGCGTAGAGCATGACGCTTCCGTGGACGACATGTTTCTGGTATGGGTGGAGACTATGTATGCATCCACAAAGTAGCAAAACAAGATAACAGGTGTAAGTATATTAAAAAAAATGCGTGAGTGAATGTGTGTGTATATGAAGGAAAAGGAAGAAAGTAAAAGGGGTAGGTGAAGGAGAGAGGAAGAGAAGAAAACAATAACATTTATTATTACGCAATGAGTAGGTAGGTACCTGTAACTGAACGTCATCATCCTATTATTCTTAAATTATTAATTTTAAATTAGTTTATGTAAGTTGTATTTGTATTGTTCTAATATTATTATTTTTGACGCTTCTATCATCATTATTGTAATGAAATTCAAGCAGCGTCAGCTTCGGTCACCCATGCGGTTACACATAAAATAACGTATACAACTAAAGCCCAGAACCCAATCATGTATTCAAGTACATTTTTCTAATAGTCTCGGCCGGGGATCAAACCCGGGCTCTCTTACACACGCTCGCCACCAGACATATTATGCCTAGTCAAGCAAAGCAAAAGCAAAGAAACCGATACAAGCCCGGTACCCTACTTCCGATGGTTGTGGGTAGGTACGCTTTGCGATAACCATATTTACCTACTTACAACCTTCGTTAGTGCACCCTCAGATGTACTATAAAAGTACATAATTACCACACCCGCCGTAAACATGTTTGTAAAATAATAAGTGGGCTAATCATTTCAGTGAGATGAAACGACCTGACACCAACTAAATCAGACACCTATGTTTAGTTCTAGACGTGATTACGCTTGTTTATAACAAGGCAGGTACCTACTGTAATGTGCGTATCACTATTGCTCGTCACCTTTTAGCTTTTAAGGCAAGTGACGCAAATTCAAATTCAAATCTTTATCTTACATAAAAATGTGGTACAAACGCTGGTATAAAATTGTATCATGGTCACACACATTCCACCAGAAACTGGCATACAAAATGAACATTAAAATGTCACAATTACAATTACATTACTAATATGTCATAATTACAATACAAATCTAGTTCAATAATAAATGTCAAGTTCAATGTTTAAAATACTCAAAATATTCTTCTACAGAGTAAAAACATTATTGTACTACCCAGTTCCTAAGTCTATCATGCAAACGATTTTAAATGTCAATGGACTTACAGTATGCGTTATTGCTGTACAATTGTGTCTTACGCTTAGGACAAACGAGACGATTTGGGTACCTATCTTGTACGAAAGTTGCATGTGTCTTTAAACGTTTTGAAGAGTTCCGGGTGAGCCTTGACAAATAAACAAACTTAACCTACTTCATTCTTAATTCCCGATACTAATATTGTAAAATAATGTAATTGACGTCTTTGTAAGTAAATATACAAACCGATTATGTAGTGATTTACATTATAATAACGAGGTTACATACCAGCAGATTTTCTCCAAGGGTTATCCCACTTCTGAAGTATTACCTTCGTAGTACTCACAGGGTTCCTGTCGTAAATTATACTCACGAAGAATAGTAGATATAAAGTTTATTCAAAGACACATTACTATAGAATTAACAGAATATAAATTGGAACACAACTTATCTATCTGACAGCTAGTCGACGACTGCCCGCACCAGGCCCGTGCTCGAGTGAACGATATCATACATTATTAATTGTGCAATAAAGAGTATTTGTATTGTATTGTATTGTATTATACATTTTTATTTGTATTTGATGAATAGAACCAAAATTACATAATGGATTAAATAACTAACATTTGCGTGAAGGGGGTAAATTACGAAACTGCTTATCCGACTTTAAAAATTATTGCAGCAGTGTAAAGAATGGCAGAGAGCAGTGTATGTATGGAAACGGCAGAAGACAGAAACGGCTGGCGATTGCTCCACCGACAAGAGTGCTACTCTTAAGTTAATAAAGAGAGATATAATGGACCTTGGAAAATAGACATATGCTATAGAAACATGTTCACTGCTGGACATAGGCCTCCCCCAAAGGGCGCCCAAGTGTCCGGTCCTGCGCCACCCGCATCCAGCGGACTCCCGCGACCTTTAGGTCATCGGTTTACCTTGTGGGGGACAGACGTATTGTTATAGTAACTATTTTATCTGTGAACTTTGAAGGCCATTTAGTCGCATATATATTTATATCTTCGTGCTAAGACTTCCTCTACCTCTCTTGCCGTATTTTTTAGAACGCAAGTAACCGGTTGGCACAATATTGAAATGTACTATTTAATAACCACTTTCCTCCCCGACCGCGTTCAATACTTTTATCTGTCTTTAAGGTAAACCATTATGATTCGAGCCTCAAAACACAGATAACGGTACTTAATGACAGTCGCGTGCGCAAGCACACTACGCCACTTATTATCAACACCTGATTACCTACACTTAACATAATTTAAGTTGGCCGAGTTGTATCAAAGTAATCCTTCCAAAAAGCGACTTTACCGTCCAGGCTAGAAGGTTCAAAATTAAGTAACAATTTTATACCAAATCTGAACTTTTTAAAAAGCTATACCAACAAAGACCGGCTGTTATTCGCTACGCGCTCATGCGCCTCACGCCACGCGTCACGCCTACCGAAACTAGACCTCTACTTACGCTTAGTTACTACGAATCGCGGCGTCAAGATATATTTGTGGGTGAGCGTTGAGGTGAGCTTAAAACAAGTTACAGAATATGTAGGGTGGCAGCTGTATGTGTGTGCTCTACTGATTTGAATAATGTTGAGTCGGGTTACGAAGCAAAACAGCTGTTGAGTTACTCATGGTAATTAGTAATCTGTTTTTTTATTAAAGTAACTATTTTATCGCATCGTTTTAGACGGAACGCCGCGTAATAAAATACAGCTTTTGTTCAATTGACAACGCGAATTACTTATAATTACAAAGCATTTTTATCTAAACTTTAAATATACCCACATTTAATTTATAAGTAAATAAAGGATGATGATTAACATTAATCGAATTAAATTAAATCGAAGTTAAATCTTTAAAAAAAGGCCCTCGAGGCATTGTAGGTACCTACCGCGGACGCTGTCGGCATTTCCTCGCTGAATTGCAATGCTGATGCGTTGGGCGAGAAAACCGCCAGCTCTTCGGTCACCAGTTACATCAGTTTTTAAAAAAATTGTTTGTATTGTTCAATTTACTTAACAATTTATATTAGTCCCAGTTTTTTAGATCTGTTTTAATTATTCAATGCAAATTGACCCGCTTTTTATCGAGTATAGTAACTCCATGCGTATAATATATCATAACTTTTGAAATATTGTAAGACAACCAAATGCATATGATGTTCTGTATAGATTGTAGACTCTTGCATACGAAATTTCATCAAAATCGGTTGACCCGGTAAGCTATGAAAGCGGAACAAACAAACGACGTTCGTATTTACGAGTAGATCATAAAGTAGGTACCTAAGTATTTAGACAAACAAATAAAATTTAATTCATTGTGTCGGTAAAACCATAAAATAGCTCATTTTATTTCATTCAAATTATTAACTTGTGGCGTAGTCGCTCTTTGAGGGGTCCGTTATGTTTCATATAATGGCGGAAAAACTAACATACTCTTGATATACAGTAAATTGATATAAAGTTATTTAACAAGTTAAGTTTTTAATTTATAATGTAACTTTTGATTTGAGGCTATACATTATCTTCGTGCCAAATTTCATCCAAACCGGTTGAGCCGTTTAAGCGTAATTGAGTACAAACATCTAAACTTTCTCATTTATAAGTGCAAAAGTCATCCAAATCGGTTGAGCCGTTTATGCGTGATTGAGTAACAAACATCCAAACATCTAAACATCCAAACTTTCGCATTAATAATATACACAGATACACAGATAATATACACAGAAGATATACAAGATCAGTGATTATTCGCATTTTATATTGACATTGAAAATTATAATTGGAATTTTAATTTTCAATATCATGACGCGGGATAAATACTATCCTATACTTATCCAGGCTGGCTATAAACTATCTTCGTGCAAAATTTCATCCAAATCGGTTGAGCCGTTTATGCGTGATTGAGTAACAAACATCCAAACTTCGCATTTATAATATTAGTAGGGTTAGTAGGATCTCCTAATAAAAGGGGCCCAACCCTTTACCAATATTGTACAAACATATCGTTATAATATTTCCCACTGCACATCACACCACAATACTAGGGATAGGTAGTTAACAAAGGGGTTAAACTTCTTAAAACTACGAAGATGCTTGATGCCCTTTTTAAGGTTCCGATACCTCAAAACGAAAAAACGGAACCCTTATAGCACTCAGTTGTCTGTCTGTCCGTCTGTCACAGCCAATTTGCTCCGAAACTACTGGAACGATTGAGTTGAAATTTGGTACACATATGTAAATTGGTGACCCAAAGATGGACGTGTACTGACTGATGACTTTTGGTAAACTGGAAAATTAAAAAAAAAAAGTTTCGCAAACTGTATTGTGACATATCAAATGAAAGGGGTTGTTGTAAGCATGTCAGCATGTTTTTAAAAATAATTTTAGCAAAAACAGATTTGAAGTAATTTAGGAAAAAAGGAGAAAATTGACCATCCCCCCCCCCCTTATCTCCGAAACTACTAGGATTAAAATTCTGAAAAAAATATGGAAAATAGTTCCTTGCCTAAAGATTACAGGGAAACCTATAAGAAGTTTGAGTATTCAAAAACACTTATGAAATTTAAATTATATACGGAGACCTCACCACGCGACTTGAACTCGCACTTGTCCGGTTTTTTTTTTTTCACAACACCAGAAAAGCTTGTTCATTCCAAACAAGCGTATGTCCTTTGGAGTCACATATGTATAAATAACATTGTGATGTTGAACAAAGTGTGAATGGGTCGTTCTTCTTTTCGACCGACAATAGCCTGTCCCTCGTCTTATTACGGCATCTCATTTGAGTAATGATGTTTACGGTTTTATAATGTTCGAATGAACGTCCATATTATTTTATTCATTAGTGATGTTTAATAAATCACTTTCTCTAACTAGCATTTTTTTTTATGTTTATTTTTTTCGTAGAATGCCGTGACAGAGTGGTAAACCAAAATGTTGTCCCCACTGAAAGAGTCCACTTTGTCACATGTTTTTTTTTAGAAACCAACCGTAAATAAATATTTATATTGGCCAGAAAGGAAACTTTAATTAGTTCTTATGAAGAAACCTATGCAATTTTTTTTAAATCGCACTTCAAAACCACAATTTTCGATAGTTCAAAAACCAAAAAAACAGAAAATCCTCGGATCATTGTCGGTAAAAAAGAAGAACGACCCGAATGCCTCGAAACCGAACTCTTGCGCACAACAATGGGTGACGATTTACTTTCGTTTCCAACAATGCAAGCGGATACGAGGTGAATGTATGAGTTTAAGTATAATAAATATGTATAATAATTTTATGAGGCAGTGATAAAAAATATAAATAAATAAATATTTAAAATATTTTTGCGGACAATCTTACACAAATCGACCTAGTCCCAAACCAAGCAGAGCTTGTACTATGACTATGGGTACTAGACGATGATAAACATACTTATATACATAGAAAACATCCATGACTCGGGAACAAATATTCGTGCTCATCACACAAATAAATGCCCGTATTAATTCAGATATATATATCTGAATTAATTCACTAAGATCTGTATAAGTACAGATAAATCGGTATATATGGCAACATTGACTGTCGTAGCTCATTTGACTCGCGATACATTGAAAATGGCGGTCATTTCAGCAATATTTTCATGTCCGCCACATAAACTAAATAACTTTTTGTGATTAACAACTAATGGCAAATAAAGAAGGATTAAAACATGTAACAATTACTTGAAATCAGATTAGGCTTCTACAAAAAAATATTCCGGAAGTCACGTGATACATTTTGAACTGTAACCCTATATATACAAGAACGCGATCAAAGAAGTATCCACTTCAAAATAAACTGAAACATTTGTGCAATGTGCATGTTGTTTTTGGCGTGATTTGAACTTGTCCCCAGCATGTCAGAGATATCCCCTCCCCATTAAATTTTTAGGGTGGATGCTTACCTTAAGCGGTGTTTGTTAAAACTCTGAATGACCACTTATGGAAATTTTGACAAATCTCTATGGAATGACAGCTGACGGCGCCATATTTAAACATTGTAAGTTGGTGCTACCCGCGATAAGCTTTTCAAAATGAGAATGACAGTCATGTAGCTGTTATTCGAAACGCGCTAATGCGCCTCACCTCTACCGTCAATCTCAATACCTACTTAAGAACGCTAAGGCCCTGGTCTCCTATAAATCACGCCGTACGCTGCGTCACAATGCCTACTATGGAGATGTACTGTTGTTATCGTCGGCCACATCAGTACATCTCCATAGTAAGCATTGTGACGCAGCGTACGGCGTGATTTATAGGAGACCAGGGCCTAAGTTACTACAAACTGCGGCGTCAAGTTGGGCATTAGCGCGTTCCGAAGAACGGCCCCCCTATTCTGTAACTTGTTTTAAGCTCACCTCAACGATCACCCACAATTATACCTTTACACCGCGATGCGTAGTAACTAAGCGGAGGTAGAGGTCTAGTTTCGCAACGGGTGACCGGCGGGGTGTGCCGCATTTGCGCGTAGCGAATACATATGATATGATACGATACTAACTTGATCTACAAACGTCATTTCTACAAAAACAAAAAGTCACAGAATACACGATACCATAAAATAGTACACTAATAACTATACTAAGGGCCGATTTTTCAATCCCCGGTTAAACAACCAGATAGGTTTTATTCTATAGATAGCGGGATTTTAAATTTTTCAACAGTCAGATAGCAGTTAACTGACGAATAAAACGGTTAACCGAGGAATAAAGTTATCTGTCAGTTCAAGAGCTAGTTAGGACCTATCCTTCTGTTAAGTTTGACGTTTTTGGGTTATGTTATGGTAAACGTGGCAGCGTCGCACTATTTATTTGTGTTTTGTAGTTCTGCTCACGTGTTAATTTAATTTTGTACGTTTTTGTTACAACTTTGGACTGATACAATGGATATTTTGACGCCGTTGATGACTTAGCTATTGAATAAGACCGACAAATTCTTGATTATACCTATATATTCACCAGCTGACAGAAAAAATAGAGTAATACGTGACAGGCCGGACAACTTCAATACATGGGATGATCACGATTTTTGGAAAAGATATCGTCTGAAGAAAAAAAGTGTAACCTACATACTTTCATTGATCGATGACAAAATTAAACCCCAAACGAACCAGTTAGTTTTGTTACATATTGTCTTTGTTTAGTTCCTTGTACTTTTAATATAACAGTAGTAAGTTAAAGTATCGCAAAAGAACTCGGTTTTAAATAATAATTATGGGTAATATAGGTTATGTTTTGTTTGGCAACAGACGTTAAATGTCAAATAAGCGTTTTATTTCTATTTCACTCTAACATGTTGAATTCTATATCCTTGCATCTCGCTCGCGCGCAGTTGCCACGAAGTTCGCTGGCTAAGACTAGAGATAACTATTCTCTGGATAAATGGTGATTGAAAAATTGAAAATCCTTAACCCACAAATAAACGACCAGTTAATTTTATAGGTTGGATAACTATTCGGTGATTTATCTGGGGATTGAAAAATCGGCCCTAAGAAGAAAATAACAAAAAACACCAGTATTCCTACTTCGGTGTAGGTATCTAACGCCCTTATACCACATGACTTGCCACTTCGTGACGCCATGTTTTTTGTCATCATCGCTGTCTTAAGGTTAGAAAAGCAAAAACAGCCATCTTGGAAGACACAAGTAGATAAAAATATTATACTAATATTATAAATGCGAAAGTGTGTCTGTCTGGTGTAGAGATAGTTTGAGTCCCGAGGTTTTATCACGAAAATTATTCCGTGGGTGAAAAGGAGAATGAATAATTTCTTAGATATTATGATTATAGCGCAAGCGAGCAAGATGAAGCTCCATCCGCCACATCCGTGAACGTAGCGATGTTTCCTTAGGGAATCGACACCGTGGGATAACAAAACCTACGTAGGTATGTCATTTTGGGATTCCTTAATTTGGGTAATTATAGTACATTGTTTAACGAGGGGCGTACGTGAAATATTGCTAACGAGGGTCTATCAGAATCTTTTGATGACTCGAGTTTTCAATATTCTTACGCCCGTGTTATACACAATGTTTTTCATCACATTTGCGAGGAAATAAATAACTACAAGAGACAGAAAAATCTATACAGCCGCACCAATCAAAAATTGACAACTTCACTTCCAGATCAGTGCTAGTGGAGCCGCGCAGCTTCAATATTTCAACCAATCACAGAGCAGTATTCTTGCGGGGCGGGGCGGCTTGACCATCTAGATTTTTTTTCAACCAATCGCAGAGCAACCAGATTTGCTTAAGCCAATCAGAGGGTTCTATGTTTTAAAACTAAACTTAACAACCCGTGGGAGGTAATACGGCTATAAGATAACTGCTATGTCTGTACGCTCGCTAGTAATAACGCCATTGACGAGCAAGTGTGATGAAAAATTTATTTGGGTAATAAAATGGAGTCGCGGGCTGAAGCTAGTCTAACTATAATTATACGTAGCTTTTACGATTGAAATTTTGAGCGAATCAATAATCCGACTAATCCGACTTATAATATTATAAATGCGAAAGTTTAGATGTTTGGATGTTTAGATGTATTTTACTCAATCACGCTTAAACGGCTCAACGGATTTGGATGAAATTTTGCACGAAGATAGTTTATAGCCTGGATTAAAACAAAGGATAGGTAGTTTTTATCCCAGGTTCACGTAGGTCGTAGACGAAGTCGCGGGCGAAAGCTAATTCATTATAAATTACATAGAATACTTTTTTTTTACTTCGCTGCCGTCCTAACACACTATTCGTGGACAGAGAAGAGTATTTTATTATTTTACTTATGTTAAATATGAAAATATTATGTAGTTCGTATTGTACTAGTTACCTACTTAAGAACTATATTTCACGTAAGTATTTACGTATTCCTCTTAATAAGTTACTCGAATTTTCAAGTAATATAACCTCCTTTGGTACTCATATTACCCATAATGTACCATTTAATTACATACTTCATCCAACATTAAACACTTAATAGGTAGGTAGTAAATCCACTATGGTTATTTCACACCATTCCAAAGTACAATGGCATTTAAAACGAACTTAACCCCATTCCAAGGTTACCGAACACGTCGATAGGATAGCTGTTGGCCCGCGCCTTGAAGAAAGCGTGGCTATTTTTGTAAACGAAAAGTAAGCCCCGAAAACACGTGTAAACGGTACAAGAGGGTTAAGGCCTGATCACACAGTCCGCAGGACGAAACTGCACGGCTATCACAAGACGGCGCGCGAGCTCTCTCGATTTTTCTCGCACTATTCGTCTCTCTCATATAAGAAAACTTAGAAAAAGAGGTATAGTGCGAGAAAAATTGAGAGAGCTCGCGCGCCGTCTTGTGATAGCCGTTCACGAGTGAAAAAAAAATGGTTATCTGTCAAATCGGTTTACGGACGATAATTTTACGAAGTATTTACTCATTTATCGTTACTACTCCTGTGAAGTTTCGAATAAAATAGTCGATCTAATCTTGTTTTTCCTTACAAATTTTGGACCCCCATTTGACCCCCTTAGAGGGTGAATTTTGAAAAATCCATTCTAAGTGCACCCCTAGACCTTATAAGGAACCTACATGCCAAATTTGGAATCTCTAGAACCAGCGGTTAGGGCTGTGCGTTGATATGTCAGTCAACGGAACGGGACAATGAGTCACACTTTTATCCGGCGTTCATAGATTTATAAGACGTTATCACGTAAAAAACATGTGTTGTTACATTTTAAGACTAATACTGGTATGCATTTTCAGTAGGTACTAGGTGTAGGTATTCCCTAATGTTAAGTATTTTATTTTTAACTATACTACTACAGGACTTAGAAATAAACAAAGATAAATTGAATGCATGCATATGACTGTATAAATTTACTTAAAAATAAACAGAGAATAAATGCAGTTTTCATTGACTTTAATTGGTTGATATTCACATACTATTTAAACGTCATATAGTAAGTGGTTGGACTTATATTATGTAAATGGTTGTGGCGCTATTTGGCTTTCCGCTTGCTATGTGTCAACACTAGCGTATTAAACGATAACGATATCTATCGCCTTATCAATTAAATCAAGGTATAAAACATTAGACTCTAGATAAACTGGCACCCAGCTCCACTCACAAACTAAAGCTAAACTTCAGTATGTTCTATAGCGAGTCAATTTCATGGTACATACCTACAAGGAATATTAGTAGACTTGGCTGTACATGGCGAAGGATAACATGGATGGACAAGTTTCCCTAGTGGATTTAGCGATTTTTATTCACAGTAGGCGGTGGCAGTGGGCGGGGCACATTGCACGTAGAACCAATGGCCGTTGGGGCGGAAAGGTTCTCGAGTGGCGACCACGTACCGGAAGGCGCAGCGTGGGTAGGCCACGAGGTGGACTGATGAAGGTCGCGGGAGTCCGCTGGATGCGGGTGGCGCAAGACCGATCACTTTGGCACTTTTTGGGGGAGGCCTATTAATATCCAGCAGTGGACGTCTTTCGGCTGATATTTTGATGATGATGGTAATTCACAGTAAGCACCACAACCCGTACCCGTCCCGTCCGGCGTCCCTGTGACCGCCGCTTTAGTAAGGTTGGCACACAAACAAGATGACTCGCATTGCGTTCGACTTTAGTTAAGTTCAACCAACTACTTTCGCAAGTTCGTATCCACCTGATAAACGTTATTGAAAACTCAACCTTGTCTCTTTTCATTACAGTTTAAATTCGCGTAGAGACGTAGGCTAAATATGGTACTTGAGTTATCCTTAGGGAAATTGTGCTCACGTAGGTCGCTCATTCATTATGTTCGTGAATGACGTCTGCGTAGTCGTGAGAACTTGCGTAGGAAACCATACCCATATAATTATCATAATTACCCATATTATTAAATGTAATATAACGTACCTACGCAAGGACATAGAAATCAAAATGCACTAGGGTTTGAATTAACTCTCTCAACTTCTCAGGTATATAGCTTCTTGGTCCTTCGTATCTTTACAAGTTTACACTCGTACATTGGCGTTTTTAACCCTTTTCCAGGCCGGCAGTTGGAAAATGACAATCGGATGTCTTATTCATTGACATTAAGATATTACGTTTGACAAGCAGTATGCAAAAGGGTTAAACATAACAACTTCACTTTTCATTACTTATGTTTTGTTCCTGTACTTATTTCACCAGTAAACTGAAATATTTAGACAAATAAAACAATACTTTTATTACATTTACTGGTAAAGGTCGCGGGAGTATACGCTGGATGCGGGTGGCGCAGGACCGGTCACTTTGGCACTCTTTGGGGGAGGCCTATGTCCAGCAATAGACGTCTTTCGGCTGATCTAATGATGATTACATTTAGATCATTTACATAAATTATTATGATGGAGGTATAACCACAATCGGATTAAAATTGAATGTTATCTATATATATAATACGCGAGCCCGATTTTTGTACATGGCATCAGATCTACAGTTATGGTCTGATTTTGATAAATGATATGTCGTTCGATTCGTCTCATGCTGGAGATTTGCAATAAGGTCTCCGATTTTTAATTTTTTATTGAAAAAGTACTAAAATTTTAATTTAAACAATCTACCGTGCGCTGACCACGTGACCTTGGCTGTGTGACGTCACGTGACGTACCTAACACCTGTTTTGACTTGAGATGACAATGTAAAATAAATAAACAAGAATTGAACTCAAACCTGTAGTAAGTTCTTCAGCATAAGAAATTATAAATGTTGAGTCGGCCACATATGGATACAACACTAAGAAAATTAAGTAAATAGAAAATAAACGATCTTTTACAATGTTTACAAAAACTGACAGACGTATTGTGTCAACTGTGGATTATTTTTTTAGTGACATAGAGTTGTCAATATTATTTGCCATGTTTATATTTATTTCAAAAAGTTTATATACTAACTTATTTTCCCATATTCGAGATGTTGGGAGAAGAATGAGGTTTAAACCTATTAATTGTCGTGGACCCCATATAGGCTTTATTTACCTTACTTAGCACAATGCCGTAGGCACCGATAGGCTTCAAATTTGAAGTAAAGATGTAGAAAACGAATTCAGGTTCAGATAATTATATTTCGATTACAGGTAGGTATAAATTGTAATTTGTCAAACCGATATGACTTAATACTGGAGAACATAAACCATTAAACTATTAAGCGGTATAAAGTATAATTGTAAGTGTCCAGAAGTAAGATTGTTGTCCCCTGACAAAAATACTTAACGACCGCACCAAATCCCTACTTACTATTAAATACTAACCTAGACTAAGATTAACTAACACCAGTGGACCACGTAGTTGTCTTGAAATTAAATAAAAATAAATAAATAAATATGCATTTGAATATTTATTTTTATTTATTTTTATTTAATTTCAAGACAACTACGTGGTCCACGCACTGGTGTTAGTTAATCTATAACCGGTAAAATATTATTTTAAACCATTAACGGTCCCCGATACAGTATTCTTTGATCTGTGCTGATACTAATAATAAACAGGTGTAATGTCTGTGAAATGTAAGTTTGTATGTTGGGGATAGTCTCAGAGACTATACCCATCGTATTCTAAAAATCCTTTCTTCAGTACCTATGTTATATATGTAGAATGGACCTACGGGATTATGTGCTATAATATTTTATCCCGTCGCTCCGCCTAGGTTCTTTGTATACGCGGCGGAGCCGCGCGGGCAGCTAGTTTAATTATAAAAGTAAGCCCTACACCCGAAAAGTTAACAGAACACCGCCTAAGATGGTACACGGCCACGGGTACGGCCACGTGTACAGTCGAGTTCATAAATATATGTACGTTCCCAAAGGTTCAATAATATCTGAGCAACCTTATTCCCTTGAAAATAGAGTCGTGTTCACATATTTTTGATCACTTTGTCCGTGCACATCTTTAAGAACTCGACTGCGTGGTCAAAAACCTGCCGGAGAAAAAGAGAAGCAGGAAGAGGACCGCTCTTAAGAAAGCATAATTTATAAATTTACCCGACCCGACAACACTCGACAGGGTGCCGTGCTGTGGCGCAAAATAATTAGGAAAGCCGACCCCGCCTAAAGTGGGATAGAGCAAGGTAGAAGAAAAAGAATTATTTAAATATAAAAAAAAACATTCGAGAGGACTTAATGCAATGCAATTCCGCTGGGCACACAGTTATTTCCTTCTTATAATTAACCTAACTGACTGGCCAACATTTATAGCTTCCAGCTTAATTTGTAGTTCCGACCAAACTCCACATGAAATGCAGAACCGAAATTAAACGTCACCAACTACCCGTTCTCAAGTAGGGGAGGGCGGGGTTCAACGTGCCGATTTTATTAAAACGCAAGATATTACCTACAGTATGTAAATTAGCCATATACGTTGTGAAGTATCTAATGTGAAATTTTATGTAGTTTTTATTAGCACGTGCTGTTTTTAGGTATAGTTTACTAGAATTCATTTATAGACTATTTTATACAAAAAGTCTGAGGGGCACAATCGACCCCGCCAAGGGGCGGGTTGTTCCGATGCTGAGGTAAGTTGTGCCGATAATAATTAATTTATGTTAAAGTGGTATGATGGGTTCTAAAATAACTAAAATACAGTTTTAATTTGCAATTAGTATATTTGATTGGTAAAGAACTTCACCAGTAGCAACATAACTCAACATATTTTACTAATTTAACAAAATAAACATAAATTATCTTCTTATGACAAACATTTGCTCATATATGTTTCACATATATTATTTATAATGAAATCAACAGGGTTCCCTGTGTGCCTGTTTTAATCAAATATTTATATGCTAGGCTAGAACATACCTACAACTCAAAAATATAATAGGTATCTACTTAAACAGAAAAACATCACCTTTTTCTTAATAATTATAATTATGTTTAACAGTCGTTGGTAGGTAATTAAGCCATAGCCATAACCTGCCTCGCCCAAAGGACATACATGTAAATATATAGTCTGAAATTAGTTTTTACTAACTAAGTAACATTATTATTCTGAATCTGAATAATCGGAAAAACCGTTTGAACAGGTATATGTCAGGCAATTTCCATATTGGATGCATTTCGAGTGCGCCCAATTCTTACATATGCTGCGTTGGATCCACTGCTCTCCTAGTTGTGAATTAATACGAGTCGCAGCAAATAATGCAATAGTACTGGTTTTCATCTTCACTTGACTCTTGTAACACTCTTCGTTTCGCAGAATTTTTATTACCTTTACCTCTTCTTTTTCCTGCGTTGTTCTTAGTACTTTTCCCCTTTCCTTTTCCTTTCTTGCTTGTCGGCTTTTTCACTTTTTTTTGTAGTAAATCCCGGGAAGTAGTGCCCTATTCGTCTTCTTTTTGTAAACTCTCATCCTGCAATATAAATAACAATTATAATGATATGGGGTTAGTTGTGCCTTTGACGGGCTTAGTTGTGCCGCGGCACAATGAACCCCCAGCCATAGGCACTTTTAACCCCGTTAGTAACTTATTAACCTACACTTCGATTTTTAAAAACACGTCTAACACAGTGTTATTTTACAATGTAATAACTATTCTTTAATAAATTATTAACACTTCACTGAAACACTAACATCAATAGCTCACAAAATCAAAAATATAGACCAAAAAGCATAAATACGAAAATATTTACTCACGTGGCACGGGAACAGCACGTGGCAGAGAGCTGCTTTGTCTGCGGCGCTGACGCAACTAAAGTGGCCGCCGACTTTGCGCGCTAGTAAAGCATTTCTCGCCGCAGTAACAGAATGCATATATCTCTTTTACTCTCGGAGATATGGTCATCGGCACAATCTACCCGCGGCACTTTGAACCCCGCCTTCCTCACTGTCCAGGGCGCAATCTCTGTTGTTGATACCTCAATTACCGCTGTACTGAGTCTGAAACTCATTACTGGTTCCATACCAAAGGGTTCCGTAGCTATGCTATTCACAAATAGCCTCGCTTCACCCCACTGCTCACCACTAGTAGTTTACTTGACGATGAGATTCGTAACAAAACAACAACGCGTAATCGGAGGTTTGTGTTACACTGGTGAGGTGAAACGATGTGAAACAGCCCAGCACGTCAATGTCTAAAATGCTTTCTGAAATGGTACAAATTCACCCCTAGTAATGTTCTAGTTATTTTTACTGATTTGAAAAAATGATACCTCGCCGAGTTTTTTACGCCGGTTCTTCCCGAGGTTTTCTTTCCGAACCGGTGGTAGTTTATCGACATTCATAGGTGCATGTAATTGCCTAAATTGAAGAATAAATCACTTTGACTTTGGCTTTGACATCGATGGGAAACGTGTGTTGAAGTCTTTTAATCCAATAAGCGACTTAAAATTGGATGAAAAATTAAATTTAAGTACCTACTTCATTTTTAAATCCTGTGTATGAAATAGTACTTACTATGCCTATAAATTACCATTTCAACATGTTACGTATCCAGGAGCCGTAGCATGGTTGGCCTTATCACGCGACAAGTGACAAGATAAGAGCGTCGACTCGTTCTATCGAACGGTGTCAGCCAGTGACGCACGCTCTATCCTATCACCTATCGCGTGACAAGGCCAACCACGGGGCCTGCAGTCCGATTCTATTAGCTGTCACATGACAGGGCGCAGCGTGCGCATATGTGAGGTGGTTCGGTGGCGAGGGCTATAAGGTGAAGACGTAGGACGCCGTTTCGTCGTGTGCCCAAAAACCAAATCAATTTTAAGAATAGTATTCCAGATGCTGATCACACCTTTTTTCACCTCACGACTTGTTCCAAAGATCCGTGACATCTACTCGTAGGTACAGTCATGGACTTTAATCGTTGAGCCATTTAGAGCTCACCTTTTACTGGATATTCCTAGCTTAACAATGAACAACCAATTAGTTGACACCTAAATGGCTCAACGATTAAAGTGCGTGACTGTACTCACTTGCCTAAAAACCTCAGGGAAGGATACGAAGGCGCGAGAAGGGCTCTGATGCGTTCAGTATGAGAAGAAGAACACAGATGGTGGCCCGCTGTGGAGTTTTTAGTAGATAAAAATACCTACCGTAAAACCACACAACTATAGTCCACTACCCCAACTATGGTCCAATAATAAACTCATTCGTTTCTATCAATGCCGATTTTGTATTTGTGATTTTATAGGATTTTATTTAAATTTGTGTTACTATATTGCCTGTCTTTAAGTTCACCCATGAAAGCAGTCCCACCTGAGCAAGTAATATGTCAATTAATTTGGACCATAGTTGGGTGACCTGGACTATCTTTGTGTGGTTTTACGGTACTACATCCAGTACCTGGTCCGCAGGTTTTTTTCACCTAGATATATTTACTAACCACGTGTGGGGTGAGCTGAAACAGCTTAGTGAATCGCATTGTACCGACAACGTGGGAACACGAAGTGTTTGAAATGTAATGCAAGGGTGTGTATTACACCATAGTGCAATGTGACTGACAAGTGGTTTTTTATGTGGGGATTCCGGTGAAGCGAAAGCAATTGATGGTGAGGGTCTGTTTGCATATATTATTTAAGTCGTTTTGAAAATTCAGCTGCAGCAATAATAAATTCTGTTACATTTTGTTTTGGACCACAACTTTAGTATATTTTTACTTAGTAGTCGCACAACCGGGAATAACGCTAGGAGGATAGTGACTTTAGTAGATTTGGTAGTTCGAATTGACAACATTAAATTTTTTCATAGCGGCTTAAACTAAAAACCATTCAGAGATTTGGGCTTGCTGAGTAAATATAAATAAATAATGGATTTTTATACTCGCTAGTTCTTGAGAAAACTGGATATTTCTTTGAAGAAGCCATTTAAAGGCTTAATGCGGATATTCCATAGATGTGCTTGTAAGAAAAAAAACTTTTGTGACATTGACATTGATCCTTCTATCTTGTCATTCTCAATGTCAAATGTGACTGTCACAGACACAGCATGCTAATTACTTTTTAATTCAATAAATTGACCACAGTACTAATCTTATTCATCCTTTAAATGTACTTATGCCCTTTTCGAACGTGGTAGTTCAAAACACCCAAACTAAGGGGGTTTAACTTAAAATAAAATGAAAAGAAAAAATACGTGTCCCCTAACTTTTCAAATACTATTAAATGCCTAAACAAAATTAAGGAGTCAGAAAAATTAAATGTTGTTAATTCCGGTAAGGGCATTTATTTCTGTTATAAGGATGGATATAGTTTTTCTATGATTTATCTTACTTCCCTATTTTTATATTACTCCCAGGTTCCAACCTTCCCCGCAAAACAACTCAAGCTACAAGTGAAATCAAAAGATTTTTCAAAAAAACTCAACAGCATTTTTGAACTTTAAATCGTTACAAATCCTTAACGGTTATTTAAACTAAAAAAATACTTAAGAAACCTTATAATGATTTTAAAATACCTATTCAACGATACCCCACATGACATAGTTCAGTTTTTTTTTTGACAATATGGCGTCTGGTGGCCGCTATTTTGAATTTTGATTACTGTCTCGCTCGCTTCAGTGACACCCACAAGATTAAAACAAATCGATTGACGTATGATTCATTCAAATCGACCCACGCGTTTGATCTCTACAGTGCCACAAAGGAACAAACATACATACATAGGCTGGTAAACACATTACCCTCCTTTGCGTCGCGCAGTTGGGTACAAAAACAAAAAATCAGGTCATAGCTGCATTCCTTAATGCACAAACACCATCCATCACCTCACGTCATGCATGACGTGCATCCCCTAATGAAGCTATTACGTGCTTTCATAACATCGACTTGGGAAACAAAGCGTTGCTCACACTTGTAATCAAATTCAGATAACCTCCTAAGACCCCGCGTACAAAATTTTGTACAAATTTCAAAATTAACTTGGAACTGTCACAAAATGTCAAAAAGTCCCTAATTCAAAATCACAAAAGCGTGCTCGGGGTCTCAGGAGGGCTGAACATCAGCAGCGACATAACATTATGACTGTGACAGTTTTTGGATTTTTGATATACTAAAACAGTTAACAAACACAGTAATATCGCAAATAATCTTTAAATTATCACGACATATTGCAAATTAAAGGATTTGCCACGCTGGATGCGTTGTGCGGTCTGCGGTCAGGTCAAATTGAAATTTGTTCATACATAATGCGGGCTCGACCTGACCGCAGACCGCAGAACGGCATCCAGTGTGGCAAATCCTTCAGAGTTAAGATATTTTAGTATGTGTTAGAATCTAACAGGTAGATAGAGTCATCGGGCGAAAAATGACCACTCACAGTTCACCACTCTTTTCTCCTACTTGAAATCAATTATTCAGCAGTAGTTGCACATTACAGCAGTGAAAACATAACGATTATAACGTGAGACTTAGAAGTGGTTCGTTAGCGAGTGTTAGGTATAACTACGTCTACGTAGTTATACCAAAACCAAACCAAACCAAACCACCAAATCAAACCAACAAAACCACCAACCAAAAGAAAGATCACATTTAAAATTCCAATTTAAAGCAATCCCAACAACAAACATTAGCTAAGAACCATCTTGACCGACAAGACTTTCGTTCATAAACCGCACTTAAATCGGTTCATCCATTGGGGAGCTACGATACCACAGACAGACATACAATATGTACATATGTAAACTTACAACACTCAGGGGGATAAAAATTTAAAGCAGGCAACACTTGTTTTTGTACTGATATAATAACACTTAATAAAAAACTTTTGATTTAACTTGTTGTTAAAACTAAAACTCACAATGCGGAAGGACCGCTGTTTAATTAAAACATTTCTCAGTAATATTCAGAATATTTATAAGAACAAATACACAACACCTATCACATCATCTTACATAGATGGCAAACATAAAAGGTAAAAATACAACATCCGTGTCTGTCAAGGATGAGCCGATAATAGAAAACAAAACTATAACAACTAATTTAGACCGTAAACGTATATAAATAAGGGTTATATTGAACTGAGTATAAGTGCTGTTTAGAAAGATCTACCGTTGAATTTCTAAGGAAAATGTTCTGTGCGTGATTTGAAACCGAAACATTTGAAACGAATGGATGCAATAAAAACATGAACAAACGAGGGCTTAAGCTAAAAATATTTGCTGTGTTTAGTACTTTGTACATAATTCTCCCGCACACCGAGGTGTAGCTAAAATTCACCCAAACGCGGTTGACACCGAAGGAGAGTGACATTATCGTTCGCCTTAGAACATATAACTGCACGGCTATCCCAAGACGGCGCGCGAGCTCTCTCGATTTTTCTCGCACTATACCTCTCTTTCTAAGTTTTCTAATAAGAGAGAGATGGATAGTGCGAGAAAAATCGAGAGTTCGCGCGCCGTCTAGTGGTAGCCGTAGCCGAGCAGGAATAGCCTTATGTCGTAAGTACTATTATTTATTGTGTGCTCAAGGACTTGTCTTATTTTTGTCAGATTTACCTGAGGCGAAACGTTCATGATAAACAACTCGACATCCTCCTTATCATAGTACTAGTTGATGAGTCAAATAACACTAAGTTGAAAATAATGAATGGTGTTGAAATAACTATCATCTACGAATTTAAATCGTGTCCTTCTTTAAGGGAAAAAGACAAAAACACATAAATACACTCCACTTTCTGCAGCTGTGTTGTTAATGAATAGGTCGAACACATATGTCTTCTACTGTTTTCTTAAAATATTTTCTACGTGATGAAAAACAAAAGCAACCCAATAAATAAGTCAATTAAAAAAACCTCCTCTCAATCAATGCAATCGATACAATTACGTCTCCCGACAAAGAAAACCAGCGACACGACAATTATTTCTCCAACACCAGAGACTGCTGTTCCCACTATTTTTTGTAACAGCCATTAAATCACTTGTCTGTCTGTTACAACGCGTGGGGTCCGAATCACACGTGGGACAATAGTGCCCCTACCAACCCTCGGCCCAACAAACCAACTAATCCTGACACCCCCTGCCCTTACACAGTCTTTGAAAATCTACCGCATCGACTTTACTCGAATGAAGGAGATAGCTCAAGATATGCTGGTCCTGTTGAAGTAACAGATGTTGTAGAAAATACGGGTAAGTCTTTTGAAGTAGTTTAGCGCTCCACTAATAGTTTAATACGTGATCTAGACGTCTATAGCGTTGTAGAAGAAAAGGAATTGCTTACAAAAGTATTGAAGTCGAGAAGTTGCAGAAATAAAGTATAAGCTAGGTTACTTAGACCCTTGGGATTACTTAGGTTAGGTTACACTCATAAGTGCCAGTTTTAAAGTTTAAGTTTATAAGATGTAAGTTTAATCAAATGTGCTAATAACACAAAATTTAGCTAATCTCCTCTGGTGAAATATATATAGGCCTATATGATATTGGCGAAATACCCCTTGACAAAACTTGAAAGCCTTAAAAGAAAAAACACAAATAATACCAATAATTTTGTACGTATACTAGTATCCTTTGTTAGTTGTTTCGTTACTTCTTTGCTGTCTGTCTGTACTCACAGTAGTTTTTTAATAATACACTGAATACGTATCTTGAGAATATATTGGAAAATGATTACAGTGCTTATGGTTTAAATTTTCAATTTACTGAACAAACTGAATGTGACTAGAGGAAAACAAAATTTAAATTCCTTCAAAGCCTGTGCAGTGCGCAATGTCGAAACATTTTCATTCTTATCACCACGAATATAAGGCACTATATTGACTGATAGTTTTGCATCGCTAAAATATCAGTCTTGGAGGGAAACATTAGGAACGTAGACTGAAGGTAATGAAATTTTATGAGAAAACCTATTTTGCGTGAAATATCTGCACAAGTTTCTCGCGACACGGAGACGCCCCGAGATTACAGTATTCTTTCTCTTTTTGGGGTAACTACGATCCTACAAAATTATACTACACCTGTTTGGTTTTAAAGTTCAAACTCCTTTGCAAGGAAGAGACGTCTCATTATTATTCCATTAAAAATTAGACGTTAATAATCATTTCACTTAGGATCCTACAAAGAAATCGTCATTAGGCTTGGTCGCCTGGCCGTCGACTCTTCTAAAAGACAATTCATTACAACTTTAATTTAGATGGATCTGCGAAAAATTCCCTATCTTACGGTTGCTCATTCAGAAAACATCCCATTAAGTAATTTTTTCCACCTAAATCTAATGCTTGGGGTGGCGTCCCATATGGTCCTCTGGGATCCGAAAAGATTTGGAAATCACCATCGTAGGAAATTGAACTTTAACTTTCAACCTGGACAGTTCAAATTTCGTCAATGCCATCACCCTATGCTGCTTAGGCAGCTGCCAATGCACTATGCGATTGCAACCCCCGAATGCAATATTGTATAATAATAATAAATTCGGAAAGACAAGGTAATATCGATTCAGATGGGGCTGAGAGGGTTGTTGCAATTATCGTAGCCATTGTCACAAGTTCATTGCATTGCAAATGCAATTTTGAAATGTTAAGAAGATATATGCGGTTCTTACACCCCTTGTCTTACCTACTATGGGTTAATTTATTGGTTAGGTATAAAAAAAAATGTTGTACAAAGTAGCAATATATGTCCACTGCTGATTTTGTTTTTCATTCGATAAAACTAAAAGCCAAAAACCACTACGTACTTTTCAATAATACACATACACGACAACATAGGAACTATTATGGAACACAAAAGTGCAAAATCAAAGTCCGTCTAGGCAACAAAAGAGCGGGAACCTTTGGATTTTATTAACACAATAATATCGCCGTTTAAATTTAATATTCCACGCATGAAATTCCATTTAGCAGAGAGCTTTGCCTAGAAAGAATCTCACAAGAATCCGAGTCCTCCAGACGACAATGCTTGGCACCATAATCTATTTGCTTGGAGCGGTCCTACTTGCACAATACTGTGAGCCGTTCACAAAAGAGTGTTTACTTAAAACCCCTTTCACACCTCTATTGTGGCATGCGCAATTCATAAAAGACCTCTGCGGGTCCTCTAGCGGCCTTCGGAATTCTCCGAGGCTAGCACTGATCAGGATTGCGCAGTAGCTCCCTTGTGGCTGGTTCGGTTGTACATTGAATAGCGGTAATGCGAGTCCTTTCATCTTTAAAAATGTTATAAGATTTTTTCTGGTGTTCGGGTTCGGTGATAGCGGGAGTGACCCGGGGACGCTTTGGGTAAGCCCGGATTGAAAATCGGCGTTTCGGGGCTTATGTGTGATTGTCACTTGGTTGGAAAATTATAATTCCCTGAAGGTACAGATTTTCTGCACGTGTGCGAAAATTTTCCGAAGCAGATTACGAAACACGCTTAGGGACATGATCTCGCAATATTGTTATGGGTGTTATACCGTATGAAGGAGGACATTTAGGTACTCGTAAAACGCTTTTGTGCCTTTCAAGGCAGCACGGTGTAACCAGTAAAAGCGAGCGGGATAAGAATTTTTCAAGATCACGTGCCTCATGCCAGTCACGCTCCGTGCCAACGGCAAAGAGTGTGCACTAAAATTTAATAGGACATAAAGGGCATGAGCGTTACGCTAAGTTTCTTGCACATACAAAACAGGGAACTGTTACCATTGTAATGGGTTCAGACATGTCATACATACATACATACATACATATAATCACGCCTCTTTCCCAGAGGGGTAGGCAGAGATCACGGATCTCCATTTGCTACGATCCTGACAAACCACTTTCGCTTCACTCACCTTCATAACATTTCTCATACATGCTCGTCGGTTTAGGGTACTTTTGACCTGGCCTTTTTGTAACATTTCTCCAATTTGATCAGAGAAAGTTCGCCTAGGTCTTCCCCTTCCAACTTGCCCTTCCACTCCTTTTATATACACTCTCTTCGTTAATCTTCTCTCATCCATCCTCTCTACATGCCCAAACCACCTTAACATACCCTTCTCAATTTTCGTGACTATATCTCCATCCATTCCACACTTATCTCTTATCACACTGTTTCTGACTCTATCACTCAGACATGTCAAAAGTCGTAAATCCCAAGACATCGTCTTATGAATGATACCACTAAATGATTAATCGCATTAATAATATTAGTATACTTTTAGCAAGAATAATTTCTACTTTTAAATCCAACCCTCAAATGACGTAACTTTTTTATGGCCTTGTGTTTTACGTGACGAAATCATCATGCTTGAATATTTAACATATGATAAAATAAAACTTAGCCTTACGCTTACTTTTTTATCTGAAAACACGCAACATCTATCATACATGACGCATATAACGCCTCCGCTTAATTTTCAGCAAAGTTTCAAAGTCAAAGTCAAAAGTCAAAGTCAAAGTGATTTATTCTTCAATTTAGGCATATTACATGCACCTATGAATGTCGATAAACTACCACCGGTTCGGAAAGTAAACCTCTGCCTCGAGAAGAACCGGCGTAATAAACTCGGCGAGGTGTCATTTTTTCAAAACAGTATACAATATATCATATCAGTATCAGAGTATTATAAAATTTTAAAATTACATTGCTACAGTAGAAAGCCTATTTATTTTACGACAGGTTTTTAGTGCAGGATTTTATCGCTGCCAAATATCCATGATGTAGTCGTTTATCTTATAATATGCTTTTGCAATGAGTGTCCGTTTTACGACAGATTTGAATTTAGAGTCAGTAAGTTCGGTAATGTGTTTTGGAAGTTCAATTTTCATACATATCAACATAACTGTCAGAACTTTTCTGTTACATGGTATTACCACTACCTGGGCTTCAATCGGCTTATATCTTCTCTTTCTTAATATTTCGCTCGTTCTGTTCTGACATGTTAGATCTGTGCGCGAGAAGCGAGTTTGCAAACCAGATTGAAATATGACTGGGAATGGAAGCAACGAATAAAAATAGACCTCCACGAGTGTTGTGAAAACAGACTTCTGACAATGGCGGCCCCCGCACAATTGTTGCTAATGCCGTGTTCAGGGCGCTTATGTTACTCCGTACGTGAGTAATTTAAAACTTTGAAGGGTGCACGAGGTGCCAAAGGGTGTGGAGGTGCCAAGGGGAGTAGAGGGGCCAAGAAATATGAGGTAGGATGGGTTTGCTGCGATATTAACTTGAGGAATTATAGTGCGGACGATGCCTTTGGGAACGAAATTAACTGAAACGAAAATGCGTCTGTGCATCGATCCAGTATTTGGGTTAATCAACAATTTTTTGTTGTTATTATGTCCCGTTAGCCAGGAGACAACATGACAGTTTCTTTGAAAAAATTAAACAACATGAAGTTTTAAAATGCTTAGAAGTTGGTCCATAAAAAATTGGTTGAACATGACAGTAAAGCCCCGCATTTTGTGGATAATAAACCCACTTTTAAAAATTACTCTGGAGACGTAACTTCTAACCATGGCCAACTATTAACAGAAGTTACTTGTTAGGAAGAATTTATACAACTACCCAACAAACACTGATAGGCCCAAGGTTACCAGAAGCGCAGGTAAGCTCAAAACAACTTTTTACAGGCTAGTAAAAGCGAAAAAGTCGTTCTTGGGAAATTGTATAAAATTCTACAATAAAATTCCAAAACACATTACCGAACTTACTGACTCTAAATTCAAATCTGTCGTAAAACGGACACTTATTTCAAAAGCATATTATAAGATAAACGACTACATCATGGATAGGAATATTTGGCAGCGATAAAATCCTGCACTAGAAATCTGTCGTAAAATAAATATGCTTTCTACTGTAGCAATGTAATTTTAAAATTTTATAATACTCTGATACTGATATGATATATTGTATACTGTTTTGAAAAAAATGACACCTCGCCGAGTTTTTTACGCCGGTTCTTCTCGAGGCAGAGGTTTACTTTCCGAACCGGTGGTAGTTTATCGACATTCATAGGTGCATGTAATATTAATATGCCTAAATTGAAGAATAAATCACTTTGACTTTGACTTTGAGAAAAAAGTAGATTCACGCATTTATACTATACAAATGACGTGTTAAGTTTAAAACACACAATAGGTACCCAGCTCACATCGACACCCACACGGAAAAGAACTCCGTTCACTGTCGATGTCGCCTCTCTCACTATCGTTTACGTAAGCCGTAACAGTAATGTTTGTAAATTATTCTCATTATCTAATAATATTGACAGTACAATACAATGCACAGAACTAACAAAAAATAATGAACGCTGAAGTAACGAATACAAGCATTTCCCGTGTGTTTACGATTAATCAGCTCGAATAAGACGAATGATTAATAATTAATAACTCTTAATAGTAGGAGATAGAAACAAGATCGATCGAAGAACTAAACAAAACATATATAATATATATACCTACCTCTCTTGCATATTATGCGATAGACAATATCTGGATCGTGGAATAATAAAGTATTAGCAACATTCTCCGTTAGAAAATAACAAAGATTTCATACAAAACGTCCGCTTTTACTTTATTGATTACTTACTAAGCTCCATGTGACTATATTTTTAATTATTTTTCGAGAAAATTCAACATTATTGATCATTTTATTTTGTGTCATCATCCCTATTGGTACAAATTAATTAACAATGCTACGTAGCTAGGATAGATTAGTAAAGACAACAACAGGGTACAAAGATTACAATTGGCTGGTACATTAATTGTGTCTTTTTTTGTTGCATGGTCAAGGTTTATGATTGTGCCTGTATCAAGTTACATTATGTTCGCTGTTTCATCGCCTAATTGATGAGTATTAATTTTAAGAACACTATTGTATTTATGTTAGTCTTTAAGGTATTTGTAATTATGGGTCATAGGTGCATACAAACTTTCGCCCCCAATTCCGCCCCCTTAGGAGATAAATCAGTCAGTCACTCGGTCAGTCAGTTTCTTCTTTTATATATTTAGATTTATATTATATCATCATCATCATATACAGGAAATGAAAATTTAATAATGGGACCACGTCGATGATAGCCAAGATGATACGATGATATGATCCCGGGATAAATAGTATTCTATATGTTAATCTAGGCTATACACTACTACGTTTACCAAAATTTTTCTTGATCCGTTTAGCCGTTTTTGCGTGATTGAGTAACAAACATCTAAACATCCAAACTTTCGCATTTTTAATATTAGTAGGATTAGTAGGATAGCAAGATTATCCCAGCATCTCCACCATTTTCCTCAGTAACCTGGCATGCAGAGGCGCGAACGCTGGTGCTTACTTACTTTCGTAAACGTACGCAGTTTAATTTACAAGCCGAAGTTGCAGACTCTTTGTTAACCAACTCGTTATAAATTGCTCCTGTTTCGACCCGGGAATTGATGTTACTTTGATTTTAGATCGATTGGTTAAAAACATACATTTATTTATCTGTATGGCATTTAACTTGACGACCGGTAAGCCTAGTGACATAGTAGGGTACGAAGCTGAAGGTCCTGGGTTCGAATCCCGATAAGGGCAAATATTTGTGTGATGAGTATGAATATTTGTTTCTGAGTCTTGGATGTTTCTATGTATTTAAGTATTTATATTTGTATCTATTAAATAATATATATCCTCGTCTAGTACTCATAACACAAGCCTTATTGAGCTTACTATGGGACTAGTTTGAATTGTGTAAGATTGTCCCCTAATATTTAATTTAAGTATGTATTTAATTGATTCCTACGTTCATCATTGTTAGTGTCCATAGACTACGGTATCCGCTTATCATTAGGCGGGACGTACGATTTTCTGCCACCAGCGTTGTATTAGTAAGATTAAGTCAATGAAGTTAAACATTTCAAGAAGTAGGGAAGATACGCCATGAAACGGATGGACGTTTAACTTTCAAGTACCTATTATTACAACTGTAGTTCAATACTTAGGAAGGAACTCGTCAAATGTCCTTAAAAAAATCCGAGATAATCCTACTAATATACGCAGACGAATTCGCGGGCGGAAGCAAGTGAATACATAAATGAATGAATGAATGAAATGAATAAATGTTATTGTTACGGAAACCATTGCTGCATTATTGTTTGAATGAATAAAACTCGATCAATATGTTATTAAAACATAATAATTCCCATTGTATTCATTGTACAAGTACCTACCATTGTACTTGTAAAGCAATTTTTTTGAACGTTGATTCAAAAGATACAGCCCAAATACAGCGGAACAGACAGTATTGACTAAACTATAGGAATTATTTCAGTTTTTTAACTGCCGACGCAAAGAGAGGGGTGTTATAAGTTTAACGCGTTTGTGTATCTGTGTATCTGTGTATCTGTCTGCTGGTATCGTAGCTCCCAAACGGATGGACCGATTTGAATGTGGTTTTTTGTGTCATAGATAATTTTAACCCAAGTGTTCTTAGCTACGTTTCAACAAAATCGGTTCAGCCGTTTTTGAGATATTGAACTTTGAAATGAAAATCTCGGGGGTTTTTCAACATTTCTAAGTTGTAGTTATTTTAAACTACATTTCGAGCACATACACTCTTTTTACCCGACTGTCGAAGCAAAGGAGGGTTATGTTTTTCGAGCGTGTGTATGTATGTGCAATAAAGAGTATTTGTATTGTATTGTATTGTATGTATATACACATGTATGTATGTGTGTATGTCTTATTCTTTGGCACGCTCTACAGCCTAAACCGTTAGACGGATTTCGACATAATGAGGTGTCGTTGGATTCCTCTTAATCGTGGGATATAATATTTGTAAAAAAGCAGTTGGGTTTTACGAAAATTCTTTTGATTTCTGTACGATATTGGGCTTGAGAACAAATTTCTCTTAAAAATGTGCGTTCAATATTCGCGCGCATAGACAACTTCCACAAAATTATTCGTGACCGAACTTCCTATACGAATGTTCTCTGTCACCTACGAGCGGCCATTGTCTTTGGTGTTCGACTGAAAACCGCCGGCCGGCTCGGATCGCTGTCAAAAACGATAAAACTGTTATAAAATGTGAAAAATGATTTGAAAGTGGTGCAAGTTATCTGATGGAGCCGGAAACCTATGGAAATGTAAGTGAGACACTATTTCTTTCGCCCAATAACTGTCGTAGTTCAAACAATTTCACTTGTTAGAGAAACAGTTTTATAGAAACGAGAACAGAGTAAATATTTGCAATCCTAATACAATAGGAAGCAAGCCCGTTATCTGGGAGAGGAAATTAACGAGACATTTTAATTAAAGCAAGTGTAAATGATAGTGGCGGCGCAGGGGCTTACTGCTTTGAAATGGGTTTTTATAAACGGGATCTCAGTTTATACCATACGAAGGTAATAATTGTATTCTCGTAGGTGTTTTAAGAGTAGGCAACGGAAATGTGGTTGACATGTATAAATGTGGGGGCTACAGTATCATATTTTCTCTATGTTAAACCTACAAAATACAATTGGTAAAAATGACACTGAAAATTTAATTTCTTGTCATCTGATCTGACTACCCCTTTTGAGAATACAGGCGTGTGAGTTTATCTATGCTTTTTTTCATTCGTTACTTTACAAGTTATCTAGTGTAATTAAATAGATGAACGTAGGCTAAAGAAGTCGAATAATAATTATGAATAACAATAATATGGGCCGCATTTCCCGTCATATTATCTTAAGTGATTGTTTCAACTTTCTGACTTCGAAAGAGACATGTAAGTGGCGATGTTACCTGCTGTGACCTGCGGGGGCCTCACATTTTGTAATTGTCGACGGCGCTGCGTTCTCGGTTTTATTGGTCAAACAAATCTTTTGCCTTCGTTTTTAGGGTTCCGTACCTCAAAAGGAAAGACGGAACCCTTAGGGCCCGGCGCGGCACCGCAGACATGTGTCTGGGCCCATACAGGATCACTTTGTTGTTCGTCTGTATGTTAACTAGGGAACGCGTGGTATCGAGTTGAAATTAAACAAACAGTCCCTTGAAGCTGTGAAAAAAATCAAACTTTTTAGTACAAACGTAAAAAAAGACACGGCCGTTAATGCCGCAAAAAACGTATATTTCAACACTCAAAGGAATCAAAATTTATAGGGTACTTTCCGTTGACCTAGAACTATGAAATTTGTCAAGTAACATACTACAAGTACAGGGAAAAATCTGAAAACATTTATAATATGTAACTATAAATTTGTACGGAACCCTCGGTGAGCGAGTCGGACTCGCACTTGTCCGGTCTTTTTTATAATTTGTAGTTGAGTTACCTATATCGTACTTAGAAATGTATTTTAAAACCAAGGTCGTACCATAAAGACTCCGATAACCGAACCGAATATTCTATTCAAACCGAAAACTAGTAACTCGTATCCACTTGGCGTTAAAGTCTTTATTTCACTCTATTCAAAATTCAATGGACTAATAAACTAGAGAGCCAACTTTCCTAAACAAACAGAACAGCATACTAATCTTTAGCGAGAGCAAAGAAGACAGACATGCCATGCCGACAATGAAATATAGCGTCCCTGCTGTAATGTGAACATTGAATGAATACGGGGCAACGTTAACAATGCTATTGGTAAACTATAAATGTTCATCAAATTTGGACTTTATGTTCCCGTGGTAAGGGTTAAGACGTTGTTACCCAAGTGGAAAGTGAAGATTGATCATGAATACACGTCGATGTGTCGTTGACTCCGCTATTAGAATGTATAATATGAGCCGTTCTGATTGCAGTTGAAAGAATTATGTAGTTATTGCGACTACTGTTTATTTTTATACATAGAGTGGGGTGTCGACGTCTCGGTTGCTATGAGTTAATGTATAATTGAATGCTTATTATATGCTGATTAGACGTTTTTTAATCGGAATGGGATACTATAGATGGCGGCATTGATGGATGTAATCGACTTACATGCACCGTTGTGCATTAGAAACACTTTAGGAACCCATACTACCTACTTAATGGCATAAATGGAAAGTAATTGTCGGTCTGTTTGTTAATTCACACGCTTTTATCTACTTTAAATTAAGATTGACTAGTGAAGAATGATTTTAGGGTTATGTACCTCAATAGGAAAAAACGGAACCCTTATAGGATCCCTCGGTTGTCTATCTGTTCGTCTGTCACAGCCGATTTGCTCCGAAACTACTGAACCGATTGAGTTGAAATTTGGTAAACATATGTAAATTGGTGACTCAAAGATGGACGCGTAAAGTAAATTAATGAACAGAAGGCCACTTTTGGGGGGGAAACTGGAAAATTAAAAAAAAAAGTTTCGCAAACTGTATTGTGTGACAGTATATCAAATGAAAGAGGTTGCTGTAAGCATCTAAGATATTTATTTTTTTATAATTTTAGCAAATACAGATTTGAAATAATTTAGGAAAAAAGACAAAAATTGACCATTCCCCCCCTTATCTCCGAAACTACTCCGAAAAAAATATGAAAAAAATTGTTCTTTGCCTAAAGATTACAGGAAAACCTATAAAAAGTTAGAGTATTCAAAGTAACGGGAAAATTTACAATATTTTTGTGTATTTTGTTTGGAGCGCCTAATGCTTAGATCATAGCAATTTTACGGAACCCTCACCACGCGAGTTGCACTCGCACTTGTCCGGTTTTGACATTAAATCCACCTTGTAACAAACTGTAACCTTAACGTTGAATGTATATTTATCAAATCAACTCAACTTTTAATATATCAGTTTTTTATTCTGCCATAATTTCTTAACTATTCTATTACGAATATATATAATGTAAAAAAAATAGATTTATTAAATTTAAATACTCAACTAAATATCTGATAAACTCCGATCTCAACAAAATAAAAAATGTGCTTTCTTTATTTTGGAGCTAGGAAATCCAGAAGGCCTAAATTGCTTTTTCAAGGCAGCCCGCATACTTCGCTGGGCAACCACAGTTGCCACAATCAGTTTAGGGGTGAGAGAAGTTGGCATAAGCAAGTGAGTAGGTATTACGAAACTGTATTATGAAAATAAACATAAGACAATCAAGAGAATTCCCAACACAGATTGCCAGTTGCGTTTGATATCGCCAGTTCGCGCTGAAAACAAAAACGGGTCAGCCAAGTATATCGCTAGTCCAACTTTAGACTCAACGTGATTGCTTAAGATCTAATTTCAAATGCACTTATTTCTAACTTAATGTCTTTTAATAGTCAAGGGATTTGTTATTAATAGCTGACAAATATCCACGAATTGCAATCGTTGGATTTATGAGCTATCGACGGAAAGATTTGCGGCGCTCGCCGTTGTGTTTATGGCTGGGAATCGACGCGTGAGCATGACGCAGATCTATCTAGCTATAGTCCAGGCAATGAACTGACAACTTGTATGGAAAAAATGACATATTTGGAAATAATTTATAATAGCTAATTTTTTTAATGTAACGGATATATTATCAATTAAATTGTTACCTAGAGGCAAAATCCACCAAGAAATCAGACATCAAAAAAATCAATATTCAATTAGCTCCTAAAAAGTCCGGATAAATATTAATATTATTTTTTATGTTTATTTAGGTTCATTTACATTTGCTTTACAATATTCAATATAAATAAAATAAAAAAGACAATGAATGTTTAATTTATATCTATAAAATTACTTCCGGGTGGAAAGTTTGGTGGATTCTTGAATAAAGCATCTCAGAATAATGTTTTAAAATGAAATAAACAAAAAAAACGCTATTATAAATTAATGTTTTTCGAAACCGTATTTTGCCTCGGCTACTAAGGAATCCACACAATTTTATATCTCGCTCGATTTATATTCCATCTTAGCCCCGCGATACATCTAGTAATTTAACAGTGATCATAAAACTTTGCCAGTAACTTAGCTTAGGTACTCTACTGAGAAAGTTATAACATTCGATCGTGCTCGTTTCAAAGCAATTCCTAGTAAGACTTATAAACCGCTTTCATGTAAAATACATTTATTATAGGATATAACTACATCACGGCTCTCTAGTGAGTTTGATATATAACAAGATTGTACATGTTTGCAAGTTTTATTCCTTGCGAGAAAATTATGAACCACTTACATAGTCTAACTACGTAACTACGGTATATACTCGTAGCTATATTTAAAAACCGGCCAAGTGCGAGTCGGACTCGCGCACGAAGGGTTCCGTACCATCGTAAAATCAAGTCTGTTGTATGGGCGCCCCAGTCCGACTCGCACTTGGCCGGTTTTTTAGTATTTGTTGTTATAGCGGCAACAGAAATACATAATCTGTGAAAATTTCAACTCTCTAGCTATCACGGTTCTTGAGATACAGCCTGGTGACAGACAGACAGACAGACAGACAGACGGACGGACGGACGGACAGCGAAGTCTTAGTAATAGGGTCCCGTTTTTACCCGTTGGGTACGGAACCATAAAAAATGTTTTAAACTTTATTGCACAAATAAGAAAACAAAAAATTAACTTAATGCCTTCAGGCATTCTCTACCAGCCAACCTTTGGGCTAAAGATAAACTATAGTGGCGCAGTATCCTAAATGCTGAGACTTGAATGGAAACACAAATCAATTAATGACATTAATATACATACATATAAACATACGTGTACATACTTAAATACATACAATTATAAGTACCCGTAAAAAAAGATCGACCTGGTGAAAGTCGCGGGAGTCCGCTGGAAGCGGGTGGTGCAGGAGGGCCCATCACTTTGGCACTCTTTAGGGGAGGCCTATGTCCAGCAGTAACGTCTTTCGGCTGATATGATAATGATGATGATGTACAATGATATCATGGCCCCGGCGCGCACCGTCTCCCATAGAAACTCACCCACTTTTTAGGGTTCCGTACCTCAAAGGGAAAAAACGGAACCCTTACCTATAGGATCACTCGTGCGTCTGTCTGTCCGTCTGTAACAGCCTATTTACTCCGAAACTACTGGACCGATTGAGTTGAAATTGGGTAAACATATGTAAATTGGTGACCCAAAGATGGACGCGTAAAGTAAATTAATGAATTTTGAACAAGGGGGCCACTTTTGGGGGGTAAACTGGAAGATTTAAATAAAAAGTTTCGCAAACTGTATTGTGTGACACATCAAATGAAAGGGGTTGTTGTAAGCATCTCAGATATATTTTTTTATAATTTTAGCAAAAACAGATTTGAAGTACCTAATTCCTCCCCCCATTATCTCCGAAACTACTAGGCTTAAAATTCTGAAAGAAATATGGAAATTCGTTCCTTGCCTAAAGATTACAGGAAAACCTATAAGAAGTTTGAGTATTCAATGAAACGGGAAAATTTACAATATGTTTATGTATTATATACGGAACCCTCGCCACGCGAGTTGAACTCGCACTTGTCCGGTTTTGAATACCCACCATGCTTAACTTCTGTCGCTAGCACCGATGATGAAGACCACAGATGACTTATGGAACTCGTATTTAAAACTCTAAAAGTACGTTACTGATTCTGATATGATTCCGTTGAAATAACAACTAATGAAGTGCTAAATGACAAGTGTGCCAAATCGACGGAACTCCTCAAATATTATTGGCCCACATACACTGCCGTGCAATACTTAAACAACAGTAAGTGCTACTTTTGCGATTTTTTGTTTTTTCTTGATCTTGGACCACCGTGTCGAGACGCACACGTGTATATAGTCCACGTGCGATTATGACAATGGGAACATATAAAAATCGAAACCTCCATGTACAGTAAATTAGAAGAATTAAGTAAATTATTGAGATAAAACTAACTAAACTGCCGTAATAAAGTTGTCGGCTGTGAATTTTAAGACTTCACTGATTAAAATACAGTAAAGGTCTCATTTTAATCCTAGATTAACAAGTAAAGAGAAGTTAATATTTACGCCAAAAACTGTTTAAAATGCAGTGCAATATAAATGTTCTAAAATATGTGTACTGTGTTTGAAATATTAAGGATTTTTTAGCATAATTACTAATTAAAATGCATTAAAAATGCTCACTTACTGTGATTTAAACTGTCGTTTGGCTATTTTCAAATGTGTCCACTGCAATCGTGATGGCAATTTACTGTACATTAGGTTGAATATTGCTCTTCAGTTTTGTCTCCGACGCTGTGCGAGGCGGACCGGGCGCGTGTAACACTGGACTGCCGAGATAAGCAAGTGTTCAATACTTACTTTGCGTACGATTTTTATATACATATATTACCATTTTCATTATAACAATTGTTTGTTACATTGCTTTAAATGTATAGTGGACTTAATATTGTCTATCATTCTGACAATATTTTATTGAACTTGCTGAGGTTGTTAGTATGAAGCTATGAATGTACTCGTAGTTATCTATGAATGTTTATGTAAACTGAGAGATTTAAGTAGTTTTCAAGTGTCGTTTCAGTTAGATAGATTAACTACATTGTAGGACAAAATAATATCGATACCATTGATAAAATGCGGTGCCATCGATTGTCCTACAAGTTGTCAAACACGGTATAAGTATTATAGTTAACACACCTCCGACACACGCTGCTGCTTTCCAAGGATTAAATTTACGTATAGCTTGATTTTTGATGATAAATTTTAATATGAATGAACCTGTCCCATGACATAATTTCAGTTTTTAGGGTTCCGTACCACAAAGGTGAAAACCTCTATGGTGCGATTGTGTCTGTCTGTCTGTTTATTTTATTGGTTGGACCCGGTCACTAACTAGTTTGTTATTAATTTGTTTACATATGTGTATACAAATATAAAGTGCGTTTAAAATTAAATAAAGACTTTTACTAGGTACAGGAGTATTCTATTTCTATTTGCAGAAAAATGAATACAAGATCATAAAGAATATTGGCCATAAAAGATTAAGTGCCATGGAAAAAAGTCCGATTTTAATGATACTCGACGGGTTACTACTAATTACAACTACTTAGTAAGAGATATTTATTTTAATTTCTTATGTGTAATACAATTGCACTTTAATCATTGATGTGAATTACATTTTTTTAATATACATATGTGTATTCTTTGTAAACATACCTTATTTGTACCACGACGTGTTGGTATCTCGAAGAACCCAATCAATATATATACTAAGTAAATTACAGTAAATTGTTATGAATACTGTACTTTAGCTTGCAATTAATTCAAGTAGCTACTAGTGTACGAGGGTTGTTTGCAGTAATCCGCTTTTTTACTGCACTTTATTCTGCATTTATTGTGTTTTTAGTTCTTTTCGAGAGTACAGTAAAACTATAAAAAATTGAAAAATAGCAATAGTTTATTCAATAATTGTTAAAATAAAAAAGTGTTCACTTATTCGTATTTCATGTATTCCATGCTATATTTTGACAATCAAGTAGTAAATAATCATCGAAAACACCAAAAAAAACATGTTTGAAAGGGTTTTTTGCGTTTTTCTCGAAACTCACTTTTTGCACTTACTGTTGTTTAAGTATTGCACGGCAGTACAGTGATATGGTTGTTGTCTGTAATAATCAACGTATTTACTCTCGGAAAGCAGTTCATATGGCTTGGCGGAGTACTAAATTAAAGTCGTTTAAAACTTTGCTTTTAAAGTAAATTATTCTTTTTCTTTTTTTATAAAAATGGAACTTGTACCTAATATTGTTATTGAAACTGAATTTTCCAGCGCCTTGGTGCAAACTGTAACGTGTTAATTTTTTGTATAAATAAATAAATCGTGAGGATCCTTATCATCAATCATAAATAATTGAAAAGACACGCTTACGTGCGTTTGAAGGAGAATTTTCTAGCTTGCCTAACGTTAAGAGGGAGATCGTTCCAGAGATGAATTGCCTGAACAGCGAAGGAATTTGAGAGGAAACCGGTATACTCTATCTATGGATATAATTATATCGCGGCTCTATTCGCGGCAGGTGAGACTATTTAACGTGGCCGACTTTTTTATTAAACTGTCATTGGAATTGGAATCTTATACTTTGGACGGTAGAGTTGTTTTTTGAATATGACTACTTTGATGCAATTCGGCCAACTCAAATAAGCACTTATATGTTAGCTACGCCACGACAAGGTTATAATTAAATACAAAAAAGCCTTATATTTCTTACAGACTACAATAGTACATTGTGTTACAAGTACGGTAAGATATGAATTACGAACGAGAGTCTATTAGAAGCCCGACGCCGAAGGCCGACGGCTTTGATGACTCGAGTTTGCTACAATCTTACCGTACGTCGCATACAATGTTTTTCATCTCATTGACGAGGAAACCAATACATTTTTAACCAAATTGTTACTAATCGTAATAAAAACTACAAAATGTTAGTCGTCCATTTTGTTGAATTTGACGTGAGGCGCTTAGAGCAAAGACCCTTCTGCATACAGCCACGATTTAAAATCTGTGTGGTGAAAAACAGTTACCTATCGTCGGTTAGTATAAAAAAACTTAAATGGCGTTGTTAAAAAAAACTAGCTAGTAAAGCTGATGGTCTGCAAGAACCCCTTGGGTGGGTAAAGGCCTCCTCCAAGGATGACGTCTCTGTCCTTTGCTTGTCTTCTCATTTCTGATATGCCTATAATATCATATTTTATTTCGTTAATCGCATGTTCAAATTGCATTAAGATGTCGTGAATCGATAGGGATTGGGCGTTATTGATTAAAATATATAGCTGTCCTTTTTTTTGACGACTAGGTTATATTGTGTTCAATCTTGCAGTGTCGCGGACCCTTGATCATCATAAGTTTTATTGACCAAGCCGCAGACAACTGCAAGTGATTGTGGCGGCCTTTCCAACCGCATCAGTATGCAATAAGCGTCGTTTTGGCATTCGCGTTGCAACATGTCATACTTTAATAGATTGTGAATGTTCGTCACGACTGTTTGTGAACATTTTCGGAAATATGTCGGTACTTGTGTTTGCGGTTGAGGAGGGAATTTCAATTGTTTGTCTTCCACAATTTCATTTGCTTTAATCACTTCTTTTGTGACATCACGCCATTTGTCAGGTGTGTGTTTTGTTGGAAATATATAAATAGATAAAAATTATACTACCTATTTATATAAAGCTGCTCACTGCTAGTTAGCACTGTTAGTTGTTCACTGATAGTGATTACTGGTACCTACTTCTACTTTTTAACTATAAGTAGGTACTATGACTTAATGAAAGAAGAAAGAAAGAAAGGAAAGAAAAGAAAATACATTTATTTAACCGTTTAACGTCACAAATTACACGATTAAACAAACAAAAGAAAAAAAAACTTAATAAGAGGACGTTAAACAGGACCCGACCCCACTCAGCATAAAGCCACGGCAAGACACAGCCACTAGCCAGCTGAGGCGCTGATTTTCGATGGGGACCTAACTTAGAGACTATCACAAGTGGCGACACAAACGCCAGGAACTATATACTAAACCAGGAGCCGTAGCATGGTTGGCCTTGTCACGCGATAGGTGATAGGATAGAGCATGCGTCACTGGCTGACACCGTTCGATAAAACGAGACGGCGCTCCTATCTTGTCACTTGTCGCGTGATAAGGCCAACCATGCTACGGCTCCATGAATATAATTAACTTTGAAAAAATATAAAATAAATTAAACCTATACAATTAACATAAGTCACATAAAATTTAAATGAAATAGATATGAGTGATGTGATGTACACGTGATTAGATTGCATATGAAGATTATTAAGGTAGAGCAGAAGGTAAGCCAAATTAAGTAAATAAATTGTTAAAAGTGACTCTAATTAATACATTAATGCGATATCAAAAGCCAAGCTGGTGACGGCGACATCTCCATATTCCACAAAAGTCAAAAAATTCCAAAAAGGTCCTATGATCGTCATGTCACGATCTGTTATTGCAACAGTGGAATTTTGCCCGTGTTCCATCGCCGGTAAATGAGGTTTAAGGTTGGACTATTGCCTAGTGTACATAGTGTCTGATCTGGTTAAGTGACATTAAAAAATAAAAATAGTTTCAAGGCTCGATTAGACATTCACTAACTTATGAAAAACCTGACTTGAACAGATCATTTTACAAACATGATGCGATAGTGGTTCACGTACCGAATCTAGAAATATGGTTAGCGACAAAAGGGTGATGTTAGGTTAACACGGAATGGGCCCTTTGAAAAATAAATAACAGTCCTTTTTCCTTATGACCTTCCTTCTGCATTTTGACTAGCCATGAAACGCGACTCACCCAAAACATTGAGAATTTTAGTTTCGCTATTAAAATCTCCGTTCTAAATTGGCTTCAGCGTTCACCACAGACAGACCACAAGCAATAGACAAATCCATTAACATTTTACCGGCATGAATTATTTGCAAGTTGACAGTTCGGTAGCCACGCCGCGTTGCAGTGGTTTAAATATTTATACTATCCCACATACATCAGCCGTACAGCGACCGATATTCATATAAATTGTGCAAGAACATTTTTTGAACGAGTGAGAGAAGCGATGGACGTTCTCAGTTTCAGCTTAGGCAAAAGAAAATGTTCTGCTCTAAAGGTCGCATGTCTCAATCAAACGAATCTCAAAAATTAGGTAGGTAGTTTTTTTTTGTCGTTGGATCTTAGGTTTTAGGCTCACGGAGCCAATCCTACTAATTACTAATATTATAAATGCGAAAGTTTTGATGTTTAGATGTTTGGATGTTTGGATGTTTGGACTTTAGACGTTTGGATGTTTAAATGTTTGGATGTTTAGATGTGTGGATGTTTGTTACTCAATCACGCTTAAACTGCTTGAACGATTTGGATGAAATTTTGCACGAAGATAGTTTAAAGCCTGGATTAAAATATAGGATAGTTTTTATCCCGGGTCTACGGAGACGAAGTGGCGGGTGGAAGCTAGTACTAGTTTATAAAATACAAGTACCTACGTGATTCTCCTCTTTCTAATTTACAGCTAGTATACAAAGTAAGAAAATTCCGTGGTAACGAAATGTGTGTGCAAATGCACCTTACGCAAAGGTACATGATACATTGCATTTACTGTATACCATGTAAGTATCATCGCTTACTGAATGCGTTGGAAATACTTAGTCTTGTCATAGCTTAGTCGCATTCTAATTGGCAGTGATTCTGATTTTATTTACTTACTATTTTGACAAAAAAAAATAGCTAAAGAGACGTGACATTAGTTGATTCCTACAGTAGCTCAAGTAAATTTGCATTTCCATCTTTTATATTCGCAATGCGTATCTTCTTTTGATGAGTAAAATAACATTCATATTTAGTAGCTCGTGAATTACAAAACATAGCCAAGTTACTCAGTCTTGAAAAGTATCTTAATTCCAAGAAAATATGTTTATAACATTTAGTCGCTCTGAAACAACACTATGAGTCAATTTACTAAGAAATATGTCTGGCACACTTCAGAATTCTTATGAAAACAAATATATATTACTAGGACCCGTTAAACTTTGTACTTTTGCGAAGGCAACTTAGCAAACGTACCTTAGCTGTATGCTAAATAAATTAAGTAACCAACTTAGCTAAACTTAAGAGAAAGAGAGAAAAAAATAATTTATTCAAACTTAAATACTTTACCTACTTATAATTGCAAATTTACATTAGTCAAAGTCAAAGTCAAAGTGATTTGTTCTTCAATTTAGGCATATTACATGCACCTATGAATGTCGATAAACTACCACCGGTTCGGAAAGAAAACCTCTGCCTCGAGAAGAACCGGCGTAAAAAACTCGGCGAGGTGTCATTTTTTCATAACAGTATACAATATATCATTTCAGTATCAGAGTATTATAAAATTTTAAAATTACATTGCTATAGTAGAAAGCCTATTTATTTTGCGATATGTTTCTAGTGCAGGATTTTATCGCTGCCAAATATCCCTATCCATGATGTAGTCGTTTATCTTATAATATGCTTTTGAAATAAGTGTCCGTTTTACGACAGATTTGAATTTAGAGTCAGTAAGTTCGGTAATGTGTTTGGAATTTTATTGTAGAATTTTATACAATTTCCCAAGAACGACTTTTTCGCTTTTACTAGCCTGTAAAAAGTAGTTTTGAGCTTCCCTGCGCTTCTGGTAACCTTGGGCCTATCAGTGTTTGTTGGGTAGTAGTACTCATAGGAAAAACTTGATTTTTCTTGTTTTATTATCATACGACTATCATAATATCTTGTATTAAAAAGGAATACTCGACTTGCAAACAACCTGTGCCAAAATTCGTTGGCTTAGCAAGTCGACCTACAGCTGAATTGCCAAAGCATCTCTCATCAGTCATCACATCAGTTTAGATAAATGAGATGCAGGTTAAAAAAGCGATATTTTTTTTGGGTTTGATTCTTCTCTCAAAAATATCTTACGTTTACCAACCATTTGTTGCAAAAACAACAACTACATGATAACCGACTAGTCTCAAAGTTACGATAAAAATAACATAACAAGTTAATAACAAACTAGGTCAAACGAATACTATTCGTATTTGTGAACCTATTTACGTGAATGTTTGTAAAACAATGGAATTTCAAGTCGAGTTTAAAAGCAGACCTTTGTTTGACACTTGTACCGAGAGACGTAAAATGTAAGCATCATGCGGAAGTAGGTCAACTGCAGTTGCACATAAAACTACGTCATAATACACAGGCAGACAGTAAGCCAACTGTATACAAAATTTATCAAGTGGCGAATGATAAATCAAAGTTATAGTGTTGCTAAACAACGTAGGCTACACCAGCTAACTCCTGAGAACTCCGGAGGTGTCGAAAGCATTTTTCCTGTCCAATGGCAATTAATGGCATACGGGGACTCGACGAGACGAAACATAATATGGAATTGAATGCTTAGCTAGCGGCATCAACGCTATAAATGCAGGCAACGTAATGGAAACTCGGGAGCTTTGTCGAACTTGGCTTGGTTGACGTCTTCTGCAAGTAGTACCTAACATATTTCCCTAGTTGCAATGTTCTAAAATTTTGAGCTTCCGCTGTGCGATATAGTAACTTGGTGTTTCGTAAGTTGAGACTGTATTTTGATCATGGTTCGTGCGTAGCTTGATAAATACATTTACAAAGGTCCTATGATTAATCATGAAGATGATGATGATGATGATGATGAATCCTTTCTAAGGATAACGTAGGAACCTTAGGAACAGTATCTAACGGTTCGAAGTGCAGTCAAAATCAAATACCAGTGAGCATAATGTACACAGAATCATTGACACATAAAGTGAGAGTGGTTTAGATTGTGGTTTGGTCATATTGATAACTGCCACAAGGTATTAAAATGTCCAGCAACTTCTGAGGTTGATCGTACGCAAAGATAGGAATCCATTGGACACACCCAAGCTTTCTTTGTTGAATATATCATGCATTATGCAAATGAAATCCCTAATACATATCCAATCCAACCACAAAGACACCGACCAAACAACTTATGACAGCATGAGATAAGTTTCTGTTGAGCTAAATCACAAGTCAACTAGCTGCCCGTGCGGCTTCGTCCGCATATTGCAAAGAACGCAGACAAACCCACAGGATAAAATATAGCCTATATCCTTCCAGAAAGTCCATTCATTCTATAAGTCGTTCCAGAGATTTTTCCCTACATAGAAACCCACAACGCTACAACATTTAGTAATTTTATCACAAAGACACTACTTACTGATGTCAACACTATACTGTAGCACAGGTACCGTATTCGTTTCTCAAGGAGCAACATTGTCTTTAGAACCCAGGAGAGCTGAATCGGCAAATTTAGATGAAATCTTTACACACCTGCATCCTCCAGGGTGCCTTTGTTAGAATGACACAATTTTCTACCGACGATACTGCAGTACTCTGCGAAATTACATTTTTCAAGATCGTCTTTGACCCCTAGAGACATGTTTTGCACGAAAACCGTGCTTGCAGTATAGAAGACAAAGACTTCGATAAGTAAAATACTCTTTATTAAAATACTCGCTTCCGTCCGCGACTTCGTCTGCGTAGACCCGGGATAAAAGCTATCCTATATTCTAATCTAGGCTATTAACCATCTTCGTGCCAAATTTCATCCAAATTGGTTCAGCCGTTTAAGCGTAAGTAAATAACAAGCATCCAAACATCTGAATATCTAAACATCCAATCTTTCGCATTTATAATATTAGTAGGAAGATTGGAATTCATGTATGTCGTGATTTTACACTCCTACATTACTAAGATATAGGTACCCAAGAGCAATGCAATTCGGTATACTTTTTAGAGTCAGAAACGCGCACGCTAGTCTCCTGAAGTTGCAGGCGTCCATAGGCTACTTCCCATTCCCATCAGACCGGCCGTGCGGTTGTTTGTCATCGACTCGCACCGAAAGGTTAATAGTGTAGAAAAAGTACCGACAAGTATCAAATCATTCAATGCTTCGAACTCGTTTTGGTACTTCCTTCTACTTTTTATCTAAAACCCCCAATGTACCCGAGTAAAAAGTTAATAGGCTCAATTCATCTTAAACCCAGATGAAAGAAAAAAACAAAACACAGATTAATCACAATCAACTCAATGCATTACCTCAAAGACAATTCATGCTTACACAAAGTAATCTCATGAAAAAAAGAGATAAAACAATGCGTCTACGCATAATGGCGCCTAACTTGGTAATTACGTGACACGCACACATAGAACGCTTAGTGCTGATTGGTCGATCAGCTATCAACACGCTCGAAGGTACAATGGGCCAAATAAAAATGTGACATTCACGCCAACGCTCGAATAGTTAGGACTTGCTCGAAGGGTTTGAAGGTTTATTAATTTAATGTCAAAAAGTATTGATTTATAACCTAAAACAATTGTAGTAAGATTTACATTTAAATTACTTTGTATTGTGAAATTATTCTGCAACGTTTAAAGAAACATTTTACTAATTTAGCATCGGCTTTCTAATAAATAAATACGTTTGCCAGGCCGCTGACTGAATACACTGTCATAAGTCAAACAGACAAGTACAGTCGACTAGAAAGATATGTAAACTAGTACCTATATATTTTTTGCCTTACCTTAACTTCGACGCAGTTATCGCTTTTCAAGTTTAAAACCGAAATCCAAAACGATATGACTGTACCAAATAAGTATAAGTAAGTTTCAAACATAGCTCGTTATGATGAACTATTACGCGATATTAAAATCACATTAAAAATGTAACTAAACAGTCATGTTCTTTTGTACGCGGTCTCATTCCGGCGACCTTGAGTGCGTCGGCGCATGGCACACGCACGGAATGCTAACGCGGGTTACACCAAATATTATGGCAACTCGAAAGCTACTAGATTCTAGCTAGAACGAACGTGTCACGCACGAGTAGACGGTGTAACGCATTTGCAATAATGGAATTTATGTTTATAAATGAAAGTGAGTTAAATGACTTTATGAGCGTAGTAGTATCATCATCATCATATCAGCCGAAAGACGTCCACTGCTGGATATAGGCCTCCCCCAAAGAGTGCCATAATGACCGGTCCTGCGCCACCCGCATCCAGCGGACTCCAGCGACCTTTACCAGTGAGTTCGGTACAATTAATCCATCCATTCCATACTAATATTATAAATGGGAAAGTGTATGTGTTTGTTTGTTTGTTTGTCCGTCTTTCACGGCAAAACGGGGCGTCGAATTGACGTGATTTTTTAAGTGGAGATACTTTTTGTCTCTTTCTAACCCCCCACTTCTCCAAAATGGGGAGTGGAAGTTTGTATGGGGCATTCCGCAATTTTCAAGGTAGAAAGCTAAAAATTGGTATGCGGACTATTTGTGACTAACAAAAAAATCGTGTATCTTTTTTTTTTTAATCTGCACCCAACCCCTTAAAAGAGGGGGTGAAATTTTATATGGGGGTCCAGATATGTAGAGTCGATATGTAGAGCCGATATGTAGAGTCGATATGTAGAGTCGATATGTAGAGTCGATATGTAGAGTCGATATGTAATGTCGATATGTAGAATCGATATGTAGTCGATATGTAGAGTCAACACCTATCTAAGTACACAGTGGACATCTATCTAAATATGTAGAGTCGATATGTAGTCGATATGTAGAGTTGAAATGTAGATTCGATATTTATAGTCGATATGTAGAGTCGATATGTAGATTTGATATGTAGAGTCTATGTTCGATATGCAGAGTCTATGTAGAGTCGATCTAAATATATAAAAGACTGAAACTGAGATACACCTTTTTTGTAGACGGTTAACATTACTCTTAGTATGAGGGCGTAGCCGCGGGCAAAAGCTAGTAAATAAATAAATAAATAAAATAAACAGTATATATAAACAAATAAATAAAACAAACAGTAGTCGAGCGTCCCTTAAGACAGCCAAAGAATAATTTATAATTTGACGCGCCGTAAAATAAAAAGTATTCAGGTAACGCGATACATAATTTTCCTAACGATCCCATTGAGATAGTACAGAGGGGCTACCGCGACACGAAATCCGTCTCTGTCGCACTTGCGTGTTCGCGGTAGGCCTTCTGGAATTAGGAATGAGACTATAAATTCATAGGTGCAGTGCTCGAAAGCTATTAGCTGTATTTATTACTTCGATAACAAACAGCTAACTTCTAAAAACTCATATCTTTTGACAGAAAAACTTTGAATTCATTTCACAATTGCATCCAAATAAGGTTGATTTTTAATTGTAGCGTTGGTTAAGATACGTGGTTGCAAGATAGTGGTAGTAATGTAATAGGTAGCGGAATACTTAGTGTCGACAAGTATAAAGCCCAGCTTAATGTTGAATATCCGTAGTTGTCAGATTAAGGGTAAGTTTATACAAGTGTTGACGTAGTTTACACTGTAATTCTATACTACATAAAGAGAAAAACGAGGTTGCATTTAGAAGTATAAATCAATATAATTTTATCATACGTATCTTTACGGCTCCGGTTTTTATAAGTAAATAAATAAGATAGAACGAGATGAGGAAATGAGTGACCTTGGAACGAGGACCGTAAAACCCCTTTTCAGGCTTAAGCCTATCGATTTGGTAACCCTATTAATTTGGTAATCTTATGATAACCCTATTGTTATGGTAAGCATATGTTAACCCTATTGAGATAGGATTTAGGGTTAACTTATGGTTACCACATCCGATATGCTTACCATAATAATAGGGTTACCCTGTCAGTAAGGTTACCTTATCATAAGGTTACCATTATGGATAGGGTTTTAAAAACAACTTCTAAAATATATGTATGTGTGTCCTGTGTGTTTGTGAATAAATGTATTTTCTTTCTTTCTTTCTAAAATTAGCCTATGGAAAACTCTGATTAGGTTAACCGGTTCCGGTCCCTGTGGAGTTAATATACCTATCTCGCTCTCTCTGATAGCTTGCAGGAATGCCGTTTTTAGGTATGCCGTTTTAAAATGCAAACCAAACTAAGTTTGTATGGAGAATCGACTTATACTTATGCACGAGTCTAAAATTCCTTGCCACGCAAGCAAAGCCGCCGTGAAAACTAATGCCTGAACGCAATTGAGTCACACTCACGCTTCAAACATGTCATCTAAGTAATCTTTTGGCAAGCCTTAAACTAAAAATTGGAGTATATTTTCAAAGTACAAATACATAAAGTACCATTACTGCGCCGAATATCGCCGTCAATTGAATTGAGTAAGCTGTTTTGGAGCCACGCCAAAGGCATGAACTTGTGCGATGAGCATACGTCGGGGTTTTCGGAGCGGGAATGATTTGAGAAAGAGTAGAGATAAACAGATATGTTAGTCTAAGAAAATATCTTATTATGCCTAATGAATAACTACCTCTCTGTGAGTTGTATACAATCTGTGACAAAGTTTTATTTTAATTTCCGTAAAAGTCTTATAACTTATAAGGTAACAATAAAAATAACTTTAATTAATTACCTGCTGTAAATTGAATAGTTGACACGATTTTGTGTTGACTGATTATTTACAGTTTTTTTAAATACAATTGCATATAAGTTTATCTACTAGACAAGCAAGGGTAACGGTTGACAATAGGTGTCTAATACAATGTCAATCTTGACGCTCGATATCTATGAAGCATTTTCTTATAAATTAATAGACTTAACTGAAGAGGTTGATAATGAATGACCAATATAAAATATGTACCTATATGTATGATTAATCTTTATTTATTTTTCAATCAATTATTCATTCGGTAGAAACCTACTAGGGTACGATCTGTTTTTAAGTAAATACCTACTCTTTGGCTAATGTCAAACGTTCCCGCTCCGAAAACCCCGATGTATGGCGATGAGACTTTGAGCATCGTGGCAACATGTGAAAAAATAATATTATAAACTTGGATATTTTTCCTTACCCTAACCTAACCCACTAACCTAAGATTGTCTGGGGTAGATCGCTCTTTAGCGATAATACCGCTTGGTGTCTACCACAGATTATATCTAGGCTAAGCTTCATCTGTTGTTTATTTTGTGAGCTATTAAGTGTATTGTACGTAGGTACAAATAATAGGTTAATAGCACTTAAAATCATATTCAATTCTTTCACGGAAAATTATTTTGAACAAGATCGGTTCAAAGGGTTTCGAAATATTGCTGAAAGGCTGCCTTCCCTATAGAAAAGGACGTAAGTGCGGTAACATTGATGTGACGATACGACCTTTTTAATATTTAGCCCTTCACGCACTTGGCCGGTTTTCTATCATCATCATTTCATGGGTAGCCATATTATAAAAAGGTCGTATTAAAGGTTATATTATATTAAAAAGGTCGTATCGTCACAGAAATGTTACCGCACTTACGTCCTTTTCTATAGGGAAGGCAGGCTTTCAGCAATATTTCGAAACCCTTTGAACCGATCTTGTTCAAAATAATTTTCGGTGAAAGAATTGAATATGATTTTGATAACTTTTACAATTTTAAGTACGAGTTCCATAAGTCAGCTGTGGTCTTCATCATCAGTTCCACTTCACCAAATTTGTGATTTTCGGGTGTAAATACACTAGTTATAATAGAAAATACCCAAATTACTACACGCGCCTTAAATATTTGAAGAGTTCCCTCAATTCCTCATGGTTCCCATCATCTAACTGAAGTTTTGATAACAATGGCACCCAGGGATCGTATACCGGTATTTTCACCATACAAAAATACCGGTTTTATTTCGTTCAATTTCGTTCTTTGGTTTATAATATTCTTTTTGTAACAGGCTGTCTAATAATACGAAAATGTTACCTAAATACATGATAGACTCCTACATTAAGAGCCTAAAATAATTTAAAATATTAGACTACTTCGGGGACTTTTAAAAAAACCGGTTTCGATCCCTGATGGCACCAACCTGGAAGCATATACTTTCAAATAAAAAAAGAATTGTACTAATCGGTTCATAAATGACGGAGTTCTGAGGTAAAAAAACTATTTAAAAAACTACCGAATTGAGAACTTCCTCCTTTTTTTGAAGTCGGTTAAAAATTACCTCTAAATAAAATGTCCTTCTAGCTATTTAATGTATCCATTATAAAGATAAAGAAAGATAGTTTTATTTAAATGTATTGTTATATTATAGCACGATTGTATGCCGCAGACGGGGCCGACCTAGACGGAGATGGCGGGACGACCTGGATCTATCTATTCCTCAACAATTGGGCGGAAGAAAACACCTAGCAGGGACGCATGGAGATCACGTGGGACACTCAATAGGCTTTTAAAAAAACATGTTTAATAAGGTTAAAAATAAAGAAAAACAACTAACTCAAAAAATATTAATTAAGTCTAAGAGCCAACTTTCGTTAAACTATCGAACAAGAACATAGTTCACCTATCGAGGAGTTACGAAGTTACGAGACTTGAAACTAATAAACCCTTAACTTTAACCCGGGCCTGGGGGCTACAACTTTTAATATAATATTAATAGCATAAAGTGACTTAACAGTCACTTTATACTATTTTTATTACCTATATTATTATTAGGCAATAACTGGCCTAGAGGCAGAGAGAGAGCACAAAACAATAATAAGTTAATTAATTATGATAGTAAGACGACTACAGAACATATTTCAATAAAACACAGTAACACTAACTAACACATAATCTTGTATATAGAATATATTTAGACATCTGAGAATAACATATTATCCTTTTGCATTTATAAATAATTTTTAAAGTACGTGTGATAAGTTTAAGTGTAAAATTATCACACATTAAATTTAAGTACCTATCTACACGGTCCCGTTTAAATTAAAATACGTGAACGTAGGTAATCTCATTAAACACTTGCTTGAGTAAGTATATTTTCATCACACTTGCTCGAAAATGGTGTTATTATACGCAAGCGTACTGAGCTGTAATGGGCTATATTACGCCCATGGGCGTTATGGTTTTTTTTTTAAATAATAGAACCCTCTGATTGGCTTAAGCAAATCTGGTTGCTGTGTGATTGGTTGAATAAAAAAATCTAGTTGGTCACGACGCCCCGCCCCGCAAGAATACTGCTCTGTGATTGGTTGAAATATTGAACTGCGCGCTCTACTAGCACTGATCTGGAAGTGAAGTTGTCAATTTTTGATTGGTGCTGCTGTATGAAACATACATTTTTCTGTCTTTTGTTGTTATTTATTTCCTCGCAAATGTGATGAAAAACATTGTGTATAACACGGGCGTAAGAATATTGCAAACTCGAGTCATCAAAAGCCCTCCGCCTTCGGCGTCGGGCTTCTGATACACTCTCGTTAGCAATATTCCACTTACGGCCCTCGTTAAACAATGTACTATTTCATGCGTTAGAATATTTTATTACTTTCTCTCTCACTCAAAGTTATTTATTAGAATATGAGATCATTTTTAAATTCAATGGTATATTTATATAAGTGAATTCTATGGTAATTACAGAGATGTTAACCTAACACTAACCTAACCTAACACTAACCTCTCTTATAACCCCTATATCTTACAACCGCACTAATGAAGACACACAGAAACTAACTACGCATGATAGTAGGGATGATAACCGGACACAACACCTTGAACAGACATCTCTATAATTTAGGTATCAGTATCACAGACAGCCCCATGTGCAGAGCGTGCATGGAGGCAGAAGAAACGACTAAACATATTCTACTGGATTATAAGCAGGTAGAAGTATACAGGAAAAAGCACCTAGGGTCTCCGGACACACTACGGAACGCAGTCAGTAATACCAAGGCACTCTTGAACTTTTTGGAGGAGCTGGGGTGGTTAGAGTAGCGCCACTCTGCCGTTTCACGCAAAATAGGCACACTGGATGTCGACTTGCGGAAAATGCCCAGTAAAACTAACTAACTAACCCCTATATCTTGGCAACCCCTTGACTTAACCGATTTCGTTTAAGTTAGAACTAAAAAAAAACTGTATGTCTCGTCTCAATCAACGATACTCGAGTTAAGAGGGCGTTACAGTGCTCACTAGCGCCACTGGTGAATAATTGTAATTATTTAAATTTAACGATAGATATTTAAAAAAGGAGGCCACTACACACTGTATTTTGTATTTAAGTACCTTGTGAATACATCAAACTAGTTTTTATGTTGCTGGATTCGTCGATCTATGAACTCAAAAACTCAAAAGAAAAACGGCCGTATTAACTTTCGTTGGACGCATGCAACAAGAATTGTCTTGGGCACAGGGACTGCATAACCGAACAATACCGGTACTTTTATGTAACCCATCCACGGCCCGTACATCTGCGTTCCTACGCCGCGCCGTAGTCGCTTTCCGCCACATACGAGAAAAACCACGGGATCGGCTACGAGCGTAGCGCGTAGCGATTCTGGGCACTGAATGTGACGTCATATCGGTTTTCTAGTAGCGGTTTCGGTAGCGAAACCTTTATATTTGGCTATCGAAAACTAACGGTTACCGTTATTTTTACAAGCTTTTGATTTACTTGCAATGTATGTAACTATGTATTCAACTATGTTTGTTCGGGTGGAATCTAGCTACTCAATTTTGAAGCAGATATCTTTAACCGATTGAGCTGAAATTTTGGGTAGGTACATAGTTTGGATGACAATGTACAGAAAAGTACAGTCGGCAATATAAGCTTGTACCAAAAATTAAATTTTTGACGGAAACTTATTTCCGGTACCGCAACTGATTTTTATTTACCTTTATAGGTAACCTTTAAGTCTCGGCGTCGTTGCCAGATCGCCTGCTGTCTGCGCTTTTTTAGGCGACCTCGCCGCCCAAGGCAGCTCGCTGCCTGTTGCCGCGCCCAAATCTTGAAAACTAAATTTGAACCACCCAAATTTGGTATAGGTACTTGCGCATCTTCGATGACAATGCAACATGGTATCCTACAGCTGGTCTGATCATCAGACTCTGATGATGAAGTCGGAAGGTGGTCGGTCATGCATGGGAACTCCTAAACTGAATCAGATTAACCCGTCGAGATTGGGCACATTTTATTTGTTTTGGCAAACACTAGATGATTTCCAGGTTTTATGATGGAGCTGGAAGGACGCCATGGGAATTCCTAAACTAAACAAGATAAACCCATCGAGTTTGGGCTGAGTTCCTCCGCTGCCTTCGCGTTGAGCGCACGCGCTTGGCGCGCTCCCTGTTTTCTACCTGCTCGCAGACCCGCGCCACCTTGTGCGCGCCCCCGCCCCACGCCCCTCGCCAACGTTGTCCCGTCAGGGCTTTTCCCCCGCGCAATTCCTTATAGAGGGTATTTTTGTGTGGTACGTGTAGTACGCGTTGAGCTTGCTCCACGGAAAATACAACAAGTGCTTGCGCTGAACCTCGTTCCGCCGCCGTTCTTGCAAGTGAAATATAACAAATTTAGTGTAACCCAGCGGTCAGCCACGATGTCGGTTCCGGGAAACCTGCCCCCTTGGGGTCAAGCTAAGCGCCCGGACACACTTAAGGAGTTTTTGAGGGAAAAGGCCGAGGAGGCCTCAAATAAAGATATGGGAACAAACCCTATCAACTCTGACCCCAGCAATACCACTGATTTCGCCGAAAAAAAAACGCTCGCACGCGCGCTCTCGCTCTCGTTCTCACTCTAGCGCGCAGCCTTGCTCGTACTCGCGCCCTTAAATCACTTGCCCCCATAGCGACAGTGACAGTACTGACAGAGACTAAACCCAAAGACAAGGACAATGACGATACTAAGGACAGACAAACATTAACGCCCAGCCGTAAAAATAAAAGTGGCTCGCTGGCTGGCTGGCTGTCACGTGGACTCGTAACGCAAATAAGATCACAGTCACAGACTGCGTCATCATAAAAGCCGCCGACCTGCTTTGCTCTATTTGCCCACTAGTTCACCTGGCCAGGAACGAGCTATTGCCGCCCCATCGACCAACCAAGCGCACCCGCTGTGTCACTTGGCGGCCTTTTTGTCGCGCCAACCTGCAATTTACCACAGCATACAGTATAATGATAAAAACCAAAATGACATAGACAATAAACATTCTTGCCTACAATGCGTTTAATGTATTGCCCGACGGTGGCGACGGAAATGGAAGTATGAGCCCAAAGTCGATGTGTTTAATATCTTGTTTTGTTTAGGAGTGTACAGACGTTGGATATCACCAGTGTTTTCCGAGACAAAACAAATGAGCCCAAATTCGATGGGGTTATCTTGTTTCTGCGTGACACGTTTACGTATATTGTCAACGCCTTCCAAAAACATTACTCAATGACGGGTGACATCAATGTATTTTTTAATAATAAATGAATTGTTCTTTCAACGCTGAATATTAATCAGTTGAGAGAAAAACAAAGTGTAAAATGTTAATAAGTACTGAGATTATTGAGTAGGTACTCATGAATAGTCGTGAACAATTTTATTTAATATATATATATTATATTTTACGTCACATCTGGGTATAAAGTGACAGTTACCGCCCGCTACGCGAATGTAAAATCTATTAGTTTTACGTTTACCAGGAGGAGGCGTAAAATTTTGTAAGTACTCAGCACGAGCGGTAATAAAGAAAGCTTCAGAACGCCTGTATGTGTATCGCCCTCACCTTGCTTCAATACCCAAAATATACTTGCGATCTGAGACTTTCTTTGTTTTGCCGCCTTAGGTATGTAATGTATAAATTTAATATATTCTGTGCTAACACCAAACCACTCACTCTCGTTTGAAAACAATTCACGCGTTTCAAACACAAGGAGTCAAAACAAAACAATTAAATCCAAACCCTTTCACGTTTTATCCTACATTCGTGCACAAAGCGCTCTGACCAGTCATGTTATAGCCCAAAAACACACGATTGACACCCTTAAAATCAACGCAGTAAGGTTGAATACCGCTCGAGGTTGCGAACAAAATAGTTGCACCATTCGGAAGCAATACGGTTTAATGCCCCGGGAAAAACGCTGTTATTGATTTTTTAACGGAAAAAACTGCAAATATGAAGTTTTTTTTTCCAAAACGGTTGCTGTTTTGTAAATGCGAAGGTTAATTAGCGTGTTTTATGTTTCAGGTGTATTCGTTAAATGCCCGAGTGATTTTTTCGCCCAAGCAACTCTTTTTTATGTTTCAGTTTAGGTACTAGCTAATCATAAAGCCTCTCATTGACTGGCGCGGCCTGGCCGCGAGAGTTTTCCAAATCGGTCCAGCCCCCCTATTCTGTAACTTGTTTTAAGCTCACCTCAACGCTCACCCACAAATATATCTTGACGCCGCGTTTCGTAGTAACTAAGCGTAGGCAGAGGTCTAGTTTCGTTAGGCGTGACGCGTGGGGTGAAGCGCATCGGCGCGTAGCGAATAACAGCCCAAGCGTCTTCGAGTAATAATAAGTCACGGAACATACATACATAAAAAAATTAAAGATTCAGACCAATTGAGAACCTCCTTTTTTTAAAGTCGATCTAAAAGAATGCCTGATGAATGAGCCTATGCCAATACCTGGAATTTGATTGCTAGCGGACCACGAGCTCCCACAACTCTATCAGGATAACCCTGACACGAGAAGGAATGACTAAACAGCCGGATGGCCGGATAATGCTGCAGCAGATAGGAATGCAATGTTTTAAATGTACCTAATTCATGTGGTGTAGGTTATATCATGACGGTAGCGAAGGTGGGGTTCGCTTATGGTGCGCGGACACCGTAGGTAGTCTATGGACGCAACTCAAGAGTTGTAACATGCGCGATGCTGTTCCTTTGTTGATTTGAGTCGAGGATCCGCTGTGTCGACAGCAACAGACAAAGCAGGTCCCTGCTTCACACCGCAACCCATTCTCGGGACTAAGCTCTACATAAAGAAAAAAAAAAGAAAAGAAAAGAAGACATTTATTCACTACACAAAAGACACACAGAGACAAAGGAGTAGACATACATGACAATTGACACATATTGTGTGTCTTCGCGGCAGTGAAACGTACATATTGTATATCTTGGCTAAAAAATATACGAGCAGACCCGTCGCTTCTTAATATCATCCTAAATTCAATTTCATAACGTATGCACGCGCGAGAGTCTATGCGGCGACCAGGATGTGCCCAACAATTCCAACAAAGCTATACTTTTTAGCCAAGTGCTGTGGAGAAGGAAGTTTGGCGCTACTTGCGATCTGATATATTTTTAACGCTGAAAACTATATGAACTCGGGAGTCTTGGCAATCACTTTACATTCTTTGGCACAGTTTGTACCTTATATGGCTTAAAAAAAATTAACACAATTCGTCTCAATTGTGGAAGTGGCTCAGGTTATTGGACGATCTCTGTAGCAGGGACCGGAACCGGTTACCCTAATCAAGGTTTTCCATAGGCTAATTTTAAAAGTCGTTTTGAACCTAAATGATAACCTTATGATAAGGTAACCTTACTGATAGGGTAACCCTATTGTTATCGTAAGCAATATCGGATGTGGATCGATTTCTGTAAGATTACCCCCAAATATTTATTTATTTATTATAATTTATGTTAGCCATACACAATCGAGTGCATATTAAACATTTTCATAATTACTCTTTGAATCAGTTACATTAGTTCAACAATTAACGACTCTAAAATGATGTACGATGTAAAAAGTCTTGCTGCCTTGAAATAAAGTCAGAGACGTACTAGTACATATCTATAGACGTGACTATGTGACTATATACAGGTGTACTTACTCAACTAGACGTAATTTATAATGTTAATCACCCTCGACTCATGGAACATATGACTGCATGTCGATAACCTAGTGCACATTCTTAGGTACTAAATTCAGAAAATGTGCCATTGAAAAAACAACTTTATGAACTGAGTGCAAACGTGCTTTTTAGAACAACGCCGCTTGTGTGTTTAGTTATTCTGCTAAAAAATAGTACAGTCTGCAGGTCACGTATTATGTGTCGGAATTTAATCGTATTATCGAAGCGACTGTACCGTCTGCGGTGCAATTTATGGCCGCATGCACACGAATTCTTTGAAATACGAGTACTTACCCAGCAGTTCAATGTTTAATTTCAGGAGAATTTATTTTTACATTTCTATTAATATTGAGCATACGAGTTAAAAGCATTTGTGTCTGTGTAGTGTATCTAGCTAGAGGAATAAAGGAAAATCCAAGCGGATTGAAAGTTGAAAACTTCTTTCAGATAGATTAAAACTAGTGTCTCTGTGAGCTCCAGAAATCAGGGGTCAGGGACCGGAACCGGTTACCCTAATCAGGGTTTTCCATAGGCTAATTTTAGATGATGTTTTTAAAACCCTATCCATAAAGGTAACCTTATGATAAGGTAACCGTACTGATTGGGTAACCCTATTGTTATCGCAAGCATATCGGATGTGGTAACCATAAGGTAACACAAAGTTAACCCTAAAGAAACCCTATCTCAAAAGGTTTAACTTATAGTTACCTTATGGTTACCACATCCCATATGCTTACCATAACAATAGGGTTACCTTGTCATAAATAAATAAATAAATATTAGGGAACAATCTTACACAAATCGAACTAGTCCCATAGTACCTAAGCTCAATAAGGTTTGTGTTATGAGTACTAGACGACGATATATTTAATAGATATAAATACTTAGAAAAAATCCAAGACTCAAAAACAAATATTCATGCTCATAAAACAAATATTTGCCCTTACCGGGATTCGAACCCAGGGCCTTCAGCTTCGTAGGCAGAGAGAGAGAGACCCACTAGGCTAACCGGTCGTCATAAGGTTACCAAATCGATAGGGTTAGCAAATCGATAGGCTTAAGCCTGAAAAGGGGTTACCTTATGTACAATAAAGATTATTATTATAATAATTAGGTAATATTGGCACGGTAATCAATACTATCGATGTCATGACCGTTCATCCGTCAAAATTAGTGAAATAACAAATTAAAAGTACCTAATAGTATTTTCAGCGGTTGTCGAATCTCACAACCTTGGCATGGTTCAAAGAGCTATTGCATAGACATCGGCAAATGTTAACGAAGAACAATTAACAGAATAGCTTCGGGTAATTCACCGTCTGCCAACGACATCCAGTATATGAACTACTAAAGCGCATCTGCTCATCACTCATTAGCGACCACGACCATTCTGACAAGAACGTATCGACCAAGAAGAAGAAAGCGCTGACTGAAGTTGCCGAAAATGTAAGTTAGAGTCTGACCAGCGAGAGGAAAAAATCAGCAAGACAGGCCAGAATATACGCACCATTTGACACATAACCTCAAAAACAAAAAAAAACGTATATATTTTGACTTAAAATTAATCATCTAACGTAAAAATAAAGTACCTAATCCAATCATAGGTATTAAACTAATATATTATTGGATTACGTTTGATCTTCAAAAGTAATCTGAAACCAATATGGTAAAATGGTTTGTTTAGGTACATCTTTGGCATAATCAATTTTCTAGAAAATCGGCCACTCAACCACCAAATTATCACGAAATTCCGTTAATCCACAAGACCATTGGGTATTGCAATTACTTGCTAGTTTAAAATAAAAGACGAAGTAAAATGGAATAATGAGGCAAAAAAATAATTTGATTGCATAATTATACGCATACAGTCATTATATAATAATAATACACTGTCGAACTGTATCTTGGATTTTACGAACAGCTTTATCAAATGTATATAAAATCTAGAAAAGTTTTAACCGATTTCAAATCAGTACCCTAATTGCTTCAAGTTTGCCTATGAAATTTGAAGACTTCCCTCGATTTCTCCAGGATCGCATCATCAGATCCTGACCTGATGACCATGGGCCCACCTGGGAATGGATACTCTTTCAAACAAAAAAATAATTTTTTGTTTGAGTTTTGTTTGTCTTCGAGTAATCGGGGAACATACATAAAAATATTCCGGTAATTGAGAAACTCCTCCTTTTCTTCAAAGTCGGTTAAAAAAGTATGTTTCATGTCAAAATAGAAATTTAAAGATGGCTCTATACCTACCTAAAGTGAAAAATACAAGTTTATTAAAAGTTATGAAATGGACGTTTACTAGAAAAGTGAAGCATTAATATATCTTACACAAAACCAAAGTTATTTAAATTGTGTGTCCATATATTTCACTCTGTGGTTTGCTAGAAAACACCGACAAAGCGATTACCTTCCAATTCTGTATCGCCATGTTGGGACCACCATTAAAAACTCACAAAACAACAATTCACTTCAAATAAAATACCACTCAATCTTGAACTTTAACCCGCTATATTTCGGGTTCTAATTTCAACAGCTTTTCATTTCGAGAGCGTTATCTTTTCAATTGTCCGAATTCCAATTTGTCATGTCATGGCGGTTTAGTTGCATAAACTCCCAATCCGTTCGTGCAAAGTATTTAAATTTGAACTTTTGTTTAAAGTGGTTAAGGTTGATATTACAATAATAACGCCGATTTAGATATGAAGTTTGGAAAGTAAGAATTCTATAGTCGGTTCGAAAGGTAACCTTTTGATAGAATATCGAAGATTCCCAATTAGGAGCTTATAAACATGTTAATTAATTGGCGGTCTTCGTAACACGCAATCTCAGTTATGCGGTGTATCTTATGTCAATAAAATAAAGGTTATATTCCAATGGCAAGTTACCTGTTTTACTTTGACTTTGACAATGCGCTATCGTTTTCTTTAGAGTAGTAATTAAAGTTTGACGATGTTGTTAGATTGTGCAGTTTGTTTGAAATTGTCTATTGTTTGGCGAAAGTATGTTGTTCGCTTTATTTTAATGCTCACTTAGTTAGGTACTTTAAGATTTCTCCAACGAATACTAGCCTAGAACAGAGCGAGTTAAAACTTAATTTACTTTCTTAATTGTAGGTATATTTCCATTCAGAACTTGTAATATTTTGTTAAAGATCACTATGTGTCCTTCACCGGTATGCAAACTGCCTGAGTTCAGTGGTTTAAGTAATGATGTAGGTAATATAAACAAGAGGTAGATATGTTGTTAAGATACGAAATTCCGTGTTTAAAAATGGCCACCAAATCTGACAGCTACACGTTTCGACTGACGACTCGCAACTGAGGCAAGTTGGTGCAATTGACTCAGTTTTAGTGTGCCACTTTTGGAATGTTTATAACCTATGTACCTCTTTTTTTTAACTTAACCTTTTACTTAAGCTTTATATAACTTAACCTTAACCTTTTTTAACTTAAGCTTTATATTAACTTAACCTGTTCGTATATAAGTATGGAAGTTGTTCGTCAAAATTTGCAATCCATTTTTCAGTCACTTGCCGCTATCCGATTGAGCTGAAATTTTGAGTATTAGTATAGTTTGGATGACAATTTAATATTATGGTACCATCGAGCTAATCTGATGATGGAGACAGAAGGTGGTCATGGGAACTCGGTATTTAACCGACGTAACCCCGTTGAGTTTGGGCTCGTTAGAACCGTCTCAATGAGTGATGATGACAGAAAAGTACAGTCGGCAATAAAAGCTTGATTTTTTGACAGAAACTTATTATACTATATCATTGGGTTTAAGCGTGAAAAGGTAACAGAACAGTTACTTTCGCAGTTAATAGTAGATAGTACCCACAGAAGCATGGATTGTCACGTGACATAAGGATCGTTAACTCTGACCTCCAATACCGTATAACTGATCCGATTCCAGGGTCAATATACTTAGGCACGGGCTGGCTATAAAAGTTAATCTTAATACTTGACAAGAACCATGACAACTCCTGTTATGCAAGCACCATTGACCATAATTATATACGAGAAACCGTTGGCTTTAGCAGGTGCCAAACCAGTCCTGCGGCATTATTGCCATGGCAGATGAAGGGTTAAAAAAATCTTTACTTTGTAATAAGGAGATGTTTCCGACGTTTTCTGCAAGCTTTACTTGTAACTATAAGCAAATCTTGCAAGCGTTCAATCATAGGTAGGCGAGTGTACGTAGTTGCAGATTGTAGTTTTTTTTAAATGGTATAATGCGATGCCTGTCTATTTTTCAGTTTTTTTTTTATTGAAGTCGGTTTATTTTTATTAAAAAATAATAATGTCGCAAACAAATCAATCCTGTCAAATCAGAAGGTGCTTTTTAGAACTTTAAAGAGTTTAAAGGCGCCTGTTTTGTATTCTAATTTTTTATTAAGTATAAAAAGGAAGTCTTAAAGTCAGTCAAAGTGATTTATTCTTCAATTTAGGCATATATGCCTATGAATGTTGATAAACTACCACCGGTTCGGAAAGAATACCTCTGCCTCGAGAAGAACCGGCGTAAAAAACTTGTCGAGGTATATTTTGCTAACCGCGGGTAGGATGGATACCTACGGGACGATAATCAGAAGGATTATCTCTATCTCTATCAGGTTGTAAGTTTGCATGTGGGGGTAATCTCCGGAACTACTAGTAGGTCGTACAATGTGTTCAAATGACGGGTTGTCAATGTCACTATGGACTTCTTACATATGTCAAGGCTGCTTCTGTAACGGAACTAACCAGAACGTTAAGCAATAACTTAATATGTTTACAATGCTGACTGTACCTTTTTAGGGTTCCGTACGCAAAGGGTAAAAATATTACTAAAACTCCGCTGTCCGTCCGACTGTCTGTCTGTCCGTTTGTCACCAGGCTGTATCTCATGAACCGTGATAGTTAGACAATGGAAATTTTCACAGATGATGTATTTCTGTTGCCGCTACAACAAGAAATATTAAAAAAACAGAATAAAATAAATCGCACCCTTAGAATGAAACCAATCGAACTCAAAAAAATCGACAAAATGAGTTAGCAACACATCTTGATGCAATATGTAATTTTGAGTCGATACGTGTTGCTAACTCATTTTGTCGTTTTTTTTATTCGGTCGGTTTCATTCTAAGGTTGCGAAATATTTAAGGGGGCTCCTATACAACAGACGTTTTTTTTTGCTCGTTTTTATAGATAATGGTACGGAACCCTTCGTGCGCGAGTACGACTCGCACTTGGCCGGTTTTTTTTCACATATGTGTTTGGGGTTATACTCTATTGTATACGCATGGTCGGCGGGACGTCCCGGGGAGATCTGACTGTACCTTAAACTAAGACAAATCGTCCACCTTATCCTCCCGAGCCTACATACATATTCAATAGATGGCGCTGCCAGCGCAAATACCTCGCCAAGGTCGCAGCCCGCTTAGCATTCGATACCGTAAAATTCGTAATGCGATATGTATCTTCTATCCTCCTCTAACAACTATCAAGAAAGGGAGGAGGATAGTGGTTTTATACGGACTCTGAATGACAATGAACAGAAAAAAGTTTATTTAGTCTATTTACGTCAGCCTTATTTGATATTGATTGGTTGCTGTTCGGAATGTGTTCTTTTTTTGTCACTCCGTACCTACCTATATTATTAAGTGGCATTAACATCACAGCCACCTACCTATAGTAAAAATGCCCTTACATTCAATATTTGACAGCTGTCATCCCAGTACAATTTGTGTCATCATATGTCATCATTGACGTTTATTGTACCGGGATGAAATATCGGCTATTAAAAAAATCTAAGTCACAGGGTATTCAGGAAGCATTTATGTAAGAGTCAGGGTTCTAAGTCTCATGAATAACCGCTTCTAATAAACGGTCATTATTATACTTATATTAGGCTTGGCAACACGCATGTGACACCCCTGGAGTTGCAGGCATAATTCGCCAGATCATTCAAAAATATGCCGATTCTGCCTATTATATAATACCGAATATTTGGCTTAATCTCTAATGCTAACTGTACACTAACAAAAAGTTACAATAAAGATTCCTATCGCGATTACCTATTAACCCCATCATTACCGGCTTAGCAAATTACAGAAAGCTATACCTTTAAAAAATAAATAAACAGTTACTTTGAACCGGTTCGCTTATTGTATTGAGATAACAATGAAACTTAAGCATAGTTATTAAATTATTTATCTTTTAGAACATGAGTATATTCAATACAACTCTTTGTATAAGAATCGGTTTGATATTTGTCTCAAGCGTATAGGTACTGACACGTAGTACTTTAGCAAAGCTTGTATTGAGGCCAATCAGGGTAGATATAGATACTAGACGACGATATACATACTTATACAGGTTGAAATTCAATCCGTGATACAAGTTAGCATAACTACAACTTGAAAAGTTGAAAAACCCCCGCATATTTCATTTCTAAGTGCAATATCTCAAAAACTGCTGAACCGATTTTGTTCAAAAGTAGCTAAGAACACTCGGGCTAAAATGATCTATGACACAAAAAAAACGGCATTCAAATCGGTCCATCCGTTTGGGAGCTACGATACCACAGACAGATACACAGATTGCATTCCCTAGCACCAACTAAGCCAAGGTGTGCGTCAAAAGTAAATGTAAAATCAAACCCAATTTCGTATCAAAAGCTGAACAGAGCCCCAGAAACGTTTAACGATGATGATTATTCTTAATAATGGGCAATAGTCTCCATGACATCTTTATGGTTCCTAGTTACATAAATTTGAATACGATTTGGTTGGACATTCCGTCATAAAGCTGAGGTTCTCTGTTACCAAATACGAGTAGATTTATTATTTTATCATTTCAATCTTGTGCAGTGAGTGGGGGAAGTGAGCAAGAATCATTTGTCCGAATACAGATTTTAAAATTCAAAGTCTAGTTAGTAGACCAAGTGGGGTATCATATAAAAGGGCTTGAATCGTACATTCTGAAACAGTTTTTCTTTTCTTTTCTACAATGGTAAAATTTTGATTTATAAAGAAAAATGTTAAAAAAAATAGGTACCATTCCCCCCCTTATCTCCGAAGTTAACCAAGCGAAAAATTTGAAAATAATATATATGATTAATATTAAGTTGAATATTACCGGAAAAGTATAGACCTCTACCTAGCGTAATTTTTTTTTATTCGTCAAAAATCATATGTTAATTTTGTTTGTAATTTAATACTTCTGTGTTTACTTGTTTTCCTTCAAATTCGTATGAAAGTGTTCTGAAAGTATCTTCTAGCAAATAAAAAATAATTATCGAAATTAATTCAATTGATAAAGAATTATCGCTGAAAAACCAACATTCAGTAAGGGAAATGTATTAACGTACCACCGTAGAACCCTATCGCAATAAGGTGACATACCACTCGAGTTTGAGTGACGGCGGCCTGTCAATTGCGACAGGGTTCTACGGTGGTACGTGAATACATTTCCCTTACTGTACATACCGAGTTCCTTGGTCGCGCAAGTTAGTAACAAAATGCTCCGATAAATGACGCTGTAGGTACTCATGACTTAACTACACTATGCTTTAAGATTTTTCCAAAATTAATGGGCGGGGCAAGACGGGTGTGTTGTATGATATTTCGTACGGAACCCTCGGTGCGCGAGTCCAACTCGCACTTGACCGGTTTTTAGGGTTCAGTAGCCAAAATGGCAAAAACGGAACCCTTATAGTTTCGTCATGTCCGTCTGTCCGTCTGTCCGTCTGTCCGTATGTCACAGGCATTTTACTCGAAAACTATAAGGTGTATTTGAATAAAATTTTGAGGATAGGTGTATTTTGTTAGCCGCTACAGAGTTTTGTAATTAAAATTACTAAAATAATTTTTTTTAGGGGTGCACTCCATACATAAAACTAAAATTCAAAAAAAAAAAATCATTGTTAGCCCATGTGTGGCACATCAATCGATAGGCCTTTCAAAATAAATATAAGGTTTCTAAGCAATTTTTTTGATTAAGTGAATAGAGTCGGAGATAATCGTCCCGAAAGTCACTAAAATTCTGTCCCCCCCCTCTAATTTTTGAACCGTGCATTGTAAAAATATGAAAAAAATCATGGACGTAGGGCTTATTAAATTCTTTCAGCGAAAATTGTTTTGAACAAGATCGGTTCAAAGGTTTTCGAGATATTGCTGAAAAACTGGCTTCCTCAAAGAAAAGGACGTAGTGCCGTAAAATTTCTGTGACGATACGACCTTTTTAATAGGCACGGAACCCTTCGTTTTGCGTGGTCCGACACGCACTTGGCCGGTTTTTTTCATGGGTTCTTACGAGTCCGATTTAAACCTGGTAAAGTTATTTTTAGGGTTCGGATACCTAAAAAGGAAAAAACGGAACCCTCACTCGGTTGTCTGTCTGTCCGTCTGTCACAGCCGATTTGCTCCGAAACTACTGGACCGATTGAGTTGAAATTTGGTACACATATGTAAATTGGTGACCCAAAGAAGTAAATTAATGAAGTTTAAACAAGGGGGCCACTTTTGGGGGGTAAAATGGAAAATTAAAAAAAAGTTTCGCAAACTGTATTGTGTGACATATAAAATGAAAGGGGTTGTTGTAAGCATGTCAGATATATTGTTTTTATAATTTTAGCAAAAACAGATTTGAAGTAATTTAGGAAAAAAGACGAAAATTGACCATTCCCCCCTTATCTCCGAAACTACTAGGATTAAAATTCCTTGGAAAATAGTTCCTTGCCTAAAGATTACAGGAAAACCTATAAGAAGTTTGAGTATTCAAAAAGACTTATGAAGTTTAGATTATATACGGAACCCTCATCACGCGAGTTGAACTCGCACTTGTCCGGTTTTTTATTGCATTCAAATTCAACGCGCTGCGCTGCGATAGAACGCGTGTGCCGACAGGCGCCGCGTCATATACCCTAAATGTCCTGCCTTCGTTTGTTTTCCATGACGTTGCCATTTAAACCGGGAACAAGCAAATGAACAGGTAACTAATTGCTATTGACGTAGAACGTAGAATACACGAAGGGGCTACCATCTGGGTCAGACGTAAGGCCGAGGGAATTGGTGCGTGACGTTAGATTTACATCTGAATGTTACCTAGTCGCAACGGGCTCGCGGCAAGTGCGCGGACGCAGGTGATGAACCGAGTTCATTATGTCGTGTAAATGGGGGAGACTGTTTTCTTATCCCCTACAGATAAGGTCGAAAACACTCTAAGCAAAATAAATGTCTCTTATGTGAGCAGTATTGAGTATTGACGGTCATGTAAAAATTAGTGAATTATTGTACCAACAATTTGATAGGAAACATTTCGATGTTTTATATTTTCACTTTTATTCGGTGAATAATTTGGCAAAATTGTATGTATTAGCTTCCGCCCGCGACTTCGTCTACGTAGACCCGGGATAAAAACTATCCTATATTTTAATCGAGGCTATAAACTATCTTCGTGCAAAATTCATCCAAATCGGTTCAACCGTTTAAGCGTGATTCAGTAATAGAAGGCATTTGCTGGAACCACTGGCTGTCCCAAAATATAGATAACTAGCTGCCCGCGCGGCTCCGCCGCGTATATAAAGAACCTAGGTGGAGCAATGGAGTGGAATAAAATACAGCACATAATCCCGTAGGTCCATTCTACATATAACCAACTCAAGAAAGGGTTTTTAGAATAGGATGGGTATAGTTTCTGAGGTTACCCCCTACGTACGTTACATTTCACAGACATTACCTACACCTCTTTATTTTTAGTATCAGTACAGATCAAAGAATACTGTATCGGAGACCGTTAATGGGTTAAAATAATATTTTACAGGTTATATTATACCTGTAATCGAAATATAATTATTGGAACCTGAAATACCTAATTTGAATGGTGTTCAAGTTAGGTCAACAAAGTCGCCAATTGGAGTATCCGAGAAGAAATTTCAGTACCTAATCGAGTTTCGTTTTCTACTTCTTTACTGGAAATGGGAAGCCTATCAACGCCTACGGCATTGTGCTAAGTAAGCTTAACAGGAAACATTCAAAGATTCCAGACTTAATTTGTAATGTAGGGTATTGATTCCCTTGTCAGTATAAAAATATGTAGTAATTTGCGACATAAACAGACGTAAGTTTTGAATGCGTCAAGAATGTCAAGATGAAAGTTTGATTTTTTACTCACTCAACGCGTGACGTTAACGCGAACACGGAACATGCAATGCCAAGTGAAGTGCCAGCATTATATTAAGCCGATATCGGGGCAAATAAAATAGTGGAACTATGATAAAGACAGTATATTACATATCTCACTCTATTACACTTACTAAGAATTGTATACGACCATCTCGCTCAGTCGTGGTATTCCGGAGTAATCATAGATTCATGCTTCCGAGGTACTTACAGAACCAATGATGTAATATAAAAAAGATAGATATGTTTTCTATACGAAATTCCGTGTTTAAAAATGGCCACCAAATCTGACTGCTAACGTTTCCATTGACGACTCGAAACTGAGGCAAGTTGTGCCAATTGACTCAATTTTAGTGTGCCATTTTTCGAGTGCGTATAACCTATCTACCTCTTTTTTTATATTACATACAGTAAATAACCATAAAAAATATTATTTGAACTGAGGTTTTATTTCAGAATGCAAACCAAACCTTTTTGTTCAAAGGTGACAATATCCAGACGTTTGACAACATGCAGACTTTCAGTTGACACAATAGTTACGTTTGTCAATTTTGCAAACAAACATTGCAAAAAGATAATTTATTTTCAATTTTGTTATTTTCTTAGTTTTGTATCCATATGTGGCCGACTCAAAATTTATACTTTCTTATGCTGAAGAACTTACTACAGGTTTGAGTTCAATTTTTTGTTTATTTATTTTACATTGTCATCTCAAGTCAAAACAGGAGTTAGGTACGTCACGTGACGTCACACAGCCAAGATCACGTGGTCAGCGCACGGTAGATTCTTTAAATTAAAATTTTAGTACTTTTTCAATAAAAAATTAAAAATCGGAGACCTTATTGCAAATCTCCAGCATGAGACGAATCGAACGACATATCATTTATCAAAATCGGACCATAACTGTAGATCTGATGGCATGTACAAAAATCGGGCTCGCGTATTATATATATAGATACTATGGAACCTCTTAGGTTAAGTAGCTGTGATTAACTTATTTTTAAAATTACCACCTAAGGGAAACTTGTAATGTTTTTTAAAAACATTATTTAAAGCTTCTTCATTCGTTTATAAACGAACAGAAAAATTCTGAAGTACAATTACTGTTACAAAAAAAGATTTCATTAGTAGGTACAATAGGTGTCTATGAAAAACACAGTAAAAGTTTCCCTAAAGCCGGGTCCAGACGAGTGTATGTAACGAGTAATGTAACATTACGTGTAATTTAGCGTCAACATAGTCCAGGCAATGAACTGACAACTTGTATGGAAAAAATGACATATTTGGAAATAATTTATAATAGCTAATTTTTTTAATGTAACGGATATATTATCAATTAAATAGTTACCTAGAGGCAAAATCCAACAAAAAATCAGACATCAAAAAAAATCAATATTTAATTAGATCCTAAAAAGTCCGGATAAATATTTTTTTTTATCTTTATTTAGGTTCATTTACATTTACTTTAAAATATTCAATATAAATAAAATAAAAAAGACAATGAATGTTTAATTTAAATCTATATAATTACTTCCGGGTGGAAAGTTTGGTGGATTCTTGAATAAAGCATCTTAGAATAATGTTTTAGAATGAAATAAACAAAAAAACGCTATTATAAATTAATGTTTTTCGAAACCGTATTTTGCCTCGGCTAAACAGTGCGGACGGCACGGCGAGCGCCTTTGTGTTCGCGCGAAAAACCGACAGCCGACGGATCGACACCGAACGTTACATGTAATGCTCGTAGTGACGTCCACACGTAGAATTCGTGTTACATTACACGATATATTACATTACACGTTACACTCGTCTGGACCCGGCTTAAAGTGTCAAAATAGTTGTTAATACGTGAGACGTACGTTACGTTAAGACGTGTTAACATATTTCTTGTACTATGTCCGCATGTAAATAAACAATTTGCAGAAATCGCGAAACGTCTGGTCGATATAACTGGTGACCGAAGAGCTGGCGGCTTTCTCGCGCAACGCATCAGCATTGCAATTCAGCGAGGAAATGCCGCCAGCATCCTCGGTACAATGCCTCGAGGGCCTTTTTTAGATTTAACTTAGTTTTAATTTATCTTAGTTAATGTTAATTATAATCTTGTACTTTTAATAAAGATTTATATGATTAAAAAAAAAAAAACAATTATTGCATTCCTACCTGAAATTGAAGACTCGTTTCACCTACTTACTTGTTAAACAAAGTAGGTCATTTACTTAGGCCAAGTCATCGTAGAATGAATCATTCAAATTTGAATAATCGTTACCCAACTTACATACACAAATAAATTGAAATGTCACAATGAGTGACATCATTTAAGACCCAACTTGTTCGAAGATAGTTTATTTGATTTTTATGGATTATTTTATATTCATGCATTATGGATATTGTAAGTAGGCGCGTTTGGGTGCAGTCAATATACATAGTTAAGATCGAAACGGTACTGATATTGGTATTGAGATGTTTGTACGTTTCGATGATGGTGGAAGATTTAAGAAATTGATAGAGAAATTATAAGCACATAAGCCAGTTTCTGGTCACGCACAATCTAAACCAAGGAAATAGGAAACCATCGACACGAGAAGAAGCATATATATATATAATATTGTGAATGACAGTTGCGAGTTTATACTTTATCAAAAAAACATGCATTTTCAAGAAGTGCAGTGAAGAGTTAAATTTTTTCGTCGTCACTTAACAAAATGTAAAAGAGGCCTTTTTTAATGCCAGCTATTCCATTCAATTCCTTAACATAACCACGGAAGTATGTATACAAAAACTAAAACTTTCAACATGTTCATAGAGGTTCTCAGCACAGTCACAATCACAAATCACAACCCCCATGTATTTTTTTATTATTATCTATAGGTAAATTCAATATCAAGCCGACGTCAAATCCACTAATGCCAACTTTATGCCTGTGACAAACGGACAGACGGACATGACGAAACTATAAGGGTTCCGTTTTTGCCATTTTGGCTACGGAACCTTAAAAACGCATGACTTGTTGAGCAGTTGTTCCATAGTTATGAAGTTTTTAAACCTAAAATAATATAATTAATAGCTATGTTAATAACCTAAGCTTATTTTAATACGTATAATGTTGACTTGTATTTTCTTACTATCAATAAATAGTTACCGATGGCCGTTGGGACGGAACGATTCTCGAGTGGCGACCACGTACCGGAAGGCGCGGCGTGGAAGGTGCAAGACTGATGACCTGTTAAGTATATTGTGCGACCTTAAGGACGCGGGAGTCCGCTGGATGCGGGTGGCGCAGGACCGGTCACTTTGGCACTCTTTGGGGGAGGCCTATGTCCAGCAGTGGACGTCTTTCGGCTGATATAATGATGATGAATGAGCATTAGTTTGAGTAATGAGTATTAAAATTAGGGGAACAATCTGTTTCCCTCACAGGTCACGAGGGTATAATGATATAGAAAAGGTTAGGAACCAGTGGTTCCGAATCACTGGTCTAGACATTTTATTACTTAACAGACAAATAATGAGTCTAATAACCTTAATATTGATATCCACATAGATATTGTGTTTGTACCTATTTGACATGGAATTTTATATTATCAATAAATTATTATGATTATGAATTATGATTATTGTCTTTATACCTACTGTACAGTCATCAGCATATCTGCCAAAACAAAGCGGGCAAAAGTATCTGACACGTCATAACGGCCCCAGAAATAAAGTGTCAGATATTTATACGCGCTTTGTTGTGGCTGTGGCAGATATTAATCACCAGTAATTTAACTGTACACATTGTTTATAATTTAATCCTTTACTTGTTTATAAATATCTGCACGTAGCTACTTGTGGTGAAGTTGCGAAGGAAAGGAAGAGTAACTACAACTTAGAAAAATTTAAAAACTCCCGACATTTTCTTTTCTAATTTAAATATCTCAAAAATGGCTGAACCAATTTTTTTTATAACGTAGCTAAGAACCATCACGATCACGTCAGCTGTCGGACGAAAAAAACCGCATTAAAATCGGTCCATTCGTTTCGGAGCTAAGATGCCACCAGACACGTCAAACTTATAACACCCCTCTTTTTGCATCGAGGGTTAAAAAGAAAGACAGGAGTGTTATAATCTTATAATATCTCGCTGAAGATCAAAGTCGGAGAGTCCCCACTAGGAGAGTACCTTTCTTGCAGAAAAAAACAGCATCCAAATAACTCTAATTCTGTATAAAGTATCTAGTGTTAAGGCGGCCAGAGTTACGAAAAAAAAACTAATGAGTGAATTAATGTTACAGCGCTGCTTACATGTTCTAATTATATTATATGTACATTTTACAAATTTACATACAAACAACAAAGCACGAAGGGTCCTGCATTTGTCCATTAATATGTCAACAGCAAATTCTCATAAAAACATCTTTAAAGGTATTCCAATGGTTGAGACACTCCGTAAGTTGCCAGTATTAGACAGTCCGTATGCTTGTTTGCTACTCAAAAAGAGCATCCATGATCCGTTAACACACTTGCTTACATGTCTTCGGCGCAAAACTATGCACTAATCGTCGTGAACCAGTCAACGTCTAATATACTACTCAATTGCACCTTATCCCAATGGTACAAGATCGAAAATTGCTTACACATATTAGAAGCCACTTAATAACTCCATCTTGGAATGATGTAACCGCACAATATGAGCGTGGCCGATGACTCACGGTCCATCGGATATCCCATAAAAACCGTAAAATCTCTCCCATTCTTATTTCCAAGTACAGAGTCAAGATTCCTCTGTAACGCGGCCGATCTTATTTTGGATTTCTTTTTCGTAGGCTTAATACTTAGTATTTAAGTGTATAATCACCAATCTAAGCAGTTGTCAATGCAACTTATGTGAGTGTGAGAGGCTGTGTCCGATGCACAACGTATACCTAGCGAATCATCGGAAACCAGAGACGATATCACGACATCTACGCGGGCTTCGTGGTTGGCCGAAGATTTCGCCACGGAGCAAGCCAAGGGAGGGACCACTCCGGGCATTCGCTATTCACCTCACCAACATCCACGCACGCATAATGTGCCTTTTTACTTATTTTTCGAAATATTTTCTATACCTTCATTAAAAGTATTCTATGCAAAACCGTCTTCCAAATTATTGCTACAAAGAGGAGCTACACGCCGAACCATAGGCATATCCAAGCGCCGACAGCAGTGTTTACGTCTAAAATATAGAGCACGGATATTAGATATAAGATATAATAGGTATATTAGATATAATAGGTGATTAGAACGTTTTACAACAGAGCTACTATTGGACGAGGAACGAGATAAGATAACAGAGGTCACAGGTTTGATTCCCGTTACAGGTTGATGTTCGTGGATTAATCCTTGAATACTTGCTATTTGTGTTGAGTCATACATATGTACTACCGCCCAAGGGTACGGGTTCACACCTCTAGGATCATTTTCGAGCGTTCGCTATGCATGTGCAGACGATTTTGAACAGAAACTGTGAACCAGTACCCTTGGTCGATAGTACTATCGCCCAAGGGTACGGGTTCACACCTCTAGGATCATTTTCAAGCGTTCGCTATGCATGTGCGGACAATTTTGAACAGAAAGTGTCAACCCGTACCCTTGGGCGATAGTATGTATACGCAAACGCATTCAAATCTCGGTATCAAAATCCAAGTTTAGAGCTTCCAACGTATATTGGTATTAAATATATTAAAGGTGTGACACATTTCCGCTGTTGAATCAATGTTGACACTTCAAACAAAGTAATACAATGTACTTCAACTAAAATTGTACCTACAAAGTCATATCTGCAAGTTCTGCAACCGTACAGCCCAGCCAATTCCAATAATAAATACGTTAGGTTTAAAGTTAAAGTCGACAATTAATCACTTCACAATTCTCACTCATTAACATGACTAAAACTCGCATTTAAACCGCAGAGACCTGGGTCCCATTGATACCCAGCAAACAAAAGCGACCGCAAATCTGCATAGTTCAGATAGACGGGGTCGACGCCCTCGCACCGGACGGCCGTATCAAGCGTGATAGCCCACAGGTCATAGTATGTATCACTGTTTCAGAACTACTTTAGGTACAGTTTACTCGACGAAGAAATAAGATGTTTATACAGTAATACAGATCCCCGAAAACACAAGAAATGGTCTCCCAGACATTGTTTACCTAACTCCGCCGCTGATTGATATATCTATACCATGCCTCCGAATCGCTAAACTTAAGTGGCAGCGGGCGGGGCACATTGCACGTAGAACCGATGGCCGTTGGGGCGGAAAGGTTCTCGAGTGGCGACCACGTACCGGAAGGCGCAGCGTGGGTAGGCCCCACAAGGTGGACTGATGACCTGGTAAAGTCGCTGGAGTCCGTTGGATGCGGGTGGCGCAGGACCGGTCATTGTGGCACTCTTTGGGGGAGGCCTATGTCCAGCAGTGGACGTCTTTCGGCTGATATGATGATGATACCATGCCATTATGTTACACATACCCATCAATTCTACAATGACTAACTTTCAACCCGTTGCATCGGAGGTAAAAAAATAGCAGTTGCGCTGTAGAAACTATCGTAGCCCGTATCTCTTCGCAGGTCATTAATTCTTTGGCTTGCTAGCTAAACTTGACTGCACTTAAGTACGTTGTTACCCAGGTATGTCGTCTATAATGCCATGAAGCTAATATGCGGTTCATAACACTTTTGATCTGATAATAAATGCAGCAATTATATGTCGCTACGACTTTTTTGAGTCGACTCGAATTCCATTCGGTCTGGGGACAGTTGAGGGCGTGGTCTGCCAATTTATTATTCTGAACGAATACTTGTTGTTGAGCGAAACCAATAAATACCTAGCCGATTAAAAAATCGACGCGAGTTAGTATCGAATTTATTTGAGTTTGATCTTTATTACGCGTTGATTCTCTGTACATATATGTTACGTCCATCCGTACCGTAATGTGTGTCCTAACCAATCGACTGGATAATGTTCTTGTGGTGGTCAGGTCAAGAAACAAATACCGACTCTCTTGCACGTATTTACAGCCACCAAGATTCCCGATTTTCATCTTTTTCAAATAAAAATTACAAATGTATCGGGTGTATTTGTTCTCGTAGTTTATGTACTACCTAGTTGTGTAAAACTGGATATGAAGCTGTCAAATACTTATCAATATGATATGTAATTCCACGATGTTGTTTTATTCCTCCGATAAGCGTCAACACACCGCACAAACAGGCCCGAATTCCAGAAATATCACCCCCGCAAACAACCCACGGCTCCAACCCTCCCGGTCCAGGGTTAAACCAACAAGCCTAATGAGTTTTTTTGCCGTATTTACAATTCATAACACGCTCCTATTCAAGAATGCACGGGAGTTGTGACGGGAATTTAAAATACGGTATTTTATTAAATAGTTTTATCTGTTTAAAATTAGTAGGTGTATTAAGATTCAGCTGTATAATGTAGGCACCATGGTTGCTGTGTCAATGTTGCTATGTAGGTCATCATGTTCCATAACGAGCTAGCGTCAATAAATACTGCAAAAACGTGACTAAAAATGTATGCATTTAAAGACTGCCAAGTTTAGAGTTAATGGCTAATGTCATATGGCTGTGGCTGCACTTAAAATCAATTTACTAAAACTTAAGTCTATTAAATAAATCGTAGGATATTTTTTATCCCACAAATCACTATCCACAGGGGAAGTAACGCGGTCGAAGTCGTTGATTTGTAAATATGTAGGTACATATATAAATAAATAAATAAATAAATATCGTGGGACAATTCACACCAATTGATCTAGTCCCAAACTAGGCAAAGCCTGTGCTATGGGTACTAGACAACGGATAAACATACTTAATACATACTTAAATAGATATTAAACATCCAAGACTCGAGAACAAACATTCGTATTCATCATACAAATATACCATTCAAAAAGTCGTTACGTACCTATGCTAATTTAAAAATACCCACAATGTATTGTGTTTGTGACTATCGGAGAACACCTAATCAGAGATTTAAAATAAAACCAATGCAGTCACCTAGCTGTATCCTCCGTCACCGTGTGACTCACTATCTCATCTCATGTTTAGATTATCTTACGGCGTTTGCATATAGGAAGTTAAACACTTCAATGATCGCAGCTTGATAACTCAATGACCTAACTGTCAAAAACGTTCGTTCGAAAATGGGCTGCAGGTTGTGAGAGCTACGGTTCCAAATACATTTGACTAAAAGGAGTTAAGTCGTTATAAATGGTTATGTTCGTGAATCTCGTGATGTGTATACATTGCGCTGCGTCAAAGGGCACGCATACCTGCGCCTGGGCATGGTCCACATCCGTCCGCAGTGGGGGGGAGGGGAGAGGACTTGTTCCGGCAAGCTGTGTTGAGGTTTTAATACATACTTTTTATAACTCTTTTTATTGTCTTGTCTATTATCGGTGATGTTTTGTTTTAGTTGTTATGTGTCAATATATTTTCTGGAAGTCAGCTGCTTGGTTTTTCACTCCTCGCTCCAGCTATCATTTCCTCTACATTTATGGTCCTTCACCGTATTTAAAATGAACACGCGATACAAATCAAAGCAGCTGGTGACACCAGCAAAGATTCCTTGCACATCGCGCTCGGAGTCGGGAGCGCCTGCCACGGGTGGGCTCGGTCGGTCCTCAACGTTGGACCCCATTGCGACTGAAGCCACTGTATCACCCGCGCCGCTAAATCCCGAGCGTCCCGAGACGCCTCGCGAGTGCACCATAGAACACAGTAACGTATCCTTAAGTTCCAGGTCACGCGTGTCGTCTTCGCGGTCGTCAGCCACTATTAAGGCTCGTCGACTATCCGCGGAGGCACAATTGGCTCGCCGCAGCCTAGAACGCGAGCAGCAGCTGCTCGAGCAGGAGCAAGCGCTCGCACAACAACAAATTCAACGCGAACGTAAGCTCGTCGAACAATTGCAGCGAGTAGAAAAACTCGAAGCAGAAGCAACTTTGGCAGCTCAGGAAGCTGATGAAAGGTCCACCCATATGGTCAGTCAATCCTATTCACGTACTGCATCATGGGTTCACGACACAAATCATAGCAGCCTTCCCGTCGGCATAAAAATTGAAGCAGTCATGCCAGACACTACCACGGATGCAGGTGCCGCTATGATCAATGTAAATCCCGAGAGAAATATGGGTCTAGAACCTAATTACGTTAACTCGCAAAACGTAAACAATCCGAGTACCCCATACTTCTCACGAGAACATGTCACGCAAAATGATTTTCAAAGAAATGAGCCATTTCACTCGCACGGCGATTATGAAAACCAGAAAGCTGAAAATCATGTAATTCACGGTCATATTTACAAAAATCTCGTGACTTTTCATATTCCAGTAAATGACAACGCCAGACTTTTTCAAACAACGCCAAAAGATGCGCTGTTATTTACTCGGCCGTCAGTCAACTCAATTAAAAAAGAGTGTCATTCGTTGTCAAAACAACCCGAAATGAATATTTTTTCGCAAAAATGTTTTCACAAACTAGAATTGACTCCTTTCAGCGGTAAAACTACAGAGTGGTTGATGTTCAAGCGTATTTATCGTGAGACTCAACATTTGTTTACACCGGCAGAGAACCTTGTGCGCTTGAGCGGCGCACTGCGCGGACAAGCCCTAGAGAGCGTGTCGTCGTTGCTGTACACGGCCGAGCGGCCGGACGAGGTGCTCGACATGCTGGAGCAGACGTTCGCGCTCCCCGAGATGATCGTGCTGAACGAGATTGCTCTCGTGCGGAATCTCCCAAAGATAAGCTTTGACCAGAGAGAATTGAATACCTTTGCTTGTAGATTGCGCAATTGTATAGCCGTAATTAGAAACCTAGACCAGATTGAACATATTTATTCTGTAGAATTGTTTCATTCTGTATTGAGTAAGCTGACACCGATATTGTACAGTCAGTGGAAAGATTATGCGTTTCGTAGCGATCGATCGATACCGAAAATACAACTGTTGTCTGACTTTCTCAATATTGAAGCTATCAAGCACAATCGATTTGGTTTAATACCCGACTACACTAAACGACCTGGTACTTTTATGTCAGATCTAGGTAGGCGACCTAACAATTTTACGGGTGACATAGGTAGGCGGCCAGGTATAGTCGGCAACAATTTTTCACACAATTTGACACGACGTGAGAACATTCATGTCACATCTGCTCGTAACACAAACACTGAATTATGTCGCTACTGTAATAATAAACATAAACTGACTGATTGCAAGGATTTTATATCCCTAACGTTAGATGATAAGTGGACTTGGTTGCGTGAGGCTAAAATATGTTACAAGTGTCTGAAATCTAAAACACATCGTTGGAAGACTTGTAAAATAGGTAGGTGTGGCGTTGACGGGTGCGTGCGCTTCCATCACCCGCTGCTGCACTCAGCGACGTCGCTGCCCGTGTCCCGCGCCGCCGACGAGTCTCCGTCTACTTTATACAACGTCGTGACTGAACACAAGGACTCCGATAATACTGTTATCGTTTCTAACGTTACTGAATCACACACAAATGACGAAATGTCAACTTCACACGTGTTTTTACAAATAGTACCTGTAGAAGTGAGCGGCCCACACGGAAAATATGACACTCATGCTTTGCTTGATTGCGGATCCACGGCAACCCTGATAGATTCGGAGGTGGCTCGTCACATTGGAGCGACGGGCCCCATGGAGTCAATCAAGGTTGACGGAATTGCAGGAATGTCAACAAATAAACCAATACAACATGTGTGTTTTTCTATTAAGGGCAAACATAGTACTGAAATATTTTCAGTAAATAATGCTAAGGCTATGGACTCACTATCACTGTTTACACAAACTATAAAACCAAGTGACATTTCTAAATATCCACATCTGACAGATTTGATCGATGATCTTACACTAAGTGATGCTACACCTAAGATACTGCTTGGCGCTGAGCATTGGTATTTGAGTGTAAGCCGTGAGATTAGGGAAGGTACTAAGAGTCAGCCTGTTGCTACCCGTACAGCTTTAGGTTGGGTAGTACACGGCAAATCCAGTAGCTGGACTAAACCTGTCCATTTTATAAATCACATTTCTGTGAATGATTCCGTCGACCTTACTATGGATGAACTTATCAAAGATTACTTTCGTCTTGATACTATAGGCATTTCAAAGTTGGAAAACACATGCTCTAAGGAGGATAAATACGCTTTAGGGGTTTTAGATTCCACAGCCAAGCGCTTGCCGTCAGGTAGGTTTGAAGTTGGTCTACTGTGGCGAAAAGACACCCCACGTATACCTGATAGCTACCCGCATGCTCTTTCAAGGTTTCTTGGTTTAGAAAGACGCATGGCCCGAGACACAGAGTTCAAAAAAGGTTATTGTGATTTTATTAACAACATGATATCAAAAGGTTACGCGGAAGAGTGTCCAAAGCATACCTACCATGATAGTCTTATCACAAATGATACACAGAATCCATTGCGTTGGTACTTACCACACTTTCCGGTAATTCATCCTCAAAAAAGGAAACTTCGCGTGGTACATGACGCAGCTGCGATGACCTCAGGAGTCAGTTTAAATTCCCTTCTGCTCCCCGGGCCTGACCTTCTGCAGTCATTGATACATATTTTATTTCGATTTCGCGAAGGTTACATTGCAATGACAGCTGACGTGAAGGAAATGTTTCCTCAAATTAGAATTAAGGCGGAAGACCGTGATGCTTTACGATTTATTTGGAGGGCAGATAGCAGCTCTGAGTTGAAGGAGTACAGAATGACTTCTGTTATATTTGGTGCTGTGTGCAGTCCATGTACTGCTTTATATATAAAAAACCGTAATGCCCAAGAATTGCAGAAGTCATACCCAGCAGCGGCAAGAGCCATCGTCCATGACCATTACATGGATGATTTTTTAGGTAGTCTCGACGATATGCATGAAGCCTCACAACTTGCAGCTGACATAGTGACAGTGCACAAGGCAGCAGGTATGGAGATGAGAGGTTGGATATCCAACATACCTGCCGCACTTGCAGCCGTACCTGAGGACTTACGAGCTTCTCCACCTGGCAATGTCCATGTAGGCCCTGAAGCCTTTGTCAGGACTTTGGGACTCATCTGGCATCCCAAAAGCGACACTTTTAGTTTTCGCAATGGGTCCCCAATTCCTGAAAAGGAGAAACTAACTAAACGCAAGGTATTGTCCTATTTGATGTGCGTGTATGACCCTCTCGGTCTCATGACTCCGCTGGTCATTCAGGGACGTATCTTATTTCAACAGACATGGAGAACTGGTATCGATTGGGATACTGAGCTGCAACCAGATGCAATTCACAAATGGTTTGCTTGGTCTCGACAACTGGCTACGATTGTAAATGTCAAAATTCCTCGCTGGTATAGATGTGGTTTTTACGGTGAGGATGTCAGTGACCGACAGCTCCACGTATTCGCTGACGCCAGTGAGGAGGCGTATTCCTGCGTCGCATACTGGCGCTTTACATTTTCAAATGGCACCGTAAAGCTGTCACTTAGTGGTGGAAAAGCACGCCTAAGCCCTCTTAAACCTACATCTATACCACGTCTTGAGCTCCAAGCAGGCCTGATTGCTGCTCGTTTTGCCAGTACCGTGTGCACTGGTCATGACGTTCACCCGAGTTCCATTCACTTTTGGTCCGATTCCACCACAGTTTTGAATTGGATTCGCAGTGACGCGCGAACTTTCAAACCATTTGTGGCAAATCGCGTGGGTGAGATTACCGAGATAACCAATGTCAACAATTGGAAATTTGTACCAGGTGGTTTGAATGTCGCAGATGATGCGACAAGGTTAAAGGATCGTGACATTGATTTATCGCGGTGGTTCTCTGGACCTGATTTCTTGTTGCTGCCACCCAGTGAGTGGCCCAAAGAACCATCGACGCCTGAAACTACATCCATCTTGGGAGAGTTAAAACCCTCTAAGGTGCATGTAGGACTAACCAATCTGGATAAACCTTCATCGGTTGTGCCAGATCCCTCACGTTTTAGTGAGTGGCTTCGTCTGATTCGAGCAACGGCACGCTTCTTACAATGCGTCGGTAAGTTCCGTTCTCTTTCGGCACAGAATAACCTAAATTCCAAAAGCATTAATAATATTTTTCCACCTAAGCTTCCTCCGCTGTCCGCTATGGAGATACAGAAGGCTGAAATTGCCATTCTTCGAAAGGCGCAGACTGACTCGTTTGGCGAAGAACTTTCCTTGCTTCGAGATAGCAAGCCTTTGCCCAAATCCAGCAAGTTGAACCCTCTCTGCCCAGTGTTCGACGAAGATGGGCTCCTCAGACTGGACAGCCGAATAAAGCACATGAAAAACTTAGATCACGCTACCACATCGCCCATCATTCTGGATGGCCGCCACGCTGCAGTTCAGCTTCTTATTCGCCACTATCACGTCAAAGCCGCACATGCCTTCAACGAAATGGTTACAAATGAGCTCAAACAACGTTTCTGGATTTTACGATGCCGCAGCGAAGTGCGCAAAACATCAAGGAGATGCGCTTACTGTATAAAAAGAAAGGCAACGCCTCAAATCCCACCGACCGGGGATTTACCTGATGTGCGCCTAGAGCACCACAAGCGCCCATTTACGAACACCGGTCTCGACTATTTTGGTCCCGTTGAGGTGTCAATTGGCCGACGAAGAGAAAAGCGATGGGTAGCTCTCTTTACCTGCATGACGACACGAGCAGTCCTCCTCGAAATTGTAACGAGCCTCTCAGCTGACTCTGCCATAATGAGTATTCGCCGTTTTGCCGCACGTCGAGGTTTCCCAACCAAGATCCTGTCCGACAATGGTACTTCGTTCGTTGGAGCTAACAGGCAACTCTGCGAGTTCTACGATGGTGCAGTACAAGAATACGCGGCTAATAAGTGCATTGAATGGTGCTATATTCCTCCTGCAGCACCATTCATGGGTGGTTGCTGGGAAAGACTCGTGAAAACTGTAAAGACCGCCCTCCTTGCAACTTTAAAGGAGAAAGCCCCGAAAGAAAAGCTCCTGCACACCCTACTTTTGGAGGCAGAGGCCTTAGTGAATTCAAGGCCCTTAACTTATGTCACGGAAAACAGTGAGTGCGAGAGCCTGACACCATTTCATTTCCTTATCGGCGCTTCCTCGAATCAACAAATACCAGTCCAATTAGATGATGGAGTTTTATCGATGAGGAAGGAGTGGCAGAAAGCTCTGCGTTTATCCGAGCATTTTTGGACCAGGTGGCTCAAGGAATATCTACCCAGTCTGAGACCCAGGAAGAACAGCCAAACCCAATTTGAAAATCTAAAAGTCGATGATGTAGTTCTAGTCGTTGACCCAAACCTACCAAGAGGAGTGTGGCCCACAGGCCGCATACTAGAGGTTTTCCCGGGCAGAGATGGAGTCGTACGGGTGGCTGATGTGGCTACCGAAGGGGGCACTCTGAGAAGACCCGCCAGGAAGCTGGCTCTTTTACGAGACGTAGTTGTGTAGCTATGCTACACGGGGGGGACGATGTTGAGGTTTTAATACATACTTTTTATAACTCTTTTTATTGTCTTGTCTATTATCGGTGATGTTTTGTTTTAGTTGTTATGTGTCAATATATTTTCTGGAAGTCAGCTGCTTGGTTTTTCACTCCTCGCTCCAGCTATCATTTCCTCTACAAGCTGAGACTTGCATTCTTTTACTCATTTTGTAGTGTCAACGCGTTTATAACGGCTACTGGTCACTTATTGGATTATGGAGCGTAAAACGTGTTGTGACTTGTTTGAGTGTATGATTCATGGCATATTGGTAGTCTTAGTAGTACTTAGTCATAATCGTAACCGTTTACTTCATTTGTTATTTGTTTTCGAGCGTGTCAATCAGTGAATGATTCAACTTGAAGAATAAATTGTCTCGTGAAAATTGGCTTCTAAGATGTTCCTTATAACTTAAAAATTGTATATGAAATAGTGGATTTGAATCACAAGGTGCTTGCTCCTTGCTATCACTACTGGGAAGTTAGTTTGCAGATTAGATGGAGATTTAAAAAAAATTGAAGGAACGACTTATAGGGTTATAGGGTGCATTCTCTAAACTATGTACCTAGTCAGTACCTACTATAAGGAATCACAGAATCAGGGGTAATATTCAACATCATCATGTCAACCGAAAGACGTCCACTGCTGGACATAGGCCTCCCCCATAGAGTGCCACAATGACAGGTACCGCGCCACCCGCATCCAGCGGACTCCCGCGACCTTTACCAGGTCATCAGTCCACCCACGCTGCGCCTTACGGTACGTGGTCGCCACTCGCCAGGGGTAATACGTACATAAATATATGTACAGGACCCTATTGACAATGTCATAAAGGCCTGTACATATATTTATGTACGTATATTATTACCCCTAACTGTACATAAATAATAATAGCCTGAGTGTAGAAAAATATCCTACTTTCAGACGTTCAAATCCATCAATCAGACGTTTTCCCAGAAATGTAATACTTAAAAATGCTTTGGATTGTATTAAATTGTCTATTCAGCATATTATTTTGCAGTTGGCATCTAAACTAAAACGTTCTTGTTCTATTTTTTTTCACAAACTGGTCCAGGAATAGGTACAATTGCAGATGTAATTTTGTAAGCAGGCCACTCCACCAACGGCCACCATGCGAATATGTTCTTACATACAACACAAAACTGGTTCCAACTGCTCGAGTTCCTTCAGAGTTGAAAGCCTTTCTCCAGTGATCTACTCGCTAAGAAACCAAATTTACTTTCCCAACCTCACATGTTACTTAAGTTTCAATTGCAAAATGAACCTTTTACTTATGTAGATAAAGTTCATATTGAAAGTAATGAAATAAACGGATATGATGTAGTTAAAGCAAGAGCTCAACATACCAACGCGCAAAAAAACAGGTTGTACTTGCATTCAATTGGTTGGTTTAATGAACGTGGCGAATTCTATAAGTTTTTAATAGACATTTGGTTTCACTTAGAAACGGTTTGTTTGCAAAAACATTTAGAACTAATGTGTTGTAGTACAATATATATCCCATGTTTGTCGGAAACTATTTTTGGTCTCCCATATATTTTCTTGACTAATATGAATATAGCTTGAATTGGAAAACGGGGAAGGCTATTTTTGAGTTACTATAGGGAAAATGGAAAATTGTGAGAGGTTTAACCTGAATTTTCTTTACAGAGTAACTGGAAAAGAAGAAACTACGGTGTCCGGAAGAAACTAGCACTCCGACACCTTCGTGTAAGGCTGGTTGTGGGACAAAATCTACAGAATAATAAAAATTCTGCCCGTAGAATGGACTTTCTGGATGTACATCGATAGCCACAGGTTATACTTAAAGACCGACTATGGATTTTGCTGACTAGCCGATTAATCGGCGCTGAGGTGGCCGACTTTTCGCCGACTATAAATTTGGCTTTCCCGACTAATCGGCGACTAGGTAGTCGGTACATCGGTACATCTTCAATTATGCTGTAAGATCAAAAAAATGTTCCTACCTATTCCTGTATGATGATTATTTGTTTTATTGAAGTAAAATACTTGTAATACGAAACTTGAAGTTAATATTGATAGTTCTTTTTCCAGCACCTCATAAAGTGCCGAATATTCGGTATTTTTACCGACTATTCGCTGACTATAAATGTGGCCAGATGTCGGCTTTCCTGACTAGTACTACAATAGTTGACAACTTGTCGATACATCACTAGTTATAATTCAACACGCGGCTTCGCTTGCGTTCTTTGCAAAACGCGACGGGCAGCTAGTAAGAATAAGAAAACGAAATATATCTACAGTTACAAGTAGGTACATCAATTGTTACATTAATAATCGCTGTCGTCAAAATCATGTGTCAGACACCAACTGACCCAAAACTGTCGTCGTTGACTTCACTATCTTATCATAATAAAACACTATTTATACTGTACCTTATCGTCTTACCGTTAGGGATTATTTTGCTATGTTTTATTAAAATTCGGTCGGAAATAGTTGTGATAAGATACTCACAAATCGTCGGTACGTCAACATTCTACACTAACCATTGTAGGTAGATCTTATTTCAATGCAACAAATTGATAGTTTGTCGATGGTACAGCCAACCAAGAAAGTAGTCTACAATTTTGAACCTTATTTTATAATTGATAGAGTCGAAGAGAGATGTATTTTCTTGGCTTACTATTTACCCAACATGTTGGTTTTTGTACCTACTTTTCCGTCTGTATTTATTCAGCGAAATATTATCGGTCTGGTGAAAATTTAATCTGGCGACGGTATTAGGTTAGGTTTTAAAACAATCGTCCGTCCGGCTATATTGCGTCCATTGTGTTAATAACTATATTAAATGACAAAAAGTCTATATATAGATTAAACTTATGTACCTTCATGAAATTTGTCATAGACGGTTTTAATGTCGAACAAAATAGCATTGTTTTTATCCCAAAGAGCATCACTGTGTGAAAGATTGTATGGAGTTGTAATAACAAATATGCGGACGAATTAAGTCTCGAGCAAATACATTTGTCAATAACTAGTGTTGATTATAATTATGTGTAATTTAGAGAGATCTCTCATATTTTAACACCAAAACCACACAAATCAATAACAAATTTTATGTAACATAACAGTGTAATCAAAGTCAAACTCGATATATTAATTTCGGGGGAATTAACTTCGTAATTAAATTAATTATCGATAATTATTAGGTACTCGACTGATTAAGAAAGTTTATTGACGGTAAAATGGCGTCGGGTAATATTGAAATAACAAGACCGCTTTGTTTTAGAACACATGGTACATATCGACTGTAATTTTTTGAAGATGTAAATTGACATTTGATGTGCTTGAACTCTTGTTCTAAAAGTTACGCTTGAGATGTGTAATGTACCATTGGCGAAGAAAAATCAATGCTAATACATATTTTTGTACATTTATTTCTGGTTGGTTGATTTGTCCCTCAAAATCGGACGTAACATTCGCCTTAACTAGATGCATTATAAACCAAGAAGCAGTTGTCATCTTGTTGAAACGTAATAACTAAATAGTCAATAGTTAAATATGCACAGACAACCGGATAGACATCCTGTCACCGAGGTTTCCGAGGCAACTGCAGTGGAGGATACGTATCCTGTTTAGACGACATTTCGAAAATCTTACATTACTAGATGAACTGTTGACTGATAATCTATGATCATACGTTGATGGTAAGTGGCCAGTCGTCATCGTAGTGTCTCTCATCATTACCTTGCCCTTACCCCATTTACTTAGAATCAGCGCAGCATGTCTTTTTCTTCCACATTTCTCTGTCAGCCGTCATCTCATCACTCACTTCTTTTCTCTTCATAGCGTCTCTCACACAGTCTGTGCGCAATATACTGTTTCTTACAGTAAGTAAATTTAATGTAAAAAACACTGCCTTGTGTAGTCGAGTTTTATTGGATTGGAAGTCAAAAATCGTTGGCATTACCATAAAACGTACAAAAATGTTTAGGACTAAAAGTTGTGAGATAAATAAAGATCCTTGAGGAATCGACGGATCACCTCAAATATAATCGGCTCAAACATACAGCGATTTGGGTTTTCTGTATTATAATCAACGCATTTGCTCTCGTAAATTAGTTCATAGGGTAGAGTGGAAAGGAATTGTGGAAATGTTGTATGGCTATGGCGGAGTACTGAATTGAAGTGGGTTAAAACTTTGTTTTTAATGCACATTATGATTATCCCGTTATTTATATCATATAAAGACGAGAAGTCTATTTCCCTAAGTATTTATTACTAATATTGCATGGCAAGACTACCAAGCAGCCGACATTTCTGACCAAGCTTGATTTCCTCTTCCGTTACATTAGACTTCGCATAAATATGACGCAAGAATTTCTCTCAATCACTGAATTCCTACAAATATTTACTTTTTTAATGTTAAGGTCAGGAGAGTTCAAAGTCGAATACAAGTCCAACACGTTACTGTGACTGCATGTCGTTAAGATAATATGAAAGATAATGAAATTTTATATTTAATGATGTGATAAATTTACGCATATTACTAATTATAATTCTTGTGAATCTTTAATAGATACAATCATTATAATAAGCTATTATAGATCAAAATATAGATAGGAACAACATGTTCTAATCACGACCAAATAAAAAAAACCGGCCAAGTGCGTGTCGGACCACGCAAAACGAAGGGTTCCGTGCCTATTAAAAAGGTCGTATTGTCATAGAAATCTTACGGCACTTACGTCCTTTTCTTTGAGGAAGGCAGTTTTTCAGCAATATCTCGGAAACCTTTCATCCGATCTTGTTCAAAACAATTTTCGGTGAATGAACTTAATAAGCGCTGTGTCCATGAATTTTTTCATATTTTTAAAATACACCGTTCAAAAATTAGAGGGGGGGGGGACAGAATTTTAGTGACTTTCGGGGCGATTATCTCCGACCCTATTCACTTAATCAAAAAAAAATCTAAGAAACCTTATATTTATTTTGAAAGGCCTATCGATTGATGTGCCACACGGGGGGTCACAATGAAAAAAAAATTTTGACTTTTAGTTTTATGTATGGAGGGGGTGCACTCCATACATAAAACTAAAAGCAAAAATTTTTTTTTAGTAATTTTAATTACAAAACTTTGTAGCGGCTAACAAAATACACCTATCCTCAAAATTTTATTCAAATACACCTTATAGTTTTCGAGTAAAATGCCTGTGACATACGGACAGACGGACAGACGGACAGACGGACAGACGGACAGACGGACAGACGGACATGACGAAACTATAAGGGTTCCGTTTTTGCCATTTTGGCTACGGAACCCTAATAAAAGATTGCATACAAAAATGTGACGACCTAAAATGGAATATTTTGGACACTTTTTAGGGTTCCGTAGCCAAAATGGCAAAAACGGAACCCTTATAGTTTCGTCATGTCCGTCTGTCCGTCTGTCCGTCTGTCCGTATGTCACAGGCATTTTACTCGAAAACTAAAGGGTGTATTTGAATAAAATTTTGAGGATAGGTGTATTTTGTTAGCCGCTACATAGTTTTGTAATTAAAATGACAAAAAAAATTTTTTTTAGGCATGCACTCCATACATAAAACTAAAAGTCAAAAAATTTTTTTTCGTTGTGACCCCCCGTGTGGCACATCAATCGATAGGCCTTTCAAAATTAATATAAGGTTTCTTAGCATTTTTTTTGATTAAGTGAATAGGGTCGGAGATAATCGCCCCGAAAGTCACTAAAATTCTGTCCCCCCCCCTCTAATTTTTGAACCGTGTATTTTAAAAATATGGAAAAATTCATGGACATAGGCCTTATTAATTTCATTCACCCAAAATTGTTTTGAACAAGATCGGTTCAGAGGTTTTCGAGATATTGCTGAAAAACTGCCTTCCTCAAAGAAAAGGACGTAAGTGCCGTAAAATTCCTGTGACGATACGACCTTTTTAATAGGCACGGAACCCTTCGTTTTGCGTGGTCCGACACGCACTTGGCCGGTTTTTTTGTATGAGAATAGATAGTATCAACGATTCTGCGTAAGAAAAACCCAAAAAAATCGAATAAAAAAAAAGTTCATGTATACTTTTTTTTTAAAAACGCTCATTGACAATTTCACACACTTTTCCTCTGTATAATATTAATTATAGATAAGTGGATTTCTTGTGGAATACAAGCAGAGCTGGGCACAGCTAGTTCTTATGTAAAATGTAAAAGGACGATTCTCCGAGCGTTTGAACCGCTCGGTTCTAACGTCATTGTCGGCTCAAGATTATTTCAGCAGAGGTAAAGCATACCGCGGAAACTTTAATGAAAAGAGACTTAGTACTGGTATTGGCTTACGTCTTCATCAAAAGTAGACTTTGATATTCGTTTCTTTTAATAGTATTTGCTGGCGACGACAATGACGAAAAAAAACGCCTTAAAAACGTTGAATATTTGCCCAAATATCCTCAATGAATGCCAACGTCCAAGATTTGCAAGTTTGCACTTACGACAAGGGTCCTCGTCACCGACAAGTGACCCTTGGTTCGGATCGAGATGGCGGATAAGAGTGCACTCAAATTAACTCGGTCACACCTTAATTAGGCCGATTTTTGTTAATTAGACTTGTAATTATAATTGGGTAGTTTCCTCATGTTGAAATTGATAACGCAGTGTTGCTAAGTGGATAGTAAACCATCAAGTTATTGTAATAAAGTATAAATTACAAAATATAGTTAAGATCATAAGCGAGTGTTGCAATACACGATACGTAAAATTCAACTTTGTTTACTTCACTAAAGCGAGGAAAATACTACATAAGAAAAACAACGGAAATATGAAAAAAAAGTCAAAGTTTTAAAAGTAAAAAAAGGCAACATCACCTGAATTTAATCTGATAAGTGAAAATTGTCCGTCTGGACTGGCCTTTACATATTATTATGTTTAAAAAAGTAACTAATAACGGATTTCAAATATTCTTTGCACTCTTGTGGATAAAATGCAGTTTTACTATCTGTTTTTAAAGAATAATAAACCGCACAAGTGCGAGTTCAACTCACGTGGTGAAGGTTCCGTATATAATCTAAATTTCATAAAAAGAGTTTCCCCGTTACTTTGAATACTCAAACTCCTTATAGGTTTTCCTGTAACCTTAGAAAAGGAACTATTTTCCATATTTTTTTCTGAATTTTAACCAAGTAGTTTCGGAGATAAAGGGGGGGGGGTGGTCAATTTACGTCTTTTTCCTAAATTACTTCAAATCTGTTTTTGCTAAAATTATAAAAAAACAGATGCTTAAAATGTCGTTTCTTTCCTTTTGAGGTACGGAACCCTAAAAAAGGGCTTTCCGTGCTAGTGAGGTGAAACATAATTTAGTACCTACACGGTTGCGCCTTTGGTTACATATAAATAAACAAATATGACTTACTATTCAGACATATACTCGTGTTCCTAAAGCGACCAACCGTTATCAATAATTCATAATTAATGACGATGACAACTCAAATATTATTACTTACATCAAAATAATGAGAACCATCAACAGAATATGATAACGGTCCTCCTAGTTTTGTAAAGTAACCATTAACCATTGAGAGTTTATATGGGCGTTTAATAAATTTTTAGGGTTCCGTACCTCAAAAGGAAAAAAACGGAACCCTTATAGGATCACTCGTGCGTCTGTCTGTCCGTCTGTCACAGCCGATTTGCTCCGAAAGAACTGAACCGATTGAGTTGAAATTTGGTACACATATGTAAATTGGTGACCCAAAGATGGATGCGTAAAGTAAATTTATGAATTCTGAACAAAGGGGGCCACTTTTGCGGGTAAAGTGGAAAATTAAAAAAAAAAGTTTCGCAAACTGTATTGTGTGACATATCAAATAAAAGAGGTTGTTGTCAGCATCTTAGATATTTTTTTTTATAATTTTAGCAAAAACAGATTTGAAGTAATTTAAAATAATTTTGTCCAGTATAAAATAGGTTCAATTTTACAAAGACAAAGATTTGGCAATACATGCAAAGTGAATGTTGTCTTATTTAAATTAATATTATTGAAATTCATATATGACGTATTTCCGATTTGTCATATTTTTGGAGTGTACGTAATTCTATATGGACGCGTTTCTTTCGATCTATATATCAATATGTCAATGTTACTTTTAGGAAATAATTAAATTTTCGCATTATTTAGGCTGGACAATTTTTCATGTCGAGGATATTCAAATTGACATTATTCAAATTCGATCAATAATTTCGAGTTGTTCTGAATGACAGTACATCCCTCTATCCATACGCCTACTTCGTTAGCGCATTGCAAAATGGGGTAAATATGAGTAATATGGTAGGGTAGGGTAGGGTAGTGGGGTAAGTGGGATTTATTTTGACGGTTTTACCCGGTAAAGCGAAGTGCGGTACTGCCTGTAGCGGACAGTGCACGAACATCGTTTGGTGGAATGCCTTCACGAGTTCAAGTGTACGTAATAAAGCCAACCCGTGTCTACCACGAGTACCTCAAATTACCCCCATTAAAATACCAGTAAAGGCCGAAAAACACTAACTAAACGCTATGGAAACGCATTTGTAAGTGTAATTGGTCAATCACCAAAAACCGGCCATGTTGTGCGCATTAAAGTGCATCAATTGAGTAATTTGACACACGCAACAATTAGAAACAAGGGCTGTCAAAAGCCGGGTAATAGCGAGAACGAATGGAATAGGTGGGGCCGTTAACCTGGTTTTTTGAGGCGTTTTACATCCTTATACGAAACATAAATGAGCTAAGTCTCTGAAAGGGATTAGATACATCGGAAATCCATTAATCAATAATAATCGAACGAGCTAGCGAAGCGAACGAAGTTCTCCGTTTCAGCTTGGGCAAAAATTCCTTCGTATGTCCGACTGTTCTCTTCTACAGATCGCATATCGCCTCCGATTCTCGTGAAATTCAAGAATTATAGTTTTTTATGTTATATAGTTCTACGACAAAAAAGACAATCGTGAGTTCTACAGCTCCATAGATATACTATCAACAACTAGTATTGTAAAATGTGATAGTATATCTATATACCTAGTTGTCTGCCTGTACAGCTGTGCAATTGATAAAATGTATGCCGTTTCCGAACGACGAGAAGGCATCCTACGTCTTCACCTAGTATTAGGTAAGTCAAAAATCGCCCCTGTAAAAATTAAAAGTACCAAAGAAAACATTACCCTTTAATTTAACGTGCTTGTTTCAACGCTCTTCTAAAGCCAGGCTCGAAATCCACCTTAGAATGCATCCAATTACACACAAGTATTGAACATGACACCCTCAAGCGGTACTTAAAAGGAAATACACCTATGTTCTAATGAAATCCTTTTAATACATCAGAGACTGCGCCGACCCACCCACTCGATACGGCTGCAGTGCAATTGAGGTGGTTCCCACGACTTTAACTTGGATATGCAAATATTGCATTAACGTGGAAATAAAATTAAGTATGTTTTAACACCAACGTACTATATGGTATTGCATTAATTTCATTTCAGCTTGATTAGTACACGAAGAACTCTTCGCTAAACTTAAGTCGCAGTGTGCGGGGCACATTGCACGTAGAACCGATGGCCGTTGGGGCGGAAAGGTTCTCGAGTGGCGACCAAGTACCGGCAGGCGCAGCGTGGGTAGACCCCACAAGGTGGACTGATGCCCTGATAAAGGTCGCGGGGTCCGCTGGCTGCGGGTGGCGCGGGACCGGTCACTGCGGCACTCTGTGGGCGAGGCCTATGGCCAGCAGTGGACGTCTTTCGGCTGATATGATGATCGGTTCGAAGGAGAGATGCTCGTATCGTATCGTATTTTGTGAACACTACCTACATTCACCAACGAGGCGATGTATCGTTTATTTCATAAGAAAGGAAGTTCCTTCTCATTGCATATTAAATAAAACTATTCTGTGTTGTGTGACCTGAGGGTCTACCGCGAAACGATATTCGTTTTCGTTCGTGTATATCCGTCTCTGTCGCACTTGCGAGTTCGAGAGACAGAGAGGGAGATACATGAACGAAAACGAACATCATTTCGCGGCAGCCCCTCTGTGTCGATAGCGTAGATGGAGTGAAGCGCTTCTACGTATAGTTAGATTCAAGGCTAGAGTGAACAGGCATTTTATGGGTGAGCGTGATCCATCTTATCTTCGGCCTTGTCTTAACTTTTCATCTGGTTAGACGAAGGTCAAACGCAACCCTATTTTTAATCAAAAAAATATTGAGCAATTTACAATTTGTACCCATAAATTGTAGGTTATTTTGTGCGCATAATTCTTGTTGGTCAAGTTCCAAAACGAATATTGTAAGAACGTAAACCGGGGTTACTTTGATCAATTTTAGACTTTGACAGCCTTCTTTGACGGTCCTATTATACGTAAAAACATGCAATTAAAATATAATAATCGGTTTTTGCTCTTCTTTAGGCCTGCCAAATAAAAAAAAATATGGACTTATATTTTTCACAGAAAAAAATAAAAACAACGCGATCAAAGTTACATTGAGAATGGGGTTACTTTGAAACCCCAACTTTTTTCACTGCCAATGTAAAGTAAACCCGCTAAAAACCTCGTAAAAAATAAAATATAAAAATTCGAACCAGTACTTTTTCAGTTATTTATATTTTTAGAGTGTGGGGTGACTTTGATAACTTACCAAATGCTACAAATTGATAACTTCAAAAGATTTATTAAGTTATTTATTAGAAAAAACGTAGGAACTTTACTTATACAGATATAGAGATATGTTCCATAAGAAATTTTGTATGCTTCCGATGCGGCACGAATAGATTTTTTGCCGTCCACTATGTCTGAGAGTGTATTATTGAGTTGTTCTTCTTGATATTTTTTGTAGTCTCGCGACCCGATTTTTTTTTTGTAATCTCGTGGCATGGCTTCTAAAAACAGAAACAATATATGTTAAATTAATATAAAATAATAAAAAAAGATCAACCTACCCAGAAGAAAGATTTTTTGAAATCGGATGAGTAGTTTCGGAGATCCACCTAACTACGTATTAACTTATAAAGTACAATTCTACAACCTCCCAAAAATCCATAAACTCAGAAACGATATCTATTTATTACTTTAGTCATGAAAGTTAACATATAAACATCCAAAGCTGCCAAGAAATAATACCTGGGGGTTACTTTGACCATTTGATCAATTTCACCACGTATAAGTGATCAAAGACATCCCGAGTCATGGATTCCCCGGCCGCGTGGGCATATTTAGGTTATCGAATTGAGGTTATTTTTTTCTTAACTCACGAATAAACACTTATTAACGTAAGATATTATAAAATGCACATGTATTTATTATTGACACAAGTACAGACAAAGTTTTTCACGCAATAAAACCAGGAAGAAAATGGTACTTACCATTAACATGATTTTTTCTTGGCGAAATAATAACGTTACAGGTGCACCCGGTCAGTATGCGGTGAAGCAACTATCACTGTTGCCAATAAAGAAAAAATAACTACTAAGGCGGTTTTCAACTCGTTAAAACCAGGACTTAAGTAGCAGATAGAAGTTGTTATCAAAGTCGACCCGGAAATCAAAGTAACCCCGGTTTACGGAACTTATTTATTTTACCATGGTGCAATAAACGATTATGATTATGATTACGCCCATGGCTTCCTTGTAGGGCAATATAAAATGAACTTATCGATGGTGTCGATATCTCTTATGAATGTGTAGCCGATCGTGTTAAGATGTCAACCATATTATTGTCACGGTGCCGGTGTCAAGTAAGTATAAGGACGACCTAGTTGTGGCTTTGCAATTGAATATTCAAGAATGCGGAATTACTGACATTATAATCGTGGCACCTCATTATGATTCCGTATTTGATTCGTTTGATAATGAATACCTATATGTAGTATCACTAGAAATTAATTCATAGGATATTAATCACAACGGAAGACCACAGCGCTGGCGCTGCCAGCATCACGTTGAGTTGTGAGTGTTGTAACTAGGGCTTCCAATTCCGGGATTTATTACTACTACAATACCGCGGATCCCGGTATTGTGGTACTAATAAATCCCGGGATTGGAAACCCTAATTGTGACCATTTCGTGGCAAATGTGTTTCTGCGTATTGTGTCTAAAGTTTGTTTCTATGTACCTATCTTTGTCACGAATAAATGTTTTGTGGTGGACTGATGACCTGGTAAAGGTCAGAGTCAGCTGGATGCGGGTGGCGCAGGACCGGTCATTGTGGCACTCTTTGGGGGAGGCCTGTGTCCAGAAATGGACGTCTTTCGGCTGATATGATGATTAAATGTTTTTACCCGACTGCCGAAGGAAAGGAGGGTTATGTTTTTCGAGCGTATGTATATATGTTATGTATGTGTGTATGTCTTATTCTTTTACAGCCTAAACCGTTTGACGGATTTCGACATATGAGGTGTCATTGGATTCCTCTTAATCGTGGGAGTGACATAGTATTTGTAAAAAAGCAGTTGTGTTTTTCGAAAATTCTTTTGATTTCATTTTTTTCTTTATTTATTTCCAGTTAGTAGGATAATAGATATTGGTTCGGCGGAAGTGAGTTCATAATAGTTATGTCTAAATGTGTTAGATTGTACAGCGAAATAGGCGCTGTTAATATTTAATAGCAATAGTTATGAAACAGAAATAATCTTATCTAATAGCTAATAATTCACAGCCCACGCTTTTGTAGGTATTAAATTTCATAAATGGGAATATCCGAGAAATAATTTACACACATATCTACCTATTAAACGCGGTCATTACATAATAGTATTTAGGTACTGATAATTGTAGCCAAATTTTATTCTGTACGTGGACTTTAAATGCCAGAACAAAGGAATGATTGATTCGAGATGTGGTGCTGGCGGATAAAGCTTGCCATCAAATGGACAGGCCGCCGTAGGTATAAACGAATCAATCCCTCAGGACTACCGCGAAATGAAAACTAACTTCGTTCGTGCATCTCCACCTCTGTCGCTCGAACTAGCAAGTGCGACAGAGACGGTTCGTTTTCGTTTCGCGGTAGCCCCTCTGAACCAGCTGAAGATTCGAACTCGACTCTCCACCATAGGTGTGTACTTAACGCGTAAGTAGGTAAGACGTACTTCGATTTTTCGGACACGTAGCTAGTACAGGTAGGAGGACAGTCTAGAAAAATTGGTACTGGTCGGTCACGTGGAATAAGATATAGACAATAAGAAGAAGATAATGGTAGCTATGTAACGCAACAGCCATGACTGTCAAAAATATTACGAGTCTCTTACGACTCTTCTCCTTCTCATACCTAATAAGGTACTTACAAGCTTTTTTTGGCGAATGAACTATTTTTTGTACAGTCAGCAACTACCCACTCTACCTACCCTGTTCCATGTAAGATTAGAAAAGAGCTTTGGGCTTGTCCATATATTACGTCATCGTTTTTTGTCGATTTTTGACCCTCCCCCAAGATCATACTAGCGTCATAATAGGCCTGTGACCTCATGTTAATTGATAACGCAGGTACCTAGTGTTGCTAAATGTAATAAAATATAAATTAAAAAAAAATTAAGATCATAAAAAGATATGGACCTTGGAAGTTTAGAAAAAAATATCCTTTTTTTTACTGTCCAAGAGTAAATTTAAAGCTACCAACAGAATCCTTATGCCTATTTAAAAATAAAATTGTACGACAACTATGGACCTAACCTAAACGCAGTATTTCACGACCGAAACAGCAATTTACTTTGATTATATAGTTCAAATAGCAAAGTGTGACGTCAGACTTTTAAGTCGATCAGTGTGAAGTGCTTCGGCTGCCGCCAGCGATATCCGTCACTGACTCAAATTTTAGTGTATTTATGTTCTTTAATTGTAGGTATATAAACATTATTTTGTACTTGCACCTGTCACGTACTAACAGCAACGCACTTAACTGACTAATTGTGGACTTTACGCCGTTGTAATAAGGTTCACAGATGGTCGGTTGAGTGTATCCTCGTAGGTACACTAAGTTCATTGTTATTCATCATCATCATCATCATATCATATCAGCCCAAAGACGTCCACTTCTGAACATAGGCCTCCCCCAAAGAGTGCCACAATGACCGGTCCTGCGCCACCCGCATCCAGCGGACTCCAGCGACCTTTACCAGGTCATCAGTCCACCTTGTGGGGGGCCTACCCACGCTGCGCCTTCCGGTACGTGGTCGCCACTCAAGAACCTTTCCGCCCCAACGGCCATCGGTTCTACGTGCAATGTGCCCCGCCCACTGCCACTTAAGTTTAGCGATTCGGAGGGCTATATCGGTTACCTTGGTTCTGCTGCGGATAGCCTCATTTCTGATGCGATCACGCAGAGATTGTTATTAGAATAAGTAATTTAGTAAGTATAGGTAGGTATAACACAACCATGTTTAAATGTTAGAAAGAAACGCACATTCGCCGACAAACTGCCCGCAGTTTGGCGAAACAGGAAATGTATACTTACTTAGGTAGCTACCGTTAAGTTGTTTTTTGAAATAAATTAAATAAAGAAGAATAAATACTACTCAAATAGTGACGCTATTGTTAAATGAGCAAGGTTCAAATTAAAACGAAAGCTAATATCGGTTTTATCAACTTTTTATTACCTAGTTAGTTCATATTTAGTACAACGTAAACAATAAAATATGCGGTTACACTTAAAAGTGAAAGACAGTGACTTTTTCTTCGTTTTGTGCCTAAAAGCGATTCGGACTATAAACGGATTGGGACGTATTTTCAATCAGATTTTACCTATTGTATATATTCATAACATATTTTATATATTCATCATCACCACAGAACCCCGAATCATAAAACATGGGAAGAATCGAATTCCCATCAAATAAACCAGTTTTGTCTCCATATCGATGAAGCTCTTTCACTGTCAGGGACTTGTTTAATCGCTTTTTGTTAACCGTTGGGAATTGGAAAAAAAAAGGGTTAAAACGGGCCGCGTCCCACAAACCCAAACAAATGTTTTCTTATGGATGTATCTAATGGAAGAATTTTAGTCAAGATACTTATACTTAACTAGCTGTTGCCCGCGACTTCGTCCGCGTAGAACTTGTTATCGTCTTAAAATAATTATTGCTATTTAATTTTTACCACGTACCGGAAGGCGAGGCGTGGGTAGGCCCCCCCACAAGGTGGACTGATGACCTGGTAAAGGTCGCGGGAGTCCGCTGGATGCGGGTGGCGCAGGACCGGTCAATTTGGAACTCTCTGGGGGAGGCCTATTTCCAGCAGTGGACGTCTTTCGGCTGATATGATGATGATGATGATGATTTAATTTTTCTAGGTGCAAGCTTAATTATCGCTATCCCAAACAACCTTCTACCTTATCTTCAGGGATGATTTCCGAGATAAAAAGTATCCTATATCCTTCCAAGGGTCTTAAATTATATCTACGCCATCAACCCAACCAATCAATGACCAATGGTCGGTTGGTTATAAAATTTCAAATCAGACGCCAGCGGTGACCAGAGGGCTGGCCTATATTTTGGCATTGCCATCCAGCGTGGCAATGCTGCCAGCCTTCTGGGCACACTACCCTCTGACAGCGATTTGGGCCAATTTTTTTATCTTTAAGTTTTAATTTATAGTCTTTTTTTGTCTTTGTAGGTTAAGTTCTTATTATCCTTGTTCTTTTATCAATAAATAACGAAATCTGAATGCAGCTAATTCGGAAATAATAATTCGTTTTCATAATACTGCCGTGTCAAGCCTATCTCATGCATCTAAAAAAGCATAGTTTTGAGAAAACGCCGTTTGAAGTTTTATTTAGCCATGATTTACTATGGAAAAACAGAGTTACATGAGTTACGCGACAGGCTCGTATAAGGAATTGGTAAGTTAAATTAAAAAACTGAGTATGTAGGTCGATAAAGGCATGGAAAATAAACAGATTTAGACCTGTTAAGGTCGAAACGCACTGAAAGCGGCGGCGGTGCGGCGCGGCGCGGTGCGGAGGCGGTACCGGTTGTAATGTTCGAGCTAATATGAAAGGGTCCGCACAGAGCGGCGCGGCGCGGCGCGGTATTCTGTGCGGACCCTTTCGTATTAGCTCGAACATTACAACCGGTACCGCCTCCGCACCGCACCGCCACCGCTTTCAGTGCGTTTCGGCCTTTACGCCTAACTCATGTATCTCAAGATACATGAGATAGGATTGACACGGCAGAATAGGTATATTTTTGAAGGTATTTAAATGACGTATTGGTCTTTGCGCAAGTCCAAAGCGCAGCATATCGAGCTAAAATTTGCCACCGAGGCAAAATTCAGAAGCCTACATTCCTCTTAAACCATTTTCCACTCCCCGAAACTCTATATTTCTGGCCGTAATAAAACATAAAGTTCCTACAGTATAAATTGGGATTAAACACGGTTGCTGCCGCAAAATATACACTTGAAATTAAGCTCTTTTAACGTACCATAAAACGCGGTTGGACTCATTTATTTCGCCTGATAAAAGTATGATAAGCCAGGGACATTAATTACTGGGCTGTATAAAAGTTAGACGACTTAGCAGGTTGGCTACACGTCGACAGTAATTTAGTTAGTCACTTTCTTTTCAAAGTACAGGATAAGATAAGCTAAAATTGATGATTTCAGGCTATCAGGGTGTTACACATATGTCCACAAAATCCAACTATCCTACTAATATAATAAATATGAAAATACATAATGTTTGGGTGTAAGTTTGCCTAATATTCTTAATCCTAGTTTTAGGGTTCCGTACCTCAAAAGGAAAAAAAACGGAACCCTTATAGGATCACTCGCTGTCACAGCTGATTTGCTCCCAAAGTATTGGACAGATTGAGTTGAAATTTGGTAAACATAATGTAAATTGGTGACTCAAAGATGGACGCGTAAAGTAAATTAATGAATTCTGAACAAGGGGGCCACTTTTTCGGGGGCGGGGGGGGGGGGGGGGGGGGGAAATAAAAAAAAACCCAAACTGTATTGTGTTGTGAGCATCTCAGATATATATTTTTTTATAATTTTAGCAAAAACAGATTTGAAGTAATTTAGGAAAAAAGACGAAAATTGACCATTCCCCCCCTTATCTCCGAAACTACTAGGCTTAAAATTATGAAAAAAATATGGAAAATAGTTCCTTGCCTGAAGATTACAGGAAAACCCAGAAGTTTGAGTATTCAAATAACGGGAGAATTCTCAATATTTTTATGAAATTTAGATTATATACAGAACCCTCCCCACGCGAGTTGAACTCGCACTTGTCCGGTTTTTTTTTAAACTCACTAATCAAGATCAAACAAATAAGAACCCACTAAAGTAACATCGGCTTTCCTTTACTTATTTCATCATCATCCAAGATACACTACCCAGCATTCGACGGTTTACTTTAAGCACTCAAACTAAACAAAGGCAATACATAAACATTCCGAGGGCACAATTAAAGTATAGAACAGTACATTTTAAACTTCAGTCTGGTGAGCGTCCAAAGGGCTAATTAAAGTAATTAGGTACTTGAAGGAGCATGAACAACTCAACTGTCATTTATCATATAAATTATTGTTTTAATATTTAGTATTAATAAATTAGTAAATATATATTTACTAATTTATTAATACTAAATATTAAAACAATAATTTAAATATGTGTACAAAGCGCGAGAGTTTAGAGTATTATATGATAAGTAATGAGGATATGAAATTAAAAAGTCATTATGTATGCTACGATATAAATGCCACCCACCTATGAAGCGTTTTCACAGGCAATATCCCTAATAAGGGAGACCAGACCAGCCCTGCTAGCATAACTTGACTCTCTACTCTACTCGCGCGCGTGATAGACTGTCAGTTTTTGACAGCATTAATCAGAAAGTGACGGACAGTCTACCTCGCGCGCGAGTAGGGTCTAGAGTCAAGTTATGCTAGAAGGGCAGACCAGAGATATGCGAAGATGTGAATGTTTTTAAAGAAGAAGATGTGAATTAGTCAAATATTAATAAACACAGCTACGCATATCTAACACACTCGTATCCAGCACGCGTTTGCACGAAGTCAAAATACTGCTTTTAACATAACTGTGTGGGGGTAAGTTATTTATACTACAGTTATCATCAGTCGCAGTGCACTGGTATTCACTATGCACCGCCATGCTCCCTAACAAACCCAGTATAACTCTGACCTCTGATCACACGTAGTTGTTACGAACTTGGGTTTCAAGATATGCTAGGGAGTTGGTGAGGTAAGTAAGGTTGTGCACAGCACAGCAGAGACATGCACCAGATCAGACCATTTCTGGCGTACTAATAAACACGCTGACACTAATTATGGGAAGACGGACGGACGGCAGGCGTGCACGTTAGGCGGGTTAGGATGGGAGTTTTACCAAATTTAACCCATAAATAGGCTTTAGTGGCATTCTATAGTTTCGTTCAGGGGGAAATTCCGGCCGAGACATGACGTATTGAGACTAGATTGGTGGTTGGCGCGCTCTCAATTGCGCCAAATTGTGACATTCTCGAATATAGACAAGACACCACACGCGGGGGTGGGGGAAGCATTGGCTAGGCAAAAGTTAGAAAAATCGTCCTAATGCAGTGTGGCTGGGCGGCATGGGTAGGCCCCCCACAAGGTGGACTGATGACCTGTTAAAGGTCGCGGGAGTCCGCTGGATGCGGGTGGCGAAGGACCGGTCAATTTCCACCAGCAGTGGACGTTTTTCGGCTGATGTGATGATGATGATCAACTCTAGAGACGCATACACTACATTGTTACCTAAATCATGACATCACCACCAACTGTGGCATTTAAAAAAGGCCCTATTTCTTGCTGGTATTTTAATAGGTTCACTTCTGAATCAAACCATTTATGTCCCTAAGATCATTATTAGTATGAGGAAGCTCATTAGGTATAGATTTCTTAGAGGTCTATTACTTTCATACTTGCAGCTGCATCATGCCTTGAAAGGTAAAGGGTAGGTCTTCCGATAGTATGGAAAAACCACATTCCTGTTAGGCATTGCGGAAGGACAAGTTTACGAACTTCCTAATGAAGTGATTTAAAAAGGCGATGGTGTAGCGTCATAAGTTGTAGTTGTAGCCACACATTGCGCGACGTCAGCGCAGCACGCCAGGGTCAAAATATTCATGCGAAGGACGCGCTTTGCGAAGCGATATGTTGCGATTGCGATTTGCGAAGCGCGCTGCAATGACTTTTGTCGTTGCATCTGAAGCGAGTTTGGCGATTTTACCGGACATGTAGCTATACTTATGTAGGTACGTTCCCAAAGGTTTCATAATATCTGAGCAACCTTATGCCCTTGAAAATAAAGTCGTGTTTACATAGTTTTGATCACTTTGTCCGTGTACATATTTTAGAACTCGACTGTAGGTATAGGTACCTACATTTTAAATCAGAATATATGCCAAGGCTCGCAGTATACGTGAGGTTTGGGAATCATATTCTATGACACGGTTTCGGGATTATGGTTAATGGCCGATGGCCACATGTAGCACATAGGTATGGTGGCATTAAATCAATGTATGGTGCGAATATTTTTTGTAGAACGGATTCACTTTTCTTTGAACTAGACACAAAGAGAAGATAAATCCAACTGGTTTTCATTGTTAAGTAAGTGTAACCGTACGTTGTACTAAGTATGCTTCAACTACCTACTAATAAAAAGTTCATACCTTTCGTTTTAATTAAAATTTTGTTACTTTAATTAAAGAGTCACTATTCGAGTAAAGTATTTATTAAACATGGCCTTTTCATTGGTAGACTTCATGGCTAGACAATGGGCTTTGTTGGACCGATGGGTCTTAAATAGGATCCTTTCTAGAGAAATGATTCTCACTATACCAAATGGGTATGCAATACGGCGCGTTAGTTAGCGTTGTCATCGATAGGTTTTGACAACAAGCATTCGAATATGAAAAAGTTAACGACATGATTGGACACCTGCTGATGCCGTGGGCTTTGAGCCTAAGATAATGACCTAAATCACCGTAGAGGTAAATAAATAAGCGATGGAATTATACCCTAATAAGATCACGCTAATCAGTAGCCGGTAGTTATAAAAGGAACCTAATTAATACAACTGACAGAATAAATGCTGTAGCACGAGTCAGTAATTTGCGTTCAAACAGCACAATATGATTCACAACACTCACACATTTTCTCTTATTTTCAGCGAGTGCAGCGAACAAACAAAGTGAATGATTTACTGTTGCGGCTTACACGAGGTCCGGAGAATCCAAAACATGTGTAAAGTGTGCTGTATTTTTAGCTCAAGTGGATGCACAAAATGATAAGTTGAGCGGAACATTTGTATTGCTTCGAGACAAAAAGATCTGTGACGCTTTAGACTGTGCTGTACTTCAAAAAGCCGAATTAGTCGGTTACAGATAAATAGAAGAAAAGGCGTATTATGGTTTCATTTATTAGAATAGAATAGAAGATAATTTATTTCAGTATAAGTACACAAAAACACAGTAAGTAATAGTTACAGTGTTTGTGTGAGGTGTGCAATAAAGAGTATTTGTATTGTATTGTATTGTAATACAATTACAAAAAAAAGAAAAAAAAATGAAGCAAAGGAAGAACTTATCAGCTATATACTAATTACTATTACGTTTATTGTCACTTTCTATAAAGAGGTCTGAGAGAGGACTATGCTTCTGTTTTTGTTGTGACGGCAGAGCGCTTACGATGGCCTTTATTTACTTATTTCCAGAGAGGTAGGGCATAGAGGAAGGAACTGGGAATTATATCTGGGGTGTTCACAGGTCACTTCGGGGTCAAGAATCTCTTGGCCAAGATGGGACTATCAAACAGTAGAGACTGTAGAATGTGTGGCGAGGAGGATGAGACTATGGAACACTTACTGTGTGAATGTCATGCCCTTGCCAGACAAAGAATAAATCACTTAGACATTAGAACAAATGAAAGTATGTATACCTATATTAGGTCCTTACCTACGTTCATCTGTTTCAGCCTTGCATTTGTAAATGTATTTCATTGTGTTTGTATCGTTTTACCTTTACCAAACACTTGGTGGATATCACGCAATTTTTATCATATACCGTAAACGCGGGTTACTTTGGCCCTGGAGGGTAACTTTGGCTTTCGTGAATTTATTACTCTGTCTGTCCACCCCTTTTTGCATTTAAACAGCGTGAAATTACCACGTCGATGTGGTTTTCGTGTGGGCCAAAGTAACCCTTCATTGGGTCAAAGTAGGTACCCCGAGTTTACGATAATAGGACACAGGTTTACTGACTTTAGACATATGTGATTCAGCTATGAGTACTTAATTTTATACATAAGTAACCCTGTCATATAATTTGTATACCTATTTAAAATCAATCTCTCATAGTGTTATCTTGCTCTGTAAAACGATGTGTTCACCTGTAATTGGGGTACATAAGCCCCAACACATTCAATGCCAAAGACAACTGTTACCTTATCTTATTCTTATGTACTCTGTTGGTGTCCCGTGTAATGAATAAAATAAATAAAATAAAATAAACCATATTTCTGCAGTAAGCAACAAAGGATTTTTTTCAAAGTTCTCTTAATTTTAATCGTATGGGCACTCACTTCCTGTCTTCTTCCTGTATAATAAAAAATGCTTTGCAAATCTATGGTCAATTTAATTGTTACTCTTTTTCCTGTCAATAAATAATACACTTCGATATATTATTATTTTAATAACCTACTCTAAACAGTTGTTGTATAAAAAAAAACACATTTTCCGTCCTCTGCACAGCCATACCTATCCCTACTAATTGATAAATAAAATTGTACCTGTATACAAACCTAGTGCTCTACTTCAACCAATTTCAATTGTGTGATAAAAAGCTCAGTGGATTTTAAACTTACTAGCACCGTCATACGGTCGAAATTATTCTGTAGGTGAACCATACCGTACTTCGCTTCGTGAAAAAGAATTAACGCCAGCATTTTGGTGTCAATTTAATTTCTGAAGCGGTTTTGTAACAGGTTTAGGGTGACGCTTCTACTAAGATTTTGAAAATAGAATAGGTTAATCCGAATTAATTAAATTTGAATTCCACTCTATTGCGATAAAGCTCAAATTAGAAGATCGGAAGAACATAAATTACTTGAACCGACCATCGCGCTGTGACAGAGCGATGGTCACAAACAATGACACACTCACACAGGCGTAGAAGCGCTACTATTCGTTCAAAACTCGAGCAGAACACAGAACAACCTTACTTACACCTCTAAGAAATGTCGGTTGTTATTCCCTTCAGTATAGAGTCGATTATCGCTTGGACAACAGTTTGGTATGTGTCCATTACATTGACAATGTGGTCTGGCGGCACGATTTCGCGCCAGGCTCTGGTGATTTTGTGGTGAATTCTAGTCATACACACATACTACATAGGTACATATCACACTAAAGGATGATGAGATGAATCATTAGAATAGATAAATATGTTTTTTATCATTGATGATCGTGTCGAGACGTTGATTTACCTACTGAAGGTCGAATTGGAATAATAATAACTCAATCTGAGGTTAATATCGTACATTTATTAAAAGCTTTTATTTAACTTCTGTCCGTTTGTTAGTGAGGGACAAGTCTTGCAAGTTGAATTTGACCCACATCCCGGTGACCGATTGAGCTGAAATTTAGGGTATGTTTAGTTTGGAAGACAATTCAATATTATGGTACCTCGAGCTGATCTGATGATGGAGACAGAAGGTGGCCATGACCCCGTTGAGTTTGGGCTCGTTAGAATCGTCTCAATGAGTAGAGTTGAGACGGCATACAGAAAAGTACAGTCGGCAATAACGGGTCCAAAAATAAAAAATTGGCAGATTTTTTTTACGACAAACAATAAATTTTCCTTCATTGTTTGTTGGTACGCGTCGACCACACAATCGTATTGTTCAACTTGAATGCTATTGTTTTGAAGATAAGTGACGGCTCAGTTGAAAAAATTTCAACTATAACACGCAGGCTAGCACCAAATAAGAAACGAATACGTCCGATGTCTCATCAAGCAATTACTCATTAAAACCAAATGCAAGGTGACGCACAAGTGATCTAAAATTAGTCTCTCTTTAACCCGATGAGTAGCCCATAAAGTCTCACTGTGTTCAACGACAAAACCAGTTCTTTATACGGGTATGAAATTGTATAGGGCGCCGGGCCCTGTACTACGAGACAGCCCGATAAGTTACGATTACGACATTCATTGCTGTCTCACTTTAAATACAGGACTTTGGCTCTTAAAAGCGCGCCGTAGTCTAACGAAGATTATATCTGCTATAAGTGACGTGGTAGGGGGTCTAGAGTCGTCCTTGCACAGAAATTGCTGCTTACATATACGTTTATATCGCGGCGCAGTACATAAACTCAGTGAAGCGGAAACGACAATTTCGATAGTATCCAGTAACTACATTGTACATGCAATTGCTGGATATAACGCTAACCGTAGCGACACCTCTAGAAGCGTATCGGCATACGAGTAAAAAAAGCCAATTTCAAGTGAATTATTCTTCAATTTAGGCATATTACATGCACCTATGAATGTCGATAAACTACCACCGGTTCGGAAAGAAAACCTCTGCCTCGAGAAAAACGGCGTAAAAAACTCGGTTCAAAACAGTAGACAATATAAATATCATTTCAGTATCAGAGTAGGTATTATACATGATTAATATTCATGGGCGCCAAATGTACGCGCGTCCTTTACATCCTACTAGACGTGTGCGCCGCGCCGCCGCGCCGCCGCCGCCGATGATTTTTCCACGCCGCCGCCGCCGATAGATTTGACCGGCGTGAAATCGGCGTGGCATAATTGCGTTTTTTCCGAAAAGTGTTAATTATTATATGCAATTTATTCAACTAATTTTAATTCCAATGCCGAATAAGGAGTCTCTACGGTACATGTCATCTCTGTAATTTTCTACATTAAAGAGTTTGCTTTAATTGACTTCGCAATAAAATTAAAATCGGCAATTCTGCAGTATTATAACATTCTTGCGAACATACACACCATGACAGATATCGTCGGCTAAAGTCACAAACCTCTAAATTCCATTTATCAAATCATGCTATGGCACAGTTATATAATACAACATGTCCTTTGGGACGTCAACGTCATGAAAAAAATAGAAAATAAGAACAAGTAATGTATTAAAAAAATAAAAGCATAAAAAAACAAATGGACAATTGGGCATCTTGTAATATTATTTATTAGTACTACTGCTGCAAATCCTTACTTATTTCATTAATTTTATGGTGATGTAACCTTGATGTAAATTAAATAGGTTTTTTTTGCGCCTCCTGTAAAATTGGATCAGATAGAGTTAAAAGGTTTGCGGCTTCAGCCAATAAGTAAATGTGCATTCGTTCCTCTAATGCTTGAGCACGTGACCTTATTTCAGCTAACAATCTATAATCATAATCAACTGGGGGGCATATTCCAGTAGCTAAAACTCATTCCATGAAGAATCTGTTCCCTAATACGTCGGTCGGGTGTAGGTATACCACAAAGGGCAGATTCCATGGTTGTCCCACTACATAAAAATGTTCTACACGTAAATTTGACAACTATCGAACTAATTATCTCACTTATATCCCTTGCTGGTAAAGTTCTATAGTATATTCTAAACAAACGTCTGGAGTACTACAGAAGCGGACAAATCGCAATAGAGCAAACGGGCTTTGTTAAGGGTAGAGGCACATAAGAGAGCAGATCTTAAATATCAGGCAGTTAATCCAGAAGATCAAAGAATTTAACATACCCATGGCCGTATTCTTCATCGATTACGCCAAAACGTGCGATTGCGTAGATTAGCGAAAAATGTTTGAAGTGCTTGGGGAAATGGGTGGGTTTTATACCTGAACATTTCAGTCCTTTTTGGTGAAAAACCTATACTTGGACGGCAAATCTCGAGTCCGGCTGGAAGACATGGAGTCCATACCATTTAAGACCAATCGAAGGAGGGTTGCATGCTATCCCGGCAACTATTCTTCTAGGTCGGCGAACACATAATGCGCGGACTACGCAGAGTGCTTGAGAGCTGGCAGGGCGGCATCCGAATAAGAATTTGCAATACATAGTTGCCTATGAGACCGGACTAGCTAGCTACACTTCTAAAGAAAGCCGAATTGATCAGTGTACACTACGGCCTCCACTTAACCAGGAAATAACGAAGCTAATGTTCATAGACAGAGCTGGGTTGATGCAGAGGGCACAGGAACTACATGACCTGGACTTAGTTGAAAACTTTGTCTACTTAGGCTCACAGATCTCCAACGACAGAGACTGTATGAAAAAGGTCATCAGAAGATCAAAAATTGCCTAAACAGCAGTAAAGTGCTTGGAAAATATATGGAGGAACAGGAACATCTACCGCAACACCAAAGCCAGACTTATGCGCACCCTTCTCTTCTCCATTTTTCTTCATGCCTCTGAAACATGGACTTGGAAGCCAGGCTTGTGAGCAAAAAAGATACATTTGAAATGTGGTGCTGGCGTAGAATGTTGGTCATCTCATGTATACAACGGCGCAATTATGTGTCGATACTCAAAGAGCTTTGTATCAACATCCAGCTTTCAACTACATGCTCCCAGAGAATGATGACATTATTTGGCCACGTGGCCGGCCAAGACTAGTCCAGGAGCCGTAGCATGGTTGGCCTTATCACGCGATAACTGACAAGATAACAGCGTCGTCTCGTTCTATCGAACGGTGTCAGCCAGTGACGCACGCTCTATCCTATCACCTATCGCGTGACAAGGCCAACCATGCTACGGGGCCAGCTTGGAGAAAATGATAATGGTTGGCTGCGTTGAAGGAAAGAGGAGTAGAGACAGAGCACCCATATGATAGATTGATGTATTCGGCGATGCCACGGGCGTCAATATCCAAGGCGTAATACAACTAGCCCAAAGTAGAAGGGTTTGGATAATGTTTTTGAAGAACTGCGCTCTTGGTAGTCACGACTCTCATCCTTGAGTCAAGATGAAAAATCAAGATTCCTAATTGATACATCTTTTTAATTTTTTTGGTGCAATTAGATTTCAGAATATCTTAAAACTAATTTATTTTACCATAAGAAGTTACGCTTTATAGTTATTTAACCATAAACCGAAAAAAAAGTGCCACGCCGATTTCACGCCGATCACGCCGCCGCCGCCGATCAAAATCCCACCGGACGCCGCCGCCGATGATTTTGCCATCGGCGCACACCTCTACATCCTACTATACAAGGTGAGCAATCCAAATGGGTCAGTATGGCGGTTTTGGAAACCATAACAGATAGCGAAATCTTGGCTTAGGAACCATGACGTTGATTTTAGTAAAAAGATAAACTGCATTCATATACTTACAAAAATACGTGTACTCGGCCCAGAAATCGAACCTGGACTTTTTGAAAAATTAAATTTCGTTATTTAAAAACAATGCATTTTATTAGTTTTAGATATCATGTTTCTTAGTAACATTTACTATTTAAGACTAGACGTGTGCGCCGACCGGCGTGGCGTACGCCGCCGGTCATATATGCCACGCCGCCGCCGCCGGTCATTCCATCGGCGTGAATTCGGCGTGAAAATAGCACACAGACTGGTGTGACTCAGGGTTAAATTTTGGTATGTGCTACACTCCAAGAAGCCACACAAACACAATGCGCTTGCACCTACACGCAGCGCGCGCACAAATTTAGTTCACTATGAACAAGGATACGCGGCAAACAATAAGAAAGACGGAAAACCTGGCACCAACGGCACAAGAGTAAGCAAGCACGGGTCATCTTATGCGACACTTAAGGCCTGCGCAAACCGGCGGAGCGCAGCGTACACCGACGAGGGAAAATCCCCCGCGATACCGCGACCGGCGGAGCGCAGCGTACACCGACAAGGGAAAATCCCCCGCGATATCGCGAGCGCTCGCCAGCGCAGCGTCGGCGGCCGGCGCACCTGGGAGCACTTCGGCGCATACCGGTGGATGCCGCGGCGGTATCCTCTCCCCGCGGCGTTGAAGAGCGCCGACGATACTGCGGCGGCATGCCGCGGCAGTATGCAGCGGCATCCCCCGGTATGCGCCGAAGTGCGCCGGGCCTACAAATCACCGATCATGGGGTGCCGTGGGATCCCGCGGCATTGTGGAGGTGCTTGCGGTATCAAAATTCGTTTTCTCTCCTGTCATTCGCCGAGTTGCGCCGAGCCTTCCCCTCCCGCAGCCCCGCTACCCCAGCGCACTCGGGAGGCTTCGGCGCATATCGGAGGATGCCGCCGCCTACCGCCGCGGTTTCCTCTAACATGCTCCTCGATGCCGCAGAGTAGAAATCCCCCGTGATGCTCTGAGGTCGGTTTCAAGCATTCAAATTTATACCTTAATGTAATTAAAATAGAAAATAATGTACATTAATGAATTTAAAGTGATCTGCGCTACGCTCCGCCGGTTTGCGCAGGCCTTTAAAGGATGATCAAGAACCTGTGAAAGCTAGTGCTGAAGCTCAAAGAATAACCACACTTTTTGATACACAACGCACATCGATCGCATATACATTGTGATCATACACAAATAGAAACTGAAAGGGATCCTGGCTCGTGAACTGGCATTGTTTATATGCTGATCCTTATTACCTTTTCGGATGGTGATCTTCTTCACTATTGGCGGGAAAAGCAAACAAGCTATATTACCCCCTCGAACAATTGTCCCTCTCTTCGTTCGGGAAAATAACCATGTCGTGGTAATATGGCTTATTTTAGACCCTTTCATACAATTTACATTTAACATGAAAGCGTTAACATGTAAATTGTGTGTGAACTTTTTCATATATAGTTGATAAAAAAAGTGCCATGCTGATTTTGTAGATTTACTTATTTAAAAGATTTCTATTTAAACAAATACAAATATTTCATTATGAAAGAAAAAAGTTTATTAGGTTAATATATTTCAGTTTATTTCTTAGAGTATGAGTAATCGGTTTTTTTTGCATTATTACTTATTTTTATTTATTACGCCGATCACGCCGATTACGCCGCCGCCGCCGGCCATTTTTGGACCGGACGCCGCCGCCGACGGTTTAGCCATCGGCGCACACCTCTATTATGAACCATGACGTTGATTTTAGTAAAAAGAAAAACTGCATTCATATACTTACAAAAATACGTGTAGGTACTCGGCCCAGGAATCGAACCTGGACTTTTTGAAAAATTAAATTTCGTTATTTTCCTTTGAATATCGGTTATCTAGCTCTTACTTCCTAAGCCAAGATTTCGCTATCTGTTATGGTTTCCAAAACCGCCATACTGACCCATTTGGATTGCTCACCCTGTATATAATATTATAAATGCGAAAGTTTGGATGTTGAGATGTTTGTTACTCAATGACGCTTAAACGGCTCATCCGATTTGGATGCAATTTTGCAGGAAGATAGTTTATAGCCTGGATTAAAATATAGGATAGTTTTTATATGGTCCGCGTGGAGCCGTACCTGGTGCAAAGGTTGTCCGTCGCCATTCAACGTGGTAACGCGGCGAGTGTCATGGGTACTATCGCCCAAGCGTACGGGTACACACCTCTAGGGTCATTTTCGAGCGTTCGCTATGGACGTGCAGACGATTTTGAACAGAAAGTGTGAACCCGTACCCTTGGGCGATAGTACCTTTGCGCCAGGGACGACTCGAGGGGGACTATTTGACTAGGATTTTCGTATTGTGTTGTTTTATTGTATTTGGTTGACAAGAAATAAATATATTTTATATGAAAACTTTCGTTACACAATGGAAAAAAGTTAAAGCGTGGATTAGATTAAGGCCCTTAACTATGTACCTACATACAATTTTTTTTTGCAATCCACCCACCACATGCAAATTTAGATGCAGCTGCGTCCCCCGCGCGGCGCCTCCCTCACCCCTCTGAGGTCCAGTGGTAGGTACTCGTAGCTATGAATACTTAACAGCTCGCATGGCCGCGAATGAGTACCTACAGCACTCCAGCTTAGGTATCTGTATTAGCATATAAGGATGCAACTACTAGTATAAACCTACCGTTACAACTTGCGGAATCATTTATACCGGGGGAAAGTTGACATGGAGCAGTACCTAAGGGCAGCTAGGTACTAGATCCCTTGCTGCTACGCGAAAATGCTCTTAGGAGACCTTTACTAACTTTTTAAGCGATGACAATCAACATTCACAGATTTTTAGGGTTCCGATACCTCAAAAGGAAAAAACGGAACCCTTATATTCACTCGGTTGTCTGTCTGTCCGCCGATTTGCTCCGAAACTACTGGACCGATTGAGTTGAAATTTGGTACACATTATGTAAAGATTGCCTCCTTGCCTAAAGATTACAGGAAAACCTATAAGAAGTTTGAGTATTCAAAAACACGAAATATAGATTATATACGGAACCCTCACCATGCGAGTTGAACTCGCACTGTCCGGTTTTTTTATAAAATGTATAGTCAGCGAGAAAATCAACATATTTCAGTTTTTTTTTAAATGCCAAATGTTCCTATTAACTAAGGTTAGAGTAGGTACTAGAACACCCACAAATCAAAGAAAACTGTTTCCACAGTTCGTAAGGTATAAAATTAAATCACAAAGTGAAACATAGTGCACCAATGGCGTCATAGTTTTTTTTTTTATTTGTTATCTTAACAGGAAAATGACTCACAACAGTAAACCTGCTAAGTTGATTATTGATTAATTTCCTAACGGATGTGATTCACAGTACAAGTCATATTGCAATTTCGTCGCAAAACCTTTTCAACAAAATTGCACCAGAATTCTCGTTGTAACACGCGACATACAGCAGTATTAATGTAAATTGCCGGCTGCTGCAAAAAAGCTAGTTCTCTGCAACATCTGGCCCCCACGACCTCAATAAACGCGGCTGTATATTTTTAACCGACTTCAAAAAAAAGGAGGTTCCCAATTCGGTTGTATATATTTTAATTTTATTTTTTGTAATGTTTGTTACCTCAGAACTCCGTCATTTATGAACCGATTCGTCCAATTCTTTTTTTATTTGAAAGTATATGCTTCCAGATTGGTCCCATTGTTATCAAAACTTCAGTTGGACGATGGAAACCATGAGGAATTGAGGGAACTCCTCAAATATAAAAGGCGCGCATGTAGTCATTTCGGTATTTTCTATTATAACTAGTGTATTATAACCCGGAAATCACAAATTTGGTGAAGTGTAACTGATGATGAAGACCACAGATGACTTATGGAATTCGTACTTAAAACTGTAAAAGTACGTTACTGATTCTGATATGGTTCTGTTGAAATAGCAACTAGTTAATGAAGTCCTAAATGTCAAGTGTGCCAAATCGACGGAACTCCTCAAATATTATCGGCCCACATACAGTGATAAGGTTGTCGTCTGTAATAATCAATGTATTTACTCTCGGAAAGCAGTCCATGTGATTTATATTTCTAAAATTGGGAATGGATGAAAATTTTAGAAATGCCTGTTTCTTTTTTTGGTGATAGGAATAACCTTCCTTAGCAACCGGAAAAAAGTTTCAGATTTTTCAGCTGCGTCAATTATTTTTGAAAAATATAAACAGTTTCTTCACTTACGTTTTGGGTCAGGGACGGCACTTTCCTCGATCGGTCTTATATAACAAAAAAATACCTTAAATATTTGTGGTAAACTGACACTGGCAATAATATTGACAGTAGCAACAGCTATATTTGTCACTACCAGTATGTCAGTTTGCCACAGATATTTAAGATATTGTTTTGTAATATGAGACGGATCAAGGAAAGTGTCTATTGACCTCCCTGACCCAAAACGTAAGTAAGAGAACTGTTTATATTTTTCAAAAATAATTGACGCTGCTGAAAAATCTGAAACATTTTTCTGGTGCTAATGAAGGTTATTCCTATCACCAAAAAAAGAATCAGGCATTTCTAAAATTGTCATCCATTACCCATTGCGATAAGGGACAGTTTTCCACAGCCGTCACGTTCCGCTTGATTCAAGCCACAGGAAGATCTCAATTTGAAACGACAATCGAAGGATGTGGCCAAAGGAATTTATACCTACTCGTTGAATTATAAGAGCATGCGACAATCAAAGTAATGCCCACGTAGGTGGACACCCCTTGAATATACATTTGTTTCACTTTAAACATTTTGTCTTTCAATGTTAATTTCAAACGTGACGCGACTCCCTTTAATTAGTGTGCTCCTAATCAATTACGGCAAACAATACAGAATTCCAAATCGTCCAAAGTTGCTTGCTCATTTTTGCTCCCATTGTCAGCGGTACTAAGTTCTGATTAATTGGCTCAACGTTAACTTAACAAAAGATTGAAAATAAAGCGAACTATCAATCACTCAAACGAGGTCGCGGAGACGAACAACAGTGAGGCTTACACTACTTACCGCGAAGTAAACGTGCAACAGCGAAACACGATACAATACTTTCACCGGAGTAGGTACAGAAAAGCCGAGACCACACGGAGTCGGTGGCATGCAAATTCGCCACTCGAAATGCAACGTGACATGACGGGAGGGGACGGCATTCCTAGCGCGGCTGGGCAGTGGGGGGAGGTGGGGGGTCATCGACCGTCCTCCGCCGGCCCGGTATTAACTACGCAGCCGCATAAGGTCAATACGAAATACGACCGCCATCGACGGCCGAATCGAGCCCAATGCGACTTTCGCAACAAGCATTGTTCGTTTCAAACCCGAAAATCAATTAGAGGCCCACACACGGATCTAATTTGATGGTGGATTGCGCAAGAGGATATTATCTGTAAATCAGATTGTCGGCAATACGTTTTGTCGCCAGACGTGTTCGAAACTGTCGGCGCTAAGTCACTTTTACTGGTTGGGTTGGCGCGGTAATAAACATGAGGATTGCGGATGGGGCAATTTTGAAGTATTACATGCGCTTTATTTCTGCGAATGTTCTTCATTCAATTTAATGAGAGAAACCGTTACAATTTACAACTTAAACGTCTGGATAATAGAAATACCCTTTCATGCGTTGCAGAGAAAATTAAATATTTATTTGTATCGAGGGGATAGGCACCTAATCTCCTTTGGATGCAACCTTTGGTTAGGTTGATTTTTCGAATCATGCCACAGAAAAAATATATACTTGATGCGAGGTACAAGTATTCTTGAACCAAGAATTTAATTAGGAAGATGGTAGATAAGGTTTCGATTGATGCGAAATTATCTTAAGCCAAGATTTTTTCCTGTTGGTTCGAGAGAATCATCTTAATTCCAGATATTCCTAATTTATTTCTTGATTCAAGTAATAATTTTTCTGTGTGTGGAATTTTTTTACAGACATGACTGTGCTATTTTGCAGCTAGGAACCATGACACATCGTAGGTGAATTAAAATATAGTTTGATGCGTCAATGATAAATCTAAAATTGAAGCTAATCGTATTTTGTCTAGCCTAGTCTAGTCTTAGCGCGTTGATTGTCTAAATCGTTAAGTTGTGAGAGCTTGTGTTAACAGCTGGCCATGTGAGTGTCACCTGACGCCATGACTCACTGTAACATACCAGTGGCAATAGCAACGGATACAGGTACACGTATCTATTGAGATAACAGTATGATAACTACGATGATAAAAAAAATCTCATGTCAAGTTTTTCCTGGCTATAGTATGATGTCATGTCATCGTGTGTAAGACCGTGAGCGTAGAATAAAATAAATAAATGGTACTTACCTTGCCGCAAAACAGCATTTTCTCTTCTGTTTACCACCACCTATCTTTAAAAACTAAATATCTAGCCTACATTAGTCAAGAGCATTGAAGACGGGTACGCTTTGTAACGATTTGCTATACAAATGTAAACCGACGTTAGAATCTAGAAGTTAGGCAGGCTGGCGGTTGTATAATAGATTTCATAACGGCATCAAATTGACCCGCAACCTGCATATTCGTGTAGGAATTGTCGTATAACATTTCCACAATGACATGATGCAATATTAACCACAAGGTCAACGCATTGGCAGCGTCCCAAACTAGCAAATACTATTTCATGTGGCATCCTATTCATCAATTGGCCGTAGCCATTCTCAATTTCGATTCATCAGCTACAAAGACTAACAAGATAACGATATCAGTAATGTTAATTTTAAAACAAAGCGTCCGAGCGCTCCATTTATTGTTCACTTTGTTTGACATCCGCTCGCCTCGGCTTACAGAAATATTTACATTATCGTACTCGGAGCTCATTATGAATTAATTGACTACGAAAAGCGATGCTCGGCTACTGTTGAGCTAATTTAAAAAATATGATTTATTTACTGCTTTATCTGTTTCGAAATTCAACGGGATCTCGACAAATGCGAATTGTTTGTACACATAAATTTAATTGTTAAGTTAGGGGCGGCACGCCGAGCTGAAAACGGACTGTATTAAATTCTTTCGTGCAATGAACAATGCGGTTTTCAAGGAACAATGGGGAAGTTTACATAAAAGTGCAATGCAATACTGTTTATCTTCGCTCGACTCGAACGCTATTCGAGCATTAGTGCCCACGGGGCCAGTTACTGTACATTTGACAAAGAGATTGATACGGTGAAAGTTACCATAATATGTATGCACGACTTCATTGCCAAAACATTAAGATCGTGTATACATATTTTTGTAACGTTGGCCGTATATATATGATGGAGATATACGAACTTTGATTTTCGTGGCAGCGCATTTCATTCAAGTTCACAGCAAATGCTACAGACTATTTTAGGAACATGAAAAATGTATGGTAAAACTTAACGTATGAACCATGCTTAAATAGCTATGCTAGAACAACTGATTTGCTTTGTTTTATGACTATATAACTCAAGCTTTGCGATTGCATGTAAGTACTAAAATAAGTAACAAGTGAAATAAGATATTGCGTCACTGACAACGTTGAGCGGTTTCTAAGAAAAGTCTGTCAGAAAAATACAAATCAAGAGTAGGTACTCGTAGTAAAACTAAAACTGTAATTCATCACATCTGGAAACATCCTCAGCGTGGAGCTATTATTTTTAGCCGCGGGTTATGGTGACCGATTTCCTGTTGCTCGCTCGGCGTGCCGTCCGTAGATGAAAATGACTTACTTTCATATCCAGCCGTCCACGACCAGACGGAGACCATCGCCAGCAGCCAGTGGTACATAAGCCCTTCGATCTTCCAATAGAGGGAGGCGCACAGGGGTCTGAGCAGGCGCAGCGCCATCATCCACACCACGTATGCGGGGATGCAGTATAAGTTGTTCGCGACCGCGAATGCCGTTCGCGCCGCCATCCTCACGTACCGGCTGAAACAGCAGGGCCGCGTCACCGTCGACCGTCTCGCACGCGACACGCGTCACGTCACGCCACGCGCCACGCCGGGCCCCACGCAACGCAACGACACAAAGCGACGATCATTCGTGAGAGGACAGTGACGTGCGACACACCACATAGTGAGACCGAGGGTTTGGTTGAGCTTGCGAGAGGCCCGGGCGAGATGGTTCAGTGCGTTCTCCCTGCTGATAGCTGCCGAGGCGCGGGGGCTTTCGTCGGGGCTCGCGGACTGGCGCTGCGCCGTTCACAATCAAACACAACGTACATTCGACGATATTTATTAATGGAATCGTTCACCGGTTCACTGTCGGTTATTTCGTTAAGTAGACTGCAAGTACAAATTTAAAAATCGCCCGTCGGCGAGCGAACTTCGCGCTCGCTGGCGAGCTTACATGCGATTTCGTTTGCGACACACATTTTACACCGATCGACGTAACATTAACTCGTACGACGCGAGCACACATAGACAGACATACACAATTTTATTTTACGATGCATACTGTGGCACGACCGCGGCCGGCCGAGTTCGTCGTGTAAAAACAATACAAAGTTCATTATATAAAATTAAAAAACGACATCGGACCGCTGAAATTATACAAAAATTACAATATTTAAGACTGTACACTATCTAATATATACAAAAGTTGCCAGCATAGATATGTGCGAGGGCGTTATATACATGGCGGTGGGTGGCTGTTTGACAGTGGCGCTCACACGTTGTAGTCGTGGGCCATGAGGCTATGCACCTGCTCGAGGCGGTACGCGAGCCGCTGCTTCTGCGAGAACTCGTCCTCCTCGAGCGTCACCATCAGCTGTTCGTTATACTTCACCGCGTACGCGTAAAGCTCGTTCAGTGCGCAGTTCGTATTGAACTCCTTGGTGTGGAGGCGCGATTCCTCCGCTAACATAGCGTTCATATCCTGATCCGATATCGCCGGCATCAACTTAATATCCGCGTAATAACGCTCCACCCACTCCTTGTATACCGGAATGTCTTTCGCGTACAAAAGCTTAGAGGAGGGCGAGTCCTTGCCGAGGATGTGGTCGGAAGTGGAACACGAGTCCATGAATGTCTGCGCGATTACCGAGAGACAGGAATCGACCGTATTAGACTTGTGCACGTCAAACACGAAATTAGGATTTTTAATAAGATTCACCCAGAAACGTAACGGAAGCGAATTGCTCTTCCAAGTGTGCACTACTTCGGGATCGGAGATTGCGTGCTGTAGGGCTTGATCGTCGAGGAAATCGAACATGTACTTTATAGCGAGCGGTAGCGCGGAACCGCGGTGCGCGGTACTGAAAATAGTCTCGAATAAATCATCCACAAACTTTTGCAGCGTACCCTTAGTAGCGAGAAGACGCGTGAGATATATTTCGGAGACCATTTTGTTTCCGCGCTCCCCTTCTTTGTGTGCATCTCCGTCATGATGCCTAACTAAATGCCAATACTTGAATCCGCCGCCGTGCTCGTACTTGAACGGACTGGCGGGCGGGCTGGCCGAGCCGTATTTACCCCGATTGAGAGTTTCATAAGTGTGCGACTTATCGTTTTTCTCCATGTTGGATAGATTGTAAACGGAACTCTGTTTAGCAACTAGACTGAGACAAGCGCCGTCTGGTACGCGGTAGTGATTAAGGGTATTAAGTTTGCGCCATTCTCCCTCGCATTTAGTGGTGCTGTCTTCGTCATACAGAATTAATCGACCGCAGGCGCCCGTGCGCCATTCCAAGTCTAGCTCGTCACGACTCGGCCTTTGCGAATATGGAGTAGCGCGGTAAATGGCATCTAAACACTTCTCTTTTACTTGGCTTATCGTATCACAGTCGAGAACTTTTACTTGCACGTTTTCCGTCGTAGCATCTAAGCCGCTCACGAAGATCGTTTGCTGGGATATAGACGCGCTCACCGCTATCGGTTTGAAATCTATCGACTGCCTAATAAGTTTTTCTTCGCTGAGCGAATATCGCGCCTCAGAGGTTATTGCATCTACGGGGCCTTTGTCTACTTGGCCTTTCATTGACCTAAACAAAAGATAGAGCGGTTCGCCAGCGCATTCGCGAAGGAATTTATATAAGAGGAAAGTAAACCAAGCGCTCAACATTTTCTCAGCAACGCTCTCAGTTCGCCGAAGCAGCAGTTTAGGATGGCTCTTACCCTCCATGCACTTCTCGATAAGCTCCGCCAGCAGCGTTTTGAGAACGTCGGTGCAATATTCCATCTTACTTTGCAGAGTTACCATAATAAGGGAAGCAACATTGACACGATCGCGCATTGAAAAATATCTATTGCTTTCTAAAGTACGAATAAATAATAAAAGGAATGTTTTGTTCATAATAAGCTGTCCAAACATTCTGAGACCTTTATCTTTCCTAATAAGCTCTGGACGTTCCCACTGGAGGACGGCATGATCGTCAATGTTAGGGAACAGAATCTTCATGGCGTACGTGCGATAGTCGAGGAAAGGAATCCCGCCTGTCACGTCTCCCGTCAAGTCTGTCATCTCAGTCTGCAGCTCCGCAAACGCCTCTTTGCATTCCGCAGCTACCCTTAACTCTAAAATATCCATTTGCTCCTGCATATTCTTCAGTACCCTAATATTTTCAGTTGATTTTCTCCTATACATAACTAAAAACACGACAAATACTAATATGAGTATAACTATACTGGCGATTACGCCGAATAATACTGGCTTTCCGATAGCCGCTTGTATGCCCGCCTGCGAGGAATAGGACAATTTGCCAATCTTGTACATGAGGTGGCGACCGACTTTGACAACCACTTCGGGGGTGTCTACACCGTCAGGCAATTCATCTCGCGATGGAGGCCGACAAGTCAACTGGTGTCTCGCTAGTGACGTCACGTTACACAAGCTTTCGCCTATGTGGACTTCAACGTCGCTCTCGGTACACGCCCTATCTAAATTTTGACCGTTAATTGTCAAATACTCCGACTTGTAATATTTTACGTCCTCATCAAATTTATCATAGTACGGATCCGGATAAAGCAGAAAAGCGTCATGTGTCTTGCTAGTAAGATTTTGCACACTTTGCACGTCATCCATGTAAAAACCGTATTCTAATTCCAAAGGCCTATCTGGATCTAGGCTAAGCCCAGCGCTTTCTATCCCGGGAGATTCACAAATGAGATGAGTTTGAAAATCGACTCTATGGCAAGGCGCAATGTAAGGTCGATTGTCGTGATATACGTACATCCGAGGGAACTGAATAGAATGGAAATTACGGCCCATTACTTTAATCTTTATGCCCCCGGATGGAATTCCTTTAGGTTGCTTGCGCTGCGTCGCGAGAGGAGGGCCAGATTCAACAGCGACTACTTCAGGATCTTCTATGTATTCGAATTTTTCGCGTTCTAAAGTCCGCATACCGTTGTCGAAGCGCATACGTAATGTGCCCATTTTAAGTTGATAAGAATGACTCGTCCTACAAACTGCTTCTTCGTGACTCACAGTCAAAATAGCGCAAGGCAAATCGTCGATAAAAGCTTGAATGTTGCTTCCCGCATTAAGATACTCGCCAGTGATACGTAATATAGTTCCGCCAGATTGCGGACCGTATTTCGGTTGAATAGAGTTTATTTTCGGATTGACGAATGCGTAATGATGTTTAGATTCCCCGCGATAATCAGCCACTCTAACGACAACAGGGCCATCCCTAGGTACCTCTTCGCCAGGCCCGTCTACGGTACAAACAATGCGCCTCGTTTTAACGTATAATTCTATAATTGGTTGGCATTTAATACCTGCAATAGTGACGCCGTTATAAATGTCGGATATATTGCGACCTAGATTTATGCCTTCAATAGTGATGTTAGTGCCTCCATCCCACGGTCCTAACTGCGGTCTAAACGAGTGAATTTCTGGGTTGGGGCATGTTTGAGTACGGTTCAACCAAACGCTAGGAGCGCCGCATTGTTCTTGGACTTCGCACCTATCTGAGCCCTGACACCAACCACATCCAAATTTATCAGGAAGAGCAAGACAAATTCCACAATTATCCGCCATATCATTACAACGGTAAATGAGTATGTGAGTATTATCCGGATTATCCAACGGTTTAGAACCTCCCCATATCACGGCGAACGATGCTGTGATGTTAGGAGCGCGGGACGTGTACGTGAATTCGACGTGTTCACAATAAATAGTATCGGCAAGAAGTTGAGCATTCACATGGGTTACGCGGCCTTCTATATTAAACTGACAAACGAACCGCGTCTGGACTATAAATTGGCCGATTATGTGTACTTTAACTTTTATTCCTTTTTTGACGCCGGAAGGAACTAAGATTTCGTTAGAGCCGTCTGCAGTGGAGTTTATAGTGGGGCAAAAGCCGGGCCCGGATCGATAACTGGGTCCTATTCTACTGACGCCGGTAACTAATATATCGTTTCTGCAATTCTCGGCGGTGTCGTGCGTGCACCGGTGTCCGTCGACGCACCAGTCGCACGGGAATGAGGAACTAACGCACTGAGTGCACGAGCTGTACGTGTTGCAGTCGAAGAACGTGAAATTAGTTGCCACGAAATCGGGTCCTTGTGTCGTGCGCACCGACAGCTTGGCAGTGAAGTGATGTTGGCCCGCGGGTATCGGCGGGAGCGTGTCGGTACGCGGAGTTGTACAATTAACGCCGTAAGGCTTTCTAGTAGCATTGGTTATTAAAGTACGATCTAAAGCTGTAAATGCACACAGAAATTGTCCATTAAGTGTAGGCAAGTTTTCGATAACTAAGTCTAATGTCCTTGCAGTCGTTCGTTGCAATTGATTCGGTGTTACTTGAGTAATCGTAGTGCAACGTCCGCTGCGATACGAGATCCAATATAAGGGATCTTTGGCTGCGTCCTGGCAGTCCGATCGGAGGCTACACTTGTTCTCAAGAGAACACCATCCACAGTAAGGGTCTTTGGCGCCGAGACACGTTAAACACGATTTATAGACGCTACACTCTTGAACTTTCACTTTAGACACTTTACGTTCAGTCATTACGTATAAATGCATCAATTGAGTATCAAAGAATAAGTCTTTATTAACTGGTGACTTTTCGTCCACGACAATGTCCCCATATTCAAATGCAGAAGTGGCGCTCTCAACGACAATCTTCTTAAGATGTCCCTCAGATGTTCCGGCAAATACGACAGTGTAATCGCCTGTAGACGTAGCTGCCACAGCAGTTAGCCTCTTGTTAAATACAGCCACCGGGACTGCTTCCACTGGCTGTTCTCCTCCTAAAGGAGTGTTCACGTCTAGGCCACAGAAATCTTCACTGATTGACTGCAACTTAGTCCCAATGCATGGGTGAGATGGCGATATAAAATCCAAGCCTCGCGATCCGTTGCCGCTAAAACACGTCTTTATGTTTTGCATAAATTTGCGTCGTATTGCTTTTAGGGAATACACACATAAAGCTGACAAGTCTGACGGCGTGTTCATATTTATATCTTCACTTTGGCTAAAGGCTGCAAATAATACATCATCTTGAGCTGTAATGCCGAGCTCTCCCGCTAACACCGAGCCCGCTTTTCCAACGAATGCCGCTTGCACGAGATTATATCCGAAATTGCGTCCGCCTTCGCCCGTACAAGACATCGGAATTTCAGTATACGAGTAGTAATTTTCATCATCATGGCATACTCGCACTAATTTGCTGTAGTAGCTGTCGGATCCCACGCCTCGTAGCTGTGTGGTTAGAAAATAGCTGAATCCCTCTGAACTGAAGCCGTACACGTATTTTATGGGATAGCGTTCGCGGGATAGTGAATTGACGAACATTCTCGTGCCAGTCGTGACCGCCGTTCGGGCTATCATAAATAGACGGTCCTCTTCTAGCGAACGGCTGCTTACAGTAGGAACTTCTGAGCGATAGGGCGAGTTACCCGTGAAAGTGACGCCCACGTACATAACTTGAGTCATCGGCGGGTTCGGCGGGCCCGGCGCGATGAACGCCACCGTCGACGCCGACGCATTGTTCGCGACGACAGGTTCGCGAACCTCGCGCACTTCCTTCGAAATGTTATGCAGATTGCGCACGGAGCACAGCCCCTGCAGCACGGAGCCGCAGGTGATCAGTCGGCTAGTCGCATAGTCAATCACAAGCGCCTTGTTCGCATTGTCCGTGGGTTTCTTGACGAAGTTGGGCGGGCAGTCGAAGGTGCACTGCGCCGAGTCGTTGACCGGCCCCGTGACGATCGACTGCGCGACCTCCAAGTCGGGGGACAGCTGGTATATCTTGTTGACGGCGCCGACGTAGACGCGGCCCGTGTTGCGATCGACGACGAGGTGGTTGAAGAGGGAGGCCGGGGCCGAGGAGTCGGCGAAGCTTTTCACCACGTCCTGCGAGGCGCGCGCGGCGGCGCACGCGGCCGCCAGGGCCAGCAGCACCCGCCACATGCCGCCCGCGCATGTGCCCGGCCTACCGCGGCGCCGTCGCGCCCCCGCCGCGAGCCCCCGCCAGCCTGCAAGCGACACACCGGCTCAGCACGCTGCGCCCGCTCCGCCGCTTCGTTCCCATCGCACCGCACCGCTCCACACCCTGTTTACTCGACTACAGATGCATCTCACGGTTACACCTGACTCCTCGACGCTGGCGCGTCAAAAAACGAATTGAGTAATAGGACAGCATGAAGTCAGACGCCCTCATGAGATGCAACGGGACTGTACAAATGGTCTCGATACTCCTTATTGTTATTTGCGTCCGGCGAAGCCCTTGACGTGTTAGCGAGCCTAGTTCGAGTGTGTAACGAATGTCCGCACGAGTATACGCTGAGCTCGGAGAGGTCTAGTGCGATCGGAGCGTTCGCGAACTGAAGCGACAACGCGCAGTGGCCGCTTCCAACGATACAGATAACCAACCTATTCTTTCAAATCTATCTGCATGCATTACTTTGTTGACTACATGATTAACGTAAGATTCAATTAGTCATAGCGTTACGACCGGTCATCTATTAATCATCTCATTGTTTTCATATCGTTAATGCCGCCTTGGCAGCTGATAGCTAGCGTTCGCTTTATCAAGATCCAAGGAACGAGTAGTAATTAGGTATTATTAGACGTTCAATCAATGAACCGGCCAAAAATAGGTTGGTCGTTGGAATGCTCGGCCACGGTTGCGGTTCCGACGCGGTCAGTGCTTTTATAAGGTCACGCCGACGAAAGCCTCAGCATTATCAGACAGGGGGAAGGAATAAAACAAAAGTGCGATATGGCATGCTCGTAACGGGAGTCAACGTGGCAACGATAAAAAACAAACATTGGATCAACTAAATACACCGATAGTACACCGATTACGAATACTCACAGGATCTCCATGACGGAATAATCTGAACTTCGATATGTATGGTCGCTCGCTATAAATTTGTCAGCACTAGCATAGTGCGGGGACGGCAGACGGCGGGCTTTGTGAGACCTGCAAACAAACAGCATGTTAAAGCTGGGTCCGCTTGGACGCCGCTCGATCGATCCGCTGGCGCGCTAGCGGCCGATGCACGCCACGAGCGCAGCAGACCCGCGCCGCCTACTGGCCACTATAACTACCAGTACCTAGCGCACCACGACCGACACCAACCGGTCGTAGTTTCGTTTGTTGACTTCGCTGCATTCCCACCACCCACTCGACCTAATCTAACCACCTACGCACGCGGACCGACACAAAAACTACACAATAATCACTAACGTTACGATTGCGAAGTACCTAAACGGCTGCGTTGTAAATACGAATGCATTCGAGACAGAGAACGGGGAAAAGTCAGCCATTATCGCGCACACGAGTCGATATTCAGAAGTCATTCCAATAAACCACGCGTTCCTGTTTTTCACTGCAGTAAAGCAAGGTTAATACTAAAACTCACCTCGTTATTGATAATCTCTCGGTTATAGTAACAATCCTTTGAAATCCACGTTCGGTATTGAACTGCAAACACTAATGCACCACTGAACACAATTATTTCTGTATCTCACTGCAATTGTAACGTAAACACTCAACACCACTATTGAAGACTTATTTCACAACATTATACTTATAAAAAATCCTAGTTCGAGGAGAGGAGCCCGTTTGCACAATGAGTCCACGACTAAAGCATCAGCCGTCGTACATCGCTCGCCGTGGAATGAATTTGGTTTCCCTTTTCGAACAAGTCTAGGCGTGACTGAGCCGAGAAAAGCCGAACACTGCCGAGGCAAAGCTATAGTCTCCCAAAGCGCCACCTGAGGCAGCACTGTGTTAAAATGCGTTCAAAATTAGATTTTGTCTATGACAATAAACTAAATCACACAGCATTTGAATTGATTAAAAATAATATTTAATTCTGAGATCATCATTTGATTCATTTGCATCAAGTATTCATTAATATTTTCCTCACTAGACATATAAATGAACGAACAAATTGTTTGTCATAGAGATTGTAGACTCAAGGAACGAAATAGATAATAGAAGAGGAGTTGTCAATGTCTAACCAAAATAGAAGACAACTCGAAATTTGAAAACCGACTAGAATTTTGCTAGTATTTTAATATAATACGTAATCATGGCGATGTCCATGTTCAAAGTAACTTCTGCCTTAGTTAATTCATCAAAAAACTTACGATGCGTCGTCCGACTCGCAGACCAACGAAACTTCACCACAACAAAAGTGGTAGCGGTAAGTTGCATAATCAACGAGCGATAGCATAATAACAATGGTACTATAGGCAGTATTAACCATCTGTGAAATGAATCTATCGCCGGCATCCTAAAGTCAGCCATAAGGCGTTCAACAGTAGCATTTGTAGGCCTTATGAAGTAGCAGTTTGAGGTTACCCTAGATCCGCATAACTAGACTATAAAATGATATACGTGCATAATTTACTGTGTCCATGTAAAAGTGATTATACAATACATCCACCCGTGCGGGTGCTTTCTGTGACTGTGAGCATAGAATAACCTGCAAGATTTCATTACATAGTTAGTTACATACAGGTCGACCTAATAAAAGCTTGTTAAAAACACCTGTTTGATAGTTGTGCATACTGCACTTGGTAACTTGGTACCTTCTCTTGTCAATTTTTGAGTCATAATATTCAAATGTTTGTTTCACGCGGTGTTATTACGAAATTGTAGTTTGCCATGTAACCTTTACAATTTTATTTTCTCCGGATCCAGAGTCACACAAGTCATTTTCATTTGCTAATTAAACTATTGTATTCTTTCAATCTGAACGTGATCTGGTTTAGCATAGTGGATAGTGACCCTGCCTATGAAGCAGCCCAGGGTTCGGATCCCGATAATATGTGTGTGATGGGCATGAATATTTGTTTCGGAGTCATTTGTTTATTTATTCAAACAATTATTACACTGTATTACAGTTACAAAACGAATGCACTGTGAATCTTAGAATTAACATTACCTGAACACTTAATATACTTCCAAAGACCGACGGTTATCCATCGCCTCGCAGAACCTCAAGCATTCACGGCAGACTTTTACCCAGCTACTAGCAAAAACATCCCAGTCAGATGCAGATGTGAGAAGTACATTGAGGCAGTGCAGAGCTCGAATAAGCGGCCTCTTACTATGTGCCACAGTATGCGTATCCGAGATTGTAACGGAGTGTGCAGACTCACTATCCGCTCCACCAGTTCAGGGCAGTCAGAACCACCAGTAAAACTTTACAATACAACCACCCATTATTAGTAGTCATGATTGTTTTCTTTGTATTTTAGTATTTACATCTATCTAGTATATTGTTGTCTAGTACCCATAATACAAGCCTTCTTGAGCTTACTATAGGGCTAGCTCAATTTATGTAAGATTGTCTTTTAATATTTATTTATATATTTAATCTTTAGATATTCATTGAAATGTTCTTATAAGCAACTATACATCTTTTGCCTTCTATAATTAAGTAAATAAATGGATAATCTTTACCATTTTACACAGTAATTGTATGGAAAGCTACCTTTGTATCACTTTTTAGGGTTCCGTAGCCAAAATGGCAAAAACGGAACCCTTATAGTTTCGTCATGTCCGTCTGTCCGTCTGTCCGTCTGTCCGTCTGTCCGTCTGTCCGTATGTCACAGGCATTTTACTCGAAAACTATAAGGTGTATTTGAATAAAATTTTGAGTATAGGTGTAGTTTGTTAGCCGCTACAAAGTTTTGTAATTAAAATGACAAAAAAAAATTTTTTTAGGGGTGCACTCCATACATAAAACTAAAAGTCAAATTTTTTTTTTTCATTGTGACCCCCCGTGTGGCATATCAATCAATAGGCCTTTCAAAATAAATATAAGATTTCTTAGCATTTTTTTTGATTAAGTGAATAGGGTCGGAGATAATCGCCCCGAAAGTCACTAAAATTCTGTCCCCCCCCCTCTAATTTTTGAACGGTGTATTTTAAAAATATGGAAAAATTCATGGACATAGGGCTTATTAATTTCATTCACCGAAAATTGTTTTGAACAAGATCGGTTCAGAGGTTTTCGAGATATTGCTGAAAAACTGCCTTCCTCAAAGAAAAGGACGTAAGTGCCGTAAAATTTCTGTGACGATACGACCTTTTTAATAGGCACGGAACCCTTCGTTTTGCGTGGTCCGACACGCACTTGGCCGGTTTTTTTTATTTATTATTGCCTTTTTTCAGAAAATTACAATGATATACTTAAAACTACAGTAACCATAATGTTGATTTTATATTTCTGCGTGCTTACTGGCAAAGACCTCCCCAGTCTTCTCCAGTCCTCCCTGTCTGTGATCACTTTGGTCCACGTCTTGCCCGCCGTTTCTACAATTTCAGCCTCCCATATCCCTATAGTAATTGTATGAAAACCTTATCACTTTTAACCAAATGTAAATTCGTTTTTGCATACTTTTAAGATACATAATGAATGTAAGTGGAAATTGATTGCCTTTTTTAGGGTTCCGTAGCCAAAATGGCAAAAACGGAACCCTTATAGTTTCGTCATGTCCGTCTGTCCGTCTGTCCGTCTGTCCGTATGTCACAGGCATTTTACTCGAAAACTATAAGGTGTATTTGAATAAAATTTTGAGGATAGGTGTATTTTGTTAGCCGCTACATAGTTTTGTAATTAAAATGACAAAAAATATTTTTTTTAGGGGTGCAGTCCATACATAAAACTAAAAGTCAAAATTTTTTTTTCATTGTGACCCCCCGTGTGGCACATCAATCGATAGGCCTTTCAAAATAAATATAAGGTTTCCTAGAATTTTTTTCGATTAAGTGAATAGGGTCGGAGATAATCGCCCCGAAAGTCACAAAAATTCTGTCCCCCCCCCTCTAATTTTTGAACCGTGTATTTTAAAAATATGGAGAAATTCATGGACATAGGGCTTATTAATTTCATTCACCGAAAATTGTTTTGAACAAGATCGGTTCAGAGGTTTTCGAGATATTGCTGAAAAACTGCCTTCCTCAAAAAAAAGGACGTAAGTGCCGTAAAATTTCTGTGACGATACGACCTTTTTAATAGGCACGGAACCCTTCGTTTTGCGTGGTCCGACACGCACTTGGCCGGTTTTTATACACTATACTGTAATTTTATATATGACATGAAATAAATGGCAAAATGGAAAGATCCACATCTTGGTTTTAGTATGCTTTGTGAAATTGCTACTCAGGAATTTCAGGATTCTGTGACTTTTTATACCATTTTATTTGATGCAGCTGCACCAAATTATCTTAAATCTTCCGGTGGCAAGTTACACACTTCCAGGAGCCTTTAAACTCTGTCAAATTTCAAGTACCGTCCTAGATTCTTTTCCCTGTTCAGGTAATTTTTCTGTAGAACAATCTACCTTCAAGTCAAGTCAAATCTAACCTACTTTAAGATCTCAAATTTTTAAATAACAGCAATTGTTATAGGTATCCAATAAAGCAAAGACATAGAGTTTAATACTTGTTCATGATGTTATTTTGTTCCTATTAATACATATTTGGATTTTGCATAACTTGGCACTCATTTAGATCTCCGTTCTTTTTGCGGCGAAGCCCACAGCCAAGCATAAGTTTTGTATTGAACTTGGCTCTCCTTTTTAGGGTTCCGTAGCCAAAATGGCAAAAACGGAACCCTTATAGTTTCGTCATGTCCGTCTGTCCGTCTGTCCGTCTGTCCGTCTGTCCGTCTGTCCGTATGTCACAGGCATTTTACTCGAAAACTATAAGGTGTATTTAAATATTTTTTTTAGGATAGGTGTATTTTGTTAGCCGCTACATAGTTTTGTAATTAATATGACAAAAAAAAATTTTTTTAGGGGTGCACTCCATACATAAAACTAAAAGTCAAAAATTTTTTTTTCATTGTGACCCCCCGTGTGGCACATCAATCGATAGGCCTTTCAAAATAAATATAAGGTTTCTTGGCATTTTCTTTGATTAAGTGAATAGGGTCGGAGATAATTGCCCCGAAAATCACTAAAATTCTGTCCCCCCCCCCCTCTAATTTTTGAACGGTGTATTTTAAAAATATGGAAAAATTCATGGACATAGGTCTTATTAATTTCATTCACCGAAAATTGTTTTGAACAAGATCGGTTCAGAGGTTTTCGAGATATTGCTGAAAAACTGCCTTCCTCAAAGAAAAAGACGTAAGTGCCGTAAAATTTCTGTGACGATACGACCTTTTTAATAGGCACGGAACCCTTCGTTTTGCGTGGTCCGACACGCACTTGGCCGGTTTTTTACATTTATGTTTTTGGTGGGATTTGTATTTCCATTCGAGTCTCAGCGTTTATTCACCCTCAAATGGAGAGAATGCCTGAAGGCATTATATCTGCCAATTGTACTTTTTTTGTGATTTGCAATAAATAAAAATAAAAAAATTGTAACGTATATACAAGTAGATAGTTTACATTAACTAAATTAAATTAAAACTAAGTTAAAGGAATCTAAAACAATACACACAAGCAAAATAGGTAGGCAGGTCACAGGCAAAATATAGATTTTACCTGTGACTTCATCTGTAGGTATATAACTCATTTAACTTACTTAGGGGATGATTTCTGGAATTAAGTCATAGGTACTCAATCAAACAGTCTATGTACCAAATTTTATCTAAATTGGTTCAGCAGTTTAATCCAGGGATCGCAACCGGTTTTTTCAAAAATCCCCTAAGTAGTCTAATATTTTGAATTATTTTAGGCTCTTAATGTAGGACTCTATATCATGTATTTAGGTAACATATTCGTATTAATAGACTGCCCGATCAAAAACGATACTATAACCAACTATAATACCGGTTTAATTTGTATGGAAAAAATACCGGTATCCGATCCCTGGTTTAATCATGAAAAAGTAAAAAATCGGTCAGTCAGATAGATGATAGATTACCTAATAAAGCAGACCTATAATAGGATCATTTTATAAATACACCCTGAAGGTGCTATTCTTATATTATAACTTTATTAAGTATCTTTGTTTTTTTTTTTTTTTTAATCTTTATTTATTAAGAAAAGGGGTTTTGTCACGCAGTGACTATGCCACCCCCATGGGCGAGATCAATGTGCATTATAATATGTATAATTTATCTTAGAGGTAGTACTTAGTTGGTAGGTTTATAGCAATACTTTAGAAAGTTTAGAGTATAGTTTGCATAACATTCTGGCCTCGTCTGACAACGGCGATGCCAGAATGCTATTACAACTGCCTACATTCTTTAACATTAGATATGTCATCTCATGTCGTTGGGCCTCGTTGCGGACACATTCCATCAACACATGTTGGACGTCTTCCACTACATCGCACTCAGGGCAGTTAGGTGAGTCTGTGACGCCCATCAAAAATTTAAATTTGTTTGACGGAATGTGCCCGGAGCGAAGCCTGAGGAGTGTTACTACCTCTTTCCTACAAAGTTGCTTATCAAACCATGGGACTCGAGGAGGCTGACACTGAATTGTTCGATACCATATTCCTTTTGTACGAGATCGCTCATCAAAATATTCCCTCCAAACATGTCTGCACTTTATTTTTACTTTGCATAATATTTCGCTGTGTAAAGGTAAACAATAGTATGGAATTCCATCGGTTATTGCCAGCTTTGCCACACGGTCCGCCTCCTCGTTGCCCATGATTCCAACATGAGACGGTATCCATTGGATAATCACCTCTCTGTTTAGTGCTTGAAGTTTACAGATAGATTGAAGGATACTGAAGGCTATCGGATGCCCTCGACCAGTCGAGGGTAACCGAGCCAAATGTGAAAGGGCACTTTTAGCATCTGACAAAATAACACATTTGTTATGGTCTAAAGTCTCTATATATGACAATGCTTCGGCTATAGCAATGAGCTCACAGTGCATTATGGAAATTTCGGCATTTATATAAAATTTTGCATGAAAACCTATCTGAGAGTCAATAAATGCTGCCCCACAACCATTTTCCTCTTTAGAGCCATCTGTGAAAATTGCATAAAACGAGCTGTACTTATTTCTTAGGAAATCCGAGACTGTTTTGCATAAGTCTAGTTTGTTCATCTGTTTTTTCGCACATTTAATATCATCAACAAATATCATTATATTGTCCGATAAATCGTAGCTGCTAATCCATTTGTCCAAAGAGTAAATTGGTAATTTTAGACTTGATTGAACAGGATAGGGACTATGTTGGTTACTTGTTTCAATGAGTAGTGGTATTTTCTTTCTCCTCCAGTACATATTTTGACATGAATTGCTTAATTCCTCTAAGACCTGTATCGTAACGTTATTGTTGAAGGATTTAGCTCTTAGGTAGAATTTGGCAGCTAGATATTTCCTACGAATGAAGAGTGGTTGAAGGCACAGCTCACTTTCCATGACGTGGGTTGGGGAACTTCGTATAAACCCGCCTATCACCCGCATAGCCTGATTTTGTACTTTATCCAGCTTATATAAATGACTCTTAACACTAACGTCGTACAGGAAGCAACCATAATCTAGTCTGCTGCGGAGGGTTGCTATGTATAGGCGTCTGAGATGCGTAGGATGGATGCCCCATTTAGAACCAGCTAGGACCTTAAATACATTCAAAAATGTTAGTGTTTTATCCCGAGTTTCATTTATGTGTCGACCCCATTTCAGGCTTCTATCCAGCCACATACCTAAATATTTCACGCAATCTACCTGCTCTATTCTACTGTTATTTATACTTAGTTCTACTTTATATTTGTTAGTATTTCTGGGATGCCCTCTAGTAAATACACATTTTTTTGTGTGATATGTTTAGACCCATTTCTCCTGCCGCGGCATTAAGTATGTTTAAGGAGTCCTGGACGACTTTAACTGCATCGATTAAATTCTTACGACTGGTATAAAGTACAAAATCATCCGGGTATTGTGACACAAATATGTCTCCGAGTTGTTTACAAATGTTTATGGTAGCTATATTAAATAGCAAAGGGGACAAAGGGTCCCCTTGAGCTAAGCCCATTCCCGTCACACGAACTAATGAATTCTGACCCATCAATTCGATAGTCAATTGACGCGAATGCAGAAACTCCCATAAATATTTACAGATTAGGTTATCCACTCCAAGATGATCTAAGGAGTTCAGAAGACTAATTAAGCTAACGTTATTGTAGGCACTGTCGATGTCAACAAAACACCCCACTGTGGCAAGTCCCCTGGTGTAGCCAGTTTGAATTCTAGAGACCAGCCTAGTTAGATTGTCCATGCAAGATCGGGATCTCCTAAAACCTGTTGTTTCGTCTGAAAAATAATTACCTTTCTCCATGTACCATTCTAGTCTACGAGTTATGATTGTGTGAAATATCTTGCATGGACAAGATAACAAAGAGATTGGTCTAAATTTGAAATCCACGTCCCCTGTGCCCGGTTTCGGTATAGGAACTATTCTAACGTTTCGCCATTGTATTGGGACAAAACTACGAATCATGAATATGTTAAATATATTTGCCATTGCCTGTTTAGCAGTATCTGGGAGGTTTTTAATCATAGAGTAAGATATGTCATCAATGCCTGGTGCCGTATCAGATTGTTTTATGGCGTTCGTGAGTTCCCGTACCGAAACCGGTGACGACAACTCTAGGTTGTTATTACCAAAGGTAGGAGCCACAGGTATAACATAGTCTGGAGCCAAACTACACAATAGGTCTTCAGCTTTATCATGAGAAATGGTGCTCATAGGTCTTTTATAACCCTTGAGCCATTTCATCTTATTCCACATTTCGCTTGAAGACGAAGCACTATCGATACTGTTACAAAAGTCCTGCCATGACTTAGCACTTCCTTGACGCATCACTCTTTGTGCAACACTGACCTTACTTTGTAAAAGAGTCAAATTATCCGGTGTAGGATTTCGTCTGAATATTGCTAGCGCTCGACGTCTTTCAGCAACAGCCCTTGATATGTCCTGGTTCCAGTATGGTCTGGGCGTGAAGTTTTGTTGACGTATAGGATCTTCGCATATTTTAATAATTGGGATAGACTCTTTAGCAGCTCTATCCATCGCGTCAATAAAACTATCATATGCAGATTGCGGGTCCTCGGGTAAAGTAAATTCCATAATCTCCTTTTGCATAGCGGTCCTGTATTTGCCCCAATCAGCTTTTTTAAAGTTACGTTTCCTTTTGTGATTCTTAGACATAGCTATATTGGTTTTTATTTTAATCATTAAATGATCGCTGCCCAGACTTTCATTTAGTACCTTCCAATCAAATTTCAAGGCTATATCTGCGGAGGCTAGAGTAACATCGGGAGACGACTTTTGTATCGTGCCAGTTACCAACTTAACTCTAGTGAAGTATCTTTGTAATTTATGCAATGATTTATATAATATCAGGTCAGGTCCCAGGTTGAATCAACAAGTGTTTTTTTTATTCTTTGTTGATCGAAACGTCGAGGTTTAGTAAATGTGTATGTACTAATTAGCCTGTGTGTTTTGTTTAACTTGGCAAATATTCCATTCCACAGCAAGTAAAGTCACAAAAATGCCTATAGTCTTACTTCTAATTGAATTTGTATGTTAATGCTATCCTTCCCTTATAGACCTGCGGCTGAACAAAACTGGGTTTCGATAGCATTAAAGTTTTTTCTTTTTTGATATGTCGTTGGAGGCATGTTAAATAATACTTATGTAAAAATGTAGAAATTTTTAGGTTTAGATTTCGGCTATATTGAAATATTTAAGTTTTTTGCCAAGAACTATGCAAATATAGAATTAGAGTCACAAAAAACTGTAACATATCCAATAACATTTTAATTTCTTTACTATATTCTGTTTTTAGAAGTCTGGAACATCTGCGTTCTGGTGAACGAAAAAATGCTTATAATTCCGAAAATAAAGAATTAGAGTCGCTGATATTGCAAAATTATGATATTATCGATCCACTTCATATACTTGAAAAAAGTTGGAGGTGTAGACAATCGGGTTGTCTAGATATTGATTTCTGGCTAAGCAGTATAACCAATATTGAATTAGAGTTTGTAGAGTTAATACTAAGCAGGTCATGATAATGATCTCTGTTACCAAACAAAAGTTTATAAATATAAAATCACGGCGACACTAAATACTGATACGTAAGCATTCCGGGCCTATATTAATACATTTCAAACTCGCTGTATGCGCGCGCCGCGCTGCGCACTGTGCCACCAGACCCCTATTCCGTAACTGGTTTTAAGTTCACCTCAACGCTCACCAACAAATATATCTTGACACTGCGGTGCATAGTAGCTAAGCGTAGGTAGAGGTCCAGTTTCGTTAGGTGACGCTGTTTTAAGTTCACCTCAACGCTAACCCACAAATATATCTTGACACTGCGGTGCGTAGTAACTAAGCGTAGGTAGAGGTCTAGTTTCGTTAGGTGACGCATGGGGTGAGGCGCATGAGCGCGTAGCGAATAACGGCAGCGATCAGTGGGGGCGGGGTAGTGGCGTGCCCTTGACTCCACGTCAACCTGCGTCCAGATTCCATAAAAAAATCCGCAAAGCGTGTTTTAAACTAATATCAACCGAAAATAGTTAAACTTACCCTTATTTATTACTATAGGGATTGCCCAGGTTTCGTTCGCGTAGAACTCGTTATCGTGTTATAGAAATAATTGATATGAAAATTATTATACAAATGACCATTCTCTGCAGAAATACCTACTAACAAATGACATACAATGTATTTTTTTTGCGAAGTGGCTAGTAACAGTAAGCTATGGAATAGATGGGTAGTAAACCGCAATTTACCTACCACATGAAATTGTTTTTGTATATTCAGGATGTAGGGTCGGTTCGCCGGTTATCGACCACCTAATTTAGTGTGCCAGTTTGCGACCACTCAGGTAAATTGGTGAACCGAGAGGATATTTTCTAGTTTTTTCAGTAGATTCCTGCCTAATAACTACATTAACTAGGTACTTAGAGCCTGTTCAAATCTATTCAAAAGAAGATTCTGACTAATTCATACACGCACAGCCGAAACTACTCGGACTAGAAACATGAAATTTACACCCAAACTACCTTTTATAAAGTTTTTTTGACACAATGGATAAGAAGAGATTTTAAGAAATTCCACCCCTAAAGGGGGTTAAAAAGGGGTGCAACGTTTGTATGAGGGACACTTTTTTTTGAGCTAGAGACTTAAAGTTTTGTAGAAAGATAACTTATTAAAATACAAAAAAGTACTTTCAGCGTTTTGGAAAATTCTATCCTTAAAGGGGTCATAAAGGGGTGCAAGATTTGTATAGGAGAAACATTTTTTTAAGCTATAGACTTAAAACTTTGTAGAAAGATTACTTATTAGAATACTAATAAAGTGCTTTCAGCGTTTAGGAAAATTCTACCCTAAAAGAAAAGTTCCCCCATACAAACGTTGCGCCCCTTTTTAACCCCCTTAGTTAAAAAGGGGCGCAACGTTTGTATGGGGGAACTTTTCTTTTTTGAGCTATATACTTAAAATGTTGTAGAAAGATTACTTATTAAAATAAAAATAAAGCACTTTCAGCGTTTTGGAAAATTCTGCCTCTAAGGGGTTAAAAAGGGGTGCAAAGTTTGTATGGAGGAAACTTTTTGTTTTGAGCCAGACTTAAAACTTTGTAAAAAGATTACTTATTAGAATACAAATAAAGTCCTTTCAGTGTTTTGGAAAATTCCGCCCTTAAAGGGTTAAAAAAGGGGTGCAAAATTTGTATGGAGGAAACTTAGTTTTGAGCCAGAGACTTAAAACTTTGTAGAAAGATTACTAATTAGAATGCAAATAGTCCTTTCAGCGTTTTGGAAAATTCCGCCTCTAAGGGGTTAAAAAGGGGTGCAAAGTTTGTATGGAGGAAACTTTATGTTTAGAGCCAGAGACTTAAAACTTTGTAAAAAGATTACTTATTAGAATACAAATAGTCCTTTCAGTGTTTTTGAAAATTCTTCCCCTAAGGGGTTAAAAAGGGGTGCAAAGTTTGTATGGAGGAAACTTTTTGTTTTGAGCCAGAGACTTAAAACTTTGTAAAAATATTACTTATTAGAATATAAATAAAGTCCTTTCAGTGTTTTGGAAAATTCCGCCCCTAAGGGGGTTAAATAGGGGGGTAAGCTTTGAATGGTTAACGATTTGTTTGAGCTACAGACTTAAAAGTTAATAGAATGATTACTTATTAAAATAAAAAAGTGGATTCAGGGTTTAGAAAAATTCAACCCCTAAGGGGTTAAAAAGGGTGCAAAGTTTGTATGGAGTAAACTTTTTGTTAAAACTTTGTAGAAAGATTACTTATTAGAATACAAATAAAGTCCTATTAGCGTTTAAAAAAATTACACTCCTATGGAGGTTAAAAAGGGCAGTAAGCTTTGTATGGGCAACACTTTGTTTGAGCTAGAGACTTAAAAGTTAGTAGAATGATTACTTATTAAAATAAAAAAGTACTTTCAGCGTTTAGAAAAATTCAACCCCTAAGGGGGTTAAAAGAAGGTTCAAAGTTTATATGGAGAGCAAGAAATTTTTAAAGTAAAATTTCGGTCTTATCATGTAGTTATGTTAAGACTTCAAAACTAATTTCAGAGTTTTTTTTCAAATTCGTCCGTCAGTGTTAAAAGGGGTTTAAAGTTTGTGTAGAGAGCAACACATTTATAAAGTATGAGATTTGTAACTTTGGTTTTAGACTGTTTGTTTAAAAACTAGAAAAGGAATTTCATTGTTTTTTATATTGATGCAGGCCTGAAATGGAAAGAGGAGCTGGATGCCGTTGAGCATTCCATTTCTTCAGCCTGTTATGCTCTGAGAAGCCTGAGGGAGGAACTCACTAGACAACAACTTAAAGTCATATACTATGCGTTAGTAGAATCTAAACTTAGGTACAATATCAGGCTCTGGGGAAATAGCTTTAAGTATAACCTTAACAAAGCTTTGGTTGTTCAAAAAAGAGCCATCCGCACTATTGTACGCATTCCTCAATGGATATCTTGTAGAGAACACTTCCTGGAATTGGGCATTCTGACAGTTCCTTGCTTGTATATACTCGTGCTGCTTACTATTTTGTCAAAAATATCTTAAAATATGAATCTATCGAAGAACAAGATTTGCGCCTACAAACACGAACAAAAAACATTACACAAAGTTTTTTCCCGAAGCTCAAAGTGGCGCAGCACAGCACAAAACATCAGGCTGTAATTTTTTTTAACAAACTGCCCCCTGACTTAAAAAATATCACAATTTATAAGGTATTTCATAGACAATTAAAAGCATTTTTATTGAGAGGGTGCTTCTACAGTATTGACGAGATTTTTGTGCGTGATATCTAGTTATAAGAATTAAAGACATGACATGTATTAAGTTAAATAAAATGTACAAATTATAATTAGTTAAGCAATCTTTTTATGTATAATATTTAAGTAATTTTAATTTTAATGTAGATATTTCAAACACAATATTTGTATTGTGACTGAATAACTAATAAAATATATATATATAATATGGGGTAAAAAAAGGGTGCAAAGTTTGAATAGGGAGCAATCATTTTTCTAAGACGATAAAAACGTCTACGCGGACGAAGTCGCGGGCAACAGCTAGTGTTTACCATATCTTTAACTAGCTTTTGCCCGCGGCTTCGCCCGCGTACTAAGCGAAATTTTTAACCGTCTACAAAAAAGGAGGTTCTCATGTTGACCCGTATGTTCCGATTGAATTGCAATGTAGCACAAATATTTTCAATAATTTTCATGTCCACAATATTAAATTTCAAAATCGATGCCATTTTCAAACTCAAATTTCGTAATGAACGTTCAAAAAAACAATAAAAACGACACCCATATTGATATTTAGATATTTCAACCCCATCGCACCCCAACAGGGGAGATGGTATTTCACTTCCGCCATGTTGGATTTTAAAATCGTTGTTATTTTCGCAATCAGTGACCCGATAAACCATAGAAACAATACCCATATTGATTTTGAGACTGTCACCAAATGTTCCCCTTTTAGGGGTTGAATTTTTTCATCGTAAGCCCACGTGTAGCAATTTAATCGATAGGTCTTTTCAAAACAAATATAAGGTTTCTCAATGTTTATGATTAAATGAATAGAGGCGGAGATAAATCGCCCCAAAAGTCACTAAAATTGTGGCCCCCCAGGGATCGGAACCGGTTTTCTCAAAAGTCCCCGAAGTAGTCTAATATTTTGAATTATTTTAGGCTCTTAATGTAGGACTCTTTAGGTAACATTTTCGTATTTTTAGACAGCCTGATCAAAAATGATATTATAAACCAAAGAACGAAATTGAACGAAATAAAACCGGTATTTTTGTATGGTGAAAATACCAGTATCCGATCCCTGTGCCCCCTCCTCAAATTTTTGAACGGTGTTTTTAAAAAATATAAAAAAATCATAAACCTATAGGGCTATTAGGGCTTATTAAATTTTTTCACCATAAATTATTTTGAACAAGACCGATTCATAGGTTTTCGAGATATTGCTGAAAAACTGCCTTCCCTATAGAAAAGCACGTAAGTGCCGTAAGATTTCTGTGACGATACGACCTTTTTAATAGGCAAGGATCCCTTCGTTTTGCGTAATCCGACACGCACTTGGCCGGTTTCTATAGATAACTAGCTTCTGCCTGCGACTTCGTACGCGTTTAAATTATGGATTTCATGATTATGATTCGTCCTAAAAGGGACGACATAAATTATACCCTATTAAATAATATCAATTAGAATTTTGGTCAAGTGCGAGTCGGATTTTAGTTTTCCCATACATTTTGTGACCCAACTCCTGATGAAGGCAACGAGCAAAAATATTTCGTCTCCATACAAAGTTTCATCCCCTTTTTCGTCCCTAAAAGGGATAACATTTGACATAATCTAATATATAATGAACATATCTGAAAAGTTTCATGTACACTCATCGGTATATTTTGATATTACGTGGAACGTACATCCATTCATACATCCAAACTTTTACGTTTATAATATTAGTAGGATGGTACGGAGTCCGACTCGCACTTGGCCGGTTTTTTACTGTTACTAAGTTACTACAAATAGTCAGTCCATATATCAATTTTTTTTTACTCATTTTGAAGTCAATAACTTATTAAATTCACATAATAATAACCGCATGTAATTTACCGTGCACGTAAACAAACAAATGATATGATTTGAAATACAAACGCAGCGCTTGCGCGGCGGAGCGGGGGGCGGGACGAGGTATCACTCTAGGGGCTCTCTCTAGGTTCCCGCGCGTCGGTACGTGGTACCGCGGCGTGGTTATTTATTGCGCGGCTATTTTAATAGATTATACTATTACAAGGCAATCTATACACAGAAATTTCTTACTTTCCATTATATGGCTGCATATATTATTTTATAGTATTAGACTAATCTTTACAGACTCTAATTCAATATTAGACCTTACAGGACAAAAAACGCATATAAAAATTCTTATTAATGAAATCTTGTCTCTAATTCCTCCAAATTTTTGGCTTTGTCTATTAACTTAAGGATTTAAAGATATTGTTGTGAATTTTTGAAACTTTAATTCAATATCGACAAAATAATAACCGAATTCTGGTTTGACCCAGTCGCTCGTTATTTTTTTTTCTAAAAACTTAACAGCATAAAGCATCATACATATTATAAACGATGAAGCTTAAACTTTGCACTCTAATTCAATATTCACAAATCACCAATAAAAAAACATAAATACCTAATTTATACCTAACTCTCGTTCTAACTTTTCGTCATATTTTACAAATATGCTTAAAAATATGTCCCATACCATATAAGCATAACTTTTCCGACTTTAGAATTATCGAAACTTGTAGGGCAAAATTCCGGTCCGGCTACAGGGCTATTAAGGATTTCCGCTTCATTAAGCTGCAAAATAAAATTGTACTGCACAGCACTTAATTGCAATCCAATTTTTATCATAACTACTCATACCTCTATGTACTTTAACACATTGGAATAAAGTATATTTTTGATTACATAGCATGTTTTAACCTAATGTTTAACCAATGTAAACAAACATGCTTGACAACCATTTCATTATCTCACTCCTATAAATAAACATAAGCACAGTAAATTATGTACGTATATTGCGAGGGGGTCACCATATGTAAATTGATAACACGTTGCTATCGCAGTGGTCTTAATGTTTTCAAGAGCACGCCGCCAGTTTCGTTTCGGCACCCAACTGAGGCGTACGTGGTCTTAGAAGGACAGACATAGCGGAGCCTAAACCGGTTTCTTGCCTTTCTCTTACTTCGTATTACTCGTTTTATTCCAAATTGAAGTCGAAAATAACTTCGCGACTCGAACGTGTCTTATTTTGCAGTCTGCAACCGGCTTTAACACTCGCGCCGTCGAAATTAGAAAAAAATAAATTGTCATTGTCAAATTCTAATTAGAAAAAGTTGAGTGTGGATTTAACCTATTCTTTTTGGCGCTGTCAGTTGGTGATTGCGGAAAATTTTCGTGTATTTATATGTAAAATCGTGTTGTTTTGTGTAAAATTTGGGCGTGAAAAGTTTAATAATAATGGCGTGCACAAAATGTTTGTATGCCGATGGCAAGCCAGTGAAAATGGTAAGTATTGAATCAGTTTCTTACATGATTTAAACCGAAGCAGTGTTTTATGTATCTAACTAATTAATTGTTGACAATATTTGAAACATGATTTTACCCGCCTTCCACAGAAGGGAAACTTGGAAAGGAAATCACACCCAACGAATTCTTTAAGTATTACATTATTATAGTGTAGTTCATTATGAATGGTGACGGTAGAGTTTAATTTAATAAGCTATATAACGTTATCAGTACACGAAAGAGTAATAAGACTTTCGATATGTAAGAGTGATAAGGACAGCATTATACCTACATAGAGGCTTTCTCACATATACTTAGGTCCTATAATTTTTAGACGTCGTTTCTTTATGACTTATTTACAACTAGCTTCCGCCCGCGACTTCGTCTGCGTGGACGCGGAATGAAAACTATCCTATATTTTAATACAGGCTATAAACTATCTTCGTGCAAAATTTCATCCAAATCGGTTGAGCCGTTTAAGCGTGATTGAGTAACAAACATCCAAAGATTCGCATTTATAATATTAGTAGGATGCATTGTCTGTTTCGCAATTGGTCAGCAGAGAAGCATATAATATGGTATATGAGACCCATTAGTTTTCCGAAATGCTTAGTACCCAGTACCTACCTACTCGTCTCATTCTTGTGTCTTATTCACTCTTCCTCAGTATTCTCTCGTCACGTTCGAGTTTCTCTTGTCCGTTGTTCGTCTCATTCGCTATTCGTCACTACATTTTTTGTTCATAAGTTGTACAGTAAGTCAAAATAGCGGTAGATATACTTTCGACTCTATTATTTGTATATTATTATTTATTTGCAGGACCGGTAAATTTGGCATTCTTTAAGGGAGGCCTATGTCCAGCAGTAGACGTCTTTCGGCTGATATGATGATGATGATAATTTGTATATTAAGGTGGTAGACCACTTTCTTGGCTGACTGTACCAGTCGGGTCAAAGACCAGAAGGGGCACAATCACTTACTTTTGGCATTCAAATTTGTTATGATATCGCGTCCATTAGCTCGGCGCAAGGTGAATATAGCATCTACCCCTGTTATTTTACTAACGCATCATATACACACCAGCATCATCAACAGCGATGGCAATGCAGAGGGCTATGTTGGGAGTTTCTCTGCGTGATCGTATCAGAAATGAGGCTATCCGCAGCAGAACCAAGGTAACCGATATAGCCCCCCGAATCGCTAAACTTAAGTGGCAGTGGGCGGGACACATTGCACGTAGAACTGATGGCCGTTGGGGCGGAAATGTTCTCGAGTGGCGACCACGTAGTGGAAGGCGCGGCGTGGGTAGGCCCCCCACAAGGTGGACTGACGACCTGAAAAAGGTCGCGGGAGTCCACTGGATGCGGGTGGCGCAGGACCGGTCACTTTGGCACTCTTTGGGGGAGGCCTATGTCCAGCAGTGGACGTCTTTCGGCTGATATGATGATGATGATGATCGTCAACAGCCATAGTACGGCCACTGCTGAACGCAAGCCTCGCATCATGTTGCGCCATAGTATTCGCTGCTGAGCTTCTATCCAGCCACTGCCAGCAATCCTGGTCATCAATCCAACGAAGTTGCAGGACGGCCTACGCGGTCTCCACTCCTGAATCCACACCACTTACACATACTAAGCACTGCAATAATAAATACCTGTTGTCCACAGCGCAAAGAAAAGGACACTATGGGCGAGTTAGATGTCCCTGATGACAAGCTGTATGGAGCTCAAACCGTCCGCTCCGTCATGAACTTCCCCATTGGCGGTATCGAAGAGCGTATGCCGGTAAGTACCTATTTAATTAACTTTTACATTGATTCGGAACCTGCAGAGTGGACGCCAGTGGGCAGGGCAGCGGGGCGACGAGCCAATATTGTACAATGTTGTAATGTATGAACTTGGCCATAGAGCTTGGCCACAAAGGGTATAGCCGTGTTTGTATGGGGCATCGGCCCCAGAAGCCAAATCGATTGCAGTTTTGCTAAGTTATTAGTCCAGAAGTAAGATGATATTTTACAAAAAAAAAACATCCTGAAATGCTGCAGTTTATTTGAGAAAACTAAAATAACGAAAATTTGGTTTTAATTTTCTTTTATCTAAACTACTCAACGGAATTTTTTGAAACTTATACACATTATGTAAGTAATAAAGATATATTATTAAAAAAAATGGATTTCCAAATAGCAAAATGATCACTTCTAAGTTTTCAATTTTTTTTTTTTATATCCGAGATAGTGACACCCACCAATTTTAGCTATATTATATATAGCCTAGCTAGGCCTATACCCGATTAGGGGTTCATTCAGAAAATAAATTTAGTTCTTAGATTTCAAAATTAAATAAATATATATAGAAGAAAAAGTACAAGAAAAACAAGCATATTATTATAAATAACATACTTAGTTTACAGATTAACACTAGGTGTAAATGTAAATGTAAATGTATCTAATTAATTAATGAACTGTAAATGTATCTGATGTTTTTTTTGTAATATTTGCACGCCATCATCCGGCAGAATTGTGCTGGACTATAAAAATTCAAATGTAACACCTGTAATGACCACGATTCGAGCAAATAAACGATCTATCTATCTATGTACAGGGTAACATTAGGTTATGTAAATGTTATACCTCTATTATAAAACATTGGGTTATACCTCTATGTAAATGCTTGACGGCTCGGGCCATGCGCCGCGCGTCTAAATAAATGCCGTCTTTGTTTTATAATAAAACAGTCATCAATGTTGCATCAGTATGATTCGATGATCAGGTGAACTGATGACCTGGTAAAGGTTGCGGGAGACGCAGGACCGGTCAATTTGGCACTCTTTGGGGGAGGCCTATGGCCAGCAGTGGACGTCTTTCGGCTGATATGATGATGATCATTATGCAATGGGCCATAATTGTAAAAAGTACAAGTATGAGCAGTATGTCAGCTTATTTGTCTGCCTTTGCCATAAAATCAGTTATGTTGTGCTGTTTACGATTAACTATATATGCCAAGATTATACAAAGACTTAAATGTGTGTGTGTGCCGTTCATTTGGTGTTCTTCTACGAACTATAAGTAAAAACTACCTATCCTATAAGTCCACACCATAAAAACCTGATTCAACCTTTTATTTGTTCATATCGGACCTAGTCCTAATGTCACCTTGATTATAATTGTGTGGCTACAGACCGTGTCCCACTTTCTATCGCATTTGTAACTCATTTTGTTATTCAGTACACATGACGAATTGGCGGTATTACATTATCTAGGTACTAGCTATTGATTCATATGACTCGTAATTTAGACACTTAGAGCATACATAACTGGAGTAGCCTTTTAGTAACTTACCCCTCTGTAAAAAACCTTGCACAATGTGCAAAAAATGTCAATTTCACAATCGATCACAAAATCGCCTCGCAAGAGAACACTGATCATAAAAGCCGGTTCTTCTCGAGGCAGAGGTTTACTTTCCGAACCGGTGGTAGTTTATCGACATTCATAGGTGCATGTAATATGCCTAAATTGAAGAATAAATCACTTTGACTTTGAAAAATGCCCGTATGTTGCTGTAAGCACTTGATATTATAAATTGTTCAACCACTTCAAGCTTTTAATATATAATTGAGTTTCAATATCCTATTAAGATGCTCCCCCCGCCCCCGCAAAATTAACCAGACTTTTTTGTATGCAAATACGACATAAGGCTACTCCAGTTATGTATGCTCTAAGTTTAGACACTTCTATTTCACCAACGTTACAAATGTCACCTGACAATGCATGATCGTGTTTATGTTCGACCCTTCCCTCGGTGCGAAAAGAAGAGTAGAGTAGTGCTTACATACTTGCTAGTAATGGACGAATAATATTTGACAAATTAAAAAATAAGATATGAAAACAAAGGTGTGTTTTTGAAAGAAGCTTTTGTAGTCAAATGTACTTTCTTAGCACACTCTTTAACTAACCCTCAAAACGATTCTAATTCTTCTATTGAGGAGTTTCTCTGGCCACATTCCGTCTCCTTCATCAGACCAGCTCAATGTCACAATAATATCTATTGCATTGTCATTGATTTCAACATGTGTACAAAGTTTCAAATTGACTGGATTCCGGGAATTGGTTGGATTACAAAAACAGATGACTGAACGCTAGTATTTTATTCTTACAATTTTTCTAGAAACCGTGTAAAAATATCAACAGTTCTACAATAATATTTATAACAAGCTTTATTGCCCTCAACTCTGACCCCGTTTCACCCCCTAGGGGATTATTTCCGGGATAAAAACTATCAAATCTCTTTCCCCGGGATTCAAACTATCTTCATATAAAATTTCATCTCAATCGGTTCATCGGTTTAAGCGTGAAAAGATAACAGACAGCCAGAGTTACTTTCGCATTTATAATAATAAGTATGGATTGGTAATTTTAGTGTGTTGCTATCATAACATAGGTCATGTCAGGTCAGTTATATTCCCACACAAACAAGTTATGTTATGAAAACCAAATTGATATTCACCATACGCTACTATCAATTATAACAAACCACATTTAGATATGCAGCGGTTTATAGCAAATTAAAACTGGCATGACTAGGTTAGAATTTTGATTGGAAATTATTTTTGTGGTCTGAAAACAATCTGTATGAAATAATTGTCAGTTAGGGGCTAGGATACATTTTCGGTGAACGGTTGATTGCTTTTAGTTTTATTTCCTGGACACAATTATCTTTCAACGTCTCTTTTGAAATTATGGAACATTAAATGTGTTTAAACAATTCAGCCAGTAGGTAACATTTAGTGCGTGTTGTTACGGGATTCCGTCGAACAAGTGTTTCACTTTTGGATACCAGCGCCATCTTTTATTTTATCTATTTAAACTTTATTGCACAAATATGTAGTAGTAGCCAAATAAAAGCACATTTGGCGGACTTAATGCCATCAGGCATTCTCTACCAGTCAACCATTGGGCTCTTAGAGATTGTCTCCCGGCAGTTTTGGAGTTCACTGGTATCCGAAAGTGAAGTATTTTCCCTCAACAACATGCACTAAATGCCGAATTCGTTTTTCCTTGAGACCTCTCAGACGCTCGGCTCGGCACCGAACGAATGAAATATCACTAATGAATGAAAGTATCCGAAAGTGAAGTATTTTCCCCCAACAACATGCACTAAATGCCGAATTCGTCTTTCCTTGAGACCTCTCAGACGCTCGGCTCGGCAACGAACGATTGAAATATCACTAATGAATGAAAGTATCCGAAAGTGAAGTATTTTCCCCCAACAACATGCACTAAATGCCGAATTCGTCTTTCCTTGAGACCTCTCAGACGCTCGGCTCGGCAACGAACGATTGAAATATCACTAATGAATGAAAGTATCCGAAAGTGAAGTATTTTCCCCCAACAACATGCACTAAATGCCGAATTCGTCTTTCCTTGAGACCTCTCAGACGCTCGGCTCGGCAACGAACGATTGAAATATCACTAATGAATGAAAGTATCCGAAAGTGAAGTATTTTCCCCCAACAACATGCACTAAATGCCGAATTCGTCTTTCCTTGAGACCTCTCAGACGCTCGGCTCGGCAACGAACGAATGAAATATCACTAATGAATGAAAGTTCGTATCAATGTGTTTTTTAAGCTTTAGTTATATAAAGACTTCAATTCAATACCTTCTATGATATAATTTATTTCACCATTTTAATAAAATTCCAATACTTACGGCGGTTTGCGATATTCGGTGTGGCCAACACCTACACTACTGGTTACCAAGAACAAGTAACATTTCACATAGCTTTTAATTTGACTCACGGAATAGTATTTGTTTAAGTGAACTGATAGAAGTAGTTTTTAATTACCAACCTACTAAAAGTGTATTCCTTATTTTTCAGTACCCCGTCATCGTGGCTTTTGGTATCCTGAAGAAAGCCGCTGCCAAAGTTAACATCGAGTTCGGTCTTGATAAGAAAGTCGGTAAGTGCTTCATATTAATTTTCCTTAAACATAAAAATAGTTTTTTTATTGTTTAATACCTCTTGTTCATTCTACGCAATTTTCGCAATACCTATCATTCGGCTGGCCCAAATTAAAGCCTAGCTTGAGTATTTTTGAATTTGGTTGCTTCAAATTAATTATTCGCGGTACATTTGATGGACTAGCTAACTAGTAACCAACTTCAATGGATCACCTATCCAAAGCGAGACTTGACCTCCGACACGAATAGGCTTGTGTCCTAATTTTTTTTTACGATGCCATACGAACCAGTTTTTGGTGTGGAACAAATGTTTGTATGGGAGTAAGTACAATTAAAGAACATAAATACCCAAAAAATTGAGTTAAAGACGGACCTCGCTGGCGGTAGCCGAAAACGTTCCATACTGATTAACAGTGAATTATGACGTCACAGGGTAATATTTGTACTAGTCGTTATATGGAAAATCAAGTAAATTGCTGTTTCGGTTGCGAAATACTGCGTTTAGGACCATAGTTGTCATACAATATTGTTTCTATAAAAGCGTAAGGATTCTATTGGTAGCTTTAAATTTACTTTTGGACAATAAAAAAAATGCATATTTTTTGTGAACTTTCAAGGGCCATATCTTTTCATGATTTTAATTATATTTCGTAACTTATACTTAATTGCATTTATATGAAGGTTTACTATCAATTTAGCAACACTGCGCTATCAATTTTAACATGAGGACACAACCCAATTGTCGCCACTTGTCATGCCTTGAAGATATATTATAGACTGGTTAGCGTTAAATATGGCGCTGCCAGCGGCCACCATCACTTCTAGACATGTGAAATTTCAAAGGAACCAAACCTTAACTGAAGATTAATAACGCTTTAATACTACTAGCTTTTAGCTTGTTAAGCCTTTTAGGTGCCAACTTATTTTGGTTTTCTATGAAGTTATCAAGTGTCCAGTATAAAGTGACCTCTAAATGGCTCAAGAATTAGTCCGTGACTCTACTAGCCGTAGATGACCTGCATCGCGATTGTATCGGTGCAAAAGTTCACCGTGTGTAAAGATAAACGAGGCTTGATTACACGATTTGTTTTAATTTGCCTAGATAATGGCACCTTTGTATTGTTAAAATCATACTTGGGTCATTCTACTCAAGAATGCGCATTTTGTACGACATAAGATAAGATATGATTATATATATTTTTAATGTATTTATATTTTTCACAAAGTACAAACTATAATCATCACTTTGTAATAAAAATAAAGACAAACTACCTACATTTTGAAAATAATACACTTTTCAAACTAGGGTACACTTAAAAGTGAAAACGCCCGTTATTATACTTAAATGAAACAGTATAAATTTATAATTTAAAGTAAAATGGTGAAATTATGCTTTTGTTATTTTTATAATGAAGTTTTAACGTGGGGACAATATTTGTACATTTTTTTAAGTAGAATGACCTATACTTTCAATGTTTCCTTGACTTTCCCAGCGGACGCCATAATGCAGGCGTGCGATGACGTCATATCCGGAAAGCTGTACAAGGAGGGACACTTCCCGTTGGTGATCTGGCAAACCGGATCTGGCACCCAGTCCAACATGAACACCAATGAGGTATGCTTTTTTTATGACAGTAGAACCAAATTCGTGCCATATGCGATTAAAATGTTGACCTTTTGACAGCGAGGGTGCAAAAAAAAAACGGTGCCCAACAAAAACAATAGCCATACAAAATATGAATGAATTGAAACTTCTGATAAATATTGTCATGTCAAAATTGATGTACGTGTGGGTCAAGTTACTTGTAAAGCTTTTTATTACGAAAAAGCGCAAAGCGCACGCACGGCTGTGGCCGTCCGTGGCTTCAGTGGCACGAGTTTTCGTCCGCGTCCACAGCCGTCTTTAGCTGTCAAAAGGTTAATGTATAAAATACGATAGAAATTAAAATGTTTGAGTCTTAAAACCTAAACTCTTACAATATACAATTTTCTGCTCCCATAGTATAACTGACAGACAGTTAACGGCCATTCTCAAATTTTTTGTCTGCGGTTGTGTCTAATTACCAGGACCATTTACGAACATTTTATATGGAGTCTTGGCAATTAGACGCAGACAAATCTGGAGAATGGCCGTTAAAGTGTACATTTTTGTATCTACTTGGAAGTGTGTGAATATGTACTATTGCCAAACGCTCCCAGCGCATGTGGGTTAACACCTCTTTTGCGATGTCTGTTGCACTTACCTGCCACGGTTTTTTTTAAATCTTTATTAAATAAAAAGGGTTTGTTCAAAGCTGAACATGCCACCCATATTGTGACTTCAATTCAAATTCACTGTTACTTAATACCTAGGTTAACAATTTCAATTAACTTTCTCGCCTTCTTTGATTGTGGTAATGCTATAATAGTGTTAATGACGCCTAAATCATAGAGATCACAATTATACTTAGCTGAGAAATCTGGTCTCTCCGTTTCATTCCGGACTCCGGACACATTCTACCATGATATGGAACACATCTTGTTTCACTCCACATTCTGTGCAATTTGGTGTCAGGGTCTTGCCCATAATAAAACCAAAACTGTTCAAAGGGATGTCTGGATCGAAGTCATAGAGACGTTACAACATCCGATCTATCCATGCCAATCCCTACAAACCAAGGAATTCGTAACAAATTGGGTTGTATAGTCCGACGACAAATTGGGTTGTTGGTGCGATGCAAAGAGCAACAGACTATTGATGATAGTATAGACTTTACTATGGGAGCAATATGCTGTAAAAAAACATTAACACTTCTTGACAGTGGGGTAAAATAAAGGAGACATATCGGAGTCCCGCAACCTTCACCAGAGCTCCGATCCGCTAAGTAAATTATATAACGTAATATTATTATTTATCACTGTGACGCTTACATTAAAGTCACCTATCGATAAGAGAAATAATGCTGTAATAAACCACATTGTTTCGCGTTCTGTATTATTATGAGTTTTCGCCGTTGTCAAGTTTTATTACTGATTGACGTCAATTATATATTAACTACATATTAAATACTAACATTCGCCCGCGACTTCGTCTGCGTAAACACCTCTATCCCATCAAAATATAAAGAAAATAAGAGCCAAGTTAAGTATTAAGAACGAATTGAGATCTAAATCCAAGTTCTCTAGATAATTCTTAATAGTTGATTTGTTTACACAAAGCAGATAACTTAGGATAAATTGTCAAGATTGTGTGAAGCTTAACAATTCAGGTTGATATGATCACTTTAATCTTCATTATTTCAGGTTATCGCCAACCGCGCCATCCAAATCCTGGGCGGCAAACTGGGCTCCAAAGACCCCGTTCACCCCAACGACCACGTGAACAAGTCTCAGTCCTCCAACGACACTTACCCCACGGCCATGCACATCGCCGTGGCTATGGAGCTTAGAGACCGTCTCATGCCGGGTCTGTGCGCACTGAGGGACACTATGGCTGCCAAGTCTAAGGAGTTTAGCAAGATTATCAAGATTGGCAGGTGTGTATCCCAATTTCGACTCTAAAACCTCATGTTTCTAAAGTCCACGGGAATAAATCGCAGAGCTACAATACTTACCCCACGGCCATGGACATCGCCGTGGCTATGGAGCTTAGAGACCGTCTCATGCCGGGCCTGTGTGCACTGAGGGACACTATGGCTGCCAAGTCTAAGGAGTTTAGCAAGATTATCGAGATTGGCAGGTGTGTATCCCAATTTCGACTCTAAAAACCTCATGTTTCTAAAGACCACAGGAATATATTGCTTAGCTCTAACGATACTTACCCCACGGCCATGCACATCGCCGTGGCTATGGAGCTTAGAGACCGTCTCATGCCGGGCCTGTGCGCACTGAGGGACACTATGGCTGCCAAGTCTAAGGAGTTTAGCAAGATTATCAAGATTGGCAGGTGTGTATCCCAATTTCGACTCTAAAACCTCATGTTTCTAAAGTCCACGGGAATAAATCGCTTAGCTCTAACGATACTTACCCCACGGCCATGCACATCGCCGTGGCTATGGAGCTTAGAGACCGTCTCATGCCGGGCCTGTGCGCACTGAGGGTCACTATGGCTGCCAAGTCTAAGGAGTTTAGCAAGATTATCAAGATTGGCAGGTGTGTATCCCAATTTCGACTCTAAAACTTCATGTTTCTAAAGTCCACGGGAATAAATCGCTTAGCTCTAACGGTACTTACCCCATGGCCATGCACATCGCCGTGGCTATGGAGCTTAGAGACCGTCTCATGCCGGGTCTGTGCGCACTGAGGGACACTATGGCTGCCAAGTCTAAGGAGTTTAGCAAGATTATCAAGATTGGCAGGTGTGTATCCCAATTTCGACTCTAAAACCTCATGTTTCTAAAGTCCACGGGAATAAATCGCTTAGCTCTAACGATACTTACCCCACGGCCATGCACATCGCCGTGGCTATGGAGCTTAGAGACCGTCTCATGCCGGGCCTGGGCGCACTGAGGGACACTATGGCTGCCAAGTCTATGGAGTTTAGCAAGATTATCAAGATTGGCAGGTGTGTATCCCAATTTCGACTCTAAAACCTCATGTTTCTAAAGTCCACGGGAATAAATCGCTTAGCTCTAACGATACTTACCCCACGACCATGCACATCGCCGTGGCTATGGAGCTTAGAGACCGTCTCATGCCGGGCCCGGGGCGCACTGAGGGACACTATGGCTGCCAAGTCTAAGGAGTTTAGCAAGATTATCAAGATTGGCGGGTGTGTATCCTAATTTTGACTCTAAAACCTCATGTTTCTAAAGACTACGGGAATAAATCGCAGAGCTACGATACTTACCCCACGGCCATGCACATCGCCGTGGCTATGGAGCTTAGAGACCGTCTCATGCCGGGCCTGGGCGCACTGAGGGACACTATGGCTGCCAAGTCTAAGGAGTTTAGCAAGATTATCAAGATTGGCAGGTGTGTATCCCAATTTTGACTCTAAAACCTCATGTTTCTAAAGTCCACGGGAATAAATCGCTTAGCTCTAACGATACTTACCCCACGGCCATGCACATCGCCGTGGCTATGGAGCTTAGAGACCGTCTCATGCCGGGCCTGGGCGCACTGAGGGACACTATGGCTGCCAAGTCTAAGGAGTTTAGCAAGATTATCAAGATTGGCAGGTGTGTATCCCAATTTTGACTCTAAAACCTCATGTTTCTAAAGTCCACGGGAATAAATCGCTTAGCTCTAACGATACTTACCCCACGGCCATGCACATCGCCGTGGCTATGGAGCTTAGAGACCGTCTCATGCCGGGCCTGGGCGCACTGAGGGACATTATGGCTGCCAAATTTGCAAAGGAATTATTCCGCAATAGCTTACTTATGTTCACATATGATTCGAATTCACTGTAATCATTGTATTGATTTTATTGCAAGCATTCTCTTTCCACTCTTTACCAGTTGTCAGATTGTAGATTATTTATCATTTGTTATACAAAGGTGCAAAGTTGTATTTTAACTGCGAGTGTGGAATTGAAACACGAGCCAACGAATGGATTCTAGAGTTGAACTACGAGCCAGCGAATGGATTGTATGGTTCTAAAATAGAATCCTGAGCGAAGCGAGTGGTTCTAAAATAGAATCCTGAGCGAAGCGAGTGGTTCTAAAATAGAATCCTGAGCGAAGCGAGTGGTTCTAAAATAGAATCCTGAGCGAAGCGAGTAATTCAAAAATAGAATCCTGAGCGAAGCGAGTAATTCAAAAATAGAATCCTGAGGATAGCGAGTGTTGCAATACATGAGACGTAAAATACAACTTTGCACCCGTGTGCAACATAAATCTTTTTACCTCACTAAACCGAGGAAACACTACATAAGAAAATCTACAGAAATATGTAAAAAAAATGTTTTTACAGTACACATGGTGTTACTTTCCAGCACTAGTGCGGAAATGAGCACTTTCCGTGCATATGTTGAAACTTTAAATAAATAAATAAATAAATAAATATTTGCGGACAATCTTACACAAATCGACCTAGTCCCAAACTAAGCAAAGCTTGTACTATGGGTACTAGACGACGATAAACATACTTATATATATAAATACATACTTAAATACATAGAAAACATCCATGACTCAGGAACAAATATTCGTGCTCATCACACAAATAAATGCCCTTACCGGGATTCGAACCCAGGACCTCCTGCTTCGTAGGCAGGGTCACTCACTACCAACTAGGCTAAAGCGGTCGTCTTTTAATTTATCGCCACACGTTGCGAATTTCCTATTTTCTGCACTTGTATCGTAAATAACTATTTTTTGATAAAAGTATAAAAAAATGTCCACACCACCTGAATTTAATCAGATGAGCGAAAATGGTCCTGTCTGGACTGGCCTTTACATGTTATTATGTTTAAAAAAGTAACTATAATAACATGTTCGGATTTCAAGTATTCTTTGCACTCTTGTGGGTAAAATGCAGTTTTGCTATCTGTTTGTAAAGAATAAATAAGTACAACTTGGAAAAGTTGAAAAACCACCGATTTTTTCATTTCAAAGTTTAATATCTCACAAACGGCAAGGGTAATATGGCTTTTAGACCCGAGTTATACACTCTACTTTTCACTTCGACTGCGAGAAAATAGTAAAACAAAGATTATCCATCCACAATCAATAATAAATTTCACTGTGAAGAGGTTGTTCAATTTAGCGTTTGGACGCGCTATTAACGGTCAGAGGCGTTTTCTTTTTTAATGATTTGGAATTAGGGACTAAAAAACACCTGATGTTTGATTGGTCAATTTTAATTATGTAGCTGTATTCTGGTTGGTTGATAGCAAAGAGAAATGTTTTTTGAAAGAGTTGTGATTGGTGGATTTAATATGGTGAAGTGTTTTGATTGGTCAAATTAAATGTGTTAAAAATCATAAATATGTATATGTCGCATCCTGGACATGACATGGTTTTCCTGAGTCCGTACTAATGACTGAAGCGGCAGCGGAACGCAAGCGCCATCTGTGGCGCTGTACGGATTCTAGGAGCTGTAGCGTGAACCTGGTAGACGATCATTCTGCGTCTGACCGTGGCAAAGTGCGTTAGTCTCTTAGGAACTGTACCGCGTTTCGTTCATACCATACCTAATTAATCTGATTATTCCGATTTGTACCTAATTGAAATTATTTAAAGAATAAAATTGAGTATTGAGTTAATTTCTTGACTTTAATTTCTACTGTGCTTACGTTACATCGATGTCCGATCATGAGCTCGACCATAATGACCCATTATATACATATTTTCCCTAGGGGCTAAATGTACTACTTTAGCCCCGCTTATTAAGCCTAATATGACACACTTGTCGAGCATGAGAAGTGAAAAATGTTTACCTATTGTTGACAGGACCCACCTAATGGACGCCGTCCCCCTAACGCTCGGGCAAGAGTTCAGCGCGTACGAAGCGCAGCTGACGTTCGGCATCGAGCGCGTGTGCGCCACGCTGCCGCGCCTGCACTACCTCGCGCTCGGCGGCACGGCCGTGGGCACCGGCCTCAACACGCGCATCGGCTTCGCGGAGAAGTGCGCCGCCGAGATCGCCGCTCTCACCGGTGCGTGCTCATGGTGCCCTGGTACTTCTCGGGGGGCCTGCGCTCTACAAATTACGCTACGAAACTGTTAACCCCGAGTAACTCATGGAAGCCTAGTACAGTCAAGGGCACCAATATGTATTCACTCAAAGTTTCATTAATATGTATTCACTCAAAGTTTCATAAGTGTGTATCATCATCATATCAGCCGAAAGACGTCCACTGCCTCCCCTAAAGAGTGCCAAATTTACCGGTCCTGCGCCACCCGCATCCAACGGACTCCCGCGACCTTTACCAGGTCATCAGTCCAGTCGCCACTCGAGAACCTTTCCGCCCCACTGGCCATCGGTTCTACGTGGCAATGCGCCCCGCCCACTGCCACTTAAGTTTAGCGATTCGGAGGGCTATATCGGTTAACTTGGTTCTGCTGCGGATAGCCTCATTGCTAAAGTGTGTATACTACAACCTTATTGTTGCAGAAATAAGGTCTGTGTACATATTTTTGAGACTTTATGGTGTATACATATCGGTGCCCTTGACTGTACTTGAGGACCTGCGCTCTAGAAATTACGCTACTAAACAGAGTTAACTCCGAGTAACTCATGGTAGCCTGGTACTTCTCACTAGGATCACGACGCGTCGTGCGCTGTAGACATTAAGTTACACAACCGAGTTAGCTTCGAATAGCGCTCGGTAACCTAGTAGTTCTCCCTCTTCGTCGCTTTGGGGACGACGCTGTAAAAATCGATTAGGTTCCGGAATTATATAACATCAAGTAAACCAAGTAAGCTCCGTATGAGGTGTGGTCGCCTAGTAATAATACTAGTGGACACGTTACAAAACCGAGTAGCTCTTGATAGCCTGGTATTTCTCACTCTGATAACGACGTACGCGGTAGAAATTACGTTACAGAACCGAGTTAGCTCCGACTAGCTCATGGTGGCCTAGTACTTCTCCCACGGATGAAGACTTGCGCTACAGAAACCGTTACATTGCCGTATTTATAAACGTTCAACAAACCAATTTTAGCTACAATACTGTTCATCTGTCAATTTGTTTTCGCAAGAAAGGGACAAAACACATTTGATTTATCAGAAGCATTTTAAGTTTTCCAGTTATGGGTATTCGAGGTTACAGAGCAGTGCACTGCTCACACAGTTGCATTAGTTGCCTTGCTCACTGGTAACGTGTACCTACTGCCACAAGTGCCACAAATTACTGTTCTTCCTTAAGGATACCTAGTATTTTAGAACTCCGTGCATTTCTCTTGGTTGATGTTGATACTTGCTGGTACCACTTGGTGTTTGGGCGATCGCCGTGTGTTCTCTTAGAGAAAATGTCTCATTTGGCACGAGCGGACGAAACATTTTCGCATGTTAACTTATCCCCTTCACATTGACATCGACAGTTGTTTTAGACATCGCTGTAATCAATCAAACATTATTTTTTCCAGGCATCCCCTTCGAAACGGCCCCCAACAAGTTCGAGGGCCTCGCCTGCCACGACGCCATGGTGGAGGTGCACGGAGCCCTGAACACCATCGCGTGCTCGCTGATGAAGATCGGCAACGACATCCGCATGCTCGCGTCCGGGCCGCGCTGCGGGCTCGGCGAGCTCATGCTGCCCGAGAACGAGCCAGGCTCCTCCATCATGCCTGGTATGTTGCATCGCGTGCTCGCTGATGAAGATCGGCAACGACATCCGCATGCTCGCGTCCGGGCCGCGCTGCGGGCTCGGCGAGCTCATGCTGCCCGAGAACGAGCCAGGCTCCTCCATCATGCCTGGTATGTTGCATCGCGTGCTCGCTGATGAAGATCGGCAACGACATCCGCATGCTCGCGTCCGGGCCGCGCTGCGGGCTCGGCGAGCTCATGCTGCCCGAGAACGAGCCAGGCTCCTCCATCATGCCTGGTATGTTGCATCGCGTGCTCGCTGATGAAGATCGGCAACGACATCCGCATGCTCGCGTCCGGGCCGCGCTGCGGGCTCGGCGAGCTCATGCTGCCCGAGAACGAGCCAGGCTCCTCCATCATGCCTGGTATGTTGCATCGCGTGCTCGCTGATGAAGATCGGCAACGACATCCGCATGCTCGCGTCCGGGCCGCGCTGCGGGCTCGGCGAGCTCATGCTGCCCGAGAACGAGCCAGGCTCCTCCATCATGCCTGGTATGTTGCATCGCGTGCTCGCTGATGAAGATCGGCAACGACATCCGCATGCTCGCGTCCGGGCCGCGCTGCGGGCTCGGCGAGCTCATGCTGCCCGAGAACGAGCCAGGCTCCTCCATCATGCCTGGTATGTTGCATCGCGTGCTCGCTGATGAAGATCGGCAACGACATCCGCATGCTCGCGTCCGGGCCGCGCTGCGGGCTCGGCGAGCTCATGCTGCCCGAGAACGAGCCAGGCTCCTCCATCATGCCTGGTATGTTGCATCGCGTGCTCGCTGATGAAGATCGGCAACGACATCCGCATGCTCGCGTCCGGGCCGCGCTGCGGGCTCGGCGAGCTCATGCTGCCCGAGAACGAGCCAGGCTCCTCCATCATGCCTGGTATGTTGCATCGCGTGCTCGCTGATGAAGATCGGCAACGACATCCGCATGCTCGCGTCCGGGCCGCGCTGCGGGCTCGGCGAGCTCATGCTGCCCGAGAACGAGCCAGGCTCCTCCATCATGCCTGGTATGTTGCATCGCGTGCTCGCTGATGAAGATCGGCAACGACATCCGCATGCTCGCGTCCGGGCCGCGCTGCGGGCTCGGCGAGCTCATGCTGCCCGAGAACGAGCCAGGCTCCTCCATCATGCCTGGTATGTTGCATCGCGTGCTCGCTGATGAAGATCGGCAACGACATCCGCATGCTCGCGTCCGGGCCGCGCTGCGGGCTCGGCGAGCTCATGCTGCCCGAGAACGAGCCAGGCTCCTCCATCATGCCTGGTATGTTGCATCGCGTGCTCGCTGATGAAGATCGGCAACGACATCCGCATGCTCGCGTCCGGGCCGCGCTGCGGGCTCGGCGAGCTCATGCTGCCCGAGAACGAGCCAGGCTCCTCCATCATGCCTGGTATGTTGCATCGCGTGCTCGCTGATGAAGATCGGCAGCGACATCCGCATGCTCGCGTCCGGGCCGCGCTGCGGGCTCGGCGAGCTCATGCTGCCCGAGAACGAGCCAGGCTCCTCCATCATGCCTGGTATGTTGCATCGCGTGCTCGCTGATGAAGATCGGCAACGACATCCGCATGCTCGCGTCCGGGCCGCGCTGCGGGCTCGGCGAGCTCATGCTGCCCGAGAACGAGCCAGGCTCCTCCATCATGCCTGGTATGTTGCATCGCGTGCTCGCTGATGAAGATCGGCAACGACATCCGCATGCTCGCGTCCGGGCCGCGCTGCGGGCTCGGCGAGCTCATGCTGCCCGAGAACGAGCCAGGCTCCTCCATCATGCCTGGTATGTTGCATCGCGTGCTCGCTGATGAAGATCGGCAACGACATCCGCATGCTCGCGTCCGGGCCGCGCTGCGGGCTCGGCGAGCTCATGCTGCCCGAGAACGAGCCAGGCTCCTCCATCATGCCTGGTATGTTGCATCGCGTGCTCGCTGATGAAGATCGGCAACGACATCCGCATGCTCGCGTCCGGGCCGCGCTGCGGGCTCGGCGAGCTCATGCTGCCCGAGAACGAGCCAGGCTCCTCCATCATGCCTGGTATGTTGCATCGCGTGCTCGCTGATGAAGATCGGCAACGACATCCGCATGCTCGCGTCCGGGCCGCGCTGCGGGCTCGGCGAGCTCATGCTGCCCGAGAACGAGCCAGGCTCCTCCATCATGCCTGGTATGTTGCATCGCGTGCTCGCTGATGAAGATCGGCAACGACATCCGCATGCTCGCGTCCGGGCCGCGCTGCGGGCTCGGCGAGCTCATGCTGCCCGAGAACGAGCCAGGCTCCTCCATCATGCCTGGTATGTTGCATCGCGTGCTCGCTGATGAAGATCGGCAACGACATCCGCATGCTCGCGTCCGGGCCGCGCTGCGGGCTCGGCGAGCTCATGCCGCCCGAGAACGAGCCAGGCTCCTCCATCATGCCTGGTATGTTGCATCGCGTGCTCGCTGATGAAGATCGGCAACGACATCCGCATGCTCGCGTCCGGGCCGCGCTGCGGGCTCGGCGAGCTCATGCCGCCCGAGAACGAGCCAGGCTCCTCCATCATGCCTGGTATGTTGCATCGCGTGCTCGCTGATGAAGATCGGCAACGACATCCGCATGCTCGCGTCCGGGCCGCGCTGCGGGCTCGGCGAGCTCATGCCGCCCGAGAACGAGCCAGGCTCCTCCATCATGCCTGGTATGTTGCATCGCGTGCTCGCTGATGAAGATCGGCAACGACATCCGCATGCTCGCGTCCGGGCCGCGCTGCGGGCTCGGCGAGCTCATGCTGCCCGAGAACGAGCCAGGCTCCTCCATCATGCCTGGTATGTTGCATCGCGTGCTCGCTGATGAAGATCGGCAACGACATCCGCATGCTCGCGTCCGGGCCGCGCTGCGGGCTCGGCGAGCTCATGCTGCCCGAGAACGAGCCAGGCTCCTCCATCATGCCTGGTATGTTGCATCGCGTGCTCGCTGATGAAGATCGGCAACGACATCCGCATGCTCGCGTCCGGGCCGCGCTGCGGGCTCGGCGAGCTCATGCTGCCCGAGAACGAGCCAGGCTCCTCCATCATGCCTGGTATGTTGCATCGCGTGCTCGCTGATGAAGATCGGCAACGACATCCGCATGCTCGCGTCCGGGCCGCGCTGCGGGCTCGGCGAGCTCATGCTGCCCGAGAACGAGCCAGGCTCCTCCATCATGCCTGGTATGTTGCATCGCGTGCTCGCTGATGAAGATCGGCAACGACATCCGCATGCTCGCGTCCGGGCCGCGCTGCGGGCTCGGCGAGCTCATGCTGCCCGAGAACGAGCCAGGCTCCTCCATCATGCCTGGTATGTTGCATCGCGTGCTCGCTGATGAAGATCGGCAACGACATCCGCATGCTCGCGTCCGGGCCGCGCTGCGGGCTCGGCGAGCTCATGCTGCCCGAGAACGAGCCAGGCTCCTCCATCATGCCTGGTATGTTGTTTTTTTTTAATTAAGTCGTTGTCATGATTACTTTTCCCGGGCTGCGCCTGGCTTGGACTGATCTTTAGGTTGGGTAGCACCAAACCGTCTGTAAACGTAAGTTGTGTTCGATACAATCTGAAAGTGTAGAAAGTTTGCCAAGTTTCTATGGTATGATAGCTGCCGGCGCCATATTTAGCGATGATCAGTTTGTAGTCCCACAAGGTGGACTGATGACCTGGTAAAGGTCGCGTGAGTCCGCTGGATGCGGGTGGCGCAGGACCGGTCATCGTGGCACTCTTTGGGGGAGGCCTATGTCCAGCAGTGGATGTCTTTTGGCTGATATTATGATGATGATCTGTAATCGTAAATTAGTGAAACCCGCTCTTAGACTCGTTATCTGAGTATATAACTGTGTTAGTAGATTCTGAACTAGTGAACGGGTTACTAAAAAAAATTTGGAAAATAGGCAAGACTGCAACTTAAAGAGCGGTTAATATACATACACAGCGACTTTTTGGAGCGCTGCATGTTACGTGATACAGTCTTGATAGAGGCGATTTTGAGATGAATGTGTCGCGGTAGGTATAATTACTCCAGGCAAAATACGGTTTCGTAAAACATTAATTTATAATAGCTTTTTTTTTGTTTATGGTTTTTTAAAACGTTATTCTAAGATCCTTTATTCAAGAATCCAACAAACTTTCCCTCCGGAAGTAGATATATAGATTTAAATTAAGCATGCATTGTCTTTTTTGTTTCATATATATTTAATATTTTAAAGCAAATGTAAATGAACCAAAATAAAGAATAAAACATTTATTAATATTTATTCCGACTTTTCAGGAGCTAATTTTTTTTTTTTATGTCTCATTTTTTGTTGGATTTTGCCTCTAGGTAACTATTTAATTGATAATATATCCGTTACAATAAGAAAAACTGCTATTATAAATTATTTCCATATTTGTCATTTTTTCCATACAAGTTGTCAGTTCATTGCCTGGACTAAATCGCGCGTTCGTGAATCGGGCGTTGTATAGCTGCATAAAGTATCCGTGTGTAACCGTTCTAAAGTTGAAATAGTATCCAACCTACTACGATTTTAAGTAATTTAATGAATAAGGCTTGTTCATGAAAAAAAGTAGCCATCGATAAGTAATTCACCCAGTAGGTCTAGGTAGTTCAAACCGCAATTAGATAGCCAACTGAGTATTGTTTCTTTATGTGTAAGAATCTAAAATCCATCGACTTTCCTTGAAAGTTGTTAAATCTTGCATAATGCCAGTTAAAGCTTAAATGATTGCATAGAAATGTGTCTACTCTGGCATGATTTAAAACAATTTATGACCTGCATACGGTAAGAGTCTGGAAAGATATTCGCGGAACATTGTAGTATCGATAATCTATTTAAGTAAAGGAAAAAAAGAACCTTTATGACCCAAACGTGAAAATTACAAAATCTAAGACTACAATTCAGAGATTTCGAAAGTTAGCCCAAAAATGGATAGCAGCTAATATACATATCCATAACGCCACTCAAAACGATGTGAAGAGACCTTCTTTGTAATTAAATTATTTAAAAAATGTCATTGCATATTGAAAACCTGAATTATACAACAGTGGCTACTTTTTATTTATTTCCTTTTGTCAAGATTTTGTTTCAGTTTCATTCATTAAGTTGACTGCTGGGTATAGTCGGTTTGTTACTACACGGCTTTTACCGAAAAATACTGTTATAAACTTGTTTCGATACATACTTTGTGATACTACGAGTTAACTGAAGCATGGTAATATTAAGAAAAATACTTGAAAATTTCCCGAACGCAAGAATAAGGTGTGAGTAATATTTACCCCTTCTATTTAGAGTCGGTATTCATCACATTAGTTCATAATTATTTTGCCACATTATTAGTTAGATTAATTATATAGTGCTCCCAGCAGAAATGAGGCTATAGCCAGAGCAGAACTAAGGTAACCGATATAGCCCTCCGAATCGCTAAACTTAAGTGGCAGTGGGCATTGCACGTAGAACCGATGGCCGTTGGGGCGGAAAGGTTCTCGAGTGGCGACCACGTACCGAAAGGCGCGTAGGCGCCCCAAAAGATGGACCGATGCCCTGGTAAAGGTCGCTGGCGCAGGACCGGCCAATTTGGCACTCTTTGGGGAAGGCCTATGTCCAGCAGTGGACGTCTTTCGATTGATATGATGATGATGATGATGAATTGTGTAGATGGTGGCTCGGCTCCGCCTTCGAGTTGTGGCGGCAGTGGAAGCGGTTATGTTATATATACACTCAAGAGCAAAAGTTTCGGGTACACTGTATAGAATTTCAGTACAAACTGTACCCGGAACATTTGCTCTTGAGTGTATTTGACCTGTGAAGCTTTGTGAAAAGGACCATTGTTATTTTATATGTATTATCTGCTGCAATGTGGTAGTAACTAAGTAGAATCGATGCAGATTTGTTCACTTTTCGCCTTATCTAATGCAAGGTGCAAACATATGCTCGATCGTATATATGGCGTTTTGTGTCTGCCCTTTTAAGCTTCGAAAAAGTTACAAACCTTAACTCGTCGTTATTATCCCTGATATTTTACATCCTATTTTTGACGCTGTCACATTGACGTTTGTAGTGATGAGGCGAAGACGTATCGTTTGTCATATTTAGCGATTGTTGACGAAACTTATTAATCGAATCGATTAATTAAACCTCGCGTTGAGGCGCGGTAAAACTGAGTTCATAGTTTATTCGATCGTAATGTATTGGAATGTTTCAATATTTTTTTCATTCTTATCATTTTTCATTTCTCTTATATTATATTCATCAATTTTATCGATTCTTGTCAACTTACGGAAATATCATCTGAATCGAAACGAATGATTACGGCACAACACTAAAATTAAAAAAAAGACATGGCACGTAACTGTTTTTATGGTGAATTATTATCATAAAATACTCCAGAACTATGAATGAAAAAAATCTATATTCATTTGTTTGCACCTTAAACCAGCGTACAGTCAAGGGCACCAATATGTATACACCACACAATCTTAAAAATATGTACCTACAGAGACCTTATTTTTGCAACAATAAGGTTGTGGTATACATATTTATGTAACTTTGAGTGCATAATTGTTTTCCATCGTATTTTCTCGGAATCATGCTACTTCGTACGGTTCCGTCAAAATACGATAGAAAATAATTATGCACTATATCTGTATTAAAGTTGTACCTACTTGTGAACCCATAATCTTAGACATATAATTGTATTGTATGTAGTTTATTGTTAAAGGTATTATTATTACTTTAAATTTTTCAGGCAAAGTGAACCCAACGCAATGCGAGGCGCTGACGATGCTTGCGGCGCAGGTTATGGGCAACCACGTGGCGTGTACTATAGGCGGAGCCACGGGACACTTCGAGCTTAATGTGTTCAAGCCCATGATCGTGGCCAACGTGCTTCGCTCTATTAGACTGATTGGTGAGCGTACTATACTAAATTGCCTTATTGCAATATACCTACTAAAGTACCTAACCAAGCTACTAAACCAGCCGCCGCAAATTCGCGAAATACTAGGTAGGTTAGCTTCGTTAGGTAGCTTCAGATGCCTGAAGGGCAAACCGCCCAGAAATAGAGAAATAGGATCCCCGCTGTGCGGGGCTCCGTCTTATCTTTCGAACTGCGAACAAAACGGCGAAAGGGACCTGCCGGTAATGGAGAATAAGGGGAGAAATGCGCGACACACTAGGTAGGTTAGCTTCGTTAGGTAGCTTCAGATGCCTGAAGGGCAAACCGCCCAGAAATAGAGAAATAGGATCCCCGCTGTGCGGGGCTCCGTCTTATCTTTCGAACTGCGAACAAAACGGCGAAAGGGACCTGCCGGTAATGGAGAATAAGGGGAGAAATGCGCGACACACTAGGTAGGTTAGCTTCGTTAGGTAGCTTCAGATGCCTGAAGGGCAAACCGCCCAGAAATAGAGAAATAGGATCCCCGCTGTGCGGGGCTCCGTCTTATCTTTCGAACTGCGAACAAAACGGCGAAAGGGACCTGCCGGTAATGGAGAATAAGGGGAGAAATGCGCGACACACTAGGTAGGTTAGCTTCGTTAGGTAGCTTCAGATGCCTGAAGGGCAAACCGCCCAGAAATAGAGAAATAGGATCCCCGCTGTGCGGGGCTCCGTCTTATCTTTCGAACTGCGAACAAAACGGCGAAAGGGACCTGCCGGTAATGGAGAATAAGGGGAGAAATGCGCGACACACTAGGTAGGTTAGCTTCGTTAGGTAGCTTCAGATGCCTGAAGGGCAAACCGCCCAGAAATAGAGAAATAGGATCCCCGCTGAGCGGGGCTCCGTCTTATCTTTCGAACTGCGAACAAAACGGCGAAAGGGACCTGCCGGTAATGGAGAATAAGGGGAGAAATGCGCGACACACTAGGTAGGTTAGCTTCGTTAGGTAGCTTCAGATGCCTGAAGGGCAAACCGCCCAGAAATAGAGAAATAGGATCCCCGCTGTGCGGGGCTCCGTCTTATCTTTCGAACTGCGAACAAAACGGCGAAAGGGACCTGCCGGTAATGGAGAATAAGGGGAGAAATGCGCGAAACACTAGGTAGGTTAGCTTCGTTAGGTAGCTTCAGATGCCTGAAGGGCAAACCGCCCAGAAATAGAGAAATTGTATCTCCGCTGCGCGGGGCTCCGTCTTATCTTTCGAGCTACGAACGAAATTCTTGATTCCGATTTGTGTATAAGTAAACTTTCATGAAACATTACATAATAAAACACATTTTATACAGATTAAATTTTATTGCGATCCCTACGTACAACATCGATATGAAAAGTTGATGCATACTACAGCTTCCCAACTCTATAGTCTGGACGTTTAGGTATTTAAAAAAATGTAAACAAAAAAAACCACGTGGCTCGGTCATTCAACCAATCATAGCAACCTTTTGTATCTATGGTATTATCTTATTGGCTGAATGACCAAGTCACGTGGTTCTTTTTGTTTACATTTTTTTTAAATACCTAATGTCCAGACTATAGTATTACATTAATTTCCAATGCCTCCGTGGCGAGTGACGGCTGGGGGCGCGAACGCATGACGTCATCATCTCAGAACAAAACAAGTCGTGTTGTTACCAAATCATTAATCTAAAATGCATTCTGTGCGATTTTTTTGATATTTTTATACTTTAATGTTGTTTTATAATATTAATAATCAATGAATCAGAATCAGATTTATTTGTGAAACATAGGTAATACAAAAGTGGTCTTACATAAGAAGTATATATGAGTCTCTATGTTTTGCCGATTGGCATACAAATATCAATTTAAAGGGAATTACAAATTAATACAATAATCACTAAACACGAGCATAATAAGAATTTTAACAATGTCAATTAAATTATAAATTATAGACGTGTGTCATTCATAAAATCCTGAGTAGAGTAGTAACATTTTTTAACTAGTAACTTCGTCAACTTTTTCTTAAAACGTTCTTTTTCCAGTGCAATTATGTCTACCAGTATTTTATTGTAAATTGTAGGCGCCATTCCTAATAAACTTTTGCTTACTATTGCAGTTAATAATAAATAAAGCAATGAAAACATAATAACATCACATTGTGGTATAATTCTAACAGGTTTTCTACATTATTGTTATTATTATTTAAGTATCGATATTCCTCTTTGAAATCACTATGTTTTGCCGAGACCGGACTTGTGTTTTTGCTCTCGCCTCAGTTGGGCACCGTTTTGTTTTGCACCCTCGCTCTCAAAAGGTTAATCCTTTTTCGAGAATATACAACATTATTGTTAATTTTATGTAGTGTCTGCACCCCTATTTGCTAGTCTGATATTGGTATAGATAGCAGAGACAGGTCAAGTAACCAATGTCCGTTTGGTTTCCAGGTGACGGTTGCCAAGCCTTCAACAAGGGCTGCGCGGTCGGCATCAAGGCCAACGAGGCCAACATCAACAGGATCATGCAGGAGTCGCTCATGCTGGTCACAGCGCTGAACCCCCACATCGGATACGATAAGGTCACTTATTTTTCACTTTAACAACTTATATGAACATTTATGAGTTTTTGTAATATATAAAAAAATCGTCTCAATACGTTTTACTGAAATTAAAACTATCGTTGACTGTTATATTTTCCTCATAGTCGGTGTGAAAAATTGTATAGGACCAAAATCAATTTCGTCATGGGCGTTAACGCTTGAATACTTCGTTACGCTCAGGGTTCTATCGTAGAATCCTTCGCTTCACTCTGGATTCAATGTACCACGTACCCTCGCCGTAAATACACCATTTTGCTCCCTTGAGACACAAATAACTAATATTTAAACCATTTGCACTTGCTTGATTGTTAAGCCACTTGGAGTGGATGGAGGGCCTAATTGGGTACCTTCCTGGGTAAAAAAAATATAAATCTATTCAGTCCGTCACTTAGATTATCAAAAAATACTGGACACGTATAGCCCGTTAAAGTTCTGCGTGACGTCACATTATGCAAAAAAGTGTACCAGAATGTACACTTTTTTGACGCGCAATTTAACGGGCTATATCTTCATCATTTTTGGTTTAATTGACAAACAAAAAATACGTGTCTAGTATGTTTTGATAATCTAACTGACGGACTAAATATCATTTTTTAGGAAAGTAGCCAATTTAGCCACACCGACAAGAGCTTAGCTCTTAATTAAGAGAACAAGCATCTTGTTAGAAGTTAACTAATTCTTAAATTACCTTTTTGTTTCATTCCAGGCCGCCCAAATCGCAAAGACCGCGCACAAAGAAGGCGGTACCCTCAAGGGTACTGCCATCAAACTGGGCATCCTCACGGCGGAACAATTCGACCAGTGGGTAAAGCCCGAAGACATGCTTGGACCTAAGTAAAAACCGACAACCGACCTAATTTCGTTGGAGGGTGCAGACGTACTGGAAAACGTAGTTGTGGAATGTCCTGTCAAATGATTGTCAATGAAAATTAAACGCACACGCAACGCGTTGCCTGATCGGCGCGAGGTACAGTCAGCGACATTAATATTTGTACAAAAATAAGGACAAATATCTGTTCGACGCCTTGATGTCAACGGTAATGTAGTTCTGTACAGATATTTTTGACGTTCATCATTATCATCACATCAGCCGAAAGACGTCAACTGGGCATAGGCGTCTCCCAAAGAGTGCCAAAATGACCGGTCCTGCGCCACCCGCATCTAGCGGACGGATACTTTATTTTTGTACAATTGTTTATGTTGAAGACTGTACCTAAATTTGTGAGAAACGGATAAATACCATCATTATAATAAGAACATAACTGCCAATGTTAATGAAAATGTATTTATTTATTTATTTATTATTTAATTTTCTCCATATTTGTGGAGAAATGAAATAACAAATACTTGGTGTACTAGTTTATACTGCCAAAAAAACGTTTCTCCATATCGATAACATTTTCACTAAACTCTGTATGAGGACAGGCCATGTATTTCGTATGGCGCTGGGACTTCGTTAATACGTCATATACAGCCCGGGAGAATTTATAATAGGATCCAGGCCTATGTTGTCTCGCTTATTTCAAAAGAAAGGATTTCATCCGTACCCGATTACTGTTCTAAGAGAATTACTGTACTATACTAAAATGTATAACTTTGGAGTAACTAAGTTTTCTTCTCGTCTCCTATTTATAATTTACAACTCGGTTCACGCATAATAACTTTGGTGTTCTCCTGGCCTTCACAGCTCCAGTATTTTCTTAATGTTTTTCCTAACATCAAATAAATCATATTTAAACTAAGTAAGTTATAAAATCATGTATTGTATGTTGCTGTTATCAGTATTGCAAAATGACAATCTAGGTGAAATAAATGTTCGCATTTATATTTGGATGGATTCCAGTGTCCTATATCAATAAAGGATTTGGTACTCCTCGTAAGGCGCAAGCTATTTTAAGGACTGATGTGATAACGGCCCAGTGTCCTGAAAATAGGTCGTGAATAACTATTTTGGAATGTCGAGTCTTTGAATAGAGGTCTTATTTTATTAAAAAAGCTAATGAGAAGGGCTAGAAATCCATTGTCCTAAAATTAAGCCGATGGGCCGTACGAGGTTATTATTCGTGGGTTCACAGCAAAGAATACGCATTCTCGCCTGATATGCCAACTTAAATCAACCGTATATGTAAGATTTTTCGGTCTTTCGCTGGTCAAAACCCAACCTAGTATCTCATAACACGTTCAGTGACATGAATGTCAGACTAAACGAAACAAACTCGAAATACTATATTATCCGCGATCGTGTTAACCTTTCATATGCTATGGCTTGTGTGACTGCGGAAGAATTTTTTTGAGTAAATTCCGAGTGCATTGATTGGTGCTTTGCATATTATAATTCAGACATAGGACTCTAGAATTATGTCTAAAACACACTGTATAAATAAGTGTATCGTATTGTACTTACGTATTTATGTAAAATTTTCGAATATTTCCAGGTTTTGATTTCGTTTTGTAAATTTTGTTGATCCTCTTTTTGTTTTCTGTTAAGAATTTTATTTTAATCACCAATAAAGTTTATATTAATTTGTAATATACATCTCTAAGTATGTTCGTGTTTAATTTATACGGAGTGTGACGGGGGAATCATGTACATACCTAGAGCGACCTAGCGAGCTATTGTTTGACCACCTTGTAGCACCCTGTATGTTTTTCTTTATCGTTATGGTAATACCCCTTTTTTTGACTGACTGAGGATCAGTCTAAAGAAAATGTTGCTACATAACGTATTTAACGTGAGTATGAGTATTATATCGATAGCACTTGCTTTTTTGAGCGATTTTTCGTTGTAACGCCGCAGGGCGCGTACTGCGGACATTGAAGTTCGAACATCTGGACCTGCTACCAGAATCAAGGACGTCAGAGCGATACCTATAAAGATATCGCAATTGGTATCCTATACTTGGCGGTTCGAACCAGGGATCGGAACCGGTTTTTTCAAAAGTCCCCGATGAACATTTTCGTATTATTAGACAGCCTGATCAAAAATGATATTATAAACCAAAGAACGAAATTGAACGAAATAAAACCGGTATTTTTGTATGGTGAAAATACCGGTATCCGATCCCTGGTTAGAACACAAGAAATACCTCTCTTGTATGTAGTGGGGGTGTTTCACGAAGAGGCAGGTCTAGATTGCCAACACTCGGTCGCTTGACCAGCACGGTTAGCGCAAGACCTATTATGATACTCGGGACAAGCTATAGGTACGCGATGCCACAATGAGGAACGGAAAGGCTTCTATGCAGCTAAATTAAGAACTGGTCTTAAAATGGCTGATAGCTTACCATAAACAACCTACTTAATTTGGGCGGGTATTGGTTTATTTGCCACAACTTCATACTAAATCAGTTGTGGCAAATAAAAAAGTGGAACTATGACAAGGACAACGAATGATATATTCCTTTCTGCCACACTTATCGAGATTTGTATGCTACCATCTCGCTCGGACGTGGTATTATCATTACCATAGCTTGTTCTGAGTATCATTGGTCCATGGTGCGTGAACTTTCCCGCGGCGAGATAGACTATCCGTCTCTTTTTAAGGGTTCCAATTAGAAAGGGACGGATAATCTTTTTCGCGCCGCGACAGCTCGCCGGCCGTCTTGTGATTGCTGGAATGACTGGCGATTAGACATGTGTTATCTGTTTACATTAGTGACATGGACAGTCACGGACTTTGATCGTTGACCCATTAACAGCTCACCTTTTACTAGATATTCATAGCTTAACTATTAAAAACCAAAATTAGTAGACACCTAAATGGCTCAGCGATTAAAGTCTTTGACTGTACCTTCGTGACACGAGCCGCTGGTTAATTTAAGGTGAACCCGACGCAATGCGAAGCAACCACGTGGCATGTACTATAGGCGGAGCCACGTGACACTTCGAGCTTAATGTGTTCAAGCCGTTGATGGTGGCAAATGTGCTTCGATCCATACGGATTATTGTAACAACACAATATATTATTTTCTATTGATAGCTTAAACACCAACTTAATAAAAAAAAGTAATGATGTATTTTGGCATGATATATTAGGTATATACGAATGTACCCTAACAATAAAATTAAAAATAACATGATTTTACTTAGCGAAAGGTTGTGTAACGCAATGTTTATTTTTTAAATAAATATATGCCTTGTTGTGATTTGAAATGGTATGCTAAACGTTAAGACAAGCACAGAAAAATATATAATCTGTTTTGACTAATAATGCTGCCATGTTCGAACTAAAGGTCTGCCTGACATCCTTTTAATGCCCCGTCTACTGAGGCATCCTTTTTGTGTGAGGTAATTTCGCGGCGCTAGACTTCTATGATTTTTTCACACTTCCACAGGCCTGCAAAATGTAGCATTATACAATTGTCCCCTTTTTAATTTAAAGTGATTTATCTCAGGCAAGGTGAACCCGACGCAATGCGAAGCGTTAACCATGATAGCGGCGCAGGTTATGGGCAACCACGTGGCGTGTACTATAGGCGGAGCCACGGGACACTTCGAGCTTAATGTGTTCAAGCCGTTGATGGTGGCTAATGTGCTTCGGTCCATAAGGCTTATTGGTTAGTATATAATAGTAGTACAGTTACCAGCGTCAATATCTGCCACAGCAAAGCGCGTATACGGGGTGTTTCCTGTAACAGGAGCAATAAATTAAACAGTAGATTGTTAAGCTTGTGAGCAACTGTTTCTAAGTGGTTTTATTAAAAAAAAAAAAAATGGGTTTTTTTCCACATTTATGTTTTGGTGTACTTTTTTACTCTTGTGGAGTGATATAAATAAGTAACTTTTTTATATTAAAACAACAAAAATTTAAAAAATCACAAAAATATCTTTTGAAAACAAAAATGCAAAAACTATTATGAATAGAATAAAAAAAAAAAAAAAAAAAAAAAAAAAAAAAAAAATAGAGTTAGGAATTTTGGTGGCATTGGGTGAACAAAGAGCAATGGAGTCCTTGTTATTTTTTTTTTGATTGAATGAATGAATGAATAAATGATTGATAAATGATAAATCAATAATGCATAATAAAATTTATTAGTTACATACAAGTAAATTGATTCATTAAATTAAAACATAACACATGTTTTGTTAAAATGTGTAATTTTGTCTCTATTTACAATCTCAATTTTCCGTTGGAATAAGTTTCAGTAGAGAGATCTTTCTCGACACACAAATGGATTTTTCACAAGTTGAGAAATCGTATAACGCCAGTGAATATGGAACATATTGCCATAGTGTATGCTTTTCATAATCTTGACAACCATTTAACATCAGATGAAGATAATATGCAAGATTTTGAAACTTTAATTCCAGTTGCAAGTTGTTCAAGGTCTTGAATACATAATCATTTTAGTTAAATAGTAAAATTAATCATTTTAGTTAAATAGTAAAATTTATTGACATGTAATATTTTGAAATCTACATAATATATGGCTTTATCATTCAGTTATTCAATTATTCAAATAAAAAAAAATACAATGGCGACTCCACTGCACTACTTGTGCTAAAAATGCCACCAGAATCCTAACCCTAATTATGACTCACTACATGATGTTACCTCAAAATCTGCATTGACTACTGTGCTATGATCTTGTGGTGCCAAGATACATTACTCGGAGGTCATAACTTTAGATCAATTTTTCTCCGAGTTAAAAAAAATTGAAAAGAAATGGATGTACGCTAGCGATGGTAGTTATAAAACAGCGCACAGTTTAAAGATAAATGTATTTATTTGTAGTTTATAATAAGTGAATTAAATTATAGTATTCTTGTCGTTGACATGTAAAATATTTGACGGATGTTATTTTTCTTCTTCTTCTTAAAAGCCATGCGCGGTGCAGCCACACCGCGACGTAGTGTTGTGCTAATCGGTAACATCCTCCCCCTCCTTGAAAGACTGGCTTTCAAGAGGCTCATGGGAGCCTAGTCCTTCTAATGCTGACAGCTTCGAAACGGCCCTCTTGATTATGCCGTTCTTAGTACGTATATCGACCACTCTGCAGACGCAATCTTCACCAGGATATAGTTTTACTACACGTCCCAAGAGCCATTTCATTGGTGGTAAGTGGTCATCAACAACGAGAACCAAATCGTCGATCTTGATAAATCCCTTATTCGTCTTCCACTTGACGCGTTGCTGGAGCGTAGTTAGATAGTCCTTTGACCAACGAGACCAGAAGTGTTGTCTCAGTCTTTGTATAAGCTGGTATCTATTCACTGATAAAGCTTTCACTTCAGGTGATGGCAGCGACATTAAAGGTCGCCCGACAAGGAAATGCCCTGGCGTGAGTGGTGCTAAATCACACGGATTCTCTGATAAATGTGTCAACGGACGAGAGTTCATAATTGCCTCAATTCTGCGCAAAAAGTGTAGATAATTCTTCAAATGTCAAACTTGTATTACCCGCAATCCTTTTCAAATGGTATTTTGCTGATTTTACGGCTGCCTCCCAGATCCCCCCAAAATTTGGAGCATAAACTGGAGAAAAGTGAAAGACAAGCTCTTCGCTACATGCAAACTCTCCAATCTGCCGCTTACACGTTAAAAACATTCTGTTCAATTCATTCTTTGCCCCTACGAAGTTTTTTCCATTGTCACAATAGATATTATCTGGCTTACCACGTCTGGCAATAAATCTACGCAAACACATAATAAAGGCGTTTGCACTTAAATCACTAACTACCTCAAGGTGGACAGCCTTTGTTGACAAGCAAACGAACACACAGAGGTAGCATTTTGACGTCTTGGCCCCACGACCCCTTTTGGTGGAAATTAGAAATGGGCCTGCGAAATCGGTCCCACAATTTAGGAAGGGTGGAGCTGGAGTCACACGAGGAGCAGGCAAGTTGCCCATTATTGGTTGTATTGAATTAACTTTGAACCTTTGACATCTCATACATTTATTGACAATACTAGCTGCTAAAGTTCGACCACCAATTGGCCAAAATCGCTCACGAACAGAACTTAACAGCAGTTGAGCGCCACCGTGTAACAACCTAACATGCTCCCTCTCAAATAGAAGTTTGGTAAATGAATGCTTGCTGTCAATGAGGATTGGGTGTCGCTGTTCATATGGGCAGTGTAAAGCGTTGACAATACGACCACCAACCCGCAAAATATCCTTATCATCAAAGAATGGATTTAAGTCTAGTAATAATGCTGGTGAGTAATTGTCGTGGTTTGATTCCCTTTGAAGCCAGATCAGCTGGATTAAGATCTGTTGGTACGTGACGCCATGCCTCTGGGCATGACAACTCTCTTATTTGGTCAATGCGATTACATACAAACGTTTTTAAAGTTTTAGGCTGCGTCTGAAGCCAACCTAACACAATCATTGAGTCAGTCCAAAATATGGATCTGGTAATCGTCACTCGTAGAGCCTTTGTCACCCTCGCGTGCAACCGAGCACCCAAGCAAGCACCTAATAACTCTAAACGCGGAATAGTCAATTCTGGTTTTAAAGGTGCCACTCTCGCCTTTGCACACAAGAGGTGAACAAACTTTCGGCCTTCGCTATCTATTGATTTCAAGTAAAGGCATGCCCCATAGGCATCCTTCGAAGCATCTGTGAACGTGTGTATTTCAATAGTATCAGGTACATGACAGAGAGCGTGGCGAGGTACATTCAAACCAGCCAAATGCTGCGATTCGGCAACAAAATCCCGCCACGAACTCGCAAGTTCGTCGGGCACTGAAGTGTCCCAATCTAATTTCATTAACCATAGCCGTTGTAGTATTATTTTGTGGAATATAGTGCAAGCAGACAGAAGACCAAGTGGGTCGAATATTTTGCATGAGCTAGACAAAATGTTCCGCTTGGTCACCTTTTCAATTTGTTCAAACTCTGACGAAAACTGTAAGGTATCAGCTGAAGGTGACCATTTCAATCCTAGCACTGTTGACTGCTTACAGAAGTCTTGTGTGTTATTCTGTACTGATTCTATGTTGTCAAATATATCAGTAGCATTGGTACGAAACTTTCTCAATGGAAAGCCCGCAGCAGACAACTCGTCTATAACGCCTTTAATCGTTGTCGCTAAAGTCGTTTTTGAATCAGAGCCAGTATTTAAGTCGTCTACATAAAAGTCATGTTTTATAGTATTTGCCACTGTTTCATCAGTACACTCGTTAGCAACCTGCACCAGACACCTCGTGCTGAGGTATGGAGCAGAAGAAGTGCCGTAAGTTACAGTGTTTAATTTAAGAATTTTGAGTGGCTGACTCTCCTCATCCCTCCATAGTATTAATTGAAGGTTGCGCTGAGAGTCATCCACCATAATTTGACGGTACATCTTTTCTATATCGCCAGTCACGACGTAAGTATTTTGCCTAAACCGCAATAATATTGACAGTAACTCATCTTGAACGACAGGCCCCACCATCTGGATGTCATTTAATGACTTATTTGTTGACGTTTTGCAAGAGGCGTCGAAGACGACTCTTAAACGCGTTGTCTCGCTGTTTTCGCGAATTACAGCGTGATGCGGGATATAGTATCCAAATGCGGGACGGTCTGTTTCGGTCAAGTGCCCTAAGCTCTCATACTCTTTGAGGAATGCAGAATAATCGGCCTTCATGTTGGATTTGCCCAATTTCCTTTCAAGACTGTAGAACCGTTTCTTAGCGATGTAGTAAGAGTCACCTAGAGCATCCTCCGGGGTCTCACGGAGGGGAAGCTTGACACAAAAGCGTCCATCTTCCAACCGAACAGTATTTTCCTTAAAATGAGTCTCACAATACTCTTCATCCTTTGACAGTTTCGACTCACAAGAAGGATTGGGTATATCTTCAAGTTCCCAAAATTTGGCGAGAGATTCCCTGATCTCACGAGAAAAGTGGCATTGAGTAGTAGAGCTTGGGTTTTGACCTGTGGGACCAGAAACAAGCCAACCTAATTTTGACTCTTGAAGAGTTGGTTTGTTTCTTCCCAATTTAATTTGCTTCGATCCTACAAGATCCCAAAATATATCAGCTCCCAGCAAAATATGAATGTCAGATGGAAGATAAAAGCTGGGGTCCGCTAGCTCTACAGAGACTGGAAGGTTGAAACAAGATGTGTCAATTTCGACACTTGGTAAAGGTCCCGTTATTTCGGGTACCACTAGACAGGAAACATTCATTTCAAATAACCCAGTTCGCGATTTGACAGGAACATCGCAGCGCTTAGTAGTACTGGTTGAACATTTGTTGATGCCGCTGATGGAAACTGGATTTGTTTCAACACAAGTAAGGTTCAATCTGCTTTGCATTGTAGCGGATATGAAAGAAGATTGACTCCCCACATCAAGAAGAGCTTTAGTTGCGTGTACCTGCTTTGTTACAGGATTAACTATTTCCACTTCAGCAGTGCATAACAGTACTTGGCCCGGCATGAATGTTGACAATGTAGTACTCATAGTAGTAACATTTGTACTATCAGGTAAAGTTGTCTTAGTATTAGTACTACTATTGCCTTCATTATGTAATAATGTGTTGTGTTTTCTGTTGCAAATTCTGCACGGACCTAGGCGGCAACGAAAGGTGTGATGGCCAGGGCGTAGACAATTTTTACACAAATTATGCTTAGACACCTCACTTTGTCTACAATCCACTGACAGTTCCTTGAACCTGGCACACTCATGATTGAAATGATTTTGATTGCAAAACGCACAAGTTATAGTTGTCTTGGTAGTGTATATTTTATTCTCATTGGATGCATACGTATTATCCTTTGTTGTGTATTTGTAATCACTAGTATTACCTAGCATTGTTCTGACATTTCTGGATTCTTTTGTTTGGTAAGTAGGTTTATCAAGTTTGTGTGTGGAAGCACTGCATTGTATCGTTTCCAAAACATCGGCCCGATTACGAAGAAATCCTAAGAAATCATCAAGCCTAGGTGAAACCTTAAGTGTATTTTTGTGTTCTTCCCACTTCCTACTAGTGGCGCCATCTAGTTTCGACACCATCATATAAATCACCAGTGTGTCCCAACTGTCGGTCGGTTCCTTCAAAGTGTGTAAAGCGCGCAAATTTTTTGAATAAAAATCTATCATGTACCTTATAGCCTTGTGTGACTCTCTAGTAATAGGCTCAAAGTTGAATAGAGACTTAATGTGATTGTTGATCAGAATTCTTTCATTATTGTAACGCTCACACAGTAAGTCCCATGCAACTTTGTAGTTTGCGCTAGTAAACTCAATTGATTTTATAACTATAGACGCTCCACCCTCCAATGATGCACGCAAGTAATGAAATTTGTTTATCGCTGGTATGGACTCATTATTGTTAATCAATGAATCAAAGGTGTCACGAAATTCCATCCACTTTGTATAGCTGCCATCAAATGACGGCAAATTTAGTGATGGAAGACGGATATGACAGTTGACTGACTGTTGAGTGTTGATATTTGACTCAATAGAGCCTCCCGCTCGAGATACGGCACTAACATATTTAATATCAGTCGCTTGTTGGTTTGAGTCAAGTATCAATTGTGACAATGAAATCAACTTTATAATAGAGTCTTCAATTGTTTCTCGTTCTGACAGCTGTTCATCTAATTGGTCTTCTTCGACTAAATTCTCTATTTCTGTCTGAATTTCATCAAAAAGAGACAACACTTCTTGAAAACGGCCCAACTTCAACTGGAGTTCTCCATACAAAACTTTAGTGAAGGTCTCCGTTGAAATTGCCTTTATTGTGTCAATATATTTCTGATATAAAGTTACTTTGGCCTTAATGGCACCACGTTTTCGCACTAACTGTTTTAATTCGTCAGACATTTTAAAAACAATTCAACATTCAATGGCACATGTTAAGCAAATACCGCAAATAAATTGAACAGACTGTACCTACAAGTTGAAATAAAATTCAAACCGTGCTAGCCACTGTTGTGTCAAACCAGTGGCAAATAGGAGAGCTGTCCGCATGCAGCGAAGATGCAGCCCTCACGACGCGGCGGCGGAGGCGCGGAAAGCCAGCTCACATCAAATCGTTTCAAAGAGATTCAGGAAGCAGCATGAACAAAATTCCCTGCAATTTTATTCTAGTAAATGCTTTGCATGCAAATTATCCCTAAACCTTGATGATTCAAGTATGAATAATTTGACAGCTGAATTAAAATTTGACAGTTTGTCACAAAATATTCTAACGAAGTGTACTTTTAGTATGAAAATCATGCAATTCTAGCAATAATAATATCGTCAACTATAGTAAATTAATGCAATGTTGTTTCGTAATAATGTAGCGTGAAATAATACAACCTAAAGCAGAGCAGGATCGAGGCAACCATGAATTCGTCACAATTCACAAATTATTGATATTTTAAACACTTCACGTAGGGCTTGCTTGTGATCTCTGTGCTCTTGCTCGGTGAATGCTTAGCTCAGGCTGGACTTCGGGATTCCGCTTGTTTCCAAGGATCCGCACGTCGCCGATGTTCAAGTTTTTCAATGATGTAGAAATTTTGTGTTCAATCTTTGTCGGAAAAGGGTCACCACATGTACGCTAGCGATGGTAGTTATAAAACAGCGCACAGTTTAAAGATAAATGTATTTATTTGTAGTTTATAATAAGTGAATTAAATTATAGTATTCTTGTCGTTGACATGTAAAATATTTGACGGATGTTATTTTTCTTCTTCTTCTTAAAAGCCATGCGCGGTGCAGCCACACCGCGACGTAGTGTTGTGCTAATCGGTAACAATGGACAAAAGGGGTTACTATAAATGCAGTAAGGAAGCCTCCGTTTAATTTATTGCTCCTGTTACAGGAAACACCCCGTATAATATCTGATCTATTGCTAGGGCCGTTCGCACGTGTCAAATATTTTTGCCCGCTTTTATTATGGCAGATATTAATGCTGTGACTGTACCTATCTATAGTCACAAAAGCGAGGTTGTATAGTACTTAACTAACAGTAACCTTGGAAACAGTTTTAAGAGGGTGGTAACACTGTTAACCCCATTCGCCGCCACAGAAAAAAAAATGCCAGGTTGTTTTTGGACTTCGTATGAAGTTGGTGGCAACGGTGAAAACTTGAGTTCAAGTCAGTGGCGGCGAATGGGTTAAATGCCCCAGGGACCGGAACTGGTTACCCTAATCAGGGTTTTCCATAGGTTACATTTTAGAAGTGGTTTTTAAAACCCCATCCATAATGTGTTTATTCGAGCGACAGAGAGGGAGATACACGAACGAATTTGTGTCGTGGTTAATATAGTGAAAATGCCCTTACATCCAATATTTGACAGCTGTCATCCCAGTACAGTTTATGTCATCTTATGTCATCACTGCTGGATGCGGGTGGCGCAGGACCGGTCATTGTGGCACTCTTTGGGGGGGCCTATGTCCAGCAGTGGACGTCTTTCGGCTGATATCATGATGATGATGATGATGTCATCTCATCACTGACGTTTATTGTATCGGGATGACGGCTGTTAAATAGATCTAATTATAAGTTGGCTAAGCATAACCTCAGGTGACGGCTGCCAAGCCTTCAACAAGAATTGCGCGGTCGGAATCAAGGCTAACGAGGAGAGAATCGGCAAGATCATGCAGGAATCCCTCATGCTGGTCACTGCACTCAACCCTCACATTGGATACGATAAGGTGCGTTCTACATAACTAAGATCGGCTTGACTAGTAGAGGTTAAACACAGATCAATCGACATGAAAAAGATTAGAGCGGAAACGGATACACAATAAGTTGACATGCAACTGTCACTGTCACGCATTGCGTTATGTTACATGCTTAATATATTTAACATAATATAATAAGATATGAATGTCAGTACTTAGCTTCTTTTAAAACAATTTTATTAGTCGGATGGCTTAATAAATTTAAAATAATTATTATTATTTCGTCCAATGTGCTAATCAAGAGTACTTTGATTTTAATCAAGTTTTTTTTTAATTAAAGTGGCGGTTCTGTTTTGGGTTTAGAGCCCGCTGGCGTTACGTTTTAGTAAGTAAATAAATATAATGAAACCGGCCGAGTGCGAGTCGAACTCCGTTCCGTACCACTATCTATAAAAACGGCAAAAAAATCATGCCTGTTGTATGGGAGCCCCAGTCCGACTCGCACTTGGCCGGTTTTTTAGTATTTGTTGTTATAGCGGCAACAGAAATACATAATCTGTGAAAATTTCAACTCTCTAGCTATCACGGTTCTTGAGATACAGCCTGGTGACAGACAGACGGACGGACGGACGGGCGGATGGACGGACAGACGGACGGACGGACGGACAGCGAAGTCTTAGTAATAGGGTCCCGTTTTTACCTGTTGGGTAAACCCTAAACTACATATTTGCAATTTTGTACGGAACCCTCGGTGGGCGAGTCCGACTCGCACTTGTCCGGTGTTTTTTTTTAAGTTGCTTCTAAACTGATTACTTTTCAGGCGGCCCTAATCGCGAAGACCGCGCATAAGGAAGGTGGAAACCTCAAAGACACTGCCATAAAGCTAGGCATCCTCACTGCGGAGCAGTTCGACCAGTGGGTGAAGCCAGAAAACATGCTAGGACCTAAGTAAACTGTATTTCAGAGTGAAAAAATTTAAAAGTTCATGATGATTCAGTTTTAACTGACAGTGTTCACTAAACAGCGTTAAGTACGCCATTCACCTCACGAGCCGCAAACCGAATCCTGCCTACCGACCAATTCGTCGTCGCCCTCACACCTCCTCACACTCGAACTAAATAATATACTTAACTGTGTTACCTATAGGAATTGTTAATTTGAATATTTGTGCTCCAAGATATGTGAATGTTTTATATTTATATTTTTAAATTTAAATGTTACCGTGTCGGTAAGCGTTTTGGTGCAATACTGTAAGCTTATATGTGTCTTAAATAAATAAATCACAAGTAGACTTAAGTAGAGCTCGTCGCAGGGACCGGTTTCCCTAATCCGAATTTTCCATAGGCTTATTTTAGATGTTGTTTTTAAAACCCTATCCATATTGGTAACCTTATTGATATGGTGGTGGATCGAGATAACTTGGCTTGCCACCAACGAAATTGAAAATTCTATCAATATGGTTTCCCTATCATAGGGTTTTGAACCAATTCAAACGAATATAATTTTTACGAATATTTGAATGCGACTTGCGACTGCAACGCGAGTACGATTAGTGTTCTATAACGAGTTCAAATCATCATCATCATTTCAGCCGAAAGACGTCCACTGCTGGACATAGGTCTCCCCTAAAGAGTGCCAAAGTAACCGGTCCTGCGCCAGCCGCATCCAGAGGACTTCCGCGACCTTGACCAGGTCATCAGTCCACCTTGTGGGGGGCCTAAGTACCCAAATACTTTAACTATAATTATGCTCTATAAAAGGTTACCATGACTCAATGAAAACACTAAACAAAACCCTATCTCAATAGGCCGGGTTTGAGGTTTAACTTATGGTTATAAATTGAATGGAGTAGGTATACCACTTCCGATATGCTTACCATAACAATAGGGTAACCCTATGACACCACCCTATTATAAGGCAACCAAATTGATAGGGTTACCAAACCCTAAAAAGGGATTTTCCGGTCCTTGGCTCGTCGACTCCTCCGCGAGCCGGTGCCGTAGCCCATCCATACAAACGACACACGCGTTGATTTGGCGTTGGCGATGGACTTGTTGCCAGTGACAAATCTGCCGGATAGGCGCGTGTGTAAATGGCGTACTTTAAAGAACGAAATCTGTAATTTTTATCCTATAAACAAACTAACAATTTTATTGGGCGTGGGTAGTCAGCTTAGCGTTGACAAATGTTGCTCGAGTTCGACCACCCTAAGTTAAAAATAACAAATAACTTGGCAACACTATTCGTCGTAAGTGACGCTCCTGTGGCAATGTCACAGCGATATATTCTCCATCTCTATCGCACTTGTATTTTCGTGCGATAAAGATAGAGAAATTCTACTTTCGTAGTTCCGTCTCTGTATTTAAAATACAATTTAGCGTGGTCGGACTATAATAATAGACATCATATGTATCAGTCCCAACCGATCCGTAGTCACACCGACTTGCCACACTGGTGTGACTACGGTTCATTTTATTTATCCGTAGTCACACTAGTATGACTATGGTTCATTTTACCCTACCCATAGTCACACCAATATTATCTTGTAGCCTCGGTCAAATTTCATTGGAGTTGATATTTATACGTATTTCTTTTTCCCTGGAACTTGTATCAATTATGTTTGTTAACTATTTATAGAAATACTAGCTTTCCGCCCGCGGCTTCGTCCGCGCAGATTTGGACTACACATACAAATTTTGCACCCCCATTTCACCCCTTCAGGGAGTGATTTTCCCAAAATGCTAAAAGACGTTTTCTTCCATTTTATTAAGGGAACTTACAACACAGTTTCAAGTCTCTAGGTCAAAGATTTTTTTCGCCCATACAACTTTCTTCCCCTTAGGGGTCGAATTCCCAAAAATCCCGTCTTATCTCCCAAACCATTTTTACAAAGAAGCTTTGGTGTAATTTTCAACTGTTTAGCCTCAGTAGTTTTGGCCGTGCGTTGTTAAATTACACAAAACATCCTAAGTACTCTTTTATATAATTTATAACATAAAAAGAGGATTTAATCTGAAGTACTACTTGACATATTAATGATAATGAAGAAAATGTTGATCGTATGTGCATTTGTTTTCATCTTGTCAAATTACGTATTTTCTGTAAAAATGGATACAGAAGGTGAGTTAAGAATTTTAGAAAGAAAACGTGGTGTGGTGCTTTTATATCATGGACATCGATACTATAAACAAAAAGAATATACTAATAAAAGCATAATTTGGTTTTGCTGTAAAAAGCGAAAAGACAAATGCGTCGGATCTGTTACTACTCATGTAAGTAGTTTAAGGGAGTAGGTATATTATGATTATTTATTTTTTCCCTTATTTTATTTTATTTCCAATCTATACGTATTTATTTTGTTTTATCAGGATGGAAAAGTTATGAAATGTGTGGAGCATTCTTCGCATTGTAAGTCAGATTATGTTGCCAATGAAATAATGTGTAGCGTAGACAAAATGAAGGAGGAAGCTGGAACATCGGCTGAATCGGTGCCTAAAGTTTTTAAAAAACATATAGAACCTATATATAACAAAGGTCTACATTTGATAAATAAAGTGCCATCATTTGACAATGTGAAGCGTAGTTTATACTCAGCGCGTAAAAAGAAACTTCAAGTTAAGAAAACGGTCTTCCGACAACTGGATGAAGTAGAAATACCAGCACGATTTCATGAATTCCTTTGAGCGGATTACCAATATGACGATTCTAGAGTAATATTATTTTCGTCCGCCGAAAGCCAAGAACAACTGTCAGTAGTTCAAGAATATTTTATGGACGGCACGTTTAAAAGCACACCCAAACCGTTCATGCAGCTTTTCTCCATACACGGAGATTTGAAAAGTACTTCAGAATCAAGTAATGTAATCCCGCTTATCTACGCTTTAATGAGCGATAAAAAAGAAACAACATATCTAGCACTATTTGATTTATTAACAACAGTTTGCCCACAGTGGGCTCCAACGAAAGTTCACTCTGACTTCGAATGTGCTTCAGCTAATGCAATAAAGTTTTTTTTCCTGATATTACAATAAAAAAATGTTACTACCATTTTAGTAACAGTATCTGGAGAAAAAGCAAGTCCTTAGGCATAAAATCTAAACTTTATCGCCGTATTGTGTCGTTGTGTGCTACGTCCCTTCCTCTTTTACCGCTAGATAGAGTTAGGGAGGGATGGAGTTATATCCAGTCGGAGTCTGAGGACTACAAAAATGCCAACTTAAAGAAGTTCATGAATTATATGCTAAACACATGGATAAAAAGTGATGACTTCATAAATGAATGGTGTGTATACAACGAACGTCACCGTACTAATAACGTTCTGGAAAATTGGCATTCGCATATTACTCAGTGTACTGGAAGAAGAGGCAAAGACACATTTAATTAAAACTATAAATATTGAAAAAGAAAACAACCCAAATAAAAGACGCAAGATAGAGGTGGAAAAAGATAATTTTATATTAAAAAAACAGCTTGAGTTAATTCATGGCGAAATTACAATTGCACAATTTATGGAAACTGTACGCTAATATTCAATAAAATATTTATACTTGTACTGCCTTTTATCACTTTTGTTGTCAAGGGTGAGTTGGGCTATTAGTGGTATGACTAAAGCTAGTATTTCTAATAGTTAACAAACATAATTGAGACAAGTTCCAGGGAAAAATAAATACCTATAAATATCAACTCCAATGAAATTTGACCGAGGCTACAAGATAATATTGGTGTGACTATGGGTAGGGTAAAATGAACCATAGTCATACTAGTGTGACTACGGATAAATAAAATGAACCTAGTGTGACTACGGATAAATAAAATGAACCGTAGTCACACCAGTGTGGCAAGTCGGTGTGACTACGGATCGGTTGGGGTATCAGTGTGTTTGATTGAATTGTCTTGCTATGAATTTATTTTGTTATAAAAATGTATTGATGAATAGTATACCTATAGGTATTATTAAATACGAATAAAATTTAGGTCATGAGTTTAATTTAAAACATAACAGCTAAATCAAGGAGGAAACAAATTACGTAGGAAGGTCGGTACTTAATCCGCCGGATGTGAAAAATGTACTTACCTACCTACCTACAACCTAATAATTCGTAACAGCCTTAGAGCATACATAACTGCTCTAAGTTCCACAGAAAATTGACAAATAAATCTTTGGGAATATTACCTACACACCTAAGTAGCAATTTCTCACACCAACATAACTTATTTATTACTTACCTACTTTCCGAATATTGCTGCCTGTAAGATCAATCCTGATCACGAGCAGGGTCAATAAATATACATTAAAAACCAGCCAAGCGCGAGTCGGACTCGCGCACGAAGGGTTCCGTACCATTATCTATAAAAACGGCAAAAAAATCATATCTGTTGTATGGGAGCCCCAGTCCGACTCGCACTTGGCCGGTTTTTTAGTATTTGTTGTTATAGCGGCAACAGAAATACATAATCTGTGAAAATTTCAACTCTATCTATCACGGTTCTTCAGATACAGCCTGGTGACAGACAGAGGGACGTACGGACGGGCAGCGAAGTCTTAGTAATAGGGTCCCGTTTTTACCCGTTGGGTACGGAACCCTAAAAAACTACTATAGGTAGTTACTAGGTCAGGTACAAATAATTACAATAGTACCTAAATGTTTCGCATAGCTTCTGCTGCCGACTACCTACAATGAGGAAGCAACACCCACGCTAATGTAACTCGGTGTATCACCGCCCACGGATTCCGCTCGTAGCTTTATTAAGTACAGTCGACTACAAAGAGATCGGTACAGCCAAAGTTACAAAAATATGTATACACGACCTTAATGTTAAGGCAATAAAGTCGTGTATACATATTTTTGTAACTTTGGTTGTATCTTTCTCTTTGTAGTCGACTGTACCTATACATTAACTGGGTAGCGTGGGCTTAAGTGAGTTTCGTTCGTCCTGAGATGGATTCTTATTTTAGAAATGCATTATCGTCTACCTACTTATATTGCAATATATATAAGTACTACCAACAGTCTTTGGGCTGATATGATGATGATGATGATGACTACCAACAGTACCAACGGAAAAATGGCAGAAGAGGTACATAGAATTCGATATTGTACTGAACTGTAGAACAATAAAAACAGGTACCTACTTACCTTGTATAGAAGTTCTATACCTACTTGACGTCCGTAGCCAAAAGGGACCCTACTATCATCATCATCATCATCCGAATTTTAATCTAGTATCCCGAAATTTTCATGCTTATGCCCCGAAAATTAGGAAATCGGATCTGGTAACGCAGTGCCACTGACGCATATGTGCGTTTGCCTCCATACAAGTTTGTTCCTAGGGGGCGTGGCTCGGCAGCGAATGCGGTAACGGTAACCCTGTACAATCTTGTCTGGCTGAGCCAATGTATTGATGATGATGTCATTGTTACTCTTATCTTCGACAAATAAAACAGTAGACGGGATACAGATAAAAATAAAATAAATATAGATGCTTTAGCTACTATTATATTTAGCGATATTGTTCCATTTACACGTTACGCTTTTAACAATTACTTTGGTACGGTTGGTAACTTAGTGTACAACACTCTTTATATCACAATACTGGAATGTATTGATTTCTTTACAAACTAGGTACCTACTATTGAAGAAGTCGCCTAATAATTACAATAGAGAGCGTATCAGATCAGTGTCCTAGTAAATAATACTAAAGGAATATACATTTTTATTCTAATAAGAAAAAACTATCAGTGGCCAAAACAAATATCTAAATCTAATAACAATTTACCATATAATTCGGAATACTAAAAGACTAGAAACAATTTTATTAGGCTAAGTACACAATAAATGCATTGCAAAGGCCTTACTTATTGATTATGTATAAAATTATACTTACAAGTAAATATATTACATAAATACATCTTTGATATTTTGGAACTGTTTCACAGCGAGATCAACTGGTAAGTCAAAGTTATGCGGGGTTAACCGATCTAAGCTCTGGAGAGCATCTTGGAATCCAGTGTTGACGACATAACTAGTAGAGGAATAGTATGCATCAACTAGAGAGCGGCACTTTAAAATAATATTCAACCAGAGGACTAGCTTATGGGAATTCAATGCAGAACAGACAAATGCTTTGAAATGTGCATCATAACTTCTCTTATAAGGAGTGTGAGATGCTATAATACTACCGATAGCGCTAAGTAAACTCTGCTTGTTAGATATAGCATTTCCGCCCACAATGTCTAGGTTAAAACTTTGACTCAATTTTCTCGCTGGTGTAGAATTGAACTGATCCCCGTTATTAATGTCATAGTAACGTAAAATAAGGTCCCATACATGTGTAGCATTGGAAGATGACCTGCGTACAGGGAAGCACCCAATGATGGGGACTAGAGAATTTGACTCCGGACCTGTTAAGCCGTGTTGAAGTAAATCACGGATGTTCACAGCCAAGTGTCTCCGAACTGCTGTTGTTAGCGGTATATCATTTATTACGATGCCTCCTTCTTCAGACTCACTGTCATAAGTGTCGATTATATTACGGTTAGGTCTGTTACGGGAGACTAGATGCAGTACAGCGTCAACAGACATTTCTAGCTTAGCTCTAAGGTTGCCCCAGTGTGTAACAATGGTTGACGATTGCTTCTCAGCTCTCCGGCTCGAGTTAGGAGAGCACCCAAACTGTGACACCGTAAAGATTTGTATTAATGTGCTGGCTTTTCTCATTAAATTAATAGTCTCTGTCCTTAGATCTTCATTGCCTTTGTTTTTGTTGAAAGTCTTGTCAAAAGAGTTCGGTGACTTTGTACTTTTAGTTTCCGGTGTTTTTGTTTTAGAGTTTCCTTTTAAATCTTCGTTTTTCATGAGTTTAATGAACTTCTGCATGTCTTCAATATGTGCTTGGAGTTTGCAGATGATTTCGTCTTTGGAGAGCTGTTTTTCTGCATATTGCCGGACTGCACAGTTGATTTGGTGCCGTAATTCGTCTGCACTTAATGGCTGGTGGCAGCCCTCTTCTAAACTGCGGTCTATTTCTGATTGTAAATGCTCTATTAGAGTTCTGTGCTGTTTATCACTGGCTTCTGGGTCCGCAGCAAACCTGTAATCAAGTATAATAAATCCAGGTTAAAACATACTTCACTCCTGGATAAGACTAGCTCAGGACCAAGAGATGTGGCATACTTGAAGAGGCCTATACTCAGCAGTGGGTGACTACGGGATGAAAATGATGATGATAACATACATGTTCACAAAGTATAAAACATATAGCACAAAGAAAGAATGCAGACTACACCATTGTTTTTAATTTTTGTACCAACATCTCAATAAAAAGCTATATAGCATTGAATGTTTTAAAAAATTCTAGTGCAGTTTTTTTACCTCTCAAGTTCCTTCAGCTGTGTCTTCAATCTCTCAATGAAATGCGCCTGTCTGGCGCGCTGCCGACGTATCTTCGTTTCCAGCTCCACACACTCCCCACAACTCGCGTCCCCCGAGCTCCCCTGCGGCGAGGCCCGCGCTCCAGGCACCCCTCTTGACGTAAACTCTTCCAATTCCTTCAGCATGGCATCCTTCTCGTCAGGCGCAGCTTTTAATATCTGTCGCAAACGGAACTCTACTTGCGCCAGGTGCGAGGTCAAAGAAAAAACGGATGATGACAATATCTCCTGTTCCTCTTCCAGTGCGTGCAATCTGTCCCCAGTTCGCTCTGGCTCCTCGCAAGTCTCTTTAGGAGCACCCAGGGGCTCCCGTCGAGGCTCCTGCCAGATAGGAATCTCGCCGCCGTCATCGTAATCACTGGTACTATCACTTGCATCCATGGTTATTTTTGCCGTTTTCAAAATAATCATAAAACGGCCGTGTTTATGTTTGGAATCATTTTTAGTGGAATGTTAGTAAGTAGTCACATTTGTGAGGCTGAGTAATCCCAAACTAGACTTTGAGGTGCTTTAGGCTAGCAGAAACTGAAATTACTGAAACCTGAAAGAAAATGCGATTTACGTCACGCGACGTCACGACACTGAAAGAAAGAAAACTACGGACGTCACAAGTTATTGAATGAATGAATGAAGAACGAATGTTTTTCATGAAATGCTATTAAGATGCGTTCACTTCTTTTGACAAATATAATTTGAAATGTTTTGTCTATGCTCACTAAAGGTAGTCATAGAAGTAATACGCTCAAAAATCTAATCATAAATTATTTCATAGAAATGTAATATTGCAATATAATAGGTAATAATGTTACATTATTGAGCGACATTTTACAGGGACATCTTGCGGCTGAGTAGAGATTTTTTTACTTGTGGTAGTTAACGTTGACAGATTATGATACGAGCAGAAATTTCACTTAGCTCTGATAGATGTCACTACGCTGCCGTGATTCTTAAAAAAGCAGTCATCTGACTATTTACCGAATTGCAAGCTGTCTCCTGCACGGCTATCACAAGACGGCACGCGAGCTCTCTCGATTTTTCTCGCACTATACCTCTCTTCCTAAGTGTTCTAATAAGAGAGAGACGGATAGTGCGAGAAAAATCGAGAGAGCTCGCGCGCCGTCTTGTGATAGCCGTGCTGGCGCGATAAACCTATCCGTCTATTTCTAGTGTTCTAATTAGAAAGAGACGGATAGTCTATCTCGCCCCGAACTGACTAACCGTGCTGATGATTGTTGTGTAGGTAGGTATATGAGTTTATTGAGATTCATAAAGCTGTCTCTTTTGTGATCAGAGGGCCTACCGCGAAACAATATTCGTTTTCGTTCGTGTATCTCCCTCTTTGTCACTCGAACTAGCAAGTGCGACAGAGACGGAGATACACGAACGAAAACGAATATCGTTTCGCGGTAGGCCCTCTGTTTCTCCGATCGCTTCCTCCATGCTGACGACACAGAGGGCCTACCGCGAAACGATATTCGTTTTCGGTCGTGTATCTCCGTCTCTGTCGCTCGAACTAGCAAGTGCGACAGAGACGGAGATACACGAACGAAAACAAATTTCGTTTCGTGGTAGCCCCTCTGATATACTAAGATCGTGACTAAACTTTGTCTAGGTACTTATCGATAACAACATTGTCGATATTTTTATTGTGGCAAGCACTAGACAAATGTTGTGCCTGCTAGAAAAATGTCTAGGTATACCAATCACAGTAGTCCCTATGTCCCTCTGTTATCGATTGGTTGGATGATACGAGTAACACCAGGATTTCAAAGTAATCAGTTTTTTTTCCAAAATATCGCGTTTGTTCAAGAAGCCGCCAGTGGGTAGCTAGGAGGGATGTTGAACGAGGAGAGTATAGCACTTTTGTAATTGTAGAATTAATCTGAGGTTAACTACGAATTTGAAGAAACTAATCTTGGAACAAATTGTATTGTTGATTGGTCACATTATCACCACTTATACAGTAAACTTTTTTTTCTTTTGTTTGTTATCCACCGTGAAATCACTCGACGGTTCTATCAGAAGATCAGCGCCGGCAGTAATGTCAGCATTATGCTGAGATAGAACCTTTTCGCGACAAAAACGCTATCTCTGACACTCTTTATTGTTTAATTGTCTGTTTTTGTCACGAATAAATGTCTCTCTTTCTTTCTTTCTAAATATGGTTAATTTGAAAACTCCTCTGTCCTCAGAATTTGGTAAAGACACTTAAATACTTACAGGCAGAGTAATGTAATTATATTTAAATGTGTAGAGACGACGACGGTAGAATTACTTTTTGAATGGACTACTTTGATGCAATTCGGCCAACTTAAATAATCTCAAAGTATAAGTAGCGATGCCCGCCGCAGAGTAACTACTTGCACGAAAGTAGGGCAAACGTTTGGGTTTTGTTAACTCAAATCCACTCTTATAGGTAGCTAGAAACATGCAATGGTTGTTTACAGCTTGAACAAGCCAAGAAAACTTCTTGCTCATTCTACAATTCAGATCGCAGGTGATCATATATTATGCGATCTGGAACTTTACGAATTACCGCCCGTGGTTTGTCTAAAGTTTTACGTCTTGCCTTGGCCAGGAAGTGAGATTTTCTCCTCGCGTAGTGGACAGAAAATCCCGGCCTAGGGCGACGTAAAAAAAAATTAAATACAATGTGCCGCAAGGCGGCATTTTGGGCCCGTTATCATTCCTACATATCGTATCTATAGATGACCTAATAGGTACTAAAAACGAAACTTAAGTCAATAATGGTAGCTGGCAATGTGTTTATAGTAAAATATAAATATTAACATAGAAACTAACAATACTTAGCTAATTTAACCCATTCCAGGCCACGCATCGCTACGTAAGCTTTATGCGCATTAAATGTATGATAATTGTTATTTGTGCTCTCAAATTATTATGGTAAAAAATATATGTGAACTAATTTATGACTTTTGTCGGTTATGCGTATTGATGATTATGTTTGATAGAAGTAGTTATGGCAATCAAAACTACGGCTTTAAATATTATGCAATACGATATGGACCCAACTTGGAGCCTTTATCACTGAATAACGAATTTGGTATTCAAAATAACTAAATAAACAATGAGCTTTTGTAAGAACCAAGAAACATCACCTAATACACAAATTGCCAAAGCTGTTAATTCTGACTCTCTCACTTATCAAGTATTTTTTTTTATGTAAGTGTAAAAGAGACAGCGTGCGGAATAAATATGTACGCCACGATCGCCTTACCAATCGGAAATGCTCAAGCGAGATTGGCATCAATGATTCACAGTTAGTTTCAACTGACCTCATTACTGACCCCCAGCATATCATGACCTCTCGTAGTAACAACTATGCATAATCGCAGGGCAACCTTACACTGGTTCTGTTCTGACATGTCGTTGTGAATACAGGCCCACAGTTTGATAAGAGGGCAATTCTCAGAGGTATGATTGGTGAGTTTTAATATCGAGTCGTTCGGAGGAAGGTCCAAATTGTCCAATATTAAATAGTTAAATATCCCTGTTGAATGGCGAATCCTACAGCTCACAGAGTATTAGAACTTCTAGACTGCAACTCCGAACGAGAAGTCCGGTCCTATTTGCAAACTAGCCCGGAACTTTAACTAGGTAGCAAAACAAATAATTAGTTACACGTTTACGTAAACTTTGCCCGATAAGTAGATAATGAAATCGTTAATAGGTAGGTAAGTACTATAATTATGTGGCCAGACATTGCTGGAAAGAAAGACTAAATAATACAAATGAAGGGTCCACGGAAAGAACATGTCTAGTCATTTTTTTTTTAAATGACACTATTAATCTTAAAATGTTGTTTTAGATACTTTTTTTTAGAATAAAAAAATTATTGAAAAAACCTTAGGTATTGCTAATTGTAAATTGTGCTTGCACTGTTACATGTTGAGCTCGTTATGAACTATTACATCACATTAAAATCTAATTTTGAAAAAAAAGTGACTAGACCTGTTCTTTCCGTGGACCCTTCAAATTGTTTATCTGACAGCTTATTCAATCTGGTTTTTTTATATAGAAGCTGGGAGTCCGCTGGATGCGGGTGGCGCAGGGCCGGTCACTTTGGCACTCTTTGGGGGAGGCCTATGTCCAGCAGTGGACGCCTTTCGGCTGATATGATGATGATGATAGATTTTGTATGGCCAAACAGACCGCTTAAACATCAAACCTGTAGTTAAGTAGGTACCACAAATCGGCTTAGGTGTACCACATTCATAGCCGCCAATTTCGTTACTCTCGTGGCTGATTACGTGTGAAAAACCGTATGTAGAGGAAAGCGACTACGAGCAGCGTCCATCTAGCGGGTTCCTGGCTCTGAAAGTGTTAGGCACTCATACACGCGTCTTTGTATAATCATCATCATCATCACATCAGCTGAAAGACTTCCACTGATGGACACAGGCCTCCCCCAAAGAGCGCCACAATGACCGGTCTTGCGCCACCGGCGGACTCCCACGACCTTTACCTGGTCACCAGTCCACCTCTATATACCCGTCTATATACCCGTGATGTACGTTTAGAAACTTTTGAGGAATATGACTTAATCTTAATAGGCAGATGACTAAAATTTTTTCACAATGCCATTCGAACCAGTTTTTGGAGAGGAACAAATGTTTGTATGGGAGCAACTACAATTAAAGAACATAAATTGTGACACACCCAAAAAAATGTGACAAAGATTGACCTCGCTGGCGGCATCCCAAACGCTTCATACTGATTGACTTAAAAGTATGACGTCACACGTTTAGCTATTTGAACCGTTTGTACGGAAAATCAAGTAATTTGCTGTTTCGGTCGCAAAACACTGCGTTTAAGGTATCTGGATCTAACTATCGTTATTTTGGTTAAGACAAAAATTGATAATTTTAACGGCCTTACCCAGGTATTTTGTATATTTGTTATTATCTTTGGCATAAGGTAAATTATCCACTGTATCTTCTAGCATTTTGATACTAGAGAAGTAAATATCTCTCTTGCTTTCTTTTTTAATTTTCCTGCTAGGTATAATATTTCCGTCGCCTCGAATTCAAGTTATTAAACTCTTTCAGCCTCGAAATTCACGGGCTCATACTTTATTGAATAAATTTCGCTGGGAAATTTTATATTATATTACTCCTTTGAAGATTTTTTAAATGTTCCAAACGATAACATCAAAAATAAGTCCAACTAACTAATCTAATGTGAAATTGAAATTCCACTATACAATATCCACTAACTAGGTACCTACCTACTCAACGGTTGTCAAGTTAAATTCATGACTGGGTCATTCTTCTTTTCGACCGACAATAGCCTGTCCCTCGTCTTATTACGGCATCTCATTTGAGTAATGATGTTTATGGTTTTATAATGTTCGAATGAACGTCCATATTATTTTATTAATTAGTGATGTTTAATATTTCACTTTCTCTAACTAGCATTTTTTTAAATGTTTTATTTTTTCGTAGAATGCCGTGACAGAGTGGTAAACCAAAATGTTGTCCCCACTGAAAGAGTCCACTTTGTCACATGTTTTTTTTAGAAACCAACCGTAAATAAATATTTATATTGGCCAGAAAGGAAACTTTAATTAGTTCTAATGAAGAAACCTATGCATTTTTTTTTAATCGCACTTCAAAACCACAATTTTCGATAGTTCAAAAACCAAAAAAACAGAAAAACCTCGGATCATTGTCGGTAAAAAAGAAGAACGAACCGACTACTAAATATTGACCGCTAAATTTCGAACTTCAAATGTTATTTAATTTCTATCTGCTTTGGATGGATACTAAAAATCAATCGTAAAATGTGCACAATAGGGTTTCTTTTCGTAAGTTGCGTTTAGTAGAAAATACGTGTTATGAAGTATAAATGGATCCTGTGTTCGACAAAACTTAATTATCCCTGTCAGCAGCAATCGCTATTGCAGTGAAGTGAATGCAGCTCTCCATCAGGCAACCTACCGATACTCCCGGCGAAAAATAGGGTCATTATGCCGGTTACTCAACCAGCTTCAGTTAGCGACCACCTGAAGGTCAAGGCTTGGCAAGGGCAAGGGTGCAGAGCCGAAAGGAAGGGACGTTTTTAGCAGTCTATGTTTGTATTTACGTGTGTTCCACCGTAGCGTTTAATATAGGTATAGGTAATTTCACGAGAATTGAGGTGAATGATTACACACACAGCTACACAAAGTACTGTTTAATTATGAAAATATATATATACCTATTTAACACCTAAATGGCTCAACAATTAAAGTCCTTGACTTTACCTATGAAAAAAAAATCAGTTGCCTACTGTTCGTAGCCGGGTTTCAGTTTCCGAAACTGTTTATTTCAAGTGAAGATAACAACAATTCTACAGACCCTATTGAAGCAGTTAGTCGTAGGGTATGAATTTGTTAAACGCCTTAAATTAGTATGATGTCCTAATCTTGATACTTGATTATGGTATCTAACATCTGACTAAGAAAGTAACTGTTCCATAAAGTCAAAGTCAAACTCAAAGTGATTTATAATAAATTGGACTGTTTTTGCTTTTTACGCAAATTAAAGGATGGCTTGCTGCTAATAATATTATTCACATTGAAGAATATCATAAAATGTGCAATTATTATGTGTCGTCAAAATGAAATTTTGGAGAGTAGTTTTGATTATTTTACTTAAATATATAGTAAAATGAAGTTAAAAAGTTTATTTTATATAACTTTACTTCCTTCTGCTTAATCAGTTGCATTACATACTACATTACATACTACTTCAACGACAATACGTACATACAACCACAGACATATATTGGCTACCTACCTAGACGCCGCGTGCACCTACACTGTAACCATATACAGAGACACAGATTTGTTTTGGAACCAAAAATGGGTTTGGGAAAAACTACATGTGACATTCTGCGTCGATTTGAAAGACAATTTCGGTGTGTGTGTGTGTGTTATGGAGTGACTTCGGGGATAATTAATTCAGTGACACGAAGAAAGAAAGTTATGAAAGTATTGCAAATTGTTTTCTGAAGTATTTAAAATATAAATAAATTAATAGTTTTGTTATTATTATAAATTTTTCAACTCACCCTATTACCCTATATATATTTGTATTTATTTACCTCTATGACGTTGATGTGGTACTTATCGATAACAGGACTGTCGATGTTTTTATTTTGTCAATCACTTACAAAAAGTCGTTCGTGCTAGAAAAATATCTAGGTATAGTGATTGGTAATTGAATTGAATTAGGGACCATGCCGCAGGCGGACCTTTTAGATGGTGTATTATTTCTATAGTAGTTGGCTTTTAGTATGTATAGTCCAGGCAACTTGACAACTTGTATGGAAAAAAAATCAAATTTCCGAAATAATTTATAATAGCAGTTTTTTTTATTGTAACGGATATATTATCAATTAAATAGTTACCTAGAGGCAAAATCCAACAAAAAATGAGACATCAAAAACATAATAATGAGAGTACAGCTAGATATTAAAATCAACCAATCAAGAATCAGAATAGGAGTAACATGCGAAAAAAATACAAGATTATGATTAACATTAACTAAGATGATAATAAATAAATAAAATATAATAATTAAATTAGCTCCTGAAAAGTCGGAATAAATATTAATAAATGTTTTATTCTTTATTTTGGTTCATTTACATTTGCTTTAAAATATTAAATATAAATGAAAAAACAAAAAAGACAAAGCATGCTTAATTTATATCTATATAACTACTTCCGGATGGAAAGTTTGTTGGATTCTTGAATAAAGCATCTTAGAATAACGTTTTAAAATAACATAAACGAAAAAAACGCTATTATAAATTAATGTTTTTCGAAACCGTATTTTGCCTGGAGTAGTATGTTATTTTGTTTGTTTGTTTATTTTTTTAAATATTATGTTTGTTTATAAATAAAAAAAAATAAAAAATAAAAATAATTAGACCGTTTATAAATAGTAATGATATGTACTGAATTGAATTGTAAAGGTGCTGAAAGCTGAGACACTAACTTGTTAATTTGTAATGAGACTAAAAGCTCACGGCAAAATGATTTCCAGCAAAAATGTTTAAATGAATTGCCTCAAAACGTTCACTACAACTCTTAAAAGTACTTAAATCGATATTTATCCTGTTAATCCATTACCATTCTAAATTCGATTTCACGTACATCCTGGCAAATAAAGTGGTCTACCGATTTTGTACATTTTCTTTGATAGATCGACCCCACTTTCTTGCACAAGTACCTACAAGACTTAGTTCGTTCAACTCAATTTAATTTTATGAAAAAAGTTACCGGCATTACGGGCTTCATATTTACTTTTGTTGTTAGGATGCCCGTCGTGGTTTGAACGTAACATCTAATGCTCAATTAACTGAGTAGGTACATAAGTGCGAATATGTTTGAGTATTGAGTATGACACAGCACTACAAATTGAAGTCGGTTCTAACTTTGTTTTTAATGTAAATTATGATAGCTAATAGAAACAAACGCGGGTCCCTCCCTCTCAACAAAACGCATTCTCGGGACCTCAACGTACAAAGTCAAAAGTCAAAGACAAAGTCAAAGTGATTTATTCTTCAATTTAGGCATATTACATGCACCTATGAATGTCGATAAACTACCACCGGTTCGGAAAGAAAACCTCTGCCTCGAGAAGAACCGGCGTAAAAAAACTCGGCGAGGTATCATTTTTTCAAAACAGTATACAATATATCATTTCAGTATCAGAGTATTATAAAATTTACACCTCTATTATAATAGTATAGTATAGGTAAATGACTAACTATGTATTGATATCGATGACGGTGTGTGCCGTATTGTTCTTTATTTGTATGAGCGAGACAGACACAGCCCCTCGTACCTTAATTAGAGAGTGTTGGAGGTAGGTATTTCTCCAGAATAATCTCTCGAAGGAATCTCATTAGAATAAATTAAATCGGCACAAACAAACGAGTAACGATCAGGAGACCCTATCTCACTGCCTTAAGGTATACTTTAGGTTAACCGTATTAACGGTAAAGGATCATGTTACGAATAATTCGATAGTTTCATATCATCACCCGATTTAAACTAAACCAATTATAAGTTTGAAAGTGATTAGAGTCGCGGGACTGGGCTGGTATATATAAAGATTGTAGACAACCTCGCCTTAGACGAGCCAGTAGAAGGGCGAATATCCAGCGTTTTTGAGGCGTTTTTTTTTCATAATAGGCATGATGACTAAAATTTTTGCCGATGCCATTCCAACCAGTTTTTGGAGAGGAACAAATGTTTGTATGGGAGCAACTACAATTAAAGTACATAAATACCCAAAAAATTGAGACAGAGATTGACCTCGCCGGCGGCAGCCCAAAACGCTTCATACTGATTAACATTGAATCGTGACGTCACAGTGTAATATTTGTACTAATCGTTGTATTAAAAATCAGGTAAATTGCTGTTTCGGTCGTGAAATACTGCGTTTAGGACCATAGTTGGCATACAATTTTGTTTCTATAAAAGCGTAAGGATTCTATTGGTAGCTTTAAATTTACACTTGGACAATAAAAATGCAAGTTTTTTTCTAAACGTTCATATCTTTTTATGATATTAATTATATTTTTTAATCTATACTTTATTAAAATAATTTGATAGTTTACTATCCATTTAGCAACACTATGTTATAAATACCTATTGTCGTCGACTGCAAACGTGGAGACGAATATCAGAGCCCACTTTTGATGAAGACGTGAGCCAATACCGGTACTGAGTCTTTTTTGACTAAAGTTTCCGCGATATGTTTTACCTCTGCTGAAATAATCTTGAACCAACAATGATTTGATTGAACGCGCATCCCTTTTGCCTTTCGCGGGCGAGACAGGTCTAATTCCTAAGCAGGTATTGAGCTGAAATGGATTATTTACGACCGAAGAATAATTTACACTATGCATCTCGCTGCGGAACGCAAGTTTCGCAGTCTGGACCCAGTATTAGAAGTTTTGATTTTGCCATTCTATAGCTGTCAAAGTTAGCCGAGATTTCATACCTAACTTTCACAACTGTTGAGCCAGATTAATGAAAACAGAACAACTAACTAATTGAATTAAAATCTTGAGGAGTTTGTCATAGTCGGCATTGTTCTGAAGTAAGCCGGCATCAAAAAGGTACTATTGTCTAGAAACTCATAAAAATAAAACTACTTGGCTCTTAATATTCTTATCTTCGATAAAAATTCAATAACTATATTGTCAAATAAATCTGTATAATTTATCGAACCCGCTCACAAAATTTCACAAGAATCGGTTGAAAAGGAACCAAGGTAATCGATATAGCCCTCTGAATCGCTAAACTTAAGTGGCAGTGGGTGGGGCACATTGCACGTAAAACCTCGGTTCTCGAGTGGCAACCACGTAACGGAAGGCACAGCGTGGGTAGGCCCCTCACAAGGTGGACTGATGACCTGGTAAAGGTCGCTGGAGTCCGCTGGTTGCGGGTGGCGCAGGACCGGTCATTGTGGCACTCTTTGGGGGAGGCCTATGTCCAGCAGTGGACGTCTTTCGGCTGATATGATGATGATGATGATGAATCGTTTGAGAAATACGACCTGTAGAGGAGAACAGCTCGACAGCAGGACATACGAAAGAATTTTAGACCAAGCTAAAACGGAGAACCTCGTTCGCTTCGATTGCTCGTTCAATAAGTAGTCCCTGGGCGACCGAGCTCAGCTCGGGTGAAAATACGGAGAAAACGAATTTTCTCAGACACGAGAGCAAGCTAGATCTATCTAGAGCTATAAGCTATTGAGCCAATATATTTTTCCGTTTTTTGTCTAGTCAATATTGATGCAGCAGGTGACAATATTGATACGAGTCAAACAAAGCGACTTATTTGTGAGTTTAATTCAAGTAAGTATTCTAGTTTCCTTAGTAACTTAATACGTTTTAACCCAACCTTGTTTTTCGATTATAATTGGATGTACGAATCCAATTAAGAAGTTCTCTAGCTCCTGTTTGCGCACATTTCTTTGGTCGTAAGAGCCTATTATTGCACCTAATGACGTTCTCTTTCAAACTTGGCGTTTATTCCTTTTGTTGGCAACTTAGTTAAATGGGCTAGCTCCAATGAGGTCTTCAAAGATTATAGTTTATGGAAATAAGGTAGGTAGCATATAACGGCTTTCATTGTCAGTTCTAATTCTAACTGTAGATGTAACGAGAACGCAACATTCTGATAAACTTTAAATTTTCTTTTTCTTAGAGTTCGCCTCGGTTGCAACCTCGACTAGCTTGCAAACTCGTCAATTTCGCTTAGGACAAAATCGTTTGCTATCGTCACTCAAGCCAAGGAATCGTTGCTCACAGATTGTTTTATTACTTTATAGTTTTTTAAGTATAACATAATTTTTATGATAGGTGTGGGTAAAGCTCTGTGCCAAGTATACTCTTGTCTCGTATGTGGTCTGACATTCAAAATCCTTCGACAATCAGTATCAGTATCAGGCCGAGAAAGACTGTTCCTCTTGTCTATCTGCCTTCCTTGCTTTTAAGACAAATATGCACTACACCAGCCAATAATCCTCCTAGAAGCGGAGCTACCCAAAACACCCAGTGATCCGAAAAGTCGCGGTGAAATACCGCCACAGCAAGAGAAGCTACAGGATTCATCAAAGCTCTATAGTCCGTGGTTGACGCAAGACAAGCAACTATACATAGGCCAATCGCTAGAGGACCCACCCTCATGGCTGTTAATGCGCCTGAAACTCTCATAGCCACCGCCACAACAAGAAAGGTCTTTAGCATTTCTAGAACAAACAGCGGAGTAATCTCTGAATCTTTGAATACAATTGATTTAGAATCAATAGCACTGGCGACTACTTCACCTAAAAGAGCTCCTAATATCTGTGCTATGATGTATAAAAGCGCTGGGAACAGCCCTATGTAGTGGCAGATGAATGCTCCGAGGGTTATCGCTGGGTTGATGTGGCCACCAGAAACGGGACGGATCCAGATTAAGATAGATGCCACAAGTAATCCGTTAGCGAATGGATTCAATTGCTTGAAAATTTTGCCTGAGAGTAGGAGAGCGATGTATATAAAAGTTCCTAGGAGTTCCGCTAAGAATCTTCTTATCATCTGGCAGTAATCTTTTAAGTCGTCCCCTCCAAGGTTAAGACCACATTTCACCATGATTTATGAGCATAAAAATGTTCGTATTTCAGTTTGAATTTTGTAATCACTTCAAGTGCGGAGTGCTTCTTGTTTGAACAAAGTACAAAGATGGTAAATAAAATTTACAGTTTGATTGGACAGCACCTTAAATTGATGTTTGTTTTAAGTCAGTATTTTGACGTAATAATTGTCATAATAGAGACGGATAGACTAATCACAGAAGTAATTGCTACCTTTGTAGTTAGTTGGAAACTGCCTTAGCTGTAAGGAGATTGTATATCCTGAATCTTTGAAAATAACTACTTCTAGAGGTTTAAGCAAAGGCTAGCCAAGGCTTGGAAATCACTCGGCGTGCTAGGCCCTAAAATCTAAAACGTCCTACTGCCTGACGTTAAAGACTCCGTAACAGATGCAACATTTAAAAATAAACTCTAAAAGCTCCTCATAAAAATGGCTTGCTACAGCATACATACAACAACAAGGTACCCACCACTTTCAAAATTATGAAATAATGATTAAAAAATCTTAAGGCTGGCGTCCACTAGGCTCGCCGAGGCGAATCGAACGAATCGAAAATAATTCGCCTTCATACATTAACTATAAAATTGCGTCGATTGACGCAGAGCCGCGGCGCGCCGAATCAATGGACGCACTTTCATAGTTGTATGAAGGCGAATTTTCTCGATTCGCTTCGACTCGCATCGGCGAGCCTAGTGGACGCCAGCCTTTAGACACTAAGAATTTTTATGATTAATAAGTATTTGATATGATATTTACCTGTAAAATGACATTTTATTAATAAAGTTCTAGAATTACGAGTTTTCGGCGCTTGCTGTGCAAAAATTGGGTCCCTGGTCGTCCGATATGACATCCTTCATGAAGGCCATGTCTTCGCGGCTAGTCCAAACAACTGGAGACCCGAGAGCTGGCGCTTACCTCTATTTTAACGAATTTCCATAGCAATTCAAAGAGGTAATGCCGCCAGCGTTATGGGGTCCATGCCGCAATCTGACCTCCTAGAAGCGGTGTTCTTTTTATAGTTCCTATTTTATATTTACGTAATTTTTAGGGTTCCAGTACCTCAAAAGGAAAAAACGGAATTCTTATAGGATCACTCGGTTGTCTGTCTGTCCGTCTGTCACAGCCGATTTGCTCCGAAACTACTGGACCGATTAAGTTGAAATTTGGTACACATATGTAAATTGATGACCCAAAGATAGACGCGTAAAGTAAATTAATGAATTCTGAACAAGGGGGCCACTTTTAGGGGGTAAACTGGAAAATTAAAAAAAAAAAATCGCAAACTGTTTTGTGTGATATATCAAATGAAAGGGGTAGTTGTAAGCATCTCAGATATTTTTTTTTATAATTTTAGCGAAAATTGATTCGAAGTAATTTAGGAAATAAGGCGAAAATTGACTATTCCCCCCTTATCTCCGAAACTACTAGGTTTAAAATTCTGAAAAAAATATGGAAAATAGTTCCTTGCCTGAAGATTACAGGAAAGCCTATAAGAAGTTTGAGTATTAAGGTAACGGGAAAATTCTCAATATTATTGTGTATTTTGTATGGAGCTCCAAATGCTTAGAGAATATGAATTTTACAGAACCCTCACCACGCGAGTTGAACTCGCACTTGTCTGATTTTTTTTACCGTCTCCTGTTTTTATTTTTAGGTACCTACTTAGAGTAAGTAATTTGTAATCAATAATTAAAAATATGTATTTTTCATAAATAAAAAAAGTTCTGAATCTAAATAAATGAGTTACAGTAATAGTTTTACGAGCCTTATTTATTTTCATAATTGATTCGAATACGAACTGGTCTACTGTAATTTAGAATAAACCTATAAACAAGTCCGGCCAACAATGCTCCGACTAATGGGCCGACCCAATGCACCCAGTTGTCTTTGGACGACTTCAGGTACAACCATGTGGCTAGGCACGCTACTGGGTTCACGCAAACCGAGTATTCTGGCACTGCGCAGAGCGAAGCCGTTAAACTAAGGCCTATTGCCAATGCAGCAGACCCGACACCTCTTGCGTTTCTCCTTGGATCCGTAACGCTCAGAGCCACTGACACTAACAGAAAAGTGTTCAGCACCTCCAAACTAAGCTCCGAATGTATGCCCATCTTTTTCGAATCTTCCACCCTTAACTCTTCACGTGCAATCAGTTTCGCCACGAATTGGCCTAATATTGCTCCCAGTATCTGTGCAATTATGTAGAATATCGCAGGGAGCAGTTTTATGTAGTTGCATAACAACATGCCAACGGTTACTGCTGGGTTCACGTGACCACCAGAAATATGGCCTGTGAAGGTTATAATGGAAGCCAAGAGGAGCCCACTTGCCACCGCATTGCCAGTTTTGGATTTTATTTCATGCATACCTGATAAGATAAACGTTATCAATAGGAATGTACCTATGAGTTCTGCTATCAGTCTTCTTAACATGCTCAAACTTTTGAATTCGTAGAGTCCTATCGTTTTTAATATTTCCATGATTAATGATTTGTTATTATTCTAACGAATTTGACAACTCTCTTTACATCTAGTCGACTTGGATACGTTTAGAAATTGATTTTATTTACTTCACTGTTTTCATTGATAAGATGTATGTTATAACTAATGAATGATTTAATATTTTCAGCCACTTTTCGGTATACGATTGTGTTAGGCATGCTTATGTATGTTCGGTGACAACACTGACAACGCAATATTGGCAACATCGAGTTGATCTGATAAGCCTACAACACATGCACTGGCGCGGCGTGCGGTGGCGGTCAATAGTAAATTTGACAGCTAATGACAAGTTTACTATTGACCGCCGCGGCCAGGCCACGCCAGTCTGTGAGAGCTAATCGCCCACCTATTATTTCTTATCTGTGGGTGGATTTTAAAATTATCCGGATATTCTGCAATATATTGACAATATATACACGTCAATATGCATGTGATCCGGATTGTGATATGGGTGGATCGTCAGTATTCAATCACCGTGTATTGGCCGCCTGTGATTATGTAAAAAAGTACTGTCGGCAATAAAAGCTTCCACCAAAATTTATATTTTTGTCATAAACATGCAGATTTACATGCACCTATAGGATATACAATGTAAAAAAATAAATGAGAATCTAAATACCTTTCCCCATTTCCTTCGCGAGCTGATTGCATCACAAACAGATGAAGGGGTAGTCAGCCGAGACTGATTTGTGTTGCAAATAGAAATAATGTTGAATAACAATTTTTTCTCGGTGTAGGTATTGTATAGGTAAATATTTCAATAGGAAAAATAGAAAGAGAAAAGCTATTATTGTGTTTGTATGGAACTTCTGAGAAAAAAGTTCCGGTTTGCGCTGCTTTTGAGTGTATAGATCTTTATTAATGTAAGCTAGGTACATATTTAGTCCAGCGGCTATCACAAGACGGCGCGCGAGCTCTCTCGATTTTTCTCGCACTATCCGTCTCTCTCTTATTAGAAAACAGAGAATTCGAGAGATCTCGCGCGCCGTCTTGTGATAGCCGTGCTGCACGGCTAGCATAAGACGAGGCGCGAGCTCTCTCGCAGCGATATACTCGTAGACTATCCGTCTCTTTCTTATTATACAACTTAGAAAGAGACGGATATAGTCTATCTTGCCGCGAGAGAGCCATCTTGCGCTAACCGTTAGCGTACTAAGCCGTTAAACTTACGTAGATTGCCAATGCAACCGACCCGACGCCTCTTGCGTTTCTTCTTAAAACCGTAACGCTCAGAGCTACTGACACTAACAGATAAGGGTCGTTCTTCTTTTTTACCGACAATGAACCGAGGTTTTTCTGTTTTTTTGGTTTTTGAACTATCGAAAATTGTGGTTTTGAAGTGCGATTTAAAAAAAAATGTATAGGTTTCTTCATTAGAACTAATTAAAGTTTCCTTTCTGGCCAATATAAATATTTATTTACGGTTTGGTTTCTAAAAAAAAACATGTGACAAAGTGGACTCTTTCAGTGGGGACAACATTTTGGTTTTACCACTCTGTCACGTTTATTATTCAACTAGATCGGTATGAAAGTTTCCTTAGTGGAATAACCATGACCAATTATGGTATTAAATGCAGAATCTACTTACATGTTTTTACTAGACGGAAGGACACTTTTTGCGGTTATGACTACTCCAGTTAAAAACATAATTATTGTGGTTGGTTTTAAATTTCCTGAATAAATCATGTGATGTATTCAGGAAATTTCCAAAAAAAAAAACGGAATTCGTCGTTACCTACTCTGCTCTGTGGGTAGTGTGGGTATGCGTTGTTGTCTGTACAGTCATGAACTTTAATTTGGGACCCATTTAAGGTTGACAATCCTGTCAAACTGTATAGGAATGCAAAGAATATTTTGCAAAAAGGGTCATAAATTAATGAACGCGACCGTACCTGTTGGTGAGCTACAGCTACGTGTCAAATGTATGAAAACATAGTATAGCATGTCTCTGGTGGAAAGGTACCCTTAGGCAGCCAGGGCTCCTGAGGAAGCGCTGTGTTGAGAGTAAGGCACCTGCATTTATCTCACAACGTATCCTCTCTCTCTCTGTAGTGTGTAGTGCGGATTCTTATTGTAGATCGGATCGTATCTTAAGACCGTTCGATCCAACAGAGCAATTGTTTAGCCACAATAGCCAAGTGCCACAAACGCTTTGAAATGAAAAGGCCATGTTTAATACATACTTTACTCGAAGAGCGACTCTATTGTTAAAGTAGTTTATTGTTTTAAATACAATATGGTCAACATTGCTAAGTCTGTAGTATTTTTAGGGTTCCGTAATTTATAATGAAAAAAACGGAATCCTTATAGCATCACTTTGTTGTCCATCTGTTTGTCAAGATCCTTTATCTCGGGAACGCGTGGAGGTATCAAGTCAAAATTAAATTCATATACCTACTCAGGTCTACAGTCCCTTGGAGCTGTGATAAAATCAAACTTCTAAGTTAATGTAAAAAAATGATGCGGCCGTTTATGTCGCAAAAAACATATATTTCGACACTCTCGAGGGAATCAAAATTTATAGGGTACTTTCCGTTGATCTAGAATTATGATTTGATGATGAACTGATATTTGGCAACGAATATAGTCTTATACTACAAGTACAGGGAAAAATCTGAAAACGATACATTTGTAATTTTGTACGGAAGCCTCGGTGGGCGAGTCCGACTCGCACTTGTCCGGTTTTTTAATGTGGACTTCCTTTCAAGCATCGAAAAATTGTTGATGTGTGCTATGTTCTTTTACTGTATTAACTAACGGCTACACTTAAAAATAAAAGACAATCGTTTTGTTTACCACTTAACAACGAAAGACAATCGCATTGTTATATAGGCACAAAGAGAGTGAATTCCATATAGAAAAAGTATCCGCACCATACAAGTGCTTCTCTTTGGGTTGAATGGTCTTCTTAGATATACATCTTTATCTGCCGAGCAACACATGATGCTAAGGCCATACTTTTATAGCCGTCAATAAAACATCATCATCATCATCCTCATATCAGCCGAAAGACGTCCACTGCTGGACATAGACCTCCCCTAGAGAGTGCCAAATTGACCGGTCCTGCGCCACCCGCATCCAGCGGACTCCCGCGACCTTTACCAGGTCATCAGTCCACCTTGTGGGGGGCCTACCCACGCCGCGCAATAAAACATCCTCAAACCAAATTAAGAGAAGGAATGGTAAAAAGTTAAATTGGCATCTAAGGGCCGGCCGGGGTAAGTCCGGACACGCAAATTGCCAAACTTTCCCAGCCTTCAGGAATGCGGGGATTCGAATAATGATAAAGTTTGAGGATGAAAGTACAGTTAATCATATGTTTCACCTTAATCTGTACCTAACATTTAATTTCGGTAAGAGAATTGAGAACATTTCCAATATGCTTCAAGTAATAATGACAATACGAGCTGCTCGCGCGGCTCGGGTATTAGGTATAGTTTGTTTTAGTTTAGATGAAGAAAAGTATTCAAAACCAACGAATACCGACATGTCCGACATATTTATCGTTCAATTGTTGACTTCAAGTAGGTTTGTAAAACAATTACGCATAAACAATAGAACAAATAGTAGCTACTCTAGCTCCGTACACGTGCCACTCCTCGGTCAGTTTATGACGTCTCTTTGTTACCTTTTCCTTGCATATTTAGCAACAAAAGAAGTTGTAAAATCCCACGTTAAGTGCATTTTCGTAATTTTAACTATAAAACTTATAAAACAAACTAAACCTACAAAGAAAGTACGCGAAACCGCGGGAAAAAAAATACCCAACTTTTCTCCATTCTGAGGGTCCAATCTCTGAAAATCCTGTCTACTGGTGAAAGCCTTCCAGAGTTATTTATCTTACAAAGTTACACACTCACAAACTTTACCTCTTTATTGCATGAGCGAGCGAGATTTGGAAAATTATAATGAAACATCTATGTAGCGTATTTTTTTAAATAAAAAAAAACATTTGTAAACTACAATTGTAATGTAATAAAATGAAAGTAGGTATTCTAAAAGTGCTTTCTTTCAAATAAAAAAACAGAATTATCGAAACTGGTTCACTGTATAAAGAAATATCTCTGAAAAATTTACATAATATATTATGTAATGTGGAAATAAGAGCCATGATCGCCCAGGTGTTCGGCTCTTATTTAGAAAGAAAGAAAGAAAGAAAGAAAGAAAGAAAGAAGACATTTATTCACTACACAAAAGACACACAGAGATAAAGGGAGTAGATTTTTATATATTTCCAAAAGGTTTTATGTCAAGTGCGTGCTGATGAAATTTAAACCTTATTAATTTACGCTAAAGTTGTTATTCGTATGAAATCATTGCATTTCATTTTGCACGGGTGATTAGCGGTCGGTTTTAACAATAGGGAACAATTCCATTAATCGGCAGATAACATTTTAAGTGGATTCCTACTTTTTTAAAAATGTTTACTATACCAGGTTGCAAGTTATTAGTAATGCAGCAGTAATGCGGCTTATTATCGGGGAAAACTCGAAACTATCTTCGAGAGTCGATTTCTGAATTATATTTAGATACATACAAGTGTGTGCGGAACCCTCGGTGCGCGAGTCCAACTCGCACTTGATCGGTTTTTTCCTACTTACAATGTTTTTATAAAGCGAGTTATCCTTATACTGCTCCAGTCTGAAAAGACAGCGAAAATAAACGCTCTCATCAAGAAAAATTATAAAATAATAATTAAAATGGGGTGCGGTGAATCTATGGTTAAATACTTATTGTTTATTTTCAACTTAATCTTTTCGGTAAGTTTCCTTTTTTAATTTACTCTATTTGCCTGTATTTTTATGGTGTTGTAAAACCTATAAATGAATGATTTATTAATAAATAAATATTTACGGTCAATCTTCCACAAAACGACCTAGTCCCAGGACTAAGCGCTTGTACTATGGGTATCTAGAAGACGATAAACATACTTATATAGATAAATAAATACTTAAACACATAAAAACATCCATGACTCAGGAACAAATAGGATGAGTACGAATCCTCATCACAAAAATAAATGCCCAATCTGGGATTCGAATGCCAAATCGGGCACTTTATGTCAAGCACTTTATGGCTTAAATTCGAATGAAGAAAAACCCCGCTTTGACATAAAGTGGCCATGTCATACACTATTACAACGTCGAGGCCCTTATAATTGCATACCGTTTTTAAAAAAAAAATTCGTGCCGCGTTTTCTACACCGGTTATTGTCGTAGCAGAGGTTTTCTTTCCGAACCAGGGCTGCTAGCATAACTTGACTCTCGACTCTACTCGCGCGCGAGATAGACTGTCCGTCACTTTCTGATTAATGCTGTCAAAAAGTGACAGATAGTCTATCACGCGCGCGAGTAGAGTAGAGAGTCAAGTTATGCTAGCAGGACTGTGGTAGTTTATCGGCATTCATAGGTGCATGCATGCCTTCATTGAAGAATACATAAGTGCAAAAGAGGACCTAGGTAAAGTAGAAAATAAAAGCACGTCTCGATTTTTTTTCAGTTTGCTGGCATCGTTTTACTGGGGTTAGGCACGGCTGGGATCCTAAAAGTCCAGACAATCAGTAATGGAGTCTTTAAGGGCGATACGCATACGCTGCCCATTTTAGCTATAGCGGTGGGTTCGTTGGTATTCTTCATTGCCTTCTTTGGGTGCTCCGGCGCCATCATGGAGAGTGACTGCATGTTGATAACAGTAAGTCAAACTTATTAACCGCTTTTAAGTCTTACAGTGTGTTAAAACAGTGTCATGATGACACACCGTATATCATAGCCTTAGAGCATACATAACTGTACGCTTACCACGAGTGGCCATCGAAAGCATACAATAGTTTACTTCCGACGCCATCGAGCTAACGCGCTTCGACTGCTCAGGATCGGGAGCACTGGAAAATGTGGGAGGAGGCCTTTGTGCAGCAGTGGGACATTACGGGCTCACAATAATAATAATAATTTAAAAATAATAATAATAACTGTACCACTATTCACAAGAACACCTGTAACTAAAAATAAGTATTCCAGTATATAAACATATTCTATTCTAGAGATAAACGTCCTTCATTCTCAACAGCGAATCCTTACGAGCTCTGGCGACCTTACTCACCACCAGAACACAACCACCACATTACCAGCCATAATAACTACTTGGTCTGTTGGTCTACAGGCCAAGTAGTGCTGTTGTGATGGTTGCGGTCATCTGTATAGTGGAGGTATAGTTGAGATTATTTAAGCAGTCCGACTTTATAATAAAACTGTCAATGGAATTTGAATCTTTTACCTTCGACGGCAGAGTTTTTTGAATGGACACTTTGATGCAATTTCATCAACTTAAATAAAACTAAGTATACCTACTTCCCCAGTGGACATGTCTGAAGGTCGCGGGAGTCCGCTGGATGCGGGTGGCGCAGGATTGGTCACTTTGGCACTATTTGGGGAAGGATATGTCCAGCAGTGGACATCTTTCGGCTGATGATGATGATGATGATTACTTGCCCAGTTGGGCTGCTCCAAATACGAGCGAGACGATATTTCGCGGTACCCTCTAAGCCTTGTTACTGACTTTTTAATTGTTTTAGTTCTCGGTCTTCATGGTACTGCTGCTTATCGTACAGATAGCTGGGGTGGTAGTTATGTTTACGGTGAAGCAATTGATTGAAAGAATGGCAGAGAAGTTAATGAAAGATGACCCCGAACTGTCGACGAACCAAGCACTTACACTCGCCAAAGGAGCCAGGATTATCTTCTGTATTATATTCGTGGGAATTGGAGCTTTGGAGGTGAGCATTTAACAGTTTTACAGTGGCACCTTTTCAATATCGTAACCTCAGAGTCGTATAAGGGAAACTGATTTTACCCCAACTGGTAAACAGTGTACCATATGTGACGTCACGCGGAACTTTAACGGGCTACATCTTCATTATTTTTTGTTTAATTGACAAACTAAAAAATACGTGTCCAATAATTTTGATAATCTAACTGACGGACTAAATGGTAGGAAAGTAGCCAATTTTATTAATCACTAATACAAGGTTATTCGATGAACAGACATGAATAATACAATCCCTAAATGAGATGGATTGCCAATCGCAATAGATTGCGTTCCTTGCCTGACATATGACGATGTTTTCCTTCACCGAAAAGCTAACGGTAAACATTCCGTAACATAAGTTCCAAAAAACTCATTGGTACGAGCCGGGATTCGAACCCACGACCGCCGCTTGACAGCCGCATGCCTGAACCCCTAGGCTACCGTAGCTTCGACACTACGCTTTTTCATGAATGCTGTATAAAATATAATTAATTATAGACAATTGGGAATGGATGAAAATTTTAGAAATGGCTAATAATTTTTTGGTAATAGGAATAACCTTAATTAGCAACAGAAAAAGTTTCAGATTTTTCAGCTGGCTTACGTTTTGGGTCAGGGACGACACTTTCATTATCGGTCTCATATTACAAAAAAAATATCTTAAATATCTGTGGTAAACTGACACTAGCATATGATGTTGACAGTTGCGCAGCAGCTATATTTGAATGACAAATAAACCAGTGTCAGATTACCACAGGTATTTATGATTTTTTTTTGTAACATGAGACGGATCAAGGATAGTGTCTATTAACCGCCCTTGACCCAAAACGTAAGTGAAGAAACTGTTTATATTTTTCAAAAATAAGTGACGCAGCTGAAAAATCTGAAACATTTTTCTGGTGGAAACATACTATTCAATTGATGCATATAGTTCAAAAATTATCTTTTATATAATAAAAGATAATTTTTGAAGTCGCACTAGGTATGTAATATGTTATTATGTATTAAAAAAAAGTACGCTGCATGAAAGCTTATATTTAACATTATTTGAAGCCTATATTTTATTACACCTTCGGGTAAGACATAGCGATACTAAGCTGCATTTTTTTAACACCTGTATAACCTGTGTTTTCACAAATAAATACTTTGAATTTTGAACTTTGGTGCTGAGGAAGGTTATTCAATCAGGCATTTCTAAAGTTTTCATCCATTCCCCATTGAGGACATTTCTTTTCTAATAAGTAGTACCTACACATGATTCTGCAGTCATTAAGATGGTTGCCAATTGTTACTTATGACTGCATGTTACGTTCTGACAAATGCAAGTGCTGGAACTGAAAAAATGCTAACGAAAAACTAAAAAAGAAAAATCCTGAGAAATAGAGAAATGTGTAGGAACACTTTTAAGTGAAAAAGAGACTATTTTATGGCCTATAGAGAACGTCCGAAACTGTAAGAGTAAAATGTGTCAAAAAAGCGCAAGCAAAAAACTGTCTGGTAGTCAGGAGTCGTTGCATGGTTGGCCTTATCACGCGACAAGTGACAAGATAGGGGCGTCGTCTCGTTCTATCGAACGGTGTCAGCCAGTAACGCACGCTCTATCCTATCACCTATCGCGTGACAAGGCCAACCATGCTACGGGGCCAGAGCACAAAGTCGGTATTTGTTTGCGTTTGTTTGCATTTACTCCTACAGATTCGGATAGAGTATACCCATGACATTTTTCACTTGGCCTCGACATTCCCTCCACCTCCTCATGGTCTCCACTTGCCTTTGGCTCTTTCACGCATGCAGTTTCTTGATGACAAATTCTTAAATACGTCCCAGCTTTTCTCCCTTTCTGGGCAGGCTCTACTTGATTCTTCCTCCCCAAATGGGGCTCGACGTCACACGACGTTACTCGGCGTCGAACTGCTCACTGGGGTCCACTGCTGTCCTCTCTTGGCCTCGACAGTGGAAAACCAGCATAAGGGCCGGCAGATGGACGTATAGTATAGGCGGATGATTTGCACTTTGCACGTAGAACTGATGACCGTTAGAGCGGAAAGGTCTCTCTCTCGAGTGACGACTACGTACTGAAACGTGCATTGTGGATAGATCCGTCACAAGGTGGACTGATGACCTCATGGAAGACGGAGTCCGCTGGATGCGAGTGGCGCAGAAGCGGTCATTGTGGTGCTGTTAAGGGAGGCTTATGTTTAGCAGTGGACGTTTTTCGGGTGACATGATGATAATGTGTGTTTCGTCGGTTTTCAGCTGATAGCCATGGTGTTCGGGTGTTGCCTGGCGAACCACTTGAGGGCCAGGATGCGGGGCTTCAGCAGCGGCAACGTGATCATGACGCGTTAACAATTTACGACAAAAGGCCTAGGCCAGTGATTGATCCAGGATTTTAGGTTTAGGGGCATCGTTTGTGCGTGGGGGGGTTAGGAGCTCAAGCTCTGGATCCGTCACTAGGCCTCAACCACCACTATTTGGTTTATTGCTTCTGTTTCGCATTTCAATATTCGTCGGCGCGCTTAATAAACGTGTCTGCGTCCACCCAAAAACGGATAATATCAAAGTTACTAGCTACAATTTTATGTATATATTTTACAATTCATGCGAAAATAAAATTATTTCAATGATCGACGTTACGTCATTCCTCATTCAGCATGTCTCAAAAGTGATAAGGTGACTTGAGTCTTGAGTTTTAGGTGTATCCTTATTATACTATAAGTATGATATATTATTTTTTTCACATTTAATGCATTGAAATGGCGATCAATAATTGAGTGAGAAAAAGTGGTAGCTGTTACCGTCTCCGGAATAATATTGTTCACCTTTTGGTCCTTCTGACACGTTAGCTTAGCTCGGCGAGCGAAGCAGGAACACAAAATATATTGAAATGCGAATTGGATTATTAAGCTTCTGTTGTATAAAGCTGTTCAATATATTACATTAATTTTGCAAAGCTGTTGTTTTGTTTAGCCCAAATACGTTTATAATAACATAAATTCATTCGAAGGATAAAAAGATATGGAATACAGTGTGTCCCTCAAAGTAAGTGTTAGGTACGCAGGTGAAAAATGATTGTAAAACTTGGTTTTGTGAAAAGTAAACATATAAGCATTGTGTCGCTTACAGTAAGGATCGAGCAAGTTAACAGTGGATAATGATTTTTCTGGCCATTTTAACCCTATGAGCATCATAAAGATTTGATTTAAAAATATTATAACGAGACAAACAACAACTGTACCCTTATTATTCTTAAACCTTAAGACCTTGTAAATAACATGTTTTAGTAATAAATCATTTGAATTTGAACATTGAACATTGAACGTCAACATTTTTGTCTAATTCACAAACGACGTAAAAATCTTTATGTGCCTGTCGACTATAATAGCTAGAACAGGTCATAGCTACCCCTGTCCAATTTTATCCAAATTTACAGGAATATCCTGGATAGGTATGTAAAAAAATACGGTTGTATGTACCTAACTTTAATTGGAAAAAAAAATGTTGAACCACGAGGAAACACATCAATGGCCATGCCAGGATAAGCGAAGTGAATCATCCCCCAGCGAGTTTGGGCTTGTAATTTTATGGATGGTGTTGGCTCTACATTAGTAACAAATATGCAAAATTACACGCCCAAACTCGCTGGGGGCAGATTCATTTTGCTTATCCTGGCATGGCCTTTAATTTAACCTTTAGGTAGTGAGTCTTACATTTGTAACTTTTGCATTAGCAAATAATGCATTTACATATACCGACCTACGAACGCATAAATAATAATATTTAAATTTAAATTTAAATTAAATTAAATTAATTTAATTTAAATTTTAATTTAATGTTTTAATATGTTTTTATTACATATTTGTTTTAATGAAATCATAACCAAAAATCAACATAAATATTTTGATTGATATTTCAATATTTTTCTTTTATTTAAATATAAGTCCGTTTCAGAGAAAACCACATACATAAAGCAACACTGCTAAATGTAGAACCAATAATCTTCTGAAAACATTTGAATAAAATCTATTTTAATTATACAAAAGGGAAAAAAATATTGATATATTTGGATATTAGTAGCAACGACGTTCTACTCGTATGTCCGTGATATATTGCTTACAAACTTATTCAACAGCTGATTAGACATTATTTCATCGATTACACCCTACTAAACTGTAATGTGTTATAACAATGTCGTTATGAAAAGTTTATTACGTTATCTTAAATTGATTTCCTTTAGTCGAACATCAATCTCTCCCTTTTAGTTTGTCGGATCTCGGTCACCGCGCAGTAATGTCATCAATCTTGTCCCAGATCCACCCTTTACTAGTCGGTCAACCGTCTAATCCATTATTATTTTCTATGAAAATAAATTACTAAAAAAAGTTTTGTTGTATATTGGAAACTATGGCGCATCACACACTGCCGCCGCAGCCGCGTACAAATTTCGCCGCACGGAAGCACGGTGCAGTGTGTGGTACCGTGCGGATTTTGTATACAAACTGAGAGGTACCTACTTGCATACAACGAGAAAACTTCCGCGCCGCACTCCACACCGGAATAAGGTACGCGAGCGTAAGTGCTGGCCCTTATTTAAACAAATCGACAATTGTCACCTTTAGAATGACTATTCGACGAAGGTACATTGTTGGGTTCACAAGTAAAGGGTTGCTGAACAGCATCGTTACCTATCCCGAATGTCGTTATCAGGTGAGAAATGTTATGTTGGTGAAGTAAGCAGGAAAATGTAGGTATGTCCAATTAATGACACGTCACCGCCGCGTATACACGGCACGGTATCGTATTTTCTCGTCCCATTCGTTTTTCGTTCAATTCTTACGTCGTTTCGTTCTGTATTCGATACTCATTCTTTATTCGTCTTGTTCACTATTCACCACTATCTTCTTTAGTGCAAATCTGTAATTAGTCTTTCTCTTAATAAGTCTTATTCGTATTTCGCCACGGTCTTTCTTCTTTGTTTGTCTCCTTCTTTTTTAGTATCATTAGCATGCTATCTTAAGTCACTTTGATTGTTGGTCACTCTCTCTTTTTTTGGTCTTATTGGCAATGCGTCTTATTCTTTTTTGGGCACATTTGCTTGTCGTTAATAACTTAAGTGGATTTCTCGACTCGAGTAAACCACGTCATCGTGTATCAGACACGCTTAAGTCTTCCGTGCACGAGTAAACGATATGCAGCATTCTTCGAGCATGACTTTATTGGATTAATTGTAGTAAATGATCTAATAATGATGATAGTGTCGTACCGAGAAAAGATAATCACAAATAGCGAATGAGACAAAAAACGAACGCACGTACTTAGAATACAACTAAAAATGAATGAGACTAATAACGAACGTGACCAGCACTGAAAGTTTAAAAACCGGCCAAGTGCGAGTCGGACTCACGCACGAAGGGTTACGTTCCGTACCGTTATCTATAAAAACGGCACAAAAATCATGTCTGTTGTATGGGACCCCCAGTCCGACTCGCACTTGGCCTGTTATATAGTATTTGTTGTTATAGCGGCAACAGAAATACATAATCGGTGAAAATTTCAACTCTCTAGCTATCACGGTTCTTGAGATACAGCCTGGTGACAGACAGACTGACGGACGGACAGCGAAGTCTTAGTAATAGGGTCCCGTTTTTACCCGTTGGGTACGGAACCCTAAAAATGAGGCAAATGACGAGAGAGACAAATAAACAATGAGTCTAAGGAAGACCGTGGTGAAATACGAATAAGACTTATTAAGAGAAAGACAAATTACAGATTCTGACCAAAGAAGAAAGTGGCGAATAGCCAACAATACGAATAAAGAATGAGTGTCAAAATCAGAATGAGACGAAATAAGAATTGAACGAAAACCGAATGTGACGAGAAAATAAGATACCTACGGCGCTAAGCTCCGGTGAGGATAGAATACGATATATTGGGATATACGATCTTCGATATACCGGGAGTGCCACGGGTACGTGTTAGAAGGGAAAGCACTATAACTAGCGGCTCTGTGAGCTGTAGACCTCGCGAGGGGTCCTAATTTTTTTTTTTAATTTTGTAAATTTAAATTCTGAATTGACAAAAAGAAACTATATATCATTATTGAACCTGCTCACAAAATTTAACGAGAATTGTTTAAGAAATGCGACCTGCAGAGGATAATAGCTGGATAAACGGACATACAAAAGAAATTTGGCCTAAGCTGAAGCAGAGAACTTCGTTCGCTTTGCTCTCTCATTCAAATATTGAACATTGAAGAAATGATTTTGTTTTAAGTGTGGCTTCACAGATTTTTGTTAAACTTAGATACAGTCACGGACTTTAATCGTTGAGCCATTTAGAGCACACTTTTTACTGGATATTCATAGCTTAACTATTAAAAACCAAAATTAGTTGACACCCAAATGGCTCAACGATTAAAGTCCATGACTGTACTCGTGTAAAGCTATCAACTTACTTTTTATTATTAGTACAGATAGATAAGTTCATTCAGTTGGTGCTGATCCAATATTGTATTATTTTCATAATAAATCCCAGAATAACTTTTATCCAATGTATCTAAAACTTACACATATTTATTTACGAAGCCATAATCTGGCTCATAAAGGTTTTGCCACGAATTCGTCAAACCGTCTGTCTCCACGAACAGCCTGTGATAGAAAGGGATGCATTTATAACCAATGAGGAATTAAAAGATTTTCGGGAATAAGAGATCTGAAGAGGTGCTTATATACGTTTAATTAAGCTTTTACGTTAAAATGGGGAGTAATTAAATGGTTTCCTTCGCTCTTTCACCTGCTCGTGTTGTTGAAGCTTGAAAATACACGATGTTTTCTAAGCAACCTTAGCGGCTTCTACTCCAGAAAAAATAACGTTTTAGAAACATTAATTATAATAGCGTGTTTTTTGTTTATTTCATTTTAAAACATTATTCTAAGATGCTTTATTCAAGAATCCTACAAACTTTACATACGGAAGTAATTTTATAGATTTTATAAAGCATTCACTGTCTTTATCTGCATGAATTATCTTGAATATTATAGACCAAATATAAATTAAGCAAAATATAGATTAAAACTATTTTTTTAAATTAAGTTTTGCCGTTATTTCTCGCTGGCTCAAATATTATATATGTACTTCTACCTTTCTTATTTAGTATTGAGATACACCAGTTTGTTCGTGTATTTAAAATTATACTATCACATATTTCCATTCTAATATGAATTCTTTTTTTCCAAGTTCGGGCAGTATAAGCCTTTGAAAAATCTCATAATTTTCAGTGCATGCTCTTTATTGTCTAATATCGTGTTTTGAGAATATCATGTTTTGCGAAGATGATATTCAGCGACGGAGGGGATCGATTCGATGTACCTACTTTGCAATAAATAATATCCCAATGACAGTAGTAGCAGTAGATAGTAGGTTCTATCGAAGCATCTCGATCAATATGTCAAAAGAATTTTGCTGGATGGCTAGGTCGCCCTGACCACCGGAAGCTTAGACCCCGCCCTGCTGCCGGCGGCACCCTAGGTTGGGTTTTTATAATGATTGTATGTTTTATGTGCAAAGTTTTAAAAACCTAACTTAAGAAAAAAAATGAGGAGTACCTTAAAATCGCAGGCCCAAAATTCGCTGCCACAAGGCACATTGTTAAAGAAGACATGAACAATTCGACAAGTAATCTCAACACGCAAATGAGAAGAAAATTGCTAAAGAATGGAATCCGCTATCCGTTGTCGGTCCCTTGTTGCCTTGTTAGTCGCTGATTACATAAAATGAGGAAAATTTCAGGGAAATTTGGGATACATTCACATTCTCTGCCAAGAATGGCTACGCGCTACGCTCGTAGTAGTTGCTCCCATACAAACATTTGTTCCTCTCCAAAAATGCTTCGAATGGGCATCGTAAAAAAATCTTAGGTCACGCCCTTCCTCGCCGCCGACGCCGACTCCTCGACGCCGATCCTCGGGCGGTCATTTTCTCTCGTTTAGACGTTTATTCAGTGCTTAAATAGCGCGCAGTAAATTATCTGTACTCTGGGTTTTTTTTAATGGCTTTTACTCCTTGCTATTACTGAAAAGCTGAGAGCGAATCGCCTACGGTGGTTTTTTTTTTTTTTTTTTTTTTTTTTTTTTTTTTTAAATCTTGTAACCAGGAATCAGTCCCCGCGAAGGATACGGGCGACTGAATCCGCGATTACTTTATGGTAAATGATTTCTAATATAACTAGTGGTTCTGTGTATGAATGATGAATGATGGTTGTAATGGATGGTGGGTGGAATGGGGAGTGAACTATGTGCCATTGAACTTTTTCAGGTTATTAACTATGGAGGTGGCGAGTTTGCAAAATGAGGCTATTGTAGTTTCTTTACTAGTGATTTCCTGCAGGTTGTATGGTTCTATATGGAGATTATGACAGGTGATTTCGTGGTTGAATCTCGGGTTTGTGAATTTCGGGCAGTATTTTAAAAGGTGGTCAATGGATTGTGAGGTGCTTCCATCGCACGGGCAAAGGTCGTCGGTGGTTATCTTGAAGCGGTATAGGTAGGATTTGTGGTAGCCGTGTCCGGTGAGAATTGGTGGTATGGACATGTTATGCGGAGGGATGATAGTAATGTTGCTAGAAGGGCATTAAGTATGAATGTTGAGGGTTGCAAGAGAAGAGGTAGACCAAGGAAAAGGTGGATGGACTGCGTGAAAGACGATATGAATAGGAAGGAAGTGTGTGATGAGCTGACGGGCGATAGAGAGGTATGGAAGAAAAAAACATGCTGCGCCGACCCCAAGTAAATGGGATAAGGACAAGCGAATGATGACTCCTTGCTATTTTAGCAAGGTGGATTTGCCAATATCAGTTTTAGAGGTGACATTACACACGAGGAGAATGTTCGATATAATTTTGTACTGGCTTGACTGTCAGTTGTCAGTTGACAATGGCAGCTGACGGCTTACTGATACCGCACCGAATCCGCTCCGGAAGTGGTCTAAAATGTGTAACGGGTTTGATAGCTTGTCTTATGTTCCGGACATTCCGGCGGTACCGACTGACAATTGTTTCCTATTAAATAAACGATTCCCTTTTGTTGTTTAAATTTAATTATTGTACCTTAGTTTACACGATCCTTTGTATAACGTCACAATAGGGCCTCATTTGTCAAACTGTCAACCATACCGTTACGGGGCGAATAAATATTTTGGAACAATACCTGTATTGTTTGCGTTTCGAGCTAGTCATGTGGTTTATATTTTCATAAGGCTGGAAACAGTGCTCGACCGACGTCAGCGCGTATGGTCGGTCGCGCGTGTTTTACTATGGCCGCTTACGCGCTGACGGTGAGCATATGTCTGAACGCACATTATGCTTTCTACAGCGATAGCTACGCCCGACCGAGCATACGCGTTGACCGTCGGTTGAGCACTGTTTCCAGCCTTAGATTTCGGTTGCTGGAGTATTTATGTTTCGGTGCCACACTGCCAAAAGGAAAAAAAACGGTACCCTTATAAGATCACATTGTTGTCCGTCTGTCTGTCTCTCTGTCGAGGCCCTTTGTCTCGAGAACGCATGTCGAGTTGATATTAAAACCATATACTCTACAGTCTCTTGAAGCTGTGAAAAAATCAAACTTCTAAGTTAACGTAAAAAAAGATACGGCCATTTATGCCGCAAAAAACTGAAAGGAATCAAAATTTATAGGGTATGACTCGCACTTGTCCGGTTTTTTTTCTATTATATTAACATACATCCATATTATAATTTATAGCAACAGAAACTAGTTTCCGACCTAGATATGGCGGATCCAATTGTGTAAAAAGTTTCGTGTTATTCCGGTATGGAGTTTTAAAATAAGATCCAAACTGCGTTCGTATGGAGAGTTGACTTGAGTCGACCGCGATGGGGACACTTAAGGCTATCATGGCGTCTAAGGGTAGTTTGTTTCAAACCATTAGTAATTGTAAGTTACTAAAAAAATATATGGGAGGTTTTGACAGCTCTATGGGATGACAACTGATGGCACCATATTTAACTCATTCGTGGCTTAGCAACGCTATGTATGCTACGCAGCGCTTTTCAGCTTTTTAGCGGGAAATCGCTTGTGTAGGCATCGACACATTAACAGCCAAAAATCGCTACGCGCTACGCTCGTAGCAGATCCGTGGTTTTCCTCGTAATTAGTATAAACGGTGTAGCGGAAAGCGACTACGGCGTAGGCACCCGCTAGACGGGTAGGAGCCCGTCTAGCGGGTGCCTACGCCGTAGTCGTCTTAACACATAAATCTTAACACTAACAAGTGTTAAGATTTATGTAGAATGCCTACCCTGAATATATGTATATAAAGAATCCCTATAAAATTTATTTCATTCTTAAAATTTAGCATCCCTCTTTGTAAAATACCTGCCAACTACTCAATATATCATCATCATCATCATATCAGCCGAAAGACATCCACTGCTGGACATCTCTCCCAAAGAGTGCCAAATTGACCGGTCCTGCGCCACCCGCATCCAGCGGACTCCCGCGACCTTTACCAGGTCATCAGTCCACCTTGCGAGGGGCCTAGCCACGCCGCGCCTTCCAGTACGTGGTCGCCACTCGAGAACCTTTCCACCCCAACGGCCTTCGGTTCTACATGCAATGTGCAATGTTTGTTTTTTTTGGCTTACTGTACAGTCAGAAATGTGACCCCCCTGCAATCAATCTTCTACGTAGGCAGGGTCGCGTTTCTCTACAGCCGACCGTACATGTGTACACTCAAGAGCAAAAAATAAATACAAAGTGCAAGTACCTACCCGTTAGCTGTTATACACACGCACACACAACGCAACTTACATTGCTATGCGATACTCGTATTGCTTAGGGTATCCTAATTATGTATGTACAAGTTTATCGATTGTGTTCCGGAGTGGTATTCTGCAATTAAACTGCACACATGTAAATATTTTGATTCTGCTACTCCGTGCATTCAGCAATCTGTCCGTCCGTCACGCCGGCGCTTGCATAATTAAGAACATATTACGCGGGTGACGTGGCCGGTCAACATTTACCTAATTGGTTTAGACGCGTTCGGAATTTATGCCCAGCGTTCCACGTAACATTTTATACGTACGTAAATATGTACAGTCTGCATCATGGCGTGTATACATTTATCGACCTTATCTTTAAGCAATGAGGAAGCCACCAATAATGTCTACATGCTGCTGACCGTATAAACGTCGTCACTGGAACAAACATGACTCTTAAATATAACGCAGGGAGCGTACATTTCATGCCGGTTTCGTCATGAAATGTACGCTCACAGGATGTTTCAAAAAACGTAGTGACACGACTTAGTAACCGTAAACGAATTTAGTACCTTTTATTTTATTTTATTTTTAATTACTTATAGGCCACAACAACGTGTCTATCAACGTTTGATTATAAGTAATATATAGTTTCTGAAATAAAAAATAAGTATTTAATGGGTTGGAAAAAAAATGCTTTATTGTGTAATATTATATTATTAAGTACTATCGCTCAGTTTCGTCTTCTCCGTAGTCAACAAGTTGGAAAAAAGAAACGCACTATCGTTTCAAATTAAAACATAATGAGATGAGATGAGATGAGATTTATTGTTAATAACAATACTGTACCATTACATACTATGCCATTAAATTTAAACGAAGGGAACACCATATTATCTTCGTCATCCACAACGGAAGAGGTTGATTAGATAACAGTGATTAATCACATTTTTAATTATTAGGTACGGATAAATAAACTTTCGTTATGCCGTTGCTCTTTTCAAACTTTTTCCATCCTGTATGTAGCTTGACGTCATACGCCTGTCATCGGCATGAAATGTACGCTCCCTGGAGCCGTAGCATGGTTGGCCTTATCACGCGACAAGTGACAAGATAGGTGCGTCGTCTCGTTCTATCGAACGGTGTTAGCCAGTGACGCACGCTCTATCCTATCACTTATCGCGTGACAAGGCCAACCATGCTACGGGGCCTGATGATAAGCCAAGTATTTAATGTAAGTCACAATTTATCTGCTTTGTGGTAGGGTCAGAGACATTATTTATGACATTAAGTCCGCCTTTAGTAGTAGCCGTATTTTATTCTTTTACCCAATAAAGACTAGATATAATATTGATTTTTTTTTTTTTTTTTTTTAATGATATCATTGTTATCTATTTTATTGAAATAAAAATACAAGATTATAATTAACATTAACTAAGATAAATTAAAACTAAGTTAAATCTAAAAACCGGCCAAGTGCGTGTCGGACCACGCAAAACGAAGGGTTCCGTGCCTATTAAAAAGGTCGTATCGACACAGAACTTTTACGGCACTTACGTCCTTTTCTTTGAGGAAGGCAGTTTTTCAGCAATATCTCGAAAACCTCTGAACCGATCTTGTTCAAAACAATTTTCGGTGAATGAAATTAATAAGCCCTATGTCCATGAATTTTTCCATATTTTTAAAATACACCGTTCAAAAATGGGGGGGGACAGAATTTTAGTGACTTTCGGGGCGATTATCTCCGACCCTATTCACTTAATCAAAAAAAAATGCAAAGAAACTTTATATTTATTTTGAAAAGCCTATCGATTGATGTGCCACACGGGGGGTCACAATGAAAAATTTATTTTTGACTTTTAGTTTTATGTATGGAGTGCACCCCTAAAAAAATTTTTTTTTGTCATTTTAATTACAAAACTATGTAGCGGCTAACAAAATACACCTTTCTTCAAAATTTTATTCAAATACACCTTATAGTTTACGAGTAAAATGCCTGTGACATACGGACAGACGGACAGACGGACAGACGGACAGACGGACAGACGGACAGACGGACATGACGAAACTTTAAGGGTTCCGCTTTTGCCATTTTGGCTACGGAACCCTAAAAAGGCCCTCGAGGCATATTGTTATTATGTTTGTGATATCAGTACGAGAAATACTTTATAAGGATAGTAAAGGCCTGAAGGTGCCCGTGCGCCTCTGACCGCTTATTTAAAAAAAACCCAGCAGCGAGATAAAATATAGTCTATCCATTCTGAAGGTTGCTTCTATGAAATATTTTTTTGGAATAGAATACCCCTAAATATACAAACACTCTTAAACTCGCAGATTTTTCCCCTTTTTAAGGTTCCGTACCTCAAAAGGAAAAAAACGAAACCCTTATAGGATCACTTTGTTGTCCGTCTGTCTGTCGTCTGTCCGCCAAGACCCTTTATCTAGGGAACGCGTGAGATATCGTGTTGTCATTAAGACTATATAACCAAGTCTACAGTCCCTTGAAGTTGTGATATAATCAAACTTCTAAGTTAACGTAAAAAAAAGATACGGCCATTTATGCCGCAAAAAACGTATATTTCGACACTCTCAAGGAAATCAAAATTTATAGGGTACTTTCCGTTGCCCTAGAGCTTTGTAATTTGGCAAGTAATATCGTCTTATACTACAAGTACCTACAGGGAAAAATCTAAAAACTATACATTTTGTAATTAAATCACATTTTTTGTCTTTATTTAAAGTACGTAATCAAATCAATCATCGACGTTAAGCAACGGTATGCGCGGAGACAAGATTCCTGAACTATTTATGATATGTACAGTCAACTACAAAGAGATCGATACGCCCAAAGTTACAAAAATATGTATACACGACCTTAATGTTAAGGCAATAAAGTCGTGTATACATACTTTTGAAACGTTGGCCGTATCTTTATCTTTGTAGTCGACTGTACCTACTGTACGGAAACCCACAGTGGGCGAGTCCATCTCGCACTTGTCCGATTCTTTATATTAGTACATATAGTCCAGTCAAGTGTAAAAATATGGGTGCACACAACTTACTCATAAATATATCCCATCGCTCTTATATCAGCGGATTAAGGTTTCAGTACATATTTATGAGAGGATTAATTTGATACATATTTTCGCACTTGAATGTACACAGAGTAATTTCAATAAAATTGTCATCATAAACTGACACAAAAAGCTTCCTTCGATCCTCCTCATAACCTGTTAACAATTACTACAGATAAACCTAGCTCAAAAAGTTTCAAGGGGTTAGATTTGCTTCATCTCTCCCATCCCAATCAATCACATTATGAATTCATTACGTTTCGCTCGCCCGCTCTAACACGCCACCTGGTGCAAGTGAGTACGCGAAACAGATTCAAACCGAAAGCGATGTGCACAAATAGACTTCAAGGGCCGGCATTATCAGTGCACCGGAAGCACGTAGCGGACCGGAAGTAGGCTCTATCGCGGCCGGAAGTGCGTGCGCAATCAGCTGCCCACAGATTAGATATAAAGGACATTAAAAGTGGTTTCAGGTGGTGTATTCAAAGAGTGTCAATGGAAAGGTGATACTTGGACATCGCATTGGGTCCGTAGTATAAAGTCAGCGTAAAATCAATTTTACAGTACACATGGTGTTACTTTTCCGCACGAGTGCGGAAACTAGCACTTTCCGTGCATATGTTGAAACTTTAAAGAGCCATATGTACTGTAAAACGTTGTACAATACACGTGCGAATAGGTAATTCGCAACTCATGTCGATTTAAAACACTCCCTTCGTCGTGTTTTAATTTATCGCCACTCGTTGCGAATTTCCTATTTTCTGCACTTGTATCGTAAATAACTATTTCTACGTGCGTATAAAAAATAAATACGGGTTTATTATCTCTTATAATGTGGCTACATTCGAAGTATTCTGTATGTCGGCATTATGATTACGGATAATATGAGGCCACATTTTTTTTTATCAGTGCGTCTTTTCTGTATTAATGACATACGGAGCCGAAACGTGGGCAGGCGCTGTGCGTTTTGCCCACCACTTTAACCCCAGAATACCCGCGCCCGTTTTTGTAACGCGAGTGCCCGAGTACTTTCAGCATTTTGGAAAATTCCACCTTCAACGGGATTAAAAGGGGTGCAAAGTTAGTACAAAAGAAACTTTTTCTTCATCTAAATAGTTTCTTTAGGCTCATCATAATAATTTATTGTCTAACACCGTTAAAAGTCGCATTTCAATTATCATATGCCAAAGGGCATAAGATAATTTTGTTTTCAAATTATACAGATAGCCCCGACTAATGTCTACTCCCTTTATCTCTGTGTGTCTTTTGTGTAGTGAATAAATGTCTTCTTTCTTTCTTCTTTCTTTCTTTCTTTCTTTCTTTCTAATGTGAGCAAATCTACTGAACGGATTAAGGCAAACATTTCCAGTAATGTAGCATATCAAACATTTATAATGTGCCTTTAATATGTAGTTACATAATGAAAAAAATCCAATTTAAGCAGAAACGTCTCTTGATGATAATTCAAATATTTATATTTGCAAAAACAAACATTTCGATTAGGATAGGTTTAGCAATTTAAACTAACTAACTCATCGCACCTTTTAAGCTTAAGCACGAACGGATTTAGATATAGCTTAGAGATAATTTGAGACCCTTGGAAGAATAAAATAATAGTTTTTATCTCGGTAATCATCCCTTAAAATGGTAAAAGTTTGTTTGGGACAGCGATAAACAGCGATTGCATGTGCTTACAATTGGGAATGGATGAAAATTTTAGAAATGCCTGATTATTTTTTTGGTGATAGGAATAACCTTCTTTAGCACCAGAACAAAGTTTCAGATTTTTCAGCTGCGTCAATTTTTATTGAAAAATATAAACAGTTTCCTCACTTACGTTTTGGGTCAGTTACGGCACCTTCCTCGATCGGTCTCATATTATAAAAAAATATATTAAATATGTGTGGTAAACTGACACTGGCAATGATATTGACACTTGCAGCAGCTATATTGATCATTACCAGTGTCAGTTTACCACAGATATTTAAGATAGTTTTTTTGTAATTTGAGACATATCAAGGAAAGTGTCTATTTACCGTTCTTGACCCAAAACGTAAATGAGGAAACTGTTTATATTTTTCAAAAAAAATATTTTCGCAGCTGAAAAATCTGAAACTTTTTTCTGGTGCTAAGGAAGGTTATTCCTATCACCAAAAAAATAATCAGGCATTTCTAAAATTTTCATCCATTCCCCATTATTTAATAACATTTTTTTCTCTGAGACGATCGACGCCTTTAATTTCTTTTTTGTAAGTATAAACCTACAATATTAAAAGCAGGTATTGTCAGCATTTGCAGGCAATTTTGTAGGCGACGTTGCATATTACGGTACACGGGGGAAATTAAGCTGGCCCAGACGATTTATTGCGAGACAGTGGGGTTTAGTATGATATTTAAGTGCATGAAATACTGTCTGCGAAGTATCATAGTATGAACTGCGGTGGAAACAAGTGCAGCTATAGTCGATCACGTAACTCATTGTACGCGCGTCAGGTAGATTTAAATGACAATTTTAGTATTGGAACATGACAGTTACATTGTCCTAACGCTCGGTCAAAACGTTACGTGTTGCAAAAATCAAACTGTCAGAGGGTTTGACCAAAGTGTTTTATCGACTATCGATAAATAAATGTCACTTAATGACACATCGTCAAAGTAATGAAATCAGGCTTTTGGATATATACAATGTATGTAAGCATAATGGTAGGAATAAAACAGAACATATTTTTACCAACCATTTTAGTAACACGGCACGGAAATTACTTATGACAATCAAGCGACGTAAATGGCATATGCATGTGACGTGGGCATGATTTATTTTAATATGGAGATGCAGGTTGCATATCAAAGAGGTCAAATGTAACAGAATAATCGTATAAGTCGATATGCGATAATATTCCGTAACATCGATAAGTGGAATTGTCGATAATTTGGTCATTCCCTCTGACAGTTTGATTTTTGCTATGAAGAATTCCGGTCCTTGGTAATCGGGTCGTTCTTCTTTTTTACCGACAATGAACCGAGGTTTTCCTTTTTTTTTGGTTTTTGAACTATCGAAAATTGTGATTTTGAAGTGCGATTTAAAAAAAATGCATTGGTTTCCTCATTAACACTAATTAAAGTTTCCTTTCCGGCCAATATACATATTTGTTTACGGTTGGTTTTTAAAAAAAATAAGTGACAAAGTGGACTCTTTCAGTGGGGACTACATTTTGGTTTACCACTCTGTCACGGACTTCTACGATAAAAATACGTTTAAAAAAATGCTAGTTAGAGAAACTAAAATATTAAATAATACTAATTAATAAAATAATATGGACGTTCATTTTCGAACATTATAAAACCGTAAAATCATTACTCAAATGAGATGCCGCAGTAAGACGAAGGACAGGCTATTGTCGGTCGAAAAGAAGAACGACCCAATCACGTAACGTTCCGAACGCGCGTTAGGTAGATCCAACTGTCATTTTTCCATATAAAAATTGACGCTTAGATGCACCTGACGCGGTTACAATGCGTTACGTGATCGACCAGCTGGTTAGGGTGTATGCAGACGTACCAGAACCACACTACAAAGACAACACGTGGTCGGGCGATAATTTATATGAAAATATATACGGACGACCGGTTAGTTAGTGGGTACTGACGCTGCCTACGAAGCTGAAGGTCCTGGGTTCGAATCGCGGTAAGGGCAAATATTCATGTGGTGAACATGAATATTTGTTTCTGAGTCTTGGATGTTTTCTATGTATTTTAAGTATTTATATCTAATATGAAAATGAAATGAAATGAAATATATTTTATTTCCGGAAAAAGCAATACAGAACAGAGGCTATGGTCCCACACTAGGCTGGGCCTGTCCCGTGGAAACCAAACAGTACCGATTAATTAACAGTTTCACCGCCTAAAATTAGTTAAATACCTATTATGATTAACAATTTACGAGTAGTCGCAGTAGAAGTTAGTGGAAGGTTACAATTTTATTTTACGTGTGTGTGTGTGTGTGTGTGTGTGTGTGTGTGTGTGTGTGTGTGTGTGTGTGTGTGTGTGTGTGTGTGTGTGTGTGTGTTGTGTGTGTGCGTGTGTGTGTGTGTGTGTGTGTGTGTATGTGCGGGACAATGAGCGTTATGACACTACCTGAAGTATGATTTCTGACTGTTCATAATTCGAAGATAGTAAAAACGTTAATAATTTCTTTTTTGCTTCATGGACGCTGCAATGTCGAAGTTCAATCACTTTTGCAAATGCGTTATAGATGTGAGGAAACAGAAACCCAGGAAACCGCTGTGCAAATTTGGTCTTGACCATCGGAACTGGTACTTTAAAAACTCTTTTACTGATCAGGTCCCCATAGCATGGCAGGTTCAATGTTATCTTATGTTGGTACATGGCAGCACGTAACAGGAATAACCTACGAACGCTAAGTACCTCCGCTTCTCTAAATAGGTCAGCAGTAGACAACCAGCGAGGCTTCCGCAAGTCAATATACTATATCGTTGTCTAGCACCCATAACACAAGCCTTATTGAGCTTATTATGGGACTAGATTGATTTGTGTAAGATTGTCTCTATTCTATATATGTAGTTCTATTCACACGTAACCACTGCGTCACCACTTTTTGCCGCTGCGTTGCGGTGTGGTTGTGCCGACACGGCGACTTTTAGCAGCACTACAGTCCTGATAGCATAACTTGACTCTCGACTCTACTCGCACGCGAGTTAGACCGTCCGTCACTTTCTGATTAATGCTGCCAAAAAGTGACAGATTGTCTATCACGCGCGCGAGTAGAGTCGAGAGTCAAGTTATGCTAGCAGGGCAGACGCGATCGGTACGAGTGATTTTGACAGGTGATTTGTGTGCGTGTCCGTGAAACGCGTGTTTATAAGTCACTGTGTGTAACCGCTCTAAGATAAAAGTACAGTCAAGAGCAAAAGTAAGTTATCACTTTTGTACCTTATTCCATTGCGATAAGGTGAAAAAATGATAACCTACTTTTGCTGTTGACTATACCAGTGTTTGACACAAAATCCACTGAGAATGCCTTGTAAAGCATATTCAAATATCACATTTATACTTGACTGCCATTCCAGGGTCGTATTAATTGGACATATTGAGAAAATGAGTTGAATAGGTGTTGCGTGACGTCATAAGATACAAATGCATTTGAAATGCAAATGTTTTTACGATACACTCCATATTCGACCTAAAACGATCTTCTTACAGGTCATTTTGCAATTTTAGTTCACCAGAAATATTCCGTTGCCCGCTGTGTCAGATATTTCCTTAAGGACCCATATATTTGTCTTACGTGTTGACATTTGCTAGGATATGTTTTCCTTGTAACAGTATCCCGTGACTTCACGCGTGTTTTTGTAAGTGGTATTCTCGTGGGTACTATAGTTTATACGGAATAGAATGCATTGTCTCCTAGTAAGGAAGTTAACTATATGTTTATGTACCTATGTAGATGTGGGCTATAACGGAATTAATTTCCTTACTGTTCAAGCAGAACTACCTATACGAGTTAAATCCATACTAATTGAACGAGCGAAGCGAACTTAGTTCTCCGTTTGAGCTGGGGCCAAAATTATTTTGCTGTCCAGATGTCCTGCAGTCGGGCTATTCTCCTCTTCAGGAGGCCTTTTTCAATCAATTTTCGTGAAATTTAGAGAGCAGTTTCAATAATTATATAGATTTTTCGATTCAGTTTTTCAACATATTGTCTTTGTTTTTTAAAGACGGGCTCGCGAGTTCTATACAGCTCACAGAGCCACTAATATTATAAATGCAAAAGTAATTCCGTCTGTTTGTAACTTTTTAAAGGTTTAAACCGTCGAACAGATAAAATTAAATCCGGTATGGAGATAGTTGGTCATAGGCCTCCCACAAAGAGTGCCAAAGTGACCGGTCCTGCAGCAGGGAACGTCTTTCGGCTGATATGATGATGATGATGATGGTGATAGTTAGAGGCACCTTTAGAGTCGCACCGATTGCAGACAAATCACCGAAAACCGCCTTCGTGGCCATACCAATATGGCCACGTTAAAAGACGCGAAAAAGACCATGTGGTACAAATTGCGCTAAACCTATCAGAACAGAAAGGAGGTAGAGCTAGAGGCCGCCTGCCATTGTCCTAGTGGTCAAATATACAAAGAGACCTTAAGAAAGCCCAATTGCCAGAACCGACAACCCAAGATCAATTACCTTGGCGCAGGAAAGTGAGGAGACCCGACCCCAAAAAGCGGGATCAGGGACGGAAGAAGAAGAGTATGGAGATAGATACCTTGGGAAGGATAAAGGATAGTTTTCATCCCGGAAATTATTCCATAAAGGGGTGAAAAAGGGAGTGGAACATTCCATGGGAGTTCACTAATTGATGCGATTTGTGCGAAAAGTAATAAAGCAGTTAACAAAAAAGGCGATTAAGATGATTAACGAGTATAAGCGAACAAAGTCGCGGGCAAAAGCTAACTTTGGAAATTACAATATTGTAATTTAAAACAAAGTTTTAACAGACTTCAATTCAATATTTTTTACGTGAAAATTTCCAATTTAAGTAACCACATAAACTGCTTTCCAAAAGCAAATGCGTGGATTATTTCAGAACCTAAATCGCTGTATCGCCTATAAAATTTGACTACCTACTTATCATCGTCAGATCTTGAAGTGATCACCATGGGAACACCTGGGAAGGATAACCTTTCAAACAAAACTGAATTTTCTAAATCGTCTCCGAGTAATCCGCCAACCTACATAAAAAATAAAATATTCAGTTGAATAGGAAACCTCCTTTTTTGAATTCTTTTAATAAAAAGAGGCATTACAATCAAGCGAGATGTCAATTTTATTTTTCTGCCAGAGGTACCCACCCAACAAATGTACGGGGCCTGCTTATATGTCACAACAAATGTGCGTCTCATTGTCCTCATTAATATCATATTCGTATGCCAATGTTGAATCAAATTGGCTTCCTGTTTCCATTGCTGGGGGCGTTGGGTTCGTAAAGGCACATTATCTTGCCATGAATGAGGTAAAACGGACGGGAGAAATATTTCGGGTTCTTAACTGAATGATTTATGACTTGATGGTCCAGCGTGTGGGCTTGAAATTTGACTTTAAACTTGCGTGGGCTGTTTAGAATTATAGTCCAGATCTAGACACTAAGCTTCTTATATGTTACTGAATGAATGACTGTAATTTGTGTGAGCCTAATAAATAAATATCAGCCGAAAGACGTCTACTGCTGGACATAGGCCTCCCCCAAAGAGTGCCAAAGTGACCGATCCTGCGCCACCCGCATTCAGCGGACTCCCGCGACCTTTACAGGTCATCAGTCCACATTGTGGGGGCTGTGGGAGACTCCAACAATAGTTAAGTTGGTACAAACTTTTTTATATAAATGTTAGCTGGTCTTAAACTTGCTTTTACTACATTGTTATCGGTGGCACGATGGCGCTTCCGGCTTCTTGTGCTAACCTCAATGGTCGCAATACATAGTTTCCAAGGAACGAGTGTTTTTACTTTTGCTGCCCATCCCACAACTCATAAACGAATCAACGCATCATCTACATGGTCTACGTCACAGGGGTTCTACCCACTCCGCGCCTTCCGGTACATGGTTGCCACTCGAGAACCTTTTCGCCCCAACGGCCATCGGTTTTAGCGATTCGGATGGCAATATCGGTTACCTTGGTTCTGCTTGGGATAGCCTAATTTCTAATGCGATCACGCAGAGAAACTCTTAACATAGCCCTCTCCATTGCTCATTGGGTGACTTTGTCCCTTCTTATGAGGTCCATAGTAAGCGACCACGTCTAAAGCGTATTACGTCTAAAGCAGCCATACTCAACCTTTTTTCAACGAAGGCCGCAAAGACATTTCAGCTAAGGAGCCTCGGGCCACAAGGTGCCTACATATTTATGGTTTTATACTAGGATTGCATGGTGGATGGCGGGCCACTCGCAAAAACTCGGCGGGCCGCAGGTTGAGTATAGCGTCAGGGTCAGGTAGATCTAAATGTCACTTTTTATATGGAAAAAGACGGTTAAATTGTCCCAACGCGCGTTCGAAACGTTACGTGATTGCAGGTCTAAAGTATGTGTAGGTAATATGTATGCATTAAAACAAGTATGTATATCATTGCTAACTATCTGTCAGCCATTGCGTTGACACCCGTCACCGGACGACTAAAGTAGTCGCTAAGCGTTTCACAGAGCAAACACAATTTCGTGAAAAGCGGCACAGTGAGCCGAAACAAGGGTCATAATGGGTATTTTATTAAATCCACGGGATCGTGTCATTTTTCAGTGTGAAACACGGCCGGGGAACCATGCGTTCTCGTAAGCAGATTCATATTCCGACTTGATGCTCTCTAAAAGGCTGCGCAAATCAGCGGAGCGTAGCGCAGATCACTTTAAATTTATCAATGTATATTCTTATATATTTTAATCACATTAAGGTATTTTGAATGCTCTGAGACTGACTTCGGATCACGGGGGATTTCTACTCTGCGGCATCGAGGAGCATGTTAGAGGATACCGCGGCGGTAGGTGCGCTGCGCGGAGTAAATCCTTATAGGTGATCTGCGCTGCGCTCCGCCGGTTTGCGCAGGCCTTAATGCGCTCTGACGCCTGATACAAAAGGAACCGTCACGGTAGAGCGCATCAGATGAGTGTGTATCCTAACGTACTAAATGTATGACATCGACATTGTTCTGTCACGTCACGACACGACACGTGAGATAATTAAGCCGGATTTATGTGACGTGATGCCCTCTGATGCGCTGACGCCTCAAACCCTGTCACGTCCATATCAGATGAGCGTGAATCTTACTAAACCGATATCGTCCTGTCGGGTCACGACACGACACGTCAGATAAGTATAATTCCGGATTGATAAGTAAAATGGTGAATATAAAATAAATAATAATTAATTTAAATGGTATATACACGGTGGAATATAATCGGTGATCAGGAATCCAAAAATCTTAATTATCAATCTACACAGAAACCAATACGTGAGATCTCGTGCAATATAGCTCACAATCAGGGATGTAACAGAGTTCTGCTTCTGCTTCCGCAAATGCGGAAGTTCCGCTTGAATTTACACTTCCGCATCGCATCCGTTTCTGCTATTTTTGATGCGGAAGTCATAGCGGATGTCAATTTTTGATATTTAAGGGGTTAATTAATGAGTACAATCGAGAGAAATGCATTCCCATGAATGAGGACCCACTGTTGTGGTGGAAAACTAATACTAAATATCAATCGCTACATGCCATTGCGCGCCAATATTTGTCGTGCCCGCCAGGTTCCGTGGCGAGCGAGCAACTTTTCAGTGGTGCAGGCCTTATATATGATCCACTTAGAAACAGACTGCAGGGAGACAAGGCGGCGAGAAGCTTTTGTTTATAAAATACAATTTACTACTTTTAGAATCACTCCAATTGACTTAAGTACATTTGTTATGTAGGTGCCTACTGCCTACTAAACTAACATGGGAAACAAACTTTCTTTAGGTAAAAGTTAGTAAGTGTTATGTTCTTTAGTTAAGCAATGATACTTATGTTACATTATGGTAATAACACGATTAAGTGTTTTATGATTACAATCAAACTAATTTTATTCCTCGTTTAATTTAGGTAACCAAAAGTAATATCCCGGTACAATTCAAAAGTGCAATTTTTATTTTTTAATAAGCAAAAAATATATTTTTTATTTTCTTAATACCTTAAAGTTCTAGGTAATGCTCTTTTTTATTTTTAATAGGTAATAGTTTCCTTGTAATGTCAAAGCCTGATGATTTGTGTTGATTCTATGAAAACCTAATCACTGTATTACCTACTGGGTAAAATTTTATGTTTTTTTATTTTTTTAAACCTAAAATGTCTCACATTTTTAATGCTAAAATAAAAATTATTAATATTTAGATTTTTTTTCTAAACGGACCTGCATTTAAGCTCCGCTTCTGCTTCTGTTTCCGTTTCCGTTTTAAGTTCCGCTTCCGCTTTCGCATCCGTTAAACTAAATTTTAAACATCCGCTTCCGCTTCTGCTTCCGTTAAAACCACTTCCGTTACATCCCTGCTCACAATCTAATTAACATCGGTAAAATGTACACTGACTGAATAAATAGACACCCTACTTTTATTGAAGGGAAGTTACTCGTAAGTGTACATACGTCAAGTGCTTGCTGGCTTTGGCGGGAAACTAGACAGATCAGACGTCAATAAATGATTGCCGCCATTTGTTATCTACGGTTCAGATCAGACTAAACCATTAGTAGGGTGACAATAAATTTTAATTAAAATTTAATTTCAACTTAAAAATTAGTTATGATAAAAAAAAAACTTGGTTCCACTTAAGTACTACATAAACGTGACCGCCATCGATTACTGAATTAGAAAAATGGGTTCCTGTTCACCGATTATATTCCACCGTGTATATGGCTAAAATATTTTAACAATCGTATAAATTATTATATTATATTATACGCTTTCTTTTAAGGCGGTGAGCGAGGAAAAAATGGACCAATATGAAGCGATGCGCAAACGCGGCCAGCTACGCTATTGGTGGATTTTTCCTCGCTCAACGCCTCGCAACCTCGCACAGTGGTGGATACTCACCCTAACGGATGATCCATAGTACAATGTGCCGAGTCCGTTCCGAGCGACAGCCAGCTCTCCGTCATCGTGTTCTCCATATGTACATTCACCGATGCGCTGACCGGCAGACGGTGACATTGATTAAATCACTAATGTATGTAATAAACTCTAGCTAGAGCATACACGAATCGGAATAGAATAGAATATTTTTAGGTGCGATTTTACATAGCTTCGTATACATTTTGAATTTCACGAAAGTGAGTGAATTTGACGAAATTGTCATAACAATAGGAACGCGCACACTCTTCGTGAACTGTAAGTTCGAGATAGATTTTTGCGATACGAAATTTGAAATCTGTATACGCTGCGTTAAAATCTCAAATACAATTTATTCTTGTGGAAATACGACCAAAAACAATCTACCTAGGGCTTGGAAGTGCCAGACTGTAAGACTACTCATGAATAAGTTAAGCTTTACCTAATTAGACGAACTAGCCTTGTGTTAACTGAATTTTAACTCACCACATTGCCCCCCTTATTAAAAATCCACAGCCCGTAGTAACGCAGGTGCCACGCTCAATAAAGTAATTCTATATTCCGCTTGAAGCGTACGTAGACAGGCTTTTATCGACTTTACGGGGAAGGCATTATGAATATGCCACAGTGAATATGTTAGCTAACGAAGTATTTTAACTAGTCTCTTAAGAGCATAAGCAGGCCTCGGATTATTTTTCGCACGGTAAGATGAAAGAAAACTATGGAGTCGATATTAAAATTAAATTGTTATTGAAATAAAAATACAAGATTATAATTAACATTAACTAAGATAAACTAAAACTAAGTTAAATTTAAAAAAGGCCCTCGAGGCATTGTACCGAGGATGCTGGCGGCATTTCCTCGCTGAATTGCAATGCTGATGCGTTGCGCGAGAAAGCCGCCAGCTCTTCGGTCACCAGTTACATCGACCAGACGTTTCGCGATTTCTGCAAATAACTTATGCGCACTGGGACCCCACGGATCGAGGGTCTCGACGCCAATGGGTACAAAGTCGTACTCTCTGCCGAGGCCTCTAATTGTTATTTATATTCATACTCATACTCATTCATTTAATTACGAACGAAATTAAATTATAAATAAAATAAATCATTACAATAGAAATAAATTATATTTTAAATTAAAAAAAACATTACTTTCGTAATGTGCTCCTAGTTTCCAATACCATAGAGCTTGTAGATAGGAACGAGTGCCTCAAAATCTTGACAAGGTATGGCACGTGTATTGTCCATTTCAAAATTAAAATTGTAAAACGAGTAAATAATGACAACTTTTTAACTAATTTCATATAGCTACAGGGTAAATGTAACCCTTCACCAAGCGAAAGGCTTAACACTTCTCAAATCATACTACATAAATTCATTTTAATTACATTAAGTAAGATTAATTCTCGATTAATATTTTCGATCTGTCAACCTGCATAAGGGACAAAAGTATTACGGGACTAAGAAAATTAATGAGTATGAGTATAAATATGAGTTAAAGTTTAGTTTTAATATCGACTCCATAGTTTTCTTTCATCTTACCATGCGAAAAATAATCCAAGGCCTGCTTATAAGTCCCCAGCATGCTCGACTTTCCATGGTGATTCTTGAAAGTGAGAAAAAGTACCCACAGAATTCAAATAACTAACCCTCAGACCAAGAAAAAAAGATAGACGGAGCAATACGAACAACCTAGTGAAACCGGTTTTTTACCAAGCCAAATAAGTTTAGCACACGCTCACGCACACATAAGCAGATTGAATTGCAAAAAACTCAAAATTGGTGATTTTGACAGCATTGCGAAACGTGCTGAAGAGTTTTGTGCTATTTTGTATGTATACGTGTGCGTGAGCGTGCGCTAAACTTATTTGGCTTGGTTGAAAACCGGCTTCACTAGGTTTTTTTTTTTCTTGGTCTGAGAATTAACCTTACTTTTTTTTACATTACATGTCCACGTAATGTAACTGGAGCACGATTACTTTTTTCTTTAGGGTCGAAACAATACATCAAACACTCAAAATATAATTCCCTGGTGCGTCCATTCGCCATTTTGTGAACAATCTACCCCAAAAACAAAAAGTTGTGGATCGAAATCAAGGAATGCATTGAGAACAATTATTAGAATTTTAGTTATTGATTAGAAATAAATAATATGGGTCCTGTTGTTATAGTTTTTTTTAAATCTATAACCAATCTGGTTTGTCCGCAGCGTAGCGTATCATTCCTTTGGTGCCTTACTAAACAACCTACTAAAACGTCTTCCATTCCACCTGTCGTATAGTTGAAATTTTTTGAACTGAGCTGATATACTTATCTTCAAAACAATAGCATTCAAGGTAAACAATACGATTGTGTGGTCAACGCGTGCAAGAAATTTAATATTTTTTGCAAAAAAAAGGTTACCGCCACATAAAATGTTCATACAATAATGAACTCCTATATTTTTTATCATTCCCCAGTCAGTTAAAATTTTAAAGTAGTATATTTTTGTAACAAATAGACCAAAAGTGGTGCCTATTCGATAAACATGCCTTATACAAGGGCCTCCTAAGAAGGCTCAAAGTTACCCAAAGGGCAATGGAGAGGGCTATGCTGGGAGTATATCTGCGAGATCGCCGCTCAAATAAGGCTATCCGCAGCAGAACCAAGGTAACCGATATGGGCCTCATTCTTATGAGGCTCAAAATTAAGCGACCACGTTTCCGTGCCATACCTACGTCATCACTGGCAGTACATAATAATAAATACATAGATTACATAATCAGAAGTATACAAGTTTTCAACTCGATTGGACTTCGGGAAGGTAATCTAGTTTTATCTCTTTCTCCGATACCCAAAGGTTGTCTGGAAGAGATCGCTCTTCAGCGATAAGACCGCCTGTTGTCTACCTCTACCTACATGTTATTGTATTGTTTCTCTCTGTAACTGGTTTGTGTGCAATAAAGAGTATTTGTATTGTATTGTATTGTAATCAAATGGGCGTGCAAGATTTAACCATCTAACAAACATCGGAAGTCAAGATAACAGCTTGAAACTAAGAAAAAGACGTATAGAGATCGCAAAACTTTATAATAATGCCACAAGTCGTCCGTAACATTACAGGAAGTAGATATAATGAAGGTTGCTTGATCACGATACCCGCTGGACCTTCGTTGATTGAGTCTCTTAATCACGGCGGTACAATAGGGTCGTCAGCCGAACCGGGATGATTGTACAGACGAGCTAGAGTATCCACTTATATACCTTATTCCCTTGCAATACGGTCCACGAATGGTCAGTAAACTGAATTCTCGATGGCACATTCGGCATCGACGCTTTCGCCCCGTCATTAGTCCTTGTTTGTGATTGGAATTTCCGTGATCTTTATGAGGATGTTGATTTTTTTTATATCACGGTGGCAAACAGTGTCTGATTATAAGCAGACACCGTAGTCTATGACGCTTGTGTCTTAGGTGGAGTCACAGTGTCATCAACCCTTTATAACCTTTATTGATTTGTCGATCCGTTTTGTTGACAGCAAGACACAAATGCAGGACGTCCCTCACTCTCGATAACGTATTCTCTGGTGTCTGAAACTCTGGTGACTTGACTCAACACCGAATACAACACTAAATGTCTACGTTGTACCTAATTAATTAGTCGTGTCATTATGACTGCATTTGTCTGAAAGGTACAGTAAGGGAAATGTACGTACCACCGTAGAACCCTGTCGTAATTGACAGGCCGTCGTCATCAAACTCGAGGGATACATCACCTTATTGCGATAGGGTTCTACGGTGGTACGTGAATACATTTCCCTTATTGTAAATATGACCTTTGGGCTGCTCCAAATAAATAAGTGATGACATTGCGGTGTACAGGATTTGAAAATTGCTACAAATATAGATTGTTACAATAATGAATTGCTGAATACAAGGACTTTTAACTTAACATAGGTAGTAACTTAAGGCCATATTTAAACTGTATTCTTACAAATAAAAAAAAAGATTTTGAAGGGTCCATTATTAGGACAATGTCAAGTATTGTGGTACATTTGCGACAAGAATACTGCAAACCGTGGCACGGCCACGAAACCGAGCATTAGACGCACCCGCATAAAAACGACATTAAATGTCGCTACGTCCCAAGAGCGTGATCGCATCAGAAATTAGGCTATCCGCAGCAGAACCAAGGTAACCGATATAGCCCTCCGAATTGCTAAACTTAAGTGGCAGTGGGCGGGGCACATTGCACGTAGAACCGATGGCCGTTGGGGCGGAAATGTTTTCGAGTGGCGACCACCGGAAGGCGCGGCGTGGGTAGGCCCCCTCCACAAGGTGGACTGATGACCTGGTAAAGGTCGCGGGAGTCCGCTGGATGCGGGTGGCGCAGGACCGGTCAATTTGGAACTCTCTGAGGGAGGCCTATGTCCAGCAGTGGACGTCTTTCGGCTGATATGATGATGATGATGATGTCCCAAGAGAATACATCGGGAGGCGTATCTATTTAAAGAGGTACGTGGATATAAATATAAGAGTAATGTAGACGTATTTGCGAAATAGGTACGAACTTACGAGTAACTTGCAATGTATGTATTGTATGGTACCTAACTGCATAGGTAGGTATGTATCTATGTTTGTTCGGGTGGAATCTTGCACCTCAATTTTGAAGCAGATATCTTCAACCGATTGAACTGAAATTTTGGGTTTAAGTATATTTATGATGACAATTCAATACTATGGTACCATCGAGCTGAATTGATGACGGAGCCAGAAGCTAGCCATGGGAATTTAAGACTTAACAGACGTAACCCCGTTGAGTTTGGGCTCGTTAGAATCGCCTCAACAAGTAGTTGATTCATATTTGGTACAAGCTTTTATAGCTTGTACCCAATATGAAATTTTTGACAGAGAATTTTTCTTCTTATTGTAACTGATTTTTTTAATATGTCTTCATCCTTTCTCTATAGACGCTGATGTCCTGAAGTATCGCCCTAGGATGCCAAGTGGCAAGGAGAAATGACGGGAGGTGGACGGAACGGGCTACTGAATGGTGGCCAAGGTCATCAAAACTATCAGTGAGCAGACCACCAGCTCGAGGGTCAGACGATATCTGCAGGATAGCAAGCCAGCAGTGGATAAGATTAGCACAGGACCAAGGAGAGCGGCGTAATAAAGAAGAGTCATTTACTCAGCGCAATGAGAATGAACAGGCTGAATAGATATATAGATAGCTTATTTGGTTTTCATGCCGCCCACTCGTTGTCTGTAGTAAATATTCTGTCCCTTCTTAAACATTACAATTATTTGTACTAAAAATGTACGCTTGGACAGAGTATAAAATATGTATAACAAACATTTCAGTTTCAGTAGTTTAATGCGGAAGATCAGGTCACTGAAATTCATCTGTTATCGAAAGCTACCCTACTTACTCTATTTCCACATTTGGCAGTCGACAAAATGCTTGTACAATCTCACTCTAAATCTCATTTCAACTCAAAACCACAGGTTAAACATCTCCCAGGCGTAACTGAAGACGTTACGGGAAACACATGCACCCAACTGTCTAGAATTTTAATTTGGCTAATGCATTTCGAGTCTGAACTTGACAAACGAGATAGCTGCTGGGAGTCCATTTGAGACATCAATTTCGCATTTAATTGGGATTCTCGCTCTCGCTTTTACGCGCGCCGACTACACGTGTCTTAACTTAGTAAATAAATTATTTAAAAAAAACACGTTCGCGGACAGTAAGTCTCAGCGAATGTCATAGACCAAACAAAACCTTCAGTTAGCGACCACCTGAAGAAAACAAATTCTACCCTCCTGCCGCCCAGATTTTTTTGCCCAAACACTAGATTGCAGCCCAGAGTCCTTTTTATAGGTTCACATGGTTCCGGCCCAAGACCTTTGGGTGACAATAACTTGATTAAGCGTTGTTGTAAGAATGTGTGGTTTTTATGGTACCATAAGGCATATGTGTAAAAGGCTTTCAGACTGAAAAAACTCCGAAATCGAATGTCTTTTTTTTAGGTCTCTGGGCCGCAACCAAAAAAAATGAAAAAATATTAAAACGTTTGTTTAAGAGTTAATTTAAATTTATTATATGCCTATATGTTAATTTTTTATGCTTCAGTAGTATTATTTTATTAAATTGCAATAAATCGAACACTCTGCATATATTTTGTTATTATTATTATTTTATGCCTACGTCTGCCACATGTTATCATTTATCCTGGTCACATCCTGATTATTTTTCAACCATGGCGTTTAGATTGTAAGTTTACTGTATATATTTATTACCAATAATACATTGGAAAATTAATCAAATGGAAAATGAGCCTTCAATTACGCACCAAAGTTGACCATGTCGTTTTTATTTACTAAAACGGGGTAACCGCCCGTAGACCTTTTAAAATCCTATATAGTTTCATGACCGGATATCGGAGTTTTGATGGCGGGGATAAATGCAAGGATGAAATAATAACCGATTTATCAGTACAAAAATCAGTAATTATCGATCAAGCGTGTAAGCAATAAAATAAACATCGATAAGTAAATCAATTTATCGACCGCTATTTCGACTTTGCATTTATTTTTGGCACCGAAGCTCCTATGAATTCTGACTTTCTAATAAATAGTTTTAAAGTTTCATATTTATACTAGCTTTTGGTCGCGGCTTTGCTCGCGTTAGAAAGATACAAAAAGTAGCCTATGTCACTCTCCATCCCTTCAACTATCTCAACTTAAAAAATCACGTCAATCCGTCGCTCCGTTTTGCCGTGAATGAGGGACAAACAAACAAACAAACAAACAAACACACTTTCGCATTTGTAATATTAGTATATGGACTTTTTCATGTTGACCCATTAATAATTTCTCATGTTTATCCATCCATTACTCAAGCTATATATTATGAACCCAAATAATTGTTATTGCAAACCAAAATAGCATAGCGGTTGCAGCCCGTAGACCTATTAAAAACTTTAACAATATATACGCCCACAGACCTTTTAATAGGTCTCCCGATTATTAGTTGTTATATTTACAATAATATTGATTGAATGCATGAAATAAATACGGTAAAACTAAGATGAACATCTTCGGCAACACTCACAACAAAAACACATGCGAAATCTGCCGAGATATCAAAGAAATTCACAGATTTACTTACATTGTCCTCGACGCCGGGCCATTGTAATGGAGGTTACGCCAAAACTGACAGATGAAGTTTCACATTTTGACATCTAGTGTCAACGTCAAATGTGACGTATTCGTTCAGAAAGCATTCGAATTCAATACGCGGTAAATTTTAAGTTTTGTGACAAGATGAATTTGAAGTCCTTTTAAAAGGTATGCGGGCGTTAAAAAGTTATAATTGTCATTACGCTTGGGCCGGAACCACTACTCATGCGGAGACCTTCTGATAGGTCATTGGGCGGCAGGAGGCTACAGACCCGATTGAAACAGCCGTATGTATTTTTTGACTCGATAATGCTATAGTGTTAAGCTGGGCATTCATATAAACGCGGTGCTGCACAGACAAATAGATGCACGTAATATTTAGAGTTCATTCACGGGCGCAACGTAGGTATAGCTGTCACTTGGTCGTGATGATCGTGTGTTGTTTCGACAGTCACTGACGTGCCATTTCACTGCGACGAATGGACTCTTTGGAATCTTCTCTCTTGTGGCCCTCTTCCAAATGGATGGACGTAATATTGTTCCAACGTTGAATTTTGACATTCCATTGGGATTGCCGCTGGCGCATCGCGATGGCTGGCGATCCGTTTGGATAGACAACGCGCCGCGTCAACTATCTTTAAACGCTAAGTTTGGATGATTTTGGCGCGGCGCGGCGCTCTATTGTTGGAACGGTCGCGAATACCCAGCTATACAGAGCGCCTGAAACATATTGTGATCAAATTGGAATGTGAAATGCATTGGCCTCTTGGATCAAATGTTGGCCAAGCTAGATATGTTGGAACGCAAACATAAAACTGCGAAATCCGAAGGTATCTCAGCTTAAAATGTTTTTTACTGTGCCATTATACGCTTCATACAGTTGTTGCGCAACATTTAATCAGCTGATCGATTGCGTTACGTTACGTACGTTAGGTAGATCTGAATCATTTTTTGTGTGGGAAAAGAACTATACATCCTACACTGGCGTAAAAAGGGATTGCCATACTCGTATCTCTATATCTACTTGACCGACTTTACCTCTGCAGTAAGCACATAGTGTACTCACTAAGACTTGTCATTTTGACACGAATAAACCACTTGGCCTCTCCTGCTTATTACGCCGGTTCTTCTCGAGGCAGAGGTTTACTTTCCGAACCGGTGGTAGTTTATCGACATTCATAGGTGCATGTAATATGCCTAAATTGAAGAATAAATCACTTTGACTTTGCTACTTTTTCTACAACCAGCAATGCTAATTGCGTCATACATTATGAGGGCCAGAGTTTATGAATCGCACAGCAGCAAATTAGTTTCGCCCGGTGTAGCAGCCTTGTGTTTATTTTAAAGGGACGAAAGGTCCGAAATTAATCTGTCTCAACTGTTTTATGGCTCCCTTGGAAGCCGTAAAATAATTATTTGGGTGAATCTTTGAGTTCGTAGCTAAATGAAAATCGGATTAATCATACGTTTTAAAATATGAAACGGGAATTTAAAATATAAACAAGGGACTGTTCCGCTTCGATTCTTTATCGATTTATTTCATTTTGTCCTAATTCAATTACAACGTACTGAACTACGTGTTACGTATAAAATTATTATATTCGGTTGTCCCCAACTTTGGTGCATTAGCAAAAAAAAACTACTACGGGGAAAAATATAGGTACTAGATCAGGTATGCCCAGATTTTATCGCGTACAGTCTTTAATATAATATTATTTCTGAAACGTATATGTCCTACATTCACAATTTGTAGAATCGGGACCTTATAATAATAGTGATGGTAACCTGAAGACAAGAGAAATTATGAAGTATTGAAAAAAAGGTACCTAATAACGGGTTAATACTCTAACTTCTCATAGGTTTTCCTTTAATCTTTAGGCAAGGAACTATTATCCATATTTTTTTCAGAATTTTAAGCTTAGTAGTTTCAGAGATAAAGGGGGGGGGGGGTGGTCAATTTTTGTATTTTGTCCTAAATTACTTCAACTGTGTTTTCGCTAAAATTATTAAAAAAAAACTGAAATGCTTACAACAACACCTTTCATTTGATATGTCACACAATACAGTTTGCGAAACTTTTTTTTTTAATTTTCCAGTTTACCCCAAAAAGTGTCCCCCTTGTTCAGAATTCATTATTTAATTTACTTCACGCGTCCATCTTTGGGTCACCAATTTACATATGTATACCAAATTTCAACTCAATCGGTCTACAGGTCGGACAGACGGACAGACAGACAGAGTGATCCTATAAGGGTTCCTTTTCTTCCTTTTGAGGAACGGAACCCTAAAAAATATGTCAACAGTGTCAACCGCGACGGGGTATTTGCACGACGGAGGCGCACCTAAAAGCGAGTTTAGCCGAAGCAGAACGAGAGTCTGACAGAACTGTGATGATAAAGTCCGTGGTATAATAGAAGCAATGGCAGGGCGTATGGGTCGTTCTTCTTTTCGACCGACAATAGCCTGTCCTTCGTCTTACTACGGCATCTCATTTGAGTAATGATTTTACGGTTTTATAATGTTCGAAAATGAACGTCCATATTATTTTATTCATTAGTATTAATTTAATATTTTAGTTTCTCTAACTAGCATTTTTTTTAAACGTATTTTTATCGTAGAAGTCCGTGACAGAGTGGCAAACCAAAATGTTGTCCCCACTGAAAGAGTCCACTTTGTCACATATTTTTTTTTTAAACTAACCGTAAACAAATATGTATATTGGCCGGAAAGGAAACTTTAATTAGTGCTAATGAAGAAACCAATGCATTTTTTTTTAAATCGCACTTCAAAATCACAATTTTCGATAGTTCAAAAACCCAAAAAAAGGAAATCCTCGGTTCATTGTCGGTAAAAAAGAAGAACGACCCGTATACTAATTAATCGTTGACGCACACAGCGCGTGCAATGAATAGCTGAAATTATTCCCTGTCAAAACTGTAAACAGTGCCGACTGGTAAATACTCGGGAGGTCGATCTGTGAGACAAATTGGGATGATTTATGTGTTTTGCAAAGTTTTGGCGTAAACAAATCTGTCTTCTGTTAACGAGTCACTTTTCAATATGATTTAAATGACCAATTAATGACAGCTGTCACCTTTTGGAAAACTGTCCACTTCCCAAGCAACCCGATGTTACATATATGTGATAAGTCCCTTTATACGGGCCAGGTAAAATTCGATCTAATAATATGACAATGTCAAAAATAAATACTTTTGTTGGATACAACTTTTCTAATTTTATCTGTTACTGTTTACGGTACATCCGATAAAGATATCAAGTTACCAAGAAAAAATACTGTGATACAATGTACTTAAGCCAGGAATCGAACCTGTGTCTTTGCCGATCCAGGGCAGCATCTTGACTAATTGAGCAAAAATATCACTAGTCACAGTAAATATGGCTACATTTCCTAGAAGTGGCAGTGAAATGTGTGTTCATGTTGCGTATTATTTATACCCAATCACAGTTAAGGGGATCCCATACGCCATGACCTTCGATCTGAATCCCTTAGTTTTTTATGTTTTTTGTGGCTTATCATATTAACAACAACAGCTTTAAGCAATATAGTACTTCAAACATCACTTCTTCTCTTCGACATATTTGGCATCAAAGTTGAACAATTTTAGACCAAAAAACAGGTTTTTTGGCCATAACTTTTGTGTGAATTAGTTTAAAATCAAAACCCTACACACGTTTATAGAAACATCAGAGACGAACCCAAATATGTAGATTTCGATCTTTCACAGCAATCTAGATGCGAAAAAGGTGTTTTTTTAGACAAATGTTTAAAAAATCATAGAAAAAATTATTGTTGTTTCTTTCAAAATATGGTATACAAAAATGGAGATTAAAGATTGAAGAATCGATAGCCGTTTTCCTTATAATTCTATTTGTAGTGCAAAAGTAGGAGATGCGATTCAAATCTAGTCAAAAATCGATGAAAACGGCGGGTAGGGCCTTAATGAGCACACAGACGCATCAGTTAACGTTAACGTCATCAAGACCTCAAATCAGAAACTACATCACATTCCTCTCAGGGTGCTGACTGCTAAAACATGATTGATTACGCCCTCAATACTCTTAATACGCATATGTATAAGTATATACAATATACGAGGGCAATACCCTCGAAAGTGTTGATATTCATTAATAACTTTTTATAATAAAATATTTTTTAATACAGTTGCTCAAAAAGTGCTACTTTACGTAGCTGTTTAGCGTGCGGAAAGTTGGTTTTCGCGCACTAGTGCTTTTTCCTTTTCCTTATACAAATTTTACCATTAATTATTATGTCAATAAAAAATAAAGATCTGTATTAAACTGTATATAAACTGTATTAAACTTCTTTTTTTTTTCAACTGTATTAAAATGATGTTACAGAATGAATAATATAAAAGTTTCGAATTCCTTACTTGTTGTTTTTCTTGTTTTTTCGCAACTGTATTAAAAAACGTCGTTCGATACACGTGCGGAAATGTCATTCTTCACTCGTCCCGAGTCTCGGTACTCTTGACGTAATGACATACTTTCCGCACTAGCATCGAAATGCACTATATTACACAATAATTCTAAAACAAGAATACAGAAGTGATATAAATGTTAAATTAGAACTAAAACTAAAATTAAATTAAAATAACTAAAACTAAACATTAAAAAAAGACTCTCAATATCAATCCTTTGCGCAAGAAAGCCCGCTCGAGGGTCACCCGTTGCCTCCCTGAACCGTTTGGCGATTGACTTGTGGAGCTCCCGCGCACTCCTACCCCACGGTCCCAGTGTCTCGACACCAAATGCAGCAAACTCGTATTGGGCGCCGAGACAGCTGTACTTGCCCGCCTTATGATGCTCCCGGGCATCAGCCGCCGCTCCGGCCCGTTTGCTAGTCGCTGGGATGTAGGATGCAGCTAGCGTGTCGGCTCAAGTGGCATCCCACACCAGCGCACCATCCTCCATGGGATCAATGACATCCCGTCACTTTTTATTGTTTTGTTTTAATCTCCTACCTACTACTTTAATTTAACTTGGTTTACTTTGTCTTTTTTAATTAGTTCGTAAGTCACCGGCCGGCCGGCCGTTGGCGTCTGTGCTGTCATCCTAGTTTTAAGTTTTAGTGTTAGTCTAAAGACTTGTTCCCACTGAAAACCAGAGCTTTCCGTAACAGCATGCTAAGTGGGGATCATATTTTATTTATCTATGTTTCTTCTTTTTTTATATATTGTTGTGACATTTAATAAATGCATTTCTCTTTCTTCTACCACATTTTGGTTTTCTTTTTGCGACTACAATTTCATTGAAATTTCATACCCAGTGCGTTTGAATATAACTGCACTTCGCTCACAATAGACTTGACTATGCGCTAACGCAAAAGAAAGGAAAATAAGAATAGGGTGCGTAATTATACCTATTTATTGACCCACTTAATTGTCATTGCTAGATAAAATAAAACCGGCGGACTCGCGCACGAAGGGTTCCGTACCATTATCTATAAAAACGGCAAAAAAATCATGTCTGTTGTATGGGAGCCCCAGTCCGACTCGCACTTGGCCGGTTTTTTAGTATTTGTTATTATAGCGGCAACAGAAATACATAATCTGTGAAAATTTCAACTCTCTAGCTATCACGGTTCTTGAGATACAGCCTGGTGACAGACAGACGACGGACGGACGGACGGACGGACAGCGAAGTCTTAGTAATAGGGTCCCGTTTTTACCCGTTGGGTACGGAACCCTAAAAAGATAAACAGTTTATTTCTATAGAAAGTTTTTTTTTATGTTCACCTACTTACAATCTTAACTGCTAATCTTAAATATATAAGAATTTTTAAGTTAAGGAGCCTGCCTTAGAACTAGTTAATCTTAATGAAGTGTAATAATTTAACTTAGGTACTTAATTAATTAGCTTACATTGACTTACAGTTGTGCTTGCTTAACATGTGTCGCTTAACTATATTTTTAATTTGGCCTGCATTTTGACCCTCTATAGAGCCAATATGATTGACTCAATGACGACTTGCCTAATATCGTGACGTTGGTATAGATAGTTCAACGCATTTTTCTGCGTGGCTGTATGCGTGCTTGCGCTAGTTAATATGCAGGTTTCATTTGTGTGGCAGTGACGCGACAGTAGTCTTTACACCAACACGCACACACACAACGGCAAAAAATTGAACCTGAATTTAAGGCGTACGATTGAGGCCCAAATCATGAGCAGTCACATACCCAAATGCCAAAGCCAGAGTACCCTAGAGAGCGCAAAGTATTAATTGCTAATCAAAATTCACCTTTGTCCGGACCGCCAGTTCAAAAATTACTATCGAATATCAAATTCACCCATTCTAATTTACCAAATGATAAGCTTGAATTTTTTGAATTATATGCGCACGGTTCGATCGAAACAATGAATCCATAATGACGTAATGACAGCCATACTCACAACCAGAAACACAACACCTTACACTGATTTCAGATTTTAAAAAAGGTAGCCTAAATTGCTTAAAAAACAAATGCCGTCTATACTTTGTTTCGCAACTAGATACAGTTGCCAAAATCAATTTTGGGGTGTGAGACACTGGCAACTCTGGTTGCCACAAGCAAGTCATTATCATCGGCCTATATTATATAATGTCCCACTGCTGGGCACAGGCTTCCACTCATTGGTGAAAGGCGACGGGCAGTAGTCCTTTACCGCAAAGCTAATGGTAATTATCAAATGATAGGTATTCCTTATGTACGGTCAAGGACTTTAATTGTTGAGCCATTTAGGAGTCAACTAATTTTGTTTTTTTTAGTAGGTAGTTAAGCTATGAGTGTCCAGTGTAAAGTGAGCTCTAAATGGCTCAACAATTAAAGTCCGAGACTGTACAAAAGTTCCAAAAAACTCATTGGAACGAATCGGGTTACGAACCCACGAACGCCGTTTGACAGCCGCATGCTTGAACCACTTGGCTATAGTCAGTCATACTTATTTCTGACAGTGCTTAATCACGGTTTTGGCATTAATTTCGTGTACTCGGTTCGAAAATTAATCACTGCCTGACATTTGCATGCAGTAATTGAAATGTGTAATACGGAGTTTACACGTAGGAGTTGCTAACAGATTGGTGCAGACACATCAGTCGATGGAGGATGTGTAGTAATTACGGTCATGTGGCAAGAAATGTCGCGCTGCTATAGGACTTTATAGCCACCAACGTAGATGCGGCAACCCATAGGCCCCTAAGCGCTGCAACAATCATCTGGCATAGATGTTGTGGCCAATGATGATGATATTCATTAAGAAGTGACTTTGAGTTCTCTAGTCCCGTCCTTCATTGGGACGCCATGACGACGTCGCCGGCTACCGTATCCAAACAAATCATATAGAATTGAATGGAGGTTAACTCACTTGGTGACGCTTGGACATATAACACGGCTAATTGAAGTGTTCATCACGCTCACATATTAATTATTGACATTCTAATTCGTGCGCAATTTTCACGGGTCTTACCGTTTGTCACTGTAAGACCCGTGAATGTATGTTACTCGGTGACAGAGTGATGCCGCTCGGCCTCGGTCTGGACTTCGAACAGGCAAGGAACAGTGTAATCATGCTTTCTAAAGATCTATCTTGTGTGTGGAGTGGTATGAATAGACCACACTATAACGTGAGTAGGTACGGAAGCGCTAACGCCTGTACATGAACACACCTAAGCAACGCCATACACTGTACTACTAGGCTAGCACCACCAACCGCCTCACTTGTCTATAAACACGGCTTTACGTTACATCCCGCCGATAACTCCACAGGGGTAATTGAGTACGGGGGGCGTCGTGGTGGAATGTCCGCGATCCCATGGCGCCCCCCTTAACTTACCGGGTGACGCCGGTGTGTTTTTAGTGGGTATGCTCCTCGGATGGCGGCGGGAGGAGAGAGTCCCACATAACCCCCAAATGGGCCTTCCCCGGGTCGGGGGTATGCGTAAAGCATTTTCAAATCGTCAAAAAAAAAGGGGTAATTCAGTAACTTTTCGAACGAGCGTTGGGAAAACTCAACCGTCACTTTCCCACACAAAAAAGACATTCAAGGGGGTAATCACGTAACGTTCCGAACGCGCGTTAGGTAGATCCAACTGTAATTTTTCCATATAAAAATTGACATTTAGATCTACCTGACGCGCGTACGATGCGTTACGTAATCGACCAGCTGATCTACCGTATTACGTATAAAACGTTACGCAGTCGACTAGCACTACTAGCAGGATAATGTCGTTCTAGTCGCTACTCAATTCTCTGATCTGAGCGTTAGCGTGAGTTTTGTCATGAATAAATTATTTCATTTCATTTAATTTTCATTTGATACGCCTTATTTCGCCTCATCATCAACATCATCATCATATCAGCCGAAAGACGTCCACTGCTGGACATAGGCCTCCCCTAGAGAGTGCCAAATTGACCGGTCCTGCGCCACCCGCATCCAGCGGACTCCCGCGACCTTTACCACTTTATTTCGCCTACTTGTATCTATTTCTTTCCGCTTTCTCTCTCTCTTCTCTTTTTCTCTTTTTGAGTCTTTTTTTACATCTCTTTCACTCGCCTTCTCACTTCTTATACCATCTTTCCCCTTCTTATGAAGATGAAGAGTACATATAAAGCCCCGTGTAAACACGGCACGTATACTGAGTATGTATACTGAGAAATGCAAATAAATCTAATTTGAATACATTATAATCCACCGTCGTTCATGCGTATTTCTTGAAATTGAAAATGTAGAGAATTTGATTAGCGCTGACTGAATTTACATGATTTAGTTAATAGCCACATTTGGATATTTTCCATTATTTTCTCTTTCTGCATTGTATGTTGTAATATAGTTTCGACCAGTTCTCCTGTTTAAATACGCATTATGATTGCTTTATCATTTCTTTTTTTGTGTACCTACTCATGTTCAGGTTTACGTGATCTAAGCGGATTAAGAACGTAGGGGGATTATTATTTTGGCAAAAATATACTGACTGTTAAAGTGATAGTATTTAACTTGAAAAACCGGCCAAGTGCGTGTCGGACCACGCAAAACGAAGGGTTCCGTGCCTATTAAAAAGGTCGTATCGTCATAGAAATCTTACGGCACTTACGTCCTTTTCTTTGAGGAAGGCAGTTTTTCAGCAATATCTCGGAAACCTTTCATCCGATCTTGTTCAAAACAATTTTCGGTGAATGAACTTAATAAGCGCTGTGTCCATGAATTTTTTCATATTTTTAAAATACACCGTTCAAAAATTAGAGGGGGGGGGACAGAATTTTAGTGACTTTCGGGGCGATTATCTCCGACCCTATTCACTTAATCAAAAAAAATGTTAAGAAACCTTATATTTATTTTGAAAGGCCTATCGATTGATGTGCCACACGGGGGGTTACAATGAAAAATTTTTTTTTGACTTTTAGTTTTATGTATGGAGTGCACCCCTAAAAAATTTTTTTTTAGTAATTTTAATTACAAAACTTTGTAGCGGCTAACAAAATACACCTATCCTCAAAATTTTATTCAAATACACCTTATAGTTTTCGAGTAAAATGCCTGTGACATACGGACAGACGGACAGACGGACAGACGGACAGACGGACAGACGGACAGACGGACATGACGAAACTATAAGGGTTCCGTTTTTGCCATTTTGGCTACGGAACCCTAAAAAGAAATGGCGTTGCGGTCTATATGCAGAATAATTTTACGATTTTAATGAGTAAAATAACTAATTACACTAAGAACTAAGGTACCAATATAGCTCCCTAAATTGCTAAACTTAAGTGGCAGTGGGCGGGGCACATTGCACGTAGAACCGATGGCCGTTGGGGCGGAAAGGTTTTCGAATGGCGACCACGTACCAGCAGGCGCAGCGTGGGTAGACCCCCACAAGGTTGACTGATAACCTGGTATGATAAATGTGTAAAAGGAAATAAATGAACATACTTAAATAAAAATAATAAACGTAGATCAGCTAAGCAAGAAGTAGGCAGTAACAATTTATGACCTAATCTCCTCCATGGAACATAAGGTTTTATACATCACACACAAGACTCCCCTGAAATTAATCCCACCCTTTAAACACCCGTCGTCGCATTTTTAAACCACAAAAAGTTATAAAGCCGCCGACGCAAGGTTTAATCCCCTGAGCCCGGTTAGGAGTTCCACATATACCTACATATATATATATATATGTTACTCCGTTTAGGGCCGCCTACATCTGTAATTGAGTTTCGGGTTAGGCGTTACTGCGTATGTTTGGTCTTGATTAAAATTATAATAACAGCAACGCGTGTCGTGTTGTTAATGTTACGAATATGTCGGACGGACGCTACAATGGTTTTAATTATTGAACTAGAGAGCGAAGCCGAGCGTTTAAAAAAAAAGTGTACATAAACTTTTTTTTCAGAATTCGTTTTTTTTGGGTTTTTCTTTGATACTATCGATCCTCATACAAGAAAAAAAGCGTCCAAAATATTCCGTTCCAGATCGTCACACTTTTGTACGCAGTCTTTTTTTATTTATATGGTCGTGACGCACTGGAAGAAAAAACTTACATAGTAAAACCTGGGACACTTTTTTTCCTGTATGAGGATCGATAGTATCAACGATTCTGAGTAAGAAAAACCAAAAAAAAACCAAATCTAAAAAAAAAAGTTCATATACAGTTTTTTTTGAAAAACGCTCAGCTAACGTAGTTCTCCGTTTTAGCTTGGGCCAAAATTCTGTCGTATGTCCGGGTGTCCAGATGTCCGGGTGTCCAGATGTCCGGCTGTCCGGCTGTCCGGCTGTTCTCCTCTACAGGTCGTATTTATCGACCGATTCTCGTGAAATTTTGTGAGAAGTTTCAACCAGTAATCAGAAGTTTCTTTTTTTCGAATTGTTAACTTACTTTTACGTTATATTTTTTCACAGGCATATTGATTTAAGGTTGAAAACACATCCCGTTTCCGAAAGTAAAAGATAGTGGAGTTTAATGTAATGGTTGGGGAGCAAACAGCGAGTGTGCGATAAATATTAATGAGATCGCAAGCTTCAAAGGCAAATAGACCCGCAGATCCTTTTAATTTAGACCTACTTTTCTTAAATAAAGATTATGGTACAGATGGGCTAGCACAACATACTGCCAAGTCGCGTCGCTCTCGTTTAAGGGTCTCCTGCACGGATATCACAGGACAGCCCGCGAGCTGTGTCGCGGCGAGATAGACTGTCCGTCTTTTTCTAATTAGAACGCTTAAAAAGTGACGAGTATTGACTACAGGGGGGTAATCACGTAACGTTCCGAACGCACGTCTGACAGTTAAAGCTCAATGTAACTGTCATTTTTCCATATAAAATTGACGTTTAAATCTTACAGACGTTCGTAAGAAAAGTTACGTGATCGACCCACTTGTCGCCACGACACACTGTTAGAAGTTAGTTTTACTGGGCATTTTCCGCAAATCGACATCCAACGTGCCTATTTTGCATGAAATAATTAGACCGGTTTCCTCACGATGTTTTCCTTCACCGAAAAGCTAATGATAAATAATTAGTACATAAGTTCCGAAAAACTCATAGGTACGAGCCGGGATTCGAACCAACTGCCGCTTGATAGCATGCCTGAACCACTAGGCTACCGTAGCTTCCACGACACACTGTGCACTGCGGTAACTAATCATTTCAAAGAGGAGGATATATTTTTCTTATCATCATAGCATCAATGCGTATTGCAATGAGTGTTAGTCCCACAGACAGATAAACATAAACAATACCTACTTATCACGTTACACATTCCTGAATCTGTTAGGCAGGTGATTGAAAATAAACGGGAACGAAAAGCCAAGTAAATACCTGATATATCCACAGGAGGTCAATCTATCACCTCCATTTTGCTTTTAAATTTGACATCAAGGAGTGGGTGGCGCACATTTTTGACACGTTAGCTCGGAACCGCGCTCGCAAAAACCAGATGAAAAATCTAATTGGCGTGTGAATTTTAAGTGTAACGTTAACCCCAAGGTTTGCAAACTAACTGGTGCCTGGACTGCTGAGCTGTGATGGACCAGTTAACTGTGACCTCGTTCTACGTTCAGTTGTTATGAATTTAGAAGTCTTTGCGACGTGGTGTGCCACATGTCGACAGGCGATTGACATTTCGTAAATAGCAGGTAGTGGATGTGGCAGAAGGCGGGCGGAGGAATGTTGGTACGTTTACAGATGTAGTGCATAAATTGTTTTCCATCGTATTTTCTCGGAAACATTCGTATTTGTCGTGCTACTTCAGTCAACCTCAGTACTTTTTTGTACTGTGACCGACTGAAATAGAGACACATTCGTACGTTTCCGTGAAAATACGATGGAAAACAATTATGCACTATATTAATGGAGGTCTACTAGTCTACAATGTGTAGCGAATTGTTATCAGTTTTGTATTTGCTTGCTCTCTTCCGCGTGTGTCAAGCCGTGTCAGATCGAATGCGTATCATCCATCATTCTCCATAATTTTTTTCCGGTACCTAGTCCTCTGAATGAGCCCGGGGTCCACCTTGGCGTAGGTAGGTACTGGTTTTACGATAATGAATGCCATCTGACCTTCCAACCCTAAGACTAGACCTTATTGGGATTAGACCGATTTCGTCTAGGTGTTTTCCTTCACCGAAAAGCCACTGTTATTACCAACTGATATAAAGAAAAGAAAAAGAAAAGAAGATATTTATTCACTACACAAAAGACACACAGAGATAAAGGGAGTAGACATACAATACAATTGACACATTGTGTGTGTCTTCGCGGCAGTGAAACGGCCGACGTCCTTAAGCTTTTTGATAAAAACCAGTGGTACAGTCACGGACTTTAATTGTTGAGCCATTTGGGCGTCAACTAATTTTGATTTTAAATAGTTAAGCTTTGAAGTGCCCAGTATTAAGTGAGCTCTAAGCCGGAGTTCGAAGCCACGACCTGCATCCAGATTGAAAGTCGCGCACCTTACCACTCAGCTACAGTGACTGAGAGTCATCGAGTGCGTATCATCAATGTAAATTCAATCCAGTGTGTTTAGTTAGTTAGACCCCCTGTTCGATGTACGGTTACGGACTTTAATTGTTGAGCCATTTAGAACCAAAATTAAAGTCCTTAACCGTATGACACGGGACAAACTCTCATCATAGTAAGTCTGACATTGATCAGCATATGTTACAGCAAAGTGAATGATCAATGATAGGTTTTGTTCTCGCCTAATAAGTTATATCTAATTAATCAGGCCAACTATAACAAAACATTTGCAAACAAGTTCCTTAACTCTATGGATTACCTCACACATTGTATCACACATTCAAATTCGAATGAGCATATATTATTTTCGTGATTGAGGGAACGAGGTTGCGATGCCAGGTCCGGTTCGTATCTGGTCCAGCACATATCGTTGGCAGTGCAGGAGGGTAATGCCGCCAGCATATTGGGCACATTTACGCCAGGTACCTGCCGGAATCTATTAGATTTGGACACATGTTGCGAATATTTGTATTATTATTGTTTTAGTCGTACATACGTATGTTTTAATTTCTATTGTAACTTTATAATTATCCTTGTTAATAAATTGTATTGAAACATTATTGCGTTGGTATTCTTCTTCGTCAGTTCCTCAAGGCTGAGGTTGGTCATCACCCGGAGCGCAGTTCTTCAGTAACAATCTCCCAAACTTTTATATTTTGGGCTAGTTGTATTGCACCCACCGATTGTCGATAGGAATGGTAAAAATAAGACTTTATGTTTGTTGACTTATATATTTTATATAATTTAGCACTTACATAAAATTATAAGAGGTACTTAACTTATTCATTTATTAATAATAAATTACAGTTAATATTTCATTATAAAACGTTTAAAACATAGCCTATCATCGCAAGTATACAAAATCTGCTTATTTATGAAACAAAACAAATAAATAAATAAAACAATTTGCTTAATATCAATGAAACGTTGGATCCCACTGCAATTACGCTAATGAATCATTAAGCTAGAGGAGATCTAGAGTTAACTAGAGATAGATAGAAAATTAAAGTTGCAGTCATTTAAAATATAATGAAAACGGGTCACACACGTATTTAATGTCGAATATCGCTCGACATGTTTCGAACCTATTCGCGGTTCATAGTCATGAGCACAGTAAGTGTTGTGTGTAACCCGACATTGAACAATGCTGAATAAAACGAGGGTAGATTCTCGCTTTCTGCGCTGACCCCGCCTGCGCCTGCGCAAACCAGCCGAGCGAGCAGGGCGCGGGCCCGCAGTGCTAAAGGCAACGAGCAAGTAAACACAAACAAACGAGCGATATTTTATTTATTTTATTTTATTTATTTAATTAGGCTCACAAAACAAGTTAAAGTCTATGAAATAATACAATTTTTGCAATAATGTTCGGATCTGGACTTTAACTCAAAATATGTGTGCACAGAAAGAGTTATTTTAGATGAAATTTATTTTTAGAGGATGACCGTATAATTTTAGTCGGTGGTTGTTAAATTACTTAAATATTTAATATGATGAGGTGATAGTGAAACAATATGATTAATATATGTATTTTATGAGGTTATTGAGTATCGTAAAATATTTTTCTGATGCTGTTCTTAAATTTAGCCACATTATCAATAAATATATCCAGAGAAGAATGATATTCATAAGAAGAATATTCGTCATTAAATACGCGAGTGACCCGTTTTCATTGTATTTTAATATGCCTGATTCTCATGGGAGTTTTCTAAATAAAATTGCATACAGTTGTTAGGTAGAGTCAGCATCATAAATAGTTAGTAGCAGCCAAATATTACCAAGAACCGGAATTCTTCATAGCAAAAATCAAACTGTCAGAGGGTATGAACAAAGTGTTTTATCGACTATCGATAAATAAATGTCACTTAATGACACATCGTCGAAGTAATGAAATCAGGCTTTGGGATATATACAAAGTATGTAATCATCATGATAAGGAATAAAACAGAAAACAGTTTTATTAACCATTTTAGTAACACGGCATGGAAAAAACTTATGACAATCAAGCGACGTATATGGCATATGTGACGAGGGCATGATTTATTTTAATATGTAGATGCAGGTTGCTTATCAAAGAGGTCAAATGTTACAGAATAATCGTATAAGTCGATATGCTATTATAATATTCCGTAACATCGATAAGTGGAATTGTCGATAAAACAATTTTGTCATTCTCTCTGACAGTTTGATGTTTGCTATGAAGAATTCCGGTCCTTGTTTATTACTGTAAGAATAAGGGTGTGTTACGATATATTTGGCTACTCTGGCTGCTCTAACTATACGATGCTGACTGTACCCTCGTAGACAACTCACTCATACGGCAAATTACATTGTCGACGAGACTTCTTTCACGTATTGCTATTTTATCACTTATAGTTGTCGATAAGACAACTGTCCCTCTCGCACTCGCATACTTGTCGGAACGTGACGGACATCTTACCCACAGTGATAAGCGATAAATTGGCAACCATGGTACGCCCGCTGAAATAATATGTGATTGCCAGAGATTCGAGAGTTGACAGAGAAGAGAGTTTTCGCGGCCAGCTACTTAACCCTTTCTAGGCCAAGCAACGCTAATTGTGCTACACAATAGCGCGTAGCAGCATTTTTCCGCTTTGTAACGGAAATTGCTCGGAGAGAGGCATAATTGGCTGAGTCATTGGGCTCCGCCGTAGTACATAACCGCCCACCATACAAGAAACATTTGTGAATCAACTACAGTATAAAATAAGTTTCTGTCAAAAATTTCATTTTTCGTACAAGCTTTTATTGCCGACTGTACTTTTCTGTATACCATCATCAACTACTCATTTAGACGATTCTAACGAGCCCAAACTCAACGGGGTTACGTTGGTTAAACACTGAATTCCCATGGCCACCTTCTGTCTCCATCATCAGATCAGCTCGATGGTACCATAATATTAAATTGTCATCAAAACTATACTAATACCCAAAATTTCAGCTCAATCGGATAACGGCAAGTGACTGAAAAATGTATTGCAAATTTTGACGGACAACTTACTTACATACTTTTTTATACTTACATACGAACAAGTCAAGTTAATATAAAGTTTGTAAAAATAAAGTAGAGTTGCTTTATTGTTTTAAAAACTCTACTCCAATTTAAAATGGTACACATTCCATTGAAGAGAAAGAGGCCTTTTAATAGGCGTAATCTTTGATGCAACTTAGACGTTGACACTTCATAAACATCAAAATGGGTCATTTACGTGAATGGTAAAATAATGTGTTCATGTTATCAAGTAGTTGTCTGTTCGTTCCCATTCACGTTCTCCGGGGTCGCGTCCTCATATCCCTTGACTAGGTTCTCTAATATGAACCTGATCGTCAGCTTGTATATGTTCTCAATGTTCGGGGTGTAGCGGTCGCCGAGCGTTATCTTCGCTGCTTCTAAGAAGGGTTGCTCGACTTTCTGAAAACAGATGACAATATTAGATGGAGATGAAAGTGTATACTCGTATTATCCTTCCTCTCAATTGCTGAAAGGTTAGCCGGAAAGGATACCTTATAGGGTTACGTTCGCCTTTGCACTTTGATCCATTGTGTGACATGTATATTCTTTAACCTACAATAAAGTGCGTACGGGCCACTGATAGGCATAGGTTTCCTTTAAATTAAAATATATTTTTCACGCCACTGCTCGGAAATGTGGCAAAAGATGGTCAGAATTCAGGCTTCAAAGCTGGGGTTAGTTGGACGTCGCACGAACAGGCCATCTACGCAGTCAAACTGTCCAACAATAACATTGTTGGACAGTTTGAACAGCGATCGACCAATCACAGGGCCCCGCGTGCGGTCGCGCCGGCGTGCGCCCCGGCGCGAGGCAAGCGAGCCTGTTTAGTATTATAATCTTTAATTAGATACTTAATGTTGACTTAAAATTATAATTATTTGCAATTTCCTCGCAGTAGGCATGAAAAGCACTGTGTTAAGCCTCGGCCGAAAGTGCAATAGCTGGACTCGTACTTTCGAGGGCCTCCGCTACGCGTCGGCAATCGAACTAACTCGTCCATCTATTGCTTACTTTCTAGCCTCTTCAACAATGTACTATTTCACGCCACTGCTCGGAAATGTGGCAAAAGATGGTCAGAATTCAGGCTTCAAAGCTGGAGTTAGTTGGACGTCGCACGAACAGGCCATCTATGACTTCAAACTGTCCAACAATGTTATTGTTGGACAGTTTGAACAGCGATTGACCAATCACAGGGCACCGCGCGCAGTCGCGCCGGCGTGCACTGCCTGAGGGGCTACCGCGAAACAAAATTCGTTTTCGTTCGTGTATCTCCGTCTCTGTCACTCGAACTAGCAAGTGCGACAGAGATGGAGATACACGAACGAAAACGAATTTCGTTTCGCGGTAGGCCCTCTGATGTGCTCCCCCTCCTCCGCGCCGGGCGCGAGGCAAGCGAGCCTGTTTAATATTATGATCTTTAATTATGATTTAAAATTATAATTATTTGCAATTTCCTTGCAGTAGGCGCGAAAAGCACTATGTTAAGCCTCGGCCGAAAGAGCAATAGCTGGACTCGTACTTTCGAGGCCCTCCGCTACTCGTCGGCCCTCGAACTAACTCGTCCATATTTTGCTTACTTTCTATTAGCCTCTACAACAATGTACTATAGTTTTAGTATAACTTAACACACTCTTTTGGATGAGAGGGAATAGCTGAAGTTACTAAGCTGGCTTAGGGAATTTAGGACTACACATTTACACTTTTGAATTTCTTTAGGTTTTTGCCACTTCTTCAATAATAGGCTTGTGTCCTAAATATGTTAACGATGCCATTCGAACCAGTTTTTGAAGAGGAACGAATGATTGTACAGGAGCAACTACAATTAAAGAAGATAAATACCCAAAAAATAATGTTACAGACGGACTTCGCTGACGGCAGCCGAAACGTTTCATACTAATTGAGATTGATGTATGACATCACAGCTTGATATTTGTACTAATCATTGTAAGGAAAAAGAAGTAAATTGTTGTTTCGGTCGCGAAATACTGCGTTGAGGCCCGTATAAAAGCGTAAGGATACCATTGGTAGCTTTAAATGTAAGTACTTTTAAATAATTAAAATTTAATTTAATTTATTTAATTACAATTAATTTGATGGTTTACTATCCATTTAGCTATATCCGCTATATCCACCGTAAAGTATAATATGCCATTCGAGCAAAGAACTAGATTCCAGTTTTTTGTACCTTTGATAGGGTACCGAAAAGATGTCTCGTTCTATAGTCGGATTTCTAATTATTACCTTGTCACTGGGAGCACAAAGGTAAGAAATCGAACGGGGTAAATTAGCCTTTCAGACAGCGGCCTTTGGGTAGCTTTTCACATAGCTAATACAGAAGAGTAAGTCACATATAGTCGTCGTTCATGGAAGTCGGTAATATTCTTTTCACGCCACTGCTCGGAAATGTGGCTAAAGATGGTCAGAATTCAGGCTTCAAAGCTAGGGTTAGTTGGACGTCGCACGAACAGGCCATCTATGACTTCAAACTGTCCAACAATGTTATTGTTGGACAGTTTGAACAGCGATCGACCAATCACAGGACCCCGCGCGGTCGCGCCGGCGTGCGCCCGCTCCTCCTCCTCCGCGCCGGGCGCGAGGCAAGCGAGCCTGTTTAGTATTATGATCTTCAATTAGATACTTAATTTCGATTAAAAATTATAATTATTTGCAATTTCCTCGCAGTAGGCGTCAAAAGTACTGTGTTAAGCCTCGGCCGAAAGTGCAATAGCTGGACTCGTACTTTCGAGGGCCTCCGCTACGCGTCGGCCCTCGAACTAACTCGTCCATCTATTGCTTACTTTCTAGCCTCTTCAACAATGTACTATTGTAATATGACTAACCGACACTTCAAATGAACGGACGTAAATTGCATCCTCACTTTTCGTTCTGCTTAAACTTTTGTTTTGAGCTCAGCACCAAAGGACAGAAACCACCTAAATTTAAAAAGTCAAAAATTACTTGCAATGAGCAGGTGGTTGAACCCGCGCCCTCCAGAATCTGTCCATTGCTCTTAACCAACTGAGATACCGAGGAATTTAGAATTTCGTTAGCGGACGTTTCTACTTAGTAAACATGTACAAAAAACACCTGAACTTATTTTTTTTACATGGCAACAATTTGTATTCATTCAAGTAAGAATAACGGCGTTTTTAGTTATGTTTGTTGTGTCGTGTCGTGTCGAGTGTTTTAAATTCTTAATTTATGAAGTCATTGTGAGATCGCTCCAAGAATTTATTTGAAAAATGATGAGTCTTAAATTTTGGTTCTCCAGTTAATGTACTACATCTATTAGTGAAATTAAGTGATAATCGGTCATTAAAACTAAAATCATCGGAAGATATCTTATAATTACTATCATCGAATTGGTGTTAGAAAAAAAGATGTGCCGGCCAAACGCGTAAGCGCCTGGATCTGCACAACGCATACGACTTTCTTCTCGCGACCTCGGTTTACATTGACATTACAAAGTGGTCAAGACTTTGATGTTATTTAAAGTGAACACAAACTTAATAAACTAGAATAAAAAAGGTTCGACCGACAAGACATACGGTGGAACGGGGTTACTTTGATTCGGGGGGTGACTTTGATTAAATAGGTTTTTCTTCGAAATCATTGTTTTTACTCGTGGGTGAACTGTGGCAGTCAATATATTAGTATTTTATCTTGCTGTACGCTTGATTAAATCTTCTTAATTTCAAATAGTTCTGCTTTTATACTACATTCTAAATTATCAAAGTAGCCCCATTTTTTTCATAAAGTAACCCCGGTTTACAATAAAATGCAAACATCCTACTTTTATTTCTGCGCTGTGCATCAGGAAAGGCGACATCAAAGTGATTGAGTTAGGCTCCTTCGTTCGCCCCTCTGCTATCCGATTCACAACAACCAGTCTCGACTGTCACTTCACCACTTGTATAATTTGACCCCTGGATTCGTAAGAACTACGCGCAATCGGAGTTTTATCTTCACTGGTTCATGTCAAAGGCCGGTAAGTAATTGCTAGTTAGACTTATTGATACTAACGTCAACTTAAAGTCATTTCCTTTGGCAACAAAAGTCTGACTAAAATCTTTAATAAATGGAGTAAAACTTGTGGTTAGGTAGAATCATCTTTCAAATTATTCAGTGTGAGGATGAAGCAAAGGCTATTGCACTTTTTAACACGTTCAGCACCAATCAACACAATGCGTCAGAACTCTACGTACGATCGTCTGTAACGATTTTTTTCATTTTGACAACTGTACAACGTTGCACCGCCTAGCGGGTTTTTTGTGTCGCGTATGTAGCTTCATTCGAGGTCAAGATCAGATCAAGCCTTAAGGCTACCCCACTGATACATACCCAAAAATTGTTAGCTTCAAATCCATCGATCTGATGATGCGTAGCCCCCACGTGCCGTATATACACCAGGAACCCGTCCACGTCTTTTAAACCCTTGATGCCCTCATCTAGGGTGTGCATGACCTTCGTGGCATGTTCAGCCAGTTCTGTGGAACGGAACTGGTGTTCCGCTGTGTGGAGCTCGCTGAACTTCGTGAAGAGGGCCAGAAGGTCTTTGTTTTCTTCGAAGAGCCTGGAATGTGAAGGACTTATTAAGATATAAGCAGGTCCAAATAGGCTTCTGTCCTAAAATTTTCTACGATGCCATTCGAACCAGTTTTTGGAGAGGAACAAATGTATGTATGGGAGCAACACAATTAAAGAATGGATTTCTGGTTCAAAAACATTCGCGCGTTTCGTGTCATGACATATTTTTCCAGGACTCTGTCAAGTGTATAAATAAGTCTTCCGTTGAGAGGTGAACGAGGTACTCCTATTAAGTTGAGCATTGATTTATCGGAAACTTCATGTAGCAAAAGTTTTGCGCTTCCAACTCCTGTTGTTGCCTACATGTCGGTGTGGTGTCAACTTACACTTAAAGTTATTGCAGTTTTTCACGGTTTCTCTCACTATAGTTTTAAACCAACTGATACGTTGTATACTTGATACTTTGATAGCGATTTTTTTATACTTAATGAAATTCTTCATATCATCATCATCATCATATCAGCCGAAAGACGTCCACTGCTGGACATAGGCCTCCCCCAGAGAGTTCCAAATTGACCGGTCCTGCGCCATCTGCATCCAGCGGACTCTATTCTCTTCTTCATATATCTCGAAGTAATTGTTTTATAGGTTGGCTCTTTCTATTTTGAAGACAAAATATTGAGAGAACGTAATTGATTCTATTCATATAATTATTTTGCATCGGCTGGCACTACCCAAAGGTTGTCTAGAAGAGATCTCTTTTTACCCAGAAGACCGCCCATTGTTTATGTTTAATTTACTTTTGTTTTCTATTATATATATGTACTATTTTTGGTGAGCAATAAAGAATATTTGTATTGTATAGTATTATGGTAATCTCAGAACTAAAAATATTCATGATTTTGACAAAATTGTCGTCTCGAAGACATGTTTGTTATAAAAACGTGTTTGTGTGAAATGTCAATTCCGCAAAATGAATTCTGTAAAAAGAAATTCGATGATACAAAAGTCAATCTTCATAAATATCTCCATCAATATTTCGGAAAGCATTTGGGGAACAGTTATGTAAGTACTTTGATACGTCTTAATTGTTAAACTTTAAGGACGATTCCATGTACAGTAAAGGAAATGTATTCACGTACCACCGTAGAACCCTATCGCAATAAGGTAACATATCACTCGAGTTTGAGTGACGGCGGCCTGTCAATTGCGACAGGGTTCTACGGTGGTACGTGAATACATTTCCCTTACTGTACAGTACACCGTTACGTCCAACGCCGGAACGTATAACTCGACCAGGTACATAATGCTGGTCACAGCCCCATATGTCGCTGCTGCTTAAGTATTAACATTATGTTCCCTACAAAATCACTATCATTTTTTAATTTTCCTGATAAGGTACATATAATAAAGAGAACCAACTTTGCAATTTGGATTTGATGCCCATTGACGTTGCCGACGTTGCACGCCTCGCATTTCAAACACAGCCCGTGTTAACATTTTATTTCTTTTCTTTAATAAACTTTTATCTCCCTTTTTTATGTTAATGAAATATGAGCGTTATTGAGCAGAACCAAAATCGCTTTTCAACTATTCCATTTTGCGAGATACAACGTTGATTGGGTATGCTGTCAATTTTCCACGCATAGAACGAAAGAGAAGTAACTGAAAACAGACGCTAATTGAATTTCAAACTCAAAGCACTCGAGCTAAGGCTCAATTTGGGTTGCGTTTGTTCTTCATATTATTACTGTTTGGTTCTGAAGTGTGTTTCCATAGCCCTCCCATTGACGGTCCGATTTTAATTTGGTAATGGGATGACGAAGTTGACATCAATAATTCATAACGAGCTTTTGATTTCATATTTTGGTTTTACAAAGTGATGCATGAAATTTACGCCATACTGCATACAAAAGATACATTCTCGTGAAACGAAGTGACTACTAATTGAAACTGACGGTGAATTCAGCAACAGACTTTAATTACAGTTTCATTCCAACTTACTTTGGCTACGAAATAGTAGATTGTAAAACGAGCCATTGCCACGTTTATAAATACGTCGAGGGATAAAATGGCTTATTTATGCCCGAGTTATATATAGAATACAATACAATACAAATACTCTTTATTGCACACCTCACACAAACAAAGCAGTTACAGAGAGAAACAATACAATAACATGTAGGTAGAGGTAGACAACAGGCGGTCTTATACACACTGCTTTTCACTTTGATTGCGAGAAAATAAAAAAATATTTGCAATATTTAATAAAATAATAGTTCATTCCCGTCGCCTTACTTTTTAAAGTTTTTATGTTTAATTTTCGACACATGATATAGAATTAAGTACTTCATACTGCCAAGTAATCTAATGATTTGGTACGTTTTTTTTAAATAATAATTGACTTCTATTTTATATGGCTTTATTAATTTAGTAATAGAAAACACGGATGTGAAATTTATTAAAGCAAATCAAATAAAATAAGAAGTATCTTCTACGAAGTTTTATTGTACGTGTGGCTGTTAATTATCTTAGTCTTTAAAACAATTTTGCTTTGTGTACTAGAGGATAAACGTGACATTTTGTGCAGTATACATCAAACACAAAGACGAACTTTATTATGGGTTAAACTTACCACTTCTTGTTTTTGGAACAGCGGTGTCTCCAGACACAAGCAAAATTACTTGCTTACTAGGAGGCTCCAAAAGGTTTTGGCTCTTTTTAAAACTCCTTTTATAACCTAAATAAACTTTTTTTTTTTTTAATTTTTCAACTTTGCAAGCATGAGAAGTGACAAGAATATTTCGGCCCAAATTAAAGTAGGTAGGTAGATGAGCATTGTATGAAAAATTAGAACATCTTACTATTTAATAGATTACTTCCGGAAAAATAATAATTCGAACTACATTAAAGAATGGTAGCGATAACATTTTACTAATAATTGTGTACTGCGTATAGGTATCTACTGTAATTTCTTGGTACCTACTTGCCAATTTCTGTTTTCTTAAATATCAGCCCGTAATCGCCCACTGCTAAGCATAATCCTCTATCAAAGTTGCGTCATCATCATCACCATCATCATCTTATCAGCCGAAAGATGTCCATTGCTGTTGGCACAATTTGATAAAAAGTATCGCCAGCATAATTGAATTCCTACATACCGCAAAATATTCCTGTATACTTACTATAAATACCTCGAAACCTTGTGGAAAAAATCCATTCAGAATTCCCATATTAGCATACCGCGGCCGAGTACCCTCGTCATAGCTAATGGCTCGAAACGCGGGTTGCCTCGACAGCCGCCTTAATGGGGCTTTAGCTTCATCCTTGTGGATTTTAAGATAAACATGTCATAACCCAATTAAATAAATATTGTTTGGTACTTATTGGCACGACGAGAGTCTTTGACCAGTGTGTGTTGCCAGTGATGACATATGGCACTGAAACTTGGTCGCTTACTATGGGCCTCATAAGAAGGCTCAAAGTCACCCAAAGGGCAATGGAGAGGGCTATGTTAGGAGTTTCTCTGCGTGATCGCATCAGAAATGAGGCTATCCGCAGCAGAACCAAGGTAACCGATATAGCCCTCCGAAATGCTAAACTTAAGTGGCAGTGGGCACATTGCACGTAGAACCGATGGCCGTTGGGGCGGAAAGGTTTTTGAGTGGCGACCACGTACCGGAAGGCGTGGCGTGGGTAGGCCCCCCACAAGGTGGACTGATAACCTGGTAAAGGTCGCGGGAGTCCGCTGGATGCGGGTGGCGCAGGACCGGTCAATTTGGAACTCTCTGGGGGAGGCCTATGTCCAGCAGTGGACGTCTTTTGGCTGATATGATGATGAACGGTTTAGCCTTGGGGGTAGTGTCCATTGACTTATTTTTACTACTACTGGTCACCCATAATTAAAATCCATAACCATACCATAATTACATTCTATAAAATCTACCAAGAAATGTCACAGTGAAACCTACCATTGTCTGTATGACATTCCAGGTGTAACCAACCTTATTATGATATTACGAAATATAATCGTCAGAATCGATGTAAGACTGATCGGAAATACATATATATTTCATTTAGGTATTTATCAAATTTTGAATAAATAAATTGTATTGTCCTCCAAATCGTTAAACTTAATTAAGTGGCAGTGGGTGCACATTGGACGTAGAACTGGCGGCCGTTGGGGTGGAAAGGTTTTCGAGTGGCAACCAAGTACCGGAAGACGCGGAGTAGGTAGACCGGTAGTCCGCTGTATGCGTTATCCATATCGAAAATGCGACACAATATCCAGAGTGATATTATATTGTCCATGATTATCGCACAATATTTGGACTGCTGTTTACCCATATTAAACACAGAATTATTAAGTATTTCGTATTTTACCATGCCGTGGCGTGAGAGTGAACTGAGATAAGTATTTTTTTGTGAATTTCTGGAATTAGCCAAAAAAAATGTCAATAGTAATTCCACACAGAATGGCAATCGTATTTTTACCAATTAAATAAAAAAAAACCCTAAAAATGGGCAATCTTACATTATTATCTACATATTTCGATCAATACTACATATATACTATATACAATACATGAGTTCAGCCATGCACCGACTAGTTGATATTATTAACTTTTCTGAAGATTAATGTACTACAGAATACAATATATACTCTCTGAATGAACTCACTAAAGTTGCTATACAACTTAGAATTACGTAATACCCTGTATTTGTTATGTTAATAATTTGCTACGCTATCGCATTGAGAGAATGCTATGATATAGACGTATAGTTATTATAAATAAACAAAAATAAATAAATAAATAAAATACTGCCAAAGCTTCCTGTAAAAAAATAATTTTAAATGCCATTCCGTCCATTAGGTAACATGTGAGATGCTTACTCTCCACAATTTTATTTTTATTTTACATAAACTTTCCCAGCTATAATTAGCCATAAAATTTGCTTAAGCAACACATTTCTTACCCCCATCAATCATTCGATGTGGTTCCTGCCAAAGTTTTTCCATGTTCAGCGTTTTAAACGTCAAGTTTATCAGTTACTTTATTTTCCCTCTCAAGCGATATTACCTACAGTACCTTTAGCACGCACTTATACTGCAACCGCGTTTGTTGAAATTTCAAGTTTAATCTGAGAACGCTAGGTTGGTTTTCCAAAAACGTGTTTTATCAAGATACGAGCTCGCTAAGTATTTTAGATATCCATTTCGAATCGGGCCAATGAACTGAACTGGCACGTAAATAATGAATCGGAGGCAATTCAATTTGCACGGTAACGGTCTTTTCCGAGTGTTTCAAAGAGATAAGTTAACCGATGGGGGGCTGTGAGTATTTAAATTGGTGTGAACTAAACTAAGGCGTTTTTGGGACAGTGAATATTCAAGAGCAATGGACGTATGTACGTTAATTTAGGATCAAAACGTTATTTTTACTAAACGGTACTTATCGCGTATAATTAATTAATTTATTCTCAGAGGTCTCCCGGCGTTTCGGACGTGACGCAACATCCATGGTCACGGGACAACACAAGTTTGTTAAGTCCTGTTTAGTAAAAATAAGGAATCGTGAAAAATTAAATCATTATCATAATTTAAGAGCTTAGCTCTTGCAGAGTAGATGCCAGTTCTTTATCAGCTGGCATTAAACTCCTCTAATATATACGGCAATGTTACCGAGCAGAAACCCATAAAAATTCTGCATCTTCGGCCAAATTAGGATATGGATCACATAATTATTAATTTCGCAAATGTTTAATTTCCCATACCGTTAAACCGTCTAACTTTTCCGCAGAGGGTTTAATATATCCACGGATTATTATCATATTTGATTGGCACTGTTGATAAATACCCACGGGCAATGGGCATGGACAAACCTGCTAGTGTAATATGTCAGTAATCATAATCAATCGAACCTTGGAAAAATATCGAAATCATATCATTATACAAAAAAATTACAATCAATAATGTGACCGTGAAACCGTATAAAATACACTGGATTAGACTGAGAACACATATACACGTATTGAATAATTTAGAAAAAGTATGGTACAGGAAATGTATGACAGCAGCCGGTGGCTATATTTAACATTTACGGACCAAAGTCGACGCAATCCCTTAGTCAAATGCAAGTAGGTATTCCATCTATTATTATTAATATAGTAAAATACAGTTTAAATACAATTTAAAACAGTCAATAAAACTACACTTAGTCAAATAACCCGCCCCGTGACATTCCGGGTGCAAAGGTGCCCATCACACTCGCTGCATTGCCGCGTTGAATCGCGATCGACAACCTTTGCAACAGGAATGACCCGGAACGGGAGTCATGCCCTCTTAGTCGCATACGGCGCCCAACTTCCGCCAAGAATGTTCTGGCCTCTGAGCACCAGCAACCCATCGTCTCCACCGCCAGAGGGACAAACAAATAATTATTCAGCGCGGAGTATTTGTCCCGCTTTCTGACCGCAGCTGCCTCGGCAGCAGCTCCTGCTGTCCCGGTGGTGCGACCAAGGTGCGAGGCAGTGAACGTGCTCACACAAGTGGCGTCCCACAGTAGGCATTTGCCCTTCTGCCATGGCACCAGGGTCAAGCCATCCGGCCTTTTGCCATCCGACCGGCTTAGGCCTGAGGGCTCCAGCACACATGGAATATTGGCCGAGACTAAAGCTCTCCGGACAATATCGTTCAGAGCGTGGTGACGAGAGAATCTCCCCGCACATCGACAGCAACTCAATGCGTGGTGCCCGTTGCTCTCCACCCTGGCGCCGCAGATGCATAAATGGGGTTCGCACACATCGCAGCCCAGGCGGAAAGCCACTGCCACCCGCATCGACTCGTCGTCAAGCAGAGTGCCCAAGTGTGGAGAGGGAAGCGCACGCAGCCAAGCCCCAGACTCCGGCTTCGAAACTGCCTTCAGTCTAGCCTTGTCCACACCTTGCGCAGTCTCCTCAAGAGAATCCAGTGCTCGTTTCACCCCTATATCGTCCCACGAACGCTGGCGATCGGGTTTATCTGGCCTGCGCGCACCAGGATTTAGAGCCGCCCAAGCATCCCAAGCATCAGACGCGTGTGGTATGGTTGCCTTGTCACCTTCCATGGAGAGTATACCAGTCACAAGGTCCACAACCCCAACCGCCGATGCCAAGAAAGCCGGAAGGCTGATATCCTGCACACGCCGAATTCCCAATCCACCGCTCCGGATAGGGAGAGACGCCAGTTCCCATTGGTCCTGATAAATGTATTGTTTCCGAGTTTTTTCTTCAACCATTTTATATTCAATTAACATTAATTATTAGCGATACTCAGAAAAAAAATACACGTATATAAACTTTCAACTCATATTTTTCTGATGTTAAAAATACACGTCCATTCCATAACAACGTTTCTCACTCGTAATTTTGCCCATTGATTGTCATTGACTGGTAAATAATGATTTATTTTATAGCATTAAGTTCGCCTTTTGTGCTTTAAGTTCTTCTTATGTGCAATAAAGATTAAATAAAATAAATAATAAATAAATTTTAACAAGGGTAAAAATGTTGTTCTTTGTTCAGTTCCACGCTGTATAAAAAGCAATTAACACAAAATATCCGAGCTGCTTTCAGTCTCGTAATGAGCGTCCCCAAACATCACAGTCAACGTCAATATTGGCTGCGCTCCGTGTCTGTTGATTTTTAAATCAAAATGTACAGTCAACCAATGTGAATCCTAGTGGATTTGAAATGTGTTTCACGCAAGACGCAACCACTCTAACATCATCATCATCATCATCATCATCATATCAGCCGAAAGACGGGCTACTGCTAGACATAGGCCTCCCCCAGAGAGTTCCAAATTGACCGGTCCTGCGCCACCCGCATCCAGCGGACTCCCGCGACCTTTACCAGGTCATCAGTCCACCTTGTGGGGGGCCTACCCACGCCGCGCCTTCCGGTACGTGGTCGCCACTCGAGAACCTTTCCGCCCCAACGGCCATCGGTTCTACGTGCAATGTGCCCCGCCCACTGCCACTTAAGTTTAGCAATTTGGAGGGCTATATCGGTTACCTTGGTTCTGCTGCGGATAGCCTCATTTCTGATGCGATCACGCAGAGAAACTCCTAACATAGCCACCATACCACTCTAACAAGCAAATAAAAAACCGGCCAAGTGCGAGTCGGACTCGCGCACGCAGGGTTCCGTACCATTATCTATAAAAACGGCAAAAAAATCATGTCTGTTGTATGGGAGCCCCAGTCCGATTCGCACTTGGCCGGTTTTTAGTATTTGTTGTTATAGCGGCAACAGAAATACATAATCCGTGAAAATTTCAACTCTCTAGCTATCACGGTTCTTGAGATACAGCCTTGTGACAGACAGATGGACGGACGGGCGGACAGCGAAGTCTTAGTAATAGGGTCCCGTTTTTACCCGTTGGGTACGGAACCCTAAAAAGTGTCAAAGGATGTAAGTTTAGCGCCAACGACGATCAGGTCCCTTTTTCCTGAAACGACTCAGGAGCCGTAGCATGATTGGCCTTATCACGCGACAATTGACAAGATAAGAGCATCGTCTTGTTCTATCGAACGGTGTCAGCCAGTAACGCACGCTCTATCCTATCACCTATCGCGTGTCAAGGCCAACCATGCTACGGGGTCAAATTGACTGTAAATATTGAAAGCGTAATTCTTACAGTTTATTCTATACCAATATCATAGAGGTTATGTGCTACAACAGAAATTCCAAAGCATTCAATTACGAAACTGACGTTTGTCGACAAGGCTAGCTGCGTATCTTACGCCATTACTCACTTTTAAATTTTTACGACATCATCAATAGATTTATGTACATATTTCCATTCCGTAGTGTTTACGTATTGATACATACATCACGGTAAACTGGTCAAAGTCAGAGTGTATACGCTACATGTATTTTTTTTTTCCAACATTATCTTCTGAGTCGCTTATTTTTTGTGCACTTTTATGGAGGACACACGGTGTAGTAACCACAAACCAATTCCTTAAGTGGTAATTGTTATATGTATTACAATATTGTTTGTATGTTTCTGATTCTATGTAGAGTCGAAAAAAAAAAGCCGGACAAGTGCGAGTTCAACTCGCGTGGCGAGAGTTTTCCCGTTACTTTGAATACTCAAACTTCTTATAGGTTTCCCTGTAATCTTTAGGCAAGAAACTATTTCCCATATTTTTTTCAGAATTTTAAGCTTAGTAGTTTCGGAGAAAAAGGGGGGATGGTCAATTTTCATGTTTTTTCCTAAATTACTTCAAATCTGTTTTTGCTAAAATTATAAAATAAATATATTTGAGATGCTTACAACAACCCCTTTCATTTGATATGTCACACAATACAGTTTGCGAAACTTTTTTTTTTCAAATTTTCCAGTTTACCCCCCAAAAGCAGTGGCGTGCATAGGGTTTTTAGTTAGGGTAGGCAGTTTTTTTTCTGAGGAGACTTATGTGGGGACGAACAAGTTGTGTTTAGCAGTGTACGTCACCAAATTGTAGAAAAGAGAAATTATGCAGAATTAAATTGTTACTAAGTAAAGTACGAGTAATGTTAGAACTTACCAAGGCTATTTCGACTTTCGACAAATTCGCCCGTGTCATTCCATACATTTGGAGAATTTCCGAATAAAATGCACGGAAAACAAAATAATTTCTGTGTGTGTATGCAACCAGTCAACCAGCTAAAATTTTCGTAATACTTTACATGAAATTGACGAGTAATATTACCCCGAGTTTGATCTAATTGCAACTGCGGCATACACCTACCTTTATTAACTACCTTTACCTTATTATTGAACGTTAATTTACTAAATTCGCCGAAAGTTAACTTCCGCAAACACACTAGGTCAATACACCGGTCACAGCTAAAACACATATTTAAGGTTTATTACACAAATATAGAACACGCCAATAAACAGAAACACACGGGAAATTCAATAGAAAACGTAAGAAAATCGCTCCGAACCAAACTATGTATCGCAACTAATTATACAAGAATTTTTCTTTCACAATACAACTTAGTCGTAACAAAAAAATCATGTTAATGGCTTCCGAATCCAATAGCAAATTCAAAACAAATTTTCGTAAACAAAAACAAACAACCTTGACAAATTAGAACGCCCCACATTACGAGGAAAAATCACAGCAACTGGGACTTCTTTCATTTGCCGCATGAAACTTTGTTCTGCACGATCTTTTAATAAGGCGAATCTTGAAGTTGCAATGCGCTATGCGCTGATTGGCTGAAATGCGGGGGCAGGTCAGTGGTTGGTCACAATACTCTGAGGGGCTACCGCGAAACGAAAACGAACTTCGTTCGCGTATCGCACTTGCTAGTTCGAGCGACAGACGAACGAAGTACGTTTTCGTTTCGCGGTAGCCCCTCTGTCCGGCGGCCGGACTTGGAAGCATGGGTGCGTGTGATTTGCTTATATGTGTGTGCACTGAGCAAATCCGTACATAGTTCACGGACGATATTTACACAAGCGCACTGTGAGAGTGTGTGCCGTGGCTTAGGCAGCCTTGCCTGCTGCCTGCCTTGCGCTGAGCGAGCCGCAAATTTAAATTGCAGCGCGTCCCGTAATGTGAGTAAAGAAGTAGATTGTTTTAAAAACTATTATAGTATTATCATAGAGAAGAAAAATATATGTTGTGGAGTTATTTTGCAAGGTAGGCACTGCCTATGTGCCTATATGGTAAGCACGCCACTGCCCAAAAGTGGCCCCTTTGTTCAGAATTAATTAATTTACTTTACGCGTCCATCTTTGAGTTACCAATTTACATATGTTTACCAAATTTCAACTCAATCGGTCCAGTAGTTTCGGAGCAAATCGGCGGTTGCAGACGGACAGACAGATGCACGAGTGATCCTATAAGGATTCCGTTTTTTTCCTTTTGTGGTACCGAACCCTAAAAACGCCTCATAGCAAAAGTAAGAAGGTGAAGAAATTATACATCTTTTTGTAGTCTACAAGTCACTGTACAATATATTTCGGAAACTTGCTCATTGACTAGCCAATGATAGCTCAATATTAATACCTAGTATTAATCTTGGCCTAGACTCATTTATTTTATTGCCAGACCGTTCTTATTTTCTTACAGAGCGTTCCAAAGAAAACATAATGTAATCATTGCCACGTGCGTTCTTAGGAAGCTCTTAGTTTGAAATTAGCAGTCAAGGTTAAACTACAATTATATTTATTGGAATGTCTGATTGGTAAAATATGGAGTATTATGGACCAGTGATGTGTTTCCATTATTGCGTAAGATGGTGTACGCGTAATTGCGGCTGGGATTGATTTTAAGTACCCAATTTCTGATGCTAATTGTGATTGTGCGTTGAAGCCCCGTAACCGCTATATGGAAAAAAAATGCTCTGTCGGTCGTGAAATACTGCGCTTAGCTACAGTCGAGATCAAAGACATAATTGGAGTAGCCTGTTAGTAACTTACCCCTCTGTAAAAAACCTTGCACAATGTGCAAAAAATCATACAAAGACAATTTCACAATCGATCACAAAATCGCCTCGCAAGAGAACACCGATCATAAAAATGCCCGCATGTTGCTGTAAGCACTTGATATTATAAACGTTCAACCACTTCAAGCTTTTGATAATAGTTTCAATGTCCTATTAAGATGCTCCCCCCCGCCCCCGCAAAATTCGGCAGACGTTTTTGCACGCAAATACGACATAAGGCTACTCCAGTTATATATGCTCTAAGATCAAAGATAATGTTGTAAATTTGGCACTCTGTTATGTGGCGAAAATGTACCTATAAATTCTTGTGACTTACAGTGGAAGATAGAAAAAATACGCGTTATCCATCTCTTTATTATTATAGTAAAATTAAGTACACAGTCACAGTCACTTTACTGTGATAAATTGATGCTTTACAATCCATACATCGCAACATGAGGCAATTACCAAATTGTCTAACAGATCAAATGATCGGACTTGTATCCAATATGGTAGGCAGTAGCTATAGCTAATCATTCACTGAATATTGGATGCCGAGACTCTTCAAATGAAACGGTTCATAAATGGTCCGGAAAATCACAACTAAAAATAGGTCAAGCTATTGATGATTTTATTTTATAATCACTTGAGATTTATTATGATTGATCAAACGGTCAAAAGTATCAGTTGAACATTAAAACCCAGTCACTACGATGGATATTGGATATTGAATTGAATACGGCATCGATTTATATTCCAGGCACTCTTCTATATTCCAGGACGCAAAGGGGTACATTTATAGTACATTGTTTAACGAGGGGCGTAAGTGGAATATTGCTAACGAGAGTCTAATCAGCTTTTGATGACTCGAGTTTGCATATTCTTACGCCCGTGTTATACACAATGTTTTTCATCACATTTGCGAGGAAATAAATAACAACAAAAGACAGAAACTCCAAGTTTCATACATGGCACCAATCAAAAATTGACAACTTCACTTCCAGATCAGTGCTAGTGGAGCGCGCAGCTCAATATTTCAACCAATCACAGAGCAGTATTCTTGCGGGGCGGGGCGTCTTGACCAACTAGATTTTTTTATTCAACCAATCACACAGCAACCAGATTTGCTTAAGCCAATCAGAGGGTTCTATATTTTAAAACTAAACTTAACAGCCCGTGGGAGGTAAAACGGCTATAACTGCTCTGTACGCTCGCAAGTAATAACGCTATTGACGAGCAAGTGTGATGAAACTATATCGCTGCCTTTAAAACATAACGCTCCAACTCAAAAATGTGTTTTTTTCAGTAATGCGGTTTGAAAATTAAACAAATTTATTTTCGAAATTTTTATATTAAAAAATTAAATAAATGAGAAAGTTGTCTTTATAATACCAGCGTTGAACATTCAAAAAACATATGCTTAACAATTTAATGCAAAAATAACCTTAATACACAAAATAAACATAAAAACATTCACTCACTTCGAGGTACGCTGCAGAATCTGCTGTCTAATTATTGTCAAGAGTGGCATAAGTCTTAATATTCTACAGGTACATAAAATAATTTTAATCAATAAAGGCCTTTTTGTGTTTGAGCCATAATACTTTGTGTTGTTTTTATATAATACAAACTTATCATGTTCAGGACTTAAAAACATTGGTATAATTATTAGCAATATCGCTTTAACACGAAATAAGTATTAGATAACCTTTTAAAATTCTTAGCAAAAATGGCACATTTGTGTTTAACACCAAGTATATTTATTCTGAAAAATCCATTTCACCAATGATCTTAGGAGTATCTTCTTTTTGTATATCGTCATCGGATTCAGAAGAGCTGCTGGAACATGAGCTTGAAGATGAAGAGCTTGACGACGAATTCGATGAAGAACTAGACGAAAAACTTGAAGACTTGGTAACTCTACTTGATATAACGCCGTTTACATTACAAGTATCCAAAGATTCGCCACCATCTTTATTAGGTTGACCTATGGGTGACGATGACGTTTTAGCTAAATCAAATCCATTTCTATGATCATCCAAGCTTTCTGTGTTGATTGCTGAAATGTGAATTTGATTTTCTGTTTCAACGAACTTATCTGGTGAACATGACATGCCAGGTATTTCAGTTATCAATTCTTCAGCAACAAGTATCACACACGGTTTTATTTTTTTTACCCTTTTTTGTATATTCTTCTTCTTGTCAAACTCATAGTACTGCTTTCGCTAGAACTTGAAGAATAAGATTGTGGATGCGCAATGGAACAGTCTTTAAAAGTCGGATCTCTCACACTATCATCTGATGAAAAGTCTTCATTATATAGTCATTTTTACTTGTATTTAAATCAGTTACATTCAGTTGATTCTTTTTATCTTTATTAATACCAATCCGAAGATTGCTAAACATTTTTTTTGTTCGAGTATTCATTTCTGAAAATAAAAACAATTATATTTTGTGTAAAGTTTATCATATTTTTTTGGCGTAAAGAAGGCATACCGCCATAGCAGAAGGCATAGGATACCTGATGACAACAGGGTTCTCGGACCTAAAGACATTTGCAATCTCAAGGCTAAAATCTCAAGACTACAAATGCGCACCGACCCTGAGGACACTCCTGCTTCGCGGCACAAGCAAGTCCATCTCACATTCATGCTTATATTATATCAGGGACTTAACTAACAAGCAACAGGCTAATGTTATTGCCAGTTAAAAGACTCATGGTGCCCATAGTAAAGAATACGAGAAAAATCATAAAATGAGCAATAGGAAGAAAAGCTTGCTAAAGTTAATTTGTTTATGTTATTTGTAGTTTAAATAATAGTACCTACTATTTATTTTATGAATAAGCAACATACATTTATAGTACCATTGACAAATTTTAATTGTCAAGCCACCATGGAACCCTGACAGCGTGACGAAAGACACATTACGTTCAAATTAAACATTAAGCTTCTGTGATAAGGTAGGTTCATGGTGGCTCAGCAATTAAAGTTATTGACCGAACTATCAACTTTTTAGAGGTTTTCTTGTTAGGAATTTGGTTATATCATTAAATTATATCTATTCATGAGGTTCGGATTAGCAAAGAAACAGATAGAAGCTCATGAAAATAACGATCGAGCATTTCAGTACACACAAATTATTGTATTTAATTAAATATTGTCTTCATGTTTCTATAATAGTGGCAACATTGTGTTTTAAGCAATCAAAATTATTATGTTAATGTATGGCCAAGTGTGACGGTTTTCGTATTCAGTAACTAACAAAATAATTACTCTTTCTAATATACAGGCAAACTTCGTAAACGTTTTATAAGAATAAAATAAATATTTCCTAAATAAGGGCTCATTACTAAAAGTAAAAAATAAAACACACTTACTTTTTAGCGTAGATCGTCCCAAAGCCAAATATCACACTGTTTTATAAAACATTTCAATCATCAGACGTAATATTTCGTGATGAGCCACTATTGTTGATAAAAACTACTTAGATTCCCTGTATTATTTCGTGTTGTGCCGCTATTAATAAGAAAAACGTAGTGACATTGTTGAAAGCCGTGACTCAACTAGCAGGGGGACGCTATTCAAGAAAACATGGCGTCAAAATTTGACCAATCACAGAACGGCACATCGTCGCCATGTCGTCATTTTTTGACGTAAGATGATGGCTGCTTTATTCACGATAAAGTTTCGCTTACTCTGCACGTCGCTGTATCCTTAACTCGAAATCGTAGTATTTTGGAATAGTGCGTTATTGTATAAAGGCAGCGATATAAGTGGAGCTCTCTGACTAACTGTACTTATTACCTTACAAGATTTAAAACATATTATATGTCGCATGCTAAGTTAATTGTTTCTAAGGTCATGTAGGTTAAACGAATATAACATATTTGGGCAAAGAAAACAGTTAAGAGGGTACTTTGTATTCGAGTAGCGTAAGTTTAAGTACTCGTTTGAGCATTATTCGTTAAAAGCATATTAAGTACACTGTTTTATGGACACGCGTTGCACCATACGTTAAGCGACACATTGAATCCTTAACCCGTTGGATTTGAATTTACGAGAACTCTAAGCGAATCCAGAATCCCATTAGCAAGAGACACCTTAGTAACGCTGTGATTCGATTAAGAACACATTTGTGGAACCCTGTTTGAGTACACACTAATATAATATTACGTAGCGTCGTCAAACAAGACTAATATGAGATTAATCGACAAATAACTATCGCAATATCCTACACGATCCCTTTGCATGCAAATGTGAGCCTTCGCTACTAAACTTCGATTTTACACTCGGCTCGTCATACAACTCGTGTCCAGTATAATCGGACATTGAGATTGGTAACAGTTACGCATTATGGGAGGTCAAAGTATACTGGGCGTTTGCGGAGAAGACGCGTCGCCACAGTTAATAATATATTGGCTAAGTATATCAACTAGAGCCTCTTAAGACCTTTTTACGCGTATCCATTTCATAACAGTTCTAGGCACACATGCGCCGATTTCCCCGACTTGCACTTAACTTTATTGTAGCGATGCGTGTATGTGCGAATGCCTGGCATCAGTCGTTTGTACGGATTTGTTAATTCTACTTTGGCATTGTCAATAATTGGGCTGTAATTCTCGCTCCTCGCCTCACTAGGCGAAACAAGTGATACGGGTATTCCTTCATTTGCCCGAATTTCATTGGCCATCATATTCACAGGCCATAATTTTGTTTATCATAATTTCATATGCCATAACTGTTATTTACCATAATATTCATAAGACAGATTTTTATTTTCCATATCATATGCCATAACATCATTTGCCAGACACTTTATCATCATCATCAGCCGAAAGACGTCCACTGCTGGACATAGGCCTTCCCCAAAGAGTGCCAAACCGGTCCTGCGCCACCCGCATCCAGGGGACTCCCGCGACCTTTACCAGGTCATCAGTCCACCTTTTAAAAAAACTTTTTAATCCATAATATTCATAATAATTAAAAAATCATTCATACCGCCTCATATTCTCACCGCCTTCGGTCCAACTCAACTCTTAGGCAGGTCGGTCGGTGTAGGTACGACGACGAGCGAAGCGAGGAGGAGCGTTAGGTAGAACTGCGACCCTACAGCGCGCGAGCCGGGTATGAGACGGATCGAGGAAAGTGTCGTCCTTTACCCAAAACGTAAGTGAGGACGCTCATTATACGTATTTTTCAAAAATAATTGACGCAGCTGAATAATCTGAACCTTTTTTCTGGTGCTAAGGAAGGTTATTATCACCAAAAATAGTACATTATTGCCGTGGCCGGGAAGGAGGCAATTGCAGGCTGAGTATTTGTTTAATTATAATACGAAGCCTGCTATTGCCATTCCGGCTGAGGCTATAGCGTTTTTCTCAAAAATGGGGGAATAATAAACTCTAAATATCGTTGCACAACTTGAAAAAATTACTGATTTCCCGCCGTTTTTCTTTTTAAAACGAATCGCAAGTGTATTTTTCCACTGAAAAACGCAAACTATTTGAGACACATAGAAAAACGTCGCATTTGCAACAGAAAAATACGAGTTGAATTGGCTGAATACGACCTGTGTCGTCTTTTATATGCCGGTTTCGACTTTTTAAAAAGTTTGGTACTCGACAAATTAAGGAATTTATATGTAACATTCCAGGCGGCCTGCAATGTTTTTTATTTTTTAATTTTGATCTGACCTGAAACTATACACTTTACCTTCCAATATATAGCGACTTATGTAGGTACACTTTGCGGGCCATTTTTGAGAAAAATAATCAGGCACTTCTGGTATTTTCATCTACTCCCCATTGGCTTGGCCTGGTGTGTTACAAATGTTACAATACAACAATCACGACCGTTCAGATGGCGCGTTGCCGCAATGCTAATATGGCTACCGTTCCGTGTGGAGTGCACGCGTTAGCTTTGGAAAGTTAGTCAATGTAATATAACTGAGTTTACACCTTTCCGGGAATGTAGTAATGCGATTATATGGCTTACGGGCTTTGTGAGCAGCTGGGTTTTAGAGCTTCCCTTTACGATTTCAGTGATTGAGCAATTTTTAGAATTGCGTTTCGATTGATCAAGTTTACGTGATAAAATAAGGTTGTATGAAAAATTTACCTTGTGTCGAATAGAAAAACGATTAAAAACCAAATAAATGTCCCTCATGTATGGTAGGACCTAAACTGTTAGGATAAATTCGGACAAACAACGCATATGATTGATTTTTGCTTCTAATCGAATTTAAACTTTCGTGAGACATATTTAAAAAAAAATCCACATCGTTATATCTAATGTACTCAATGAAAACTTTATTGAAAGTAAATACAAGATCTTGTATTCACTTTTAATACAAGATTATGATTAACATTAACTAAGATAAATTAAAACTAAGTTAAATCTAAAAAAGGCTCTCGAGGCATTGTACTGAGGATGCTGGCGGCATTTCCTCGCTGATTTGCAATGCTCTGCTAGCATAACTTGACTCTCTACTCTACTCGCGCGCGTGATAGACTATCTGTCACTTTTTGACAGCATTAATCAGAAAGTGACGGACAGTTTACGAGTATCTCGCGCGCGAATAGAGTCGAGAGTCAAGCTATGCAGCGGGGCTAGCGCAACTGACGCCGCACCGCGACGCGAGTCGAGAAAGCTCTACCCCCTTTTTCTAATTTGTACGGTGCGAGTGAGATAGGGGACGCTTAGTGGCGCGAGAAGCGACTGAGCAGCAAGTTGTGCTAGACGTGCAGGGCTGATGCGTTGCGCGAGAATGCCGCCATCTCTTCGGTCACCAGATAATACTAATAAATCCACAGTTAAAGTCATGTATTAAATGAATGTTAAATGTGTGTGTATGTGTGTGTGTGTGTGTGTGTGTGTGTGTATGTCGCCCGTAGCGATATTCATATATAATACGTGAGTTTAACCGTGGATTTATTAGTATGATTTTTGCTTGTGTTTGTCAGACGTCTGACAGAATTGAATCTTAGGCCAATTTTAGCCAAAAATTAATTACACGGTGCAGACTCGGTAAGTAAGAAGCAGTAAAAAGCCATTAAATACTTACCACGCTTCTACATATGAGTGCTTCTGATTGGCGCGTCTGATGCGCGGAAGCGGGACGGTACGCTTGCAGTACTGCATGCCCTTCCATGCAAAGGTAATACTATTGCGCAAATATAATACAGCTGGTCTACCGACAAGTAAGGAGATCTAGGAGACATTCAGTACCTAAAGTCTTTTCGTTTAAGAGTATCGTATAATTCGTCTTAGTAGCCGCGTTGAATAGTCGCGAAGCAGTTTAGCCTTTATTAAACTCACGGTTTTCATTTCATTCAATCCTTAATATTATCATCATTATATCAGCCGAAAGACGTCCACTGCTGGACATAGGCCTCCCCCAAAGAGTGCCACAATGACCGGTCCTGCGCCAACCGCATCCAGCGGACTCCAGCGACCTTTACCAGGTCATCAGTCCACCTTGTGGGGGGCCTACCCACGCTGCGCCTAGCCACGTGGTCGCCACTCGATAACTTTCCGCCCCAATGGCAATCAATGGTTAAGTGCAATGTGCCCTGCCCACTGCCACTTAAGTTTAGCGATTGATTCCTTAAAATTATGTAATACTTCAAATTCTAATTAGAACCTAAGACCACTTATCGTTTGTGGCTAAAGAGGTATTGTCTGTTTTAGAGCATTGCATAAAATTTACCACAACTAAATGAATTGGAACTCCTACGCCCGCCCACATGGCTTGTCTGTTATTCCGACGCTCTTGTTTTTCAAACACTACAGAAGTATTAATTTGATTGGTTAATCCAGACATTCGAGGTGGACGTTAAAATAATTGTTTTGGTGGAATTTATTTTATTCGAATACCTCTACCAGCCTGCAATATTTTTATAGTAGAAAAAACCTGCTTCTAATGTCGTACGGAAATCACCAAACATATATGTATTTTTGATCGACTACGGCAGAGCCGAAACGAAGGGATATGTTTTTAGCAGTCTATGTTTGTATTTACGTATGTTCCACTGTAGCGTTTAAAATACTGAACCGATTTTGATGAATGAGGTACGTATAAATCGATTCGAAATGAATACTCCAGGTGACATAGGCTCCCTAATGTATGAAAAAAAAACAGTTTGTTTTCAGTTAGCTTTCCGCAGTCAGGATACATTTTTTAACCGACTTTAAAAGAAAAGGAGGAATTCAGTTGTATTTTTTTTGCCATTCGTTGTGCTATTGTTCATAATCGACGTCAGCCTATGCGTCCGGTTCCTGTCCTTGATATTGTTTTGGCATCAGGCTACGCAAAAGCGGCACCGATCGCCTTTAAGGTGGAACGTCAGTGTAAACTTTTCATACAAATGTTTTTTGGTCTACATTACATAATTACCAAACATGTTTATGTTATTATTATGTTGTGTAGTAAACACAACTCACCACTTAATTCCTGCAAAATCATCAAAATTCAAAATATTTTATGAATTTTTCACGATTCGTTTCGTAAACCGTATCCAGGAACTGGGCTCAAAAATCTAACGATCTGCTGGGGCCCTTACAATAATAAATTACGGCGAACACACAAAAAATCGCAAGCGTCGTTTATCCGAAATAATCATAATTTAGAAATTTAAAAAAAATCCTAACGCCATTTGCAGCTAAACGAAAATTTGGACGCAGATGATGTAATAGAATATATATATAGGTAAAAATACAAGATTATAATTAACATTAACTAAGATAAATTAAAACTAAGTTAAATCTAAAAAAGGCCCTCGAGACATTGTACCGAGGATGCTGGCGGCATTTCCTCGCTGAATTGCGGTAGGGGCGTATATAGGTTAGGTTACGTTAGTATATCCTGAAAAACCATTGGTCCGTAGCTAACTCAAACTCAAACTCAAAATGATCTTTATTCAAGTAGGCCTAGTAACAAGCACTTTCAAATCGTCAGTTAATTTTTTTAGAGTAATTTTTAAACATAAAGAATAAAATATAAATGATAAAAAAATTGTATAAAAAATACTAGTAGAATATTTCTAGAAAAACAATCTAATGTCAAAAAACAAAATATTACGAAAATAATAGATTAAAAATTCAGTCAAAATTAGTTCCATGGAGTTTTATCATTCATGTAGTCTTGTGTGCTATAATAAGCTTTCGAGATAAGTTTACGCTTCACATAGTTCTTGAATTTATTAATAGATAACTCAGTTAAGTTTCCTGGAAGTTTGTTATAAAACCTTACACAATTACCCATGAATGATTTTTTAATTTTTTGGAGCCGAGTGGTGGGCACCGCGAACTTATGCTTATTTCTAGTATTAATATTATGTATGTCACAGTTTTTCCTAAAATGGGCAATGTTTTTATGTACATACAGAAGGTTTTCATAGATATATTGACAATGTAATGTCATTATATTAATATTTTTAAACTTATCTCTAAGTGAGTCTCTATGGCTACTCAGTAAGCCGGTTTCGGCAGGGAGCTGGTCTTATTCCTTGCCATCAAATATGTTGAAGCGTATAAAGCAATCCAAAGATTCCATCTGGAACATGGTTATCGGAATTGGCTATTTTCCTAAAAAAAACTATTTAGTCCGTCAGTTAGATTATCAAAAAATATTGGAAACTAAAACTGGCACACTTTTTAGCATAATGTGACGTCACGCGGAACTTTAACGGGCTATATCTTCACGATTTTTTGTTTAATTGACCAATAAAAAAATACATGTCCAATATTTTTTGATAATTTAACTGACGGACTAAATAGAATTATATTATTTTTACCCGGGAAAGTACCCAATTGTGAAATTCGGAATAACTGAACTTACTTGACAAACAATATGATCCCAGTCTTCTCAATCTGCCTGTATATGCCCTTCCACGATGCCAGCATGCAGTACTGTTGCTTCGCAGTCAGCGGAGACCGAGGGTCCGACGGCGGGGCCGGCCGGTCAAAGGCATCCTGGCTGAAATCCGAGCCCGCTAACTTCGCCAACTTGCAACCCATTTTCACATCGAACTCACAAATATCCTAAAAGCGACTTTAAAGTTCCGTTATGAGTTATCTGCACATCAATTTCACTGGATAACTACTATTTTATTTCGAGTACCGTGTCCACTTTGCCCAGTAGTTTGAGGTTATGTAATCGTGCGTAAACAGTTGACAGATGTTTTTATGGGCGCTAAAAGATTTAACCTCAGTCAAAAATTATCGTTTTTCAGACATTTTGTTTACGAAAGGTTTTGGCTCATCGTTTTTAAATGAGAACTGCACTTCAATTTAAATATTTTGTGATATATAGACAAAAAAATTGTGGTGTGTTGAAACCACAAATGCACTTCACTGACTGTAAATATCTAAGTGTTCTAAGTTTCCAGCTATTTAGATTAATGGTCCGATCTAAATGTGTTTCACAATTAACATTCGATTACACTAAACTCATTAATGTCAATAATGGCGTCTAGTGTATTTCCACAGGCTTTGAAATATAAAATTAAAAACGTTGCGTATCGTCTTCGCTCAGGCGCGTTCTTTTTCCGACTGATTCTAGTGCACTTGGACAGTTTAGTGATGGGAAAAAATTGCAAATAGCAAAAAACTCAAAACTATTATTTTTTATACATTGACCGTTTAGCGAGAGGATGACAAATGAGATATAATTAATAAGGTAAAAATTTAAAAGCGGTGCCAAAATTAACAAATGAAATTTAACATAACGTGCAGGAGGTCCAACTAGCTTATATTTTATTCAGATTGATGTCTTCTGTATTCTGTATACTTGAGATTATTTGAGTTGGCCTAATTGCATCAAAAAAATTCCAATTGGGTAGTTTGTAACTTGATTTTCCATACTACGATTAGTACAATAATCACACTGTGACGTCATGATTCAATGTAAATTAGTATGAAACGTTTCGGCTGCCGCCAGTGAGGTCCGTCTTCAACATTCGGCCACATTAAATAATTTCAACTATACCTACTTACTACGTATTTTTACAAAATTAGTAATGATATTTAACTTATCGACAATAGGTGCGAAAATAAATCAGCCAGGTTGTAAAAATAAATCAATCAGGACGTCATAAATTATTCAACACTCATTGCAATAAATAAATGTGAGTTACAAGCCGGCCGAGTTCTGTTTCTAGGATGTATCGATGATTTCAATCCATCAAGGTGCATACTTAACTGAATCGTGTTATAATTGATGAAGATTAATATACTTATTAGTATAACTAATTGCGATTATACTTGTAAAATAACAACTTTATTATTGGTAACGGAGCAGTTTCTAATAACATGAGATGCATATAAATATGAAAGAGATAGTGTTGTTTTCTACTACATCGCAAATCGAGCGTGTAGAATGATACCTACACGAAAACAATCCAATTGATCTATGTAGTAATATCTTTTTAACTACATACTTATTGTGGGCTCACTAAAACTCTCCTATCTAATTACTCCTATTAAAGTAATGGATCAATTATAATATAAAAGATAGCGACCAGCCCGTAATCAATGGCAAGAAATGATTCTCTCAAGTCGGGTAACTTGTTGGCAACTTTGCCCATAGCCCGGGGAATTGAACCTGGGGGCAGTGAAGTATTAAATTAATACGATATCAGATGACCAACTGTTTGTTGTTGCTAAATTACTTTGGTTATTGTTAACTTTTGACGTACGAGCAATTGGGCTTTTTTACGTCGCTTTTTATTAATGAGACGAAATATAATATTGCCTCCATTTTTATTACTAAACTATTAGAAAATATTTTTAATAATCGCTATAAATTCGCTATATCGTCTTAATTAATTTCATCTCTATCAAATCTTTGGCACATCACTATTTCAACATTATGACGCCCGACGATGATTGTATGATAATATTTTGATATTATGGCCACCATACGTCATAATTTCCATTCGTTACCAATTTGGACCTTAGTCCATTGTGTTACGGGTCATTGGTATGCAGTACGTGACCGTTGTTAGTCATATGGTCCGTATTTGGGCCGTAGGTCGGGCGGCGTCACACGTAGGCTAGGTTTGATTTTAGCTAGGTTTCGCCCGTGACTTGGTTTGCAAAGCATCGAATTAATGATACCACTGTTGCCGAAATCAGTCCGCGGTACGGCATTCAAAATAGGCATTATAGAAGTTCAAACGGCTGCTTGAGAGCAGTGTCATAATTGAGTAAAGTTTATTAATTCCATTCGACGGAAATATTGCCACGATTTTTATTTATGCTCGATATTCTCAATTATTGTTGCTTTTTTTATTCTGGGTCTAGTTTAACTTTCAAATAAATAATAATCATTGTGATGACGTAGGAATATTACCGGCAATATTTTTATTCAACAACAGTGTTGGACTTGACACAGATGCATTTGTTTTTTTACTATTAACCCAATTGGGAATGGATGAAAATTTTAGAAGTGCCTGATTATTTTTTTGTTGATAGGAATAACAATACAGTACAATACAAATAATCTTTATTGCTCTTTATTGTAAACTGACACTGGTAATAATATTGACAGTTGCAGCAGCTATATTTGTCATTACTACCAGTGTCAGTTTACCACAGATATTTAAGATATTTTTTTGTAATATGAGACGGATCAAGGAAAGTGTCTATTGACCGTCCTTGACCCAAAACGTATGTGAGGGAACTGTTTATATTTGTCAAAAATAATTGACGCAGCTGAGAAATTTTAAACTTTTTCTGGTTATTCCTATCACCAAAAAAATAATCAGGCACTTCCGATATTTCCATCCATTCCCCATTACTAGGTTTCATTCAAATTCGATTGGGTCTTTTTGTATGCTCGGCCTTCGTGGATTGAATGTTCATACATATGCTGTGTAACATACTTACTGCTGCACTGAGCAAAACGTGGAGGTGTTAATCACTAATTCCATATTCCAGATAACCGAAAATAAATCGTTTATTTACTTTTGGATTCACTGGAATTACTGCGAGGAATCCACTTAGTATCGACGCGGGCGAAAATATTTTTATTAGGTCATCCTAAAGTAGAGCATAAAATAACGCTTTAGGTACGATCCACACGACGTGTGTAGATGCGAAGCGACTAAATAAAACAAAAAGTACTTTCTGTGATTCTGATAAGGTATAGTATACTTACACTAGGGAAAAAAATGGTTTTGTTTCAAATAGTGTCAAATTTGGTGAAAAACACTATAACTACAGTAAACGCGGGTTACTTTATCCCTGGGGGGTAACCTTCGCTTTCGCAAATTACTCTGTAACTTCTCTCTTTCGCAAACCGCTCACGTTGTTACTTTTTTATATGACATTGCTATGCGTGGTTTTATTCGGGTCAAAGTAATCCGAGTTTACGGTACTTATTCATTCTATAAGAAGCGAATTAATTAAAATTTTCACAATTATTACCGCTACCGCTATAGGCAGGACATGACAAGACAAGTGGCAACCAATCACAAGTATTATAAGACGACCATTAGCACTCGAGTGCTTCATTAGAGTGGCAATGATTAAGTATTATAAGAAGTCTAACTGAACGGACATCCAGCTGCGAAACAGGGTTATATAAAAGAAAACAATTCATAAACAAGTGCTCAGGGTATATAAAATAAGAGAGTTATTAATTTAAATAATATTAATTTATTTTAAAACCAAAGTAACACTTTACATCGATCTTTATACGACACTTTTGTTACAACACATTCATCGTTAAATTCAATACTTAATCCTTAACTACGGGTCTGTACACAAGTTGCATGGGCTCACAAGAAACAGTCAAGTACATCGAAAATAGGTACATTTTATACACATTCCATACATAAATTATCCGATAACTCTTGAGTGTAGTACAAATACTTAGTAATTATAATTACAAAGTGTATAAACGTCGTATCAGAATGGTTACTATAGTCCAACCGCTTCAATCAGTCCTCGCCTGCGCGGCGCGCGGGTGCAGGGGAAGGACGATATACGGGGAGCGGGCGTCGTGCGGGAGGCAAAGCCCCGGCGCCCGCACGCCGCCCGCTCCCCCGTTATACCCCCCGCGCGCCACGCAAGTGGGCCTGTGTGAAGCGGTCGGACTATAAATGGGATCCATTTAGGTTAAAACGCGTATGAATAGTAAAAGTTTAAGTCGACAGACACATCAGAATCAAAACTTGACTATGGGACTAAGCGTTCGTATTATTTTCTGAACTATAAAACCTACGGTCAACCCACCCAAAGGCCTAAGCGCAGGCGGCACCTGCTGGAGCCCCCGCGCCGTCGCTTGGCTAAAGCGGGAATTACATTACGAAATTAGTGTCATGCATGTTGACATCAGTTTCACGAAAGTAGTTTCGATATATGCGAAAGTAATTTCGTAACATAATTAGTGTCGTGAAAACAACAGTATCGCAGTGGCCATGGCGCCATCCATCAGTATCAGCTATTTCAACATGCATGACACTAATTTCGAAATGTAATACCGGCTTTACACTATGAAACTAGTTGCATGACACTAATTTCACCAAAAAATCGCGCAGAGCACGAAACTAATTTGCATGCACGACATTAATGCATGCATTACGAAATTAATAAATTACACGTGAAACTGTTGGTAAAACTAATGTCACGAATTTAATTTCATGCCGCTAATTTCGTATTGTAATTCCGGCTTTAACTTGCCAGGACCCAAATATAAAACTGTGTTCCGGAACACATTAAAACAGCTGAGAGTGATGCCTCATTTACAAAAAAACTGGAGTAGACTTATGTCGTATTTGCGTACAAAAAAGTCTGCCGAATTTTGCGGGGGCGGGAGGAGCATCTTAATAGGATATTGAAACTCAATTATATATTAAAAATCTGAATGTAACCGGATGAATCCGTCAAGGCTCGGATGTGTGCACCCGGATTCCGGAATCCCTGCCTCCAATCCCTTGCAGTTCGGAATTACTCCAAGCTCCATGCTTTAGAGAAGAGACATTCAATGGAGTAGGTAACAGAAATGACACGCAAATCCGTGTAATAGAAAAAAAATATTTCATGACTGAGATGATTCCAACACGTTTGATACAATGATAGGTAAGTGTACATTGGTTGTCTCCTTTACAAAGAAGCAATACTTCTCAATCCATACTAAAGCAACGGCCCTCACAAACATTATTTGGTACACGTTCAAAATAATTAATAACGAAGAACGTTAGTTTTATTGTATGAGAATTCAGCGTCGCTTTTCAAATGTATCGTACATTAGTGTCTCTCAGTGTTTGCACAACCCTAGCATCGTTATTTACACCCACGCAGCAACAAATTGTATTTTTTATTTCTTTCTTACCGTTAAAACAAAGATGGCAGCAGAATGCCATGATGAAAATGGATGCCGGACTCATTATTAAAAAAATCAAGCATGACAATGACATTAATCATTTCTTTTGACATTGCGCTATTTTGTATAAAGTTTAGTGGTCTAATTAATTATAACAAGTTGAATGAATTCGTGTTCACATTAAATCCGCTCTGTGATAATCGCTTTATAGATTTATAGGGTTTTTAGTTTATAGTTTTACTGTAGCTGCATTGAAATGCAGCTACAGTAAAACTCAAAAGAGCTATAATATACATACAGAAAAGCAGTACATAAATTCTCCGACACTATACTAGTTAGCTAAATGATCGAAATGTATAAAACAAAAATGATTTTGCGCAAATTACACAAACTTATAAAAATAAAATATTGAATCTTCAAAAAGTAACTGATTACGGATAATAATGATAGTTGGTTTCTTTAGTATCTTTAGCCATTCCTAATTGATGACAACGAATATAGTGAGAAAATAAATACGATAACTTTGTCACTATTTTAGCGCTCAAAACCACAAATATATTGAATAACTACAATACGTATTCATGACTGTTTGGGCACCATGGATGGGGTGTGAATTTGCGGTAAGCCGGCAATATTACAGTATTATTTCATGCGTGCTGAACGCAGCACCGTCCTGTGATCCGTTCACAACCAAATTGGCCTGCTTGTTGCAGGAATGCAAGGTTTTTATAGAACGTGTGTTAGATTAAGATCTTTGACGCTTTGGCGGTTAGCTGTAAGTTGCAGATGTACTTTTTGATACAATAAACAATGCGGGCATAGGCATTCAGAATAATCCTGCAGTGTTCGATTTCCACCGACATATTTAACACGCTTTCGCAAATATTGCCAAAAAATTGGAATTCTTCGAAATATTGCCTGCCGCGTGATATTTAGCTAAATACTATTAACAATTCTGATGTGATTTTGTCTGTGACGTTTGAGATACTGAAACGAAATGTTTGATGTAGTTTATGATACGTATTAAAGTGCGTGCCATTTATTTATAGTCGCTACAGTTAGTATTTCATCAGAACGATTGTAGCTAAGGTTTACTGATTATAAGAGTGATGGTACACAAAGACGGACGAAAATAAAGATTGAGTAAGATATTTTGTATCCAAGTTTTTTCTACAATATTGCTGTTCTATGTGGAATATATTGCCAATTTGCACTGTTGTGGTTTAAAGGGTATAAAAGTCTTTGTAAGACTTTAATCCTTTCTTTACACATCTTCATTCATCATTAATGTAAACTTAAAAACAAACATAAGTAATCCCACTCATTATTATGACGAAATAAACTGTATAGTTAAGTACAGTCACGGACTTTAATCGTTGAGCCATTTAGAGCTCACCTTTTACTGGATATTCATAGCTTAAAAACCAAAATATGAGTATATTCTCTAAAGTAAATAGAAAAAAAAATATGTAAAATTTTATTTTATTTATTTAAATTTAATTAAATTTTTTATTGTCATTATATTTAATTTTTAATTTTAATTTTATTTTTGATAGTATGGATTTAAAAAAAATGTATTATGAGTTTAAGTTACTCGAAATAAATGATTTGAATTTGAATTTGAAAATACAAGATGATGATTAATATTAACTAAATTAAATTAAAACTAAGTTTTATATTTTGTAATTTATTGAAATAAAAATACAAGATTATAATTAACATTAACTAAGATAAATTAAAACTAAGTTAAATCTAAAAAAGGCCCTCGAGGCATTGTACCGAGGAGGCTGGCGGCATTTCCTCGCTAAATTGCAATGCTGATGCGTTGCGCGAGAAAGCCGCCAGCTCTTCGGTCACCAGTTACATCGACCAGACGTTTCGCGATTTCCGCAAATAACTTATGCGCACTGGGACCCCACGGACCGAGGGTCTCGACGCCAAAGGGTACAAAGTCGTACTCTCTGCTGAGGCCTCTATATTTATTACATTAATAAATATATAATATTGCATACAAAACCAAAATTAGTTGACACCTAAATGGCTCAACGATTAAAGTCCGTGACTGTACAACTTATTTACAAGAACTATATAGAAACAATTTAGATTAATTAGGTATTATAAAATGGTGAAGTGGGTGACTTTGTTGTGTGTAGAAGGTAATCATCTGATTTCAAAACTTCGTTCATAATGAACCTAAGTATGGATCTTCATAATAAACCTTCGGGATCAGTGATGATTTGTTTGCCCGCGGCTTCGCTATACGGTAAGACATTATCATTACCCAACAAAAACCCCACTACTGAGGACACATAGAAACCAAATACGCAAGATAGTATGAATAATAACAGGACACAACACCTTGAACAGACACCTCTATAATTTAGGTATCACAGACAGCCCCATGTGCAAAGCGTGCATGGAGGCAGAAGAAACGGTTAATATATTCCACTGGACTGCAAGCAAGTATAAGTATACAGGAAGAAACACCTTGGGTCTCCAGAAACACTACGGAAGGTAGTAAGTAATACGGTCACTAACTTTTTAGAGGAGCCTGGGGTGGTTAGAGTATCGCTACCCCCCTTTTTTTCACGTAAAATAGGTACACTGGATGTAACTGCGGCATATGCCCAGTATAACTAACTAACAATCATCACTCAACACAAATGTAAAATCAGAATTGGCTACTTTCCTAGAAAATAATATTTAGTCCGTCCTAATGAAGATATCTTCATCCCGTTAGTTCCATGTGACGTCACATTATGGTACACTTTTGAGCATAATGTGACGTCACGCGGAACTTTCATCATCATCATCATCATATCAGCCCAAAGACGTCCACTGCTGAACAAGGCCTCCCCCAAAGAGTGCCACAATGACCGGTCCTGCGCCACCCGCATCCAGCGGACTCCAGCGACCTTTACCAGGTCATCAGTCCACCTTGTGGGGGGGGGGGGGGCTACCCACGCTGCGCCTTCCGGTACGTGGTCGCCACTCAAGAACCTTTCCGCCCCAACGGCCATCGGTTCTATGTGCAATGTGCCCCGCCCACGCGGAACTTTAACGGGCTATAATTATCTTCATAATTTTTGTTTAATTGACAAACAAAACAAATACGTGTCCGATATTTTTTGATAATCTAACTAACGGACTAACCTATCTATATAATATTTTTTACCCAGGAAAGTACCTACCCCAATCTGTTTTATAGGTCGACATTCATACATCAGAGCAGAATATTCTGCAAAAGCCAGGACTGACCAGACCGGATGAAATGTCGAATAGAATTTGCTTGATAAAACTGAAATCTCCGGGATACCTGTACAGTTTTGGAACTTATGGTTGAGGAATAAAGTTCAAAATTGAGTACATATTTTTCGAGTGGCGTGGCTGGAAAGGCGTTAAGATTGGGTTCCCTCGTTTACTTTCAAATGTAACATGTATTTGATGATTTTTTAAAGCATGTTACTTTTCTCTTTAAGTTTAGTCAGGTTACATTTACTTCATCAATGGTAGGTCATTTAACTAATTTACTACAAGAAAGATAACATTTTGAGTGCATACCTTAATCAAGGAACATCAATGAAGAGTTCAAAAGATTTTAATTTTATTCCTTTAAAAATCAATACACTTCTTCCAGCGTACCATTATTGTATTCATTACCTACATTTGAATTTGGCGTTAAATAAATGTCACTTTTTGAACCAGTAGCTATTTGTATTATTATTTTGCAACCCCGATCCTAGAGCCCTAAAACTCCTTTTTAGGGTTCCGTACCTCAAAAGGACAAAAACGGAATCCTCATAGGATCACTCGTGCGACTGTCTGTCCGTCTGTCACAGCCGATTTGCTCCGAAACTACTGGACCGATTAAGTTGAAAGTTGGTAATTATATGTAAATTGGTGACCCAGAGATGGACGTGTAAAGTAAATTAATGAATTCTGAACAAGGGGCCCACTTTTGGCGGGTAAACTGGAAAATTAAAAAAAAATGTTTCGCAAACGGTATTGTATGACATATCAAATAAAAGGACTTGTTGTAAGCGTCTCAGATATATTTTATTTATAATTTTAGCAAAAACAGATTTGAAGTAATTTAAGAAAAAATACGAAAATTGACCATTCCCCCCCTTATCTCCGAAACTACTAGGCTTAAAATTCTGAAAAAAATATGGAAAATAGTTCCTTGCCTAAAAATTACAGGAAAACCTATGAGAAGTTTGAGTATTCAAAGCAACTGGAAAATTCTCAATATTTTACGGAACCCTCACCACGCGAGTCGAACTCGCACTTGTCAGGTTTTTTTTTCTTGTTTGCAGTCCTCGTTTATGTATGCACCAAAAAGCAGGCGTATAGGAGGGCAATTCTACACTGACAACTCGCATTTATTTCACATTCGCTTCCACGCGCACATAAGTGACTTGCGAGGCTTGCGTTGCTGGTGTCCGTATTTTTCAGAGGCTCATTGGTAGAACAACATCGTATGTCAATATAGGCGACGTAGTCACATGCGATGTTTTCGAAGAAACTGCAGAGTCACCTCTGTTTTGTTTTACAAGCGAATATACTGCTTAATCCCAGCAGCTTACGTGCTATAATGGCGTAAACATTCACGTGGCTTGTGTTGCTCTAGCTCTTAATACCCAACTAAGCCAGACATGTGTGTTAGCAGAGATTCGGAAATGTAAATAGACAGACGTGCTTTCCTGGGTACAATCACAGTCTGGAATTTACTGGTTCTGCTTTTTAGGTTGGCAACTAACTGTGGTAAGTTAATTACAACAAGTGTCTTATTGAAGTACTTTTTATTCAATAGACGGGTTCTACGAGCTCCCTACCCAGTCAAATGTATAATGTAATTAATAAATAGAATAATGATAAATGATTAGAATGATGTGTATGTATAATGTACGAGTAGGTACTAACCTATTAAATATGCGTAGGTATGTAAAAACCTAACAAAAACCTGACATGTAACTTGGCGTTATCAATAAAATATTTGTATTTGTTAACATGGGGCTGGTTCGATTTGTGTAAGATTTATTTATTTATTTATACATATTAAATTTGGCTAACCACGATCCGTTTAAGAGGGTAGTAACGTCAGGTGATCGCTTTGAAACGGTCTTAAATGGGAAGGTGAATCAATCTAAGGTAGGTACCCGATGTTAAATACCTTCTTCCTCTCCATTTGCAAGGCTATAAGTATTAGTCGCAGATAATACAAATCCCCACCAAAAACATTACATGTAAAGTGATTGCCAAGACTCCCTAGCTCATATAGCTTTCAGCTTTAAACATATCACAAGTAGGTAGCGCCAAGCTTCCTACTCCACACGATTTAACTCTACCAGCCACGCTCTAGAAATTCTACATCTTGGCTAAAAAGTGTAACTTTATCCCGGTCGCCGCATAGACTCTCGCGCGTGCATATTAGGTACGGTATGAATTTATGATGAAATTAATAAGCGACGGGTCTATACTTTCAGCCAAGATATAGAATTTGTAGAGCGTGGCTGGTAGAGTTAAGCCGTGTGGAGTAGGAAACGTGGCGTTAATTGCGATCTAATATCTTTTTAACACTGAAAGCTATATGAGCTAGGGAGTCTTGGCAGTCACTTTACATGTAATGTTTTTAGTGGGATCTCATTCCGGTTTTTAAGGTAATTTCTAAAGAAGTGTATGGGTAAACCCATACGAACTTCCATCCCCTAATTTAAAGGATAGGGGTGATTTACTAAAAATCCCTAAATATTTATTTAATTATTTCAAGGAGTCCCTATATCAATTTTTAGGCCATTAGCATTAAAATTGGCGGAAGTCTCATACAAAATTCCATTCTCTAGTTTAAGGAGTTGGGGGTAAAAGATCCAATTTGTAGGATTTTTCTGTTGTTTGTGTATTAATACTAGCTTACCTACCAAATTTCAGCTTTCTTGGACTTCAGGAAGTACTAAGGTTTTGATGATCAACACGTGTCAGTAACGAAATCGGTGCTTTTTAGATATCAATGAAATCGAAAGTATTAGAGCTATGCAATTGAAACTTTTTATATGTTGAATAAATCTACTATTGGCATTATTACCCGAGAATTATGTATATCTTAGGTTGAGGGTTCAATAAAACGACGAAGCGCTTCGAGAAAAGGTAGGTAGTGCCTACCCTTGCGCTTCGCTTAGCTCGTCTTGGCGGGGGCACTGCCGTGCCCCCAGATCATAAGTAGATTGATTTGCACAGCATTTAACACCAAATTTAGAATACTGACACATACTTATACTGGTAAGTTTATCCACAATCCTTCAGTCAATGCAATTCTATGACGAAATATAATTGAACAAATTCCCTCAACTTCCATAACCACACTGAAATTTCGTTTAAATCCAGAATCCAGCAGCTTAACCGTGTTAGCCCGGGTCAGCACTTCACCCGGGTGAAATATCCGGGCGTCGAACCCGGTTGACCGGAGACTCGGGAAATTGTAGACGTGTAGATTGGCCCCGAGCCAAGAAATGGGACAAGATTATACGGTGGTCCGAATGTCGTTTAATATAATAGTTAGTACCTACCTGCCAATGTGATACCATATAAATATATCATTATAAACTTTTTGTTTCGGATAATTGAGTAGGCACCTGCTAGTCGATTCTATGACGCATTTTACACGCATTTTATGTAGATCTAAATGTTAATTTTTGTATGGGAAAATGACAGTTGAATTGTTCTAACTCTCGGCTCGTTTGAAACGTTACGTGTTTAACCCCCTTCGCATTTGGTGGTGCGGACTGCGGAGTCGGTGCGCTGTCAGTAAGCTCTCAGTAACAATCGTCAGTCAAGTCAGTGATGACAGTACAGATTATTTACTGTGTGCTTACATTTAAATGAGGGCTTTGATTGTACTTCTTCTTTGTAATACGTTGGAAGAGATCCGCAGGCAACTAGTCGGTAATAAACCTACTTTCTAGGTTTTTTTAAGAATGACAGACGATATGATTAAAAAAAAAATCTGTCAAATTATTTGACCCCTGTCAACAGTTTTGACCTGCTGCATTCTACTTTTTTGAGCAGTTGTTACTTTTATACTCAACATTCTAGATAAAAAAACTCGCTTCCAACTTTCGTGTGGAGCCCCGTTTATTTAGGTGAGTGAAATATTAATCAGGTGAGATATTGAAAGTTGCCATATTTGACTCACCTTGAAACTATGTTATAAATCGCTTAAGACAATTAGCAGATAGCACCCGAAGTACTTTATCCTAAAATTATTGAAGTTAACACTGATTAGAAATTGAGTGAGGATATAAAAAAAACCGGACAAGTGCGAGTTCAACTCGCGTGGTGAGGGTTCTGTAAAATTGCTATTCTCTAAGCATTAGGCGCTCCATACAAAATACACAAACATATTGAGAATTTTCCCGTTACTTTGAATACTCAATCTTCTTATAGGTTTTCCTGTAATCTTTAGGCAAGGAACTAGTTTCGGAGATCAGGGGGGGGGGGGGGGGGGGATGGTCAATTTTCGTCTTATTTCCTAACATACCTACTTCAAATCTATTTTTGCTCAAATTATAAATCTGAGATGCTTACAACCCCTTTTATTTGATATGTCACACAATACATTTTGCGAAAGTTTTTTTTTTTAATTTTCCAGTTTACCCCCAAAAGTTCAGGCCCCCTTGTTCAGAATTCATTAATTTACTTTACGCGTCCATCTTTGGGTCACTAATTTACATATGTGTACCAAATTTCAACTCAATCGGTCCAGTAGTTTCGGAGCAAATCGGCTGTGACAGACGGACAGACAGACGCACGAGTGATCCTATAAGGGTTCCGTTTTTTTCCTTTTCAGGTACGGAACCCTAAAAACTATTTTGCTGCTTTTATTTGGTTTATTGTTGTTTACTGACTTTAGCGTAAGTAAGTACTTAAATAATTTGTGTGTTATATTTCCAGTCTTCAAAATGTCACAAACACAAATATAGTTATACCCTGATGAATTACCTGTTCGACTGTTACTGTATATTCTGCGGTAATAAACATAAGAGATATTCCAGGGACGACCCCAATAATGGAAAGCACGTACCACATATAGACATTAAGGTAAGCAAGTCATTATACCTAATAGGGGTGTACACTAAATTTATTATAACTTCAAAAGAAAGAAGGCAAAAAAATATGCCTAATGACGAAAATCCCATTCAAATATCTCAAAAAATTACGAAGCTACTGTTTTAATATTGCATATGAGAGAAAACGCTCCTAGATCGTGACGTCACGACCATCGAGCGTCATAGTAAATGACAATCGTTTCATATGAAAATGCGTTTTGCGGAAAAAGGACAGAACATAAACTCTTCAAAATGTGGACACTTAAAACTTTGTGATTATATAACCTCTTGCGTTGCTTGCCATTTGACTACATTTTTAATCCTTTTTCGAGAAAATACAACATTATTCGTTATTTTATTTAGTGTCTACACCCCTATTGATTAGAAAATTTGATTTTAAGTCATGAACTTTGCGACCTAAACTGGTACTTACCGGCGTTATTTTCTGTTAATCGATACTGGAACCAATTACAAGATTTACCAGACTTTATGTCCCAAGGGGAACTGGGAGACTGGTTCACGTCACAGTGCTAATAGCCCATTAGACTAAGACAAGTTTTACGAGAATGTCTTCTTTATTAGTGTTCAAGCTGTTAATTCCAGACTTAAATCATTTATTTATTGCTGCTAGGTTGAACCTTAAACTTTACGAGCCCTGGTCCCCTTACCCTCGCCTACATACCTAGTCATTAAATCTTTAGTGTTCCCGTGTCGTATTCTCGACCCTTTTCAAACTTGGAGAGATTGCACGAAATTCGATGACGAAAATTATATAATTTACCCACCTTTCCGCAAACGTCAGATCCTAGTAATCCTACTAATAGTTTATAGCCTGGCTTAAAAAGTAAAGGATAGTTTTTTTATCCCGGGTACACGCGGGTGTTCAAAAAAAATAAATGTGCTTTATCTTGACGACCGGTTAGCCTAGTGGGTAGTGACGCTGCCTACGAAGCTGATGAAGGTCCTGGGTTTGAATCCCAATTAGGGCAAATATTTGTGTGATGAACATGAATATTTGTTTCCGAGTCTTGGACTTTTTCTATGTATTTAAGTATTTATATCTAATATATCTATTATATATATCGTCGTCTAGAACCCATAACACAAGCCTTATTGAGCTTACTATGGAGCAAGGGTGATTTGTCTAAGATTTGTCATCCTTGTTTATTTATTTAAGCTTTTCCAAATTACCGGAAGAATGATTTAATATAGTCCCAACTGTATTGTCATTTATTTTACCATGGCATTCGATTTACGAAACGCCTACTCGTTTGTTAATGGCAAACTTATAATAATAATATTGCTTGAGCGTTATTATCAGGCGCTTATATTCTCACGTAACGTAACTATTAAACACAACAAAAAGCCCCTAATAGAAGGCATTCCGGTGAATAATTTCAGTAATTGTCTTATTTGGTTGGTGCATTTCCATGCTCGGTTCAGCGCTTTTACCACAGTGCTGTCGGCAAGGTTTAAAAGCTTTAGCTTGTTTAAGCCGTGATAAATAAGCACTTGATCAGCTTAAACAAGTTTTGGCGCAACATTTATCTTTTTTTACCTACGTTCGAACTACTTCATTTGGTTGTGAAAGGTTTTTTGGGCAAATTGGCGTGCGTAGCTAAAAATAATGTTTATATTATTATAGCCCTGCGCGACCGAGAAAACGAATTTTCCCAGACATGAGACCAAGCTAGATCGATTTCTACCCACAGAAAACCCCTATATATATATACAAATATTGCTCGTTTCATAGTATAGGATATGACTACTCGTATTTCATAAATTTTGTCAAGATTGCGCCGAGCACGTTTGGATGGGAGCTGACTCGAAACGTTTCCCCTTTTAAATCCGTCCATTTCCAGGATCTCCGTACTGACTTATTTCCGTGTCGCGAACGTATCTATATATGTAACGTAGATGAAACGTACGATTAAATACACACTCGGAACTTATGAGCGTACTTGTACACTGATTGAAGAGAGTTGCGACGTAGTTTGGGCTTCTCACACGATTTTGAACTCCGTTGCTCAAAGATTACAATTACGAAGAAAGTTGTTCGTCCATGAAAGAGGGTATTGAGGAAGAGAAGTGTGCCAAGTTTGGAACAGGTGTTGTGTCCGAGTACCCTTATCCGTGTTAGATCTGAAGCAGTGTTTATTTCATGCAATCAAATTTTAGAAGATCGATGCTGGCAGAGTTGCAATATTGCGTGAATGCGAATTTATTGGTGTTTTAACGTCGTCAAATCGAAAAGCGTCACCCACTGTTCGATTACGTGACGCATTGTACGTGCGTCAGGTAGATCTAAATGTCACTTTTTGTGTGGGAAAATGATAGTTGAATTTGTCCTAACGCTCGTTCGAAAAGTTTCGTGTTTACCCCTCTATCATGACAATTCGCCGTACATGCAATCTTTAATATGTCAAGTAACGATATGCTTGATACCATAGTAACTACTAATAAAGTCCTTTCGCAGTCAGCCATCCACATCTCCGATATTTTCCCTCTATCATAAGTTCCTTGAAATGAAAAAGGTTCCCCATTCCATTTTTACATGATGGATATAGTAAATGTTTGCTAGTCGAGATTGGATGCACCATAAATAGATGTAGGCACAAACAATTGGAAATGGCGTTCGTTCTTTTCCGTTGATAGTTTTAATCCCATTGGACCTGCACGGAAATGGAGGCTTGACTCATTTATCTTTGACACTCTAGATCGTTGAATGTTGTATTTTGAACATTTGACATAATCCTGAAGGTTTATTTAAGAAGATACCTAATGTTTTATCTCAAATTACTTTCCCAGGTGGATGTTTCAAACACTATCCTTGATCATTTACCGAAGGTTGAAATTGGATTTCTTGAAGCTTGAAACGAGACGTTGAATTATTACCAGTTTTCATCCTTGTTACGTCATTCCCCGTTGTCGACGGTTCTATGAAGATCTTTGTGGTTCTAAACCGGATTAAGGTGGCGTTAGGTGATGTACACCGAGTTAAGCCTGGCCATAATAAAATACACCCGCTTTCTTAGGAAATTGTACGGCGGGAGAGTTGCGCTTAGAGTGGGCGAGATGTAGGAAGGCTAGGGCTTTACTGAGGGAGATTAAGTTCATTTATAGTATAAGAGTTCATCGTTAGAGGTTAAACGGAATAATTTACGTTGAAATTATTACTGGCAAAAGCAAATAGGATAGTAAAGTAAATGTTTTACCAGGAGCTCACAAACGACTTCTAATAATTTGCTAGGTTTTTATTTGGTTTATCCAAAAGTAAGAAGAGATATGTCGTGCAAAATTTCGATCTTTGACAGTTACAATTGACAGTTTTTTAATTATTCGTAGGTCAATCTGTACTGGGCAAAAAATCCCATCCTTTGACAAAAAATGCTCTGGTTGTATGGTTGTGTTTTTTAAATGTATTTAGGCAAAGTAGGTACTTAACAAAAACATACAAATGGGTAAAGAAAGGATTTAAATCATATTCTCAGTTGCTGTTAACGACCATCCTTGAAAATGTAATAAGATTTTTTAGAGATAAAGTACAGTTTTAAAAGTCTTCTCCTTATAAATACAGGTATATAAACGTTAAAAGAAAATTATAATTTGTGTTGTAGACATAATTGGTATTTTTAGTTAAAATGTTCAGAATTATTACTATCACCAGGTAAAATGTATACAGTTATAAATTCTATAATACAATTATCTATTTCTCTGTAAAGTTGGCGAGTTAGTTTTAGGACTCTATGTATGTAAGGGAATGGATGAAAATTTTAGAAATGCCTGATAATTTTTTTGGTTATAGGAATAACCTTCCTTAGCACCAGAAAAAAGTTTCAGATTTTTCAGCTGCGACAATTATTTTTGAAAAATATAAACAGTTTCCTCACTTACATTTTGGGTCAGTTCAGGCACCTTATACCACCGGCAAAAATATATTAAATATGTGTGGTAAACTGACACTGGCAATGATATTGACACTTGCAGCAGCAATATTGGTCATTACCAGTGTCAGTTTACCACAGATATTTGAGATAGTTTTTTGTAATATGAGAGATCAAGGAAAGTGTCTATTTACCGTTCTTGACCCAAAACGTAAATGAGGAAACTGTTTATATTTTTCAAAAATAATTGTCGCAGCTGAAAAATCTGAAAGTTTTTTCTGGTGTTAAGGAAGGTTATTCCTATGACAAAAAAATAATCAGGCATTTCTAAAATTTTCAATATTTCCCCATTGTATTCGATTATATGTCACAAAAAAACCAGACTTTGGTTTTAAAAGCTAAGTGCATTTTTTTCTTTTAATATATTGTGCCAGGTTGTATGTGCGTATTTCTTTGTAACATAATATTATTAGAATACAGTTTATAAAACAAAAATATTTACCATATTGACTTGTTTATTGACACAAATAATTATTAGATTCAATAGCAACTCATCCACATTCAAACACGGAAGACGCAATTTATAACAATAAAACATTTATTTAAGCGCAAAAATATTTAAAACAAAGTTCATGGACCAGCCATGATAATGAAGGTAACAATGAACGTAGTAATTTACAAATATTTAGTAATAAGCATTTGTGACATTTATTTTAAATTAAACAACTAAGTAACTCTGTTTATATCCACTTACGTAACACACTCACATATCGAATATATATTTATCTACATTTTTTGCTATTTCTTAAAAATAAATACTTTCAAAAAGCGTTCTTATACAATGTCCCCTGCATACAAATGAATTTTAGTCCACACACTTACGCCTTTGGAACTTACAACTTTGTTCAAAAGTTGACATCTACTTTTAAGACGCATCAAAATATTCACAATATACACATTTATATAATTTATTTGTTAGTCATGTATGCACTTTCATAAATTGACTTCACGCTCAAATATTTAAAACACAATTCCAAATGTTGGAATGTCGAACACCCGGTCTCTTAGACCTGAGGACTATAAAAATTGGAAAACTTTCGAATCGTCCGTTCGGTAACTTTGAACTGGAACTGGATATTCGCGTTCTGAATTTAAAAGTTCGGATGCCTTGAGTTTTTCTTTTAAATTCAAGTAGCTCACGTTTTATTGCCAGCCTTCTCAAATCCTTCAACGAGTGTTTCTAGGATGAACTTTATGGTTATTTTGTAGATATTTTCCACGTTGGGCGTGTAGCGATCGCCCAATGTGGACTCCACGGCCGCAAGAAAAGGCGCCTCGATTTTCTGAAATAGAAAAAAATATATTTACTTAGGACAAGGGCGGAGTCAGAAAAATAGTCGGTCGAGGGCGAGTGGAGAAAAAATATTTGAATCTTTGAAGTGGTTTATGTTTGGACAAAAATCTTCTTTATTTTATGTAGGTATACTTAGTTGTAAAAACGCTGTTAAAATAAGCTTTAAGTACCTATTAAATTATGTATTTTTTTTGAGTAAAGTTTTGAGTAAGTTAGTTAGTTTTTTTTGCTAAGTTAGCAAAAAAAACACACGGGTAATCGACATGCAGATGTATTTTAACTACTGGGGTACTGTAAAGCCGGATTCATAGTTATCGACGTCACAGGCGTAGCCAACCCCTCCCCCCGAAATGTTCAAACTACCTTAACATTTGTGTAATTTTATGCATTTTTTGTTGTTTTATTTTTAAAATCATAAATGGGCGAATCAACTATTTTGTGTCTCCTGGTTCTCTCTTTAAAACTATGACTTTATGGGGTTTACATCTAATAAACACGTATTCTGTTAAATTCATTCCATGACGGGGCATCTCCTTAGCATGATCGGAGTCTAATTTATAGTATTTATTCTAAGAAACTCTGACGCTGTTGTCTCCTGCCTTACCGGGACAGAATAACAACAAGAAAAAGTTTATTGACCCAAACAGTGACTTATATTTTTATTCTAAACTCTTGTATGAATTCTTTAATCAAGACGATATTTATATCGGAAGACAAATACCGTTGTCGCTCGGGGACTAAAGGTTCAATTACACCTGAACAAATTCAACTCAGTCTCAATTGAAAATGATTTAATTTCCATCGAAGGTATAAGACAAGTGCAGTCCCCAGATATCTTAAAAGAATGTTACGAAATTCGTAAGACTATCTTATTACAAAAACATCATACTCTGTAAGTAAAGCTATCCTTTATTCGGCTCCTCAGGGAAACATCGATCAATACGCGATACATCATCCGAAACTTACCGTGGTTACCCCAAAAAATCGATGTTACCCCCTAATCATATTTAGCTCGCTTTTTGCGTAACTTGCACAATAGGACTGGGTTGGAATTTACAAAGCTTCAACCCACCTCAGGGGAACTAGTGTAAGTCAGGCCTCCGATAACGCGTTGTTATTAATAAACCTGGCGTCATTTGACTCCCAGGGAGGAGGTTATCCCTATACAAATCTTTAGCCGGCCGCTCTACAGGCCAAACAGGAAAAGAACAAGTAAAACAAAATAATTTTCGAAAAACCCAACTGCTTTTTTACAAATATGATTGCCTATCACTCCCACGATTAAGAAAAATCCAAAGACACCTCGTATGTCGAAATCCGTCAAACGGTTTAGGCTGTAGGGCGTGCCAAAAATATAAGACACAATACATACATACATACGCTCGAAAAACATAATCCTCCTTGCCTTCGGCAGTCGGGTAAAAAGAAACCCAAGTATACTATACGTCAAGGTATTGGTGGGTAATTTTACGGAAAGTTGTACACTCGACTTTTTTTTTTGTTTAGATATAATCGTTTTTTTTACTCAGAATCGAAAGCACGTTCGAACCTAGTAGGAGAAAAAAAGTGTCCAAAATAATACATACAATTATCGGTTTTTCGTTCCGTTACCACCATACAAGCTTAGTATGGACTATGGAAACGGTAACGGAATGGAATAAATCTTGAGATGGTTGATACTCACAACACTCAGGAACCGACAACTCTCCTGAGCGAAACCAGTGTAAAGATGTAAGTAATGAATAATGTGTTTCCTTAGAGCAAACTCGGAAATAGAACTAGTCCCGAAGGGTCAATCAGTTACCGTATTAAATTATTGGTATGTCAATTAATATCAAACTATATTAGTGTATATTAAATGTCAAAATGAAAACTGTTTGACTAATGTCATATTTAAGTGTGGACATAATTGCAAATAAGGCTGGCTGTAAGCTTGTTTGCCGTTTAATTAAAAAAAAGTGGTTAAGGGAAGAAATCCCGAAGTCAAGATAAATAAGTTTCTGTTAAAAAAATCATTATTGGTACAAGCTTTAATTGTCAACTGTAATTTTCTGTATACCGTCATCAACTACTAATTGAGACGATTTTAACGAGCCCAAACTCAACGGGTTTACGTCGGTTAAGTACTGGATTCCCATGGCCACCTTCAGTCTCCGTCATCAGATCAGCTCGATGGTAACATAATATTGAATTATCATCCAAACTATACCTTCACCCAAAATTTCAGCTCAATCGGATAACGGCAAGTGACTGAAAAATAGATTGCAAATTTTGACACTTACATACGAACATGCAAGTTAAATAAGCTTGTAAAAAGGTGAGCGGTGAGGTGACTTAAGACAGCTTGTGAATTATAGCGTAGCAGTCTTTGGCAATGTTTCAGCGGCGAAGTTATCTCGCGTCTCAGACCATTGACACCCCGTTTGGAGAGCATTGACACCTCGTTTGGAGATCATTGACACCTCATTTATAATTCCATCGAACTGTGAGACGATGTCCTACTAAACTACATAATACCGTGTTCCGTAAAAGATTAGAAAAATCGTGCGTTATTCGTCAGACGATTACAGTGTAAACCATAGTGGAACGTAAAAAAAAGTTTTGCTTTTTCTTTACTTTTTTATTTATCTCACAGAAACCATAACGCTAGTTTAGCGAAAATATGTTTCGCCAAACTGGGGACAGTTTGTTGGCGAATAATACTCTCGTTACTATTATTTTTATCCGAACTATCTTCATCATCATCATCATTATCATATCAGCCGAAAGACGTCCACTGCTGGACATAGGCCTCCCCCAGAGAGTTCCAAATTGACCGGTCCTGCGCCACCCGCATCCAGCGGACTCCCGCGACCTTTACCAGGTCATCATTCCATCTTGTGGGGGGCCTACCCACGCCGCGCCTTCCGAACTATCTTAACCCTAATAAACTAAACACAAGGAAATAACTAGTTACACAAATAAGTTCTACAAGTAACTAGTTAAGTAAGTAGTAGAAATGCACTAGATGCTCGAAATAAGTAATATTAGTAAATTATTTCCCTTTGGTATCCTAGATAACCGAAGAACATCCTTTCAAGTTCTTATGTTATCTGGAATGAGGTATTTATATATCAATATAATTTGAACGGACGGATCATTGACCCAGCGACGTATTAAACAGAAATCAAATGAATAAATAATTGTAATAATATTAATATGTTGCTTGGTAAAAACCTTAAAATATTGGGTGTATATTGTATTGAAATTGTGACTTGTAAAATGCTTATTTTACCAATAAATTCTGTATTCTGAACAGATATTATAAATGTGAAAGTTTGGATGTTTGTTACTCAATTACGCTTAAAACGGATTTAGATGAAATTTAGCACAGAAATTTATAACTTGGATAAAAACAGGATAGGTACTTTTCATTGGAATAAAAATTTGATGCTAGCATGTAATAAGTCATCATGATCATCATCGTCATGTCAGCCGAAATACATCCACTGCTGGACAAAAGCCTCCCCAAAAGAGTGCCAAAGTAACCGGTAATAAGTATGTTAACTAAATGTTAATGCAATCCGATGAATGAAAATAGACTCGCGAGAACTGAGTGAGCATGAGGATGATGATGATAACAATAATGATGATGATGATGATATTGACGTTGATGATAACGATTAAGATGATGGTCACGATATTGTTGATGATGATGATGACTGTTTCCCAACTAATAGCGTAGAAAGTAGAGAAAGCAACTATCCGCGAATCGTGCCCGGCTTAGGTTACATCCGCTCGTTCTAATCTATGTCTGGAACCAGAACTTTGGTTGAAAGTTTTTTTATTCCGGCAACTTCGAAACTTTGTTCCTAAGTTCTTCGATACATCTCAGAATAGACAACTAACATACAATGCAATTACGTAACTTTTAGAAGCGGATCTCCGTTCTAAAGGAGAACAACTTTACTAACTGTCTCGAAAATTCAACACAAGTGTCGAGTACCTGAATACGATTGTACTCGTACTGTTGAAATTGTAGGCAGAGGCACTTACTTTCTACCGATCGATAGAATTGAATACGAGTGGTCAATAACACTCGTTTTTCAATATTCTATCCCTATTTCGAAATGGCATTTCATCGTTTTCGACAGTTTTCGAGTAAAAGAGTAGAGTAATGCCTTATGTCAAACAAGTGGAATTAAAAGATTTAAAAAATCCCAACTGCTTTTTTGCAAATATTATAGCCTGTGTCACTCCCACGATTAAGAGGAATCCAGCGACACCTCATATGTCCAAATCCGTCAAACGGTTTAGGCTGCAGGGCGTGCCAAAGAATAAGACATACACACAGATACATACATACTGTGCACGACGCACCTATTTGGATACCTTTTCTTTTTTTTTATACCTTTTTTGTATTAATTTTGTATTTTGTTTTGGAATCTGTCAGTAGTATTTCTGTCATGTCGTAGTCTGATCCTCGTTATGTTCTGTTCTGTTCTGCTTTCCTGAAAGTAAAGTCTTCTGTACCATGTTATGAACCAGTGCCTATTATTTATATAGCCCAGTCAGCTACACATACATAGATACATACATACATACATACGCTCGAAAAACATAATTCTCCTTTCCATCGGCAGTCGGGTAAAAAAGGGACACGACTGCCACCGGAAACACAAAAGCATCGGATAACGGATGACAATGCAATTATTATAATAATCTGTTAGCAAAATAGGGGTCTGCTGAGGTCGATTGAGTTACGTTTCGTATGAAGGTTAGGTAGATCTAAATGATTTTTTTTTGTATGGGAACTTGGGAACCATCACCCTCGTTCGAAAAGCTACGCTATTAAACTCCCGGTTTTCATTAGATGTAATGTATATACATATAACCAGGGCTCGTATTTTTCGTGTTTTACGAAAAGACTATTTGAAATCATCCTATGTGTGGTTTGATGTCATCGACTAGCCCCTGTATATAACAAAATACCTAAGTAAATTCCTTTGTCAATCAGAACACATTAAATCGACATGTATGTTTTTCGGAAGACTATCTCTGATTCAACCTATTACCTAACTACTACCCCTGTTCCCAGTTTTGTCAGAATTTTATTTGGGAGAAATTACTTACAGTGAATGGGCTCAAATGTTATGTTATATTAGTTTTCGAGGAATGTTTAATCTATGTTCAATTTCCAGTCTGAAAATTCAGCCATATTCCAAGAATTTCATTTTACTTTTTAGTGGAATAGTTGAACAGAAACAGAATGTCACCCACGCGAAATCGCATGAATGCCGAACAATTTAAGGCAAGCATTATAATTCATACTGAAATCAGTGCAGTAAAGCAGGAGGGGACGATCGCTTAATTGGCTTCGATAGCGTAGTTTCTTAAGGCCGGATTTGAGCAAACTGTGAACGGTGTACAGTAAAAAAAAAACCTCTCCCGTAGGACATGTGAAATGCAATCTTATGTCAATGACATAAAGACTATGATAGTGATTTTTCACTTTCTCTGTGTGAGAACATTCTCGTAAATGGTACTAACTATCGGTGCATTTGGCAGATATCCAAGCGGTTTCATTAAGGGTGAAAAGCATGTACAAAATTGAGATTGCTAGTAGCCCATTAACGCCAGATGTTACCACGAGTAGGTAAGATCGTTAGGTACAGTCGACATGTTTATATTTTTGTACCTTACAAAGCAATAAGGTGCAAAAAAAAACATCTCATTGACGTTTACTGTACTTTAATAAACTTTTGTTTAATAAAAGATTATAGCAACGAGCTGTTTTTTTGCACAACTTTAGTAGTTGGACAATTCTAGTGGCAATAGCCTAGCTAGGTGGGCGCTCAGCGTGTAAGCGCTTTCCTCTACAAACGGTTTTCCCGTGTCCCGGTACGAGCGCAGTGCTACGAAATTGTTGGCTACGAATGTGAGTGGCTGATTACCATTCACTGCCTAGCTAATGCTACACTTCGTAGCGCAACGCCGAAGTCCGTAGCAGCTAACACATTCATTGCTACGCGCTACGGTCGTAGCCGATCCCATGCGTTTCTTCGTAACGTATGTTGCCACTCGAGAACCTTTCCGCCCCAATGGCCATCGATTCTACGTGCAATGTGCCCCGCCCACTGCCACTTAAGTTTAGCGATTCGGAGGGCTATATCGGTTACCTTGGTTCTGCTGTGCATGTGTGTCGTGATTATTAACGTTGCATAGGTTGAAGCAGTGTTTTTTAACCAGTGAGTAGCCTCTTGAAGGGAGTCGCCGCTACTTGAATTTTGAAATTGAAGTAACGGACAACAGATGGCAGTGGCGGATTTACACATTTGCCGCCAGCAGGCTGTTCAAATTTTGCCGCCCCTACTGACCTCTGCAATTCGATACTCTAGTTCACAATTATAAATTTGCCGCTCCTAAAATCTGCCGCCCTAGGCTCCAGCCTACTCAGCCTGCTGGTAAATCCACCACTGATAGATGGTGTTGGTGCAAAATAATTTACAATACCAAGGGGGTCGTGCCTTTAAAGGAAACTGGGTTAAGGTATACATAAAACAATTTAAAGTATTCTTACATAATGTTTACCCACTTACCCAAAAATATTCCACTTTGAATCCCGGTATCCGTCTATGGCTGGCCCCAATCTGGTGTATATAGTCGAAGAAGTTGTCCAAGTCGTCCAGCCCCTTTATACCCTCATCTAGTGTGTTCATGACATTATTGGCATGTTCTGCAAGCTCCATCGAGTTGATTTGTTCCTCCTTCGTCCGACACTGGCGAAATTTCTCGAACATGTTCAGCAGGTCTTGGTTCTCTTCGAAGAGTCTGTGAACAAGATAATATTAAATTTTAACTTAAGAAATATCTTGCAGTTTTATTATTTTACAAGCCTTTGCCTGCGACTTCATCCGCGTTAACTTCGTTAACGCCTGAAGAGAATCGAATAACAAATACAGGGTGTAACGAAAATGGGGTGTGAACGCATTAAGGCCAGATTCGGTAGCGTATTGCAATTTCAAATATGCATCTTTATTAAATAAAACATGAATTATAATCTGTATTTTGCGTATTGGACGTTCTGTCTACCAACGTTTAATTTATCTATACTCATCAAAACGTGCAAATATATGATTTATATGCAAAAAGTACTTGTCTTTGATAACTCAACATTATATTGAATACGAGTAATATTACGAGTAAATATTTCATTCTACGCTACAATAAAAGCCTCCCCGTACCTACAAAATACACACAACAAATGCCTGCGTGACAAAGTGGTGACAAACAACCCCCAAAACATAATATATGCAACCTCCACTCAAGCGGGCAACCTCTCTCCAGCGAATACAACTTCTCCTTAAGTACTCGTATTGTTAAGGCGAATCCTCCGCGTGGCCTGATAAAAAAAAAATGACAAAACTGAATTTTTGGTCGCTTAGTTTGAGAGCCTTAGCCAGGCGAGCTGAAACTAACCGACAAAAATGATAAAATATAGGTATCTGAAACTTTGGTATTTCACTAACAACTTGAACTTTGTTTTAAAAAATTACGTAAATAAAAAAATCTAATGTTTTACTTCATATTTGTGACTGCATCTATACTATAAATGTTATCTTACCGCTCGGGAAAAGAATCAAAATACATTAATCTAAATAAATTTAATTGTTCACTTTAAACTTATATTAATACGTTATGACTTTTGACGAAAAAGTTTAGACAAGCACAGCATTCGAACTAACATTAACGAGCGAGCGAGACAAAATATGTAGCTACATTCGCCTTAAGTATTCTTCAGGTGGGATTTCCTCCGGGTACTCTAAATCAATTTGGGAGAGGACATGTTCTGCTTATAAACAAGGACACTTGAATGAAATTTAGTTTTTTTCTAGACAACGGTACTGTAAAAGAACGGTATTTTTAAGTATTTGAATGAAATTTTGGGAATATATTTTTATACCTCTAATTACTATTATGCTAGTAGCAATACTTCTCCAGGATTATATCTGGGGTGCTCTTAACTCAGGATTATATCTGGGGTGTTCACAGGTCACTTCGGCGTCAAGGATCTCTTGGCCAAGATGGGACTATCAAACAGTACAGACTGTAGAATGTGTGGCGAGGAGGATGAGACTATGGAACACTTACTGTGTGAATGTCATGCCCTCGCCAGACAAAGAATGAATCTCTTTGGTAACGGCTACCCGCAACCAAAGGAATTCAGGGTGCTCCCACTGAGCTGCATCATCCGCTTTGTGGAAATGATGGAGCGAGCTTGGGAGTAGCTATAAAGGGGAGGGCAAATGCACAAAAGATCCCACTGGGTCGAAGTGTATCCGAAAGGGCCCTCAATTAGATAAGATAAGATAATACTTCTCCAGCTTTTGGGTTTTAAGGTTTATGTTTATTTTATTTATTTATTTATCGTATGGCTATTAAAATACAATATTTTTATATTCTAAATTTACATTATGCCAGGTAGTTAGCAGCTGCACTCGTACATTTTTTTAAATCTTCTGCTGGACCATCGTATTTGGTTCGTGGATACGATATGCCGTACAGTTTGCTTTGGGCATCCTCAACCGCGGCATTCCTGTTCGCTCCAGCCCATTTTTTCCGGAGATGGGCACAGTTGCCTATGCCCGTTCTCAGTCGCCTCAGCATGCACCAGACACGGCGTGATTCGTTGAATCCAGTTGGGTGGCTGCCCGGGTTCAGGTCAAAAAGTACATGAGGGGTGTCAGCGCAGACCATCCATCAGACCAAGCCTCATTTAGACTCCGTTGGAAGCTAGGTTGGTGGGCCAGCAGCGCCGGAGGGTTTAGTGACTTGAGTCGTTTTCTCGTAAAGACAGCTAAATCCCTATTGATTGGCAGTTCCGGTCGTTTATATGCTTTACCTACCTCCCTAAGCAGGTGGTGTTGGTTTATGTGGTTTTGATATTATACAGGGTGGCACTATACTATGATCATTGCTGTGGTGTTATCTAATAAATTTTCAATAAATTTATTATCATTTCAAAGCTAAGTTAAGTAAAACAAAAAGCATTAAACATTTAACGTTTTATTATAGGTGACAACCCTGCCTCATAAAGTTACTATTTACATTTGCACAGGACACATGTCATTCACTATCAGCTTGCTAGGGTTGAAACATCGGATTTTTGCAAGCTTTATCTCGTAAAAGGTAAAAAATATTAACTTTGTTTATTGGGTAAAAATAAAAGCTCTTAGGGTGAACAATTCCCCGTTTTTGTAAAAACTCTTCAGCTGAGGAGTTACAAATGATGGTAATGAAGATTAATGAATCTTTTGAATGGAAAGGGATGAACATGAATGTAAGTAAGACGAAAGTGATGCTATTTGAAAAAGATGAAATTACGACAGATTGCGAAATAATGATTGGTGAAGAAAGCCTGGAACAAGTAAAAGAGTTTGTGTATTTGGGGACATTATTTACTGGAGACGGAAAGCATGAGAAAGATATTGACAGGAGAGTGAATGCAGGGAATAGAGTGAATGGGGCACTGAACGCCTTTATGGGCAGCCAGAAAATATCACAAAAAGCACGCGTGGCTGTGCATAGAGGAGTGTTGGTGCCCACACTTATGTATGGTAGTGAAAGTTGGGTGTGGCAGGAAAGACATCAAAGTCGAGTGAATGCAGTAGAAATGAGAGCGCTGAGAAGTATGTGTGGAGTGAAATTGAGTGATAGAGTCAGAAACAGTGTGATAAGAGATAAGTGTGGAATGGATGGAGATATAGTCACGAAAATTGAGAAGGGTATGTTAAGGTGGTTTGGGCATGTAGAGAGGATGGATAAAAGAAGATTAACGAAGAGAGTTTATGTCAAAAGAGTGGAAGGGCAAGTTGGAAGGGGAAGACCTAGGCGAACTTTCTCCGATCAAATTGGAGAAATGTTACAAAAAGGCCAGGTCAAAAGTACCCTAAACCGATGAGCATGTATGAGAAATATTATGAAGGTGAGTGAAGCGAAAGTGGTTTGTCAGGATCGTAGCAAATGGAGATCCGTGATCTCTGCCTACCCCTCTGGGAAAGAGGCGTGATTATATGTATGTATGTATGTATGTCTTCATTCTGTTCCAAGCCGTGTAATGTTGATGATACGCATGATTTTTTTTTATACTTCGTTAATTGCTATGCCCTAAGGGATATATGTTGTAACCATTAAATATGTATAATACTAAATAAAACCTATTGTAAATACATGCATGTAATAAAATAAATAAAAAGGTCGATAGAAAGTATTTCTATCGACCTAGTCCCAAATTAAGCAAAAATAAACATGTTGGACGGCTCTAGAGACGGTCATTATGCTAGGCTTTTGTGTCCAAAATGAATTCTCGTTGTCTCAACGTTCTATCCGAGTTAATATATCTACGTAACTTTTAACTACCCATAAAAAGTTACAAGTTAAGAACGACAGACGCTTCCGCGACAGAAGTTGCGCCCATAAGAGAATGCTTCACTTCGAAACTTGAACTTCAATTCTCAAGTTGCTTAATAAATTACAGTAGAGTAATTAAACTTAAATGTTTTGTTTTAAAGATAAACGAACGTAATTTGGGAAGCAATTATGTCTCCGACAAACCAATTTGGCTTTGATGTATGTACTTCGATGTACTTCGATGGATTTCCCGTATTTTATTTGGTAAAAGTAGCTGACATTCTGGAGTCAGTAGATATTTTATCAGCCTCAAAGTATTTGACTTCTTTTGTTTTTAAATACTCCATTGCAGGAGAAAAGAGGGCTATCTAACAGCCGGAGGCGGCCGGAGAAGTCCGAAGGGTGTTTGGAACGCTTTAACACCAGTACATAAACACTCCTAAACAACATTATATGTTTGTTTAAGTGATTTCCGACGCGGGACTCGTGCCGCTGTACGCGTTGCTTGTCTATAAACGTGGCTTTAATTATACATTCGTATCGCGTAGGTATCATCTCCGTTCTTATGATAAAAGCTGATTTTCCCTTTCCCCTTTCGTTGAGTTTAATTTTCACTTCATTAGTTGTCAAAAAACATGGCCGGCACCTTTTGAAGTAAATAAATGAGCAAGCCTCCATTTCGCTCTAAAAAAAACAACAATTTAAATGTGATACAGTTTTTATGACACAAAAGCGGGTTAAGCATTTTTGGGCACACTGTCTGTGTGTGACACGTGTTAATAATAAATTCATGGGGAGCCATTTTCACGCACCAGAGGGGTAATTACATAACTTTTCAAACGAGCCCTGTGTTTTGGGCAAAACGAGGTTCAATTTAATTATTTTTAAACATGAACTTGCAAACTATCATTATACAAGAGGTAGCTATCAACTAAACTAGGTATTTACCTGTGTTTTTTCTATCCAAAAAATTACATTTAGGTCTACCTAACGTAGCTACGTACAAAATGTTATGCGATTTGATTTACCTAAATGATAAAATGGGACATCTGTGAATGACAAAAGAGACGTCTCTAAATAGCAAAAGAGGACATCTCTAAATGACAAAAGAAGAAATCTTTAAATGACAAAAGAGACATTTCTAAATGACAAAAAGGGACATCTCTAAATGACAAAGGAGGCCATCTCTAAATGACAAAACGGGACACTTCTAAAGACAAAAGAAGACATCTCTAAATGACAAAAGTAGACATCTCTAAATGACAAAAGGGAATATCTCTAAATGACAGAAGGGGACATTTCAAAATGACAAAAGGGGACATGTCTAAACAACAAAAGGACACATGTCTAGGTTTTCGCTTTTGTTTAGTCTCTGTCTTTCAGATTTTGAATCGTTTTGACTGGATCAATTTACATTTTGTAAATCGAATTCAGTCATTCATTCAGTTGGTCCCTCAATGCTGCCATGTCACTGTCGCGGAGTGCAGATGGTTCACCAATGGCCCTGGTTGAGTGCTGCAAGCAGCGCCTGGTGTTCTTGTAGTCCGGTGAGCTTTGTGATTTGATCACTTCATTTAGCTGGCGGTCTGCCACGAGCTCGTCTACCCTCCCTATAAATCCCTTTCCTATAAATTTCCCGTCAACATGATGTAATTGAGGCTACAGACTGGGACGATGCACGATATGTAACGCAAAAAATTACAATATACGTTGCTTAAGAATACTACACTATTTCATCATCATCATCATCATATCAGCCGAAAGACGTCCACTGCTGGACATAGGCCTCCCCCAGAGAGTTCCAAATTGACCGGTCCTGCGCCACCCGCTACACTGTTTGGTTTGCTTTAATTTTGTAATGCAAGGTCCTGACAGAATACCAGCGATGTGGCTTGCCACATCATAATGCTGAGCTAGCGCCATTTCTCTGCCACCACACATGGCTTCTTAGTATTGTACTTTTTGCATGCTTTCTTTAGATATATATTTTTTATTTACCTTTACTGTTTAAATTTTGTATTGTATCAATACCATGTATGTTGTGGGAATGAATACAATTTTAATCAATCAATCAATCAATTTCGTTGGCTGCGGTGTACGCGTAAGAAAAAAATCAAATAGACTTTGAATTATCTACCGTCAATCTTCGTTACCCATGCCGTTTGATACGATCTCAAACTCATTCGAAACCGAATTTCCCTTTCCTCTCTCCTTGGATATAAACCGTGCCGTGGTTCCAGAAATCACAACGAGTTTAGTTTTCAGTTCGTTAGTTGGCAACAAACATGGCCGCTTCGACTTTCAAAGTAAATAAATAAACCAGGGCCTCAATTTTGCTACAAAAATCCTATTTCAATTTGATACAAAATAAGAGTCGCGATCACGTCTCTGTAGGATATTATAGGTATGTTCTTACCGTCTTGTCTTTTATTTTAAAGACAAAGCGGTTAAATACGACTTTGCAGCAATACAAATGCGGCACAGCATTGATTTCCCTTTGGGAGCGTAGGTTCGTAACCGATTGCCACCGATTGCGCCATGTGAACGTTAAGGGATGCGTCAATCAAACATCGTAGTTGGATTTAGACCCCATCATTTATTCCTCAACCATTTATTTATCTAGGCATGATGACTCATGTTAAAATGGATAAAAATTGTGTTGCTAAATGGATAGTAAACCATCAAATTATTGTAATAAAATATAGATTAGAATATACCTTGAAAGTTTAGAAAAAAACTTTTTTATTTTTATTGTTCAAGTGTAAATTTAAAGCAATAGAAATGCGCGTTTATAGAAACAAAATTGTATGACAACTATAGACCTAAACGTAGGTACATGTATAAAACGCGTGACAATGCAATGTTATGAATGATGATATGATGCTGATCTGATGATGGAGCTCGAAGGTGGCCATAGGAACTTCGCAATGAAACTACAAAACCTCATCGAGTTTGTGCACGTTAGAATCATCTCAATGAGTAGTCGATGGCGGTATACAGAAAAGTACAGTCGGCAATAAAAGTTTGTACCAAAAATGAAATGTTTGACAGAAACATATTATTTTAATACGTCAAAAACACGGTCCGGAAATGGAACCACGATGTTTAAATCGAAACGTACAGGTAGACCCGGCTTGGGTAAGCTGAAGTTTAATTTTAAATGCTATTTGCTTTTAACCATCAATATATGGACCGTGAAAACACTGATAACGAACAACAAATAAAATAGAAATAATTTACGTATGTTATACTTTTACTTATATTCCTAATAAAATTTAATATTATAGGAATAATAAATAGCAAGAGCTCAAGTTAGAGTAACCTGTGCTTAAGGCAAAGCAAAGATAAAATGTGAGGTATGTGTTCCTAGCTTAGTGCATACATAACTGGAGTAGCTTTATGTCGTATTTGCGTACAAAAAAGTCTGCCGAATTTTGCGGCGGCGGGGGGAGCATCTTAATAGGATATTGAAATCTTGAAGATTGAATCTTCGAGCTTTCAATGGTATATTGAAAGCTTCAAGTGGTTGAATGTGTATAATATCAAGTGCTTACAGCAACATGCGGGCATTTTTATGATCAGTGTTCTCTTGCGAGGCGATTTTGTGGTCGATCGTGAAATTGTCTTTGTATAATTTTTTGCATATTGTGCAAGGTTTGCTACAGAGGGGTAAGTTACTGAAAGGTTACTCCAGTTATGTATGCTCTAAGGTTCCTAGTGGTTGGTAAGGTCGCTAGAGCCCCCGAGGATGTGATGTGTTGAGAGCGCAGGTGGGTTCGTCTCTAGCTGCTATCAACACAACAACTCGACAAATCAATAAAGGATCGGCAACTCGCAGTGATGACATATGGCACTGAAACGTTGTCGCTTACTATGGGCCCCATAAGAAGGCTCCAAGTCACCCAAAGGGCAATGGAGAGGGCTATGTTGGGAGTTTCTCTGCGTGATCGCATCAGAAATGAGGCTATCCGCAGCAGAACCAAGGTAACCGATGTAGCCCTCCGAATCGTTAAACTTAAGTGGCAGTGGGCGGGGCACATTGTACGTAGAAGGTACAACGTGCAACGTACCGGAAGGCGCGGCGTGCGTAGAGGACCAACAAGGTGGACTGATGACCTGGTAAAGGTCGAGGGAGTTCGCTGGATGGGGTGGCGCAGGACCGGTCACTTTGGCACTTTTTCGGGAAGGTATATGTCCAGCAGTGGACGTCTTTCGGCTGATATGATGATGATGATGAACGCGCTTGTGATTCTTCTGGAGTCACAAGCGTCCATGGGTAACGGTGTCAGGCAGGCCATATGCTTGTTTGCCACCCTCGTAATATTGGCGACGCATCAGACGCATTTTACGTCTTCACTCTCCTTATATATATGTCTCACGCGTATCAGACTTAGATAATATTGTGTGTGTACTGTTTGTGTGACTGGTAGATAATATCTTGAGGTGTTAAGTTCACCTTTTGTTTTTTTGTACCTATTATGGAATCATCATCATATTTTATCAGCCGAAAGACATTGACTGCTGGACATATGCCTCCTCCAAAGAGTGCCACATTGACCAGTTCTGCGCCAACCACATCCAACGGACTCCGCCGCGTAGACCAAAGAGTATTGTGAAAAAGTTTCAATTGGGACCGAGCGCGACGACAGCGCCACGTGACAGGCGGCCATTATGGACAATATTGTCACCGCTATCAAACAAGAAGTAAGTAAATATTGTGAAAAATATTAATGAATTATATTATATATCGCTATTCTTCTTGGTGTTATTACAATTCACAACAACACATCTTACCAGGACCATATTTTTATCTCAAAAACGATTAGAAAATGTTTACTGCAATATGGATTTGACAGCTCAAGTCAGCGACAAAAATGACAATTTTAGCCGTAGCGAGCGCTGTGATCGTGTAGGCTACCCCCCTCCATCCGCTTTGCACTCTGCCAATAAATAACAAATAAAAGAGAGAAGGGTACCTTCACAACTATTAACATTTCAACAGATTTAATTAAGCTTAACATTTATCCTTTATTTACTTTTCCTACCTAACTAATCTTAGTTATTAGAGTTTAGGGCCGATTGAATTGAGTGTAAAGACAAAGTAGGTCACCGCAAACCACACATTGTTAGTTCAGGGCCGTTTAGAGGAACTCTCCAACTAAATACGTCGTTGGGCGAAATTGAAACAACATTTTGTGAAAGCTATTATCATAGCTTCCGAAAACTAATAAATTACTTCAAAATTCTGATAGAGTTCGTAAAAGTTTCGGGAACCTTCCATTATAGGAGGCCTTTATGAGTACAACTTTGATCCCTCATTTGGGGGCAACAATTACGCTTTTCTGAACAGATTTATGTGAAAATAAAATTGCCGGTAAACGCTCTGTCGCTTCAAAACCATGTTCCTTACTGTTCCAAATATCTCATCCACCTCCGTAAGCATCAATGTAAGAATGCGCGACAATTTCCTTGATCATGGTAAAGGCACCCACGAACTCAGGAAAATACATTTTGAGGTGTCCTCAGAAAGAGTTCTTAGAGATGACTCGTGTCATTTCCGCTTGGGATCGGCTCAAAGGCTCATGAAAGGCTCGAGTTGCCAAATTATTCACGTGATGTTAGCAGTACCGGTGCGTCACCGAACAGGATATACGATAAAACATAAATGGATTTAGAATATATGGGATGGCGTTTTGTTTTTGCATTGCACTTTTTATTTCTTCTATTGGACGTGGGAAGGTGCTGGTGTGTGTCTACACAGGTCCACAGCTTCTCACACCAGTATCCGTCCCAGACTCCACAAAATCAGACTAGAGACACCATCAGTTCTTTTGGCATCATCTCTGACAATGCTGGCTTAAGATGAATCTTGTTTATACTTTAGAAAATAACATATATTATATTCAATGAATATCATATTCCTGGAATGATATAAATTAATTATTTTGCATTATATTATACCTATACTTATTATATTTAATAGATATAAATGCATACAAAACATATATTTCATTATCACAATAATAATTATGAACATGTTTTGTCAGTAAATAATTAAGTGCAAAAAAAAACGATTGTGCGGAAAGTTACTAGAAACGATTTCACTTACCCAACTAGAAATCTACCAATCATCTACACTAGCGGGAAACTTCACTAGAAAAAAATCAATCCAATTCGTTTGTGGCTCGATATTTTATGATGAATGGAACCACATTTGGTTATCGCGCCAACGAACTCAATTCCCTGACGTTAGGATAATAATATGAATAAAGTATTTTTCTGTATAAGCATTTCATTGCTAAGTGAATTTAGTATTCGTCGGACTCGCTTTAATCATTAATGTGTTTACGTACAATTGTCATTTTTAAGGAAAAATACGGCTGTTACTTTTTAATGGAATTTTGAACATCTAAGCAGAAATCTTTTTTATTGAGCTATAAAAACTTGCTGAATTAAAAACGCTGAATAGGTATCTTAGCAGACTATGAGGTTAATAACCCACGTATTTGAAGTATTATAGATACTTATATACGATAGGGATTCGCGTCTAGGAGAGATAATAGATATTTTATAAATTTTATTTTCCTTATCTTGTTTCAGTGGAAATTATCTTGGGATATGGGATAGGCTATTTTAATTGAACGAGAGAGCGAAGCTAACGAAGTTCTCTACTTCAGATTTGGCCAAAATTATTTCGTAAATCCGGATGTCCAGCTGTTTTCCTGTACAGGCCGCATTTCTCAACCGATTCTCGTAAAAAATTGTGAGCAGGGTCGATAATGGGGAATGGATGAAAATATCAGAAGTGCGTGATTATTTTTTAGTGATAGGAATAACCTTCCTTAGAACCAGAAAAGAGTTTCAGATTTTTCAACTGCTTCAATTCTTTTTGAAAAATATAAATAATTTCCTCACTTACGTTTTGGGTCAAGGAAGGTCAATTAGACACTTTCCTCGATCCGTCTCATCTATATATATAATACGCGAGCCCGATTTTTGTACATGCCATCAGATCTACAGTTATGGTCAGATTTTGATAAATGATATGTCGTTCGATTCGTCTCATGCTGGAGATTTGCAATAAGGTCTCCGATTTTTAATTTTTTATTGAAAAAGTACTAAAATTTTTATTTAAAGAATCTACCGTGCGCTGACCACGTGACATTGGCTGTGTGACGTCACGTGACGTACCTAACTCCTGTTTTGACTTGAGATGACAATGTAAAATAAATAAACAAGAATTGAACTCAAACCTGTAGTAAGTTCTTCAGCATAAGAAACTATAAATGTTGAGTCGGCCACATATGGATACAACACTAAGAAAATTAAGTAAATAGAGAATAAACGATCTTTTACAATGTTTACAAAAACTGACAGACGTATTGTGTCAACTGTGGATTAATTTTTTTAGTGACATAGAGTTGTCAATATTATTTGCCATGTTTGTATTTATTTCAAAAAGTTTATATACTAACTTATTTTCCCATATTCGAGATGTTGGGAGAAGAATGAGGTTTAAACCCATTAATTGTCGTGGACCCCATATAGGCTTTATTTACCTTACTTAGCACAATGCCGTAGGCACCGATAGGCTTCAAATTTGAAGTAAAGATGTAGAAAACGAACCTCGATTAAGTACTAAAATTTCTTTTCGGATACCGGGGACTCCCATTGGCAACTTTATTCACCTGACTTGAATACCATCCAAATTATTTCAGGTTCAGATAATTATTATATTTCGATTACAGGGTAGGTATAAATTGTAATTTGTCAAACCGATATGACTTAATACTGGAAAACATAAACCAGTATTAAACCATTTAGCGGTATAAATTCAGTCAAATGCAACTATAACCGTTAAAATATTATTTTAAACCATTAACGGTCCCCGATACAGTATTCTTTGATCTGTGCTGATACTAATAATAAACAGGTGTAATGTCTGTGAAATGTAAGTTTGTATGTTGGGGATAGTCTCAGAAACTATACCCACCGTATTCTAAAAATTCTTTCTTCAGTACCTATGTTATACAGGGTATATGTAGAATGGACCTACGGGATTATGTGCTATAATATTTTATCCCGTCGCTCCGCCTAGGTTCTTTGTATACGCGGCGGAGCCGCGCGGGCAGCTAGTATTACTCATATTACATAAAAATAGGTATCTTAAATATCTGTGGTAAACTGACACTGGCAATGACAAATATAGCTGCTGCATCTGTCAATATCATTGCCAGTGTCAGTATACCACAGAAATTTTTGTTTTTTTTTTTTGTAATATGAGACGGATCGTGTTTCGTGCCGTCCTTGACCCAAACCGTAAGTGAGGAAACTGTTTATATTTTTCAAAGGAAGGTTATTCCCATAACCAAAAAAATAATCAGGCACTTCTAAAATTTTCATCCATTCCCAATTATATAATACATTTTCATCGCTTCATTCTTGAAAAAAAAACTCTTACTTGCGATTTCTACAGCTCACAGAGCCACTTGTAGTATATTATTGTATGTTTCTATAAAGGTTCTACCTCTGTTTTTTTCCCTAGTAAAAAAATAAAAATAATTTATTTCTACAATCACGGTAAACAATAATGTTCATCTTAGTCTAAATACACCATAATCATAATGGAGATGTTCTCTTGGATAATTGAGTACCAGTCACGGACTTTAATCGTTGAGCCATTTAGAGCTCTCTTTTCACTGGATATTCATAGCTTAACTATTGAAAACCAAAATTAGTTGACACCTAAATGGCTCAACGATTAAAATCCGTGACTGTACACGTCTACTAACTCATCTTGTGTATGTAATGCAAAGCCAACTAGGTTACAACTTCGTGTTTAGCTACTTTGGTAACTTCCGCGTTCCTCTGACACATTTGATTAGGTTGTAGCGGCAATGGTAATAAAACAAGGTAAGTCATTCCCGACGACATATCTTGGCTAAGTCACACAAATGTTGCCATTGACTGACATCTTCCAAACAAAGAAGCAGTTGTGTTAATACATAATTAATATTTTAAAAAATGTTAGCTAATTTAGGTATTTGGGGTGAAAACGGAAGCCTACGGTGCCTACGAAAACTGCCATGGCACCCTTAGGCATGCGGAGGCTACCGAGCCGTGCCATGCCGTGCCGATAATGTGCGCCGGCTCTTAAGTGCAGAATTGAGGTTCTTGTGCCGTTGTCCTTGCATTAGGTCCTCAATGACAGACATTATCGATCATTACTGCTCACTACTCAGATAATGTTAAAAATAATGATCTGTTATTTATTTTCATGTTAATAAAATGTTTTCTCGGTAGCCGAACAAAGAGTTTTGGACATTGTCCTGTGTCGTAAAGATCGCTTTTATTGGACAATAAAACGAGGTATTCCATTTTACGGTGCTCTCAGGGATAACTAGAAAGTTATGGCTTTTTCCAGGCCAAGTACTTATCTGGCAAAAGCTACTGTATAATTAGCTCTAGCTAAGTTTCATTGCAGAGTAATTGTTTATTTAGATATTAAGATGCTTTGGGGTATTTTCGATCTATTTTTGGGCGAGTTGAGAGTATGTTCGTGTTTGGACTCGAATGTCACAATCTAAGAATTATTCCTTACGAGTGATGGCATTTTTGTGTAATTGGATATACCTATTGATCAACTCTTGGTAAGAATTCTGTTAAAATTGCTGAATTTAGAAAATAAATGTCATTGTTGAATATCTTGTTTTCAGGAGCAGGTAATTTCGAAAACACTTGGGAGTAAGTAATTTAGTAAAAGTGCATTATTCTAAAGTACATTATCAGTTTAAGGTACCAATTTCTTTGTTGTTTGAAGGGGTAAATGCAAAAGATCTCATTGATTCACGATGAAGAACATGTTGGTTATTTATATTTTTCAATTAATTTTCTAAATTATCCCATATCATGTAACTCAGGAAATCATTGTCTGATTGTTCGAATGTTAGATTGTCATTTGTAACGCATTTTTTAGTAAGGCATTATAGTCAAACTAAAGTGTTTAACTGATGAACTTTCAAAAAGTTTTCGATATATGAATTTTACCCGTGGGGTGGAAGTCAAACGCTTCTTTAAAACTTATTCCGTTTTTTTTTTCATTTTGAGGTACGGAACCCTAAAAACGAGCAATCCTTATTGTAGATAACTCTTCAAATCTCAACGCGTTATGACTATGACGCACTACTCACAATACTCTGATTTTGAATTTGTTTAATATAATTCTGACATATATTTTTTCCTAGTTCAAGTAATATATATATTTGACATTGTGAAAACAGCATTTGACATTTAAAAATATTGATAAAGCCATATTGATTCTTGATCGATATTGATTGTTGACGGACATAAGTGTATCTAAGCATACCTATATGGAAAATAAATGAAATGAATTGAATTGGTACTTGACAGTTTGTTATTTGTAAGAAACAACATTTTCCAGTTTATATGCATTGATTTTCCGGGGAAACAACTCCGTTCTACAGGGCGCCTGTGAACGGGTCCTCGTCGCATCGCATGGTGGTTTTTTAACAAAAAACCCCCGAGTGATCGGACTCGTTTGTTATTGAACACTTACCGGCCAAGGAATGAACCATCTGACGAAACATTCCGGTGCAAACTGAGAAATCTTTTGTTGGAAACCCTCTGTACTCCTTTAACGAGTAGGGTAGGTACAATTTTTTTTAAATTGTGTTTTTCTTTAATTGGCATTGAATTTTGTTAATTTTATATTGATTGATCAATGAATTATTATATTATTCGTTTTATAAAGTGACAGTCCTTCTTGCTATGTTTGAAATTTTATATATTTTTTTATTATTTTGACATATTAAAAGTTTATAAAATATAATGTTATTGTGTGGTAATGAATGACGATCCTTTTCGGGAGATAGAATAATACTTTGTATTTACATTTGACTCATTAAGTTTGTATTATAATTGACGATCAAATTCTTGTAATTATGACATTCGTGTAATAACTGAATCTGAATCCATATATTAAAAAAATAATTTAAATCAACATACATGGTTTGTTTTTGTGTGAGCTCTTATCCTGAGCCTAAAAGGACCGACTAAAGGCACGGAACTCTAAACACTCGATCAAACTCTTCACAGGTTTAGGAGTCACGCCACTCTAAATGCTCGGCCATACTGTGCGCCATACGAAGGAGTGAGAGGCGCTCCAATCTCACGCTCCTACGGATGGCGCACTGTTTCCACTGCCGCAGCTGCTAACAATCGTGGTCGAGCCTTAAATATTAGAAAAACCTCTACACAAGTTCCCGCTCGTTTTCCAAGTTTCCACACTGAAATACATATGAAAAGATGCAAGTTGGAGCCCTCTGAGTGGGAAGTGAAAGCAGCGCACCGGCGCGATTAGCGACGACTCATCCATGAGCAGTTTAATGCGTTTGAAACTGAGCCACGTAACGAGCTTGATGTAAAGCGAGACGAGCTCAAAGTTAGTCCACCAGCAGCCATCCGTTACAATTACGTCGGCGGGGTGTTAACCTGCTCAAAGTGTGCTCGTACATTTAGGTATATGAAACATGCACCATGGCTAGAACGTTTATCTACGCTGACGACATCTGTATCGTGACACAAGGCAAAGATTACGGACGCCTAGAATCTTCACTGTCCAAGGATTTGGGTTTTTTAGATCTTGGCGAGTGACACCCAGCACGAGTAAAACTGAGGTGAGCTGCTTCCATCTACACAACCATTCTGCCAAAAACGAGCTAAGGGTGAGTTTGAGAGGCTCAATTGTAAGACAAAACTTCTTGCCAGAATACCTTGGCGTTACTCTTGACCGATCCGTGACGTTTAAACATCTCACCAATACAGCTCGCAAACTCCAGACTCGCAACAACATCGTCTAGAAATCGAGCGGAACCTCCTGGGGAGTTAGCGCCAAAGTGCTGCGTACGTCTGCACTATCCCTGGTGTATTGCCGCTGCTGTGCCGATGTACAGACAGACCATCCAGCACATCATCGAGGACTACCCCATAACGCGCTACGCCGGTGGCCCTCCAGAAGACCTGATCGTCCTTAGCGACGAAGCCATCAAGTGGCTGATTGCCTTAACATTAATTTATAGTTGATTATGTATATTTGTTACTGTTTCATCCCGTTTGCCATACGATTAAATAAATAAATATAAGAAAGTTTGGGTACGTAAGCCACCTCAGAGCGCACCAGACAGCGGAATAGCAATACCTACTCCAGTAATTCGTAATTGCTAAAACTATACCCAATCCAGTTATATACATTCGCTGAGGCCGAAATCAGCCAGGATGCCATCAACATCATCAGTTAAGGCACCCTGAATCCAATCTTCAATTTACATCTATGATTTTAACACAAATTCACTTAATGCGGGGTCTACTTTAATATTCATGTTTGGTTTATTATGGATGGTCCCGTAGACAACCAAGTTTTACCGTGTTCCTTCGTTTCCTTAATTTATTAAGTAAGTTAATTAACAAATTGCGGCACGTGACGGGGGCGTCAAGTTTGCGGTTTGGAATATTTTTATGTCAACACATGTTGAGTGAAGTTGTTTATGTTTATGGGCAACATTAGAATGTCATTTGCTGCGTGATTGATAAAGTAAAACTACGGCATGGTGCAATGTGTGAGATGAAAAACATATTCTTAAGTTTTGCAATTATCACATTCCCTAACAATTATTCCTTTGAAAGTATTGCAATAAACATAATAATATATATTCTTTCATATTTATTTTAAGAAGTGTTGCTTTAAATTTTTTCACTTGCACATTTCATGTCAAATAGTGGAGATGCGCTCATTTTATTAGGGCTCCGTGGTCAACAAGGAACCCTTATAGTTTCGCCATGTGCGTATGTCAGTCCGTCTGCTCGTCCGTCTGTCCGTCTGCGGCTTAGCTCAGTGACCCTAACTACTAGAAAGCTGTGATTCGGCTTGGGTATAATTATAATCACGCTACAAAAAAGGTTGAATAAAGTCGTGGATTTTTTTTTCGGGTACGTCTAGTACCTAAAGTGGAGATGTAATTTTTTTTCTTATTAAATCCATGGTGTGGGGTATTGTTAAATAGCTTGTTTAAAAATATTATGGGTTTTCAAAGACCATTTTTCAATCCAATGATCCGTTTGCGAGATATTGGGCTTTAAAGCCCTCATTTTTGTTTGAGTCAAGTGTCCCTCGCCTACCGGCTAAATGGCTAACACTGGGAATGTGAAAAAAATCGTGGCAGTAGTACATAATTCGACGGTGGAAAGGAAGAACCACTTAAGCGACATTTTGGTCGAAAATGAGTTATACATATCATTGGAATCAGCGTTTTTTTCTGCGTCGTTTGAATTGGGTTTCACGGCGATCCGATGACTTATATGTCGCTTAAAGTAATTCACGAATGAGGTCTGAATTTGAAAAACCACCCCTTATGCGACACACAATTTGAATAAAATATTATCTATGTCACTTAAAACCTACTCCAATATTACCACAGTCGTATAAATTATTTTTAAAAAGAGTTCGTTTCCGATGTAATGTCCCTTAATTGATTATTCCGGGCACATATATCTTGAATTCTGTACTTAAGTGGTTCTTCAAAACTGCTTAATAAAACGATTGTCGGTTAAATGGATGTTACGAAAAATGACGTTGTTATTTAATTGCTTTAAGCGACACTCCTTACCGCGGCCGAACCTGTCGCTTAAAGTATACTTTATAAATGCGATACGTCGGTTAAGTGGAGATTGAAAATGGTATGATAACGGTTAAAGTGTTGCTCTAATCTATTTGATGTCGGTACAGTGAACAATTTTTGGCGCGAATTTCACGCGAATGGTGCTTTACTTATACAATGGAATGCAGTGGGTCGCTTCAGTCAGCGACGAACACCGGAGTGCGGCGGTTGTGTCGCCGATCGCTGCCTGATGTATAATTTCATTAATTAATACACAGGTGTCTCATTTTGTAGCTTTGTCTCAATAGTCAAAAATTTTTGTAATGATTTCTGAATTTTAAAGAACACTGGAATGTACCCTGAAATTAATGGAAATGAAAAATACACGGTGTATAGTTACACCAGACATTATTCTACACATTTCAGTTTCGTGTCACGATGAGGAATATGACGAAGAGCGTACGTAATAAACATTGTGATGTTGTACTAATTTATTCTAATAATACTTTACATTATATTTATCTATAATTAAAAAAATATAAACCCAACATGATTGTGATATCAAAAACTGCCTAAGTGCTTAATTATTAACTAGTTAAGTGTTACCATTAAAACATTTTGATCATTGTAATTTGTATATTTATACACTTACCAAAAAGTAAATAAGTAAGCTAGCTACTTAAGTATTCTTAACAATTTATAAACACAAAACTATTGTGATCTCAAAAAAGTGCCTGAGTACTTAATTATTAACAAGCTAAGTGTTACTATTAAAACATTGTGATAATTGTAATTTGTATATTTATACACTTACCAAAAAGTAAATAAGTAAGCTAGCTACTTATTCTTAATAATTTATAAACTCAAAATGATTGTGATCTCAAAAAAGTGCATACTTAATTAAGAGTTATTTGTTAGAAGTAGATTTATTTTATTAAAATAAAAATACACGTTAATTTCGTATAAGTATTTTATTTTTCTCCTTAAAAAACGCACAATATAGCGTTTTTTAACCGCAAATATATTCTAAATTTTTCAATAATATGAAATAGTTTAAAAAAATATTAAAGCTAGCGTTATAATTCACAAAAAAGTGTCTATTTAGTTTCAAATTTCTGGTATACCACTTCAAATTGGCACGTAATAACTGCCCATACGACTGTTGCTTAATTGAATATCTTAGAGACAAGTTAAAGAAGGTAAGTGGCTTCAGTGAGTTTTATAGTACTATGATGATGTCGCTTAAATGGTTCTTCCGGGAATATTTTGAGGACCTTTTCAATTAAGCGACAACATTTTCAGGATCCTGTAAGATTTTAGGGTAAATGTTTATTTCATAAAATAGAGAAAAATTAAATAAGATTATCGTCTTAAGAACTCATTTACCTATTTCAAATAGGAAAAAAGTTATGATTTTTTTTCTCAAAAAGAAAACTTTGAAACACTCTCCTGTACAATTCACTAAATGTCGCTTAAGGGGTTATTCCTTTCCACCGTCGATATAATAAATTTAAAAGGAAAACTATCACGGCTAAGTACGGTACGCATAACTATTTACCGAGTAATGGTCGACCAACTTAAAAGTGTACTTGGAAAGGCACACACACAGATACATATTCGACCGACGCAACCGCACCATATACTTGGAGCCGAAATTCGTGTCGATGGAATAAATACAGACAGGCAACTACGGAACCCTACACTGCGCGCGACCCGACACGCACTTGGCTGGTTTAAAATAATGTGGTTTTACTCTATCAAAGTTTCTGCGGTCTATCAAATTTGTTTCCGCAGCGATATATAAATAAAAAATAGACCGAAACTACAAAAATCTTGGTGTCACAGGGCATAACACAATCCCGGAATCCCGGTACGTATCTACATTTTTTAGGTATAACGTTTGAGGTCATGCACTCCAATTGCACTAGCTATTCCGTTCACTGGTAATCTACTATTTGCTATATTGTTTTCACTTGAGAATCCCGTCACTCCACGCCAATCAATATTCCTCACGATAATGCACTATCGCGCATTGCCAATATCCGTTATAAATATATTCCGCTTGATCACCGGGGAACGGTAAATGAATATAGAAATTAAATTAATCTCAATTTAGTTGGAACTAGGTATAATGAATTTACAAATAGAAATAGATGTTTAACGGGACCAACTTGACATACAATTAAAAATCAGGCTTCAAATTAGGCTGAGAGAACACTATCTCTTGCACGACCTTGTGATTGATTATCAATAACAAAACTCCAGATTTGTGTCTGCGTCTGATTGCCACGACTCCATTTAAAATTTTCGTAAAAGGTCGTGATAATTAGACACAACCGCAGTTACAAAATTTGAGAATGGCCGTTTATCTACCTACAGTAACAATGCTGTAACAAGACCCTTCAAAGTTAAAAGATACACACACACACTCTCTCTATTTCTCTCTCTCTCGCTATTCGAATAATCGGGTCTATGCTTCTCTCTAACTTGCTCTAACAAAGCGATTTCACCCTAACCTGTGCCCGAACTGACTGGGACAAACTCAGATTCATACTTATCTGACATGATACTTTCCAATGCACTCTGACGTCTGTCACAGTAGGAGCCGTAATACTCCAGGCAAAATTTACGGTTTCGAAAAACGTTAATTTATAATAGCGTTTTTTTTGTTGATTTCATTCTAAAACGTTATTCTAAGATGCTTTATTCAAGAATCCAACAAACTTTCCACCCGGAAGTAATTATATAGATTTAAATTAAACATTCATTGTCTTTTTTATTTTATTTATATTGAATATTTTAAAGCAAATGTAAATGAACCTAAATAAAGATAAAAAAATATATTAATATTTATCCGGACTTTTTAGGAGCTAATTAAATAAGTTTTTTTTTATGTCTGATTTTTTGTTGGATTTTGCCTCTAGGTACCTAACTATTTAATTGATAATATATCCGTTACATTAAAAAAATTAGCTATTATAAATTATTTCCAAATTTGACATTTTTTCCATACAAGTTGTCAGTTCATTGCCTGGACTATAAAGCGCATTAGATAAGTGTGAATACTTGTAGACTAAATATTTAAACCGATATGGGTCATACAGATTCAGTAAAACAAAAGTCGTCATTCGTAGTCAATAGTTAAAGGCTTCCGTGGATATAAAAGAAATACGAGGAGACTCATAGTCACTAGGCTATTCGGTCGTCATATATGTCTTTGTAAGTGGTACTTATCGATCACAGGACTGACGATGTTTTTATTTTGTCAATCACTTACAATAAGTCGTTCCTGCTAGAAAAATATCTAGGTATACTCATATACATGACATGTAATATTAAGAATATTATCAATAAATGAATATGAATATGAATATAAGAGGAGACGCCGTTTATTATGCGGATTAAGAGTCTAATCAAAGATTAGGCTTCGCACTTCGCACCGTCCCTGTGCATTTGTTTGGAATAATTGGAATGCTCGCCGCTCACCGCTATCGCCGCCGCTAGTCGCGTGAAGTCGTGGCCGGGCCGTTAACTTTGACAATGTCCAGGCACGAACCTAAATCTCTGTATACACATCGTTATATCACGTCACAAGTCATGAGACGATCTACCTTAGATAAGTTAGTATGAATGGCAACGTCAGAAACACAGCTAATAAATAGCGCTCTAGACCCGTGATAATAATTCTTAAAAAAAAGTGACATTCCTAGCCTATTCAAGGCCAGTGAATCACTTTATAGCCTATTCATGAGCAATTTACGCTACAAAACGAAAAATGCTGCTATACAGGGCATCCCACGGCTATGCCACATGGAGGGAAAGTACCTTAAATATTGTAGATGGAACATTTTACTGAAAGAAGACATTATTTTAATTTAAAAAACAATTTAAACTCCATTCATAGATTTTTAAATAATGACATGGTTGAACCGGGAATCGAACCCACTACACGAGAAATTAAATAAAAATGTTAAAATTCATGGTCTTCCTTTTATTTCTGACAGCAAAAAATAATCCTTATGATGAAGCCTTTCGATCGGTACATATGATAAAACTTCAGGGTATTTTTTTTTCGTGTAGGTTCAAGGTACTTTTCCTCCATGTGGCATAGCCGTGGGACGCCCTGTATAAATATGCTGCTATAGAATACATAGCGTTCCTTTGGCTCGAATGGGCTAGGACCTAGGTACCTACTGCTATTGTTTTCGTGGCTATGTCATTCAAATTTTGAAAGACCGCGTCCCCAAAGTCCCAATAGAGGATGTCCCAATCACATGCCGGGGACATCATGAAATCGGGCCTCTGTAACTGTACCATTATTAAGTGAAATATCCAATAGAGTTTGGGTATTTAATCAAGCTATTAGGCTCAATGATAGCCGTTGTCAATGATACGCATTATTTCCCGTCGACAGGAGTGGGTTTCGGATTGATTACGAATTATCTAAATCGCGTCCAATTATTGTCGTTAATAATTCGATGTACAGTCAATGTCAAAGATATGTTTACATTTTCAGTTCCGAAGGCTCCAGCCTTCGGAACTGAAAATAACAGTTTCTCAAAATTTACTGAAAAATGGGGAAAAGATTGTGCTCACAAAATTTCACGACTATCGGTTGAGAAATGCGACCTGGTAGACGAGAAAAGCTGGACAGTCAGACATACGAAATAACTTTTGCCCTTAAGCTGAAGCAAAGAACTTCGCTCGCTCGTCCAATAAGGTCCGTAGAATATTGACATTCAAACAAAAGACGACGAAGTGTGAAGTTTCAGCATTATTGAAACCAGTGTTACAAGTAATGGCTGACGGTTACTTTACACAACCGCCAAGTGCCACTTAAATAAAACCCTTTCATAATGAAAGCCTTTTGTTCTGCTCTGCCATTTTGATCCGTATTATTTAGATATCAGAGCTCGTAATGGTATTAATAACAGTAATAAAAATCCCAGCTGTTTAGTAATGGTACGAGAAGGTCGTAAATATCAAAATATTATGATTTTGTATTTGTGTGAGGTTTTACCCTTAAACCTCACACAAATACAAAATAGGTAGCTTATTATTTTTTCGAGTGACATCAAAAGTATGAGTGGTGTGAATTGTGAGCTAATTAAAATGAATAGTTGCCTGGAAAAGTGGAACAGCCCACATAAAGTTTTTTTAACCCTTTTCCAGGCACATGCAATATATCGACCACATACAACCTGTCAAACATGTATCTTAATAACAATAGATAAGACTGACATTCGATTGTAATTTTTCAACTGCTGGCCTGGAAAAGGGTTAAGACACCTTGAAAATAACACAAACTACTGAAATTTTATCGTATAGTCGAATGAATTTAATTATATTATGAATCTAGATGTAAGAACCACAAATATCGAGTGCCCTTTACAGGGTGTCATGTACCTACCACCCTATACTTGTAACACCTCAATGTACTATGAACACGACTACAATATAATAAAGAATAAGAATACAGAAGTTACAAGTATATATACATTACCTAACTGTAACTATCTAAATTTATAGATAGACCGTTTAACTCAGTCCTCGCCTGCGTGCCGCGCGGGTGCGGGGGCAGGACGATAACGGGGCGCGGGCGGCGTGCGGGAAGCGAAGCCCGGCGCCCGCACGCCGCACGGGCCCCGCTATCGTCCTGCCCTCGTACCCGAGCGGCACGCAGGCGAAGACTGAGTTAAGCGGTCTACCTATAAATGAGGGCTTCCTGATTTGCGCGCGATACCTACGGGCCGGTACAAATGCGGTACCTACTGCAAACACATACGTGTCATATAGAGTCTGGCTAATGAAAGATGAGCCTAGAAAAGAGCGGCAAAAAAAACCAGAGTGTTGCAACAGCATGTATAACGCGATAAAATTATAACGATATTTGAACAATTATCATTTTTCTTCAATGCACACAATGCAACTGATCAAGTTGCACAAGCAAAAGAAAGTTAAGTTATATGAAATAAAACTCTTTAACCTCATTTTACTTTATATTTAAGAAGAATAATCAAAACCACTCTCCAAAATTTCAATTTAGACGAGACTTTTTATGATATAATTGAACTTTCTATGATAGTCTTCAATGTCAATAATATTAGCTGCTAAGCCACTCCTTAAATCTTAACAAGCAAAAACCGTCCATTTTATTGGAACAGTTTAGAACATCATACTAATTTAAGACGTTTGACACATTTGACAATAATATTACTGTAGCCTTATAAAAAGTTTTAAATAAATCTCAGGTTCATCTTTCACTTGCCAGACTCTAGGACTGAAGTACAAAAGAGAACTTATTACCAAAAGGAATCTCACTTACCTGTCTGTAATACAATAATTAGCCCCAAGTCACCACCCTGACGAGGGGGCAAAGTTGTAGACCAGGATCAATACATGTGCCCTAAGGGCCAATCGATATTGCCCGTGTTTCTATTTTTATCCTCGACCTGCTTCCGAATGGCCAGCTGAGGGCACTTGTGCCCCTCGGAAAACAAGTTACACTCTTTCCTATGATAAGGTAAACGTCCGAGTGCTCGACGCTGTACCAGTATATGGCATGGGCACTCTATGTCCAAGTGACATGGATTAACCTTTCGTATGCTTAGTAGGTAGCAGATCTGCTCTGATCAGAGCTATCGAAAATTGAATCTGTGTCAGAAACAAAAAGAAGCGGGTTATGTTGGAGACACAACCGTTAATTAAGTTTAAGTGGATACTTCTTTGTTGGCTATGGAACCCTTGTACCCGTAAAATATATATCTGAATTAATTCACTAAAATCTGTAAAAGTACAGATAAATCGGTATATATGACAACATTGACTGACGTAGCTCAAATGACTCGCGATAAATTGAAAATGGCGGTCATTTGAGCATTATTTTCATATCCGCCACATAAACTAAATAACATTTTGTGATTAACAACTAATGGCAAATAAAGAAGGATTAAAACATGTAACAAACAATTATTTTGAAATCAGATTAGGCTTCTCTGCAAAAATTTATTCCGGAAGTCACGTGATACATTTTGAACTGTACCCCTATACAAGAACGCGAGCAAAGAAGAATCCCCTTCAAATTCATTTAGCGCTGTTAGTGTCCCAGCATACCTACAAGAGGTTAAATTCGAATGAATATTGCTTCGACATAGAGTGCCCATGCCATATACTAGCACAGCGTCGAGCACTCGGACGTTTACCTTACTACTGGGTAGAAAACTCCCATGAGAACCAGATATATAAAAATATAAAGAAAACGGGTCAGTCACGTTTTTAGACCTTAAATCGTGAGTGACCAGTTTTAATTATATTTTATTAATTATAGTGTTTGAAATAATATTAGAATTCATCATCAGGGTGGATTGCAAAAAAATTGTACGTAACGCAACGGAATATTCACCAAAATAAACAATTAATATACATGTATATACAAAGTAAACAATTTGATGGTAATTTGTATGGGAATTCTTGTTTAACACCAAAACGTCACACAAATGACACAAAAACGTCACACGAATAAAGCAAAATTGGGGTTGGGATCCAAATAAAAAAAATACCGTGAAGAATTTTAATATTCGAATATGCCTAGCCGATTACCTATTTATTTCACCACTCAACTATGTAAAAACAGCAGCAGCAGCAGTAAAAAACAAAGAAATTACCTAATTACGAGTAAGACAAACCACAAAATTGTTTCTTAAATATACTTTTTCAATCTTCGTACCACAATATAAAAAGGAATATGGCTATCGACACAATGCGCTTCTGTTGGTTGTAGACTTATAGTTGCCCGACATAAAAATGTTACAGATGCAGTCCTGCAATAAAACGCAAAATGTAGCGTTGCACAGCTGACGTAACACAAAGGAACGAAATCCTTCCCCGAACTTTGATACAAGATACTGATATAAAATATTTGTTCTAGAGACCTGACAAACAATTTCCTTGATGTTTTACATGGTGTTAAACTGACCACAAGCTAATTTCTTGGCCAGAGCTTTTTAAATCAAAGTTATGTTTTTTTTAATACTGTGCGTTACACAAAAGTCAGATGAAATTTGTGTGGGAGCAGAAATTCAATTTTTACTTCGGAACTTATACGGAATGTCAAATGATATTCCGTACATAAGTTCCGAAAAACTCATTGGTACGAGCTGGGATTCGAACCTACTACTGGCGTTTGACAGCCACATGCCTGAACCACTAGGCCACCGTAGCTTATATTTAGATTTAATATTAGAATTGTGTGAGGGTATTTAAATGTAGGATAGTTTTTATCTCGGGTCCACGCAGACGAAGTCGCGGGCGGAAGCTAGTAAATTCATAAAAAATAATTTAGAAGGGTCGTTCTTCTTTTTTACCGACAATTAACCGAGGTTTTTCTGTTTTTTTGGTTTTTGAACTATCGAAAATTGTGGTTTTGAAGTTCGATTTAAAAAAAAATGCATAGGTTTCTTCATTAGAACTAATTAAAGTTTCCTTTCTGGTCAATAAAAATATTTATTTACGTTTGGTTTCTAAAAAAAAACATGTGACAAAGTGGACTCTTTCAGTGGGGACCACATTTTGGTTTACCACTCTGTCACGGCATTCTACGAAAAAAAAAACATTTAAAAAAATGCTTGTTAAAGAAAGTGAAATATTAAATATCACTAATTAATAAAATAATATGGACGTTCATTCGAACATTATAAAACCGTAAACATCATTACTCAAATGAGATGCCGTATAAGACGACGGACAGGCTATTGTCGGTCGAAAAGAAGAACGACCCAGAACCGTTTTTTTACACGTGCGTTTACCTTTTCGTTCGCCCCAATCTTATATGGATTATGGACATGTATAAAAGCTTCTGATTCGGGTATTATACATGTATGATTTCGTTATTTTGTGACCTTTCACGGAATATACCCTGATATTTAGGAAAGGGCGTTATGATAGCTCTATATGTATCGTTTCATATAGCATTTGTGTATATGTTAAGGTGTTGATTAAACACGATGAGTATCCTACAGTCGCCATCAGATATATCGGTGCGGCTAAAGCGCTCACAAATATCTGAACACGTCTCTATTGTCGAGGCATTAGAGACGTGTTCAGATATTTGTGAGCGCTTTCGCCGCTCTGATATATCTGATGGCGACTGTACTAATCCTACTAATGTTATAAATGCGAAAGTTTGGATGTTAAAAGATGTTTGGATGTTTGTTACTCAATCACGCTTAAACAAATTCGGAAATAATTTGTAATAGCAGGTTTTTCCTATGTAACGTATTTATTATCAATTAAATAGTTACCTAAAGACAAAATCCAACAAAATAACAGACATCAAATTTTTTTTTACCTTAATTAGGTCCTAAAAAGTCGGAATAAATATTATTTTCTCAAACATGCTCGGAAATGTATGCGTTAATGTCACGAAATGAAGACATGAAGTTTCTTGTTTAAGGCTCCTTACATTACTTCTTGGCCTTACGCCAAGAAGTAATGTATGAAAACCCTAAGTAAAACCATTATTAGCCGCTACTCTAACTTTTTAAATTTGCTTACTAATATTAAACTGACTAAGGAAAAATTACATAGTGCCAACCACCACTAGACTCTGTAAGCATACTTGCGACTAAAAAAAAAAAAAACTATGGTACTATACTTATGTGCGGGTTAAACATGGTGCTCGAACGGCTTGTTCAAATGGCATGTTTAAAAAATAAAAAAGGCGGCAAATTACACAATTGTTTTCTGATCTTTCGTTCCGATTGTAATTTCAACAAATAATTAATTGTATTTATTTTAATTTTAATATTTCCTCACATCGTTTGAGAAAAGCACTATACAATCCTCGGCCGGAACAGAGATTGCTGGACTCGTTGTATCCGGCCTCGTCTACGACTCGGCCGTCTACCCCAAACTCGTCCAGCAATCCCTTACTTCACGGCCTCTGCAGTAATGTACTATAAATGTTTCAATCTTTATTTTGGTTCATTTACATTTGCTTTAAAACATTCAAGATAAATCATACAAAAAAAGACAATGAATGATTAATTTAAATCAATTTAATTACTTCCGGATGGAAAATTTTGTTGGATTCTTGAATATGGCATCTTAGAATAACGTTTTAAAATGAAATATAAAAAAACGGTATTATCAATTAATGTTTTTCAAAGCTGTATTTTGCCTGGAGTACCGCTAGTATTTCATGAACTCATTCAAAATAGGTAGGTACAATTCATGTCAAACTGAATATGTACCTGTTTTCATTGTCCTAAAATATATCATAATCTATGACCTCTTTTATAATAGGTACTTCAGCCATGCCAAGCGGAACGTAATTTTATCGTATTTACGTAATCTAATGTCCTCGCCAAGGGATGGAATCAGAATATTTCCCTTATAAAAACCCTTGGAAGCTTTTAAATTCGCGACCGGCAATATCACTAAACGAATATTGCTCCTGCTATCTACTTATGGGAATTGATTTTCAAAGGTAAATCGTGTCAATGCTGGCAGATATTTTTATATGGTTTAAAATCAATTGACAATCGCGACTCAAGTAAAAGCCTTTTTATTCATTTGACATCCTGTCCTACATACATAATAAGATTTAATAAGGTAGAGATCACGGATTTCCACTTACGTCTTCCCCTATGCATTACCTATTATAATTAATATTTTAAAATTAAGTTAATCATAAATCACAGTGGTTTTGAAAATGGGGCAATCAACCAAATGAGGTTTGATGATATTCTCTTGGATTTTTCCAACCGTAATAGTAAACTATATGAACGAAGCGTTTTAAGTTATACAGTACCTAGAAAAGTACCTCCGGGACTACGGAGCGATTGGATTCTAGGTAAAGCAAGCCCGTAATGAGAATCTCGGCACTTAGAGAAATTGAGATCGAAACTTGACGAAATAGGGGAGACCTTGTATGAAAGTAACACGAGATGGACGTAACAAATCATTTTAAAGGAACACTATGACAGCTGTATCAATCTACTCAAGATTGATAGACGCCATTTTTACGAGCTTTTATTTACTTTCACCTGACCGTTGTCTGAAATCAAATCTTGCAAGTTAAATTTGATCCACTTCCCGCTTTCTGATTGAGCTGAAATTTTGCATACATGTGTAAAACGCGTGACAATGCAATATTATGATGACATGGCGCTGATCTGATGATGGAGCTGGAAGGTGGCCATAGGAACTTCGCAATGAAACGACACAACCTCATCGAGTTTGGGCTCGTTAGAACCGTCTCAATGAGTAGTTGATGACGGCATACAGAAAAGTACAGTCGGCAATAAAAGGTTGTACCAAAAATGAAATTTTTGACAGAAACTTGTTACTCCCCCTAAACCTCCGTAATGCCTGGGAAGCTGTGCCGGCCAGTTATGGGTTGTCTCCAAAAATTACGTCGAAAGTAAATTTTGACTATTTTTTCAATCTTGCATAGGATTCTGTTGCTTTTATTTTATATTGATGATGTAGCATTATTATAGGTTCACAAAGGTAACAACACAATTGTGTTCTAAATAGGTTTTTTTTATTTATTTTTTATTTCCTAAATTAGTTGCCAAGGGATGAAAGTAACTTTTATCCCGATATCGATATACATCGTTTAATCAAGTGTGAATAAATGGTTTAACTAAACCATCACTAAAAATAAATTAGTGTGAAACTATAAGGAAACCTGTTGCTTTTTTTGTGTGAGGTGTGCAATAAAGAGTATTTGTATTGTATTGTATTGTATTGAAACCATCTTCTAAGTTTATTCATACTATGAATTCCCAATTATATTCAAAAAATGGGTTCATCACAAAAGTTACAATAATTATACGAGTATAAATATAGTTGCAAGGGTATAATCAAGTTAATAACGGGCCAAACATGTTAGATTGATTTATTGAGAGACAGACATAGTTACTAATTTTGTTGTTTACTTAATAAAAATCATAATTCGTAGTTCGAAAACTCCTTAAGCATTGATAAAACCAACCTTTTCCATGGGGATTTTTGAAACCAATTTCATCTCTCACTGAAAACTATTTTTCTATAAAACCAGTGGATATATCACATGTTTTTCTATACTGAACCGTGCGTGAAGGATGTCTGCACAATATTTATTTATTTATTTATTTAAACTTCATTGCACAAAATACAAAAAAATATGTACAAATGGCGAGCTTAATGCAGATGGCATTCTCTACCAGCTAACCATTGGGCTAAACAGAGACTTATAACAGGTGCAAAGAAAAAAGGATGATAATTTCTGTTACGAATATACTTGAGGAGAAAGGAAAAAAAACTAATGTATTATACACTACATATAGACATACATAAATAAAAATATATAAGATACACACAAATAGATATACTACTACATACCATTAAGTGGATGGATTATAGTCGAATTCTTGTTTAAGCAGATGCTTACGCAGCATCCGCTTGAAAGCAAACTTGCTTGGGGCTTGTCTGATGTTGAGAGGGAGTGAACAATATGTATAGAAAAAAAAAAAAAAAAAAAAAATGAATATGAATTCCTTCATCATAAAATATGTCACAAAAACTGAAACGTTCATCCCTGGTTTCCCCTAATTTATAGAGCTCTTGCAAATGGCTGTAATAAGCTTGGGGATCGAAGTCAGATTGGAGTTCGGAAACTATAAAGTTGGAACATAAGTGCCGTTTGTGACATGTTGAACGACGTCTACTAGTTCTAGTAGTCACTGCTGCAATTAGGGAATACGATTATATTACCATTGATGATAAATATCCAGCGGCATCAATAATCATTACAACATTTAACGACTGGATAGGCCTGTGGGTCTACGAAGCTGACGGTTCTGACTTCGAATCCCGGTAAGGGGAAACCCGCGGTCGACTTGGCGGGGGCACTGCCGTGCCCCCCGATTCGTTTGTTCTTTTTGTGCCCAACTAATACCAAATAATATAATATATATAAATACATACAAAACATCCAACAGTCACAAACATCCATGCTCATCACACAAATATTCCCCGCGCATCCAGCGGACTCCGGCGACCTTTACCAGGTCATCAGTCCACCTTGTGGGGCCTACCCTCGCTGCACCTTCCGCTACCTGGTCGCCACTCGAGAACCTTTCCGCCCCAACGGCCATCGGTTCTTTTCCATTTAAGTTTAGCGATGGCTGGATGCGGGTGGCGCAGGACTGGTCATGGGGAAGGCCTATGTCCAGTAGTGGACGTATTTCGGCTGATATGGTGATGGTGATGACACAAATGTTTGCCTCCAAGACCGTTGACTTCGTAGGCCAGGGTGACGACATACCAGGCTAAACTGGATGACAATAACACTGAACTGCGCCCCTGGGTCTATTGTATTTATTTTCTCACTAAAGCCTAAATAAAGCAAATATAATTAACATTTAGATCACCTTATAAACTTAGCCGTGCGTCAAAGGTGACCGTTCATTGTAATATTCACAACAGGGGTGTTCAAACAATACAGGCAAACACAAACCTATCAAAAGTTCATATACGTACGAACAGGTAAAGGCTTACAAAACACACATAGCCAGACTCCAACTATGTTCCCAAGCAAGGCCGCAGATAAATTATAGTCAGAGAGTGCAAATTTTATTTGTTGTTATTTTGATAGATTAACCACAATACATTATAACCAATTAACCAAATATGTACAGACACCAAATGTGTTAAGTATTCAATTAAATCTCGGTTTAACTAATTAATATCAAACATTTAATTACTTTGACTAATATTTCAAACGGAAGGCGCGGCGTGGGTAGGCCCCCCACAAGGTGGACTGATGACCTGGTAAAGGTCGCTGGAGTCCGCTGGATGCGGGTGGCGCAGGACCGGTCACTTTGGAACTCTCTGGGGGAGGCCTATGTCCAGCAGTGGACGTCTTTCGGCTGATATGATGATGATGATGAATATTTCAAACAAAATTACAAGATATAACAATGACCAAAAAAATTTTTTTTACCGTATCATAGATGTGTTTGGAGTAAGAAAACACTGTAAGGAAACACCTGAGAAGAAATGGGTGAGCCTGGAAAATTCGCAGGCACAAACGCTGAGTATCATGTCTAACTATAGTGTAAGGTGAAACTTTTGATTCAGTGTCAGTTAAATAAACTTAGTTACACTCTTTTGAAACAGTTGTACTTTTACTTATAAATAATGCTTATTTCAGTAGGTATTCACTTTGTTCAATATCCAGGTTGGAGACAAAATGTAAAATTACCGTAACCTTATCTTGTACTTAAACTATTTAAAAGTCGTTTTAGTTAATGAGTAGTGGTAAACCTTACCTTTTACTAAAACTATTTAACAGTAGTTTTAGTTAATGAGTAGTAATCCCTGTAATCCAAGACACAGTGAACATAATAGCTTAAAGTATATTTACTGCAGCCTAGACGATATTTTTAAACCAAATAACTTTATTTCCATGACCTGCCCTGCTAGCATAACTTGACTATCGACTCTACTCGCGCGCGAGATACATTATCCGTCACTTTCTGATTAATGCTGTCAAAAAGTGACAGATAGTCTATCACGTGCGCGAGTAGAGTAAAGAGTCAAGTTATGCTAGCAGGGCTGGCAAGAGATTAAGTTGCTGCCCCTGCTCCTGACCGATTTAATTTCCACCGAGTAGAGAAATGACCAAGCTGCTGTAATCTGTGGTAGTTGAACGCTCCATTTGTAAATAAAAGAGCATTGGCAGGTTTCAAAAAGCGATAAACATGTAGTTGTATAATTACAGCAGTGCACAATAGAATAGGCGAAAGAAGGGGCAATGCGGATATATTGAGCAGAAAGCTAGTAGATATTTGTAGCGACGAGTAGGTATATAATGGGTTTAGATGGGGTATCATTGGATGTCGTTGTCTTGTAGTTGATCTGTGGGTATGTAGTGCTGTGTTCAGTGAAGTAATAAAAAACCGGACAAGTGCGAGTTCAACTCGCGTGGTGAGGGTCCCGTAAAATTGCTATGCTCTGAGCATCAGGCGTTCCAAAATACACAAAAATATTGAGAACTTTCCCGTTACTTTGAATACTCAATCTGTCTCCAGTCGAATCTTAAAATAAATAGAGGGTCTGTGACGCGGTGGTCCCGAGCGTCCATAAGCTACGGCGGCTGTTTACCATCAGGCAGCTCGTATGATTGTTTGCCGCTACCAGATACAAGACAAAGTACAAATGGCGGATTTAATGCCTTAAGTAAGTTAGTATACATATTGACGCCGGGCTAAACTAGAAATAGGATACAGAGGCTAATGAATAAGAAACACAGTACCCAGTACAGTACCAGTACACAAGTCTTTCTTCCAGTCATGCTATAAGGAGTTTGAAGGAGGAATTCACTATTGAACAGCTCAAGGTAGTTTACTACGAGTTCGTGGAGTCTATGTTAAGGTATGGCATTATAATTTGGGGAACACATGACGAAAATAAATATTACGATAATTCCAAATAATAATGTTTATGAAAAAAATAAGCGTGTAACAAATGAAAAAGGAACTGAAAGAAACGACGGGACTCTACTCTTTGATTAGGTCATAAAAGTGCTTTTACACAGAACCCTTCTACTTATATACTCCTTAGCTCATCCCTGCACTATAAAAACCAAGTACATAACCTTAAATTCGTAAAGGTTCCAACGGGCTCGAATTTCCGACAGAAATACGCCCTTATGGTTTAAAAACGAAGTAAAACTGTCCCCTTTGATATATGGGGCGGGGGGTCAATTTGGGACTTTCGTTCCGCGATTTATTTTCAATATTTCGTGCTTGTTCTGTCATATCAGCTCGGCGCGCCAGAACGAACACGCCACATTTATGTCAAATTGGGATGCGAAACATTTAGTCAAATTGACCGTTGTTCACCGCAAAATGGACTCCTCCCTACGCCGGAAGTGACGTGAGCGATCTTAACTCGCTTCCGGACTGAGAGAGCCTCCTAAAAAAACGAAATATCGATAAAGTATGAAGGAATGAACTTTTTCCTTCTAAAATGAGCGCCATTGTTAACGGGGTTCAACGATTTAGTTCGATAATATATCATATATCATGTTTCGTGGTTTTTAATTGTATTATATCTCATCTGTTCCATTGGTCCTAACGAAAGAATAATGAGGAAACGTATACCTATGTATTAAAACGGGTCATATTTAATAAGTACCTATGTTTTTTTTAGCAAGGCTACAGGGGCAAAAATATAGATTACAGTTTTTTTTTAATTTATTCCCCAATCCGCACTGGGCCAGCGTGGGGACTACTGCCCGTACCCTTTCATTCATGATAGGATTGTACAAATACACAAATAAAAGGACAATTGGCGGACTTAATGCCATCAGACATTCTCTACCAGTCAACCATTGGGCTAAACAGAAACTTCAGTGGTGCAGGATCCTAAATACTAAGACTTAAATTAATGGAAACACAAATCGATTAATTACATGAATATAGATACTTTTATATTGCATACAATATAAACTTATTTATACATACAATTATATGTAATTTACAAAGATATCACGAGGATCATCAATTCTAAATAGAAGAAAAGAGATGCTTACGCAACTTGCGTTTAAAGGACAATTTGCACTGAGCTTGCCTGACGTTAAGAGGGAGATCATTCCAAAGACGAATAGCCTGAACAGCGAAGGAAAAGAAAACCAGTGCGGCGAAATAGGAAAAAAAAACATTTTTCTAAACTGCTGCAACGTTAAAATAAAATCGGTACCGAGTTTGAATTGTATAAAAGGTATGTATTTTAATACTCTTTTGATTTCTCAGCATTATGCATTATTATTTCACAATACTGACTCGTATTGGGCTTCAAAACGCGCAGGTATACAGAGATTAGAAAAGCCTACATAACGCTATTTACAGTACACATGGTGTTACTTTCCCGCACGAGTGCGAAAGAAAGTTGAAACTTTAAAGAGCCATATGTACTGTAAAACGTTGTACGATACACGTGCGAATAGGTAAATCGCAACTCGTGTAGATTTAAACCTTCGGTCGTGTTTTAATTTATCACCACTCGTTGCGAATTTCCTATTTTCTGCACTTGTATCGTAAATAACTATTATATGTTACTATAGCTGCCAACGCCGCATATTGCAAAGAACGCACAAAAAACCCGCGTGATAAAAAATAGCCCATGTCTATTTGGAAGGTTCATTCTATAGCCTGATGAAAGTATTTTTGAAAGCTGATGATTCGTTCCGGAGAATACTAACTAGATACAAACTCACTTTAAAATACAGGACGGCCAAATAACAGGTACCTACCTATACACTTTAGTTTTTATTATTTTAAGTATTTCTTGCTAAATATAGTATTTAGGGCCGGCAATTAAATATAGAAAATAATGTCAGACAAATGTCCACCTCTAGCAGCATGGCAGATGCGAACCCTTTGCATCGCGTTTTTCATCACATTTTCACACATTTCCTGCGTTATCTCAGTGCCTGTGTCTCGAATATTTTGTTTTAATTGCTGAAGGTTCATTGGCCTAAGAGCATAGACACGTCCCTTTAGATAGCCCCACAGAAAAAAATCGGGAGCTGTTAAATCAGGCGATCTTGGGGGCCAATCAATGTCACCGTTTCTCAAAAGTAATCGACCGGGAAACGTTCTTTTTAACGTTTCTATTGAGGCTCGTGCTGCGTGACACGTGGCCCCAGTCGTAAAAAGCTCTATAGCAAATTTGCCGTATCTACACAAAGTAATTTTCATGCAACAACTGTCACATTTGCCGCCAAAACAAAATGGCGGCAAAAAGAGGTTGTATACCTCCAAGTTGGCATAAATGTACAGAGCATCACCAATCATCATCATCGTTACCGGTCAGCAGCTGGTCAAACGCTATCCCTAGACTTCACCATTACATGGGTCTGTACTCAGAGTCATGTAGTGTTTTCGATAAGTATAATGTAATAACTATTGATCATTTAAACAGGGTTCCGAATTTGCCACGTATCAAGTTTGGGCCCGTAATTGGAAGCAATCTCGCTGTTTGCAGGCTTATTGCTTAATTAGCCAGAACCAATTAAAGTTATAGGACTACTATTAACACAGTGAGCCCACGGGTCCCTGTTGTATAAACACACACACAGAGACATTTATATACAATATTACAGCTGTGTTTTCCAAAAAAAAAAATTTATTACAATTTATCTATATAATTATCGACCCTGCTCACAGAATTTCACAAGAATCTGTTGAGAAATGCGACCTGTAGAGGAAAACAGTCGGACAGCCGGACAGCGGAATACGGAGAACTTGGTTCGCTTCGTTCGCTGCTCGTTCACTTAGCATATGTCTTTTTTTTGGGTGAAAAGATGGAATTTTTTGCGAACAAATATTAATGACTCTAAAATAATAGCTGATCAATAGTAATCTTGAAAACCCTTTAAAAGCAATGTCCTTTACAAGAGTGTTATATAATGCTGTTGGCTGAATAAAACTTTTTTGGAACTCTATTTTAAAGCCGATGCAATTAGTGTAGGTTTCACAGCATAGTTCTCAGACATTAGTAGGTATTAGTTTAGCATTACAGTGGTTTATTTTAATTCTTATAGTGCTTATAAAGTAAAACAATAACAATAAACTTAAGTAGGATAATCTATATTACAGTTGAAACTGTCCACGATAAGGTCCAGCTATTACGTGTTTGTTGTTAGATTGATACATACATAATTAACATCGAATTTACAGAATGTATTTGCGTTCAATATAATTTAACCCTAAGTCGCTGAAATATCTACTTCTAACAGGACAGTATTGCTCTTTAAGCTGATAATTATTTTAATATTATGCCTCAGTTCAGTAAATAGTTAGCTTCATAATAGTGTATCAGAAGAACCACAGCTGTTTAAAGTGGGGACGCCATCAAAACATAACTTATGAATTTGATTTCATATTACGTCAAATATTTTATTTTTGAACTTTGTATTTTTTTAGAACAAGGAACTATTTAGACACATTAGTTCATTTTCAGTAGAGAGGTATTGTGAATACAAAAATCTTGGTTTTTAGGTCAAATAAAAACTAGCTAATAGAATAAAAATTGATAATTTCTATTATTAGGTATCTATTATTTCGAGGACGCATGACTTTATTGCTATTAATTGATATACATATATTTGCAACATTTCGACGGAGAATATAAATATAGGCCTTATACTCCCTCAAAACCTGATCCCAACGTGACATACCAACCCTTAAAAATATTGAATAACCTAAATCTGATTAAGTTAGACAATGCATTAAAATTTAATTTTAAATTCATTAAAAGTGGATTCAGTAACCAAATAACAAATAAATAAACACGTTGTTTATTGTATCAAAAAGTACATCTGCAACCGCCAAAGCGTCACAGATCTTAATCTAACACATGTTCTATAAAAACCTTGCATTCCTGCAATAAGCAGGCCAATTTGGTTGTGAACAGATCACAGGGCGGTGCTGCGTCCAGCACGGAGTTGAGGTGCAGTAGGTCGGTGCGCGCGCGCGGCCGGGCCAGCAGGGGCGCGTGGCGCAAGCGCGATCGAGCGCAGGGCGCATAATAACTGTACCACTTCTCCAACCAATCCCGAGCAGTCAATTGTGTTGCGAATGATTCATAGAGCTTAACTACGGCTAAATACCGCCTCACTTTTAAAGAGTTGTATCGTAGTGTCCCTAGTAGAAATAGAGTCGGGTAAAGATTATTAATGCACCAAAACGATGTGTCATGTCATGATTGACTTATCTCCTGGGAACATAATTTGTCAGTGCAGCGTTGTAATCAGGCTTATCTTATTACAAGCAATTAGATGCTTATTTTGATATAGTATCCATTGTCAACGCGTTAATTGAAGCAATTAAGTGGCAATTAACTGAACAATTAGATTGGTAGTTAGAAGCAGTAAGCTGAAGTGTATCACTCTCAAGTGCTACTTAGGTTAGATTTGACCAAACTGGAATGGAATAGAATAGAGAAAAGACATTTATTGGTGATAAGACATTATTTTTATTTATATATTTTGACATACGTATATTTATTTACACGGCATTACAGATAAACCAATATGGAGAGATCATGTTTGGAAAATGCGGATGTGGCAATGCAGACAAGAGCATAAATTTAAATGATCTATTTTAGGTCCGAATCCCTAAAGCAAGCGTCCATAGTGATTAGGAACTTTAAAAGACTCCTATTTGTACGCTTCGTGTACAAGTTCACATAAACTCTTAATAAAATTATCTCAGTAAACTCTACACAATTACGGGTAGGCACGCAGTAATTCCCTGTTAAGTCTTCTACGTTTATTTATCGTAAACACAGGGCCCGTAGTTCGTTTATCTCTGCTTACACATGACGTTTACGGCCAGGCTGTTTATTCATAAAACATTCCACACTCCCCTGTGAAACAGCCCCTAGCATAAATTGAACCATGAATCTTTACCAATCATGAGATCCAGAGATTTAACTTGTACTGGCTGTGCTTCTAAGCTTTGTGAATCGCATCTTAATCTGCTCAAGCGAAAGGGCTTAAGTTGGTAGAAAACTCTGATCAGTTAAGTCTTTTTAGTTTTGAGATAATTTTGGGATTAGCGTAACACAGGGTACTTACGGTTCTAGGATACGATGTGTTCATATGTAATGAAACGTACCTGTTCCTAGGACTAATACGACAAAAGTTATCTTAATTGTGAAGGCGCTCACGTTTTTTTTTCGTAGAACCTTTATACGCGTAAATGACACTGTCAGACAGAAATGCCCGTGGCATTAAGATCTTTCTTCGTTACCTACATAAGTTACTTAATTTTGGTTAGAACTAATTGAGTTAGTTTGTACATTTGCTTTCGTTTAGTACCAATAAAGCCCTAATCAAACCCAAATATGGGTTTACGACGTTTTGTGCGGCTTTAGTAGCCATTATTGTGGTGTGTATTGTTATATGTGTCGTGGCTTTATTTTGGATTGTTACCTTTATTACGAGTACCCCACTGTTTTTCGGTGAACAAAAACATCGCATGAGGAAACCGGTCTAATCCCAATGGTTTTCCGGTCGGCATTCGCTTTCGTTAAACTCGTACCTACACTAAATCATTTTAATAATAAATTAATGGGATTAGGGCAGAACGGGAAAAAAAAACCCTGGGAGGATGATGATGACCTATATATATTACACCACTGCGTTATTTTTTAGCAAGCAGTGTAGGTAAAAATTTGAAGTTAATACATTATTTACACGAAACGCGTAAATACAACAATAGCAAAAATTCAAAATAATGACACATCAGACCTTTTTTTATGTTTTCAGACATAAAAATGGGTTTCTGTTTTTAAATTAACAACACATTTTAATATCAGTGCGTCACTTGAAATTAATTGCAGAATTGGTATTATGTAGCGGGCGTTATGGTAAGTACGTATTTATAAATTGGAAACTTACTCATCTGAGTCATGGTTTGACTATAATTATGGTTTTGTGGTATTATCAGCATGTGTATGTGTTTATGAGTCTTGGATGTTTTCTGTGTATTTCTGTAAGATCGTACTGTAATAGTTATGTATTTATTTATTTCATCATGCATAATTTTACAATAAAGAGGTTGGTCTTATATTATATGTATATCGTCGCCTGTAATATGAATTAACGTAACCGCCAAAATACCGAAATTGAGTTATATATACAGTTCGACTGCAAATTTGATGCTCCGTCGATAGCTGTTATTAAAATTTCGATATCTTGAAAAAAATGTCGATTACGTTAACCAGAATAACACCATTTTTTTCACTTTACCGTATTTTCTTTAATGTATGTCACATTTTTTTTGATGATCTTACTGGATTATTTTCTCTCTAGTTAGCACGTTTCACTTATTGGCTTAGTAAGTAATACGTAATAAGAAGCAACACGATTTTGTTATTGAACATCGCTTAGATTATTCTGGCCCTTAGTAAATCTAAAAGTATTACTGTAATGCATGGTAGAGTTCTAGGCTCTAAACTGTTCATATGTATGGTATAAAACTAATACTTGTACAAACTTTATTATGGACATAAAATTGATCATCTTCTAGACTTTCAAGGTTTTCGCCTTCAAACAGTAGTTTTTCTAGTAAAAACCCTCTTAGTTTCGGCTGTAAAACCTTCCTTAACGCGTACCAGCCATTTTATACCTGACCTATTGGCCTTCCATACCTTTACCACTTTAACTATACCGTTATAAACTGCGGAACTAACCTAATTCTCGTGTAATATAACTAAACGATACAGGTACTTACGCCGCAAAGGACCGCAAATATAAATTTGTCAGTCTTACGAACGTCGTGAAAATGTTTTCCTTTTTCACCTACTTTATTTTTATAGCCGTCTCTTGCCAGCCAATGATATAATTTTGTTTAGCTTTGAAACTATAAGCTGTGTGGAAAAACTAATAACTTTAATTGGGTGAATCAATTTTTTACTGTCACTAGTTGCCATGGTTACGTCTCCTGGGTCACTTTTTAAAACTTCAGAAGGTTTCCACCAAATCCACATTTGGTTGGTTTTGTTTCCATTATCATGGGCCATCTTCTAAGCATCCATTCTATGTCCATGTTGCTACAATTTGCTTAAGAAGCAAATAAGCTTCATACGTTGTATCCCGGCTGACGGGGTATTATAACAACAAGAAATAGTTGATTTACCCAATTTTTATGTTTCCAAAACGCTTATATTTTGCCGGAAAAATAAACGCACTCTTAGGGCTCCAGTATGTGCTATCTTGTATAATTGTGATCTTCAAGTAGAACTAATAACAAAATATGAAATGTTATTATTTTCCTTAAATAAAACTACGAGAATATGTATTTTTTATCTTCTATTCTATTTGTAGGCTATCCGCAGCAGAACCAAGGTAATCGATATAGCCCTCCGAATCGCTAAACTTAAGTGGCTGTGGGCGGGGTACATTGCACGTAGAACCGATGGCCGTTGGGGCGGAAAGGTTCTCGAGTGGCGACCACGTGCCGGAAGGCGCGGCGTGGGTAGGCCCCCCACAAGGTGTACTGATGACCTGGCAAAGGTCGCGGGAGTCCGCTGGATGCGGGTGGCGCAGGACCGGTCAATTTGGCACTCTTTTGGGGTGGCCTATGTCCAGCAGTGGACGTCTTCCGGCTGATATGATGATGATGATGATGTATGTTTTCATAAGAATAAGCAGTAACGAGAGCCATTTTCTCAACGAGATTCTGTCTAAGTTGTTGCTAACAATTTTATAAAATGTTCGCCGTCTAATGGAATGGAATTGAGCTGGAGGTCAATTTGAGACGTACATTTGGCATTTCAATTTTAGTTCATCAGAAAGAGAGCGCGATATTGAAATTGAAATTGAATGAATTACGTATCAACGCTAGCTTGCCGCGTGTGGTAGCTAGCGGGCGCAACACATTGAAGTTGAAATGTGTAAAGTATGTCTTACATCGGCCCCCTGACCTCTCGACTCGGAAACTGAGAGCTCCTACCGGGATTGCTATGGGATGGAATCGACCTCCAATGTTCCGATTGCTACGATTGTTATGTAATCCACTTATTTGCTTGGAGTACCACGCTTCCATATAAGTTTTCATTTCATTTTAATGGTATACTTTTGTTTTCAATATTGTAACGGAAAGAGGGACTATTGTGATTCTAGTGTTCTGGGAGAATGGTTTCTGTGTGTATGTCTGTTATGTAAATATTTCGGACATTTAGCGTGAGTTGCATCAAACCGTCTGTATATGTAAGCGGTGTTCGTGGAAATCTGAATGTATGGAAAGTTTGACAACTATGAATAAAATAAAATAAACTGATAATTATCACTTACTTTATAAACATACAAATCCCCGTCTTCTCCATGGCCCTCGATATCCCCTTCCACGAGGCCAGCATAGAGTACTTCTGTTTCGCCGTCAACGGCAGCCGCGGGTCCGTCGCCGGCGGCGGCCCATCAGATAGCGCAGGCGCAGCCCCCGCGCCCCCCCGCCTCTCCGACGCCGCCAATTTACCCAACTGGCAACCCATCGCTCACTGACACATCACCAAAAAAAACAAAACACTGACAAAACCGCACTCAAAACAAATCACTGCGCATTCTGTATTCGAATTTGTTTGTTTTTTAAATTGCCTTTTTAAACGAAATCACTGAAATCATGTTGTGCACTGGCTGTTTTCGCTATCTGAGTCTTCTGGCTTCATTCATGGCGTTGCTATCGTTATCTAATCGTACATTCCGAAGACGGCAGTCTGTGAAAATAGAAAAAAATGCGCGTGAATAACCTTATCATGTGACATCATTATGGCTGAAATTATTGTCACGATAATAAAATCAGGCTGAATTAAGGACTTTCGGGTCTGAAATTCGTTCGCGAATGTTAATCTTTGGACGTTGTTTAGCAAAAAGAAATCATGGAAAACTTGTCTACAAAACTGGAATCAACATTGCTACTAAATATTTTGTGAGTTTCGATCACTTTTCGTCAAAGTTACTGCGTCTACATGAAACATACCTACATTATATGATCAATAACTCAATTTGCTACTCAGAATTTTCAAAAATGTTCAACCTTAATTCTGCATAATTGGCAACAGCCTACTCCAAATGATAACAACTAACGTACGCAATCAATTCAATGTATACTCGCATAATAGCTACAGCAAAAGTGATCTTGCAACTTGCAAATAAAGTTCAAAATGAAATGTCAACGTAACTCAATTAATTGTTGTGACTATTCAACATCACGCCACAACCGTATCGCGCTGCACTTATGTAACATAATCCCGTTTGTTACAATCCCATCAGGATTACCTACATAATATCAGCTTAATCTGCGTGTCAGTCCCTAGTATATCCCAAACTGAATTGAACCAGATATTTGCGGTTTCAGCTAACTAGTTCCGTAATTGTATTGCGCTTTGGTCAATTTGAAGCAAGTTGATGTCTGTGTATAATTTATGACAACGTTGGGTCTATTTTACTTAAAGTTGTGGTTTGAAATCAAACTGATATCTGATAGAGATCCATAAGAAAATTGCACTTACGGCGTTTTAAATGCTGCCCTTACGTGTATAAATCATGTCTAGTGACCTAGTGTGATAAATTTTACTAATTTTAAGAGTTTATCTGCGGTACCTAGGATACCGATTAACTAAGTCGGTTCCTACCGTATGGCGGCGCCTGCGAAAAGGGTACTGCATTGACCTCTAACGTCACACAAACACACCTTTACCGGACGGCGCAGGCCACAAAGGAACCCACTCAGTGAAATGGTAGACTTATATTATTGTGACAGATACCAACAGCAATTAAAACGCTGAAACTCTTTTTAATTCCCGACAAAAGATGAGTGTTATAAGTTATATATGTGTATAACCGTGTGTCTACCTGTGGCATTGTAGGTCCCAAACGGATGAACCGATTTGAGTGCCATTTTTATATTCGAAAGTCATTGTCTGTTGGTATTTATCTATTCAAACAATTATACACAGTATTACAGTTACAAAACGAATGCACTGTCAATCTTAGAATTAACATTACCTGAACACTTAATATACTACCCAAGACCGACAGTTATCCATCGCCTCGAAGGATCTCAAGCATTCATGATAGACTTTTACCCAGCTACTAGCAAAAACATCCCAGTCAGATGCAGATGCGAGAAGTACATGAGGCATTACAGAGCTCGAATAGGCCCTTTAGTCCCATCTAGTAGCCAGATTTGGTAGCTGGCTTCTAAATGGGAGAAATAATCCCGATTCGAAGCTGGCTACGAAACGGGAATTCTAAAGTCCCATCTCGTAGCCAGCGTAGCAAATGTTGCTACGAGATGGGACTAAAGGGAATAGGCGGCGACTTACGATATGGTTCTTAGCTATGTTTGTTGTGTGTTTTAAATTTCAAATTTATATTCTAATTTTGACAATGACCCGTCTAGGAGTCCCGACTCAACCTGTCCTAAAGAGAGCGCAATAAATGCCAATTTGATTTCAAACCAAAGTCCTTTAGAGCATAGTTTGTGTCAACCATACATGTTGACTAAAAAGATTATTCAGATGCAATTGAATTAAATCCGTTTCAGTGAGCTAAATGGGTCATACTGACACTTCGGATAATTACATAAGTGGAGTGCGGAGTGCGCTCGCGTTTCACATTTACTAACTGATTTTAGGTTTAACGGTTTCAATGATTTATAAACCACAGACGAAGCCCGCTCAGTTTAATTGAAAGAACCGAGCAAAAACGAGACAAAAACAAACATAACAGCCATTTTTTGGAGAGGCGTTTTTAACAAGCATGTTTACAACGCTATTGTTACAAAAGTAGTAACTTTTTACTAATTCGTTAATTTCATTAACTTGCATCCATGATGTCTGGCAACTGAAGTTAAGCTACTAATATAATTTGAAATAGTTTATAAATATATAGGGTTGTTACTTAGTTCATTAATGTAATTTTTCTTGAAATGAATAATTGTTCCATTTATTTTTGTCTCTCATTCAAAAGTGGATCCCCTTAGGAAGTGCTAGTATTCTAAGATTGCCAGAAGGGCACCTACCATTGCTAGCTAGCTTTTTAACCCCAAATGAAGAATTAAAAGTACATTTAAAAACCCGAACAATGAAACTTTACCAATGGCAAGAAATGAAATACACAATTCTTATGCAAATTAGCAACAAGAGGAACTTGAATGGATTTTACCCATACTTTTCCTCAAATCCCCAAGTTGTGAAAAGCTGTTACAAGAACAAGTTGGATGGCGACAAACTTTACGAATTACGTTTAGATACTTTTCGTCAATAATTTTCGTTATAAAATGAAATGACAATCAGCCTGTTAATACTTTTGACGTGATAACGTTTTATAAATCGATGAACAACGGCAGCACGCACGTAAAAGTGTGACTTATTGTCCGTTCCGTTCGTTGACTGACTGACATATCAACGCACAGCCCAAACCGCTGGTTTTAGAGATTACAAATTTGGCACGTAGGTTACTTATAAGGTCTAGGGGTGTACTAAGAAAGGATTTTTCAAAATTCACCTTCTAAGAGGGTGAAATGGGGGTCCAAAGTTTTTATGGGGAAACAAGATTATGTAGTGATAAGAGATAAGTGTGGAATGGATGGAGATATAGTCACGAAAATTGAGAAGGGTATGTTAAGGTGGTTTGGGCATGTAGAGAGAATGGATGAGAGAAGATTAACGAAGAGAGTGTATATAAAAGGAGTGGAAGGGCAAGTTGGAAGGGGAAGACCTAGGCGAACTTTGTCTGATCAAATTGGAGAAATGTTACAAAAAGGCCAGGTCAAAAGTACCCTAAACCGACGAGCATGTATGAGAAATGTTATGAAGGTGAGTGAAGCGAAAGTGGTTTGTCAGGATCGTAGCAAATGGAGATCCGTGATCTCTGCCTACCCCTCTGGGAAAGAGGCGTGATTATATGTATGTATGTATGTATGTAAGATTATGTAGATGCACAAACAAAAATGCAGCACAAAGTTTTCTTATACTATCACGTAAAATTATCGTCCGTAAACCGACTTTATAGACATCCATTTATTTCTGTTTGTTGTGTTTTTGTTTTTTTTTTTTTAATTTCTAAATTGTTCTGACAGTAGCAGTAAAAACATCTCACGATAATACTCCGAAACCTATATCCGGATATTTTATGCCGGATATACCAGATGCACTGCAAAATCGAGGTAGGGCATCAGCATTCTGTACCCGTTATTAAACTGGACGCGCAAGGCACTGTAAGCTCGTTTCGTATATTTGATCCACATGCATAAAATGTTTGGCAATACGCCCTGAACAGCGTATTATTGAACTTTGATTACCGTAACTATTCCAATAATGCACTACTTGGTCCTTTTAAAGCACCCTTGAGTTCGGATCTTACAACTATTGATGTCGAGTGTCCAATTTCATAGGGACTGAGACTTTGACTATCGAGACAAAGGAAAGTACGCGACCCTTCAGATATTGGGTTACAAAGTTGGGTACCTACTGAAAATGAAGATTGTTGAGGTGTGTGTGTTTTTTTGTTGAAAATTTTCCCACAATTGATGTATTTTTTTCCTAATTCAAGCATTAAGTATTCGCCATTGAATAAACTATTTATTTTCTCTTCGTGCCCTCAACTGCTTGTAGTCGCGCTGAAAACTATTATCAGAAGTGACAAACTCGAGAATTTCAAAATCTGTAGCAAACCGTACATAATTCCAAATACATGTGACAACAGTAAACGTTAAAATATGCTAATCGTCGTACAAAGACTTCGTCACCGGGCCGGTGACCGTCATACCGTCAAGTGCTAACTACATTTGGACGCGCTGAAGGAGTGTACAGTTGACGGTAATATGTTTTCACTAGTATTTTTAAGTACGAACTGGTGCCCGCTTTCTGCCTCGCTACATCTAGCTAGCATGAGGCTATCCGCAGCAGAACCAAGGTAACCGACATAGCCCTCCGAATCACTAAACTTAGCAGGCGTGGCAGTGGGCGGGGCACATTGCACGTAGAACCGATGGCCGTTGGGGCGGAAAGGTTCTCGAGTGGCAACCACGTACCGGAAGGCGCGGCGTGGGTAGACCCCCACAAGGTGGACTGATGACCTGGTAAAGGTCGCGGGAGTCCACTGGATGCGGGTGGTGCAGGACCGGTCATTGTGGCACTCTGGGGGAGGCCTATGTCCAGCAGTGGACGTCTTTCGACTGATATGATGATGATGATGACATCTACCTTGTCGGATAAGATGTTACTAACCACTAATATGTACCTACCATCCGATATATTTCTACTGAACTAGCTAACAATTTTACTAATGTATATTGTACAGTCACGAACTTTAATTTGGGATCCACCTAAGGTGGAAAATCGTATGGCAAACTGATGACATTTAGATTTAAAGGAGATTCATAAAGGAGGATTTAAAGGAGTGCCATGCTGACAACTTACGTTTATACGTGTCTAGGGGCAACCGCTCGGTAACGTCAACCGGGAGGAACGAGTCAAACGATCATTTCCGATGTTTTCCCACTAATTGTCACTCGTGTTTGTGGCCCTGTCTTCTTTCCGGCCATACTTGTTATTTGCAAATAATATTTCGTGATAATGATAGTTTTCAATAAATTTTCTTGTCTGACAATGACACATGTTCGTAATTAGAAAACCGTAATGATAGCTTTTGGTAAAGAGGTTATCAATTCAAGTGTCCATTCGATAAGACATTTTTAATTGTCTTATCTTGACACTTCTCCACTATTATTGAAAAGTTTTCGACCTTAATATGATACCTTCGATATCCATAATTTCATTTACTATAACGCTCATTTGTCATAAAAGTGATTTTCTCTGTAACCGTAACCTTTTCAGGACAAATTTATATAAACTTGGTATAGAACCTGTAGGTTAGGTTTGTTTCTGAATCTAATTAGTGCAAATAATGATTATGGCAAACGTAACATTTATGGCAAATGAAATTATGGATTTCATTAGTAACCCCTAGCTTGTCCTAGGGCGGAACGATATTCGTCAACTTCTCTAGGGTTTTTAAGTGAGTAGCGCGACCACTGCCACTGCCGCTATGTTCCCCTTCAGTCGTCTTTTACGATAGGCGTAGAAAGACGGCTTTCAAACGGAGGTCGTCAGTTCAAAACCCGGGTAGCCATTTAGGTGTCAACTAATTTTGGTTTTTAATAGTTAAGCTATGAATATCTAGTAAAAGGTGAGCTCTAAATGGCTTAAAGTCCGTGACTGTACCAATGAGTTTTATTTACACATATATGTTGAATAATATTATTTGGTCATAATTATTAACTTTTCGGAGAAGGAAATCATTGTGAGGAAACTAAACAAAGAAATTCGTAGTAGGTAGGTACCTAAGTAATCATAATCATAATTTTTCGTAGCAAAACCAAATATTAATGCTCTTCATACAAATATTTGCCCTTACCGGGATTAAACCCAGGACCTTCAGCTTCGTAGACAGCATACTACCTACTAGCTAGGCCAACCGGTCTTCTAATAACAAAGCAAAGGATTTTCAAATTAGTATTTGAACACAGCGGCATAAAAAAGTGTTGTCAGCCGTAGCTGTCATCATAACGGACGTGTGGTTCTTTGCAAATACATCTTGGCAACACACGGTGATGGATTAATCCGTCGTTAACGTTGACGTGACGGCAAAATCCGTGGTTGTTGGTGTTACAAGAGTTAGAGCCCGTTCACATAGGGTCTCCGTTTTACTGTTCCGTTTTATCGTATACGTTTTTTTTTAATTGATGGCGTATGGAGTTGCATGAGCGACTTCACATATGTCACAGTATTCAGTATACAGTAAATTGTTGTTGTTGTATCCGTTAAAACGGTACCGTAAATACGGAGACTGTGTGAACGGGCTGTTACAGTTGCCGCAAGCACAACATTGTTTTAGCAGTTTTAAATTTTAATGCTTTGTATGAAAGCCTTTGCCACACTGGATAATGCGGGCTTTATGCATTGACCTGACCGCAGACCGCATCCAGTGTGGCAAAGGCTTAAGGATCACCGTCACGGTCGTCTCAAGTCGACTTCCATACAAACGTAGCTCTCATTTTAAAACGGCATACGGGAATGACATGAATTTTTTTAAGCACAAAGTGATCCGCCATATCTATCTAGGTCGGAAACTGTTTTTTTGATGCAATGGGAATGCCTTTACGCATTATCCCGGACCCGGGAAGGCCCAGATTCGCCCTTATGAGGGAATACCCACTAAACCACTCTGCGGCGTCTACCTCACTGCCGTTAAGGGGGGGCATCATGGGATCGCTAGCAGTCTACCACGATGCCCCCCGGCTGCTTTGTGAGCACCCGCACACCAAATGGAATCTTGGTGGGAAACTAGTTTTTGTTGCTAGAAATTAATATACTTAGAAAAAGAAACATACCGACTGTGACCTGTGACGTGGACAAATGGTTGAAAAGATGAGTTATTATTTCTTATAGTTCAAAACTACGGTCAATGAGCAATAATTTACATTAACACAGCGATATCGCTAATTGGTGTACAGTTATTAAAATGTCACGGCACACCTACATTCAGAAGAAGTTCTTGAGATCTGTTTGTGGGCTACAGCCAACAGATTCATGCAAGCCTTACTTTATGCAATTTAAAATATTTACCCTGACAGGTTTTTTATATTTTCGAGCTAGTTATGTATATATCAAGCGCAACATCAAGCAATTTTCTGTTTTTAAAAGTATACGCCAGCGGTACTATAAAATTAGTTCAAGGCCTATAAAAACAGCTTTACTAGCAAAAAGTGCTTTCGGCATGGCACCAAAATAAGTACTTAAACTGTAATTAGCAAAATATAATTCATAATTAAGACTATTTATATATAACTATTTAAACTGTAATTAGCAAAATATAATTCACAATTAAGACTATTTATATATAAGTATGTAATGCATGCTGCTTGCAAATTTGTATGCCTAATGGCCAAACATAGTGATACACATATTACCATTGTACCATCTTTGTTACCTATGTTTTACAAATAACTTTACTTTTCTTTCCTTTTTTACGTTTAATGGTAATTGTTATTAACTGATTTACATTATTTGAGGCCTTTAATACATTAAAAATAGGTATTGCGTTTTTAAAGTAAAAGTTTTGACACCATTACACACCACTGTAAGATAATATTTATCTTCCTGTTACAGGCCACATCCTGTATATTTATTTATCAGTACAAAAATGATACCTATCCGAGTGTACGTAGCCCGTCACGCCTTAGAAAGAGCGTGGACGACAGTATTAGCATCTCAACCAAGTTATGCAAATTGTCCTAACATAATGTACATCACTCAACTGGCCAATTCGGATTGACACTACGCATGACAATAGGTACTCATACTCATTTATTGATTATTAGATTTAATTATCTTAATTTAATTTTTATAATTTCATTCGTTTGTTCTTAAATAAGTATAAATTGTGTAGTATATAATTGAAGGAATAAAAATATGTCAAGATACTACAATAAAATTATTAGATTTAATTATCTTAATTTAATTTATATAATTTCATTCCTTTGTTCTTAAATAAGTATAAATTGTGTAGTATATAATTGAAGGAATAAAAATATGTCAAGATACTACAATTATTAGATTTAATTATCTTAATTTAATTTATATAATTTCATTCCTTTGTTCTTAAATAAGTATAAATTGTGTAGTATATAATTGAAGGAATAAAATTTTATTGTCACTAATTTGATAATTTTAACTAATTAATCGTCAGCTAATTTCTTGTATTAACATTAAAATTCAACTCGTGGAATTCAGAAACATCGTAAAAGGCATTTCGTAGGTTTAGTAAATAATTTAGGTTTAATTCAGTCACAAGTTTGTGTAGAGTTTTATCAAATAATAATTGTAATATAATAGTTTAACATGCATAAATTGGAAGAATAATATATATGTATCATTTTGTAAAACCCATTTTTAAACTCTCTGATATATCTTTTAACTATATGATAATTTAGATAACGAAATGAAAGTTCGTTGTCTAAATTAGCAATTTGAATGGGTATTGAATTATAGATTTTTGGTCCTATAATATATGCGATTTTGGTGGACTTGGTTAGTTATGCTCGTTTTAACTAGCGATCTCACGTATCAAAACAAGTTTACACAAAATGTTGATATAGTATTTTGCTGATAGCCAAGTGTCGATCCAAATCGATCTCTATAACATAACACTGGTATTGGTTTAAAGAAGGTCGTAACTATGCATAAAATTATACTGAGACGTACATTTTCATGAAATGATTCACATGATAATATAACGGCTGAGCGTTGAGTATCGTTGAATGGACATTGAAGTGTTTACGTTGTTTAAGTGTTTTCGGTTAAAAATGATGGCAGTAATCACATACATTTCAATTGATTGGATTCATACATATGAAATAAATGTTTTTTTTTTGCAATAAGCGGGCAATGTTGCAAGGCTTTATGGTACGCTCGAAAAACATAACCCTCCTTCTGAGGCACTGGGATAAAAATTTGCATGCATGGAAGCAGGCGCTCTAAATAGAAATTTTATTTCAATATAATACGTTATACATAACACCCCTCAGATTAAATCTTGTTTCTCTAAAATGTAATCTAAAAACATTACACATTGCTGGATGTTGCTATACGGAATACGTGATGGGCCAAATCGCCTTTATATTATTTTTATTATAGGTGTTTACTTTCGAAATAAATAAATATATTTCGAAAGTAAACACCTGTCTGTATTTGAAACTCGGATCCACTTTCAATTGGTACAAAATATCTAAATCTATTTAGTCCATCAGTTAGATTATCAAAAAAATATTGGACACGTATGTCGACTCCCCATTTGCAGCGACAATGGGACGAGCCGCTCTGCGTGCTGGTACGGGATAATCTTTTAGAAACGTCTACCAGCGCCACGGAGCGTGCTCGTCTCCTTGCCTCCTGTAGATGGGAGTCGGGGGCCTGGTTACAGGCCTTGCCCTCTAAAAATTTAGGCACACTCCTTACAAACAATACTTTTAGGTTCGCGGTATCGCTGCGCCTGGGAGCAGCATGTGTTGCCTCCCAAGGGTGCCACTGTAGTGCCAGTATTAACAAAACTGGTCTCCACGGCCTTTCGTGTAGCAGGAGTGCTGGCCGTATCGCACGACACGCCTCCATCAACGAGATTCTGCGCCGAGCCCTTGCCAGTGCCGGTACACCGGCGGTCCTAGAGCCGACTGGCCTGGCACGCGACGATGGCAAGAGACCGGATGGCATGACCCTGGTTCCTTGGAAGTTGGGACGGCCGCTAGTCTGGGACGCCACCTGTGTGGATACCCTAGCGCCGTCCCATCTCTCGGGGACCTCGATCAGGGCCGGGGCTGCCGCCGACGCGGCTGAGCTCCTCAAACGGGGCAAATATGCAGCCATAGACTCTGGCTACATGTTTGAGCCGTTTGGGGTGGAAACGTTAGGGCCGTGGGGACCAGGTGCTCTTAGCATTTTTAAAGAGCTGGCAAAGCGTCTTGTCGACGCGGCTGGTGCGTACCTTGCACAGCGCGTCAGTATCGCCATCCAGCGCGGCAATGCTGCCAGCCTTCTGGGCACCCTGCCCCCGGGTTCCGAGCTTGAACCAATTTTTTATTTGTAAATATTTTATTTCGTTTTTAGTGTATTTTATCCTTAGTTTAGTATAAGTAGATTATTGTATGAGTTTCATTTTATAATATTGTTATAGATGTATATAATAAATAATTATTAAACAAAATAATATGAAGATATAGCCCGTTAGAGTTTTGCGTGACGTCACATTATGGTAAAAAGTATACGTCACGCGGAACTTTAACGGGCTATATCATCATCATTTTTTGTTTAATTGTCATATAAAAAAATAGGTGTGCAATATTTTTAATAATCTAACTGACGGACTAAATATCTTTTTTTAAGAAAGTAGCCAATTATGTTTTTCATAATAAGATACTCTTAAAGGTTTTTACTGCTCGTATAATTGAATATTTATTTAAATTTTAATAATTAGATACCTATCTAGTTTCAAGTCAAACATTATATTAATAAATTAATTGATAGTTTAGGGCTCTTTGATTGACTTATCTATTTCGCATTCAAGTAGAATTAATAAAATTCTTACTTTAAAAAGAAATGCAAGACTGTATAGGTAGCAAAATTTATAAAAAAATCATTAGATTTTGTTTTTGGTAATGTGTTGCGGGGGTCTCAGACGTGAGCTCAATGCTCGTGAAAGCCAGTGGTTGAAAAACATTAAAAACAAATTGGAATACCTACTAATACGTGCCTGAAATATTCACGGATCAAAGTTTAATTTAACCTTCAATTTTAAATTAAACCTCTTTTATATAAAGAAAATCGCGAGTCTCCGAGGCAATATCTGTTACGTGAAGATATGTATATAATTAAGCATCTTCCTTTTTAATAAGGTGATATATAATTATATACATATCTTAGACGTGAACTGTATTTAAATTTATATTATCGGTACTGTTTTCAACAAAACTGATATTTCTTTTCAGACGGTTCGTCGATTTAAAGATTTAAATATTTAAAGATCAAATACTTTCTAGTTGAACATTTCTTTAAAAAAATTGCCAGTCATTTTTTTTGCAACTTTTATGTTATTTATACGATCACACAATCACGCACGATCTCTTTTCATCCCAATGGGAGAAAAAAGGTGTTCCAAAGTTTACATATATTTCTGAATTTTCCTCTTGTGTTACTGCTATGCAAAGTATATGGGATATGGTAACACAATAGGGAAAAATCCTTAGGGCAGTTTTTGTTCTATTAGATCGAAAGAGCTCGTGATTCTCAGTGAGAACAAAAGGTACAAAGTTTAATAATTAATAATGGTGCCATTTTTAGGGTTCCCTACCTCAAAAGGAAAAAAAACGGAACCCTTATATATAGGATCACTCGTGCGTCTGTCTGTCCATCTGTCACAGCCAATTTGCTCCGAAACTACTAAACCGATTGAGTTGAAATTTGGTGAACATTATGTAAATTGGTGACCCAAACATGGACGCGTAAAGTAAATTAATAAACTGGAAAATTAAAAAAAAAGTTTCGCAAACTGTTTTGTGTGACATATCAAATGAAAGAAATTGTTGTAAGCATCTCAGATATTTTTTTTTTATAATTTTAGCAAGAACAGATTTGAAGTAATTTAGGAAAGAAGACGAAAATTGACCATTCCCCTGACCATCTCCGATACTACTAGTCTTAAAATTCTGAAATAAACGTGGAAAATAGTTCCTTGCCTAAATATTACAGGAAAACCCATAAGGAGTTTGAGTGTTTAAAGTAACGGGAAAATTCTCAATATTTTACGGAACTTGAACTCGCACTTGTCCGGTTTTTTTTTTAAACGCTCAGTTATAGTTACCGACTATTGGCAAATTCCTGAACGGACAAGTATGTAATAAATTTCAGAACCGGACACCAGATCCATTACTGAATTCCACACTATCGTAGTATTTCATGTCTCACGGGTGAGGTAAACCATATTGCTGCTATTTCTGGATTAACACCCACACATTGATTATTTATCGATTGCCCACTTTACACAGGCGCTGAAATTGGGAAGATAAGCAGTGCACGTTCTTGCTAATTGAAGTAGTTACTAGTTATATTATAACATTTATAACGCATTTATTTGAAACCTGTTATTGAGTAAAGAGTTATTAGCTCATTTCTGTCATTACAGTACAGTCAAATGTATAAAATTAAATATGGTTGCATACACCTTACTCATAAGTATGTCCTATTGTTTTTATGTTTAAAGTTTCGGGACATATTTAAAGGCGGATTAAATCGATACATATATTTGCACTTGACTGTACCTTAAGAATAAAACAGCTATTTTAGAAATGCGATCTCGGTAATACTGGCAGTATTAATCCTTTAAAAGGATTAGCCATCTTCTCATTAGACCCGTTCTAGCGTCCGTCGTTGTATGCCATCAAATAATCAATTCTCGCCCACGGTTTTTGTGGTATTACCTTACATTTTCATTATTTTTACAAATCGGGGGTTAGATCGGGATTTAACAAATCGGTTCGTAGTCGCGTATAATGCGTATAGCCCTAGTGTTGCAATGATCATTATTGCAAGAAGAACACCAAAAAACTAAACATGAACAAAGATAATAATAATAAGATAAATTCAAGTTTGGAACAGCTAAGTTGGCACTTAATTCGTGATTATGTCTTACTCCTCTTGAGTCGGTCCCTGCTTAGGGTCGTGACCCTACTGTTGCCTATTTTATTAATATCAACTCTCCACTTCTGCAGGGAGTCCATTTAAAATAATACTTACATAAAAAAAATAACTGAACAATAATACATACAACTAGTGAGCATCAGCTAGAAGATGGATATTACTTTACATTCGTAAATTACTCCCTAAAAAGTAATCGGAGACGCCACCTGATGCGACAGATCGGCAAAATAGTCCAATTTCACCAGCAAACGAAAAGACCATAGAAGTCTAACTAGCGCTGAAAAGTGGACCCACAAAAATGATGCACATTGCCACTATGTGGACGTATGCGGACGTGGGAGCGGGGAGGGGGCGCGGGTTGTCAAAAGGATGCCAAGCAACCGTTTAGTTCGAACATGCGCATACCGGATTTTGGACACATGTTTGGGTAGAAATGTATGAGAAATTCGCCTTCTATAGCTTTTTCGTTCGCAGTATTTCACAACATTCGCGAGGACAGAATAAATAAACTAAAGATAACAAGGAGGAAAGATGACAATGATTATGTTAACATACTTGAAACTTTTTCATAAAAGTAAACATGTTAGTATTTATTTGTTTCATAATATTTAGAAGCGTTCATGGCCTAGTGGCGCTCGCGTGTGGGCTGGGAGTGGATGCATGTTAAGCAGTTGATCCCAGTTGTTGTCTACGACAGCAGGCCTTTGGTGGCTTGATAACTTCTAGCAGTCAAATTTCCTACTCACTACATAGATTAAAAAAAACTAAAGACTAATTTCCTCTTTGCAATTGATTCCACAAAAATCGCACTCACGCATTTTTGGAGTAAATAATTGTAATTTTGTATTTTTTTGGAATTTAATATTATCCTAGTTGGTCGAAATAAATGAATTTATTACTATTAAGTAGCAAATTAACTCCGGATTTCGCCAAGCTGCAACTGGAATAATGTTAAGAGAAGGAAGAGTCTTTAACCCTTTACTTTGCTATAAAAATCGTAGGTTCAAGTTCGTGGGATCTCATTTGAAAGAGAAGAAAGAAAGAAAGAAGAAAGAAAAAATATTTATTCGTGACAGATGATAAAAAAGTAAAATTAAAATGAAACAAAACAAAATTAACACAAATGTCACGAAAAAGTCCCGCCTCAGCATAATGCCGATTCAAGAGCCTCTTCCGGCGAGACCCAAAGTTAAATGTCACGCATTTCACTTTGGATCACGCGGGAAGAGATTTGCGCTTTAAATAAATCTCCAGGAATGAAAAAAGAGCATAAAAATGTGTATCTTTTAAAATTCAATGTCAAGTAAAATGTTTTAACACAATTTTATTGAGTGCATTGGTAGAGTACATGCTCGTTTATTATTACAGCTGACAGTACATTTCTATTCACAAAGCTTGTCAACAGCTAAGCCATGAGCTCTCTCTAAGCTCATTCTCAATTCTTTCTCATACGCACATATAAGACTACATTACACACTAGAAGCTACTCCGCAACTCCGTTTGATCCACGTTTAGTGATGTGCCGCGCTTGGCAATATTTCAACATTATTTTTAGCAAGAGATTTCGTTTTTTGATTATCACGTGTCAGAAATTCAGAAAATAATGAAACTGAAATTGAGCAAAGAGCAGGGCTTCCAATCTCGGGGTTTACAATACTAGGACCTGTGGTATTGTAGTAGTTAATAAATCCTGGGATTGGAAGCCCTAGCAAAAAGTGAAATCGTATTAATTAGTACACTTTCGTTTAAGTTTGAGTAAAGGTATATTTTATGAGAGATCGGACTAACTATTGCCCCAGCTATATTTCAGTGGCAATTGGCTATTCTACATGTTTTAAATATATTTTTAAATGTTCGTATATGTGGATTCGATAGTCATAGTATTTTTATTTCCTCAAAATAATATCTTACAAATACAAAGAAATAATGGTTCAATATATTCGCGTCAAAAAGGCAGCCGCCATTATCGTGACGTCATAAGAGCAGAAACCACAGACTACTCTGACTACTAAGAAGATACTACGTGCAGAAACATACAAACGTCACATGTCGTTTACAACGAAAACATGTTTTTGCATTTGCTATACTGACGTCACTCACAAGACAAAATGACGGTAGGCGTTTTCGGTCACATGACAGATCATAAAACTACAAAAAATAAATTTGCTCTTCCCTTATCCTGCTACGGCCTTTCGAGTAGCTATATCGCCTTAAGAGTTAAGAGTAATATTGACAACGGCACATCACTATCCACGTTCCACGCTTCGGTGTCGCTCGGGTTGACTCAGCTGTAATCCTTAAGATAACTGAAACTTGCGCGTTAAGTAGCAACTACTCGAGTAAGCCAACAGTAGTAACTACGGTAAAAACTTTAACTCGAGCTTCAATAGAGTCTGAGGCATGAAACTGTGAGTTGAGGTTTTCTGTTATATTGTAGGTATGGATTGTGAACAAGTAGAATTACGACGAGTTACAAAATCGGTAAAATCACGAGATGTTTAATTCCCGAATACCGTTTCTTGTGTGCTACCATGTTCATACGTTAATAAGAAATACCGTCAGCCATCCAAGTCAATCAGACTAAACGTATGTATTAAAATCCAGTTTACATCTGTTGCGCGTTGCTTCAGACGTTAGGCCGTGCGACAGCGAGCCGTCGGGTGACTATGGCGTTTCCTAACTCCACCGCGGGACAAACGCTGGTGCGGACTGAGCCAACAAACGGCTACAGGTATACGAGTAAATGATTCACCTTTCTTGGCCGTTTGTCTGCTCAGTGTGCATCCAGCGATAGTCACATGACAGCTCGCGTGGCGCGTCGCGCGACGTTACCCCTTTTGTTTTTTTTAGGAGATGAAAAATGCTTTACGCATTTCCACCCGGGTGTGGGGACGGACCCGGGTGGATATGTGGGACTCCTCGTAGTGGGCTAATGAGGCCCCGAGTCTACCCACTAAAAAACCTCTCCGTCTGCCGTCCTTGTGCTTTAGTGGTGGGCTGGAGGAACGCTTGCGCTTTACTTCTTCAGCACCACCAGCACCTCTCCGATTTCCAGAGCAGCGCGACGTTACCCCTGTGCATACACACGGCCTTATACCGCGCAAGAATGCGAGCGCTCCCGAAAATTGCGAGCGCTCCCGAAAATCTAAATTTGGTTTCAATCCAATACATTAAGCCGAATATACTACATGTATCTTTGTCAGTGTAATGCAAAGCGCGAGTTCATGGAATTCCTTATTAAATAGCAACCTGCGAGTCATCTTCGAATAAATGTCTACGAGTATACTCGGAGGTGGCAAGAATATTTAATTAAAACTTGCCTTTGCGTATGAATTCGTAAAAGTTACTAAAATGCTCTGTAGTAATATAGAAAACAATAAAATACCCATATTTTTACGAATGTATAGGTAATTTCACGAGAGTTGAGGCCACGCACACAACAACACTGTCATGTAATGACAGCGAAGTTTTGACATTACTGTTCTATTATTGTACCGATAGCAAGTTCAACAGTGAATGGCAAGAAATACCAAAAAGTTCCTATAAACTATTTTGTTAAGTATTAATATATTTCTACCAATTCATCGACTTTATACAAAACAGAAAGCATTTTAATTAATTTTATTTACACCAATTCAAATAAAGGTCACATATGCGTAGGTATATGCATGAATATATATAATATTAATCGTAGAAACGAAAGAGAATAAGTAGGTAACAAATTGCATTTTCTTTATTTATTTAGCTATTAAAATTGTATTCACATATATGTTCATTACTTTGTTATCTCGTTATCAAACCTCTTTAAAGATGATTGAAATAACTGGCACTCGTTACATCGTTGTCATACTTATTGACAACCGGATTTTCCAAGAGACAAGAAAACCTACAGGTTTTTATTCTACGGAAACATGGCTGAAACAATAGGTCGTGGGAAAACTTTAAATAGACAAAGTCGGGAAATTATATTTAACGTGTTCTGTCATTTAAGACAGAATTTAAGAAATGACGGTCAACATTTACCTGCGAAAGAACAGTTCACATTCAATAGCGTCATGAGGAAATTAAACGAAGAAATTGAAGCACTTGACAAAGAGACGTTTCAGAATATTTTCAGAAAAACCCAAGAAAATGAAGAAAGATACAGAATAAAGGAACCTAAGATTGATGAACTAACCGAAAACCATAAACTTGTAATAATCAATCTTGACGATTCAGATTTATGCTAAGTGACGATACTTTATAAAAATATATATTTTTATTATTATATATACCTATTCTTATTAAAATATATGTACATGAATATATATGAGCGTTTTTATTTACATTCACTCACTCATTTCATTCATTCACTTTTTTTGCAATCAGTACTTTATGTAGCTGTGTGTGTAATCATTCACCTCAACTCTCGTGAAATTACCTATACCTAGTATTACTTAAACTCTCCTGAGTGAAGTAGCTTACGCTAAGCGACCGGTGGGGCGCCCTATTTTACGCTTTAAGGACAGCGCAAAACGTGACATGCTGTCCTTCAAGATCGACCCCATGAACTGGGAAAAGCAATTCCAGAACCTTTGGAGAAAGGCACTTTATGAAGGCGTGACACAACACGATATCGCCTGGTTTGACCTCTTGTCCCATAAACGAGCATTGAGACACCAGCGCGCTGCTGCACCTCCAACAGCGCTGTGTATGACATTTACATGTCATATATGCGGGCGTCACTGTCGCTTTCGTATTGGCCTGACAAGCCACGTACGCAAGTGCCGCACTTTAATGGGCGCTGCTTAAATCATCTTTTATAGATGCTAGAGGCCAATGATGATGATGATGACCTAGTATTACATACAATTAAACAGAATTACCCCCTTTAATTTTGATGTAAATTATTTTATTAAATTATTAGGCTACGGTATTCACGTTGTAAAGAAACGCAACAGAGCTACAACTAACCTACGTGCTATTTATAGTTAGTGTTTACTATACAAACGGATTTCAAATATTAAATAAAACTAAACACATTTAGTACTGTAAGAACGAACACTGTTTCATGTTTTACGTCGTTAATATAACGGGACGGCTTTTACTCAAACTGTTAAGCTGTAAATTGTAGTAGATAGTTTATAATTGAGACTCATGCCAATATAATTTTTACACTCGCACTTTCATTAAACTTTGACTGATATCGAACTCAATTGCTCAATCTAAAAACTTATTCATACATTGGCGAAGTAAAGTTTTCATATCTTATTATTTACATTGTTCATGATCCGCATAGAAAATTGCTTACTATTAGATGGAAATACATTTTTCACTTCTCATGCTTGGAAAGTTCGTACAAAATGCCACTTCTATGCTCTAGGGCACAAAGTATTTTTTTAGGGACTAAGATAATCGGGCCAATAAAACTTCGCAGAATAAACTTGTTAGTTTATTTGACATGCTTTATTCAATTTCACTTCCGGGCTTTCTACATAATATATAACTAAATTAATAAAACCAGATAAAATAGAAGTGAAATACTATTTAAAAACGTATCAAAACATTAAATGATTTGGCAGTAAGAAGTACCTAAGTCTAATATCATGGGTCGAAAATAAACATAAAAACTTTTAAAAGTTATGTGGTGGGAATGAGCTATGATTTTATGAAATTTTGCAAATATGTGTTATTTTCTCGTAATCGAAGTGAAAAGCAGTGTGTATAACTTGCGCATATATAAATGTGCCATTTTACCCCTCAACTGAACTAACCACCATCGCCGGTGGCTCAGGTGGATATAAACGTTTCAGGTACAATGGCTCGTTTTACACACTTGTAGTACCATCTACTATTTCATTACACTTGCTCGTAAAGGGCTTCATAACACGCAGGCAGCAGAGATAAAGGTTTTTCTTAAATTGAACCTGTAAATAAATCTAAACGTAAAAACACGAATAAAACATGTTTAACTGAATTATTTTAAACTTGAAATGTAGTAATTTAGTGTCTGTATTAAAATATTTTTAACAGTGTTTTAAAATTATTGCTGGACGACGGATCTCTGCCTTACGCGCCTCACGTAAAATTTAACAAAATGGACGACAGACAATTTATAGTTTTTATTGCGATTAGTATTAATTTCGTTTAAAATGTATTTGTTTCCTCGCAAATGTGATGGATGAAAAACATTGTGTGTGTAGAAACAATCTTTTAACGTTGCAGCACAATGTACTATTAATTTTTCACTTTTCTCCAGCGTGCGCATTAAAACGAAATGTCTTTAAGGACATGCCTTGCTCGGTTCTTGTAAATCAAAGCCTGTACTAGGGCTTTAGACCCATTTATGCATGGTTTAGACCCGTTTATTATCTTCCATGCATGGGAAAAATTGACAAGTTTTATTGAGACTTGCTTCTATGAGATTTAAGACGAAGTATTATAATACCGTGATTATGACTTTGATTATGTCGCTTGTTTTCCCAGGAGCCGTAGCATGGTTGGCCTTATCACGCGACAAGTGACAAGATAAGAGCGTCGTCTCGTTCTATCGAACGGTGTCAGCCAGTGACGCACGCTCTAACCTATCACCTATCGCGTGACAAGGCCAACCATGCTACGGCTACAGATAAGCATCCCTTTCCCCTGCCGTGCTAGCATAATTTGACTCTCTACTCTACTCGCGCGCGTGATAGACTATCTGTCACTTTTTGACAGCATTAATCAGAAAGTGACGGACAGTCTATCTCGCGCGCGAGTAGAGTCGAGAGTCAAGTTATGCTAGCAGGGCAGATATATAGAGAGCAAAAGAATTGGAACACGTTGGAATATTAAGGCCAGTGTAGTAATACAACCTTTGAATGCAGTGACCACGATCCACAGTAATGAGGGAGCCACAATAGGAATACCATCGGCCTTTATATATGTCTGTGCTCGGGCATAAGAAGGCGAAAACTGGGTCATCTTTATACGGAGGCGTACATACCCTGTACTACAGAATAAATTCCTGGTGACTTTAAGCTTACGTGATTTTTTTTTGCAGTCAAACGCGTACTTGGGTCGTTCTTCTTTTTTACCGAAAATGAATCGAGGTTTTTCTGTTTTTTTGGTTTTTGAACTATCGAAAATTGTGGTTTTGAAGTGCGATTTAAAAAAAAATGCATAGGTTTCTTGATTAGAACTAATTAAAGTTTACTTTCTGGCCAATATAAATATTTATTTACGGTTGGTTTCTAAAAAAAAACATGTGACAAAGTGGACTATTTCAGTGGGGACAACATTTTGGTTTACCACTCTGTCACGGCATTCTACGAAAAAAACAAACATTAAAAAAAATGCTAGTTAGAGAAAGTGAAATATTATATATCACTAATTAATAAAATAATATGAACGTTCATTCGAACATTATAAAACCATAAACATCATTACTCAAATGAGATGCCGTAATAAGACGAAGGACAGGCTATTGTCGGTCGAAAAGAAGAACGACCCACTTGAGTTTTATCTATTTGGGAAAAATGTATCTGTATATTATCCTAACGTTGAATATTTGTTTTCATAAGCTATAAAACACATCTCTTGTGGATATTAACGCTTAAACTCGCGCTCGGCTGGCTACCACGATACTATTAGGGACGTAGCTATAAATACGGGGTGTATAAGGACGGGGGTTGAAGTGAAACTGTGTCAAGACTTCGTCTACCTTCACAAAACGGAACATTATTGTCAGCAGTAGAAGCTTTGAGACAAATACAGGGGAAAAGCATCGCTGGGATATTTTTAGCATTTCGAGAATGCTTGTCGCCCTGAACTTTTATACATCATAAATAATAGTGGATTTATACATATGCTGGTTTGCTGGTATGTTCTCAATCACCGATGAATAAACTTCTAGTGCCGAGCGTCAGTGACGCTTTATAATTAAAATATTTATCAGGTCTATCTCCAGAACCGCTTATTCGATTTCCCAAATTCTTTCACCTGTTATACCATCACCGTAGTTATAGGCTATATTCTATCCCGCGAATTTTCCTGCGTTCTTTGCAATGCGCGGAGGAAACCGTGCGGGCAGCTAGTAAAGGATAAAGTTAGTTGAAATTCGACGATCGAAGTATCTATTGAATGGAATTCGTAATTCATGGTGTATAACTAAAGTCTGAACTACATACATGCTTATAAGTATTAGTACAGATCGAGAGGAGGATACCCTATAACAATAATGAACTATGTTAGGTATATTATAACTAAAATTGTAAGATTTATAATTGAACAACTATAAAATATTAAAACGACTTGAGAAGCCGTTAAAAAGAGTAGAGTATAATGAGTAAGAGGGAGAGTTGGATGCATCCATTTGGCGCCAAGAAAAACGGCGTGGTCACCTAGGTCAATGTCCAGCTTTAAAGTAGAACCGACAGCCAACGCAGACGTATTATGGAGTGATTACCGCATTTTGTATATAGTTAACACAACAAATCTTCAAACCATTTCATTTGAATAGAGATATTATATAAAAAAGTATTAGTGTGAAAGAGATAAAGATATCTGGCTTTTTGAACTTTCTTTAAAAAAAACCAGCCAAGTGCGTGTCGGACCACGCAAAACGAAGGGTTCCGTGCCTATTAAAAAGGACGTATCGTCACAGAAATTTTACGGCACTTAAGTCCTTTTCTTTGAGGAAGGCAGCTTTTCAGCAATATCTCGAAAACCTCTGAACCGATCTTGTTCAAAACAATTTTCGGTGAATGAAATTAATAAGCCCTATGTCCATGAATTTTTCCATATTTTTAAAATACACCGTTCAAAAATTAGAGGGGGGGGGGCGACAGAATTTTAGTGACTTTCGGGGCGATTATCTCCGACCCTATTCGCTTAATCAAAAAAAATGCTAAGAAACCTTATATTTATTTTGAAAGGCCTATTGATTGATGTCCTACACGGGGGGTCACAATGAAAAAAACTTTTTTGACTTTTAGTTTTATGTATGGAGTGCACCCCTAAAAAAATTTTTTTTGTCATTTGAACTACAAAACTATGTAGCGGCTAACAAAATACACCTATCCTCAAAATTTTATTCAAATAAACCTTATAGTTTTCGAGTAAAATGCCTGTGACATACGGACAGACGGACAGACGGACATGACGAAACTATAAGGGTTCCGTTTTTGCCATTTTGGCTACGGAACCCTAATAAACGTGTGATACAGCTATTCGAGAAACATAATCGATGTTCTTTTGCAAATGAAAATTCTTTTTAACTCCTCGTAACGAAAGACAACTCTTTATGTGTGCAATATACTTGCACACACAAAGAGCATAATATTCAAACCTGTAATATTCATTTCATCACAAATCCCAATATATAGTAGGTATCTACGCGCAAAGCTTGGCTTAGACTGTTTGTGAATAAGGTCGCAAACGTTATGAGTTTTCTAAGGAAGGGTTTGTAGTATTCTAGTAGCGATATTTACCATTATTAAATACTAGCTTCTGCCCGCGACTTCGTCCGCGTGGAACTTGTTTATATATCGTATCTCTATATAAACTTTTGCCCCCCATTTCGCCCCCTTAGGGGATGATTCCCGGGATAAAAAGTATTACCTATATTATGTTAATCTAGGCTATACACTATATCGGGGGTCCGCTACTGAACGGGTGGAGATCGAGGAGGCAGGCGCGCCAAAACATCTGGCGTGCCTCTCGTGGAGGGCCCTCGGGCATCCGCGAAGGAGCCGCTTGTGGGCGGCTGCCGCCGGCGGGGTCGCGGATGTGTGCGCAAGCGTTCTCGTGACCTCGCCACATGGCGGCGAGGCGGCAAGTGGGGGGGTTTTTAGTGGGTATACCGTGAGTCTCATCAGCTTATACGGGAGTCCCACATAACCACCCGGGTCACCCCCTGCACCCGGGTGGTATGCGTAACGCATTTTCCCCTCCGCTATACACTATATGTATACCAAAATTCATCTTAATCCGTTCACGCGTTTTTGCGTGATTGAGTAACAAACATCTAATCATCCAAACTTTTGCATTTATAATATTAGTAGGATTAGGAGGATTTGCAGATTTACCTTAAGGTGTTTACAGTCTAATCACTGTTTTACAGACAAACACAGAAAAACTCCCCAAGTGTGCCAAATTAGCTTCTCTCTCTTCTCTCTTTAGGCAAGGAACTATTGTCCACATTTTTTTCATAATTTTAAGCCTAGTAGTTTCGGAGATAAGGGTGGGGGGGGGGGGGGATGATCAAAATTCGTTTTTTTTCTTCAATTGCTCAATCTGTTTGTGCTAAAATTATATATTTTTTTATCTAAGATCAGAAGGATACTTTACCTGCGAAACTTTTTTTTTAAATTTTCCAGTTTATCTTCCAAAAGTGGCCTCCTTGTACCGAATTCATTAATTTACTTTACGCGTTCATCTTTTGGTCACCAATTTACGTATGTATACCAAATTTCAACTCAATCGGTCCAGTAGTTTCGGAGCAAATCGGCTTGACAGACGGACAGACAGACGCACGAGTGATCCTATAAGGGTTCCGATTTTTTCCTTTTGAGGTACGGAACCCTAAAAATACAGAAGTCTTTTTTGTAATGTGTTCTTTCACCATTCTAAAGTACGTAATTTAAGAATAAATTCATAATTTTTGTATTACTGCTCATTAATTTAAAAATGTGTCACATTGACATAGGTAATATTACTCATAAACTCATGATTAAAAGGAAGTCGCTAACATTGCCTGGTTTATGCGAGAAAAATGATGTGATGGGATATTAAGTTCTCATTAATAAATTCCTTAAACATCGAACATACCTGAACAAGTCTGGTGAAGCCACAGTATAAACAATACTTTCCAATGTTTAAACAAAAAGAATATAAACAATTTTATGTATAAGCAACACCAACGAAAATAAACCTGTAGACGAAAACAAGACAATCGTGTTGAAATGTTTGCAGTTCTCCCGAAATTATTATCGTTGAGTACCGTGTAAATAAACTTCGGTACAAAATACTGGACAGTTTCATAGGAACCTTACAATAAAATCTCAAGACATTGTTATTTTATGATGAAGTACAACAAAACTTAAATTATATTTACAGTACATAAACTTCGCAAAAGCCGTCAAGCCCAGGTAGTTACAGTACCGGCAAATAATATCACCTAATATGTTTCGAAAGTCATGCGAATTTCGCGTAACTTAACGCTTCGTACGAACGTTTGGTTGACCCAGTTGTCATTTTTTGTATGGGAAAATGTCAGTTGAGTTGTATCGCTCAATCGAAAAGTTACGTAATTACCCCTTAGATCTTCTCGTTGGCCTGACAAAGAGTCTAAATTCTCCACACCAAACTGTTCTTATTGGATGATTTTTTTTCGGGAAATAGTAAAAAAAAACTGTCTCATTGTGCTTTTGCATTAAACGAGACAAATATTGGCCAAAATCAGTTTAGTCTAAACTCGGATTCATAATTAGGCAAACTAACTTGACAGTTTATAACACACAAAATGTTGTCACAGTTTCGCTAGTGCTGTAAATATCGATATTTATAAAAACCAGTCCATACCAGAGGTTTAGTTAAGCAGAATAATTGTGTTTGAAATCAAACTAATAATTTTATTAAACAAATTAATAATAATAAATCGGTTGGAATTAAAGATACATCGAACATCATTTTAGGACATCGCTAAGGGCGCTGCCCGCCATTTTGTTTTGTTGACAATTCCAACCAAGTTGGCAAGTATGTGTGAGTGTGACGACGATTACTTGATAAAAGACAAATTGAATCAGATTTATAGTTACAGTCAGCATCATAAACATGTATGCATTTTTCGACCTTATGTCTAAGTAACAAGGTCATAGAATGTATAGATATTTATGATGCTGACTGTACAAGGTTATATCGACATAGACCTATCACTATTATTATTTTCCTATGTCTGGCAACATTTTCAGCTGTCAAGTTAGTTCGCCTAATTATGAATCCGAGGTCCCTGATAAATACACTCAAGAGCAAAAGTTTTGGGTGCAGTTTGTACTGAAATTATATACAAAGTGTAACTGAAACATTTGCTCTTGAGTGTACTTACCTAGCTACTACTGAGTCCAATGATGTTACTTACTTTGCAAGACAGTCGTCATTTACAAGGATAGTGTACTGGTTACAGTATCGTACTTGTTATGATTGCGCTAATATAATAAAATAAAAGATAGACTTGCGACAAATACAATAAACTCCAGGAACGTGACACGTCATAATACTTAAGATAAGTGTCGCGAGAGCCATTACGATATTAATAGCAATCGATTTAATCGCTCGTAAAACAGCGAGACTGGTTTCGGTATCGAGTTCACTAAGCTAGGTCCTCATTAGAGCAATGGGAGCTCCCGACGACGCCTGCTTACCATCAGGCAGGCCATTACCTATTTGCCTGTGGTGTAAAAAAGAAGTCTTCAGGAGCCGTAGCATGGTTGGCCTTATCACGCGACAAGTGACAAGATAAGAGCGTCGTCTCGTTCTATCGAACGGTGTCAGCCAGTGACGCACGCTCTATACTATCACCTATCGCGTGACAAGGCCAACCATGCTACGGGGCCAGGAGATCAATTTTTGTTTTTCACTAATCAGACTATTTGAATGTGTTTATGCACTCGCTTTCACGTGCCCAAGCTACTTAATAATAAAATAAATTCATTTATTTCCAGACAACATGGGTCCACAATTCACATAAAAATAAAAATAAAATCAAGTTAAATTAAAATACACATCAAAAAAAAAGAAATAAATTACATAATGGTGTTGGTAAATCTTATTTTACGTCTAGTGTTAGTACTTAAACATTATGATATGAGTTTCACACGCCACTCTAACTTAGCGAGTTAGATTGGCGTGTGAAACATACTGAAATGTGAATGCCATTACGTGGTAAACCAAACTGGCATGAGAGTGGAATGCCCGTCTCGCCATATTTGTAACTTATATTTCGATACATTGACGACCGGTTAGCCTAGTGGGTAGTGACGCTGCCTACGAAGCTGGAAGGTCCTGGGTTCGAATCCCGGTAAGAGCAAATATCTGTGTGATGAGCATGAATATTTGTTTGTGAGTCTTGGATGTTTTCTATGTATTTAATTATTTATATATATTAAATATATCGTCGTCTAGTACTCATAACGCAAGCCTTATTGAGCTTACTAGGGTGCTAGTTCGATTTGTGTAAGATTGTCCCCTAATATTTATTTATTGTACTAGGGGTATTACGTGCACGCAAGTTATTAGAAGAGCACTGTCACGAAACGTACATTCTTACGGTGTGATCAACCATTTTACTGTATGAACTATATTTTTCACTGGCGTACCACGTTCTTTCTCATATTTATCTTTTAAATACAAAATATAAGATGCCTTAAGAATATTTTACAAAAAAAATTGAACCATTAATATATATTTTTTTTTATTTTTTATTTTTTTATTTCTTTTAATGTAATTCAATTAATAACAATAATGATGTAATGCTGTATATGGACTACTATGTTTCCGGAATAAATATTTTTCATTTCATTTCGTTAAAACCTATTTTTTACTGTATGATAGTCACTCATTGAAATTGATTTATCTATTAGGACTTTATTGCAAAAGGCGGACTTAATACCTTAAGGCTTATTAAGTGCAGATAATTAACAAAAAAAGGATTGATCTAACTACTAAGTTGGGACGAAGTTAATAAGTAAGTTGTAAGTATATTGGCCTATATTTTGCTCAAAGAGTGAGCATTGCCATCCAGCGTGGCAATGCTGCCAGCTGCAGCCTTCTGGGCACACTACCCTCTGACAGCGATTTGGGCCAATTTTTTTATCTTTAAGTTTTAATTTATAGTCTTTTTTTGTCTTTGTAGGTTAAGTTGTTGTTTTATTGTTTGTTTTTATTATCCTTTTTCTTTTAAATAAATCACAGTTGTAAGTTATATAAATTGATCTGGTATAGTCCAGGCCCCGTAGCATGGTTGGCCTTGTCACACGATAGGTGATAGGATAGAGCGTGCGTCACTGGCTGACACCGTTCGATAAAACGAGACGACGCCCCTATCTTGTCACTTGTCGCGTGATAAGGCCAACCATGCTACGGCTCCTGACCCCTTCGTGCCTTTAACAAATAATCCGTGTTTAAATATTTGATTTGATTTGATTCCGCTTAGACGTAAATGTTTCGGATTGTATCATTATTTATTTTTCGTACGTACAATGACAGCTTTGCAATCTCTGACCACGTAAACATTGACAACTGCAACTAAATACTGACCTAGTCGCTTAAAATTACATGTAATCATGCAAAAACTGTAATAGCTGTCTTTGCATAATGACCTATCATATCGTACACCGTGAATGCCGGAACAACGCGCCCTCGCAAATTACCACAAGTGCATATATCTGTATGAGTATGGTTGGCTAGTTCAATTTGTGTAAGATTTTACTCCTTTATATATTCAAACTACCAATCTCCCAATCCCAACGTGTCCCAGGTCCTTTATGGTGAGTATAGCTATGCGAAATTGCGAGGTGGTAAGCGAGGAAATCTTTGGGAGAGGCCTATGTCCAGCAGTGGACGTCTTTCGGCTGATATGATGATGATGATGATGAAGCGAGGAAAAAACTACCATTAGCGCGGCTGGCCGCGCTCGCGCATCGATTGATCCATTTTTTCCCCACTCACCGCCTCGCAAACATGCACAGGTCTGGTTGATACACGTGTCTATACTATTTTGTTTTGTTCATAGGAAAGCGGCGTTTCTTCGAGCATTGAACAATCTATAAATTACAATATGCAAGCTATTCATCTCAACTCAATAATCTATAAATTTACCAAGGTATATTCAACTAGTCTTACTCTCTTAAACATTGGTTTCTATCTATCTATCTAATTAGCCCGTATGTACTCATTGCTGAGTATATGCGTCTTCTCTATTACCCCACTCTCCTCGGTCCTGTGCTAATCTTAGCCACTGCTTGCTTGCTATCTGGCAGATATCGTCTGACCCTCGAGCTGGTGGTCTGACCGGTGATCGTTTTGATAACCTTGGCCACCATTCAGTAACCCGTTTCGTCCACCTCCCATCATTCCTCCTCACCAAGTGTCCTGCGCACCTCCACTTCAATTGTTTTATTCGTTTTCCGACGCTACTGCTAGTGCGACGCCGAATTTCTGTATTTGGGACACGACCCACAAGGGAAATTCCTAACATGGCTCGTTCCAACATTGGTATGAGTAACCTTTTATTAATATCCAGGTCATCGTCATTTGAGTTATCGAGAAAAGTGCAAAACCGGAAACACCGAAGAAAAACACTCCATTGAATAATCGAATCGCCCCAAATTATCATTTAGGTCATCAATTCTTTGTTTGCTTTGAAAATATCATAAATAGCATTGGTCGACAAACCTCAATTCGTGAAAAAGAGGGATTGGATAGCAGATTCATTCACTCCGTCCACAGTTTTTATTAAAATGTTAATGTTTTTATTAAGAGAGCTTTTGCCCGCGACTAAGAATACGTATTTTATTATGATGCACATATGATATACCCTTGCTCTAAGTGAGTAAATGTAACCTATATATTACTAGCTATAGCCCGCGGTTTCGCCCGCTTACTAACCAGTCTTTTATATATTTAGATGGACTCTACATAGACTCTGCATATCGAACATAACCTCTACATATCGAATCTACATATCGACTCTACATATCGACTATAAATATCGAATCTACATATCAACTCTACATATCGACTACATATCGACTCTACATATCGACTCTACATATCGGCTCTACATATCTGGACCCCCATATAAAATTTCACCCCCTCTTTTAAGGGGTTGGGTGCAGATTTCCAAAAAACGATTTTTTTGTTAGTCACAAATAGTCCGCATACCAATTTTTAGCTTTCTACCTTGAAAATTGCGGAATGCTCCATACAAACTTCCACCCCCCATTTTGGGGAAGTGGGGGTAAGAAAGATACAAAAAATAGCCTGTCACTCTCCATCCCTTCAACTATCTCCACTTGAAAAATTACATCAGTTCGACGCCCCGTTTTGCCGTGAAAGACGGACAAACAAACAAACAAACACATACACTTTCCCATTTATAATATTAGTATGGATATGGATGGATTATATTCCATTTTTATTTTTGTAACAGCTGTAAGAACATTAATGTACCTAAGTTATGGTTGAATAAAGCTGATTTCTATCCATCTTTATCGCTTGCTGGCAATGAAGGCTACCGCGAGTGAATTCGCCGCTAGAGGCGCTGATGTAGCGTCGGGTCTCTGAAATGTCAAATGTTATAGTTTAGGTGGGTTACGCGGGTTTATTTCTAGAATAATGTTGTGAATATTTCGCTATACCTTAGATTAATTATGGCAAAAACGAGTTTCGGGTCACTGAATGTCAGTGCCTTAAAAGCGTATCTAAGAAAAAGAGGTACAAAACGAAATCGGAGGTAACAATAATAAGTATTATTATTTTAAATCATTTGTTTCTTATAAGTATGATTTAAATGTAAATTTTGTTTTACGCCCGTAATAACAAATTTTAACAGCTGGCTATGCTTCTGGACCCACACGCCAGTGCAGCCAGTAGTCCTCATTGCTGGATTGTTTTCAGAGAGGTAGAGAATCGCGGAATTACATTTCGCTCATATTTGGAGTAGCATAACTGGGGAAGTACCTCCACCTGACAGAATATTGAGGTGTAGTTATTTTGGTGGTGAATAAGTTCGCCAGAGCTGCTGAGGACGCAGTGTTGAGAGTGTGGGTCCTGCATTTGTCTCTAGCTGTTAACAAAACGAATTCTCAAATCAGCAAACGCACTAGAGTCTCTCTTGGAGACGCACGTGTCCATATGCTACGGCGTCTGCTTACTTCACGGTGTAGCTTTGGGCAGCTCGAATTACGAGTGAGATGACGTTCCGCTGTGCCCACATCTCTAAAGATGTTTCGTTCTTACATTTATGATTTCGTATATTTCACTATGTTCTTTTGCATGTAGCTCGCAGTAAATAAAAGAGACAAGCGAATTTCAATTTTATTATTCGATTTTCAAAGTTCAAGGGCTGAGGCCCTTGTTATTAGGTTTGTTTAACGGATTTTTCGATTATGTATGTAGTGTTAGCTAGAATCTAAAATAATTCACCGTACGAACTTAGTAATCATTGATAATGATTCTATTATTTTATTTGTTTTTGATGGTTTTTAGAGTTCCGTAGCTCAAAAGGAAAAAACCAGAACCCTTATAGGATCACTCATGCGTCTGTCTGTCCGTCTGTCACAGCCGATTTGCTCCGAAACTACTGCAGCGATTGAGTTTAAATTTAGTAAACATATATAAATTGGTGACTCAAAGATGGACGCGTAAAGTAAATTAGTGAATTCTGAACGAGGGGACCACTTTTGGGGGAAACTGTATTGTATGACATATCAAATGAAAAGGGAAAACAGATTTGAAGTAATTTAGGAAAAAAAATGAAAATTGACCATTCCCCTTATCTCCGAAACTGCTAGGCTTAAAATTCAGAAAAAAATATGGAAAATAGTTCCTTGCCTAAAGATTACAGGAAAACCTATAACAAGTTTGAGTGTTAAAGTAATGGGAAAATTCTCAATATTTTTGTGTATTTTGTATGGAGCGCCTGATGATGCCTGAGAGCATAGCCATTTTACGGAACCCTCACCACGCGAGTTGAACTCGCACTTGTTTGGTTTTTAGCATTGATTTAGTATAAGTAACTAGATACACAATCAGCCGAAAAAAAGTGGCCGTCCAAAAGAACCGCGCGATCGACACTTGCGGCTCTTTTGCGTTTAGTCTGGTTTCGACCGTGAGACTTGACGGTTGTCAAAAATGACAAAAATGATCTGTGAAAAAATGCGTTAATAGCAAATATAGCAATAGAAAAAAATTAAGAAAGGATTGGATATATTTCTATAACTAATTTCTATTGATAACGTTAAGAATTTCATGTAAACTCATTGGCATTTCATGGTTTTGAATAAATAATTTCGTTAGTACAAATGACAGATTATCACGGAACAAAAACCTAAGGAGTCAGTACCTACTTATTAGATTTTTTTATGGAGTAGTACAGTTACGTTATTTGTGGTTTTCAATTTAAGAGGATTGTGAACCTGTAAATTTTCATACAAAAAGCGATAACGTTCTTCACCCCGTAAACATAGTTCGATTTTTATAATTTTTGAATATGTTGTAGATATGATAAAAGACTAGGTCTGTACGTTTTGATTTTTAAGAAATATTGCTTACGTTAAAAGTTATTAGCATCTAAAAATCTATATTTTTGACTTAAAAACTTTGTCTGTCGTTTTATTTATTTTTAATTAATCTAAACTGATTTACTAAAAAAGGAAAACGTACAGACATAGATCAAAGTGTACTTAATTTAATAATACCATAATTGTTACATTTCATAAAGGTTTAGGGGGGTAAAAACGTTATCACCGGAACAATATTTCAACAACGAAATGTAGGCAATTGCCTCCAGGACTTGCAACTCTCTCTATCGCACGATACAGACAAGAGGCAGAGCGGTGTGAAACAGATAGCATTTTTTAAAATACCTACTCACGTCGCGTATCGGCACTTCACAATCCTCTTAAGATTCCTGAGAAATCCTTAGCGATGTGCAAAGTAGGCCGCAGTTATAGGCTTATAGCACGAGATAGGAGACATCAACGACGAAGAGTGGTGACGACTTCGTCATGTGTTTATTTTTCAAGTTTATATAAATCTTGTAAAAATTAATGTTTAACTAAAGATAAATGCATTTATTTACAGGTATAATATACATTAATCAAATTTATATAACATTGAAAATAAATTATATTTATTGAAATTAAAATACAAGATTATAATTAACATTAACTAAGATAAATTAAAACTAAGTTAAATCTAAAAAAGGCCCTCGAGGCATTGTACCGAGGATGCTGGCGGCATTTCCTCGCTGAATTGCAATGCTGATGCGTTGCGCGAGAAAGCCGCCAGCTCTTCGGTCACCAGTTACATCGACCAGACGTTTCGCGATTTCTGCAAATAACTTATGCGCACTGGGACCCCACGGACCGAGGGTCTCGACGCCAAAGGGTACAAAATCGTACTCTCTGCCGAGGCCTCTATATTTATATATTGAAAATTATATTTAAATATAAAAAAAGATAAATTGATATTCAGATTGTAAGTCATTATTATATGTCGCAAAGGGACTAATTAGATACGTCAAATATACCACGCTAAAATGATCTACATACCTAGTTCTTATTCCCTTTTCACTAGTCGTGCGTAGAATTTTTAAGGAGTTTGACAGCTGCACTGATAATACGTAATGCCCACCGAACAATGTTTTGTGTATATTTATAAAAAAAAATGAAAGTGTTAATTGGTTAGGTATTGCCTGCTTGTAAAAATAAATAATCATGATTTGTTTGTGTTTTTCGTCTTCCTGTTTAAATAAATACTTGCAATATTATAGATTTTATTAATTAAAGTGTGACATGTAAAATACTTCCAAACAGCAAAAATCCGCAACATGCTTCGTCAATCATTTACAAATGACCGTATTGTTTATACAATATTATTAAAATAATTTTATAATGCGACTCCATTCATTCGCTATTTAGTTTTGACGTGAGCAATCAAGTCACATTATGATAAAATCTCAATAAACTAAAAAGTTTTTAATCTTTTTGATGCTAATTCGCTAATATGGCCCTTACAGCTTAAAAAACTAAGTTCTCTTTTATATGAAACATATATCTCAATGCAGGTTATAAGTAAACGCGATTGGCATCAACTGAAATATAGCTAGAGTTGTCATTTTGCGGCACATTTCTTGAAATTTTTGTTCGACATTGTGCGTCTATTTACTTTATTATACGTCAATGGTTTTTAGTAATGATTGAGGTGAAGTTTGCGAGTGCTGAGCTTTGTAATTTTGTATGTCGGGGTAATGTCCGAATGTATGAAGAATTGAACACGAGGTAACATTACATATGTCTTTGGCTATTTAATACGTATAGTGTAGCTAAGAAGTCCCAATGAACATGCGCCTTTAAGTTTTGAACTGCAATTTTATGGCGGAAATGACAGTTGATGTGCTCTAACGGTTTGAAAAGTTATCCAACTACCCTGCTGGTAACATTCCACAATTGGAGGTAAAGTAAATATATTATGATTATACGCCTCGTTCCGCTTCGGTGGAACTAGGGCACCGATTTCCATTTCCATGTGTAATGCATTGCTCCCGTCTAAACCAGGCATAATATCGGCTCATTACAGTTCTATTTTCGGGTAAGAATTGTTGAAATCGAATTTAGTTCCAATATAAACAAGAGAAAGAGGTTACGTCGGGATGCTTTCGTTTTAATTGGGGCGGAGTTCCGGATTTGGTTAAAAACGCTTTTATTTTGAACTAGCTGCCCGCGCAGCACCACCCGTGTATAAGAGAGAATACAAGCAAAACTGCGGGATAAAATATAGTCCTTGTCCATTCTGAAGGATCCTTTTACTGGTGAAAAGAATTTTTGAAATCAGGTAACAGGCTTCGGAGATTTCTCCCTACATACAAACTTCATCATCATCATCATCATATCAGCCCAAAGACGTCCACTGCTGAACATAGGCCTCCCCCAAAGAGTGCCACAATGACCGGTCCTGCGCCACCGGCATCCAGCGGACTCCAGCGACCTTTACCAGGTCATCAGTCCACCTTGTGGGGGGCCTACCCACGCTGCGCCTTCCGGTACGTGGTCGCCACTCGAGAACCTTTCCGCCCCAACGGCCATCGGTTCTACGTGCAATGTGCCCCGCCCACTGCCACTTAAGTTTAGCGATTCGAAGGGCTATATCGGTTACCTTGGTTCTGCTGCGGATAGCCTCATTTCTGATGCGATCACGCAGAGATACTCCCAGCATAGCCCTCTCCATTGCCCTTTGGGTGACATACAAACTTACAAAGATACAATCTCACAGACTTTTCCTCTTAGTTATATTAGTATAAATTCGTGATTAGTTTCATTTTGCATAATAACCTTTGCTCAATCGATCTCTTCTAAGAACCGTCAAAGTTTAAAACAGAACGGCACCTATCTATTTCATCGTGATGAAGTTTCCGCGCGAAACTTCAAGCCGAATATTACTGTTGCTGCCTTGTTCGCTGGAAAATTTCAAAATGGCGGTCTCGGCAAGGATTTATGCTCGACAGCCTTTAAATTACCTGCCATTTAAATGGCTGGTATTAAGTACGATAGAAGTTATGAATAAGAAAATGATGAGTAAGCGAGGGCTAAAATATTGCTACTTTATTCCTGAATGGGACTCTTGACGGAGAGTAGGTACGTTAGGTGTAATACTTAGAAAATATTGACTTATTTCTTATATTAAATAATTAAGATTGAACATAAATTAAACAGATTTTTATGAAATAAATAACAATATGTACTTATTAAAAGAAAAAAAATAGACTAAAGTAACCAAATAAAAAGTAGTTGAACTGGATTAATACAATAAAATAGTAGTCAAATGTTGCCCCTTACTCACAAATGTCATTGGCATAGACGTACAATAATTGAAAATTACTATAGTGATTACAACGTGTTATGTTTCAATAAGGTACTAACATTAAACGAATGGGACTTAGCGTTCCCAATAAGTCTTAGTCATTCCAAAATATCTGACATAGCTCTACGAACGGGTTCAATAATAAGAAATCCTTCCCTACGTGGCATGTTCACGCGCTATTTCGAAATAGATTGTGTGCCCTAGAATCCCGTATTCATATGACTTTGTTCTCCCATGTGATCCCTGCTCCCGTAAATAATGCAAAGTAGTAAGTCCTTATAGATACGACTATCCTGTTTAATCTGAATCTGTCCTTGTCTTATCCGTTTATGACAAACAGTATGACTTATTATTATTATCTCTTTATTTAAATTTCATCTTAGGTTAGTTTTTATAATATTAATATAAAAAGTAAAATATTAAACTATACATACAAAATATAAAATCATTATAAAAACCTAACCTAGGGTGCCGCCGGCAGCGAGGCGGGGCCTAAACTACCGGTGGTCAGGGCGACAGAGAGAGGAACCTCCTGACTATCCGCGCCGTGTCCAGAAGTACCGCCTTCTGTATCTGACCCTTGACCCAGCCATCTAGCGAGAGTCTCTTAAGGTGGCGGTCGAGACTCTTCGCTATTAAACCGTTCGCCGAAACGACTATCGGGACGATGATCGTCGAATCAACATCCCACATGGCGGTTATCTTTTATTATTATTATTATTTATTTATTCAGATAACTTAGATCCACTGGTTAGTAAATACAAAATCTTACAAAACTATTGTTAAAACTAAAAGAGCTTAAACATAAAATTATTTACAATGCACAATGCCTGTCACCAACTTGATGAGTGCCAATCTATTTTCGATTGTCAATCATCAAATTGCAGACACGAAGATATATGGGGGAATCAGGTTTTGAGGCAAACATTCCCAGAATTTTATTGGAGCTGCTCCGCATTCTACGCACCAGCGATGCGGTTCTCTTCCGTAAAATGGCTTATGTAGGTTTACATTTGAGAGACGAGTTGTCCGTAACCATAGCGACCTGAAATCTGAGGAGGAATTGAAATAGGAATATGCTGGTGTGGTTATAACTTATTTATTTGACAAGGATAGGTATGAGTTTTGACTGTACTGTGAGGGGTAATCACACGTTTTGAACGCGCGTTAGGTAGATCCAACTGTCATTTTTCCATATAAAAATTGACGTTTAGATCTGACGCACGTAAAATACGTGATCAACTAGATGAACAACAAGCCGTACTGACCTATTACTACGAGATCGATCTAATAGTTATATTTAGAGTATGTATTTGGTATCAAAACATTGCTAAGATGACCAAGGATAGGACAAACGCCCGTCATTTTGAAAACTTAACCCTGTTCTGTACAGTAGAGACTTCCTTATATTAATAAAAAAAATTAGGTACTAAATAAGAATAAGAATAGTTTATTCGTAACAATACAAAACAAAGGACAAAAGTAATGTTTTATAAATTTATTTTAAGTACCATAATTTATATGTTTCAAGTGACAAATTATTAAAATGACGATGATTAAGGCGATAAATCACTTTCGCCAATGGAAAAGAATGACCATAATTTTTTCAAAATTTTCACTTGTGAGCCTATATCGACGTGAGTTTAGGACCCATTTATGAGTCGAAAAAGTGCGTTCACAGTCTACTGACGTCATTGGGGCATGTCTAATTGTTGACATTGGTATATTGTTTTACATTAAATTATAATATTTTGAGTAAACTTCTAAAAAAAATATATCATTAGGAAATCTCTACTGTACAGAACAGGGCTAAGTTTTCAAAATGACGGGCGTTTGTCCTATCCTTGAAGATGACTTAAATACTCATATCATAAAGGTACTTTGTGTTCCTTATACATATAATGCATATACTTTGAGAACTGTAGCTCTTGGAAGACCAGCGTCGATGTTGCCATAAAACTCAGGGGAGACTATTTCAACGACGTATTAAATACTTAGTTGAATTTGTACATTAAGTACATCTTAGTTAGTAGTAGTAAATACTTTTGAAGTATTAGCCTAAGTTGTAAACCGTCATAAAATACATGAATACATACGGATCAAATAATCAAATACTTATTCCGTTTATTGCGAAAAACACTTTGGTCACGACGCGATGCATGTAACCATGAAATAATCGAGTAGAAGATACGATTTTTTGTTTTTGTTATCGGAAAATACCAGAACATATAAATAACAGATAATAAAAAATATTTAAAAAGCAACACATGATTTGATCGAATCCTCAAATATTCCCAGTCAATTGGTTAACTTAACCGACATGACATGAATCACAACTTTAAGCGCACAGAAGCGCTAGGTGAATGCTCAGTTGCCTCCCAAATCAAATATGATTATACAAACACACGCTAACAAGCGCTACGTTCCGCCTCACTTGCTACACAAACATCAATGCTGCCAGCATTTGAATTTCGTTTTGTTGTTTTACGAACACTGGCTGTTAAGAAGTTGGGGAAAAGAAGAAAATTAAAAACAAGACTTTTTAAGCTATGAACACGACGCGCGGAAAACGTTTAAGAAGTTTAAAAAGAAGTTCTTTCTTTTGTTCACCGCTTTCAATCCCATTTAGGTACATTTCAATCCGTTTTATACGCTTCCTTCAGATAATTAGAACGCATAACACATTCAAAGGTTGCAATAAAGTTAAAAGATAGTATTTCAGATAAACAAATGCTATATTTTTATTTACCTCTACATAGCTTGCATATTTTGACATATTGAGTGCAATTTTCTGCGGCGATGTGGTAATAAATACTACTATTGCTATTACAATACAATACAATACAAATACTCTTTATTGCACACCTCACACAAACAAAGCAGGTACAGAGAGAAACAGTACAATAACATGTAGGTAGAGACAACAGGCGGTCTTATCGCTAAAGAGTGGTCTCTTCCAGACAACCTTTGGGTATCGGAAAAAGAGATAAAACTAGATTATGCAGTAGGTGGTGCAGTGATTATTATTAACCAAAAATCAAAATAATTATAAAAATATACGTACATAATATAAACATATATACATAATCATAAATACATTCAAATATCACAAATACAAGTATATGATACATAATCAGTCAGCCAAAAAATACAACCAGGGTTAGGAGAGAGACAAATAATGTTCTTTAAGAAGGGATTTGAGGTTACCGATAGATTTTGGTTGTCTGATGTCAAGAGGGAGAGAGTTCCAAAGTCGAATAGCATTAAAAGTGAACGAACCATTGTAAAATTTGGTAGATGACGAAGGCACAGTTAATAGCAAATTGTTAGAACATCGAACAGAATTAAAAATACTAAAACGTTCTTTGAGATAGCGGGGAGATGCAGGGTTAAAAAGGATACTATACAGAAGCGAAATAATGTGAGAGTTACGTCGATAACGGATACCTACGTCAAATGTATGATAGAATTACCAAGCTTTTGCCTTAATCTTGCAGAATACATTTAATAAAACCAGACTTAGCAAACTTGGGAACTTGTTCAATAACTGAGCGAAGAAATAATAAGTAGGAGTAATAAATGCTAACTTTCTGAACATGTGTTTTGCTTTTCTTTTCTTAGAAGTTGCTAATGGTTTTGCATTTAATTTATTCGGCAATCGACGAGACCATATAAGAAGTCAATGGTGACAATTGTTATTCAATACAAAGTGAACATCATTGTGGTTTTCAAATTGGATGGACAAAGAACTTGCAGTTGGAAGATATTTCGGGTGTTTTTTAATAAAACCAGACTTAGCAAACTTGGGAACTTGTTCAATAACTGAGCGAAGAAATAATAAGTAGGAGTAATAAATGCTAACTTTCTGAACATGTGTTTTGCTTTTCTTTTCTTAGAAGTTGCTAATGGTTTTGCATTTAATTTATTCGGCAATCGACGAGACCATATAAGAAGTCAATGGTGACAATTGTTATTCAATACAAAGTGAACATCATTGTGGTTTTCAAATTGGATGGACAAAGAACTTGCAGTTGGAAGATATTTCGGGTGTTTCTTAATCATGAACATTTCAAGGTAGTTAGATCTGAGGCAAATTTAATGTGTACGAAGAAATGAAAGCCCGCATTTTGTAAGATAAGTTTTACTTTTGTGTAATAAAGATGAAACAAATTAATGAGCAGGTAAAGAGTAATAATTGTGCATAGTAAACAAGTATAAATTAAACAATTCAATGAAACATGTAAAAACTGACTAAAAATCAAAAAAACATCCTTCGGGTTCGTGAAAGTCACGGACAACGGATCCCAATTTTGTTCTTGTGTAAATTGTCTTAATTTTAGTAGGCTTTAAAGTATATCTGCCTGTATTAAAAATTATGAACCTCAAATAGCAGGTGTTCAGAACGGCTGTGGCTGTGATTTATACAATCTTAACCACAATGATATTTTAAATATTTGTCTGTGTCATTATAAAAATTGTAACTTCAGCTTTGTTAGCGTTTAACATGCGAAGCTTCCTGTTCCTACATAGAAGCAAGTTTACCTAACTAAATTACCCAAGCTATTCTAGAAACCGCCTGCTCCGTGCAATCACCACAAACGCATTAACGCTAAGCCTGAGCATTACCGTAATCAAGTGCATGATACAAGTCGGTGAGAGCCCAGAGAATACGCTGTCTCGGTGTTCTGCCGACACAGATCTGTATCTAACTATAGCACTGTTGTTTTAAATAATTTATTGAATCAGGCGTTACTTTGCGGAGATTCATGATATATTACGAGAACAATATTCCTTTGCTATTCCGCTAAAAAACGTGCAGGTCGATCAGCGGAGATCAAATGCAACTATTTGCGTATAAACAAAACATGCAAATAATTACAGCAAACCACCACCAATAATGAAAAAACCTCGACACGTGTTTCGCCTCTCTACGAGGCATCATCAGGAGATGCTGGCAGGAGATGTTGCTTGCTCAGTGGACGTGGCGCAAGCAACATCTCCTGCCAGCATCTCCTGATGATGCCTCGTAGAGAGGCGAAAAACTTTTTTTTCATTATTGGTGGTGGTTTGCTGTAATTATTTGCATGTTTATACGCAAATAGTTGCATTTGATCTCCGCTGATCGACCTGCACGTTTTTTAGCGGAATAGCAAAGGAATATTGTTCTCGTAATACTGTTGTTTTAGTTAAAATTACGAAAATGTACTAAACGGGGCATTTCTTTTGTTGCTTAATATGAAAGGAAAATATAACAAAGAGACGTCGAAAAACCGACCGAAGTGTAGGTACATGGAGTAGCTACTGTTTGTTCTATTGTTTATCCGTAATCGTTTTACAACCCTACTTGAAGATAACAATTAAACAATAGAGGTAAGTTTAAGTATTTTTCAGGTGTAAGGTAATGAATGGGTGGTTGTCAGTATTTTTCGTCGCCTAAACTGAAACTGCCAAACCAGAGCCGTCGCGAGTTTGCGAGGCGGTGAAAGAGGAAAAAAATGCACCAATAGGAAGTCGGACGCTTCCACCAATGCTATTGGTGGATTTTTTCCTCGCTGACCCCCTCGCTACCTCGCACTGCTGGTGGATACTCACTCGTAATGGTTGGCGACAATCGTTTTTGTAAAGCCAGAAAAAAATTAAGAGTTGCATTTAGCAATACACCGATGGGGAATTTCAAATTTTGCTATCTAAAAAGTTTTCGGTTTAATTAAGCATTTCCTGACCAAATGAAACAGGAAATATTTAATTTTGTTAAAAGTGGAGAACTTCCTAAACGGAAACTTAACTAAAGTTCTCGTGAATGTTTTCTGATACTTTCGGGAATGTTACAATATGTTTTAAGATGTTCTGTTACATCGCTAGCATTTTTCTCTGAAACAAAAATATCGAACTATATTTAAAGTTGCCAAATAAACCCAAAAAAGCACTTACATTCAAATTTTCACACTTAGCTGTTCCTGAAAAAAATGTGTATAGTAAATATTAAAACAATTCCAATTTAATTTTCTATTCAATAAGAAAATTATTGAACGTCTATACGTTCAATATTAGACAGACTACATGTTTGTGCCTGTTTTCCCACGCCTTCAAGATTTTCAGAATATTTAAGAAAATAAGCATACAACCGAGAGAATTCCTTGTTGTTTGAACAATCGAGCCGCAGGTGTGTAATTAAACTTGTAGCTAAATAGATCCCTCATCTTCAGCCGGCATACCTCGTAGTTAAATTGAATGGAACGGAATGCAAGCTTCGACGGAGAATGCTCCAAGAATGTTCTTGTAGGGAACTATTCGATCTATATAGGATTATGATGGATTTGTTTTTTTTGGTGCTCGAGGAATGGGTCTCTGTATCTGACACGGCTTCTTTACTCGTTTTGTTTGTCACGTACATAGGTACGTGACAAACAAAACGAGTAAAGAAGCCGTTTTTTTTTCAAATTTTATCCTTTCAGTAGTCGTCACTATCTTTATTGGATCGTCACATTTTCTAACTGTTCAAAACATAAAGTTGACATGACTGAAAAACATGACACAACGAGGCACTGATCCCACCGCCGGCGAGTGAGATTATGAACTATCGACTTTTTTCTAGCCCAAGAAAGTAGATAATCGCTTCCGTGTAAATAAAAGAGAGAGATATATATTTATAGTTCATCGCTCGCTGTTCACACCGCGATCAACTATATGAACTATATCTCGCTCTTTTATTTACGCGGGAGCGATTATCTTTTGTTCGTTTATTGGGCGAGAAAATCGCCGATAGCTCATCGCTCGTCGCTGGCGATGGGAACATTGCCTTAGGCCTGAATTTGTCAAGTAAACAGCAATTGACAAGTTCCCTATTTATCACCGCCGTCAGTCAGTGAGATGGTTTCAAGAGGCGATAATGTGAGTAATGAAGACAAAGGCGCTATAAGATGGCTATCCATATGCGACGCTATGTAATCATGAGGAAAAGAACCCACGCATTATTAAGATGAAACTACTGAACCCTACAAAACTCATCTCAAGACTAGCATCGTACGTCGTAAAGTGACAATAGACAGGTCAAGGCCTGCAGACAACCTCTATTTGACACTCATGTTTATTTAATATCGTGAGACCCTGGTGAGACCGTATATTATCGTATATGTCGGCCAAAAACCAATTTTACGAACACGTTATAGTTTATACCTAGTCAATATTAGATGCATCGTAACATTACAATTACAGGGTGTTACAGGGCGTGACATTGGAAATTATCGCGTTCTTTGAAACGCCGTTCTGATCAGATTAGGAAACCTTATAAGAACTGTTTTCCAGGTAGTTAGTTAGTTAGTTAGTTTTACTGGGCATTTTCCGCAAGTCGACATCCAATGTGCCTATTTTGCGTGAAACGGCAGGGTGGCGCTACTCTAACCACCCCAGCTCCTCTAAAAAGTTTATGAGTGCCTTGGTATTACTGACTGCGGTCCGTAGTGTGCCCGGAGACCCTAGGTGCTTTTTCCTGTATACTTCATGTTTTTCAGGTAATATTTGACTATAATTATTGTATGTTTGATCCTAGCCGAAACTGTTTAAGATTTTCTCGATATAAAAAATTGGTAGAGGTAAAAAGGCTGAGGTAAAAAAAAAACATAAAGATATTTTCCGCTTTGACATCTACCTACTCAAACAATAAATTATTCAACTATACAATCAAGTTAAATGATGGTATAATTTAACAGAATAAATTTCACAATATTTACCTAAATTGTTCTAAAAGTTATTTCCGAAGTGTTCTCCTATTTTGAACACATGAACATGTCTCTTACATGAAGGCGTGGTGTACACAAACGAGGTATATTTTTTTTACATTTGTTTTAAAACATCGGATTTTTGCCTACAAAAGTGGGTCGCAAAGTATACGATCAAACTTTCTTAAACAGCTTTTCACTGCGCTTTTAGGGTCGATTGTGTGAAAATTCAATTCCCACATTCGCTGGAGTTAACGTTTCTATGGCTTTTGTATGCTCTTTTTCTAATCAAATACAGGCAAACACCTACAAAACATTTCCACAAAGGATTTCAACGTTTGATTCGGGTACAAGCGAATGTATGTTCAAAATACTCCAGACAAAATACGGTTTTGAAAAACATTCGTTTTTTTTCATATTAATAGCGACGTTTTTTTTATTCATTTCTATTTAAAACGTTATTCCAAGGTGCTTTATTCAAGAATCCAACAAACTTTATTTATTATTTAAATGATGATAGGTAATATATGTATACGTAACACAAAAAATCTGCCATCATAAATTATTATACCATGCCGCTTCTAAACTATACGATGCTAACTGTACAAATATCAAACTGTGACGTCATACTTCACTGTGAATTAGTATGAATCGTTTGGGCTGCCGCCAGCGAGTTCCGTCTTTAATTCAATTTTTGGGTACCTGTAGTTGCTCCCATACAAACATTATTTTGTTCCTCTCCACAAACTGGTTCGAATAGTATCGTAAAAAAATCTTAAGACAAAGACCGTGTGCTTGTTTGCTACCGTTGTTAGTATAAAAAACCGACCAAGTGCGTGTCGGACCGCGCAAAATGAGCCTATTAAAAAAGGTCGTATCGTCAGAGAAATCTTACGGCACTTACATCCTTTTCTATAGAGAAGGCAGTTGTTCAGTAATATCTCAAACACCTTACAATGATTTTGTTTTTTGACTTGCAGTTTTATGTATTGAGTGCTTAGGGGTGCACTGTGTTCCTTACAGAACTAAGTAGGTAGCGGCTAACAAAATACACCTAACCTCAAATTTTAATTCAAATACACCCTATAGTTTTCGAGTAAAATGCCTGTGACATACGGACAGACGAACAGACGGACAGACGGACATGATGAAACTATAAGGGTTCCGTGTTTGCCATTTTGGCTACGGAACCCTAAAAACAGCTATAACGTCCTACGTAAGCAAATAAGGTACCTACATAACTGACCTGCGCTAGTTTTAAAGTACCCGTCGCCATCTTTTATTCACCACGTTAAACACTCCCCGCTGAACGCTGTCACGGTTTCAGTTTTCGTGTTGTAATGTAGGCAACTGTTTTAGTTCTACTTCAATTTCATTATTTTTTTCTGGAGGACGAAAGTAATGAGATTTATGAATTAGTTTAAGTTTACAAACTACAAGACAAGTGAAACAAACGCAGAGCCCGCGCCGTGTCGTATCATTGAAGTTAGATAAATAAATATTTGTCGTAAAACGGACACTTATTTCAAAAGCATATTATAAGATAAACGACTACATCATGGATAGGGATATTTGGCAGCGATAAAATCCTGCACTAGAAATCTGTCGTAAAATAAATAGGCTTTCTACTGTAGCAATGTAATTTTAAAATTTTATAATACTCTGATAATAAAATGATATATTGTATACTGTTTTGAAAAAATGACACCTCGCCGAGTTTTTTACGCCGGTTCTTCTCGAGGCAGAGGTTTACTTTCCGAACCGGTGGTAGTTTATCGACATTCATAGGTGCATGTAATATGCCTAAATTGAAGAATAAATCACTTTGACTTTGACTTTGGGGACAATCACACCATATCAACCTAGTCGCCTTGGTGTATGGTTATAAACAAATCATGAATTGAAGGAAAGTAAACCATCACTCCAGCCTCGACTTAATTAATGTTACATTTTTAGTAACATTAATAAAGTTGAGGATGGTTTTCATTAAGCAAAGAGGAATGAAATGAGGCGACACTGTGAAATATTTTTGTTGCGCGCTACATTAACCAGAATAATCCTGGGGAGAAGACTACAAAGAAGGAAGAACGAGAAGACGGACAAGAAAGTTTTTTCCTTTCGAGGTACGGAACCCTAAAAATCCACCAATATGAAGAGATCTCTGAGTGAGTACTAGCAATCCAGGGAACTTGGACAATTTTTAATTATTATTTAATCTCACGAGGGTGTGTGTTTAAATGAGTGGTTGGTATGGACCTACGATACAAACAAGTTCCACGCGGATGGAGGGGCAGAAGCTATACTTGTTCCCAACCAAAGTGACGACTGAGGCCATAAAGAAAGACAATGAAAGACAATGCAAAAGAGATAACGCGAGCCTATGGTTTTATGGTGGGCGGGGCACATTGCACGTAGAACCGATGGCCGTTGGGGCGGAAAGGTTCTTGAGTGGTGACCACGTACCGGAAGGCGCAGCGTGGGTAGGCCCCCCCACAAGGTGGACTGATGACCCGCCCTGCTAGCATAACTTGACTCTCTACTCTACTCGCGCGCGTGATAGACTATCTGTTACTTTTTGACAGCATTAATCAGAAAGTGACGGATAATGTATCTCGCGCGCGAGTAGAGTTGAGAGTCAAGTTATGCTAGCAGGGCTGGTAAAGGTCGCTGGAGTCCGCTGGATGCGGGTGGCGCAGGACCGGTCATTGTGGCGCTCTTTGGGGGAGGCCTATGTCCAGCAGTGGACGTCTTTGGGCTGATATGATGATGATGATGATGGTTTTATGGCCTCAGTCGTCACTTTGGTGGGAGCAAGTATAGTCCGTCATATTTTATATGAATTGACCGCTATTCCATTCCCAAACTGATCGCGGTTGAATAATACTGTACCTTCATTGGAACATATCTTTACTTCCACATCAATCCGAATTTGCCAATAACCCCAAAGAGGTACTCAAAGTTGGAGAAACGAATTAGGAAATCCAACGGCACCCGTGGATCCCAAGCCGCAAGGGCCCGCATGGAAAATGTGTCGTTGGCCCTTGAGGATTGCGGAGCCTTAATTAAACTTAAGTGTCAAACGTTTTTGGTGTGACATAGTGTTAAGGGCATAAATTGAAAAATTATGAGATTTTTAGAGGCTATATACGAAAACGTAATTGTTGTTAATTGTCTCGATAGAAAAACATTCCAAAGTTGGGTGTTTATCTTTTTTACCTCTACCAACTCAAACAATAGTATTTAACGACATAAGTTAAAATAATGGTATTTTATCACATCTAATGATATTTCGTACACATAAAAAAAAACCGGACAAGTGCGAGTTCAACTCGCGTGGTGAGGGTTCCGCATATAATCTTTTCATAAGTGTTTTTGAATACTCAAACTTCTCCTGTAATCTTTAGACAAGGAACTATTTTCCATTTTTTTTTCAGAATTTAAATCCTAGTAGTTTCGGAGATAAGGGGGGGGGGGGGGGGGATGGTCAATTTTCGTCTTTTTCCCTAAATTACTTCAAATCTGTTTTTGCTACAATTATAAAAAAAATATCTGACATGCTTACAACAACCGCTTTCATTTGATATGTCACACAATACAGTTTGAGAAACTTTTTTTTTAATTTTCCAGTTCACCCCCCAAAAGTGGCCCGGCCCTATTGTTCAGAATTCATTAATTTACATTACCAATTTACATTTGTGTACCAAATTTCAACTCAATCGGTCCAGTAGTTTCGGAGCAAATCAGCGGTGACAGACGGACAGACAGACAACCGAGTGATCCTATAAGGGTTTCGTTTTTTCCTTTTGAGGTAACGGATTCCTAAAAACAGTTACGATTCGGGGTTCGAACCCAACACTCGACCTCCATGTTTAATGTGGCATCTCGTATTCTATGGTAACTAAACTTATATGAGATTCCATCAAAACGACATGACCTATTAACGTTTTATAACTAAGAAGTCATATTTACATAATATCCCGTAAACACGGATGTAACAATTCTATTTCAGCTATTCATAAACAAATGAATGTAACTTTATGATACAGCTGCAGAAGGTTCCGTACTTTTTATTTATCTTATTAGAACAATAATCTGTCTTGTATTAATCGACCGCGATGAGTTTAGCCAAGGAATAGCTGTCAGTTCATGTATGACGTATTTATATGGCAAAACTGTTACCTCCAATCCTGATGTAATTGCGATTTGACAATTATTGTCAAGTGTGTGTGCCTACTCTGTAAAAGTTAACGGTTCAAAGGATACAACCTTTAAGTTTCTACAGACAGCGTTAGCTACGCACGGAACCCAGCAGATGGAAAAATAAACAATAATAATCGGCTCGTGTGTCAGCCCTGTTACTTACAGTAACGTTACAATCCAAGTCACAACAGAAACGCAGGCACTCGCGTTGGGTTAGCGTATCGCGTCCGCTTCAGAACCGCGCCGTGCGGGCGAGCGAGCCAGACTGGGCCGCTGCGTTGATAACGGCAAAGAGCAACGCTCTGGGAAAATTTCAGATGAGAAACTAGCCTAGTTGAGTTGTCTAACGCCTACTCGCAAGTGCAAAGTGTGTTTGTACCGTGTGTATATTGAAGTGTGCGTAATTTTAATGTAATATCGAAGCAGCTATGAATAGCTGCTTTAATATTACATTAATTTTTAAGCGATAGTTCACCGAACAGCCGAATTAGGGCGATAACGATATGCGTATATTTTTTTGAAATTGAAAAGTAACTTTAATTTATTCAAATTTTGTATTTTAAATAAAATGGCATAGTTCTTATGAAAACTAGGATGTAAAACTATTGCAATTTTCAAGTCTGAAAATGAAAAAATATAAGTGGTTTAAAATCAAATTCAACCATCGGTTGCAAATACAATATTACAGAATTAATTGGCTTGTTCTTTCTGTATTACAGAATTATAAGCAAATGAAAAATTTAACAAGCTGACTTTGAAATTTAAAAAATAAATAAAATAAATAAAATTGATTTATTTCAGGTAGAACCCATATTTTTTACATTTTGACTGAAATGATAAAACAATTAAAATCATAAAAAAGAATGTCACATAAATAATCACTAAAGTCTGCTTGTTTTTTTTTAGAGAAAGCAATTAGTCTTGGGTTAAGGATTAGGAACCCAGACAAGAAATTGATGCAGATACAAATAATGCAGTCGAAATTTGACTTAAAAGGTTATTTTACTGCGTTTCTAGGGCCCGATTTGACATTAAAATTATGACATCCACGTCTAGTCAGAGGGATATCCCGTTTTTACTTTCAGATTAAGAATTATCAATAAACCCAAATATAAAAAAAAAATAGCGACACGATATTCCTATGTAAGTCATTTTCCGTCATAATCATAACAATTGGAAATTAGAATAGCGAAGACATGAGTGATGTTTTATTGAACAATGCATTTAAATGTGTGTTTTCGATATATTTTAAGGCCTGAAAGTAAAATCCCTATCAAACATCATTTGAAATTTTGAGTTATAAAAAAAAGTGGCTTTTCAGATGAATTGAGAACGCAATGTATCGATAACAAGTTATCTACTTATGACACTGATATTTGATTATCCTGCTATTTGATTATCTCTCTGAAGTGTAAACTTCAAACGTATGTTATGTATGGTTGCATTTTATTGCTGTTCAAGAAAACTATATATAAAATAACACTATATTAACAAGTTTCATTGTTGTATTTTCTCTTATAAATCTGCAAACAACAACACTTCTAAGTATCATTAGTTGAAATGTATGGAAAACATCGCTCCCTCCCCTCTCCATGCGTCGCTATCCTCAATGCCGAGGGTCGTGACCCCTTGTCATCGTCTTCTCTTTAATGATTTTTCGCCAAGTCAATATATTTTGTATGGAAAACATACGCCGTATTTTTAGCACTATATTATCGCAAGGCCACACGGCGTACACGGTTAGTATGTATTCATAAACTACACGTGTCGCGGCGAATCTTGATTTCTATGACAGCTGTCATCTCAGTACCACTTTACGTTTTTAAAGTTATAAATTCACTACGATACGTATAATCCTATCCTACTAATATTATAAATGCGAAAGTTTGGATGTTTAGATGCTTAGATGTTTGGATGTTTGTTACTCAATCACGTTTAAACGACTCAACCGATTGGGATGAAATTTTGCACGAAGATATTTTTATAGCCTGGATTTAATATACTATAGTTTTTATCCCGGGTCCAAGTAAACAAAGTCGCGGGCGGATGCTAGTGAATAATTTTTCAAAGGCAGAGTCTTACCTACTTACTTGGTAAATGGTCTTGTGTAATATTAAACACCATCGCGTAGTGTTTTAGAGCAACATTAGTCGGGATCGTTTTTGCGTTAGCACAATTCATGTGTGTGTGAATGAGATGCACAGGTAATCATGTGCGATTGAGACTAGACTTTTATTGATTAGTAGCGACATTGAGACCAACATACATCTCTGCAAACATCTTAAAGATTTGACGCATCTTGCACACTCTACAAACCACCTAATCTTTGTCAAGGCTTTGTCGCCCATCCCTTTCGATCTCACTCACCCGCTGCTCCCATCCCGCTCACGCACACGCTCAAACGAGTGACGTATATACGCGGAAAATACTCAAGGCACCTGTTCCCCAGTGTTGTTGCCACAGCAAAAGTTGACAAGCGTAAAGCCTGTCCCTTTCATCTGTTGCTGAAGTGACAGTGAGGGATTGATACACGTTGTTTGATTGATCGGGTCGTGGAAATGATGAGTGTAGAAAAATAGCCATAATTATTGAGCTACTTCCAATAATACGTCAGTTATTTGAGGATTCTATTTTGTAATGATATCGTGGATGATTGATAAAACGAATGGTATTCCTGCAGGGAGTGGCGTTTTTCGAGTTACGTTTAACATGTTCATTGCGATTTTTTTGTAGGTTAGTGGTGGTTGGTCTTACGACTTTAGATTAAAAGGAACTGAGGTGATTACGTTATTTCCGTTACAAGGGGGACTGATGACCTGGTAAAGGTCGCTGGAGTCCGCTGGATGCGGGTGGCGCAGGACCGGTCATTGTGGCACTCTTTGGGGGAGGCCTATGTTCAGCAGTGGACGTCTTTGGGCTGATATGATGATGATGATGCTGATGATGATTCTTTGGGGAAGGTCTATGTCCAGCAGTGGACGTCTTTTGGCGGATATGATATGATGATGATGACACTCCTGGAACACCTTCACAATATGATATTTTTCTCTCAAATATGCTCAGAATGCTTCGCATTCTGTTTGAAAAACGAACACGCGAAGTGCCTAATTTTCATTCACCAAAATAGGCCTAGGAGTATAATAACTCATAGCCCACATGTGAGCTATGAGAAGTGACCATAGAATAGTTTAGTACTTACATAATACCTACACTAACATAGCTTCTAAGTTCTAAAACTAACAAATATGGATGTACCTTTTATCGGAAATAAATTAATTTAATTTAATAACGGGTACAGAATGCTGATTTGGCTACCTCGATTTTGCAGTGCATCTGGGATGTTTGCGGAGGCTCGCATGGATGACTTCCATGCAAAATTGCCGAGATAGGGGAGAGGCTTGATAGTCCCTTTTATCAGCACTGGGTCTCAACTCACATGGCAGTATATGTATGTCCAAAATAAATATTAACTAACATAGTGATAAGGAATTTGTAACTAACACTCTACAGATTGTTGATGTCCGAAATAAATGATTCATCATCATCATCATCATATCAGCCGAAAGACGTCCACTGCTGGACATAGGCCTCCCCCAGAGAGTTCCAAATTGACCGGTCCTGCGCCACCCGCATCCAGCGGACTCCAGCGACCTTTACCAGGTCATCAGTCCACCTTGTGGGGGGCCTACCCACGCCGCGCCTTCCGGTAAGTGGTCGCGACTCGAGAACCTTTCCGCCCCAACGGCCACCGGTTCTACGTGCAATGTGCCCCGCCCACTACCACTTAAGTTTAGCAATTCGGAGGGCTATATCGGTTACCTTGGTTCTGCTGTTAGGAGTTTCTCTGCGTGAACGCATCAGAAATAAATGATTAATTAAAATTAATAATTAATTATAATAATCCGTACACATACTTCGTGTAATCGCTCTATTACCTTGATAAGTTCAAGCATTTCTCCCGTAGTAGCTAATTTTCCCCCTAACAGTACAATATACTAATGAATGTTTCCTATTAAGAACAAGGAAAACCGCAAAACTGGTCCAACGTTTTAAGATAAAGAAACAGGAAACATGCGAGGAAATATTTATCTCAGTGTATCAAATTTGAATGGAGTAAAAATTTATACTTTGGGGATAAAATACGAAAAAGACGGATATTAAAATTAAAATTAAACGAAGCAATTAAATTAAACAACCGCTTTATTAGGGTTCTCTACTTTTATGTGCCTATTTTTCAGTAGACTAATAGGGTTATGAGTGATATCCTAGTGATGTCGCCTTCTGACATGCCAAAGTATTTGAGCGTTTTTCAAAAAAAGTGTACATATGAACTTATTTTTTCAGAATTCGTTTTTTTTTTTGGTTTTTCTTACTCAGAATCGTTGATACTATCGATCCTCATACAAGAAAAAAAGTGTCCCAAATATTCCATTCCAGATCGTCACATTTTTGTACGCAGTCTTTTTTTATTTATATGGTCGTGACGCATTGGAAGAAAAAACTTACATAGTAAAATCTGGGACAATTTTTTCTTCTCTGAGTAAGAAAGACCCAAAAAAATCGAATTTTGAAAAAAAAAGTTATGTACACTTTTTTTGAAAAACGCTTATTTGTGATATTGTATGGTTAAGTCGTCTATATAGGTATTTGGAACTACGTGGACCTACTCGTAATGGAATGGATAATGCAGTTAGGGTATGGTGTAGTACGCCATCCTTATATGATACTAGCTTCACGTGCGGCTTCGCCCGCGTATTGCAAGAAACACAGGCTAACTAGCGAGATAAAATATAAATAAATAAATACTAGGCGAAAATCTTACACAAATCGAACTAGCCCCCATAGTAAGCTCAATAAGGCTTGTGTTATGAGGACATGTCAAAAAAACAAAACAGAATAAAGTAGACAAATTTATATTATAAAATAATTAATAATACATAGATTCAAAATGTGCAGAAGAGCTGGCGGCTTTCTCGCGCAACGCATCAGCATTGCAATTCAGCGAAGAAATGCCGCCAGCATCCTCGGTACAATGCCTTGAGGGCCTTTTTTATATTTAACTTAGTTTTAATTTATTTTAGTTAATGTTAATCATAATCTTGTATAATGGACTTATAAAAAAAATTTGTAATCAATTAAAAATTTAACTTTTTATTAAGTAATTATTTTAATTTTAGTGTAATTGTAAATTATTATTTCTTTTTAATATATACAGTTGTGACCAAAATGAAATTTATGAAATCAGAATAATTAATGTAAAGATGCACGCTTATATTCATGTTGCTTAACAATTGCTACGCCCTTCCGGGGCCCATATATATGGAACTAAACGTACTTACCTATTGTTAAGATCTGTACAAACTATGGTTGCAATAAATGCTATGACATTGACTATGACAAGTATTGCGAATACAAAGTAAAGAGTACCCGTAATGTCTAGTGTTCCCCGTAGTCTAGCGGCAAGGACTTTGCACTGTTATAAAATAAATGCGAATTCGAGTCCTGTTATTGGCTACATTCAATCCCGGTTTTGTGTTTGTTTCGCGCTTCCACGCGCGGTAGCCTAATCTGAGAGAGCGAGCAAGCGTCGTAATTGGATACTTTTCTGGGTCAGTTAGATTGTCTAAAAATATTGGACACGTATTTTTTTGTTTGTCAATTAAACAAAAAATGACGAAGATATAGCTTGTTAAAGTTCCGCGTGACGTCACATTATGCTAAAAAGTGTACCATAATATGACGCGGAACTTTAACGGGCTCTTTATCATTTTTTGTTTAATTGACAAACAAAAAAATACGTGTCCAATATTTTATGATAATCTAACTGACGGACTAAATTTTTTTTTTTTGGAAAGTAGAAAATTACGAAAACGATACCGATTCGATACGTTTAGACAAATAGACCCCCCGATAATGGGAGATATTATTGAATTTTTATAACCTTAATGTGGTGGCACGTAAGCCTAACTGCCTGCCGGGAGAAACACGCAATTTTGATTCCACCGAGGCAGTTAAAATAAACCAGAACTGTGTATGTTTCGTTTGGGTGTTTGTGGATGTAATTGACGTTAAAATCAAGGTTATTAACATGACTTGAAATGAATCTAGCCAATCTTAGAAAGATGAGGTTTTAATGCAAGATTACAATCGTTAAACATCGACGCTATACTTTACTTGGGCATGAGTGCTTCACTGGAGTTGTAGACGTCTATAGGCTACGATGTCCGCTTACCATCAGGCGGGCTGTATGCTTGTTTGCCACCGTCATAGGATAAGAGGTTGCAAATTAAAGTGTGTTACTAAAGTAGCCACTTCTGAAATCGCAAACCTTTAGTCTTGATTTGAGTGTCGCCATTGAGGTAGTCCGGGTGTGACCGCAATTTGTCCAACGTCACCGGATTTCTTCATAAATATAATGATCAACCCTAGAGGTGTATTGGACCAAGCGCAATAAATGAAATCCGTTTGATATTTGATGCATCCTCGCTTTCACACCCGCCTGGCCTAGCATGTCAGAGCAAGCGAACTAATATCAAACCATTTCCTACTCAATACGAGTCAAATACCCTGGCCCTCATTAGAACCTGCCATCTTGATATTTCTGTGAGCATTGTTATGTTTAGTGAGCGTTATCTCTTTGTTGTATTCGTGTGTAGTAAATATATATCTTTCTTCGGCGCATCCGTGTGTATAATTTATATTGTATGTGGGGTAATATTGCCTGCTCTGTAATATTTTGTTACAATATCGGCCTCTACCGATAGCAGCTCTATAATTTACAATTAATTAATCGGCGTCCACTATAATATTAGTGATCGCCGATTAATTACCTTATATTATCTATGTCTGTTTTGAACCCATGCATAGAGAGAAATACGTGGACGCGAATGATTAGGCCGTACATTGACTTACCGGCAAAACAAATTCAAAATTAAAATCGACTAATAAATTGATAGCTGTGATCTCGCTAGCGTTCACGTAACCAAATTGGCATCTACATAAAAGGGGGATACAGTTACCTATTAGATTTACTGCAAATTTTATATGAATGAGTCATTTTTGGTTACAGAATGCAGGCCTTACATCGCAATTAGTCTAGCTTAACCAAATGGGCATCTACATAACAACGGGATACAGTTGCCTATTAGATTTATTGCAAATTTTATATGAATTATGAGTTTTATATCAGTTCAATATTTTTAATCTAAGCTATATTAAAGCATCCTCACACGCAGCATTGTTTGTTTATAAAAACATACGTCCGCTATTCTGAAGGAATAGTGGTGCTTTCGGACTAATTACAATTTGGATTTTTTCTTTGTTCTCATCATCATCATGTTGGTTTGCGATATGTCGAGCCACATTGCTCTTTCGGGCGTGTGCCGAATGAAAGATAAACACGACCAACCGTTTAAGAGGTTTTTTTAACCTTTTGAAAGATTTTCCAGTAGAGTAACTTTAAATTACAAATGTTAAGTCAACGTAATGTCTCTGGCAAATTGTAGTCACCTGAGTAAGAACTTCCAAAGCCATTTTTTATCATTACTAAAGCAATTTGGAATAACTTTTTTATTCATTTTGAGGTTTAACATTATAATATTTGTACCTAATTACTTGTTTATACTTATTTTGTAAAGATAATGAGTTTGTGAGTGGAAAGCTATGTGAGGGTGTAGCTTCGTAAGTTTGTATGTAGGGAGTAACCTTCGAAACGCGTTCGTTTGAACGCGTACAGAAACGTCTTAGCAAACATCTGGCATATCGATGCAGAATATCTAGTCGAGTTAAGCCGTACAAATACAGGCTTAAACGCTTTCATAAGATGTGTCTTAAAAGCAGGAGATATATGCTAGATATGACGTTTTTGTATAAAACTTTAAATAACATGACAGACTATCCGATTTGACTTAAAAAGTTTGCGCTCAAAGTATCCACCCGCGTTCCACGTATTTTTTTTTAAATAATTTTAGATAGGTACTTTTAAATGCCAGTTTATAGAATGGTCCTTCGGGATAGATCGTCTTTCATTCGGAACTTTTGTCCAGTTAAATAAATAATGTCTTTTTCATGGGGAATTATGACACGTTGCATATAAACCCTATAACTAACTATTATATACATGTATGCACATAAACCCTGTAACTATCGACCAAAGGAAAGACGATTTTCGTTTTAATGACTGCGTATGACCCTAATGCTTGCTACTCGGAGATCGGACTGGCGAACTGCTGTCAACACCGGGCTCAGTAACTTTGAACGTACCCGTCTCGAAGATCTTGACGCCAAACGCCAGATTCGTAAAACTCGGCCCAAGCCCTCCTACCATTACACTTACAATTCAAGTGGAGACCTTTATTGTTTTACATGTCGCCGGAGCTTCAAAACAAAGTTTGGATTTGCGAGTCACTCTCGCGCCCATGCACGCAAATAATAACTACGCAAAGAGTCGATTTGTCAGGATGTCGCCGTCGACGGATACGTCTGGGAGGACATCATCATCATCATGACCCTAATACGTTTTTCCATTAAGGGCGTCCTGAAAACATATCGATTCTTCCACGAACGCCTAGCTAACGATTCACCTAACTGGAAAACTTTGAGTATCGGGTTTCAAAGTCACATTTTCCCGCTTCGTTTCGTAAATTTGATCCCTTTGCTTCGTTCGCGTCAATGACACGAAGTTCCTGAGAAAACTGGCACGCTTTGGATACTCTTGGTTAATATTTGGGACGTAATATATCAGTAACTAGCTGTTCATACGGCTCCGCCCGCATGTTGCAAAGATCGTGGGCAAATCCGCGATATAAAATATGCCCATTTAAAAAGTCCATTATAAGTATGCGCAGATAAAAGAAGTTTTGGGATCTGTTAAGTGCTTAGAGCATACATAACTGGAGTAGCCTTTCAGTAACTGACCCCTCTGTAAGAAAACTTGCACAATGTGCAAAAATATCATACAAGGACAATAAATTTCACAATCGATTAATGGTCATTCACAAAATCGCCTCGCAAGATAACACTGGTCATAAAAATACCCGCAAGTTGCTGTAAGCACTTGATGTTATAATTCAACCACTTCAAGCTTTCAATGTACAAATGAGTTTCAATATCCTATTAAGAAGCTCTGCCCGCCCCCGCAAAATTCGGCAGACATTTTTGTACGCAAATACGACATAAGGCTACTCCAGTTATGTATGCTCTAAGATTAGAAGAAAGAAAGAAAGAAAGAAGAAAGAAAGAAAATACATTTATTCACAAACACACAGGACACACATATTATACAATAAAGTAAACAAGAGAAACATATAAAACATGAAACAAAGTGTGTCTCTGCGGCAGTGAACCGGACACTGGCTCAGCATTATGCTGAGGTGTCAGACACCTACAGCGCTGATTTTCAGCCAGTACCGTTGGTGACTCACGGAAACGTCATACAATTTTAATATATAAACTACATACTAATATATTATTAGGATAGGCGAGAGAGAAATAAACATAAATACGAAGTGAGATGTATTGTTCGGCACTACCTACATGCAGCATTAATCAAAACAATAATACTTACATTAAAATGTAAGTTCTTATGGAAATGAAACAACAACTAGATAAAATAAAAAAAATAAAAAAACAAATGAACAATTGGCATATTTTTTGCTGTAACAGTGCTGGATTAAGGTATCTATTTTTGGAGCGTCAACAAATAGCCTTTAAGCTCACGCTTAAAGGTGTATCTGCTAAGCGCCCCTTGGATAGGGGGAGGGATATCATTCCAGCACTTAGACGCCGCAAACCTGAAACTACCTCGGAAAGCAGTGGTTCGGTGCATAGGTATAATTTAAGTGGTTCTGTAGATTACCCTCTACATGAAACCTTACAATCCCACAGTTTCCTCACTTGTTTGACAGGTCTCTACTTATAAGATGACAGCAGCCGGCGCCATAATATTTGGCAACTAAATTATATACAAAAATAATAATAAACCCTGCATTTGCATTAAATTATAACCGTTAATGTACAGCTCTTAAATTTAGATACACTAGGTACTTCATTTTAGAGTTAATTACGTACATCATTGCTGTGCTTTATTAACAATAAATCCTGTAATAAACCAATTAACTGATGTTAATTTTAAATTACAATCTAATGGGAATATTTTTTAAATAAATATGTATATAGGGGACAATTGATCTAATCCTTAATGAAACCAGTCTTGGACAGACGAAGAAATGTATCCATTTTTCACATCCATTGGTTGTCGATTGTATTATTTGTACGAAACCGCGATATAAGTATTTTCAGTACCTACTGGTCGATCACGTAACGCATTGTTTGCGCGTTAGGTAGATCTAAACGTCAATTTTTATATGATGTCAGTCAATGACAGTTGGATCTACCTAACGCGCGTTCAAAACGTTACGTGATTACCCCTCTGCATTCCACCAGGACCAGAAATCAGAACCTAAGAATATAATCAGTGGCTGCAGAACTCGAAAGCCTATCGAAAAACAGAATGGACAAAAAAACTATTATAATTTTTGAAACTGCTCACAAAATTTCACGATAATCGGTTGAGAACTGTGACCAGTAGAGAAGAACAGCCGGACAGCGGGACATTTGGACATCCGGACATACGAAAGAATTTATTCTCAAACTGCAACGGAAAACTTCGTTCGCTTCGCTCGCTTGTGATGATGAACATTTTGCGCATAATATAAAGTGTGTGCGTAAGATTATTTTGCGTGATTTGCATTATGCTTAAAACACTTCATTATTTTATTATCTACATTTTAAGGTTCCGAGAGGCATTTTCATTAAAATAATAATTTAATTACCAACTGGGAATATTCCTTGCAAATAAACTTTATTCTTAAAATCCCTATATTAATAATGGTGAGAGTGAAATTTTGAACGAATCCGCTATCCGTACTTTGTAAAGGAGTCGGGATGAAAGGTACTTGTTTACATTCAATAGAAGGGCATTACATTTTGTATAATTTTTTTTCACAGGTTTATTTTGCCTGGAGGTCGGTTTATGATAATCGCAACATTAACTAAAGAGACACTCTGTTTATGAGGTACTCGAGATGGTTCATGTATCTGGGGGCACGGCAGTGCCCCCGCCAAGTCGAGCGAAACAAAGAGCCAATCTTTTCTTGAAGCCATTCAGGCCATTTTCAACATCCTGTAATTTTGTTGGCTAAGCTAGAACCTTGAATTTTCAGTAACATGGGGCATAATATGGCTTAGATACATTCGCAATAATTTATTTATTAATTAATTTATTAAACTAAAAGTTCAAATTGAATATATAATATTCAATTTGAACTTTTAGTTTAAGAACTATTGCCCGCCAAAGTTCCTCATTTTTGTCACTGACACAATTACTTCTAAGGTACTTCTAGCAGACCCACAAGCTCCAAATTTTATTATTTCATAAGCAAATACAGATGAATAAGAATGCCTGATCTGGCTCGAAATATCTCACAACTTTTTTAGGGTGGAAGAGTTTCGAGACTTGGCCTATTTTTACATGGAATGTTTTTTTATGGGTTCTCCTTTTACCCGGCGGCTTGAAAACATGGGATTAGTTTTTGGGTACATTTTCCGGGTAAGTATAATCGGCTTGAATTTACCGAAACTCATATATCTCCGTGTCATACTCGTATCACTTTCGTGCGGTCCCTTCCACGCAGGATGAACTAGGAGAAATTGGATTTCCAAATGTAGATAAATGTTTCATTGACAGTGTCTCGTCTTACGGCTCGGCGACGACGTCTTCTAGCGGCAACGGCAGCGGTGCGCCCCATATGGGGGAGCGAGAGATCGGAGCGCGGCCTCCTCCCACGTTTTATACCTATTATCTTATCTGGTTTACTATATGCCGGGCACCGCAGGACCCCTTTTGCTTAGTGCTGGAAAGTGCGTGAAGTGGTCAAGAGGCCAAAACAGCAAGGCTAAAATGCATCTCGCGGCCGAGCTTTAATAAAGGGTGGATAGTTGAGATGGGGCAGTAAGGGCAGCTAGTCCCTTGCTGCTACGCGAAAATGCTCTTAGGAGACCCTTACTAATTTCTTAAGTGATGACAATCGACATTCAAAGATTTTTGATAAATTGTACAGTCAGCGAGAAAATCGACAGATTCGACTTTTTTATGTCAATCGGTCCCATTTCTATCAAGGATTAAAATACTCCTTGAGACCAACTAAGGTTTTGTACTAGAACACCCACAAATCAAAGAAAACTTTTTCCATACAGTTCGTAGGGTAACTTATTACAATGTGAAATTTTCTTCAGCTTAAAGATCATTAAATTGTATGGAGACAACTACAATTAGGATATTAGAAAAAAAACTAGTCTGTGTGGAAAGATAACTCTAAATACGAACATTTTGCTATATACATACATTGGATGAAACTGGTTAATAATTTAAAAGAAGGTAGATACTAAATTTAAATTTTGAAATTAAATCGATGACGATCTCATGCTTTATTTGAATAATAACCCGCACTGGGCCAGTGTAAGGACAACTGTCTATTCCCTATCATTCATGAGAGGAGGTCTGTGCCCAGAAGTGGGACGTCCATAGGCTGACGATGATAAAGATGATAATATATGATGATGTAAGTAATGATGAATTTAGTAAGTATCTAAAATAAGTAATTAAGTAGGTAGCGTATTTTTCTAAAAATAACCTAATATCAGTTGTAACAAAAACGGATAAGAAAGACGTAATCCCACGAAATCAATCACTCGGAGATAATCTCGGTGATTTGACATATATAACGACTGAATGAATGGAACCCCCTATAGATCAACGGCAAGAAAATATTGCCCGCTATTCATCTAGTGAAATGAATGAAGCTCGATTCTGTTCAACCCATGATGAAGCGCGTAACGCTACACTTAATACAAGCTTGTTTATTTTATTTTAACCTACACTGTTTGTATGTAAGTAGGTAGTCTTTTATTTATAAAATAAAAAAAATGGGGACAATCTTACACAAATCAACTTATCCCAAACTAAACAAAGCTTGTACTGTGGGTACTAGTACTAGACGATGATATACATACTTATATATGAATATAAATAAATACTTAAATACTTAAAAACATCCATGACTCAGGAACAAATATTCGTATTAAAAAAAATAAAAAAATGTGATAAATGTGTTATATAAAAAATGTAAGTCTGTAAGTTGTCGTTCCAAATTAGACATATACACGTATCAGCCGCTTGTCGGTGTCCGATTGAACTGAAATTTGGCATACACGGGTGACAATGAACCTAAACTACGAAATAATATAAAACCCGTCATGTTTGAAGGGCTTAGAACCTGCTCAAAGAGTAGATGATGACTGAAAAAAAAATTTGGTCTAGGTATCATCATCATCATATCAGCCGAAAGAAGTCCACTGCTGGGCATAGGCCTCCCCCAAGGAATGCCACAATGACCGGTCCTGCGCCACCCGCATCCAACGGACTCCAGCGACCTTTACCAGGTCATCAGTCCACCTTGTGGGGGGCCTACGCACGCTGCGCCTTCCGGTACGTGGTCGACACTCGAGAACCTCGGTTCTTCGTGCAATGTGCCCCGCCCACTGCCACTTAAATTTAGCGATTCGAAGGGCTATATGGTATATAGCCTCATTTCTGATGCGATCACTCAGAGATACTCCCAGCATAGCCCTCTCCAATCTAGTCTAGTCTATGATGAGTCTAGATCTATGGGACCAACGAAACCCGGCTGACGAAAATGTATGAACAGCTGTTTTTTTGGCATAATACAAACTTGATCACATAGTAAAAGTTGTTTAGAATCATGGATAGATTCACATTTTGCTGTTTTGTATCACGAATTAAATTTCACCATGTATAAAAAAATGGTACTTACAGACTTATTATTCTAATTTACTGATCGTGTAAAGTGTGTTTTTTCCATAATAGGGAGATTAAAGAAATGAGAAAGAAGATATTTATTCACTACACAAAAGACACACATAGATAAAGGAAGTAGACATACAATACAATTGACACATTGTGTGTGTCTTCGCGGCAGTGAAACGGTTGCTGTCTCGCTGGTTTTCAGACAGCACCGTAAGTGGCGCAACACAGCACCTATGTTGTGGATAGCACGTTCTATTTCCTCAAGGAATACATAAATATCGTTGTTTTTTTTTCTAATTTACTCGCAGAGTTGGCTGCTCATTTAGATCGCCCCTAAATCTGTATGGGACAATTTAACATTCCCTGGGATAAAATATTGGGAATTCCGCGCCCCAGGGTGTCGGCGCGATGTCCCGGAAAATGGGATTATATCAATATCACTAGCTGGACAAATGAAATAAAAGGTATTTTGAGTAAAATGCGAACCATTCTAGTATTTGATAAGCGTAAGGAAATTTGAGTGATTTTTCTTTCGTTCAGATAACATAGGGCAAACTTTTGCCTTCTGAACTGTGATGCAATAAACTAGTTAGGACACTACCACAGTAAAATATCCTAAAACATAGAGTGGGTAATGCATATGAACTGAGAGATTAGCGATTATTCCACTGACAAGAGCTTGGCTCTTAAATAACGATGATGGTTTTCTTTTCCATTTTAATGACGTTTACGTTTTTTTTCTTTAGTAGGTACTTTGACACCTCTCCCTGTACCCTTATCTCCCAGCCAGTTTTTGCTTTGTCTACTCTATAAAGCCGGGATTGTCAAATGAGTCAAGTTTTTGTATTCAGCAATTTTTTTTGTGAAAATCTCTTTTAAAATTAGACAAAGATAGGCTTCACAGACTTCATAGGATTGCAACAATTGGTGCCCAGATATTTTTCACTTTGACTTAACAGTCCTTTAGGTACAGTCAGCCTCATAATTTGCTGAACACCGAAGTACCTTGTCGTTTCCATTCGTTTGATAACTTCATATAGCAGTTTAATATGATGTTTAATGCGACACGGTACAAAGGTGTTAAGCCCCTTGGGTCTTGTGAGGCCGACCGTACCTACACTCAGCTGTAACTACAATGTAAACAGATAGGTCAAATATAACATATGTTACGTTGAGGATTTTATCAAATTATCAGAGATGAATGCAAAACTTCCACCTCCTTTGCGTAGCTTTTAGCAGTGACGCCGCCACAGGCGTCCTACTTTCACAGGCGTGTCATTACGGGGACGAAACCTATATGCTCTAGATCTGGCGGTCTTTGTTCGTAGCTTCAAATCTGTTTGGCATTTCAATACGTTTTTGGCTTCCATGTTGCTGAGCTGCGACTCCGCATAACTTTTCCAAAATAATCACATAGAGAAGCCACGTAATACGCGTACTACGGGTTTTCGTCTTTTTTTGTTTGCTTCAAACAAAAAAAGACGAAAGTGGGTCGTTCTTCTTTTTTACCGACAATGAACCGAGGTTTTTCTGTTTTTTTGGTTTTTGAACTATCGAAAATTGTGATTTTGAAGTGTGATTTTAAAAAAAAATGCATAGGTTTCTTCATTAAAACTAATTAAAGTTTCCTTTCTGGCCAATATAAATATTTATTTACGGTTGGTTTCTAAAAAAAAACATGTGACAAAGTGGACTCTTTCAGTGGGGACAACATTTTATTTTACCACTCTGTCACGGCGTTCTACGAAAAAAAACATTTAAAAAAATGCTAGATAGAGAAAATGAAATATTAAATATCACTAATTAATAAAATAATATGGACGTTCATTCGAACATTATAAAACCGTAAACATCATTACTCAAATGAGATGCCGTAATAGGACGAAGGACAGGCTATTGTCGGTCGAAAAGAAGAACGACCCAAGTATCCAACAAGAATAAAAACCAATGAAAGTGAAAAACCTTGCCCATTGCGTTTCGTGCAATGGTATAAACCAACTATCGCAGGTTCCTTCCACTCGGTGTTAAACTTTTTAATCACTTCATTTTTCTAACTACGCCTTAAGCAAACTCGTACCGCGAAGTATTATAACTTTTAATTTTAATATGATAGGTACAGTAATATAATATTTGTGGACAATCTTACACAAATCGACCTAGTCTCAAACTAAGCAAAGCTTGTACTATGGGTACTAGACGACGTACACACATATATAGATATATAGATACTTAATACATAGAAATATAATTTGAGACATGATTGGTATTATGTCTCAAATTATATTGATAATTAGTATCAATGCACTTCTATTAAATAATTAGAGCGCGTGGAATTGGGGACTGATGCATTCATGCAGTGATTGGTTCAGACACAATAATTGTGCATTGTACTGAATAAAAGCTGCGTTAGTAAACACAAAGTCATCAGTTTTGTGTATTTGGCTTTTAGAACGCAGTGCGCTGCAAATTTTATTTGAACATTTTAAATGCAACTGTCACATAAAACCATGCCCATGCATAAAACCTCATAATTTTCAGTTGTAACTTCGCTTTAGTGAATTTAATTATGAGTATATTTTTACTTTTAAAGTTAACTTCAGTGCTGTAAATGTTCGTTCATTAAAATCACAACCAGGTGCAAATACACACACACACGTCTGTATTCTCAGCTCCCAAGATACAGGCTGTGCCTAGTTTGGGGCTGACGGATATTCTTCTTTGTTTGTTAAAAATGTGCATGTTAACAGTACCTAAGTTTAACTCACTCGGATGTAACGCTGTTATGGTAAATAAATGTATTTGTATTGTTGTATAAATACTTACAAGTATTTATCTATGGACTTGCTGCCCCAAATAGCAATGAGTGGAACTGTTGAAGATGTTATACATGTACCTACTCAAGGAGTGTGTCCAGAGCGAGGCCTGTGAAAGCAGCTTGGTTCAACAGGGAACTGTTAGACACTGGATTTGTTATCAGTATTCTATCTCTGCCTATATTGAATGAGGCCGAGATTCTGTATAATTTAATGGAAGTGGCTTTAAATTATAGAATACTAGCTTCTGCCCGCGTCGAGCTCGTTTATATCATAGCTTCATATAAACTTTCGCCTCCCATTTCTTTGAGGATGATTCCCGGGATAAAAAGTATTCTATATGTTAATCCAGGCTATACACTATATGTGTACCAAAATTCATCTTAATCCGTTCAGCTGGTTTTGCGTGATTGAGTAACAAACATCCAAACATCTAAACATCCAAACTTTCGCATTTATAATATTATAAATAAATAAATAATATAATATTAGTAGGACTAGCTTCCGCCCGCGACTTCGTCTGCGTGGAGTGTGGTCCCGGGATAAAAACTATCCTATATTTTAAACCAGGCTATAAACTATCGTCGTGCAAAATTTCATCGAAATCGGTTGAGCCGTTTAAGCGTGATTGAGTAAGGAACATCCAAACATATAAATATCCAAACATCTAAACATCCAAACTTTCGCATTTATTAATATTAGTAGGATTAGTAGGAAGTAGGATTAGTAGGATAGTAGGATTAGTAGGATAGTAGGATAACTTACTCTTTTTATTAAAAAAAAAATATCTATGGTAATCCATAGATATTTTTTAGATATAAAACTTAAAATAACTTTATTATACAAAGGACTCTAAGTATTGCATATTAGAAAAGCGAGATCCAGTCCTTATCCTGTATTTTGAAGAGGAAGAGAAGTTAAATAAAAGCTCTTAAAAATAGCACTTAGTTAATTGAATTGGAAATTGGTAGCTTTCAAACTGAGCAGGTGCTTTACAGGTACCAAATGTTTTGCCTTCGAGATAAATACTGCAGTTCACAGCTTCTTTGTTTACTCGTCTGTCATGGGTGCTGAACGCGTATACGTCTTCACTCCATCGGTAGGTAACAAAAGCTGTAAACAACGTCCATTGTAAACAACGCCTAACTCCACCGTCCACGTAAACACTTGTAGGAGACGAAGGATTTTAAAACAAATTCAGTAGAAACGAAGTGTAAGATATTCCGCTTTTTGTTCGTTATATTTTCTTTAAGTAATACTGTAAAATCTGTTTTAAAATGTCTGTTTTGCATGCAGTTAATGTTCCTACCAAGTAACCACTCGTGTATTTTGATTAGTTTGAATAATGGTTTCTCGTTATTATAATTTCAATGTAATACGGGGTTAAAAGTTTAATCACTCGTCTTTAATTAAAGACTACGAGTTTGCGGCGCTTGCGGTAGAAACATTGGGTCCCTGGTCAGCTGACATGAAATCTTTCATGAGGTCAATGACTGAACGGCTCGTCAACGTTTCAGGAGACGATAGGGCTGGCGCTTACCTCTCGCAACGTATTTCATTAGCAATACAGAGAGGTAACGCCGCCAGCGTTGTCGGCTCCATGCCGCAGACGGAACTACTGGACGGGGTATTTTTTCTATAACTGGGTTAGGTTAGTTAGGTTAATTTATTTTATAATCAATTTATAATTATTTGTTTGTTCCTTTATTTTATTTATTAAATCATTTTGATATTAAAAAAAAAAAACATTCGGTACAGAATACATTTTTAAACGGCGTAGAAATAATAAATAAAATAATAAGAAGAAATGTCTTTCAAATAATGTTATTTGAAAGACATTTCTTGAACAGCAATCAATCGTCGTTATTTGGCCGTAGTAGACAACCATTGAGAACTCGACATTACAGATTCTAACATAATGCTTGTCTGAACAAGCATAATATAAATCTAAAGAAACTCATCGGTTACGGATACTTTTGACCTTTACCACATTAATTAGGTCAAGATACCCTTTCCTTGGTACCTAATTCTACTTAGAACTCGATGTTCAAACTTTTACCTCATTTGTGAATTTTGTACCTGAGAACCATTTACAACAATAACAATAACAACAAATACACATCATTGCACACATTACAAAATAAAACGATAGAGAACATACAACTTAAGGAATATGTAAACATAAACAAAAGAGAGCGAAGGGCATTTGCTGTAAGAGGGAATATGCTCGTTCGTAGATTTGCTGGCTGCACACTTGACGTTAAAGTCACTTTTCAAGCCGTTTCAAAAATAAAGATATTTTATTTGATTTTAAACAACAACCCACAATTCAGGCGATAATTATTTTTAGGAGATCTAAACGTAATTTTCCCATACGTTACGGATTCGATAAACAATATCCTTCGCACTTCTTTGATACTTACTCAAATTATCTCCAAACGTCAATTTTGATCAGAATCCTTTCACAGGAGCTACTCGTAACAGACAGCCAAAATAATTTAGCAAAAAGACACTTCACTAGGTCAGTTGTTTCAAACCATCAGTATACGACAAACTTAACCTTTAAGATACGACAGGCTGTCGGTGCCATATTAAGCGTAAATCCTTCCGCCGAATGTGGCCGATGCAACCTCTGAGTGTATACCGTGACTGAAAGCCACATTACAAGGGAATCACAGCCATGTAATATACCTGGACAGGCGTGGCACATTAGTTACATATCAGTAAAATAAATCCGTACAAAAGTTCGATTAGACGCACACACAATAGGCACGTTTCGCTGAAATAAATTTAAGACTTAAAGTGCCAGGAACTCGTATGCGCTCTGCTCGCGGGTGCTTTGCGCTACAAACGCATGAAGGCCTCTAGGCGCATCCCATAAAAGATTATAGTAGAGTTTGCTTTTGTTTTAAAATGGAACGCAGCAAATCAAATACAACTCTGTTCCAATTTAGGACGGTTAAATCCATGCATTCATCGCTGAACTTAAGTGGCAGCGAGCGGGGCACAATGCACGTAGAACCAATGGCTGTTGGGGTGAAAAGTTTATCGAGTGGTTACCACGTACCGGCAGGCGCAGCGTGGGTAGGCCCCCCACAAGGTGGACTGACTGGTAAAGGTCGCGAGAGTCCACTGCACGCGGGTGGCGCAGGACCGGTCACTTTGGCAGTCTTTGGGGGAGGCCTATGTCCAGCAGTGGACGTCTTTTGGCTGATAATGACGATGTTGAGGCCTTTGGACGATTGGAGATAATGAGACTCTAGTTAGGTGTACTGTTTTAACCAACATATTTACTGTGATGTGGTGTGGAACTAACGGAACGCGCTCAATCAATCCCTGTTATTTACCCCTCGTAAATAACCGCTGAAAACTTAATGCTGCCACAGATTCAACAGCGCAGCTGATATAGAGCCGCGGGCATCGACAACTGAATTTAATGAACTGTCAGGAATTCTATACGATCGTTTGGTATACGGATTTGACTTTAATGTATTTAGTGCACAGGTTCTGGAAGCACGACTGGAGTTGTCATCTTACAGAAAACCGCAACAACAACACCACTACTTGTTTTGAGTATTTGGTGTTATGTTCCTGGTGGTATGCAAGGAAGGAGCGCTGTGCTGATATCCACATTTATCTCTAGCTCCCAAGAACGAATTCTCATTGATAAATTTTCGGTAACGTTCTACTATTACATTCGTTTTATCTGGTGCCAAATCAATCATGCCAGTCATGTTTGACCAGTAAAATTGACCACAAAACGTTGCCAACATTCCACAATCGCTGTTCACATTTGCAGCTGCCGATTTTACAATAGCTTTAACAAGTTGTGATATGAAAACTGCTAAAAATATATGGGTTTTTTGGACAAAACTAGACATAGACTTAAGCAAGTAGTACTCATGATTGGGCTTATCCATCTTTACAAGATGATTCAACAGTATTTTGACATAATAATTCCCCATTTACGGAAAAGTGCCCTGTCCTGTTTCTCCCTGCATTCTCTCTACGATCGTATTAATGATGTGCTTGTATCTGTCTGTGGTTACCAAAAATAATAACGTAAATAGAGAATAGAATGTTCCTCATTAAGGACGTCGTAAAGCGGTTTTAGAACCGCTTTACGACGTCCTTAATGAGAAACAATTATCGTCAGCATGGGTGGATATTACAATGTACAAAGGTACAGTAAGATATTTATGGGGGAACGGCAGCATCTCCGCCAAGTAGCCGGCACGGTTTAATACCCTTGTCGGCTGATTTGAATGTACTTTGCCTTTGGCGTCGATACCCTCGGTCCGTGGGGTCCGATAAGCTATTTGCGGAAATCGCGGAACGACTGGTTGATGTAACTGGTGACCGAAGAGCTGGCGGCTTTCTCGCGCAACCCATCAGCATTGCAATTCAGCGGGGAAATGCTGCCAGCATCCTCGGTACAATACCTGGAGGACCTTTTTAGAGTTCCGTAGCCAAAATGGCAAAAACGGAACCCTTATAGTTTCGTCATTTCCGTCTGTCCGTCTGTCCGTCTGTCCGTCTGTCCGTATGTCACAAGCATTTTACTCGAAAACTATAAGGTGTATTAAAATAAAAAAAAAAAAAAAAAAAAAAAAAAAAAACTTTATTCATGTAGCTGCGGAGTTTATTTGAATAAAATTTTGAGGATAGGTGTATTTTGTTAGCCGCTACATAGTTTTGTAATTAAAATGACAAAAAAAAAAATTTTAGGGGTGCACTCCATACATAAAACTAAAAGTCAATTTTTTTTTTCATTGTGACCCCCCCGTGTGGCACATCAATCGATAGGCCTTTCAAAATAAATATAAGGTTTCGTAGCATTTTTTTTGATTAAGTGAATAGGGTCGGAGATAATCGCCCCGAAAGTCACTAAAATTCTGCCCCCCCCCCCTCTAATTTTTGAACGGTGTATTTTAAAAATATGGAAAAATTCATGGACATAGGGCTTATCAATTTCATTCACCGAAAATTATTTTGAACAAGATCGGTTCAGAGGTTTTCGAGATATTGCTGAAAAACTGCCTTCCTCAAAGAAAAGGACGTAAGTGCCGTAAAATTTCTGTGACGATACGACCTTTTTAATAGGCACGGAACCCTTCGTTTTGCGTGGTCCGACACGCACTTGGCCGGTTTTTTAACTTTAACTTATGTAGTTTTAATTTAATTTAATTACTTATTTTAAAATAGTATCTTGTCTATATACTTTAGAAAATTACCAGGCGCTTACTGATGTTGCACAGATTTCTTTAGTGGTTAAATCTTTCTGGTTAAGGTTTTACTCCGTTAATCAAAATACACTTAGGTATTTAAATATAGGCACTGTACAGAATCGACTTACAGTTGACACTGACAGCGTACTGATACTGCACTGAGCCCGCACCAACAACAGATGCGGAAGAGACACATCAACATGTTATGTATTAACAACTTCTTAATTTGTTAATTATCAGTTCGAACTCTTGGGTGCCGATGAAGTTAAACCACACCGGATGATTTCAAAAAGTAATTTCGTATACAGTTACTGTTACCACTTATCAACCACTTTAATTAAACGATATCGCCACTTGAAATGAGCAGTACATAACGTCTTTGACTGTCATTTTCATTTAAATGAACAATAAATTAACGTTTTAATTGTTTAGGTTGTTGTATTTTCACAATTGTTTGGATGTCATGTTTGGATGTTTAGATGTTTGGATGGTTGTTACTCAATCATGCAAAAACGGCTGAACGGATTAAAATGAATTTTGGTATACATAGTGTATAAGCCCGAATTAACATATAGAATACTTTTTATCCCGGGAATCATCCTCTAAGTGGGCGAAATGGGGGGCGAAAGTTTGTATGGAGCTACGATAATAAACGAGTTCCACGCGGACGAAGTAGCGGGCGGAAGCTAGTGTAGTATAAATTTTTACTACTGAATAAAAAGTTACTTATAATGTCATCTAAAAAACTAAATCCAAATAAATTAAACAATATTAACTTACGGTAATAAGTTTCATAATAGTAGTTTATGTGATTGTACACAATGATAGGCCTTAAATCACTCGCTTACGCTCGTTTCATAATAGGATCAAACGAGTGTTTTAAGGCCTAATTATGTACAGTTGCATACATTATTTATATACACATATACTATAAACCCGCTAAAATGCGTTCAAAAACTGGCAGTTGGTCATTACATCCATAAGATTTATGAAAATAATTAACTTGTCTCTGGCCGTAGGTTATTTTGTACGTATTTTCATTAAGATATCGATATTGATAAAGTAATGACTTTTAAATTTCGAAGCGTGGCCCAGAGGCCTTAGATACTGTTCGATGGAAGTCTAGTTGGATTTGAAATCTAGTCGGCCATGGCAGTACAATGGCGGTTATTCTAATGGATTTATGATTTATGTGTGTATATAAAACTTATTTTATTTATCTCAAGAGGAATACACAACATCCTGTGTGACGAAGAAGACGCCATTTTCACGTCATCGACTCTAAATAAAATAGTCGATAATGTTATATTTTCTCGAAAAAAGATTGAACATGTAGTCAAAAAAATTTTTTTTTTGAAATGGAGAAAAAGGCAACGCAAGAGATTAAATAATGACAAAGTTATAAGTGTCCAAAGTTTCAAGAGGGGGTATATTTTGTCCCTTTTACGCAAAACGCACCTTCATATGAAACGATTGTCATTTAGTTGTTGTTTCTTCATTTTTTGAGATATTCGAATGGGATTTTCGTCACTATGCATGTTTTTTGGCCTTCCTTCTTTTGAAGTTACAATAAATTTTGAGTCTATACCCCTATTGTAAATCATGCTGTTAAGATCTTACTTTATCCCAAGAGTTGTATTGTACAAAAAGTATACCAGTAAAAAAACCAATAAATCCAATCACATGTAATCTGTGGTCTAGATAATGAGGTACTTAGTATTTTATCCGCTGTCCTATTAGAGGGTAATTAAGTCAATAAAAGATAAATATATTGACGTTCTCCTTTCTCCCAACGTCCACAATTGGGTATAAAGGATTCAGCCGTTAATACAAGGCGTTCAAATAAAACAGGAAAAATAGCAAAAATATATCGTGGTCCGCCCGTACCGTAGCCGGTCAGGGTTTCCGCATGATCCAGATAAATCCGGTTTTATCTCGATTTTTGGTCGACGGTCTAACGCATTGTTTTGTAACTACAATGACCGGGTACAAAAGGAAATTGTGGCAAAAGCTCGACGCTCAGGATATGCTGTGGTGAGGTAAATTCTGTCAAGTTAAAATATAAACAGGTAAAGTTATAATGTGTAATACATAACTATATGACAATCAGTGTTATAATGTGTTTTTTTATATATCTAGTTCAAAACTTAAGTGGCAGTAGTGGGCGGGGCACATTTCACTTGGAACCGATGGCGATTGGGGCGGAAAGGTTCTCGAGTGGCGACCACGTACTGGAAGGTGCAGGCGTGGGTAGACAAGGTGGACTGATGACCTTTTTTTTAATGGGAGGGAAATCCGTTATGGATACCTCCGCGCTATCCGACTTGCACCGACTAAAAACTCCCCAATGGTCCTTCGCGACGCATTTCGGACGGCTCTGGGATCTCCTTCGGAACGCACCAGTGCCACCCTAGTGTCATGCCCTTGTGGGTCCTACTTTTTTTATTCTAGAATTGCAGCCCCCAACTGCAACCGTGTACTACCCCAAGGACCCCTTTTGGTCGCCTTGTATGACAGGCAGGGGCTACCGTAGCCGTATTCTAATTCTAAGGGCTACAGGACGTAGCAGCGACATGTTATCCTTGCCATCTCCTCCTCCGAGCAGGATCGGAACGCTCCCGTTCCCGCTCTGCTGTCTCTCTCTGGATCATGACACCCTCCCAAAAGGTGACAGCTGCATTCCAAGCGGAGCTTCTTGTCAACATGGCCGCTATGAGAGATGTAGGGGAGAGATCTTGCCCAACTTCTTGCACGAGGACTTGCCGCTCGGAATGCCACGCTGGGCATTACTCGAGTGTGTGCTGCGATGAGTCCAGGTCAGAACGGCAATTGTGACATTGTGCTGTCCGCTCTTTTCCTATTCTGTGAAGGTACTTACCGAAGCAGCAATGTCCGGTGAGTATCTGTATAAGTCTGTAGGGCACACGACCCTTCCGCTCCAGCCACTGGTCAAAGTGCTGCAGAAATCGGGTGAATATCCGTTGCCGTGTACTTTTCTGCCGTGCTTGGTTCTCCCAGCCGCTCACACCAGCGGATTATGTCCTGTCTATAGATATCCTCTCGAAACGCTTTAATTTCATCCTCCGCAGCGCTCCCTTCTACGCGCAAGGCATTGTACACTTAGCCATCCATTTCTGCCAAGATATCCAGCGACGGGAACCGTGCCAGAAGAGCAGCCGCCTCGTACGATATCGTACGGTATCCGCGGGCGACCCTAATAATGGCTATAAATTATACGCCGCTGAACTGCAAGTACCTTTGCTCTGCTGTATCGGTTTCTCGTTAACCTATTTGTCCACACGGGCGCCCTATAGTGCGATAAACCGCACCACCCCAGCGCAAAGGCAGCGTACTCCTTCCTCAGGCCCAAGATTTGGCAGTAGTTTGTGCAATGCACCCGCTTGACTGTTCTTTGGATTAGAGTGACAAGCCGGTTGAAGTGCTCGTCAAAGTTCCATCGGCATGACCGTGTCGTGGGAGTCCGCTGGATTCGGGTGGCGCAGGATCGGTCATTGTGGTATTCTTTGAGGGAGGCCTAATATATCCAACAGTGGACGTCTTTCTGCTGATATGATGATGGTGATGATGTGTGTACATATTTGCAATTTCAAGTCCTTTAGGACCTCAAGGACCTTTAGACTTCAACGTGGATTGGTTTTATTGGCAGATTTACTAGAGATATTGTTTTGCTATACCCACTAAACCCTGATTATATGTACAACCAGTATATTTTCGAAAAACAACCATTTACCCTACGAGAACCATCGTCGTTACACTATCAATTCTCACGCCCTGAATACTAAAACTGATTTATTCACCCCGAATCGAGTTCTTAGGCGAGGAATTTGCCTAATGCTGATATTAATAAATGGCAAAGTCGTGCGGTGCGTATCCTCTCTCGCCAGTGAGCACAGGCACATTGGGTGAGTTCGGTCTACGTAACTTAACCGGATCTTATCTTAAGACCCATCAGTCTAACAACACAATTGTTTAGCCACGCCAATGCTTTGAAAAGAAAAGGCCATGTTTATTAAATACTTTACTCGTATAGTGACTGAAGTTATGAATACTTAAATACATGCTCATCACCAAAATATTTGTGCTTCCCGGGATTCGAACCCAAGACCGTCGGCTTCATAGGCAAGGTCTACCCGCTAAACCTATTGGTACTTGTAAAAAAAAACAGAGTCTATTCAGCCAGCATTGTTCGCACAGAGTACCCTCGGTATAAATAGGCTCTGGTGGGCAGCCCAGTGGCCTAGTTCTCAGCCGTCGACCTGCCGCGGGTAACGATCGAGCGTGGCGAACGGAACGCTTTGGGGTACAATGGGAACGCTATAATCTGTATCTGAATATTCAAAAGGTTGTGGAAATTCTTTACTAATATTATAAAGAGGAAAAGTCTGTGAGATTGTAGTGTTAGGGTCCTACTGGGACTTAAATGAATGGACTGTACATTATATAGGCTGGTTTATTCCGGCTTAATTACAAATTGGGAAACCCGGCCAAACATAAAGTTAATTAGAAGCGAGAGTCGTCCATTGCCGGTGGGGTTCGTGAAGCCGAGTGTCGCTCGCGGGTCGCCGCGCCGTCCGCCACGATGACGTCGCGCTGTGTCCGCCGCCCGCGCGTCTCCTCCCGAGCGCATGTCGATCCAGTTCTCAACAGTAGCTTTGTCTGTTTATAAGTTTGTAAGTTTGTATGTAATGGGGTAATCTCGGGAACCGCTTACCCGATTTAAATTAAACATTACTTCACCTGCGTGTAATTCTACACACAGGTGCAGTAGGACTTTCTGAATGGTTTGCCTGCGTTCTCTGCAACACGTGAGCTAAGGCTCACAGCATCAAGTCTGAAATCGAAATCTCAGTAAGTGAAAAACTTAAGTTAAGGCTCCTCTTGCATACAGTTGTGGGCTGAATGGTCGAATAGGCCTTAGTTTTGTTTTATTTTTAATCTCAGCAACAATGGCTATTCATACCAGACGACGATTCATACCAGGGAAATTAAAGAATGCTATAAAGCTAACATTAACAGCGAAGAGATCTCGAAGAATTAGGGTAATAGGGGGGTAGACACTTAATTTATTATAACTTCAAAAGAAGGAAGGCATAAAAATATGCCTGATGACGAAACTCCCATTCAAATATCTCGAGAAATCACGAAGCTACTACGACCGTTTTAATATTGCTTGTTAGAAAGAGAAAACGCTCGTAGATCGTGACGTCACGACACTCGAGCGTTTATTTATTCTCGAGCGTCATAGTAAATAAATAAATATCGTAGGACAATTCACACCAATTGATCTAGTCCCAAACTAGGCAAAGCCTGTACTATGGGTACTAGACAACGGTTAAACATAATTATATAGATAAATACATACATAAATAGATATGAAACATCCGACAATCGTTATTAATGACAATCGTTTCATATGAACGTGCGTTTTGCGGAAAAGGAACAAAACATACTCCCTCTGGACACTTATAACTTTGTGATTATTAAACCTGTGTCCAAAAGTTAATTAAGTTTGTTGTCATAGTTTTACGAATTTGCCGATAGATGGCGCTGTACCGAAGGGAAACTAGCGAACGCTAGTTTGCTGTAATATGTAGACACTAGGAACGTTTTTTTAAGTTTATTTGGGATTTTGTGTAGTGGAATTAATACATTTTGTTACGATTACTGATCTCGGTGTATTATTCTACGCTCCCCTCGAGACCTGAGGTACTTCTGTACAACCTGCGTTGCTTTTTCTCCATTTGGAAACATTTAAAATCCTTTTTCGAGAAAATACAACATTATTGTTTTTTTTTTTTGTGTCTGCGCCCCTATTTAAGTCAAAATTAAGAAGAAACCAGAAAATAACAAAGAAAACCGTTGTCCAGGCTCATCATCCTGATTAAAAACGAAAATATTTATGTTCACCTTATGCGGACTCCCTACCCCTAGTTATCTAAAACCCTTGATGTTTAACTGAAACACACACTAAGATCAGACATTAGGTAGGCACATAACACAAACATGCACAATATATATTATGGAGTGAGATACAATGGATAATTCCATCTGGGGGCGAGGGTTAACAATACACCGATTCTGTACTAAGGACTTAGAGCATACATAATTGGAGTATGTCATTATGTCGTATTTGCGTACAAAAATGTCTGCCGAATTTTGCGGTGGCGGGGGGAGCATCTTAATAGGATATTTATTTATTTATATTTGGAGAATAAACTAAAGTGGCAGTGGGTGGGGCACATTGCACGTAGAACCGATGGCCGTTGGGGCGGAAAGGTTCTTGAGTGGCGACCACGTACCGGAAGGCGCAGCGTGGGTAGGCCCCCGTGTAGGCACAAGGTGTACTGATGACCTGGTAAAGGTCGCTGGAGTCCGCTGGATGCGGGTGGCGCAGGACCGGTCATTGTGGCACTCTTTGGGGGAGGCCTATGTCCAGCAGTGGACGTCTTTGGGCTGATATGATGATGATGATGATGATGATTTGGAGAACCAACAGCTACAGAAACACATTGATATTATAGATAGAATACAAAAAGCCAATTACAGGTTCCCACCGATGGCAAATTATTTAAAAAATATTGAAACGCAACCGGCAGAAAAGTTGGCCCAAAGTATAAAAAGTTTAGTATGCAGAAAAACATTATTTAATTTATTCAATTTATAGTTTGAAATCGCGAAAAGTTTTTGGGCCAAATTTTCTGCCGGTGAGTGTATATTGAAAGCTTGAAGTGGTTGAATGTTTATAATATCAAGTGCTTACATTACAGCAACATGCGGCTATTTTTATGATCATTGTTCTCTTGCGAGGTGATTTTGTGAATGACCATTAATCTAATTGTGAATTAGTCTTTGTATAATTTTTTGCACATTGTGCATGGTTTTCTACAAAGGGGTAAGTTACTGAAAGGCTACTACCAGTTATGTATGCTCTAAGACTAAGGATAAAGCGGCGCTTTAATACTAAGGACAATTGACCCACTTGATCACGATACCTATGCATAAGCAAAGTGACACTGACAATTAGCAGTCCCGTGTTCTGTAACTTATTTCAACTTCACCTCACTATTCACCCAGAAACAAATTATGACGCCGCGTTTCGTATTCACTAAGCGTAGGCAGAGGCCTAGTTTCGTTAGGCGTGACGGGTGAGGTGGATTAGCGCATTCCGAATAACAGCCCGACTGAAAGGTAATTACCAGTGATCGGCGACCGGTAGCAATTTTGCAACGAAAGTATAACATGGATATGATTATATTTAAATTTCACGCACAATTTATATATGTATTAAGTGGCTGTGGGCGGGGCACATTGCACGTAGAACCGATGGCCGTTGGGGCGGAAAGGTTTTTGAGTGGCGACCACGTACCGGAAGGCGCAGCGTGGGTAGGCCCCCCACAAGGTGGACTGATGACCTGGTAAAGGTCGCTGGAGTCCGCTGGATGCGGGTGGCGCAGGACCGGTCATTGTGGCACTCTTTGGGGGAGGCCTATGTCCAGCAGTGGACGTCTTTGGGCTGATATGATGATGATGATGATTAAAAATGTATGCAGTTTTATTATCGTGGTTTTAACTTGTCTATTATGATTATGAAGTACTTAGAATTGTCTATCCAACGAATGTGTTTACTTCAACTAATGTTTCTAACATTATTTTACACATCAATTGTACATTTGCAACGTTATAACTGAACGGTATTTAAATTCAGTGAGATTTTAACAATAAATGGTTTTACTTTTAACAACACAGACTTATTAAAACTCACATTAATATAGAATATCGCTCGACATGACACAACACACACTAATTGTGTTGACAGTTATTCAACACAGACTTATCCATATTAGTCATTACGTTTGACGTTAAAGTGACATAAAATGGCTCGCCGATCACTGAATTTCATAATTACGTAGTACGTAGGTACCATTTCAAGTGAGCTTTAAAATATATCAACCGTCACTTCAAAATATGACAGTTGATGATGACCTAGCGAGTGTTCGAAAAGTTTTGCAATTACCTCGCTAAGCCAGTATTTCATGCACAATATTTGACAGGAGTCATATTCCCACTTTGGGTTCTTTGTGATTTTGGACGACAGAGACTGTCAGAAAATGCTTTTCGCCAAACATTACTTCTGGGCAGGGCCAATTAATGAAAAACATTCATAAATGTCAATTTCTAGTTGTATATCCGTAGCAAATAGTGCCCACCCCAAAAGCACTTTATTTTACCTGCCAATATTTCTCCCAAACTCATAAATCACTGGACCCCCCAACTGCCGATCCTAATTTCACACATTTCCCCGATTTTTATTTATGCTTGTTCCGAAACAAAACTTCCTACTTGATCGGTGTGCTTACTATGTTAATGCAAATATGTATTTGGATCAATACAGATAGATTCGCGTTTTTCCTATGAAAATTTGTAAAGTTATGAGCTATTATAGTTATTTACGATACAAGTGCAGAAAATAGGAAATTCGCAACGAGTGGTGATAAAATAAAACACGACCGAAGGGATATGGGTCATACAGATACAAAGGTCATATAGAGAGAAGGGTCATAGGGGGCAAGGGTCATACAGATACAAGGGACATACAGAGATAATGGTTATACAAAGACAACGGTCATACAGAGATAAGGGTCATACAAAGATAATAGTCATACAGGGACAAGGGTCATACAGATACAAAGGTCATACAGAGATAATGGTTTTTGGAAGATGGATTTGGAGAATGGTTTTTTTTTGTGTCGCAAGTATGCTTACAGAGTCTAGTGGTGGTTGGCAGTATGTAATTTTTCCTTTATCAGTTTAATATTAGTAAACAAATTTAAAAAGTTAGAGTAGCGGACAATAATGGTTTTATTTAGGGTTTTCATACATTACTTCTTGGCGTGAGGCCAAGAAGAAATGTAGGGAGGCTTAAACAAGAAACTTCATGTCTTCATTTCGTGATATTAACGCATACATCTCCGAGCATGTTTGAGAAAAGTAAATTATAGAACGTTTCATCTTCCATGAAAGTATTCTTCTTCTTCCTACCATTATCCTGGCATTAGCATATTGACTGCCAAGAATCGCTACGTGCTACGATCGTAGCCGATCCCGTGAGTTCCGTATGTAGCGGAAAGCGACCTCGGCGTAGGCGCCCGCTAGGCGGGTTCCTGCCTGTGATAAGATAAGATCGCTTGCTCGTTCAATAAATCGATTAATCCATTATTGAGAATCACGTTACGTTAACATGAAATACGTACATATAATTTCGCACTAACAGGACATTTATGACGGCTTTATAACACTCACAACCACTCGACATGAAAGCCGATAATCAAACGCGTATCGGTACTTGGCTTTGATGTGTATTGCTTATATCGAGTGATGCAAGCATATATGTTATAAATATATATGTATATATATATATATATATGTATATATATATATATATGTAAGAAAACAGAAGTTTCGAATAAAATAGTCGATCTAATCTTGTTTCCCCATACAAACTTTGGCCCCCCATTTCACCCCCTTAGAGGGAGAGAACCTACGTGCCAAATTTGGAATCTCTAAAATCAGCGGTTTGGGCCAGGGATCGGATACCGGTATTTTCACCATACAAAAGTACCGGTTTTATTTCGTTTTTTTTTCCAAAAAAAGTACATAGCATTCAATATGTTTAATTACCCGCCAAACTGCTAGAACAGTTTGTTGGCGAGACTGCGCTCAATTTATGTTTATACAAACATTTATCTATGCTATGCCTATATAATGATATTATTGACTATTCTAGCCACATGCAAACAAGTGCTACTAATTGCTAAAGATAACTACTTACTACTGTCATGCTATCTGAACTATATTCTAATACGGCATGCAGATACGAGAATTACAAATATATATTAATACAACTTTTAAGTTTTAATTTAAATAACAGAGCCAAGACTAGGGTAACTTTTCTAAAAATTCTTTTTTTAATCTACTTTTTAGTTCCGTTAAGCTACATTTTTTTCCCTCCCTCTATTTCGTTCTTTGGTTTATAATATCATTTTTGATCAGGCTGTCTAATAATACGAAAATGTTACCTAAATACATGATAGAGTCCTACATTAAGAGCCTAAAATAATTCAAAAAATTAGACTATTTTGGGGACTTTTGAAAAAACCGGTTCCGATCCCTGGTTTGGGCTATGCGTTGATATGTCAGTCAACGGAATGGGACAATGAGTCACACTTTTTCGTGCGTGCAGTCGGCGTTCATCGATTTAAGACGTTGTCACGTCATAACAACATATAAAACTACGCGAAGATACAGTAAAAATATCTTGAGATAAGTTTAATGCATCGTGGAACAAATGAAGCCATACATCATGCGATCTCGTGTTGATGGGACGTTTAATAGCACCATTACAGCGTCAGTCCAATTAAAAGTCCATTTACGTGTGTTCCGGCTTACATACGTTTCTTATCTAATAAGTAACAGTTTATCGTACCGTTTAGCAGTGCCGTGACGTGAATTATCTGTAGTATGCTGTCAGTTCGAACTCTAAACTTAACTTCAAGTCAGCTGAAATTTTGCATGCATAGGTGTGTAAATTAGTTAGGAAAGAGGGCCATAAACTTGAGCAACTAATGATCATTGGCAAGATCGATAGTACCTAAACCGTACCGTAGTACCGTGTCGCGTTTTATGCTTTGTATTTTTTATCCCGTTGTGCTACAGTTTTATATAAAAAAAAAACAGATTTATTACATTATTTATTTATTTATTATGTGTCTATCTAATAGTATGCTGTGTTGCGTTCCGTGGGTCACTTACGGTGCTGTCTGAAAACCAGCGCTGTAGATGTCTGTCTGACACCTCAGCACAATGCTGAGACAGCGACCGTTTCACTGCCGCGAAGACACACACAATGTGTCAATTGTATTGTATGTCTACTCCCTTTATCTCTGTGTGTCTTTTGTGTAGTGAATCTTCTTTCTTTCTTTCTTTCTTTCTAAACGTCATCGAGGACTAAATTCATGGTATAAGGGCTTGTTATAAGTTGCAAAAAGTCTTGTAGGTAAACTGAAGTTTAATAATAAGTGTGTATACAATTTACTTGTAAATATGTCATAGCTCTTATGTCAGCGGATTAAGGTTTCGGTACATATTGATGAGAGGATTAAATCGATAAATATTTTTGCACTTAAAATTGGTTTGGATAGAAAATAAAGAACCGTACCATATAAAAATAATGACATGAGGCATGACACTTAGCGTCAGCTGTACCTACCAATATAAGACTTAAAGCTAAAGTTTGGATTGTTTTGACAGGTTATGCCTTTGACATTGCCAAACTTGTTAGCCTGTTAGGTGTTTAGTTCCTTTTTCTGTGATTTAATTCACATGAATTCATTCAGTGTAGATGAATCTAACACATTAGTATCTGTAAATAAGTAATACAAAACATATTTTTACAAGGAAAAGATATTAAAACTATTAAAAACTAAACTAAACATTAAAAATTAAAATCTAAATTTGGACCTCTAGGAATGCTTCCCATCACGCAGGCATTCCCGCGCTGGATTGCGATAGCAGATTGTAGTGTAGTGTAGATTAAATATTAAAAATCATAACTTTGCCTGGTGCGATTAAAACAAAACAAAGTATGTCAAAGCATGACCTTAAGCACTTTATCTAACATCTGACGATCGCTAAAACATTGCCGGAGCATGGGAAAGATGCGCTTAATACAATACGTTGTTCTGTGCCATCAAGCCAACAATGTTAAGATAAAACCGCACTCAAATTTCTGTTTAGTTTTTCTCCTGTGGTATCGTGCGAAGATTTGATATCTATTGTGCGATTACAATTACTGTTACATAGGCATGCAATCGTTGGATGGTGAGATAGAAAGGAGATTTCCGTTTGATTATATCCATACCAAGAAAGTTATTTCGTCAAAGCTACTCGTGTATTTCGACGGAAACCGTAACATTTTCATTTTAAGGACAATGGGTAATTGATGAAAATATCAGAAGTGCCTGATTATCTCTTTGGTGATAGGAATAACCTTCCTTAGCACCAGTAAAATGTTTCAGATTTATTGGCTGCGTCAATTATTTTTGAAAAATATAAACAGTATCAAGGAAAGTGTCTATTGACCGTCCTTGACCCAAAACGTAAGTGAGGAAACTGTTTATATTTTTTTAATAATTGACGCAGCTGAAAAATCTGTAACTTTTTTCTGGTGCTAAGGTAGTTATTCCTATCAACAACAAAAAAATCAGGCACTTCTAAAATTTTCATCCATTTCCATATAAAAATTGACATTTAGATTTACCTGACGCGCGTACAATGCGTTACGTAATCGACCAGAAGAACATTTATTTACTGGTTGAACCAATGATGTAATATAAAAAAATATAGATATGTTGTTTATACAAAATTCCGTGTTTAAAAATGGCCACCAAATCTGACAGCTAACGTTTCCATTGACGACTCGAAACTGAGGCAAGTTGAGCCAATTGACTCAATTTTAGTGTGCCGTTTTTCGAGCGCGTATAACCTATCTACCTCTTTTCTATATTACATCATTGGGTTGAACGCATACGAGATACGAGGTTTTACTATGGTGCTCTGTAGACTTCTGTTGTTGGCAGAGTTGTGTAGCAGTCTTATAAGTGGATTTACATTTGAGATGTCGATTGCCTCCAGCACCATTCTGAGATGAAACCGAATCCGATACACTTCGTACTGAGTTTATTATGCTGATTTCCATCCATGTTTTGTTATTATTGGTGTCACGAATAAATTCCTATTCTATTCATTTTTAGATTTCCGTACCTACCTCAAAAGAAAAAAAAAAACCGGAACCCTTATAGGATCACTTTGTTGTCCGTCTGTCTGTCTATCTGTCAATCAAGACCCTTTATCTCGGGAGCTTGTCTAGGTATTGAGTTGAAATTTAAACCATATACTCAAGTCTACAGTCCCTTGAAGCTGTGAAAAAATCAAACTTCTAAGTTAACGTAAAAAAAAGATACGGCCGCTTATAACGCAACAAACGTATATTTCGACACTCTCAAGGGAATCAAAATCTAGAGTACTTTCCGTTGACCTAGAACTATGAAATATGGCAAATTATATCGTCTTATACTACAATTTTTTTTTTTTTTTAAATACAGGGAAACATCTGAAAACTATACATTTGTAATTTTGTACGGAATCCCCGGTGGGCGAGTCCGACTCGCACTTGTCCGGTTTTTTTTCTATAGTTTGTCACTAAAGTAAATGTCATCAGCATCATCATATCAGCCGAAAGACGTCCACTGCTGGACATAGGCCTCCCCCAAAGATTGCCAAAGTGACCAGTCCTGCGCCACCCGCATCCAGCGGATTCCCGCGACCTTTACCAGGTCATCAGTCCACCTTTTGGGGGGCCTACCCACGCCGCGCCTTCCGGTACGAGTACGTACTTCCACTCGAGAACCTTTCCGCCCCAACGGCCATCGGTTCTACGTGCAATGTGCCCCGCCCACTGCCACTTAAGTAAAATAAATGTAAATACCTACTAATACACTAATGGCTCTGTAAACTGTACCTATAACTCGCGAGCCTGTCTTTTTTAATTTTTATTTTTATTCCAAAAAACTGAATGGACAAAAAAAAACTAGATAATTGTTGAATTTTGGCCCATGCTGAAACGAAGAACTTCTTTCGCTTCGCTCGCTCATTCAAAAACGAATCTAGGTACTTTCGGGACCGACTGTACAAACTACCTATGCCTTCTATTAGAATTTCCACTACAAGTCGCAGTATAAATAGTGCCAGTAACTTACCGCGATTTATTACCGAAACAGCAGGCTCCTTCACTAAATAAAGCGTTCGTTAAAGTTTTTATTAGGTTGTTAAATTGTTGGCCAAGGAGGTAAAGTTGTTAGTTTATAGAGTTAACCTATATTCCACATTATTTTAACAATAACTAACTGGTCCTGGGGTTATTAAAGAGGTATTTCCTGGACGTTTACTTGGAATCTGAATTAGCGTAGAATCTTGAGTACCTATACTATTGGGCGGGGCACATTGCACGTAGAACCGATGGCCGTTGGAGCGGAAAGGTTCTCGAGTGGCGACCGCGTGCCGGAAGGCGCAGCGTGGGTAGGACACACAGACAAGGTGGACTGATAACCTGGTAAAGGTCGCTGGAGTCCGCTGGATGCGGGTAGCGCAGGACCGGTCATTGTGGCACTCTGGGAGAGGCCTATGTCCAGCAGCGGATGTCTTTCTGCTGATATGATGATGATGATGATACTATTGCAATCACGTTCTAGAAAACGGCTCTAACGATTCTGATGAAATTTGGAATATTATATAGGGGTTTACGGGGGCGAGAAATCGATCGAGCTGGGTCTCATGTCTGGGGAAATTCGTTTCTCCGTATTTTTTCTATTTTCACCCGAGCACAGCTCGGTCGCCCAGGGATTCTATACTAATATTATAAAGCGGAAAAGTATGTTAGATTGTAGCTTTGTATGTTTGTAAGTTTATATGTAGGGGTAATCTCCAGAACCACTTATCCAACTTTAAAAAGACTTTCACAAGTTTTTTGGACTGTCCGGATGGATGGACATATGCTATATCGCGTGGGTTAGCTTGTGTGCTTTGCAATACGCGGCCAAGAACGCGCGGGCAGCTATAAGAAGAAATCTGTACCGCGAGGTTAAATATATAGCCGATTTTTCCTGGTCCATACTTTGCTGTTTTGGCCTCCTGGCCAATCCACGCACGTCCAGCGCAGAGCAAAAGGGCCCCCCTAGTGGCCCGGCTCTCAGAAAACCTCAAAAAAAAACCTGTTCCATACTCTATATAAAAACAGAAGAACTAACCTGTTGGAAAAACAATGTAATCGGACTAATCGGAAAGGTTTTAAAGGATTACCCCCTTTTTTTTTTTTTGACGGAGTGGAAATGCACTTACGCATCCCCCCTCAGCCTGGGGAAGCTATATAGGGGGGTATGTGGGACTCTCACCCTCCGGCCAACTCTATTGAAAGAGAAGGGGGAGGGCGTCTACCCACTAAAACCACTCGGCGTTTCCGTCTCTGCCGTTAATGGGAGCGCCATGGGATCGCGAGCATGTCACCACGACGCCCCCCGAAAGGATTACCCCTTACATGCAAACTTACATGCTCACAGATTTTTTCTTTTTATAAAAGTATAGATGTAGATTATATACATAATAGACGATATGTAAAGCGTGAAGAATGTAAATAAACGTCCCCCTCATTTCTTAAAAATCTCCGGAACAGAGGGCCGACCTTGACCTAGTTCCTCCGGGTTGACCTAAATCACCTAAATGTACCTAATTATTACGATACCATGGAAATTTAAGAGGTAGGTAATTAACTAAGGACAAGCTTGAATAAGGTAATACAAAGAGGAGTGAACCCAGAGATATAAGAGGCAATTTATATTTTAAATTTGATACGGTCGGGTTAGCATTTTCTATATCTATTCCAAAGTTCAAATCGATAGCTTGAACTGGAGAAGTAGTTCTTTAGATAGGTATTTAGGGTAAGTAGTGACAGACGGACATATTACATAAGGGTTCCTTTTTAGGGTTCCGTACCTCAAAAGGGAATAAACGGAACCCTTATACGATCACTCGTGCGTCTGTCTGTCCGTCTGTCACAGCCGATTTGCTCCGAAACTACTGGACCGATTGAGTTGAAGAACAAAGATGGACGCGTAAAGTAAGTTAATGAATTCTGAACAAGGGGGCCACTTTTGGGGGGTAAACTAGAAAATTAAAAAAAAAGTTTCGCAAACTGTATTGTGTGACATATCAAATAAAAGGGGTTGTTGTTAGCATCTCAGTTTTTTTTTTATAATTTTAGCCAAAACAGATTTGAAGTAATTTAGGAAAAAAGACGAAAATTGACCATTCCCCGGCCCTTATCTCAGAAACTACTAGGCTTACAATTCTGAAAAAAATATGGAAAACAGTTCCTTGCCTAAAGATTACAGGAAAACCTATAGGAAGTTTGAGTATTCAAAGTAACGGGAAAATTCTCAATATTTAACGGGAAAATTCTCAATTTTTTAGACTGCCGAATGCTTATCTACCTCACCTTTGTAACGGAATGGGCGTACTCGATAGCAGATTTCCGAATATAATTATTGACATAAGGAGAAAAAGTAGATGAACTTTTATTTCATACCCAATCCTGGAGAACTTATTTATAAATTAAAAACAAGAAGGAAATATATTGAACTAGCGTTTAATAAGGGTAAACAGTCAATATCTAAAACCAGGTTCAAAGAGAATAATGTTACTCAAGACATAGTTGTTCTTATTGTACCAATGACGCTTTTTGTACTTTTTGCACTTTTTGTCCTTTTTGACCTGAAAGGCCGCGAGACCCGCAAATATTTGACTAATACTAGATTCAAATCTAAACCTTATTGTACCAATGACGCTTTTTGTACTTTTTGTTCCTTTTGTCCTCTTTGACCTGAAAGGCCGCGAGACCCGCAACTGTTTGACTAATACTAGATTCAAATCTAAACCTTATTGTACCAATGACGCTTTTTGTACTTTTTGTTCCTATTGTCCTCTTTGCCCTTTTGTCCTCGTTGCACTGAAAGACCGTTTTGGTCTCATTGCTATTTTGGTCCCGAGTTTAGGTTATAAAAGGAAATGGCGCAGTAGGAAGATGGCTATTCAAATCTCATCGTTCAGACTGTCAGTGTCTCTGGTTTTCGGGTTCTAAAATTATTGGTGGGTGTTTTAATTACTTATTGTAATAAAGTGGCCCGTCGTTATGGGGAATTCTTCCGCATAATGAAGGGTTACTTTCGTATAATTATAATCCAAGTTTTTGGGGTTAAATTACTTACATAAAATATTAATTTTACTTTCATTAACTTATATAAAAGCCAGAACACTGTCCAGGTTCAGTATACCTGAGGAGTTACGCCCGCCTTACGGTGTCAAATGGGCCTAATTCAGAGTCTTTTTGTTACCAGACTTGAGGGTGGTCTGGCGTCTACCTTTTTACCAACATAGGAGACGAAGCCTCTTCAGAGGCCCCTCACGTACCTCAGAATCGGCTGGCGGTGTAGACAAGGCGTAGTCATTCATGTGATCCGCACTGAGGGTTATCCTCGCTTGTTGAACCGTGCAGCTCTCTGAGGAGCGGTCTTCATTAAATATATTTATATATTCCTATCTATATACACAATAGGGCGCCTTACTCTTCGTTTCCCTTATGTCTTCGGACCACGAAGAGGGGAGGCAAATACACAGGCTGCTAGGTTGCTTTCTTCAGTTTTGCCGGCTGAACTATTTACAGATAGAATAGGGCATACATTCTTATTTCTTGAACTAAAGGTATGGTTCAAGGAATAAGCAGAGTAGGAATTTCCGGGGTAGTCGTAGGGTTAAAATCATACACTATATTAGGACATTGGGATTACTTGTCTAAATTATAGGTCTACTATTCTAATAATGGTTAACAAAGGTTTAAATTTCTAATATGGGTAACTGAATAGTGGATGGGCAAAGTAGTGTTGAGTTCCGCATTTTATTGCATGAGAAACATTAATAAAGTATAACAATTATTTTGTTCAAGGGTTTATGGTTCTATTTATGATTGGGATAGCAGAATTATTTCAGAAAGATGAAGTGATTCTCGGCTTTATGGCAGGCTGAGCAGTCCATATAGTCCGACTAGGTATCTTATCATCGTGAGTGGAATAATACTCTATATTTGGGTTATAATTTGGGTTAAATGTTTCACATGTAATGAACGGTTTTCCAGCATTACCTTACTACGTTCGTCGCTATAGAATGGTTGTAGGAGTTTGACCGTATAAGCAAAGTAATAAACAATATATGTTTATCATAACAAAAAGATGTCTGTAAGAGTTTGTTCGGTGTTTCTTCTCTATACAGAACGCTAGGTTGGAAACACTGGTAGCTTCATTCTCTGAGTCTTAATCTCTTAGGATAGCCAGGCAGGTAACTTGGATAAGATGCTCTGACCCCATCCTAAACAAGACGTAGCCTGTGTGAGTAAAAAATTACTACACAAACCGTCGATAGAACCTTTGTTCCAAAATTCATGTATTTAGGGTAGATTTCTAGTTCACGACAGGGTTAAATAAATAATCTTGATTATAATGAATTCTAAAAGCTACGTTCTTGTTCAATTGAGCATATAATAGGAGGTTGGGGAATTTCATCAATAAATAAAAAATATTTTAAACAATAAAATAACATACAATATAAGAATTCACTTCTCAAAATCCTTTTATGCAGTAATAGGAAAAATAGTAGTCGGAAGTAGCATTCAGATAGACTCATTTATATGATTAGACTAGCTTTATTTATTAAGGTAATGAGGAGTCCATAACTGTCAAGCTTTCATAAAAGAACCTAGAGTTAATACGGTGCACAACAATACAGGGTTCCTACCACTAGCGATCACCATTGGCCATATTCTTCACGTATTTCTAAATAAAAGCACACAACAATAGTAGGTTTATTAAATAGAGAAGCAAGAACAATTTACAGTAGAGTCTTACGTTAGGGCTAAAATTACATTTAAATTGGTTTATTTCAATTTGGTTCTTGCGTTGTTCTGCGTTCTTTCGTAAGGTTGCAGGGGCTCCTTCGGGGGGATGTTACAATTTGGTGCCGTAGTTGACCAGGGTGTGTGTGTATGTGTGTGTGTAGTGTGTGTTTTAGTATATCTTCAGTAGCCTCTCGTAGGCTACAATTTGTTGCCGGAAAATGGAAGTTAGCTTGACGGGATTGGACTCTTCATTATCTTCACTAAACCATCCGCTAGGTACTCCGACAGGTCAGCTACTATTTTAGGATCTCATCTAAAAAAAAAAATATTATTACTATATTATTTCCAAAATATATTACATGTTTCTGTTATAATTTTTAAGACATATATTAAAAGTATAGAATCAGCGGGGCGAGAATATATAAATAAATAAAATCTTTATACTCTGGGTATCCATACATAAATAATTGAAATCATAAAATAAGCCGGGGGCCGATTTTAATGAAGTGGGGGCGAGCCCTCGTTGCAATTAGAAACAAAATAAAATTTACTTCAAAATTATGAGCACTTAAATCCATAGGTTTCGGTCAAAAATTTCATTTTTGATGCTGACTGTACAGGTTTTTGTTGCCGACTGTACTTTTCAGAGTTCCGTCATCGACTGCTCATTGTGACGATTCTAACGAGCCCAAACTCGATGGGGTTACATCAGATAAGTGCTGGGTTCCCATGGCTACCTTTTGTCTCCGTCATCAGATCAGCATGATGGTGCCATAGTATTGACTTGTCATCTGAACTGTACCTTTGCCCAAAATTTCAGCTCAATCGGTTGAGGATGTCTGTTTCAGAGTTGGGTAGTGGCATTCCACCCGAACAAACATACATACATACATAGTTACATACATACAGAGTTAGGTACATACATTGCCAGCTAATATAAAGTTTGTTGTTAAAGTGGCTAGTATATTAAAATTAATTTTGAAACCTACCTTGAAATGTCGTTGAAACAGGTGAAGGCTCGGGGTGATATCATCTCCGTAGTGGTGGACGGGCACAGAAAATGAATTTCCTTTTAATACTTGAGCATTCTTAATGACAGCATGGTGCATCCATTGTTTTCCGGAATGTTAGTCATAGATGGGTTCTATTTCTTAGTGCTCCTTGCATTTATTAAGTAGTTAATTGTCCATAGCCTGAAATTAAAATTATTAAAAGAATAATTTTGCACTTGTTCATAAGCTTCTCAAGAAGTGTATAAAACTCCAGAAGTGAATATACAGTAAAATGACTCTATTTTAATCAATAGTTCTCAAGTAATGCATAAAAGTTGCTAAATGGGTAGATAAGAAAGTTTGAAATTCATTGCAAAAACTTCTAATTTTCGTGTTTAGGAATAACAATTTATTTACGTACAAAGATACCACGACAAAGACATTTGAATACTTGATTACATGGGCAGTATAAGTAGAAAGTATTAGGATAGCTACAAAGTAATTTTCAAATATAAAAAATAGGTATTACTAATATCTTAACTTACCGTAGTCATCTTCGTAGGTTACCGGAGTCATTGGCAATGCCAAGACGATGCTAAGTACAATATTTGTCGAAGTGCGTTCATGTAAACGATAGTACAACGTCCATTCACCGTGTTTTTATCAGATAAAAAGCAAATATAACTTATAAAAGTTAGAAGAAGAGTTATTAAATCTAACGACGGGACAATACTTTGCAAACGAACTGTCAAGTGTCATTGGCATTGTGTTTTGAAACTTCCATAGATCAGTTTTGCGAATATTGTATCTTATAATATTAATTTCATTTACGCGATGCGAAATTTTTCCCCTAGTATAATTTTATGATTTAATATAAAAAAAAAAATAGATTATATCAGTAGACAGACCACAGAGAATTTGTCGCGCCAATTTGGTGCAATATCAAAAACAAAAACCATAGACATAGAGCGGGCATTACACACTTGACAACTTATCGCTGCTGATAAGTTGTGGGTGGGAAAAAGCGAATAAGAATAAATAAATATATACATTAAAATATACTTTTCCTACTAGCGTGGTGAGTTTGCGGGGTTAGTTGTAGTACAGTTTAGCACCATTTAGGAAAATTAGAAACAAAAAGCTGACCGCGGAGCGGGGGCGAGTTTCGTCCGTGTGTTACCGACTCTGTCGCACTTCCTGGAATGAGTAACAGAGAGGGAGATGCATAGAAAAGGTTCGGTTTGGGTTCGCGGCAGGCCGTCAGACGATACAGGACTTATGGTTATACAATACAATACAATACAAATACTCTTTATTGCACACCTCACACAAACAAAGCAGTTACATAGAGAAACAATACAATAACATGTAGGTAGAGGTAGACAACAGGCGGTCTTATCGGTTATAGCAAGTAAGCTGAGAATTAAGTTGTTTTATTGCAAGCAAAGATAAAAAAAAAATGAAATTATATGGAGTAGAATTAATTATTTCAATATTAGTGAATTGAAAATGTAGTTCGTGTGAATACAGTTTAATGGAATTGCTGTGGAAGCAAAAAGTTTATGGATTTCCGAACGTAGCAAACTTTACGTCAAAGATGTGTCAGTGACATAACAAGTTTGACAGATACAGACATGGACCTGAGATACTCGGAACAAGCTATGTTAATGGTAGTGCCGCGTCCGAGCGAAATGGTGATATGCGAATCTCGGTAGGTGTGACAGAGAGGGAAATATCATTCGTTGTAAAGAATCTAACTATTAAAGTACATTCGAAGTCGCTGCATCAGAAATGTCAAAATTAGGTTGACCTCTTGTTACGTATTGAGATTCAGTACTTAGGGATCAGGTTATATTGGCGTTTGGTAGTGAGACAGAAAGAGGCAGATTGGTGATTTACGTAATTAAATTAAATGGGTTAAAGATTTTAAAGTAAGTAGAAATTTCGAATTTTGGGGTAATATTGGGATTCAAGATGGCGGATACGACTTTTTTGTAAAAAATCGTCATGGGTATCGATTTCGACTAATTTCGTGTCGGAAATTTTGAATTTTGGGGAAATATTGAGATCCAAGATGGTGGACACGACTTTTCCTTGAAAAATCGTCATGGGTATCGTTTTTGACTAATTTGCTATCGGAAATTTCGAATTTTGGGGTAATACTGAGATTCAAGATGGTGGACACGACTTTTTCATGAAAATTCGTCATGGGTATCGTTTTTGACTAATTTGCAGTCGGAAAATTCAAATTTAGGTGTAATATTGAGATCCAAGATGGTGGACACGACTTTTTCTTGAAAAATCGTCATGGGTATCGATTTCGACTAATTTGCGGTCGGAAATTTTGAATTTTGGGGTATTATTGAGATCCAAGATGGTGGACACCACTTTTTCATGAAAAATCGTCATGGGTATCGATTTCGACTAATTTGCGGCCGGAAATTTCGAATTTTGGGGTATTATTGAGATCCAAGATGGTGGACACGACTTTTTCTTGAAAAATCGTCATGGGTATCGATTTCGACTAATTTGGTGTCGGAAATTTCAAATTTTGGTGTAATATTGACATCCAAGATGCTGGACACGACTTTTTCTTGAAAATCGTCATGGGTATCGATTTTAACTAATTTGCCGTCGGAAATTTTGAATTTTGGGGAAATATGGGGATCCAAGATAGCGGACGTGACTTTTCTTTTGGGAATATCGACATGGGTAACGATTTCGACTAATTTACTGTCATAAATTTCAAATTTTGGATTAATGTACGGTTACAAGATGGTGGTTTGAACTTTTTTTGGGAAAAATAATCATTATGGATATTAATTATACTAAGAATATTTAGGGGTATGAATTTAAAGGTGAAGCTATATGATTTATTTTTGAACTTACTTATCTTAGATATATCGCTGGCGAGTATGATCATTTTTTTTAATGGGAATAATAATATTATGTGCAAAATTAAGGTGCAATAAGATTCTAATTTATTTTGATACGATTACATCTCATAAGCTTTGGCTATCTATAGCAATCGAACGGACGAGCGAATGAGGAAGGGTGCTTGTAAACTGAATCATAGTTCGAGAAAAGATGATCGATACATGAAGGATGAAATTTGTGTGAAGATTTGAAGGAAGTCTTTGTAAAAATGGATTGGTACAGTGTGACAATAGCTGGAGTGTAATCAACTTGACCTAGATTTGTTGGTTTTGCCGGGGAACATAAAAAAAAAATAATAATACATTAAGTCCCTAAATACTTATCAGTAGGTTAAAATCGTGGAAACGATTCGACTCTTTGTATGGAGTAGTATTTAAGGACTTATACTACACACGCATTTTGACGAAAGGGTATACACATCTCATGTTGGTTAAAATAAGTCAAAATAAGGGTAAATAATAATTGGGTCAGTGGGAATGTGTAAGAGTTTGATATAAACTAAAATCAAACATACAATTTTTGAATGAAATTACCTTGTAAGGTAAACAAAGATGACAGTTGGGGTTACAAATAACTTCGTTGTCAATACATATGTATATTTTCTTTAATCGACTTTTTGTGAGTTATTTAGTCAAGTCTTAATTGAGAGTTGGCTTATTTTATAAGACATGATACAAGCGCCAAGAAAACTGATTATTAATGACTGAGTCTGGGAGTACGGTTCGAGCTTATGCAATGGAGGATGAACTTCTTAGTACTTACACCAAACCGTTTTCTGCTTCATGGGGGGAGATTTTGCGGGATTTACTTATAGGAAGGACAATGTTTCCTAGGGTCAAAGATTGGACAAAGTAATCGCCGATCCGGGGTAAATCTCCTAAATCGGACCGCTAGGGTCTATCAGATTCACAACCTGGTACCTCTGAGTGAGACAGAAATCCTTGAGGAAAGGCGGTTCGTTACTCATTGTTGCGGCTCAAGGGGACTGTGTTAACTGACGAAGTCATTGGTGGTCATCTAGTACTGGTATAAAGACACATCACGAGTTTAAACAAGGGAAGGATTGTCACTGACAAATCTAGGATCTAGAAATGAAGATTCTACATGCATGACCTAGGTCATACATTGCGAAATATTCATTGGGGCGAGCTGTAACGGAATGGGCGTACTCGATAGCAGATTTCCGAATATAATTATTGACATAAGGAGAAAAAGTAGATGAACTTTTATTTCATACCCAATCCTGGAGAACTTATTTATAAATTAAAAACAAGAAGGAAATATATTGAACTAGCGTTTAATAAGGGTAAACAGTCAATATCTAAAACCAGGTTCAAAGAGAATAATGTTACTCAAGACATAGTTGTTCTTATTGTACCAATGACGCTTTTTGTACTTTTTGCACTTTTTGTCCTTTTTGACCTGAAAGGCCGCGAGACCCGCAAATATTTGACTAATACTAGATTCAAATCTAAACCTTATTGTACCAATGACGCTTTTTGTACTTTTTGTTCCTTTTGTCCTCTTTGACCTGAAAGGCCGCGAGACCCGCAACTGTTTGACTAATACTAGATTCAAATCTAAACCTTATTGTACCAATGACGCTTTTTGTACTTTTTGTTCCTATTGTCCTCTTTGCCCTTTTGTCCTCGTTGCACTGAAAGACCGTTTTGGTCTCATTGCTATTTTGGTCCCGAGTTTAGGTTATAAAAGGAAATGGCGCAGTAGGAAGATGGCTATTCAAATCTCATCGTTCAGACTGTCAGTGTCTCTGGTTTTCGGGTTCTAAAATTATTGGTGGGTGTTTTAATTACTTATTGTAATAAAGTGGCCCGTCGTTATGGGGAATTCTTCCGCATAATGAAGGGTTACTTTCGTATAATTATAATCCAAGTTTTTGGGGTTAAATTACTTACATAAAATATTAATTTTACTTTCATTAACTTATATAAAAGCCAGAACACTGTCCAGGTTCAGTATACCTGAGGAGTTACGCCCGCCTTACGGTGTCAAATGGGCCTAATTCAGAGTCTTTTTGTTACCAGACTTGAGGGTGGTCTGGCGTCTACCTTTTTACCAACATAGGAGACGAAGCCTCTTCAGAGGCCCCTCACGTACCTCAGAATCGGCTGGCGGTGTAGACAAGGCGTAGTCATTCATGTGATCCGCACTGAGGGTTATCCTCGCTTGTTGAACCGTGCAGCTCTCTGAGGAGCGGTCTTCATTAAATATATTTATATATTCCTATCTATATACACAATAGGGCGCCTTACTCTTCGTTTCCCTTATGTCTTCGGACCACGAAGAGGGGAGGCAAATACACAGGCTGCTAGGTTGCTTTCTTCAGTTTTGCCGGCTGAACTATTTACAGATAGAATAGGGCATACATTCTTATTTCTTGAACTAAAGGTATGGTTCAAGGAATAAGCAGAGTAGGAATTTCCGGGGTAGTCGTAGGGTTAAAATCATACACTATATTAGGACATTGGGATTACTTGTCTAAATTATAGGTCTACTATTCTAATAATGGTTAACAAAGGTTTAAATTTCTAATATGGGTAACTGAATAGTGGATGGGCAAAGTAGTGTTGAGTTCCGCATTTTATTGCATGAGAAACATTAATAAAGTATAACAATTATTTTGTTCAAGGGTTTATGGTTCTATTTATGATTGGGATAGCAGAATTATTTCAGAAAGATGAAGTGATTCTCGGCTTTATGGCAGGCTGAGCAGTCCATATAGTCCGACTAGGTATCTTATCATCATGAGTGGAATAATACTCTATATTTGGGTTATAATTTGGGTTAAATGTTTCACATGTAATGAACGGTTTTCCAGCATTACCTTACTACGTTCGTCGCTATAGAATGGTTGTAGGAGTTTGACCGTATAAGCAAAGTAATAAACAATATATGTTTATCATAACAAAAAGATGTCTGTAAGAGTTTGTTCGGTGTTTCTTCTCTATACAGAACGCTAGGTTGGAAACACTGGTAGCTTCATTCTCTGAGTCTTAATCTCTTAGGATAGCCAGGCAGGTAACTTGGATAAGATGCTCTGACCCCATCCTAAACAAGACGTAGCCTGTGTGAGTAAAAAATTACTACACAAACCGTCGATAGAACCTTTGTTCCAAAATTCATGTATTTAGGGTAGATTTCTAGTTCACGACAGGGTTAAATAAATAATCTTGATTATAATGAATTCTAAAAGCTACGTTCTTGTTCAATTGAGCATATAATAGGAGGTTGGGGAATTTCATCAATAAATAAAAAATATTTTAAACAATAAAATAACATACAATATAAGAATTCACTTCTCAAAATCCTTTTATGCAGTAATAGGAAAAATAGTAGTCGGAAGTAGCATTCAGATAGACTCATTTATATGATTAGACTAGCTTTATTTATTAAGGTAATGAGGAGTCCATAACTGTCAAGCTTTCATAAAAGAACCTAGAGTTAATACGGTGCACAACAATACAGGGTTCCTACCACTAGCGATCACCATTGGCCATATTCTTCACGTATTTCTAAATAAAAGCACACAACAATAGTAGGTTTATTAAATAGAGAAGCAAGAACAATTTACAGTAGAGTCTTACGTTAGGGCTAAAATTACATTTAAATTGGTTTATTTCAATTTGGTTCTTGCGTTGTTCTGCGTTCTTTCGTAAGGTTGCAGGGGCTCCTTCGGGGGGATGTTACACCTTTACCCGGCATCTTTTGCCTGGGGATGATGACATTAATGATACAAATGTATCCTTTTATGATATTAATTGAATAAGGCGTTACCTTGCGGAATTCCATTGTTACTACAAAAATACAAACAAAAAAAATCAAAATTCTTTATTTGCGTAAAATGTACCTACATAATTTATGATTTAAGGGCTGGTGCCTCCCGGTAAGCAATAGTGTCTGTGTTGGATGTTGGAAGACACCGCTCTTCCTCAAGTTATACACTTGTTATTACACAAGTATGTAACATTACCAATTATTTCATTAAACCAAAAGAGAATAATTATAACTAAGTCGAAAACAGCTAAGAAATATTGTGTGTGTGTGTGGGTGTGGAGGCGTGTGTGTGTGTGTGGGTGTGTGTGTGGGTGTGTGTGGGTGTGTCTTGGCAAGTTGTGTCTGTACTATTTAGCCTGTGTTACTACACTAATGCTAAAACATATATGCAGTTCTATTAGCGACTTCAAAAAAGGAGGTCATAATACTCATAATTATGTTCCACAGTTGTTTTTTTATTCACCGATTTCTCTGTCAATTGTGGACGGATTTCCAAATTCCGTTGAAGTAAATAGCAACTAATGAAGTGTTAATTTTGAGATCCTTGAGGAATCGACGGAACTTCGCAAATATTATCAGCCCACCCACATATAGTGACTTGGGTTTTTTCTGTAATAATCAACGCAACGCTCTCAGAAAGCAGTTCATGTGGTAAATTGGAAAGGAAATGTGGAAATGTTTATGTACCTATATGACTTGGCGAAGTACTGAATTGAAGTTGGTTTAAACTTCGTTTATTAAGTAAATAATTATTAATAATAAAAACAACAAATCAAATAATCCATACTAATATTATAAATACGAAAGTGTGTCTGTCTGTCTGTACGTTAGGTACCTCTTCACGCATAAACCGCTGAACCGATTTAGATGAAATTGGCTCTATAAATAGTTTGAATCCCGGGAAAGGACATAGAATAGTTTTTATCACGGTAATCATCCCCTAAGGGGATGAAATGAGGGGTAAAAGTTTGTATGAAGTTACGATATAAACGCAGACGGAGTCGCAGGTAGAAGCTAGTGAGTAATAAATAAGAGCTTCTAATTAATAAAACTTAGTTTCATTTCTGCTCCTCGGTTAAATATTTTATTCGTCTGGGAACTCTTGTGCCCCATTTGGGACATTGAAGCGGCATTTAGGCCCTATCTGTCACTGTCACGCCACTTCAGCTGACATGGGCCGAAGCACGAGAGGAAGCGAGATGGATACTCATTTCAAAATCAAAAAAAATCAAATCAACATTTATTCGTGACACAACACAACATATGTACATTATTACAAGACAAAGACACAAGAAAAAAAGAGAACATTTGATGTTAATATCAATCTGGATGTTTAGTTTTTTAGATGTTTGGATGTTTGTTACTCAATCACGCTTAAATGGCTCAACCGATTTGGATGAAATTTTGCACGAAAATGTTTTATATCTTGGTTCAAAATATAAGATAGTTTTTATCCCACGCAGATCGATTGTAAGGAACAATGTTTGCGGTGGAACTCTGTATCTACGATCACAGGAATCCTAATGCGAAGTCTCGCTGGTTAGTATGGGGAGGTGTGAAATCTAAAACAAGACAAAATAACGTAATACTAAACCTTTAATTATTATTACTAACATATTCCTAAGAATAATGCTAACAAATAATGGATCTTGTTAGCTGATTTAATACATGAATTAAAAGTGAATACAAGATTACAATTAACATTAACTAAGATAAATTAAAACTAAGTTAAATCTAAAAAAGGCCCTCGAGGCATTGTACCGAGGATGCTGGCGGCATTTCCTCGCTGAATTGCAATGCTGATGCGTTGCGCGAGAAAGCCGCCATCTCTTCGGTCACCAGTTACATCGACCAGACGTTTCGTGATTTCTGCAAATATCGGGTCTCGACGCCAAAGGGTACAAAGTCGTACTCTCTGCCGAGGCCTCTATATTTATTACATTTCAGATTTTCGGCGTTTTCCGCCGCTGCACCCGCTTTAGAAGTAGTCCGTTGGAGGTGAGACGGTGCCAGTGTGTCTACACATGTAGCGTCCCACACAAGCATCCGTCCCAACCTCCATGGAACCAGAGACACACCATCAGGTCTTTTGCCATCATCTCTGACAATGCCAGGCGGCTCAAGAAGAGCAGGCACATTGATGCTGGCAAGAGACCGGCGGATTGAATTAAAATTAAACCTACCTCTGTAGTTTGAAGCTTTGCTACTTCAACGAAAACTCATCGAAATTTGTGCAGTCTCTACGTCATTGAGGAGTTCCATATGTCGGCTGTGGTCATCATTATCAGTTTCACTTTGCCAGATGAGTGATCTCCGAGAGAAAATGCATTATGTACCATATCAGTTATAGATATCGCCACATGCGTGCCTATTGCATTCGAGGAGTTCCCTCAATTTCCCTGGATCCCATCATCAGATCTGCACTTGAAATCGGACGTGTTAGGCTTTTGAATATTTCAAAATGTACAAAGAACGTAAAGACAAACCGGAAACTTCCCTTACATATGAATTTTACTAGGTAGAAAAACCTTAAATGTGTATAACTCGCAAACCACAAATTAACCGTATGTAAACTTACTTTAATTTACCGCCCTAGGTAATGAACTAATACAGGAATTGAAATGTCATGTCTTGTCACTTACGCCGCATGATCTCCGAAGACATTTCACATTAGTTACCGACGTCGGCCTTTTCAGTTCACATCCCCGAGCGACAGTTCTGGAGTTGCCTCACACCACACTCCGCGCTAAGCGAGTTACAATGGCGCGATTGACGTCTTTCATTTATTTTGATTTACTTCCCTTTTGTCGATTTTTGTCACGATACTGTTCATAGTTCAATTTGAGGCACGTTTGATCAAAGCGTTGCGCCCATAGTAAGCAACCACAAAGGTCACGGGAATCCGCTGGATGCGGGTGGCGTAGGAGCGGTTCATTGATGGCAGCCTTTGGGGGCGGCTTATGTCCAGCAGTGGACGTTTTGCGGCTTATATGAAGATGATATGTTTCGTTCCCCATTCTGGCACGTTAGCTGGACTCGGTGGTAAAGGAAGCGACACTTCTCTAATAAATAAATACCGTGCGACAATTCACACCAATTGATCTAGTCCCAAACTAGGCAAAGCCTTTACTATGGGTTACTAGACAACGGATAAACATACATATAATATTTTAATAAATAACAAGTTTCTGTTAAAACTATCATTTTTGAGGCAAGTTTTTATCGTGTACATATTTGTGCGCAGTCGCCAACTAATCGTCGAGGTGATTCTAGCGAGGTTTGTCATGAATAATTTAAGCGTTTCTGCAGTCACCTTGTGTCTTCATCATCAGATCAGCTGAATCCTACTAATATTATAAATACAAAAGTTTGGATGTTTGTTACTCAATCACGCTTGTATAAACAGCTCAACCGATTTGGATGAAATTTTGCACTGGAGTAAAATATAGGACAGTTAAGAATAGGGCGGAAGCTAGTGGTACCAATAATATTGCATTGTCACCTGACTTCAAGGGTGTACAAGCAAAAGTACATTGGTAAGTTTGTTTGAAAGCAATTGTCTGTTTTATCCAGCCAGGGATCGGAACCGGTTTTTTCAAAAATCCCCGAAGTACTCGTAGTTTAATATTTTGAATTATTTTAGGCTCTTAATGTAGGACTCTATCATGTAATCAGGTAACATTTTCGTATTCGTTAATTAGACTGCCCGATCAAAAATGATATCATAAAGTAAAGAACGAAATAGAACAAAAGAATACCAGTATCCGATCCCTGTATTCAGCAGCCACGGATGATTTTCTGATAATGGTCGGACTAATGAGCTTTTGATTAAATATAATAAACATATCTAAGTCAAGGCACTATTATACTATTCTGTGGTCAAGGCGTTTAATACTTTCGAACTCGAGATAAACCTCGCAAAACAAAAATAGTCGTGTATTTCTCCGTGTGGCAGCTCAATAGCTTAAACGATAGAGCCCCTTCCGATGTTCAAGCTTTATCTATATATACATTTTCAAGATGGCTTCACATCGACCACTTAGCACCCAACATGCCTTCTGCCAACAGATTGAATATGTCAAACGGATTGGCTCCACGCCAATACTACTAACAGCCGTCCCGTATATTCTATCTGAGGTTAGTTATAGTACCTATGCCTACCCTGGATAATTGGTAGATAAATAGCTACTGATTATCTACTGTTAGTATGATCAATATTTTGTTTAGAAATAGATGACAGATAGATTCTATCATTAGTTTGGTCAAACTAATTTAATGTTTCAGACAAAAAACCGGACAAGTGCGAGTTCAACTCGCGTGGTGAGGGTTCCGTATATAATACACAAAAATATTGAGAATTTTCCCGATACTTTGAATACTTAAACTTCTTATAGGTTTTTCTGTAATCTTTAGGCAAGGAACTATTTTCCATATTTTTTTCAGAATTTTAAGCCTAGTAGTTTCGGAGATAAGGGGGGAATGGTCAATTTTCGTCTTTTTCCTAAATTACTTCAAATCTGTTTTTGCTAAAATTATAAAAAAAATATATATCTGAGATGCATACAAGAACCCCCTTCATTTGATATTGTAACGGAATGGGCGTACTCGATAGCAGATTTCCGAATATAATTATTGACATAAGGAGAAAAAGTAGATGAACTTTTATTTCATACCCAATTCTGGAGAACTTATTTATAAATTAAAAACGAGAAGGAAATCTATTGAACTAGCGTTAATAAGGGTAAACAGTCAATATCTAAAACCAGGTTCAAAGAGAATAATGTTACTCAAGACATAGTTGTTCTTATTGTACCAATGACGCTTTTTGTACTTTTTGTTCCTTTTGTCCTCTTTGACCTGAAAGGCCGCGAGACCCGCAAATATTTGACTAATACTAGATTCAAATCTAAACCTTATTGTACCAATGACGCTTTTTGTACTTTTTGTTCCTTTTGTCCTCTTTGCCCTTTTGTCCTCGTTGCACTGAAAGACCGTTTTGGTCTCATTGCTATTTTGGTCCCGAGTTTAGGTTATAAAAGGAAATGGCGCAGTAGGAAGATGGCTATTCAAATCTCATCGCTCAGACTGTCAGTGTCTCTGGTTTACGGGTTCTAAAATTATTGGTGGGTGTTATAATTACTTATTGTATTGAAGTGGCCCGTCGTTATGGGGAATTCTTCCGCATAATGAAGGGTTACTTTAGTATAATTATAATTCAAGTTTTTGGGATTAAATTACTTACATAAAATATTAATTTTACTTTCATATACTTATATAAAAGCCAGAACACTGTCCAGGTTCAGTATACCTGAGGAGTTACGCCCGCCTTACGGTGTCAAATGGGCCTAATTCAGAGTCTTTTTGTTACCAGACTTGAGGGTGGTCTGGCGTCTACCTTTTTACCAACATAGGAGACGAAGCCTCTTCAGAGGCCCCTCACGTACCTCAGAATCGGCTGGCGGTGTAGACAAGGCGTAGTCATTCATGTGATCCGCACTGAGGGTTATCCTCGCTTGTTGAACCGTGCAGCTCTCTGAGGAGCGGTCTTCATTAAATATATTTATATATTCCTATCTATATACACAATAGGACGCCTTACTCTTCGTTTCCCTTATGTCTTCGGACCACGAAGAGGGGAGGCAAATACACAGGCTGCTAGGTTGCTCTCTTCAGTTTTGCCGACTGAACTATTTACAGATAGAATAGGGCATACATTCTTATTTCTTGAACTAAAGGTATGGTTCAAGGAATAAGCAGAGTAGGAATTTCCGGGGTAGTCGTAGGGTTAAAATCATACACTATATTAGGACATTGGGATTACTTGTCTAAATTATAGGTCTACTATTCTAATAATGGTTAACAAAGGTTTAAATTTCTAATATGGGTAACTGAATAGTGGGTGGGCAAAGTAGTGTTGAGTTCCGCATTTTATTGCATGAGAAACATTAATAAAGTATAACAATTATTTTGTTCAAGGGTTTATGGTTCTATTTATGATTGGGATAGCAGAATTATTTCAGAAAGATGAAGTGATTCTCGGCTTTATGGCAGGCTGAGCAGTCCATATAGTCCGACTAGGTATCTTATCATCATGAGTGGAATAATACTCTATATTTGGGGTACAATTTGGGTTAAATGTTTCACATGTAATGAACGGTTTCCCAGCATTACCTTACTACGTTCGTCGCTATAGATTGGTTGTAGGAGTTTGACCATATAAGCAAAGTAATAAACAATATATGTTTATCATAACAAAAAGAAGTCTGTAAGAGTTTGTTGGGTGTTTCTTCTCTATACAGAACGCTAGGTTGGAAACACTGGTAGCTTCATTCTCTGAGTCTTGAACTCTTAGGATAGCCAGGCAGGTAACTTGGATAAGATGCTCTGACCCCATCCTAAACAAGACGTAGCCTGTGTGAGTAAAAAATTACTACACAAACCGTCGATAGAACCTTTGTTCCAAAATTCATGTATTTAGGGTAGATTTCTAGTTCACGACAGGGTTAAATAAATAATCTTGATTATAATTAATTCTAAAAGCTACGTTCTTGTTCAATTGAGCATATAATAGGAGGTTGGGGAATTTCATCAATAAATAAAAAATATTTTAAACAATAAAATAACATACAACATAAGAATTCACTTGTCAAAATCCTTTTATGCAGTAATAGGAAAAATAGTAGTCGGAAGTAGCATTCAGATAGACTCATTTATATGATTAGACTAGCTTTATTTATTAAGGTAATGAGGAGTCCATAACTGTCGAGCTTTCGTAAAAGAACCTAGGGTTAATACGGTGCACAACAATACAGGGTTCCTACCACTAGCGATCACCATTGGCCATATTCTTCACGTATTTCTAAATAAAAGCACACAACAATAGTAGGTTTATTAAATAGAGAAGCAAGAACAATTTACAGTAGAGTCTTACGTTAGGGCTAAAATTACATTTCAATCGGTTTATTAGAATTGGTTCTTGCGTTGTTCTGCGTTCTTTCGTAAGGTTGCAGGGGTTCCTTCGGGGGGATGTTACAATTTGGTGCCGTAGTTGACCAGGATACGCGTGTGTATGTATGTGTGTGTGTTTTAGTATATCTTCAGTAGCCTCTCGTAGGCTACAATTTGTTGCCGGAAAATGGAAGTTAGCTTGACGGGATTGGACTCTTTATTATCTTCGCTAAACCATCTGCTAGGTACTCAGACAGGTCAGCTGCTAGTTCAGGATCTCATCTAAAAAAAAAAAAAACTTTATTATTTCCATAATATATCACATGTTTCTGGTGTAATTTTTAAGATATATTAAAAGTATAGAATCAGCGGGGCGAGAATATATAAATACATAAAATCATAGGCTCTGGGGGGCGTCCATACATAAATAATTGAAATCATAAAATGAGCCGGGGCGTAAGTGGTTATAAAATCAAAATTCATAATTGTAGTGTATTGTGTACGCCTATGAAACCTAATAGTCTTGTATAGGGATTATTTCTTAATATGATGGGGAGAAAGGAGTCAAAAAAAATACAGAGGGCCTAGAACAATAGAAAGAGGAACTGCACTTTGATATATTTAGCCACCATAGTAGAAAAAAAATTATCCGGCAATACTTATGAATTTTAATGAGGTGGGGGCGAGCCCTCGTCGCAATTAGAAACAAAATAAAATTTATTTCAAAATTATGAACACTTAAATCCAGAGGTTTCTGTCAAAAATTTCATTTTTTGATGTTGACTGTACAATTTTTGTTGCCGACTGTACTTTTCAGTGTTCCGTCATCGACTGCTCATTGTGACGATTCTAACGAGCCCAAACTCGATGGGGTTTCATCAGATAAGTGCTGGGTTCCCATGGCTACCTTTTGTCTCCGTCATCAGATCAGCATGATGGTGCCATAGTATTGAGTTGTCATCTGAACTGTACCTTTGCCCAAAATTTCAGCTCAATCGGTTGAGGATGTCTGTTTCAGAGTTGGGTAGTGGCATTCCACCCGAACAAACATACATACATACATAGTTACATACATACAGAGTTAGGTACATACATTGCAAAGGTAATAAAAAGTTTGTTGTTAAAGTGGCTAGTATATTAAAATTAATTTTGAAACCTACCTTGAAATGTCGGTGAAATAGGTGAAGGCTCGGGGTGATCTCATCTCCGTAGTGGTGGACGGGCACAGAAAATGAATTTCCTTTTAATACTTGAGCATTCTTAATGACAGTATGGTGCATCCATTGTTTTCCGGAATGTTAGTCATGGATGGGTTCTATTTCTTAGTGCTCCTTGCATTTATTAAGTAGTTAATTGTCAATAGCCTGAAATTAAAATTATTAAAGGAATAATTTTGCACTTGTTCATAAGCTTCTCAAGAAGGGTATAAAACTCCAGAAGTGAATATACAGTATAATGACTCTATTTTAATCAATAGTTCTCAAGTAATGCATAATAGTTGCTAAATGGGTAGATAAGAAAGTTTGTAATTCATTGCAAAAACTTCCAACTTTCGTGTTTAGGAATAACAATTTATTTACGTCCAAAGATACCACGACAAAGACAGTCGAATACTTGATTACATGGGCAGTATAAGTAGAAAGTATTAGGATAGCTAGAAAGTAATTTTCAAACATAAAATATAGGTATTACTAATATCTTAACTTACCGTAGTCATCTTCGTAGGTTACCGGAGTCATTGGCAATGCCAAGACGATGCTAAGTACAATATTTGTCGAAGTGCGTTCATGTAAACGATAGTACAACGTCCATTTACCGTGTTTTTATCAGATAAAAAGCAAATATAACTTATAAAAGTTAGAAGAAGAATTATTAAATCTAACGGCGGGACAACAATTTGCAAACGAACTGCCTTAGCTGTCAATGGCATCGTGTTTTGAAACTTCCACAGATCAGTTTTGCGAAAATTGTATCTTATAGTATTAATTTCATTTGGGCGATGCGAGATTTTTCCCCTAATATAATTTTATGATCTAAATGACTAAATATAAAAAAATATTAGATCATATCAGTAGACCACAGAGAATTTGTCGCGCCAATTTGGTGCAATATCAAAAACAAAAACCATAGATAGACATAGAGCGGGCATTACACACTTGACAACTTATCGCTGCTGATAAGTTGTGGGTGGGAAAAAGCGAATAAGAATAAATAAATATATACATTAAAATATACTTTTCCTACTAGCGTGGTGAGTTTGCGGGGTTAGTAGTACAGTTTAGCACCATTTAGGAAAATTAGAAACAAAAAGCTGACCGCGGAGCGGGGGCGAGTTTCGTCCGTGTGTCACCGACTCTGTCGCACTTCCTAGAATGAGTAACAGAGAGGGAGATGCATAGAAGAGGTTCGGTTTGGGTTCGCAGGCCGTCAGACGATACAGGACTTATGGTTATAGCAAGTAAGCTGAGAATTAAGTTGTTTTATTGCAAGCAAAGATAAAAAAAATTAAATTATATGGAGTAGAATTAATTATTTCAATATTAGTGAATTGAAAATGTAGTTCGTGTGAATACAGTTTAATGGAATTGCTGTGGATGCAAAAAGTTTATGGATTTCCGAACGTAGCAAACTTTACGTCAAAGATACGTCAGTGACATAACAAGTTTGACAGGTACAGACATGGACCTGAGATACTCAGAACAAGCTATGTTAATGATAGTGCCGCGTCCGAGCGAGATGGTGATATGCGAATCTCAATAGGTGTGACAGAGAGGGAAATATCATTCGTTGTAAAGAATTTAATTATTAAAGTACATTCGAAGTCGCTGCATCAGAAATGTCAAAATTAGGTTGACCTCTTGTTACGTATTGAGATTTAGTACTTAGGGATCAGGTTGTATTGGCGTATGGTAGTGAGACAGAAAGAGGCAGATTGGAGATTTACGTAATTAAATTCAATGGGATAAAGATTGAATAGTAAGTAGAAGTTTCAGTTTTTGGATTAATATTGAGATCCAAGATGGTGGACACCACTTTTTCATGAAAAATCGTCATGGGTATCGATTTCGACTAATTTGCGGTCGGAAATTTTGAATTTTGGGGTAATATTGAGATCCAAGATGGTGGACATGACTTTTTCTTGAAAAATCGTCATGGGTATCGATTTCGACTAATTTTGTGTCGGAAATTTAAAATTTTGGGCTAATATTGAGATCCAAGATGGCGGATACGATTTTTTTGTAAAAAATCGTCATGGGTATCGATTTCGACTAATTTTGTGTCGGAAATTTCAAATTTTGGGGTAATATTGAGATCCAAGATGGCGGATACGACTTTTTTGTAAAAAATCGTCATGGGTATCGATTTCGACTAATTTGCGGTCGGAAATTTCGAATTTTGGGGTATTATTGAAATCCAAGATGGTGGACACGACTTTTTCTTGAAAAATCGTCATGGGTATCGATTTCGACTAATTTGCTGTCGGAAATTTCAAATTTTGGGGTAATATTGAGATCCAAGATGGTGGACACGACTTTTTCATGAAAAATCGTCATGGGTATTGATTTCGACTATTTTGCGGTCGGAAATTTTGAATTTTGGGGTAATATTGAGATCCAAGATGGTGGTGGACACGACTTTTTCTTGAAAAATCGTCATGGGTATCGATTTCGACTAATTTGCGGCCGGAAATTTCGAATTTTGGGGTATTATTGAGATCCAAGATGGTGGACACGACTTTTTCTTGAAAAATCGTCATGGGTATCGATTTCGACTAATTTGCGGCCGGAAATTTCGAATTTTGGGGTATTATTGAGATCCAAGATGGTGGACACGACTTTTTCTTGAAAAATCGTCATGGGTATCGATTTTAACTAATTTGCCGTCGGAAATTTTGAATTTTGGGGAAATATGGGGATCCAAGATGGCGGACGTGACTTTTCTTTTGGGAATATCGACATGGGTAACGATTTCGACTAATTTACTGTCATAAATTTCAAATTTTGGATTAATGTACGGTCAAAAGATGGCAGTTTGAATCTTTTTGGGAAAAAGAATCATTATGGATATGAACTATGTTTATTTATGGGTATGAATTTAAAGGTGAAGCTATGTTTTATTTTTGCACTTACTTATCTTAGATATATCGCTGGCGAGTATGATCATTTTTTTAATGGGAATAATAATATTATGTGAGAAATTAAGGTCCAATAAGTTTCTAATTTATTTTGATACGATTACATCTCATAAGCTTTGGCTATCTGTAGCAATCGAACGAACGAGCGAATGAGGAAGGGTGCTTGTAAACTGAATCATAGTTCGAGAAAAGATGATTGATACACATGAAGGATGAAATTTGTGTGAAGATGTGAAGGAAGTCTTTGTAAAAATGGATTGGTACAGAGTGACAATAGCTGGAGTGTAATCAACTTGACCTAGATTTGTTGGTTTTGCCGGGGAACATTAAAAAAAAAAATAACACATTAAGTCCCTAAATACTTATCAGTAGGTTAAAATCGTGGAAACGATTCGACTCTTTGTATGGAGTAGTATTTAAGGACTTATACTACACACGCATTTTGACGAAAGGGTAAACACATCTCATGTTGGTTAAAATAAGTCAAAATAAGGGTAAATAATAATTGGGTCAGTGGGAATGTGTAAGAGTTTGATATAAACTAAAATCAAACATACAATTTTTGAATGAAATTACCTTGTAAGGTAAACAAAGATGACAGTTGGGATGCCAAGTAACCCCGTTGTCGATACATATATATATTTTCTTTATTCGACTTTTTGTGAGTTATTTAGTCAAGTCTTAATTGAGAGTTGGCTTATTTTATAAGACATGATACAAGCGCCAAGAAAACTGATTATTAATGACTGAGTCTGGGAGTACGGTTCGAGCTTATGCAATGGAGGATGAACTTCTTAGTACTTACACCAAACCGTTTTCTGCTTCATGGGGGGAGATTTTGCGGGATTTACTTATAGGAAGGACAATGTTTCCTAGGGTCAAAGATTGGACAAAGTAATCGCCGATCCGGGGTAAATCTTCTAAATCGGACCGCTAGGGTCTATCAGATTCACAACCTGGTACCTCTGAGTGAGACAGAAATCCTTGAGGAAAGGCGGTTCATTGGTCATTGTTGCGGTTCAAAGGTGCTGTGTTAACTGACGAAGTCATTGGTAGTCATTTAGTACTGGTATAAAGACACATCACGAGTTTAAACAAGGGAGGGATTGTCACTGACAAATCTAGGATCTAGAAATGAAGATTCTACATGCATGACCTAGGTCATACATTGCGAAATATTCATTGGGGCGAGCTGTAACGGAATGGGCGTACTCGATAGCAGATTTCCGAATATAATTATTGACATAAGGAGAAAAAGTAGATGAACTTTTATTTCATACCCAATTCTGGAGAACTTATTTATAAATTAAAAACGAGAAGGAAATCTATTGAACTAGCGTTAATAAGGGTAAACAGTCAATATCTAAAACCAGGTTCAAAGAGAATAATGTTACTCAAGACATAGTTGTTCTTATTGTACCAATGACGCTTTTTGTACTTTTTGTTCCTTTTGTCCTCTTTGACCTGAAAGGCCGCGAGACCCGCAAATATTTGACTAATACTAGATTCAAATCTAAACCTTATTGTACCAATGACGCTTTTTGTACTTTTTGTTCCTTTTGTCCTCTTTGCCCTTTTGTCCTCGTTGCACTGAAAGACCGTTTTGGTCTCATTGCTATTTTGGTCCCGAGTTTAGGTTATAAAAGGAAATGGCGCAGTAGGAAGATGGCTATTCAAATCTCATCGCTCAGACTGTCAGTGTCTCTGGTTTACGGGTTCTAAAATTATTGGTGGGTGTTATAATTACTTATTGTATTGAAGTGGCCCGTCGTTATGGGGAATTCTTCCGCATAATGAAGGGTTACTTTAGTATAATTATAATTCAAGTTTTTGGGATTAAATTACTTACATAAAATATTAATTTTACTTTCATATACTTATATAAAAGCCAGAACACTGTCCAGGTTCAGTATACCTGAGGAGTTACGCCCGCCTTACGGTGTCAAATGGGCCTAATTCAGAGTCTTTTTGTTACCAGACTTGAGGGTGGTCTGGCGTCTACCTTTTTACCAACATAGGAGACGAAGCCTCTTCAGAGGCCCCTCACGTACCTCAGAATCGGCTGGCGGTGTAGACAAGGCGTAGTCATTCATGTGATCCGCACTGAGGGTTATCCTCGCTTGTTGAACCGTGCAGCTCTCTGAGGAGCGGTCTTCATTAAATATATTTATATATTCCTATCTATATACACAATAGGACGCCTTACTCTTCGTTTCCCTTATGTCTTCGGACCACGAAGAGGGGAGGCAAATACACAGGCTGCTAGGTTGCTCTCTTCAGTTTTGCCGACTGAACTATTTACAGATAGAATAGGGCATACATTCTTATTTCTTGAACTAAAGGTATGGTTCAAGGAATAAGCAGAGTAGGAATTTCCGGGGTAGTCGTAGGGTTAAAATCATACACTATATTAGGACATTGGGATTACTTGTCTAAATTATAGGTCTACTATTCTAATAATGGTTAACAAAGGTTTAAATTTCTAATATGGGTAACTGAATAGTGGGTGGGCAAAGTAGTGTTGAGTTCCGCATTTTATTGCATGAGAAACATTAATAAAGTATAACAATTATTTTGTTCAAGGGTTTATGGTTCTATTTATGATTGGGATAGCAGAATTATTTCAGAAAGATGAAGTGATTCTCGGCTTTATGGCAGGCTGAGCAGTCCATATAGTCCGACTAGGTATCTTATCATCATGAGTGGAATAATACTCTATATTTGGGGTACAATTTGGGTTAAATGTTTCACATGTAATGAACGGTTTCCCAGCATTACCTTACTACGTTCGTCGCTATAGATTGGTTGTAGGAGTTTGACCATATAAGCAAAGTAATAAACAATATATGTTTATCATAACAAAAAGAAGTCTGTAAGAGTTTGTTGGGTGTTTCTTCTCTATACAGAACGCTAGGTTGGAAACACTGGTAGCTTCATTCTCTGAGTCTTGAACTCTTAGGATAGCCAGGCAGGTAACTTGGATAAGATGCTCTGACCCCATCCTAAACAAGACGTAGCCTGTGTGAGTAAAAAATTACTACACAAACCGTCGATAGAACCTTTGTTCCAAAATTCATGTATTTAGGGTAGATTTCTAGTTCACGACAGGGTTAAATAAATAATCTTGATTATAATTAATTCTAAAAGCTACGTTCTTGTTCAATTGAGCATATAATAGGAGGTTGGGGAATTTCATCAATAAATAAAAAATATTTTAAACAATAAAATAACATACAACATAAGAATTCACTTGTCAAAATCCTTTTATGCAGTAATAGGAAAAATAGTAGTCGGAAGTAGCATTCAGATAGACTCATTTATATGATTAGACTAGCTTTATTTATTAAGGTAATGAGGAGTCCATAACTGTCGAGCTTTCGTAAAAGAACCTAGGGTTAATACGGTGCACAACAATACAGGGTTCCTACCACTAGCGATCACCATTGGCCATATTCTTCACGTATTTCTAAATAAAAGCACACAACAATAGTAGGTTTATTAAATAGAGAAGCAAGAACAATTTACAGTAGAGTCTTACGTTAGGGCTAAAATTACATTTCAATCGGTTTATTAGAATTGGTTCTTGCGTTGTTCTGCGTTCTTTCGTAAGGTTGCAGGGGTTCCTTCGGGGGGATGTTACAATATGTCACACAATACAGTTTTCGAAACTTTAAAAAAAAAACCAGTTGACCCCCCAAAAGTGGCCCCCTTGTTCTGAATTCATTAATTTACTTTACGCGTTCATCTTTGGGTCACCAATTTAAATACGTGTACCAAATTTCAACTCAATCGGTGCAGTAGTTTTGGAGCAAATAGGCTGTGACAGACGGACAGACAGACAACCGAGTGATCCTATAAGGGTTCCGTTTTTTCCATTTGAGGTACCGGAACCCTAAAAATTCGTGTTTTCTCAGCAGCACGGCTATCACAAGACGGGGCGCGAGCTTTCTTGATTTTTCTCGCACTATCCGTCTCTCAGGTAGAGTGCGAGAAAATTCGAGAGAGCTCGCGCGCCTCCTTTAGAAGTCCTACATTGTTCCTCGTTTATTTTATTTTGGTTTTGTCTTTCACGTTTTCGCTCCTGAAATGCTAATTGCGGCAATATTACGTGAAGTTAGCCTTTTCCGCTACTTTTATTGCGTTTTTTTTGTTCGTAGGTATTATATTTACATATTTGATTAGCACCTTAGTTAACTTTTATGAGTTTACCCATGATTGCATTGCATACCTATAGCGTTATTCCATTAACTATTTAAAAATGAGTTAAGGTGTTTAGAATGTGTTCAGAATGACTGTACAATACTACTCATAAAACCCGGACTCGTTCGTTTGTCAGCCTGTTCGTGATAATTTATAAACATCTGAACTGATTTTTACAAATTTGCAGCTTTATTTAATGTTTTTTTTACATGAGTTTACACAGTATTGTGAGGTATTTAAAAGATAATTGAGGCTCAGGATATTGTCAATTTTTTTCAGAAAGGAATATATCATTTGTGGACGAAGAAGAAAATCCAAAGGAGGAAATAAAGGAAGTGGAAAACCAAACACGAGCCATTATTGAAAATAAGGTGCTTCCTATGTGTGATAAATTAGACAAACCAATACTATTATCTCAAACCAACAAATCTAAGTTAGAAACTGCAAGTCAGCGAATAGATAAAGGTAATTATGCTACAGACCTATCTAAGAAGTTGTCACTGTCCACTCGCGAGCAGTCCGTCTTGTGATAGCCGTGCAGGATAGGTAGCTAGATCGATTTTTCACCCCAAAAAGATAGTTGTAAAGCTCACCGAAATCGATAGCGATGGTTCTAACACCATTTTCAAACCCACATAAAAACAAACAAATAAGTACCCATACAAATATTGCTCGTTTACTAAGTATAGGGTAGGATACTATCGGCCACATTTTGACAGCGCTTCGCCCCACGCGCGGCATCCGTCTTCGTAAACACGTTGTTTATGAAGCACATAGCATTACGGTGATATACTAGCGCGGAGTAGGTTTATTGAAGAACTTCGGAAATTTGAAGTATTACTGACTAGGTATATGTTTGCAACGCCGAATGTTGTTGCTACTTATTACTGATATTTACAAACTCGTGTAAGTAAAAGCAAATAATGATTGATGTTACAAATTAAAGATTATGGTATTTTTATTGATAGTATTTAATAATTACTGAATTAATCCACAGTTTGAGGTGTTGGCCTATACATTTTTTGTGACTTTTGGAGCAATTGTCTCCGAATATATTCACTTAATCAAAAATATACTGTGAACATTTTCATTTTAAAGACGATCCATACGCAAACGCGATTAAGTTTCATTTAGTAAATATGATGAAAATATAAGGGTTCCGTTATTACCTATCATTTTGGCTACCGAACCCTAAAAATGTTTGCTTTTTATTCAAAACGCATAATTTTTATATATATTTTTGTAATAAGTTTATAATATGGCTGCTGAACAGTTTACTACAAGGTCAACGTACTAAGCTTTCCTGTTACTAGACACAAAAACACATTCACTATCTCGCAGACACACAAAGAATTCCCACGTCCAGATCTTTTATTGTCATGTCAGGATAATAAATTCACCAGCAAAAAGGTTAATTAAAATCGTAACGGGGCGTTTTTTCAAACAAACACTTCACTTTCTAGAATTATCTGATTTGAGATAAACTCGAAAAAACGCCCAAGTTCATAAATCGAAAAGATAAGCTAAGTGCGATTGAAACGGTCGAATCGTATTTTCTTTCGAATTGAATGGAATTGCAATTCTGAATTTATTTCTCGATATTGAAGCTTTTATTTCAAGATTTCTATTGTTTTGAGCTTCGGCTAAGTTGTGATATTCGATTATAGAAAGCTATTTCAATCAAAGTCTGAAAGCAAGTTTTATAGGATATTAGAAGATAAAATTTCTATCTTGAGTTAGGCCAGTCACCTGACACATTTTATGGGAATGAAATTGCGAGTGAAATTTGGTTTTAAAGTTAGTCACAGTCAATCTGACCTGCCGCCCACTACCCTCCCAGTTAAGTGACCAATAAATAAAATAAATATAAAATAAAATATTTTTATTAAGACCAACTTGGATCATGGTGTTAGTGACAATTATAATACTTATTAAACTAGTGTTAGTACCTTACATTACATTATTATTTTATTTTATTATTATTATTTATTTATGCGTGCATGTATCATACAGAAGTTGTACAAGTAGGTGTAGGCCATCTATCCTGTCCGCTGTCATGCTCAGAATGCTGTTGGAGCTAGCCCGCACTCTGCGCACCAGGGATGTGGCTCGCTTGCGCATAGTGGTGTAGAAGCAGTCTACCCGCGCTTCTGCAAACATCCGTGATGCGCTACAGAATCTGGGCAGCCCCATCAGCACCCTGAAAGCATTATTATACTGCACGCGCAGAGCGCTATACCGTTTATACGTGTAATCTGCCCACAGGCTGCCTGTGTAGAAGGTAGTGCAGTAGGCTTTAAAGAGACAAAGTTTCACTTCTTTTGAGCAGTTAGTATTTATAAGTCTTTCAATTACCACGTACATTTTAATTCATCCCTTCTTTACATGACGACTGTACATAGACATAATAAGTTATGCTACACTAGACACTCATACAATACAGAATATATAGTTAAATACCGGCATCACAAAATGTATTTCAGTAGACCACAATATAACAAAACAAGCTCATTCTCAATGACTTAGTACATGTAAATCATATCCATGAACACTGTCACTGATACTGCCACTTTACAGTTGCCTCCTGTATTTATGGTAGACGCGAACACAAATCATACAAATTTAGATCTATGATGATTTATGCATGTAGTTGCAAGAAGTTTGCATACACTGCGAGGATATTACGTTCGTAGTTGTTGATAACGTGCGTAGTTTGGTAAATATAGCACAATTGGGTACTTTTCTGGGTAAAAAATAATAATTCTATTTAGTCAGTTAGAGTATCAAAAACATTGGAGACGTATTTTTTATTTTGTCAATCAAAAAATGATGAAGATATAGCCCGTTAAAGTTACGCGTTATACTAAAAGTGTACCATAATGTGACGTCACGCGGAACTTTGACAGGCTATATCTTCATAATTTTTTCTATAAACAAAATGAAAAATATAAGTTCAATATTTTAAGATACTCTAACTGACGGACTGAATAGATTTTTTTAGGAAAATTTAAATTGAAGAATAAATCACTTTGACTTTGACTTTGACTTTGAAAGTAGCCATTTAAATACCTAGGGGCATATCGCGTGGGTTAATGTAGTCTATTGAAAGCTATTACTTATTTTAAGAGCAATGATTAAAGTACGTTGTGCGACCTGGAGCCTAGCATAGCGTAGCATGGTTGGCCCACGCGACAAGTGACAAGATAGCAGCGTCGTCTCGTTCTATCGAACGGTGTCAGCCAGTGACGCACGCTCTCGACAAGTGACAAGATAGCAGCGTCGTCTCGTTCTATCGAACGGTGTCAGCCAGTGACGCACGCTCTATCCTATCACCTATCGCGTGACAAGGCCAACCATGCTACGGCTCCAGCTATAATTATTTTCTTAAGAACGAGCGTGTATTAGAAGCCCGATGGGTCCAATGAGCCAATTTGAGGCATGTGTTTTTGCGCTCAGAGCCACATATACCGATCGAACGTGTCATATGAATGCACGTAAGTAATACAGTAATTCGACTCTTTTATAGACCTAGATAAATAAAGTTCCTAGATAGATGTTTATCTATGTTAGATGTCGGATAGGAAACCTAAACGATCTTAACATTACCGTTACGATTTCGGCCCCCGCCTCGCACGATTTACCGCGCTTCCCCTAAGCCTTTGTGATTGACAAGGTCCGACACAAATTCCTAGGTTCCTTGACAGCCTTAAATATTGCCAGCCTTTGGTAAAACTACTGTAGAAAATGGACCAAGACATGTTGATTGTTGAGGGGACTTAAACCAATTGTTTTTTTTTTTCATCATTATCATATCAGCCGAAAGGCGTCCACTGCTGGACATAGGCCTCCCCTAAAGAGTGCCAAATTGAGCGGTACAAGTCAAAGTGATTTATTCTTTAATTTAGGCATATTACATGCACCTATGAATGTCGATAAACTACCACCGGTTCGGAAAGAAAACCTCTGCCTCGAGAAGAAACGGCGTGAAAAACTCGTCGATGTGTCATTTTTTCAAAACAGTATACAATATATCATGTCAGCATTACATTGCTACAGTAGAAAGCCTATTTATTTTGCGATAGATTTCTAGTGCAGGATTTTATCGCTGCCAAATATCCATGATGTAATCGATCATCTTATAATATGCTTTTGAAATAAGTGTCTGTTTTAAGACAGATTTGAATTTAGAGTCTGTAAGTTCGGTAATGTGTTTTGGAATTTTATTGTAGAATTTTATACAATTTCCCAAGAACCCGAGCCACCCACATCCAGCGGACTCCCACGACCTTTACCAGGTCATCCATTAGTCCCCTGGGGGGCCTACCCACGCCGTGCCTTCCGGTACGTGGTCGCCACTCGAGAACCTTTCCGCCCCAATGGCCATCGGTTCTACGTGCAATGTGCCCCACCCACTGCCACTTAAGTTTAGTGATTTGGAGGGCTATATCGGTTACCTTGGTTCTGCTGCGGATAGCCTCATTTCTGAGGCGATCACGCAGAGAAACTCCCAACATAGCCCTCTCCATTGCTCTCTGGGTGACTTTGAGTCTTCTTATGAGGCCCATAGTAAGCGACCAAGTTTCAGTGCTATGTGTAAGAATTTTTTTTTCATAACAATTTTTAACAGCAGTGATAGGAGACTGAACAGTCAACTAACTCATCACCGACGTGTGCCGATTAATAGATTATTTAGAATACTTACGTATTGTTTACAAACACAATGGCATCCATCGCAACAAACTTTTTTAATTTAAACTAGGTATTTGGAATGACAAGACCCAGCATTTCAATGGGCAAGCTAGCAACTGTACTTACCTACGCTTAAACATTGTAAGTCACAAATGGCGAACAAAATCTCTGTTGAAGCGGGCACAGTCAAGTAAAATATATGTTTACAATTTTGCACCTTATACCAAGGTAATAAGGTGAAAAATGTGGACATCTTTGACTTCGACAGTGCACACAAAGAGGAAGCCGAAGCTGTAGTTCAAAGCACGTAAATAAGACATTACGAGAACGCTGCGGGCTTAACTTGAACCGTATTTAAAATAAAAGAACGTAATAAAAATTACAGCAAAGATTGCGTTTACGTCTTTAGAAAGAAGTGTTTAAAAACGAAATGAACAATTTCCTTACTCTTGTACCTACCGATGTGGGCTATTTCGAACACTTGCTATATTTGCTTGCTTTACTATATCGACATATACCGTCTAGGAGATATAAAATCAGATAAACCTCTGGTAGTAGGGTCCTCAGGAGCCGTAGCATGGTTGGCCTTATCACGCGACAAGTGACAAGATAACAGCGTCGTCTCGTTCTATCGAATGGTGTCAGCCAGTGACGCACGCTCTATCCTATCACCTATCGCGTGACAAGGCCAACCATGCTACGGGGCCAGTATTAAAACCCATTCTTCAAACTTAACAAACCTCAGCGAAGTAAAATGTCATAGTGACTGTTAAAGACAAACGCATATTTTTAGCGCATTTAAATAAAAGCTTGTTTTAAAAAAAGTTTTATTACTTTCAAATTTTTACTTTTTAGTCATCGCTGGAGCCGTAGCATGGTTGGCCTTATCACGCGATAGGTGATAGGATAGAGCGTGCGTCACTGGCTGAAACCGTTCGATAAAACGAGACGACGCTCCTATCTTGTCACTTGTCGCGTGATAAGGCCAACCATGCTACAGCTCCTGGACAGTTTTCTCAGTATATTGTCCGCCATATTGGTAAATCCATCCATAGTGACGTCACTTTATTTTTCAAGTTACTCTCAGCAATCCCTTTCATTTGATACCGATATTATAGGAGTGCATTAAAAATAACTAGCCCGCCACCTTGGGTGTTCCGCCATGTTGGATTTTTTGCCGACTGTACTTTTTTTTGCACACTCATCAAATGCTCATTGAGAGGATTGTAACGAGCCCAAACACGACGGGTTTATTTTGTGTAATTAAGGAGTTCCTACGGCCACCTTCCGTCTCCATCCTCAGACCAGGTTTATGGTACCATAGTATTGCATTGCAACATAATTGTACAAAATTTCAACTTGATTGGACTCCGGGAAATTGGTCAAATTTAACCTGCAAGATTCCACCCGAACAAACATTGTTACATACATACATACATACATTGTTACATACATTGCAAGTTAAATAAATACTTGTAATAATATTGTTTTTCACGGGTCCGGATATGTCTTCGGATCCGTGCGTGGATACTGTGAGTGTGAGCGACAGTCCAAAAGATCGCCTCATATTGCATATGAGAGTGTAGTAACGATGTTAAGTTGTGGTAAAGTGAGCCCTATGGCCACAAATGTCTAAGAGAAATAAATGAGTTATGAAACATATGTCTTTTAATAACCTGGTTAGGTAGGTAGGGCACCCATTGTATTATGTAAACGGCAATACACCTTAGTATGAGCCATAGTTAACTATCATATCAAGAAAAGATAGAAATGGCTTCACCATAGTGCAATGCACAAATAACAATTAATTCTAGTAAAGTCACTCCGAGGAGAGACGCCCTAATTTGAGGGAGAGACCTCAAAAAGAGGCAGTAAAATGTAGAAGCATCGAGACAGTATCTGGACCAAGTCCACTAAGGCGCCACTAAGGCAGCACGCTCATAATGTGAACTGTACTCGAATCAAATACAACTTGTACCTAAATGGTAAAAATATTAATTAATTGTTATTTAATTAGAATCAGTACATAGCTAGGGGCCATGTACCCAAATGTCATGTGCCTAAGTACATAAACACCGGAGATATAGAGAAAATTGTAACGCCATTTCCCAAGCGACTATATCTCGGTACATTACCGTAAAGACGACCGAGGGGCCAAGGGCGAGTCGGAACTCCTGATTGGTCAATAATCTCCATACTAATTTTGATAATGTAAATTCGTTCGCGCAATCGCGCTTATGGGAATTCGCGCTCTTGGCCATAGCGGCATAACTGTACGAGGTACAGTGAAGGTCAAAGTACCAAATTAGAGGTCATGAAAATACCTAACTATTTGAATTAAGTGTATGAGTGTGGGAACTCATGTTAAATAGTTATAAGACGTAATTACCCATTTGAATTGTAAAGTTAACAAGTAATTAAGGGTAATTAACTCCTATTTTGTAGTTATGTTCCGAATGTTTACGGACGCTATTTTTATATGTACTAGGAGTGTTCTTGTGTTTTTATGTACCGTTATTTTATCTAATAAGATTAATCCTGTTGGGAGAGAGGTTAATCAGATAGCCGAATTAGGCAAAAAAGGCGCGGCCTTGTTTTTAAGTAATGCGTAATTGTCATTAATTGGCTTAGAAAAGCAAAATGAACCTGGTCAGGCAACCCACTAGCTGCGGGTTTGAAACCGTATATAAGCCGGCCAGGATTCAGTGTAAATTTGTGTTCGCTCGACCCAAGTTTCTCCAAGTGTTTTAAGTCTACAAGTATCCAGTTCTACAAGTTCCAGTTCTACAAGTTCCAGTTCTACAAAGTTCCAGTTCTACAAGTTCCAGTTTTTACAAGTTCCAGTCAGTTTATTTTCAAGTGTTTTCAAGTTTAAATTCAGTTTTTTTCTCAGTCTTAACTTCATTCTTCGCCTTTGCAAGTCCGCCCACACAAATCGACCATTATAACAGACGTGTATCTGTTGGTCGCTCGGGTCCTTCGATCCGGATTATATGTGTCTGGGGGTCGTTGACCAGCAAGGACAGCGTGTAATCCGGTTGTTCGGCGCGTTCGTCGTTGACAACGTTAGCCAATTTTTAGGTTTGTCTGGGGGTCGTTGACCAAGGACAAGTGTGTAATGGGGGCACACAAATGGACGTCGCAGGCCGCCGGCCGCGAGTCCACGGGGCAAAAGGCCCGAAGGGGGAAGCACCCGAGGCGAGGGCGCCTAGAGGCCGCAAGCGGTTGCAGCGCCCCATCATCAGGACTGCACAGGGCAGTCCTAGTCGAGTGCAGCAGCAACAGCGCGGAGGTGAAGATCGACAGGAGCAGCTTCAGATCCCTCAACATCTTCGGGGCCCACTGCCGGGCCCCGACTCCAGAGCGGACACCACCGAGGGATCTGGAGAGCAGCACGGCGGAGCAATTGGGGCGGGAAATCGCCGCCATTTCCCGAGAAAGGGAAGAGATGGAGCAAATGATGGACGAGATGAAGAAAAGGTGGAACGAGAGACTGTTCGAGATAAAGACGAGACTGCGCCAGGGCATCTCAGAGGTAACAAGACAGGAAGAGTTGCTGGATCCAAGAGGACCGAGACCAGCAGACGCACCGCGCATCCCGTTCGAGGGGCCGGTGCCCACTTTTAACGCGACACACGCAGCGGCAGCGTGGGGGTCGCGAAGCGAGGAGAGCTCCGCCGTGCCAACCGCCATCACCACAGCAGATGAAACCGGAGGCGACCACGCCGCAGCCGCCTCCAGTATCTTGACCCCCGGACCAGTGGGGTCAATCGATACCACAGCGCGCAACAGCGCCGCACTCGCCACGCCCGCTGGGGTGGCCCCGACGGCGACGAGTAAGAAATCGGCGTGGGCAGCATGGCGCAAGAGTCGCATGCAGCACCCGCCGACTCCGCCGTCCAGCAAGCTGCGACCAGCAGCCACAAGGACCGTAATAGCACGGCCCTCCACCGCCTTGATCGAAGCCGCCTGCAAGAAGGCGAGAGAGAAAAAGAAGGAGAACCTATCGCTCAAGATATCGATACCGATCAAGGTGGTGGACCAAGATCGGGAAAACGTTTACATCCGGCCCGTCCGATACTTGGAGACGCAGGAGACGTCTCCACACAGGACGGGGAGCTGGTGGCTATGAAAAGCCGAAGTGAAATAAAAATAGTTTAAAGACAGTGAGTGAACAAGATAGTGAAAGTGAGTACAACAGTGCCGAAATAAAAGACATTAAGTGGTAAGTACTGTCGCTCAACCCTTGCACCAATGGTATGAGTCTGCGACTCATACCGGGCGGGGTATTGTGAGCGACAGTCCAAAAGATCGCCTCATATTGCATATGAGAGTGTAGTAACGATGTTAAGTTGTGGTAAAGTGAGCCCTATGGCCACAAATGTCTAAGAGAAATAAATGAGTTATGAAACATATGTCTTTTAATAACCTGGTTAGGTAGGTAGGGCACCCATTGTATTATGTAAACGGCAATACACCTTAGTATGAGCCATAGTTAACTATCATATCAAGAAAAGATAGAAATGGCTTCACCATAGTGCAATGCACAAATAACAATTAATTCTAGTAAAGTCACTCCGAGGAGAGACGCCCTAATTTGAGGGAGAGACCTCAAAAAGAGGCAGTAAAATGTAGAAGCATCGAGACAGTATCTGGACCAAGTCCACTAAGGCAGCACGCTCATAATGTGAACTGTACTCGAATCAAATACAACTTGTACCTAAATGGTAAAAATATTAATTAATTGTTATTTAATTAGAATCAGTACATAGCTAGGGGCCATGTACCCAAATGTCATGTGCCTAAGTACATAAACACCGGAGATATAGAGAAAATTGTAACGCCATTTCCCAAGCGACTATATCTCGATACATTACCGTAAAGACGACCGAGGGGCCAAGGGCGAGTCGGAACTCCTGATTGGTCAATAATCTCCATACTAATTTTGATAATGTAAATTCGTTCGCGCAATCGCGCTTATGGGAATTCGCGCTCTTGGCCATAGCGGCATAACTGTACGAGGTACAGTGAAGGTCAAAGTACCAAATTAGAGGTCATGAAAATACCTAACTATTTGAATTAAGTGTATGAGTGTGGGAACTCATGTTAAATAGTTATAAGACGTAATTACCCATTTGAATTGTAAAGTTAACAAGTAATTAAGGGTAATTAACTCCTATTTTGTAGTTATGTTCCGAATGTTTACGGACGCTATTTTTATATGTACTAGGAGTGTTCTTGTGTTTTTATGTACCGTTATTTTATCTAATAAGATTAATCCTGTTGGGAGAGAGGTTAATCAGATAGCCGAATTAGGCAAAAAAGGCGCGGCCTTGTTTTTAAGTAATGCGTAATTGTCATTAATTGGCTTAGAAAAGCAAAATGAACCTGGTCAGGCAGCCCACTAGCTGCGGGTTTGAAACCGTATATAAGCCGGCCAGGATTCAGTGTAAATTTGTGTTCGCTCAGCCCCACAAGTGGGAGCTCCTAGTAATAAGAGGAAAGTAGGGAAATTGTGATAGGGAAAGTATTAATCAGTAGTTTGTGTCTCTCTCTCTTTTTTAATTATACCATTCATTCAAGTTCAAAACAAGTATTATTTCATCTTCACCCCTTCCTTCAACAGTGCAGCTTAGTCTGCGGGATTAGTGCTCCCCTAGAGCACCTGCGCTATCGAAGCGTGTTCGGCCGTCTAGAAGCGCGCTGGTGCGGTTCACCCGCCGCGCCTTCTAGGTGCCCATTGTCAGGGGACTGTAGGGTCGCGAAGGTCGAGCTCTGACCTATCGCGCGTTGACCCCGTCGACGCTACGCGTCGTGCACAGTGAGTGTTGTGTGTCACGCCCTAGACAATTAAAATTTTCGAACGCTAACGCCGCCACGACTTTGGTCTTAAGCGACCTGTGGCAGCGTTTTATCTGTTCATTGCGCGGTCGAGACGCGCAACGCACTATGGTTAGTTGGGATCACGCGCAATGAATTAGAAAAAAACCGGTCAAGTGCGAGTCTGACTCGCGCACCGAGGGTTCCGTACGAAATATCATACAACACACCCGTCTTGCCCCACTCATTAATTTTGGAAAAATCTTAACAACGCATAGTGTAGTTAAGTCATGACTCATGCACGAGTCTACAGCGCCATTTATCGGTGCATATTGTTACTAACTTGCGCGACCAAGGAACTCGGTATGTACAGTAAGGGAAATGTATTCACGTACAGTCGCCCACACTCCTAAGTGACCATTCGTGAACCTTATGTCACTTGACATAAGGTTCACGAATGGTCACTTAGGAGTGTGAGCGACTGTACGACCGCAGAACCCTGTCGCAATTGACAGGCCGCCGTCACTGAAACTCGAGTGGTATGTCACCTTATTGCGATAGGGTTCTACGGTGGTAAGTTAATACATTTCCCTTACTGTATGTTGGTTTTTCAGCGATAATTCTTTATCAAGTGAATTAATTTCGATAATTCTTTTTTTATTTGCTAGAAGGTACTTTCAGAACACTTTCATACGAATTTGAAGGAAAAAAATTAAACACTTCTGTGTTTAATTTACAAACAAAATTAACATATGATTTTTGAAGAATAAAAAAAAATTACGCTAGATAGAGGTCTCGTTATACTTTTCCGGTAATATTCACGGTAATATTAATCATATATATTATTTTCAAATTTTTCGCTTGGTTAACTTCGGAGATAAGGGGGGGAATGGTATTTTTTTCAACATTTTTCTTTATAAATCAAAATTTTACCATTGTAGAAAAAAAAAGAAAAACTGTTTTAGAATGTACAATTCAAGCCCTTTCATATGATACCCCACTTGGCCTACTAACTAGATTTTGAATTTTTGCCCCCCCTCTTATCCGCCCTTTTTTATACAAATTAAAAGTATATATTAAAAAAAATCATTTTCCATACACGAAGATTAGCTTTGTTTACAACTATTCCAAATTTCAAATCGATAGCATTAGTAGTTCCTGAGATATTTGGCTTTGTGACAGACAGACAGACGGACGGAGTCGCACCATAAGGGTTCCGTTTTTACCTTTTTGGTCCGGAACCCTAAAAATGCCGCAGGTCGCTTAAGACCAAAGTCGTGGCCAAGGCGTGACGACAAGCCAACGACGCATACCTATATCCGCACCGCAGGTTCAACGCCAACGACTGATATACACTCAAGAGCAAAAGTTTTGGGTACAGTTTGTACTGAAATTCTATACAAAGTGTACCCGAAACTTTTGCTCTTGACTGTATGTGTCGAGGAGTCCAGAGGGATAGCAATAGCAAAGGTTTAACTCCGCACTAAATGTCTTGTTAACTTGGCGTGTGGTTGAGAAACTTTCCTCTTTCACAGAGAGCGTTGAAAAGATTCTCATCAAGTCTTTTTTCGGGTATACCCTCCACATTTTTATCGACTTTTGTAGGGTAGTGAACTATACACCCATATCACCGTTGACAACTTGCTGGGACGACAGTCGACCCGTGTCAAAACGGCAGAAATAAAGGTAAATAAACGATAATTTCAATGATCTAATTACCTAGGGAAATTACTGAAAAACATTTACTTCACCAAAGTTGGAAAACCTATATTAAATGTCGATCTTCCGGCGTCTAAGGGTCAATGGCCGGACTTTGATAAATGACGCCTTTTGTGCCACTCTATACTAAAAGTAGGCATAGATGGGTACTCTCCACAACCTCACATCTTGCTAGTCGAATTATTCAACTTCAAACTGTATGGTCCCGTGATAAGGTGCAGTTTCTTTTAAATACTGAAATGTGAGATACAACATTCCAAGAGTCGTGTGTTGGTATATTTATTGGAATCTGCCGTCTGCGTGAAAAATTGTTCTACATTCCTCAAGGAGTCAATTTTCTTGGATGCTTCCAATGTGAAAGTCAAATTTTCAAAGTGAAATTTGGACTCTAGGTAAATTATAAATAAGATTGAAACGGATCTTACCACGGTCCTATAATGGTCCAGCGATCGTGGTCAACGGTTGAACGGGAGTTTTTGTATGCACGTACAAAATATGGATTTCGACTTTTTCCGTGGACTGACCTGGTAAAGGCCGTGGGAGTCCGCTGGATGCGGGTGGCGAAGGACCAGTGATTGTGGCACTCTTTGGGGGAGGTCTGTGTCCAGCAGCGGAAGTCTTCCGGCTGATATGATGATGATGACGATGAAAATATATAAAAAATTGGTTATACAGTCTATGTCTTCCATACGAACCTAATGTTCAAGGGTTAATTAAACATGGCAAATATCGTGAGTTCACGGTCACGTCACTAGATTAACGATGTCGCATGTTGTCATTAAAACTACCTACTTACTTATTTAAAAATGTGAAATTAAATTGCAATTGCCCATAAAACACGGGCTTTACGCTAGTTTGCCTCGATCATGGTAAAAACCTCTAAAATGTATTTAGGTACTTTTCAACAAAAAATACAGCAACAAGATTACGATCCAAAGCCTCCGAAATCAACGTTCATTACTTACGTGAAACAGGAACTCGAAACGTAAAAAATGAATTGAATTACTTTCGGAATACCCTTGTTTTGTGGATGTGTGTCATGAGCAGATTCCGGGAAAGCCTTCAGGCGGGACTTGCGTAAATAATATTGTTGGGGGTAGGCAATGATGTAATGTAAAAAAGAGGTAGATAGGTTATAAGGTACGGATAGTTGGTAATCACTAAGATTTAAAATTGTTCTTTTCGCAAATGGTCTCACTTTTTTTAATGCTACAATTAGTAGGTAAGTAGTTTTAAGTTTAGCGCCTAAGTAAACTTGCAAAATAACTATCTTCTGGACGTTTTGGGTAACTGTAAATCCATAAGAATATAATTATAAATAAATAAATAAATAAGCGCTCCAAAAATGGTACATTAAAATTGAGTCATTTGCACCACCCTGCCTCAGTTTCGGGTCGTCAATGGAAACGTGTAAACGTGTCTCTGTCAGATTTGGAATTTCGTATAGACAACATAATATTATCTACCTCTTTTTTATATTACATCATTGGGGGCAGGGGTCTAAATGGATAGTATAAACCATCAAATTATTGTAATAAAGTATAACTTAAACAGTATTTCGCAAACGAAACAGCAATTTACTTGATTTTGCATACAATACAACGGTTAGTACAAATAACAGATGATTGTGACGTCATACTTTTATGTCAATTAGTATGAAGCGTTTTGAGCTGGCTGCCAGCGAGGTCAATCTTAATTTTGGGTATTTATGTTCTTTAACTGTAGTTGCGCCCATACAAACATTTGTTCCTGTCTAAAAACTCGTTTGAATGGCATTGTAAAAAAAATTCAGTCTTCATCCCTATTTTGCAACGCCTTGAGGTATCGAAATCATATTCAAATCGTCTTGGATCGAGCGATTCCTTTTGCGTAAGTGGATTGCCGGGTATGAAGCAGCGACGCAATTCAGATTCAAATCATTTGCCTATTCATAAACGTACATTTCATTTATACATGCCAATAAAAAAAATACACAGTGCTTAATATAAAGTAGTATTTAATTTAACAACACAATTATATTTAAATACGGTTGGTAAGAAATTGAAATGAGATTGGTATGTATCAATTAGTCCTCCGGAAACAAAACAAGCCGACGGACTAAGATGAAGCATCAGAGAGCTCCGCTTTTATTTCAAAATTTCTAGCAACAAGTTATAATAAGTAGCAATCAGTAGGTACATTTCGCTCAGCGTGCCTAATTAAGAATATATGAAGATGTTAATGTCAATTTAGAATGCAAATGTAATCTCTTGGTTCGAATGATATTTTCGGTGGATAGATTTCTTGTGCCTTCGCTCACCTGCACTCTACTATTTAACTTAGCAAAGTATAGTCTAACACCGATACTGTGCACCTATATCAAATTTCCTAAATTGCAAAACTTCCTGTGTACAAAGTTCTCAGTAATTTTATAACATTATCCTTCCAAAAGTAAATGTTTCCTTCAGGGAACTCGCTAAACGGAAACTTGCCTCGGCTTTTCTGGAAACTCTCAGTGAGAGTTTCTGGAAATTTCTCAGTATGTTCCGATCTCTTTCAAATGGAACAAGGACGCAACTTGCAGGTTCTGCCGGGAGACAGAGGAGACAGCAATGCACATTCTCTGCTCCTGCGGTCCACTTATGCACAAAAGAAGTACCTACCTAGGGCGGCACATCATGCACCCAGAAGAGGTACAACATGTCACCGCCAAAAAGAATCTGGAATTTCATGGAGGCCTTAACGGTACACTAAACAAAAAAAGGGCTGCCACAATAGATCACTTGCTGGTCGAAGCGGCATATTAAAGGCCCATAAATCAATAATAATAATATCTTTGAGAATACTGTGCAACTTGTACATTGCTAACCGACACTGACAGTCAAAATAATCCTAATACCTACACATGAGAACCACTGGTTTTTATTTCTTGAGACGCAAGCAGATGAGTTTTAGGATATTATCTATAAGTACGCCAATTTTTAGTTAGTTACCTAGGATTTCCTATCTCAATAAGTTCTAATTTTCCGTCTGGTATAGATGGAAGTCACTTTGGTACCTATAAAACTTAGGATTAGGATTAGGTGCCAAATCAGACTCACTAAGAAAATCGCTAAGACGATGATGATGAGTAAGGATTTCCTATCTTAAGCCTAAAATTCCTTCCTTTGTCATCTTCGTCGCGGACTAACAGATGGTAGACATTTAAGATGGCAGGGGCAGGGACTGAAAGCGGAGACACGCAACCCGTTCGTTACCCATTGCGAGCACTTCAAGACAGTGGAGCATAATGTCACGCTCTTTGAAACAATGTTGCGTGATGGCACCCTCACCTAAATCATTTTGAAAATTATGGAAAGTATTTTTCTGTGTAACACTTTTACAGCGATGATGAACAACAGATTTTTTTGAACATATGATGGCGGTAATCCAACGCACGCTCTGTCTGATGGTGGAAACAGTAATTTCGTGGAAGCTTGTAAATCCAGAGGAGCCACAAGAGTGTTTGCGGTTGTTTCTTGATTTGAGAGTTCTCTGTGGTGATAGCAAGGGACACATGCAGCTCTCTAATTCTCAACCGCCATTTGCGTTTTCATTTGGTGACCTCAATTATTTTCTTGTTAGTCGAATAAAACCGTCTTTCAACCTAGGACATAAATCGCCAATTCCGAAAAGAGAGGCTTATCCCCACTTACTCCTTAACAAGCAACACAGCAGGCCAGCTTTACGGTCAGGAATTCCATATAATTGTCTTTACGACCATATTTGTGAGTGATCGCGTTGAGGTGAGCTTAAAAGAAGTTACAGAATAGGGGGGCTGGTTTCCGTTTGAATACAAACGGCATGACAAAATTACATTATGCTAATTTTTGTCGCGCGACTCTGAAAATGTTATCTCTCTTCTCATTCAATCTGCAGAACAAGGATCTTGTTTACTTCGAGTAGCTTTTGGAAAGAAAGAAAGAATGTACATGTGTTTATTTAACCGATATGCACCAATATGGAACTCAGCATGGTTTTCAGGGCACCGAGCCGAATAAACAACAGCCGCAGAAAGAGAAATATTAAGTAATTTCTTTTGTTTTTTCGCTCCGTCGCCCAGCATTGGTTCTTCGGAAATTGTGTTCCGGAAACAATACGGAATTTTATTTCATTTGCGCTTCGGTAACGTGATGATTTTGTACACCGAGTTGTCCGACGAATAACGATATTACAATGTCTGTCTCTGTCTGACGTGTCAAAATGAATAGCGATACTAATATCTAAAATGGCTGTCCTTTTTTGACACGTTAGAACGAAGTCTAACTATAAATATAAAACAGTTTTAAAACAATACCTAAATGTTAGGGGATAATTCACACAATTCAACCTACAAAGTCCCGAACACACATAGTCGTACTTATAAAGATAAATAATTACTTTTTCACGCCACTGCTCGGAAATGTGGCAAAAGATGGTCAGAATTCAGGCTTCAAAGCTGGGGTTAGTTGGACGTCGCACGAACAGTCCATGTATGACTTCAAACTGTCCAACAATGTTATTGTAGGACAGTTTGAACAGCGATCGACCAATCACAGGGCCCCGCGCGCGGTCGCGCCGGCGTGCGCCCGCTCTCCTCCTCCTCCGCGCCGGGCGCGAGGCAAGCGAGCCTGTTTAGTATTATGATCTTCAATTAGATACTTAATTTTCATTTAAAATTATAAATTTTTGCAATTTCCTCACAGTAGGCATGAAAAGCACTGTGTTAAGCCTCGGGCGAAAGTGCAATAGCTGGATTCGTACTTTCTCGAACTAACTCGTCCATCTATTGCTTACTTTCTAGCCTCTTCAACAATGTACTAGAGTAGATCTCAGTAAAGTTGTGTGATTTCCAAGTTGCATTTTATTTAGCAAGCAGATAAAGATTAAGTAATAAGAATGCCTGCCTCTACGTAAAATCTCACAACTATTTACGTTGAAAGAGTTTTAAGACTTGTCCTAATTACAGATGCAATATTTTTTATGGGATATCAGTTCTTTTTGTAGGTTAATGTGTTATCAATACATACAAATTTATGAATACAGTTTCTAATAATATTTTTGCTTAGACTTTTTATGCAAATGTTATAGTTGTTTTGCCAACCGCAAATAACGTTTTCATACTTTTCTAGTACGTAATAGTGCGTACCTAGTAGTGGAAGAGTTTCGAGACTTGGCCTATTTTTTAAATGGAACGTTTTTATGGGGTACAGTTTTAAAGGTTACAGTCGCCTTAATCATGTAGGAAATATTGGAAATATCTACGACCTAACAGGAATAAATATTCGTGCGCATCACTCAAATAAATGCTCTTACTGGCAGGGCAACTAGCCTAAAGTGATCGTCATAATTCAATACCTTTCCTGTGTAACCCGTAAAAGATAATAAAACCTGAAATGGCCCGAGTCCCCTTGAAGTGCTCACGCAACTTTACGATGTTCCGTAAAATACTCCTACTTTGCCATCAGCGGGACCTTTGCCCAAAAAACAAATATTATAAAATATAACAACATGCTCACTATTTTGATTAAATATTAGCTTTACGTAGAAAAATAAGATAAGTGCCCGACTAGTACTCGACGAATATAATTTAACTAGCGAATAATAAACTAAGATTGATCACGACATCATTTTTAAGTTACTAAATGTTAGTGACTTCAATATTTCTTATCACAATTTCAAGACAAATAACATATTTATAAGTTATGAACATATTTGTTAAAACCAGTTGCCATCAATTGGGACAATGAGTTAAACCTTCAAGTCCCAATAAATGTCAGTCTGTCATTCATGACATTTGTACTGAAATGACATCTATTGGAACTGCCAGCATAACCGCCTGCCATTTACTCGTACATTCGGATTGATTACCTAATTCTTATATTATCAGGATTTTTTATAAGATCACTATATGAAACGAATTCCATATCAGTAACTTGAGTAAATACCTCGTCTCCCAAACCGTATGAAACTGTTTAATACATCTTAAATGAGAATAATATCGTGATTCAAATAAGTATTTTCTGTTGACATGTCGGGCACTAGTACTTCTACCTTATATCCGTATTAAAATAAGTTAACATTGTTATGGTGAGCGTATGTATGCGTTATCTTAAATTAACTAAATACAATTTATAGACATGCATAACGTTTTACATTTAACTTTAGTCTTACTATACAAAAATAAAAATCTGTAAAGCACATGTATTTTAACTTTTAATGTATTCGGTGGGTAAACTTAAATTGGTAGGTAGACAAAGATCGCAAACAAATGCATCGATTTTGTCTCTTGTGTACGTCTCTACTTTTTAAGTATCTATTATTATTGTATGTGTGTGTTTAGTCTCTTTTTTCAGGAAATACCCGAGTTCGTGATTTTGATTAATCATGGTATGTCTACCCTCTTTAATGTATACAGCGCAAAGCTGGATACTTGATCTTGTATTGGCAGAATTGGCAATGGTAATTTTATATTTCCAGTATTATTTATGTTCAGTTTATAACGATTTTTTTAAAATGCACTCATATAGTAAATCCAATTCTACTGCAGAATGGGTACCTTGCTTTAGTCTTGTTTACATATACCAAATTAAACACAAAAATATTGTCAAGATGGCGTCAATGGAACCCGCCCGAAAATGACATTTAAACTTTTTAAACGTTTTCGTCGAAGCTAAAGCAAGTTGCCTATTCTGCAGTAGAAATGAATTTGCTATGAATGCATTTTTAAAAAATCGTTGAAATATTTAATATAAATGATACCTACGAAAAATATAGGTAAGATTATCAGCGTGTTCCTCTTTTTGAGTAGAATACAATGAGCTAATAGAACTAAGGGCTAAAAGTTATGAAATGTTGTCAATTGTGCTCGAGTTGCACGGTCGCCATAAACAAACAAAAAAAACCGGACAAGTGCAAGTTCAAATCGCGTGGTGAGGGTTCCGTAAAATTCCTATTCTCTAAGCATTAGGCGCAAGGAACTATTTTCTATATTTTTTTCAGAATTTTAAGCCTAGTAGTTTCGGTGTAAGGGGGGGGAATGGTCAATTTTCGTCTTTTTTCCTAAATTACTTCAAATCTATTTATGTTAAAATTATAAAAAAAAAAATCTGAGAAGCTTGCAACAACTTCTTTCATTTGATATGTCACACAATACAGTTTGCGAAACTTTTTTTTTTAATTTTCAAGTTTACCCCCCAAAAGTGGCCCCCTTGTTCAGAATTCATTAATTTGCTTTACGCGTACATCTTTGGGTCACCAATTTACATATGTGTACCAAATTTCAACTCAATCGGTCCAGTAGTTTCGGAGCAAATCGGCTGTGACAGACGGACAGACAGACAACCGAGTGCACGGTCGCCATAAAAAATAAAAGTGAAGTGAAGTACTTAATCGCTTGTAAAACATTATTGATTAAAAGATTGGCAACGCGCAATTTTGCCAGTTATCATCCAAATTGGCGATATGATATAATTAAGGGTCGGTTGTTTCAAACAACTGTTTGCGCGTCCGTTAAAATCCGATTAGTATGGGAAGTTTGTCGGTTTGCTATGGTATGACAGCAGCCGCCGCCATAATTTAAGAGCCCTCTAACATTTGAGCTATAAGCCAATTCGCAATTTTTACGCGACGTTGCCATTCCGCTCGCGCTATCATTTGTCTCACGTCTTACTCGCTGCAATGTGAAAGACGACGAAATAGTGTTGATCCAGCGCTGAAGCCATTAGTGAGGACACAGTATGCCATGTATGGGAATGAGAATACAAACGTATTGTAGGTATTGTTATATAATTAAGTGTTTAATTAATCCATACTTCCATATTCATACTAATATTATAAATGGGAAAGTGAATGTGTGTGTTTGTTTGTCCATCTTTCACGGCAAAACGGGGCGACAAATTGACGTGATTTTTTAAGCGGAGATAGTTGAAGGGCTGGAGAGTGACATAGGCTAATGTTTGTCTCTTTCTAACCCCCCACTTCCCTAAAATGGGGGTTGGAAGTTTGTATGGAGCATTCCGCAATTTTCAAGGTAGAAAGCTAAAAATTGGTATGCGGACTATTTGTGACTAACAAAAAAATCGTGAATCATTTTTTTTTGGAAATCTGCACCCAACCCCTTAAAAGAGGGGATGAAATTTTATATGGGGGTCCAGATATGTAGAGTCGATATGTAGAGTCGATATGTAGATTCGATATGTAGAGTCGATATGTAGAGTCGATATATAGAGTCGATATATAGAGTCGATATGTAGATTCGATATGTAGAGTCGATATGTAGAGTCGATATGTATAGTCGATACGTAGAGTCGATATGTAGAGTCGATATGTAGAGTCGATATGTAGAGTCGATATGTATAGTCAACATGTAGAGTCGATATGTAGATTTGATATTTATTTATTTGAAGATATGTATACATGCCCTTACAGAACTATTCCAATTCGACATGACACTTAAAATTAACATATACAACAAAGTTATTTATAACAAATAACAATCAGGTACAATTATTGTTACCAATTACAGTTTCACGGTTGTAGGCCTCGCATCCATCATCTCACAGAATCTGAGGCATTCTTTTCTCACAGACGCCCATCGCCACGCAAACAGGTCGCACTCGGGTGCTGATGCCAAGAGAGCATTCAAGTGTGTGAGGGCACGGAGCAGCGGAGAGTTCAGGCGCGACACGGTGCGTCCCGCTGGCAAAGCCAACAGATCGCGTCGCCGCTGCCTGAGGGCTATCCTGGGGATGTCTGGAACATGCAGTCGCACAACTCGACTCACCAATTCTGGACAGTCCGAATCACCGCGCAGGGTCTGACACGCAAACGTCAATAAGCGATATGTAGAGTATATGTTCGATATGTAGAGTCTATATAAAGTCAATCTAAATAATTATATAAAAGAAGAAACTGGCTTCGTCCGCGTACTAAAAGTAATTTTAACCGTCTACAAAAAAGGTGCATCTCAGTTTGACCCGTATGACAATTTAATTGCAATTTGGCACAAATACTTTCAAGAATGTTCATGTCCACCATGTTAAATTACAAAATCGATGCCATTTTCGTAATTAACGTCCCAAAAAACCATAAAAACGACACCCATATTGATATTTAGACACAACCCCATCGCACCCCAATAGGGAGATGGTATTTCACGTCCGCCACGTTGGATTTAAAAATAGTTGTTGTTGTTTTCGTAATCAGCGACCAGCGACCAGATAAACGATAGAAACAATACTCATGTTGATTTTCAGACATTGTCCCATTTCCCCCTTTTAGGGGTTGAATTCCAAAAAAACCTGAAACACGTATTTACTCATTTATTGTTAGAAATACTCCTGTGAAGTTTCGAATCAAATAAACTTACTTATTTTGTGTCCCCATACAAACTTTGGACCCACATATCACCCGCTTAGGGGGAAAATTTAAAAAAATATTTCTTAGTGCACTCTTAGACCTTATAAGGAACCTACGTGCCAAATTTGGAATCTCTAGATCCAGCAGTTTGAGCTGTGCGGTGATGTCAGTCAGTCAGTTTCTTCTTTTATATATTTAGATCGACTCTACATATCGACTCTACATATCGACTCTACATATCGACTCTACGTATCGACTCTACATGTCGACTCTACATGTCTACTCTACATGTCGACTACAAGTCAACTCTACATATCCACTCTACATATCAACTCTACATATCGACTCTACATATAGACTCTACATATCGACTCTACATATCAACTCTACATATCGACTCTACATATCGACTCTACATATAGACTCTACATATCGACTCTACATATCTGGACCCCCATCTAAAATTTCAACCCCTCTTTTAAGAAGTCGGGTGCAGATTTCCAAAAAAAAAGTTATGCACGATTTTTTGTTAGTCACAAAATAGTCCGCATACCAAATTTTAGCTTTCTACCTTGAATGGATTTCTACTTGGAATGCTTAATACAAACTTCCACCCCCCATTTTAGGGAAGTGGGGGGTTAGAAAGAGCCAAAAAGTAGCCTATGTCACTCTCCATCCCTTCAACTATCTCCACTTAAAAAATCACGTCAATTCGTCGCTCCGTTTTGCCGTGAAAGACGGACAAACAAACACACACATACACTTTCCCATTTATAATATTAAGTATGGATTCCAGAGGGTCAATCACGTAACGCATTGTACGTGCGTCAGGTAGACCTAAATTTCACATTTTATATGGAAAAATGACAGTTAAATCTATCTAACGCGCGTAAGAAATGTTACGTGATCGACCCACAGGCTATAAACTATCTTAGTGCAAAATTCCATCCAAATCGGTTGAGACGTTTAAGCGTGATTGAGTAACAAACATCTAAACCTCCAAACTTTCGCATTTGTAATATTATAGTAGATTACGAGAACAATATTCCTTTGCTATTCCGCTAAAAAACGTGCAGGTCGATCAGCGGAGATCAAATGTAACTAATTGCGTATAAACATGCAAATAATTACAGCAAACCACCACCAATAATGAAAAAACCTCGACACGTGTTTCGCCTCTCTACGAGGCATCATCAGGAGATGCAGGCAGGAGATGTTGCTTGCGCCACGTCCACTGAGCAACGCACGTGGCGCAAGCAACATCTCCTGCCTGCATCTCCTGATGATGCCTCGTAGAGAGGCGAAACACGTGTCGAGGTTTTTTCATTATTGGTGGTGGTTTGCTGTAATTATTTGCATGTTTATACGCAATTAGTTACATTTGATCTCCGCTGATCGACCTGCACGTTTTTTAGCGGAATAGCAAAGGAATATTGTTCTCGTAATATATCATGAATTTCCGCAAAGTAACGCCTGATTCAATAAATTATATTATAGTAGGATAATAATATTTATTTACTGAAAATATCATTATTATCAGTGCATATAAAACCATCGGGCAGGCCGTACACTCGTTTACCGCCGTCATGGTAGATATAAAAAAGTTAGGATTGACATCCATAACAATTATGCAATTTGTATAAAGCAATCAATTAAGGAAAAACAGTTAAACATAAAGATTATTATAACACCAATCTTAGATACTTCCACTTCCAACAAACAACGATCAAGTCGATACTATCGTCCTATACGCGCACACATTAACAATGTTTCATGCCGCTACACACCGTCCGACGCACACTAGCATGAATGTCACGCATAGCGACGTTGCTAGCTGTGCGGAGCCGACGAACATAGGTCCTACCTCGACGAGCGCTGGCGCGGGTCTGAGCGTTAGGCAGCGCGTGGCCGCCGTAGTCATGTAAAATGAGGTATTGTTTAATAATTCGTCGAAAATAAATCGTGGTGATTTAAATCCACTTAATAAATGTTTCGTAATAAACAGATACTGGAGATCATTTTGGTATCAGAATTACGTTAAGATAATGCAGGGATTTTGAGAAATCATGACTTGATTTTGACCGTTTTCGGTGCAAAATGTAATTCATTTCAGATTTTTTTTCTCAGCCCATGGCTCATAAAAAATTATCTTTCAATTACTTTGATTAAACTACAGGGTATTTGTGATTGTAACAGATTTTTTTTTGTGCATACTATTTAACTGATTTGACCAATTATCACTCCGAAATGAGGTCTCTCACGAGATTTAGCTGAAACATGCCGCTGCAGAAAATTCATTACTAAATCAGTAAAAAGATTATCGGTCAATTGTCATGCTGATATTGTAAAGGAGAAATCAAACTATCTTCACCAACTAGTTGTTATTAAGAAAAACGAATGGAAGGTATGTAATTTTGACGATAAAAACTTACAATTACGCGTGTTTTTTGTTATAGTCCTCTTAACGTCTACCGGCCTGCAAAGTGTAGTTAATGCAACCCGCCCTAATACCGGTAGCTTTGAACCCGCAATGTTCTGAACGTTTTTCATTATAATTCGTATTTATTGCTATTCGAGCGTTTATCAAAAAAAGTGTACATTAACTTTTTTTTTCAGAATTCGATTTTTTTGGGTTTTTCTTACTCAGAATCGTTGATACTATCGATCCTCATACAAGAAAAAAATTGTCCAAAATATTCCATTCCAGGTCGTCACACTTTTGTATGCAGTCTTTTTAGGGTTCCGTAGCCAAAATGGCAAAAACGGAACCCTTATAGTTTCGTCATGTCCGTCTGTCCGTCTGTCCGTCTGTCCGTCTGTCCGTCTGTCCGTCTGTCCGTCTGTCCGTATGTCACAGGCATTTTACTCGAAAACTATAAGGTGTATTTGAGTAAAATTTTGAGGATAGGTGTATTTTAATAGCCGCTACATAGTTTTGTAATTAAAATGACAAAAAAAAATTTTTTTAGGGGTGCACTCCATACATAAAACTAAAAGTCAAAATTATTTTTTTCATTGTGACCCCCCGTGTGGCACACCAATCGATAGGTCTTTCAAAATAAATATAAGGTTTCTTTGCATTTTTTTTGATTAAGTGAATAGGGTCGGATATAATCGCCCCGAAAGTCACTAAAATTCTGTCCCCCCCCCTCTAATTTTTGAACGGTGTATTTTAAAAATATGGAAAAATTCATGAACATAGGGCTTATTAATTTCATTCACCGAAAATTGTTTTGAACAAGATCGGTTCAGAGGTCTTCGAGATATTGCTGAAAAACTGCCTTCCTCAAAGAAAAGGACGTAAGTGCCGTAAAATTTCTGTGACGATACGACCTTTTTAATAGGCACGGAACCCTTCGTTTTGCGTGGTCCGACACGCACTTGGCCGGTTTTTATTTATATGGTCGTGACGCACTGGAAGAAAAAACTTACATAGTAAAACTTTCGACACTTTTTTTCCTGTATGAGGATCGATAGTATCAACGATTCTGAATAAGAAAAACAAAAAAAATCGAAATCTGAAAAAAAAAGTTAATGCACTTACAATTTTTTTGAAAAACGCTCATTTGGCAGTTACACCAATGCCTGTACTGGACCAATCCTGTAACGTGTATCCAGGGAACAAGGTTTAAAATAAGTACACACATCTATAGATTTAAGTACACCAAAGTGGAAGCCTTCGCCGAGTTTTAATTAACGTTTAATCCGGCTTTAACACAAAACTCGTTTAATGAAGACATTTATTTTATTGCAGGATTTGCCGAAATATTAACGTAACTTCATGTAACTTCCGATGAGGTCAATTAAAAGTTTGGAGGTTATTTCAAGTAATCAAACGACGTTCTTTGATTAATCTAAATTATGGGTATGATAAGTGGGTAGTACAGTAGCTTGCCTTCGTGTCGTCAGTCGAATCAGCACTGATTCTTCAATTCAACAGCGCAGTAGCGCGCAAACATTTTAACCCTTTTCTTGGCAAAAAAATATGAAGAATTTGAGTGCTTTCTTACTGGCGCGGGATGCATTGATAGGTACTGCAAACGCGCCGCTCGGCTTCCGCGCATGATTAGGTACGGCTGTAGAAATCTGCGTGGCGGCAGCAAGCTGATATGCTCACATCAAAGTATACAGCGTGTGACTTTCATAAGAACATTTATTTTAAGGAACGATAGCTTTCAGTGCTGTGAACCTTTTTATCGAAAAAATATAACAATTACCTTTTCTAATGGAGAGTTATTAATTTTTTAAATTTTCTCGAGCAGCAATGTACTGCTAACATTCACTTGACGTTTCAGAGAGGCAGAGCTAGTTACTGTCAGTTGTTAGCTTTGTTACCAATACATTGCGGGCCGAATTAATTTGTATGAAAAAAAATAACCTTTTTTTTTAAACTAGAGATACCAATTTACGTTCATTAGGGCTTATACTTTCAGGCCTTAAAATAAATGTTCTTATGAAAGTCACACGCTGTAGAAGCCTAAACTAAATCCCGACTACAGTTTTTTTTTTTTCATTCAAATGGAAGCCTATGTCACCCGGAGCAATTTCGAATGGATTGATATCAACATCGTTTCAGTATCTTAAACGCTACCGTGGAACACACGTCAATACAAACACCCTGGCTCTGCCGTAATCCGTAATAGTCGGGCCAAGATACCGCATCAGGAAGTATTAGTCGCCCAACGTCAGTATAGGAATACGATCAAAATTATAGGTATACATTTTTATATATGTTATCCGCTAAAATAGTCTTAACAGAATACAAACATCTTTGCAACAAAGTTGGTCACAACTCGAAAAAGCACCCTTAAGGTAAATAAACTTTATCGGGCTATTACCGAAACCGTAATAAATAAAACTGTTCCGTCCCATAGTAACAAAGTAATTTTCATCACACTTGCTCGAAAATGGTGTTATTATACGCAAGCGTACTGAGCTGTAATGGGCTATATTACGCCCATGGGCGTTATGGTTTTTTTTTTAAATAATAGAACCCTCTGATTGGCTTAAGCAAATCTGGTTGCTGTGTGATTGGTTGAATAAAAAAATCTAGTTGGTCACGACGCCCCGCCCCGCAAGAATACTGCTCTGTGATTGGTTGAAATATTGAACTGCGCGCTCTACTAGCACTGATCTGGAAGTGAAGTTGTCAATTTTTGATTGGTGCTGCTGTATGAAACTTACATTTTTCTGTCTTTTGTTGTTATTTATTTCCTCGCAAATGTGATGAAAAACATTGTGTATAACACGGGCGTAAGAATATTGCAAACTCGAGTCATCAAAAGCCCTCCGCCTTCGGCGTCGGGCTTCTGATACACTCTCGTTAGCAATATTCCACTTACGGCCCTCGTTAAACAATGTACTATTACGTAATATAATCAGCTATGCATATTGCGGCAAGCTATATTCAAGCACTTTGCTGTATTAAAATGTCCCTAGGGAAAACAAACCCGGCGGCTAAATTCAAGCTGGAATGGGTATTTGACACGGGAAAAATTGGGCCGAGGGTGATAATGGAACTTAATGAAATTGTTAGTCCGCTCTCGGTCCGTGCTTTGCGCTTTTGTGCGTTATTTTTAGCTGGTGATTCAGTTATTTCGACGGGTAAGGCAAGGCATTCTCCATACTAACGTTGTGCAAGTTTTTTTTCGTCGGTTTTGGCACTACAGAATATTCGTTTTTTTTGCTTGTTCATATTGAATTTACGCAGCACATGATGTTAAAATTTTGTTAGATATAAAAATAATGAAAATTAAAAAAATATAAAAAAGTATAAAAATAAAAAATAATAACATCAGTGAATAGCTAACAGAAAAATATGTATACTGACCTAAAAATTATATTTATAGCCCAAACACAAACGAAGAAAAACCTGCACAAAATTTGTATGGAGAAGGCTTGCCCTACCCGTCCTCTTAAGAGAGTTTGATAGTCAATTCAACTGTACAAGAATGTAAGTAATTTCATGATTGTTTTAATCAATTTTATCATTTAATTTATACTTTTTTACTAATATTATAAAGAGGAAAAGTCTGTGAGATTGTAAGCTTTGTAAGTTTGGATGTAAGGATTAAAAAATTCTTTCACCACTTGTTGAACGCACTTTCTGGATGGTTATAGGTTATATTTGACGACCGGTTAGGCTAGTGGGTAGCGACGCTGCCTGCCAAGCTGGAGGTCCTGGGTTCGAATCCCGGTAAGGGCAAATATTTGTGTGGTGAGCACTTATTTGATTCTGTCTTGGATGTTTTCTATGTACCTACTTAAATATTTATATCTATTAAGTATATCCTCGTCTAGTACCCATAACACAAGCCTATTGAGCTTACTATGGGGCTGGCTCGATTTATGTAAGATTGTCCCCTAATATTTATTTATTTTATTTATATTTTTATGCCGCGGATTTGCCGGCATTCTTTATTTCTTTGCAATACGCGGGCGAAGCCGCGCGGGCTAGCTGCCCTCAAATAAACTCCTTGTTAGCCACAATTTTGCCTAGAACAATGGCGCCAACTCTATGTTGATCTGATGATGAAATCAGAAGTTGGCCGTAGCAGGTCCTAAACTACACAACGTAAACTCGTCAGGTTTTGGGTTCATTACAACCCTCTCAATGCGTAATTGATGTGATGACTGTGACAAAAAGTCGTCAAAATAAAAATGGTTGTCTGTAAAGTCGGTTTATGGACGATAATTTTGCGTGATAACGTCATAAGAAAACATTGATGAAAAATTGCATAACACGTATTTACTCATTTATCGTTAGGAAGTTTTGAATAAAATGGTCGATCTAATCTTGTTTCCCCGTACAAACTGGACCCCCATTTCACCCCCTTAGAGGGTGAATTTTGAAAAATCCATTCTTAGTGCACCCCTAGACCTTATAAGGAGCCTACGTGCCAAATTTGGAATCTCTAGAACCAGCAGTTTGGGCTGTGCATTGATTATATGAGTCAACTTTTTAAGACGTCGATTTATAAGACGTTATCACGTCAAAAAGTTATTATTTTTGCCAGAAAACTATTTCTTTATACCTGTGTCTCTACTCCAGTCAAACGAATCAAGATCTCACAATGCAAGTACAGTAATGAACATAAAACATATCCGTCTTGAAAACCACCAATAAAATATAATTTAACGAGTATTGCTTATACTGGTCACGAAGATATGGGTCACATTTTGGCAAATAACATGCAAATGTTGGCTGTATCGTGGTCATATTTATGTCGTAAAAAATGTCCCTGGAGAAATATGGGAGTGAAAGGTCATGAAACTATGCCCTACTGAGCTTCTTGATCTAAATAAAGTATTTATTTCGTTCGTAATTGTTTTTCAAATTACTTATAATGGAGATGATATTCAAATGGAGTATTGATCGGTTTTGCTCGGCGAATGTAGCCATCAAAATGGCAAGCAGACGAAATATATATGAGCACTTGACTTTGACCTTTTATGATTTTGTCGATTCGTTGTGTTGGTGGTTAGAGACGAACGCGGGTCGCTCACTGTCATCACGACACACCCTCGGGAGCTCTGGCGACCTGACTCACCACCAGGGACACAACACCACATGCCTCCTGAGCGAGTAGTGGCGTTATTATGGCTAGGCTCTTCTGTAAGGTGGAGGTACTGATACGACACGACACACGCACGACACCAGCTTTTTCCTTTATTTGGTGCCCTACTGACCTTGTTGATCTAAATAGTGTATTTATTTCGTTCTTAATTGTTTTTCAAGTTACTGACAATGGAAATGGTATTCATATGGTAAACATTTGATTCGGCGAATATAGCCATCAAAATGGCAAGCAGACGAAATAGCCTATGAGCACTTGACTTTGATCTTTTATTTTTTGAGGATTCGTTGTGTTGATGGCTAGAGACGAACGCGGGTCGCTCACTTTCAACACGACACACTCTCTGGAGCGCTGGCGACCTGACTCACCACCAGGGACACAACACCATATGCCTACAGAGCGAGTAGTGGCGTAATTATGGCTACGCTCTTCTCTAAGGTGGAGGTATTGATTCGACACGACACACGCACGACACCAGCTTTTTCCTTTATTCGGGGCCCTACTGACATTGTTGATCTAAATAGTGTATTTTTTTCGTTCTTAATTGTTTTTCAAGTTACCTACTTATAATGGAAATGGTATTCATATACATTTGATTCGGCGAATGTAGCCATCAAAATGGCAAGCAGATGAAATAGTCTATGAGCACTTGACTTTGATCTTTTATTATTTGAGGATTCGTTGTGTTAATAGCTAGAGACGAACGCGGGTCGCTCACTTTCAACACGACACACTCTCGGGAGCGCTGGCGACCTGACTCACCACCAGGGACACAACACCACATGCCTACAGAGCGAGTAGTGGCGTTATTATGGCTAGGCTCTTCTCTCACACGACACACGCACGCCACCAGCTTTTTTCTTCATTTGGTCCATATAACTGAGCCGTGATCTTCCCCTGCCTATGCTTCCTTCTATCTTTCGAAAAATAAAAGTCTGAATATTTCAGATTTACTATACTACACTTTTCTTTGACGTGATAATGATAACGTCTTATAAATCGATGAACGCCTGCTGCACGCACGAAAAAGTGTGACTCATTGTTTGGTTCCATTGATTCACATATCAACGCATAGCCCAAACCGCTGGTTCTAGAGATTCCAAATTTGGCACGTCGGTTCCTTAGGTCTAGGGGTGCACTAAGAAAGGATTTTTCAAAATTCACCCTCTAAGGGGGTGAAATGGAGGTCCAAAGTTTGTATGGGGAAACAAGATTAGAATTACTATTTTATTCCAAACTTCACAGGAGTATTCCTAACGATAAATGAGTAAATACGTGTTATGCAATTTTTAATAAATGTTTTCTTATGACGTTATCACGGAAAATTATCGTCCGTAAACCAACTTTACAGACAACCATTTTTTTTACAAACGGGATTGCACCGAATCGGAACAAACCTTATATATTTTTCCTGAACCAATCGGATATTGTAAAAGGATATGCCTCTGTTTAATTGCCTCCCAAATACTTCAGTGAATAAAATATCCATTTGTTTTCGTTAGAACACAATTGGGCCTGAATCTGCCAGACTGGAATGTTCTGTTTTGTTAGTGTAGATAGTGTTTTTAGAAAAGCGGAAAAAATGCTTTTTCCTTTAGAGGTTAATTGTTTTTAGTAGAGTTTGGCAGATTTTTTAAACGACTTATAATATTAGTAACCTACCGATTTACTTAAAAAAAATGAAAATTCAGCGAAGGGCGTTCCAAAAAACCCGTGACCCGTAACTAGTTAACCCACACAACACGCACAAATAACACACACTGCCGTAACTGTCACACACAATGTCCATAAAACTAAGTCATGAGTTTTTAAGTGTGGTTTCAACACCGGCGGAATATTTGATGGCTCTTTATTCCAGCAAATAACACACAACACACAGCGTTTATTTAACAGCGAAATAAGTTCTGTCAAATATGTCAAAAACTTATTGGTTGGTGCTGTAAGCTTTATTTATTTATTTATTAATTCAGCTTACTTAAACTAAACAGTTTTTGCATAATATAGATAAGTAAAGATAAACATATTAGGTAACTAATCATACGTTGTTTTACGATACAAGTTTAGGTATTACATTAAGTTAAAGTAAACCACCTTCCGTACTAGTTTAAACTGTATTACGGCTTTTATTGCAAACTACATTTTTATGTATGTAAAAATCAAATATGCGAATTAATAACACAAACCACCACCAATAATGAGAACATCTCTCATGAAATTCCGCAAAGTACCTACCTACCGCAATCAGTCAACTACATGCGTCTTCTATTCGACGAAAGTTCCTAAATAAATACTAGTTGAAATGAGCAATCAAATATTTCTATGTACCTACTACCTACCTATATTTTTGTAAGCACGTTCTTCAAAACGGCCTAACGATTTCGGTGAAATCTGGTTTCACATCTCTATTTTCACCTGAGCAGAGCTCGCTAGCCCAGGTACTAAATATAAAAAAATGACACTAAAAATAAACAACGAAAAGATAGGAAGATCGATGCTAACTTTTAATTAAAATTCCGAAATCAAGGGCTTCTTGAGACTTTGATTGAAATGTAATAAGAGTTTGAGGACACTCGAACAACGATTATTCATTTTCGTTTTGCATAATCTAATTCGAGGTTTAATTTGGTTCTGAGATTTCTGGTTAACGGTGACACATTTTAATAAAAATGGTAGATCCAATTTCATAGAGTATTGTACTTATATTTATCAGGTAATTTAAATTGATTGAAATGAATCACTTTTCTTGCGCTTTGTATACATTTACAGATGATTTAATATATATATATATATATATAAAAGTAAATATAAATGGCGTCAGAAATAAAGGTAAACAATTAAGGCGTCGGATCCGTGAAAAGTAATCTTTTCAAATTTCAATTTGTTTATTAATAAAATATAGATTTTACACGTCGTATTATAGGTAAATACAGTTACATTTCAAATTATTATTTTATAATTATCTAATAGGGGTTATCGTTTTATGACTGGTTTATCACTTGGTGCTCTCGGGAGACAAGAAATCGTTCAACGAGTAGAAGGCAGCGGAGACTAATTAGGTTTTGAGTTTCGATAAAACGAACTGTTGCTTTCGGCGGTTTGTATGTCGTCTGGGATTTTGTTATAAATCTTAGGGCCGATCCAGTGAAGGCACTTCCAAGACTTCGCCAGGCGTATATTTACCTGGTGGTCGGAGCTCGTCTCGCTGTCTAAAATGATACTGTGCCACTTCTGTTGTTATATATATAGCATTACAATTTGCAAAATATTAGCATTACACGAGCAGCACAATTAAATAAAACCGGACAAGTGCGAGTGTAACTCGCGTGGTGAGGGTTCCGTATATAATCTAAATTTCATAAGTGTTTTTGAATACTCAAACTTCTTATAGGTTTTCCTGTAATCTTTAGGCAAGGAACTATTTTCCGTATTTTTTTCAGAATTTTAATCCTAGTAGTTTCGGAGATAAGTCAATTTTCTTCTTTTTTCCTAAATTACTTCAAATCTGTTGTTGTTAAAATTATAAAAAATATATATATCTGAGATGCTTACAACAACCCCTTTCATTTGATTTGTCACACAATACAGTTTGCGGAACTTTTTTTTTTAATTTTCCAGTTGACCCCCCAAAAGTGCCCCCCTTGTTCAGAATTAATTAATTTACTTCACGCGTCCATCTTTGGGTCACCAATTTACATATCTTCACCAAATTTCAACTCAATCGGTCCAGTAGTTTCGGAGCAAATCAACTGATGTGACAGACGGACAGACAGACGCACGAGTGATCCTATGAGGGTTCCGTTTTTTTTCCTTTTGAGGCACGAACCCTAAAAAGGGAGTAATTACTCCCCTTAACTTCGTTGATCATAGTTAAAATAGCTAACAATACGTGGTCCAGGCGGATCGGCGCGAGCTCCAAATAAGCAATTGGCAAGAGCACAGGGGGCCTACCGCCAACGGCATTCGAAGTATTCCCTCTCTGTTGCACTTACGTACGAACTCGCAAGTCTGACAGAGAGGGAAAACTTCGAATGCCTTTCGCGGTAGGCCCTCAGAACCGAAAAAAATGGCGCGCTCTCGTGTCGGAAGCCCTTGATGAGGCGAGATTCATTTTGGATCACTGAGCCAACGGAGTAAGTAAAATTAACAATAAGGCCAATACGCCACACTTATAACATTCATATTATCCTTACGCAACCAACCAATATAGGTCCACTACAAACCTCTTAAAATCCAAATTTCGCTACCCCAGTTTGTACTTAATAAAGCAGTTAAGATACTACAGTTAGCTAGAAACGTGCAGAATCTGGATCAAGCCGTCAGACATCGCTTAAAGTTATTCTGGACACGTCGCGTACCCTAAGTGGTCTCGGCATGAACCTGATGCAATTTCTTATTATAAAGAAAGCTTCATAAGGTTGTATTTGTAGAGATTTTTGCAGAGCTAGAATATTAGGAAATTCATGGAAGTCTGTGAGAACTGTGAATAATTCAGAGAGATACACGAATAGCACTGGGTTATAGGTTATAGGTTATAGGTGTACGCGGGCTGGGTTTCCGCAACTCGACGTCATAATTGCGCCTATTTTGCGTATAGGTTGGCACTACTATTATTCGTGCCAACCCAGTTCCACCAGGAAGCCTAGCAGACCCTTTATGTTGCCGACGGCCTCCGGTAGTGACCCCGGTGTTCCGAGGTGCTTTGCCCGGTAATCTGCCACCCCAGGGCACGTCAGGATGACGTGGGTGGCTGTCTCCTCCTCTTCCATGCAGGCTCTGCAGACTGAGGGTCAGAGGACTGTCTGTAACACCTAGGGTGAAAAGATGTTTGTTTAATAGTGCATGACCAGTTATGGCTCCCGTCAGGAGACGGAGTGCCGGCCTCTTTACCTTCTTTACCTTCCTTGACAATCCGGGGTTGATAGCACTGGGATTTATTGAACGTGTGTTTGCTGAATTGAACGTATACCGCTCGTATACGTAGTCGTAGTACCTGATTTTAATACACTCTAACTTTTACAAGCTTTATATTACTAACGTGCCTTGTTAAGTAGTTCGTTCGTTAGTATGAGCGGGTAAAATCATGCAACTGAATTTTAAACCAGAGGGGTAAACACGTAGCGTTTCGAACGAGCTTCAGGACAATTCATTTTCCCATACAAAAATTGAAATTTAGATCTACCTGACGCGCGTACAATGCGTTACGTAATCGACCAGCTGGTGACCTCAACACATTTTGTATACTCGGGTAAATTCGGTGACTATACAATATTATAGCGAGACCGAATGGAGAAGAAGATGTAGACAGAAGGTCTGGTCTGGTGGCCATTGCAACTACACAAGATCAACTCCGTTTGAATTTCATCATCATCGTCATCATCATATCAGCTGAAAGACGTCCACTGCTGGACATTTGCCTCCCCCAAAGAGTGCCAGCGGACTTCCGCGACCTTTAACAGGTCATCAGGCCTACCCACGCTGCTCCTTCCGGTACGTGATCGCCCCTCGAGAACCTTGAACATTTGAGTTTGTTCAGTGCAAAAAAGTGCAGTCAGCAACCAAATTTTGTACTGAACATATTGTTTTTTAACACAAATATATTTACACTGACGCGCTGCGGGGATAATATTATGCAGCTAATTAATTACATAATTAGTAGTAATGAGTTAATTAAACGCGATTAAGTCCTATTGAGTAGCAATAATGTGTGAAAATTGTTAAAGTATAAATCAGTATAATATGCAACTCACTGAATCGACTTGTCGTTGCATTTAGACTCACATTTCTGTGTTGCGCACAGATATCAACCACACGAAGCCTTGGTCACAAATACCTAGTAAAGTTCTCTTTATGGCCCAGTATATAAATCCAATAATCTTAAAGGTAGAGGGTATCTGAACAACAGATAATCTTATCGCTAATGAGTCTATTCCAGACAACCTTTGGGTAGCGGAAAAAAAATTAGTAAAGTAAGTACTTACCTAGTTTAATGAAGTTTTGTTAATTACTTTTTCATTAATTGGACTTTTGGACCATCTCGTTATTTTCTTGTGCCAATTGAGTCGTATTTACATAAAAACAAGAAATACCCTAAATCCTGTACAAACCTAATTAGCAAAGAGTATTTACAAAACATTGCTAACGAAATTAGACTAGGCGCCCCACTTTAATTTTCTTCACAAGAAAGTTAATTTTGCAGAGACCTAAACGGTCTTGTTACTATTAAAAAGTAACTTTTCGGCGAATTTTGTTCGAAATCGAATACAAGACACAGTCACATGCATGTAACACATTTAAAGTTTCAAACGTCTATTTACAGGCAATGATGCCCAGGGATCCGTAGGCTTGTTTACCACATCGCGATAAAAATAATGGGAAAACAAAATACTATACTTGTTCCCAACCAAAGTGACGACTGAGGCCATAAAGAAAGACAATGAAAGACAATGCAAAAGAGATAACGCGAGCCTATGGTTTTATGGCCTCAGTCGTCACTTTCCACAAGTATAGTAAAACTATAAATGTGCCAACGTCCACCACTTAAGATCAGGTGGCGTTGTTTAAGCGATGTCTCAGCGACAGGGCAGCCAAACCGTACAGACTTGCCTTTCGCAGCGCAATCCACAACGGAAGTCGGTTCTTGCGTCGTCCACATGATACAAATGTTGGTGTGTGGTCTAAAACGAATGTATAGCAAAATGTTGATGCCTGGGGGGATGCCTACAGTTGCATACGTGCATAGGCTATGGTAACCGCTTACTATCAGGTGGTCCGTATGCTCCTTTGCCACCGACGCGGTATACCTATTTCAAAAACCAGCCAAGTGCGTGTTCCGTGGCTATTAAAAAGGTCGTAGGTATCTCGTATCGTCACAAAAAGCTTACGGCATTTACATAGGTATACATCCTTTTCTATAATAAAAAAAAAATGCTGAAAAACCCTGTATTTATTTTGAAAGGCTTATCGATTGATGTGCCAAACGTGGATTGACAATGTTTTCTTTAAATTGAGTTTTTTTTTATTCTTCAAAAATGATTCGCTGATTAAGTAGTAATCTAATACTTCTGTTATTTTTTTCTTTTTTATGATTTTTTATGTTCTTTTTTTTGAAATGTGCACCCCTAAAAATATTTTTTAGTCATTTCATTACAGAACTATGTAGCGGCTAACAAAATACACATCTCTTCCAAAAAAAGATGGACGGCTTTTTTATTTTTATTTTTATAACGAAACTATAAAGGTTCCGTTTTTACCATTTTAGGTACGGAACCCTACAAAGGGGTCGTGGAGATAACTTATGTCGGACTTACTGCCGTGCCGTTGCGTATTGCGCTGCGCAACGTAAGTAGGTACATACGTCTGTTTCGATTGACGATGTACTTAAGAGGCATTAGTGAAACTGGTAAAGTTAAGTCTTAATACTCGTAATTAACAGTTTCTGAGTAAACTAAGGTCTAAAAACCGCCCCATGCCAAGACTACAGAAAGCAGAAAGCTATCGGCGCGCGCGCCGCCGGAAGTCGACCGGTTGCACCGGAAGTGGCGGCGGCGCCATATTGTTTTCGAGCTCATTTAAATTTAAATCGCCTTTGGACGCGCTTCGATAAGATACCGTGACTGTGACTTGTTTAACCCGGCGCGCATGAGGCAGGGTATCTCATACCCTGGTAGTATTAAAAAGTATTGGTATTTTCTAAATCTTTGACTGACGACACTAGCTCGCTCAGTAGCTGGAGGCAGGGGTGTGCGAAAGGGGATAATGGCGTGATCACAGTGTGGCGTGACACACTGGCCGGAATATTCGTGCACAAACCAGTCTCGGGTATGTCATACCCTGCCTCATTTTTGACGTATTTATTTTAAGTATACATTTTCAATAATTTTATTAAGTTTTTTTATTATTATTAATTCTTTTTTATGATTTTATTGTATAGGTTTGAGACGCGTTTATTTATTTTAGTTAATATTGTTTTATTATTTATGAATACTTAAATTCAAGAAAATCAACAAAAAATTATTCAAAGCTATATCCGCAGGCAAATGGAAAAATAACTGGGTGAGCCTTCACCTAGACATGTAAATGTATCTGGACGGTATGTCGGATACCAGGACTGTCCATACATAAGGATATAAAAACCAAACATTCCTGCAACGGCTTGCGGCAAGCCCATAATGTTTGTAGCATGCAAAATTGAAAAATTTCCGGATCTCAATGATAGTAATTACCTAGTCATATTTTTTACTTAAAAATTTTAATTACACTATTTTAAGAAGAAAATCTCAGTATCTTTCAGTTTAAAGTTGATTTATATTATAAAAAGTTATTTTTATTGTTTTATTGTTGATTTTTTTAAACCCCTAAATTTTTGTTCCTATAATTACATAGTATAAGAAAAACATGAATAAATAAAAATAATTTCATAATTAAAACTTTTTTCGATTTAATTCCATTAACTAATTAATTATTTAACTATACATTATGAAGAATATAAAATAACATTAATAACAACTATATTATGGGGCATTAAATTTTGGGAATGTCATACCCTGCCACATGCTTGATGTAACTTTTTTTCACATCATGCTCGCCGGGTTAAGATGACCCCTAGGAACAAAACGTAGTGAATTAATTGCTTAACGTTAATCGTGATAAGACTTAAGTATCAGAAACACAGAACGCAAAGCACAACGTCTTAGTATCATTCGAAAATTTTAATAATTCTTCGATGATCCATTTCTGGATTGATTTTTTAACAAGCATACGGCATTATATATAGCTTATAAGCAGACCTTAGCCGATGAACGTTTGCGACTCCAGAAAGATCACAATTGGCTCTTACCTACTGGGATTTGAACCCAGGACTAGGACCACTAGCTTCTTAGGCAGATTATTCGTAGGCAGGGTCACTACCAGTACCAACTGTGAGCCATAGCGCTTATCGCGATTGAACCCAGGACTATTTATCTAGCTTCGTAGGCAGACCAACTGGGCCAAAGCGGTTGTCAATATTTTGACCACAGCGGTTGCAAGTAGAATCGTGGCTCAGGAAGCCAATTCTCGGGCCGACCGAGAAGAAGTCTTATAGACATATCTCGAAAGAAAATGGCGGATGTCGAACGAAAACACATTTGCGTATTCTCAAAATCTCACTCTCGAGATATGATCGAGATGCAAGGAGTGGTCGGTAGCGATCGAGAACATATCACTTTTTTGTACATTATATCTGTCAGTGGCGTAACAGCGGAAAAGATTGACAGCTTACAAATACTGACAGTAGTTTTTGTCTCCAAACTACTAAGTCAGAACAGTTTTTATGCACTCCTATTCACATAAGTACTTAGAATCGAGCAGACCATTATATAATTTTTATTAGTTAGGTCACCATAATAATGGACTACTCAATTGTAAAATAATAACACTTTTATTCTTGATATTAATTCATCGGAAATACTACCTACTAAAATATTTCATAATTTTATAATCCATTGTAAACAAACACCATCAAGAAAAACGAAACGCATATTGCAATAGACAATTTGAGATCGTCGTTCGACATGATCTCTATCTCTATCATGCGCCAGAATAAGACATCCTGCTTGCTGCTGTCTTCGAGATTTTAGTGAGATTTTTCATAGAGATTAAGTACGTCAATCGAGGTCATCACAGTCTACTAACATTATCTCGAATGGCTCGCGATTCGCCTCCTGATTTGATATTTATTCACCGGGCATTTGTACTAAGGCCACTGCAGCCCCCTTTATTCTGTAACTTGTTTTAAGCTCCCATCAACGCTCACCCACAAATATTCTTGTCGCCGCGATGCGTAGTAAATAAGAGTAGGTAGAGGTCTAGTTTCGTTAGGCGTGAGTGGTGGGATGAGACGCAAATGCGCCAATAATAACAGCCCAGGTGTGCTTCCCACGGCATAGGATTCTATTCGGAAAGTCTTTTTACTTTGGCTATCTGGTTTATTACTTGAGGCAAGATAAGGGTTTTTTTTTGCAAATATGTAAATACTTACTGAGTTTGTGGATGTTTTATTAATACCTATGATATCAGTCCTAAAAATATGTATCTTGCTAAAAGTATGGTACCTATGCCAATCAATACATTTAACGAATACATAAATGACATCTTAAAAAAATCTCAGGTAATAATTTGCCTAACAATTAAATAATTTATCAAATCATTTGGGAAATATATCAGCGCGAAACTTTGAGTTGGGAAATAAAAAATAAAAATATTGGACAAATAGTTTGGGAGTAAAATTATTTTCGCCGAAACATTAGTGAAACCTCCGGAACAACTAATCCGATTTCAAAAAATCTTTCATCCGTATATCAAATATACCATCGGGATGGACATAACGACTACCGTAGGTTCAAAGGGCGTAAGGGACAAATCGTCATTTTTCAGGAGAGCCAAAAAACTGTTTCGTTTCGAGAAAAAAAATCGTAACTTTTTTGTTCCTTTACACATTAACATGCTTGTTAGTGACTTATTTACTGTTTTTTAAGCTCTTTTAGATCATATAAATGGATTTAGCACAAGGTTCTTAATTACAAAGTTGTGTGTCCCTTACGACAAAAAAAAACACGTTTTTGAATACAGTTGTCCCTTACTTCACAATGTTTCCGTTTAACCAATATGTCAGAAGGTCGTATCGTACCAAAATTTAATACACTTGTCCCTTACTTCACAATGTTTCCGTTTAACCAAAATGTCAGAAGGTCGTATCGTACCAAAAAAATCTTTCTAAATGTCAACTTGACGTAAAAATAGCCATGTCTCAGCTATGTAACTAGTGACTTGCACTGGGGATTTGCTGATATTGCATTGAGGATTACAGGAAGTTTGTTTGAATAAGTGAAACAAAGGTTTTCTTGTGGTTTAATTATTTATTAAGATCGGGGATGTAAAAGGGTGTATCGTACATAAAATGAGAGTTACGACAAAATGCATCAATGATTATATATGTGCAAAATGCTGTAACGTATTTTGAACCTACGGTAGTCGATAAGCATATTTATCCCGCAATTTCGCTTGCGTCCTGCGTAGTACGTGGGCAGAACCGTGCAGTCAGCTAGTGTAATACTAATACGTTAGTGACATCACGTAGTGCTAAGGGTAAGTTTTTGTTAGCCTGGCGTAAGTCACGCCGGCGAGACATGGCAACTTAATTAATATCTCGATGGCAATAGTTGGGGAGAGAAGATATAGAAGTTATAAATAGAAGTTTTTATTTGTTGCTTCGGAAACATTAGTTTGGGAAGAATTGTACCTATGTAGCTATAGAAACAGTCCGCGACGACTCTTATGGGTTATTATTTACCTAGGTATATTATTTCGTGATGCATCAGAAATGAGGCTATCCGCAGCAGAACCAAGGTAACCGATATAGCCCTCCGAATTGCTAAACTTAAGTGGCAGTGGGCGGGGCACATTGCACGTAGAACCGATGGCCGTTGGGGCGGAAAGGTTCTCGAGTGGCGACCATGTACCGGAAGGCGCGGCGTGGGTAGGCCCCCCACAAGGTGGACTGATGACCTGGTAAGGGTCGCGGGGGTCCGCTGGATGCGGGTGGCGCAGGACCGGTCAATTTGGAACTCTCTGGGGGAGGCCTATGTCCAGCAGTGGACGTCTTTCGGCTGATATGATGATGATGATGATGAACCGACTTTAAAAAAAAGGAGAAGGTTCTCAATTCGGTTTTTTATGAACCGATTCGTACAATTCTTTTTTTATTTGAATGTATATGCTTCCAGGTTGGTCCCATTGTTATCAAAACTTCAGTTGGATGATGGGAACCATGAGGAATTGAGGGAACTTCTCAATTATAAAAGGCACGCAAGTAGTTATTTCGGTATTTTCTATTATAATTAGTGTATTTACACTTGGAAATCACAAATTTGTTGAAGTGGAACTGATGATGAAGACCACAGATGACTTATGGAATTCGTACTTAAAACTGTAAAAGTACGTTACTGATTCTGATATGATTCCGTTGAAATAGCAACTAATGAAGTCGTAAATGTCAACTCCTCAAATATTATCGGCCCACATAAGTACAGTGATATGGTTTTCGTCTGTAATAATCAAAGTATTTATTCTCGGGAAGCAGTCCATGTGGAAAGGAAATGTTCATATGGCTTGGCGGAGTACTAAAAAGAAGTCGGTTAAAACTTTGTTTTGAAAGTAAATTATTTATTTATTGTATCATGTTGTTAACAAATGTCTTATCAATACATTAGAATCCAATACATGAACCCTGTTAGGGCACAGCAATATAATCTTAAAGCTAACATGCATCCATACATTACTAAGTTGTAAAGTATCGAATCGAAATTATAGATGAAGACATTGTTTTCCCGAATCGGATGCCTAAGTCCATTATTTTACCTTTGTATCACAGATTCAGGACCAATCAGGTTTGTGATTCAACAAAAGGGTCGTTCTTCTTTTTTACCGACAATGAATCGAGGTTTTTCTGTTTTTTTGGTTTTTGAACTATCGAAAATTGTGGTTTTGAAGTGCGATTTAAAAAAAAATGCATAGGTTTCTTCATTAGAACTAATTAAAGTTTCCTTTCTGGCCAATATAAATATTTATTTACGGTTGGTTTCTAAAAAAAAACATGTGACAAAGTGGACTCTTTCAGTGGGGACAACATTTTATTTTACCACTCTGTCACGGCATTCTACGAAAAAAAAAACATTAAAAAAAATACTAGATAGAGAAAATGAAATATTAAATATCACTAATTAATAAAATAATATGGACGTTCATTAGAACATTATAAAACTGTAAACATCATTACTCAAATGAGATGCCGTAATAAGACGAAGGACAGGCTATTGTCGGTCGAAAAGAAGAACGACCCAAAAATACATTATTTATCAGAAAGACTAAGTGTATCTTGCTATAGATATTACAAAGGGATCGTACTTATTATTTATTAGCTATTTATTTATTAAATTGCAACGTCTTCTTTACTTGTCTAGGGCGTTTTAGAGATGTTTTAAGCCTCTCACAGAATGGCGCGGCCTGCAATGGCGGTCAATAGTAATTTTGTCAGTTGTTTTCAAGTTTACTTTTGACCGCCACCGCAGGCCGCGCCAGTGTGATTCAGGCCTTAATTAAAACTTTTTTTTCATTCTCTTTGAATTCTGTGATAAAACTATCGTCTTTCAAAATTTGAATGAAAGGGACATTAAAATGGAGATGTTCTTAGGTAAAATATCGAGGATGGAATACCGACCCTGCTCTATTGCGAATTTAGTGATTTTATCGTAATGTCAAAAAAAATTTTTTGGTGCTAGCTTTAATTGCTGACCTGTTTTTTTGCACATTCATTAACTTCTTTTTTTACAAGCTTTTTATATACTTGCAATTGTAATTTTTGTTGTTCGGGTGGAAGATTGATCTGAAATTTTGGGTATAAGTATAGTTTGGATGGCAATTCAATATTATGGTACCATCGAGCTGAAATAATTGAATAAGCCCGGGCGTCCATAATTTTTTTCATATTTTTTAAATACACCGTTCAAAAATTTAAATGGGGGGGACAGAATTTTAGTGACTTTCCGAGGGATTATCTATCTTAAAAATTTTGACTTTCAGTTTTATGTATGGAGTGCACCCCTAAAAAAATTTTTTTGTCATTTTATTTACAAAACTATGTAGCGGTTAATAAAATACACCTTATAGTTTTCGAGTAAAATACCTGTGACATACGGACAGACGGACGGACGGACATGACGAAACTATAAGGGTTCCGTTTTTGCCATTTTGGCTACGGAACCATAAAAAAGTAATTTTTCGATACTCTCAAGGGAATTAAAATTTATAGGGTACTTTCCGTTGACTTAAAACTAAGTATGAAATTTGGCAAGTAATATCGTCTTATACTACAAGTCCAGGGAAAAATCTGAAAACTATACATTTGTAATTTTGTACGGAACTCTCGGTGGGCGAGTCCGACTCGTACTTTGTTTTTTTATTACTAGAATATATTGCAATCGATAAAGTTAATAATTTATCGGTCGACATAAAACTAATGAAAATCGGTGGAAGGAAGTCGTTAACATTAAACTATTTTAATGCGAAATGTTGTTCAAAGAAATGATGTTATAATGGGACGAATAAATTTAATTCTAACAAGGCATTAAGAAAAGCTAATTTATTAAAGTGCAGAATAACGTGTCCCAGATAATACTTACTTATAATTACATGGTTAAAGTCACGTATACGGGTGACATGTTTCCGTAGTGAGATTTAATACGTGAGCCTAGTTTAACCTCCTGAGACCCCATGGAATATAGGTACTACATAAAAACAATTTATTTTCAATTATATAGGCTGTTTTTTAGGGTTTCGTACCTCAAAAGGAAAAAAAACGGAACCTTTATAGGATCACTCGTGCGTCTGTCTGTCCGTCTGTCACAGCCGATTTGCTCCGAAACTACTGGACCGATTGAGTTGAAATATGGTACACATATGTAAATTGGTGACCCAAAGAGGGACGCGTAAAGTAAATTAATGAATTCTGAACAAAGGGGCCACTTTTGGGGGGTAAACTGGAAAAAAAAAAAAAAAAAATGCGCATACTGTATTGTGTGACATATCAAATGGCCAAATAATGCATTATCAGCCCGGACAAAGGTGGCTCAGTGTGATAATGCACGGCCCAATAATTCACGTCCGTTAATCCGAGACCCTGTGCTGTCCCTGGCTGTACTATTATCTGTGCGGACTGATAATCTCCAGCAGGTCGCGCGTGGTATTTCCGGTCTGAGGGACACAAGAGAACCCTAACCTAAACCGACCTAAGACAGAGTTCGCTTTTGACAGGCAAGTAGGTATAAATATAAATAAATATAAATATAAATATAGTGAGACAATTCACACCAATTGATCTAGTCCCAAACTAGGCAAAGCCTGTACTATGGGTACTAGACAACGGATAAACATACTTATATATATAGATAAATACATACTTAAATAGATATTAAACATCCAAGACTCGAGAACAAACATTCGTATTAATCATACAAATATCTGCCCCGACCGGGAATCGAACCCGGGACCTCAAGCTTCATAGTCAGGTTCTCTAACCACTAGGCTATTCGGTCGTCTGTTGTTTGTTTAACAATTTTGAGCAAATTTGGTCCGGGCAATAATTGGAAGCCATTTTTGTCCGCCATGATAATGCACGACCCAATAATCCGCGTCCAAAATAGTGGACGCGGACTATTGGACTGTACTTACATTATTGGGCCGCGCATTATCACCCTGAGCCACCTTTGTCCGGGCTGATGATGCATTATTTAGCCGTGCATTATTGGCTCCCGCCGTGTCTTATGCATTCTACTACATAAAATAGCCAAAATGTAATGATTTCAAAAGTAGTTTTTCTAAGAAATCCTGTGGCTTTGACTATACCTACGTAATATTTTAATTGTGATTTCTTTCCTCTTTCTCCGGCAAAAACAACTTAAATGGAAACGATACCAACATGCCATACCTATTCGATTTAGGCGTTAATATGAAGAGAGAACCGATACTTATTACAGTGATATTAACTTCCTTCAAATAACAAATCTTGTTTTTTCATTGTTAATCAATCAGCCCAGGAACCGCTCCCGACATCATAATACATTGCGAAGGAAGCAACATTATTAAAACCATGTAGCTCCTATTGCTTTGTAATTAAGTTTCAATTCTGTTAGCACACAAAGCTTCGAAGCCTCATCGTATCTGCTGTTCAAAAATACATTCCTTATCCTTAGTGCTTGGTTAAATAAAGTATCAAATCCAATGACATTCTGTTTAAGACAGTAAAATGAAATGGTAATTGGGTGTAGAGGGAGAATGTGCGTACACTGTGAAGCCCATGTTTTAGGGTTCCGTAGCCAAAATGGCAAAAAAGAACCTGCCGGCAGTACAGCCACATGCATACAGTACAGTACATATGTCACAGGCATTTTACTCGAAAAGTATAGCGTGTGTCGGAATACAATTTTGAGGATAGGTGTATTTTGTTAGCTGCTATATATAGTTCTGAAATGAAACGACTAAAAAATATGTTTAGTCGTTTCATTAAAAAAAAAAAAACATTGTAAGGCCACGTGTGATCAATCTCGCCTATCAAAATAAATATAAGGTTACTCAGTTTTTTTTTATTATTAAGTGAATGGAGTCGGAGATAATCGCCCTGAAAGTCACAAAAATGGTGCCCCCCCACCCCTCTAATTTTTGAACGGCGAATTTAAAAAGGGCTTATTAAATTCTTTCACCGAATTGTTTTTTGAACAAGATCGGTTCAAAGGTTTTCGAGATATTGCTGAAAAACTGCCTTCCCGTAAGCGTAAGATTTCTGTGACGATAGGACCTTTTTAATAGGCACGGAACCCTTCTTTGTGCATGGTCCGACACGCACTAAGCAGGTTTTTTCTTATACACAACATGTCCTATCTCACGTACATATCCTGTGTCCGGCGACATACTACCTACATATATAATTATTCTTATAATGACACAGTGATTGCGGATAAGCCGGTTATGAGGTTTTAATATTTTGTTTTGTCACAGATGCAATGCAGTATTATTTTTGCTAGTTTTATGGTGGTACATTTAAATATTATTCGTTGTATTGTATCGATAAAGCGTTGCCCAGGAGCCGTACCATGGTTGGCCTTGTCACGCGATAGGTGATAGGATAGAGCGTGCGTCACTGGCTGACACCGTTCGATAGAACGAGACGACGCGCTTATCTTGTCACTTGTCGCGTGATAAGGCCAACCATGCTACGGCTCCTGTAACTTGCCTTAAACATCTGTTAATACATTACACACATAACATTACAATTTTTTGCCGGCTTTGTTATGCCCTGCGACTGTAATGCTCATAATTTTGCCTCGCTCGCTCACTACCTAATGTTAGCTCGATATGCTATGCTCTTCATCCGCGCACGCATCTTGCTATAATGTAGTGAACGAGAAAACTATAGAAGGCGAACTCCCTACAAATGCAATGCAGTATTATTTTTGCTAGTTTTATGGTGGTACATTTAAATATTATTCGTTGTATTGTATCGATAAAGCGTTGCCCAGGAGCCGTACCATGGTTGGCCTTGTCACGCGATAGGTGATAGGATAGAGCGTCCGTCACTGGCTGACACCGTTCGATAGAACGAGACGACGCGCTTATCTTGTCACTTGTCGCGTGATAAGGCCAACCATGCTACGGCTCCTGGTAGGTATGTTACGTCTCTGTTCAAAATATGTGGAGTTGAGGAAAACAAAGGAACGGAAAACCGTAACGTTGTAAATCTTCCAGCGTAACATTTCCGATTTAAGGGGTGTCTAGTGGAGATTTCTTTATAGGAAAAAGATAATAAAGGTTGTTTATATTAATTCTGTTAACTATTTTCTTGTTTTTCTTTATGGCGATTAGGATTTAACTCCAGAAATAAGAATGACACCGAAAATCAAGCTCATTAAATGCTGCTGATGACGGTCATCTTTTCAAACTCTCTAACACCTAGCAAACACTACGGTTTTCAGGCAATCACCACCATACGACCAGTAAGCCTAGTGGGTAGTGGCGCTGCCTACGAAGCTGAAGGTCCTGGGTTCGAATCCCGGTAAGGGCAAATATTTGTGTGATGAGCATGAAATATAAGTTCCTTAAAAAACCCACATTGATGTTGGACTCAAAAGGCTACTTCATGCAACTGATAAAGTTTAGTGCAGAGAGGTTACACTACACACGGCGATTTTTCGCAGATCTACAAAGGCAATACTTGAATACAGTATCGATACAGCACGGCACGGAATTTTTCCCAATTCTACAGATTTCTATTACAGATTTGCAATTCAACAGATTTCCAATTCTACAGATTCCCAATTCTACGGATTCCCAATTCTACATATTCCCAATTCTACATATTTCTGATTCTACAGATTCCCAATTCTACAGATTATCAATTCTACAGATTCTCAATTCTACAGATTACCAATTCTACAGATTACCAATTCTACAGATTACCAATTCTACAGATTCCCAATTCTACAGATTCCCAATTGTACGGATTCCCAATTCTAGTATAACTATTGCAAAATATAGACACATACAAGTATGATTTTTTCAAGGTTGTGGAACATCGTTTACTATATAATTCTCTTACATTCCCGACCCTCGATTGCCGTAGAAGACCTGTGTGTGAATCTGTAGAATCGGGAATCTGTAGACATGAAAATCTGTAGAATTGGGAATCTGTAGATATGAAAATCTGTAGAATTGGGAATCTGTAGACATGAGAATCTGTAGAATTGGGAATCTGTAGACATGAGAATCTGTAGGATCGGGAATCTGTAGATATGAGAATCTGTAGAATTGGGAATCTGTAGATATGAGAATCTGTAGAATTGGAAATCTGTAGACATGGGAATCTGTAGAATTAAACATCTGTAGAATTCGGAAAAATTCACGGCACGGATATCACAGGACGGCCCGCACACAGCACGGATATTAGTGACAATCAATAGTATTTTATACAATCGTTACACAATGAGCGCTCTTAAAGTCGAGTACCGTGTTTAAGAGGTAAGTAAGGTACGAGAACTTAAGAGCTAATTGTGTAACTATTGTATACAATACTTTTTATACGAGTCAACAGAAATAGTTAAACAAACTTGGTATCTAATGAAAATCTAAGCCCTGCTGAAACCAAGTGCAAGTCAGAGGTGCGCTGGCTCAACGTCGTTGATGTCTTTTGTATTGGAGCCAACGCGACGTCCTATTGGTCAAATTCATTATAGTTTAGTAAAGGCGCCACGTGATTGGTCGATTTATTCTAGTTATCTAAAGCAGTTATAATAACTCTAATAATGACGTCTATTCTATTCAAAGACTCTTGGCTAGTGAAAATGATATTGTTTGTCGATAACAACATGAACATTTTTAGCATAACTCTAGTATTATAATGGAGTTTGCATTGCACTACATTAGTTCAGTAGCTCTCAATCCAGACAATGCAGCGTGTGAACTATCCCAACGGCTTTTTGTACCTGCCACTTTAAATTACAGCTTTCCGTTATTACTGTGCTGCTGGTGTATACCAAATAGACGTATGTCACTTAGAGAATTATAGGCAGATACGACGTTTCAGCAAGGCAGTGTTACTTGCTGTTTTCTGTTCCGTTTGCTTTCGAATGACTATTGAGAGTTGTTGAAGTTATCTTGATCTTCACTTACAGTATAATTATAAATTTAACTAAAGTTTATGACTTCGGATGTAGGAGGCAAACTCCGAAAGTAAGGTAGAAGTACTAGTGCCCGACGCGGTACTAGTAGGTACTCGACGAATATAATTTAACTAGCGAATAATAAACTAAGATTGATCACGACATAATTTTTAAGTTACTACATGTTAGTGACTTCAATATTTCTTATCACAATTTCAAGACAAATAACTTATTTATAAGTTATGAACATATTTGTTAAAACCAGCTGCCATCAATTGGGACAATAAGTTAAACCTTCAAGTCCCAATACATGTCCGTCTGTCATTCATGACATTTGTACTGAAATGACATCTATTGGGACTGCCAGCATAACCGCCTGCCATTTACTCGTACATTCGGATTGATTACCTAATTCTTATATTATCAGGATTTTTTATAAGATCACCATATGAAATGAATTCCATATCAGTACCTAACTTGAGTAAATACCTCGTCTCCCAAACTATATGAAACTGTTTAATACATCTTAAATGAGCATAATATCGTGATTCAAATAAGTATTTTCTGTTGACATGTCGAGCACTAGTACCTCTACCTTACTCTTCCGGTTTTAAAATTACTATACCGGTACTCAGAAAGTTCGATAATTGGGAATATGCATGGGACTTCATATTTGAATAAATTGCACTCAATCGATGCGGATATACGTAGAACTATCATACAACAGAAATATATATAAAAAAACTATTGTATTGTATCTCACGTTAAAACACTCAATTTTTTTAATAAATTTTCGATAAAATTACATAACAGTAAGACAGAATATTGAATTAGAAATTATATTTTGTATGACAAGTATAGACTGAAACGCAAATTTTAAGGAGGTAATTGCAAATTAATGACTAACTCCATACTAAACGCGTCCAGAATATGGATTGTGACGTCATAGTCTTTAGAGCGTTATCGGTGGGTGCGGGCGCGTGCACATTTCAAATGCCTATAACATCAGAAAAAAAAATCGTAAGAAAGTTTTGATGCTACAGTTGATATTCCTCTGGATTATACTTTTGATTTTCGCAATAAAAAATAAAGATGCATATTCCCTATTGAATAAGGGAGCAAAGCGAACGAAGTTCTCTGCTTCAGCTTGGGGCAAATTTCTTTCGTTCAACCTATCTCCGTTTGTCCAGCTGTTCACCTCTACAGGTTGCATTTGTCAACCGACCCTCGTAAAATGTAGTCACCAATCATTATATAGTTTTTTTTTCGATTGTGATTTACGTTTTTTTTAAGACAAACTCGCTAGTTAGCTAACCTAGTACTTTTCTATCTGTAACAAAACATTTGACAAGCATCAATTCGGCAGCGATAAGGAAATATTTACTTATGCCAACAAAAATTTGTTGTCAAATAGACATAATGCGATCATTGAACAAGCATTTTACCGGAAACACTCAGATTTGAGAACGTAATAAAATGGCGATCAGATATCAATTCGCGTGCCTCCGCGTAGTCAGCAATAAGCAATAGGAACAAAGGTCCAATAGATGGGTTTATTGCGCATCGGGACAGAACGGGCCACGTCGATCGGAACAATCCTTGAAGGTAACGTCTTAATGTGTGATATTTGAACAGAAAATAGACGTTTCTCTTTCGGTAAATGATTTTACAAATAACTAACGTAATTCAAACAGGAATCCGCTTGTAAGTGTAACCAAAATTGGCCCAACGGAACACTTATGCGATCACCCGGTGGCTGTCTGCTTTGTCTTTATCAAATTTGTCTTTAAAAAATATTTGTACTCGTAAATCGAACATTATGCATACATAACTGGTTGAAAGTCAAAATGCATGGGTAAAGTAGGTAGGTGAATATTATGAAAAGAAACTGAAGCGAGTAAAGATTTACACTTTTGTGGGTACTGAAAACTGTAAAACTAGCAGGAAGTGTCGCGGTGTCGGCTTGCTCCCTTCGGAAGCACAAGCAGTTTCGGCTGGAAATAGTTAGTTATACTTGCCTCCAACCAAAGTGACGACTGAGACCATAAAGAAATCAAATCAAATCAAAAGTGTTACAGTGGTCTTAAGTAAGATAAAAGGTTCGTTTCACTATGTTTTGTCTTTTGACGTAAAAAACAATCTTATAATATAGATTCTATTAGTACTAAATAAATAGAACATTTCAAGAAAGACAATGAAAGACAATGCAAAAGAGCTAATGCGGTCCTATGGTTTTATGGCCTCAGTCGTCTTGGTTGAGGGCAAGTATAGTTGGATGATAGTCACCTTAATAGCATGTAGTCTGTCAAGCGATTTTATCAAATTCTTTATGTGGCAAAAATTTTACCTATGAAATAAACTGTTATTTATAAGTACCTATTACGCCGCCATACATATCGTGTAGCCAGCATGCGTTTTTTTTTAAATTTGCCATCATTATCCAGGGACACGACTCGGTTGACAGACTCTAGGAAGGTAACTCAAGTTGCGTTGTATGCGTGTCGTCAAAATGAAGACACGTAATACTAGAATACTACCTTGGTCGGATGTAGCTCCGAACATGTTGTGCGGATTTCCGCACCGTCCATAAAAAACGCTTACAAACTTGTGTGGTGCACGTAGAGCTTCGTGCTTATCCCGGAATGACCAAACACTGCGTATGTCCATACAAGAAGTGACGTTTATGAAGCCCATACATCTCATTTGTTTATATCATCTCTTTTTAACCCCCGATAAAAACGAAGGGTTCTACTCGTCCTGAAATCCGGCTTCCCGGAGGTCGGGGCCGGAGGATGGTTTGAGGTTGGGAGTCCTGGTGCTGAGTGGCCCATGTTGACTGGACGTCCACACTAAGCCTGGTATTAATATGGACCTCCCGGAGGAGACTGGGAGGTGCAGGTTAACTAATGAGGGGCGAACCGGGCCAGGGGGGAAACCCAGCAGCCAAAAGTCCCCGTATCGGGCAGTAGTGGGATAGCGGCCGGGAGTGGGTGCTCAGTGACAGCCCGACCAATATAACCAGACCCGTTCCTTACACGTTATACAGACACACACGTTCCTTACGTTTCACATTATGTAGACACTGATCTTGTGTATTCAACATAATAATTTCGATTCAAAACAATCAGATAAGATAGATAGAAGAACTACAAATCAGAACATTCAAATTTGCAACAATTTGAAGAGTTCCCTCGATTTCTGCAGAATCCCATCATCAGATCCTGACCTGGGGACTATCTAGAAAGTACACTCTCTCAGACAAAAAACGGAATTTTCTATATCAGGCGTCTTCGAGTAATGGGGGAACATACATAAAAAATAAAAGATTCCTACGAATTGAGAAGCTCCTCCTTTTTCAAGATGGATAGTCAAAATCATGATTCTAAAGATATTTTCTTTTAATAGATCTTAAGGCCTACATTTTATGCGTTTTTGTACAGACGAACTTAATAAAAGATTTCTTGCAATGGATAGAAAATGTGAAACAAATATGAGATTTACCGACGTCGAATGTTAGTAATTTGGAGGTATATCAGTATCTTTAATTTCGTATTCCTATATGATTTCGCGCTCTCGCTTTCACTCGCAGCAAGCTAACGTGTCAGAAGAGAACGCTTGGGTGGAACACGTTGATATCAAAATTGAAATGCAAAATGCAAGTCAAATGTAGTTTCTGGTCCGATTCATTGATCCAAACATTTGTCGGTAGTGGAGCAGTCGAGGGTGAAACAGGTGTTTGAGATCATCGACCTATTTTGTTTTTTTGGTGGTGGCAGGTTCGGCGTAAAACCGGGTCTGTTTAACCTCTTGGATGCCATTTTTGACATGTGACATCTACACTACAAATATTTATCCATAAGAGTTTCAACTGTCCGTCAAGTCAGTACAGCTTCATTCCGGCGTGCCTACATTTAAATGCGGGCAAGGAAATCTGGGCGATGACGGTAAGCTTTCGGTAAAGAAGGTTTAAAATACCACACGCCTAATCCGCCCTGCCAATCGCTGAAGTGTCCTTAGCTTTACGGTAGGTTCTGAGCAAACAAATAAAGGAGCATTCTTGCACTTACGGCACTTACGGTTCTTAATACGACATAGGTAATGTTTGCTCCCATCAGATAGATTAGAGAGGAGTGCATCTTCGAGGATTAGAATATAAGGAATATAATTGTCATTAGGGTTTAAGATGATGGAAATATAGTATATTGTTTAACGAGGGGGGCGTAAGTGGAATATTGCTAACGAGAGTCTATCAGAATGAATGAATATCAGAATGATGACTCGAGTTTGCAATATTGTTACGCCCGTGTTATACACAATGTTTTTCATCACATTTGCGAGGAAATCAATAACTCACCAATCAAAAATTGACAACTTCACTTCCAGATTAGTGCTAGTGGAGCGCGCAGCTTCAATATTTCAACCAATCACAGAGCAGTATTCTTGCGGGACGGGGCGGCTTGGTTAACTAGATTTTTTTTTCAACCAATTTTAAAATATAGAACCCTCTAAATCTGGTTGCTCTGTAACAGATTTGCTTAAGCCAATCAGAGGGTTCTATATTTCAAAACAAAACTTAACAGCCCGTGGGAGGTAAAACGGCTATAACTGCTCTGTACAGTCGCCATCAGATAAATCGGAGCGGCGAAAGCGCTCACAAATATCTGAACACGTCTCTATTGTCGAGGCATTAGAGAAGTGTTCAGATATTTGTGAGCGCTTTCGCCGCTCTGATATATCTGATGGCGACTGTACGTTCGCAAGTAATAACACCATTGACGAGCAAGTGTGATGAAAATAAAATAGTTATACATGTGACACTTTGCAAGGCCATGGCAAACATGAAAGGGCTAATTAGTATTACTTATGGAACGACCGATTCAACGATCAATAAAACCTAAGAATCCCAAACAATCTACCGGAAGAGTACTCCATCGGATCGTTATCGTTGCTCGGAAAATGTTTTCTACAACATTATAGCAGAGCTATAACTTCCGAGACGATGCCCCGTGAAGGCCGATTGACTTGGAAATTATTGGATCGAGCGAAACGAAATGTTGGTGATTTGTTTTCTCGAGCTGGGGAGATTATTTCTGCCGTCAAAAGGAAGTGTTGTAAAATGAGATCAATATTTTCATCAACAATAGTAAAGTAAAGTGAAGCTTAAATCTGTAAAGTAAAAGTTAATGTTTGTGAAATATGTTTGTAGCTCCTTAATAATAATAAATCAGTCTATATACATCCCACTGCTCATGGATGGGGAGAGTATGTAGGGGGTTATCTCCGGCACTATTTATCCGACTTCAATATTTTCACCAGTAATAAATGGAGCCTCTTTATTTTACCCCAGGGCTCTGTCTACGTTCTTTATTATAATCCTGGGCTCTGTCTACGTTCTTTGTTTTACCCCGGGGCTCTGTCTACGTTCTTTGTTTTACCCCGAAGCTCTGCCTATGATCTTTATTTTACTCCAGGGCTCCGTCTACGTTCTTTATTTTACCCCTGGACTCTGTCTACTTTCTTTGTTTTACCCCGGGGCTCCGTCTACGTACTTTGTTTTACCCCGGGGCTCTGTCTACGTTCTTTATTTTACCCCGGGGCTCGGTCTATGTTCTTTATTTTACCCCTGGGCTCTGTCTACGTTCTTTGTTTTACCCCTGGGCTCTGTCTACGTTCTTTATAATACCCCGGGGCTCTATCTACGTTCTTAATTTTACCCCGGGCTCTGTCTACGTTCTTTATTTTACCCCGGGGCTCTCCGTCTACGTTTTTGTTTTACCCCGGGGCTCACTCTACGTTCTTTATAAATACGCGGGCGGATCCGCCCGGGCGACTAGACCATGACCTAAACTAGACCAGACCTAAACCAGATTATACCAGTGCAAGGTTATCGCCTTAATGTACGTGTTAGAAATACATGTACGTAGTTATGTATTCTTCTCCTACCCTTTGGCATATATTTTTTAACCGACTTCAAAAAATGAGGTTCAATTCGTCGAATTTTTTATTAGGGTTCCGTAGCCAAAATGGCAAAAACGTGGTTCCATGGTCATCAAGTCAGGATCCGATGATGGGATCCTGGAGTAATCTCGGAAACTCTTCTAATAAGGCGAAGTACCTACTGAATTTAAGTCGGTTAAAATTTTGCTTTTAAAGTAATATAATTAAACTTAGCAAACCTTCGCCGCCGTTAAATAAAATGTGTTTTAGCCCCTTCCCGCAAACATGAATGTTAAAGTGACAGAATTTTAACTACATATATACTAAAATAGGTTTAATAAATGTTTATTAACAACGGCATAACTCTTTGAATCATTATTTCTCATCATCAATGTTTGAATCAATTATAATATAGTTAGATATTGTAATGTAGAATCAGAAAACTCACAACTGTAGTTTACCTTCAAACTATTCTTGTACATAATTACTATCCTATGAAAACAACACAATAGTACAAATTTCATCGAACATAACAATAAATCTTCAGGGTAGCAATTTTCCTTTGATCCCCATAGTAATATAATTTTTCTTATTTGTCCTTGACTCGAAACACTTCACTTCACACTATTGGGTGAATTATGTCAGTTTACACTATATAAATAAATGTATAGGGATTGATTGTTTTATGATTTTTAATGACTTGTGAGGGTTTTTAAGTCGGTTTAAAAATATTAATTGAAAATTCGAATATTTGAATTCGATTTGTTAACCGATTTAAGTACATAAAAAGTAGGCAAAATTATATGAATGAAAGAGTAGGTAATTGGTATCTAAACTTAAATGCTTAAGGACGCACTAAGATACAATTCTAACTTTTCCAATATACTTGTCGGTTGGGTTTCAAATAAGTATAACTTATGGACATTTCATTTAAAAACGAAAGGTATTTATTTGTTCTTAGGTCACCGTTATTTTAATTATTCCTTTCTCTCTCTCTCTTATACCCTAAACTAAACTTCAATCTCTAAAAGTTAAGTAGGTACAATATTTTATGTCTAACTGCACAGTGGGTTCAAAACCTTTTCTCCCGAGCACAATTCCAAAACCAAAGTCCTCCAAATCCTCACAACGCTCCAGCGCGCGCGCACACCGCACGCGTTCTCCGAACTGCGCGCGCCGCGCCGTGACTCGCAATTTGATGCGCATGATACGCCGAACTAAATAACAATACTTTCTTGTGAGGACTGTGTTAAGTGTGAGTGTGGATAGAAATTAGAAGGTAACTGTGTGTGTGATTGTGTTTAGTTTGTGTCATTGGTGAGTTTATTTTGGTTTTAAATCCTATTATTGTATATCGTAAAACTTTGGGGATTTTGATGTCCGGAAAAAGCTACCGCTGAGATTATTTTGCCAAAAAGCATTAAAAAAAAAAACAAATACTGTTACAAGTATTGAGTGTTTTGGGTCCTTGTATAATGCATTCCAAATATAGCTTGTATTGTACGTCAAAGCAACACGTTAGGGTGTAAGTAATAATTTATAAGTTATAAATTATAACATAACCCAGAGTATATTTCATTAAAACCAATCGATCATACCTATAATACCAAGGCTATGGGGACTGGTAAACTATTTGTTCCTAGGATAAATAATTACTATGGGGACAGAACCCTCAAAAAGCGTATCCCATACCTACTCAATAGTTTGCCTGAAGCCATTAGATGTGAAAAAAATAAGAATAAATTCAAGAGACTATTAAAAAAGCATTACCTAGATCTACTCATATAATACCATGTAAGCTTAGTATATAACTGATTTATGGATAGTATATTACACTTTTATTTATGTTTATGTCTTACCTTGAGACTGCCGATCCCACAGTCAAACTGTTACTACAGTTTTGTGGGACAATGTTTAATTTTAAGTATTAAGTAAATTGTTCTTAATAAATAAATAAATAAATAAATAATAATAAGGAAACGAAATTATTTTTTTACATTCTATATTATATTAAATATTATTTTAATTTACTTATGAAATGAATGTTATATTTACATAAAGTATCATGCTTACGCATGTGCTAAGACATGAAAAAAACTACTGGGACACATCACATGTGTTAAGCAGAAATGGCATTTATGCTACTGGCTTAAGAGTGAATGGTTTTAAGGTTAGGGTGTGCGAAGGATTGCGATGAGTTTTTGTCTAGGATTTGTTTGGTTTTTGTGTTTCCGGAGGGTTCAGCTAATGTCTTATTTAAACATTCTAGGCGAATGTTATCGAATGAGATTTAATTTAAAATCTTTATGATTTTGTTATAACTTGGACAAAATTTCGATGACAAAATAATGGTTGGCTTACAAAAAAAATGGATAGGTAGATTACCCGGTTATTAACAAGTACTCAAAGTGAAGTGAAAATACTGTAGCAAATAAATATAAAATTTTCGTTCGTCCGTTTAGTCTTTTTTCCCAAATTACTTCAAATCTGTTTTTGCTAAAATTAATTTTTTTTTAATCTGAGATACTTACAACAACTTCTTTAATTTGATTTGTCACACAATAGAGTTTGCGAAACTTTTTTTTAATTTTCTAGTTTACCCCCCAAAAGTGGCCCCCTTGTTCAGAATTCATTAATTTACTTTACGCGTCCATCTTTGGGTCACCAATTCACATATGTTTACCAAATTTCAACTCAATCGGTCCAGTAGTTTCGGAGCAAATCGGCTGTGACTGACGGACAGACAGACGCACGAGTGATCCTATAAGGGTTCCGTTTTTTTTCCTTTTGAGGTACGGAACCCTAAACACAGACCGTATAAAAATCCACTTTCATAAAATCATAATTCCCCATAAAACCTCTAAAAGCTATCAATCCTGGTTTTTTTTCTCATGCATGCCTGCGTACGATACAAAAACGACTGCCATCATAAGACTTAATACGAAAACAAAACAATCTAGTCTAGTTCACAGTAGACTTCTTTACCGAGCAAGAATCCCAGTTGACGTACCAATTTTAAAATCAAGTGGCTGGAATAATCGCCCCGTCCCCGCCTTAATTGCGAAGATATTGTTCAGGGGAATTAAGAATCACAATCTATTTTTATGTAATAAGCGGGTACCGGGAATCCGTACCATTGCATTCCTGGGACTGGTTAAAGTAAAGGTAACAAATAGGTAAGTAGAGTGTAATAACGGGACCTACGGACCTATTTATTTTAAACCCGCGACGTAAACGTGGGGTGGTATATGGTTGAAATGTATATTATAATATATCAGTGTGTTTGTATGACATTGTACCTCAAAGGATGAACCGATTTGGGTTTTTTACGGAAATTCTTGTTTGTCGAGTGGGGATGGGTCTTGTTTGTTGTGTCGGGCATGTGTTACATTTTTAGTTCGTTATAAGTAGTTATTTATACTTCTAAATAATTATATGAAAAATGTATGAAATACAATATTCGGGCGTCTCTTTGGGTAAGAACCAAACCACATAGTTTTAAATACTGCGCTGTTTAAAGTGTCATCAATAGGGGTGTAGATAGGCTCTAAAGTATTATAACTTCAAAGGAAGAAGGCAAAAAATATGCCTGTTTTAACCCTTACCCGGGCAGTGATCACATAGTGACCACATAACAATTATTTTTTTCTAGACGAGCAGATGTGATACCTATGACACAAAATGTCATTGTTGCGTTCTATACAAAATAAGGCGACTTCCGAACGCAAAAAAAGTTCGTGTATCGGAACGTATTTATATGACGTTTTAGTTGTCAAATTTAAAACCACCGATCTGCACGTTTCTTGGTTTCATAAATGGAACGATGCCGAAAATAAATACGGCAAGTGCTATGTATTGTATTTTGTGGGTAGCATATGATATGAGTTATTCGACATGTAGTATGTGATGATATCAAACAGTCTCATGTTATTTGTGAAAAAATCGCTTTAAACCTATGTGGTCCCTATATAACCTCTGCCCGTCTGAGCCAAGGTATATGTGGTCTGTATGTGGCCACTGCCCTGTAAAGCATTTATACGCCTTTTAAGGGCAAGTTCATTGTGCCGTTTTAAACTAAAATCCATCTTGAGTATTTATTCTATTGCATCAAAAATATCGCTTTTTAGCTTAAAGCAGCAGAGTCAATGTAAACGAACCGTTTCAATAATTAAATACTCTAAAACAATCTAGTTCATTTTACGCGATCTGAAGTGATTCCTGTAAAGTACCACTTTGTGCCTCACCTTGTTTTCCGATTTCCATTACAAAAATAATTAATCATTTATAAAAGTAAATTGTTCTCATAACATATTTTGATTTTACTGTACCAACGATTTCTTCTAAAGACATAGCTTACCCTTAAAAGGAAAGTATTTGCTAGTAAGGCAGTAGCCACATATGAACCACATGCATCTTTCAGTAATGGGCAGTGGTCACGTGGGGACCACGGGGTTTTTTTTCGATAACAATAATAATAAAAAAAAAACTAGAAATTACTTTTCTTTCCAGGCTATTATCTACTATAATCAGTATTCAAAAGCAGATAAATCGTTAGGCCCGTTTAAGGGTTAATATTGTTTGTTAGAGAGAGAAAACGCTCGTAGATTATGACGTCACAACCATCGAGCGTCATAGTAAATGACAATCGTTTCATATGAACGTGCGTTATGCGGATAAGGGACAGAATATACCCCCTCTTAAAACTTTGGGCACCTATAACTTTGTGATTATTTAATCTCTTGCGTTGCTTTTTTCTGCATTTGACTATATTTTTAATCCTTTTTCGAGAAAATACTACATTTCTGGTAATTTTATTTAGTGTCTACACCCCTATTATAAGATGTTTTAATTAAACATGCTTTTTAATTAGGTATCATAAGTATCATAATATTATAATTTGAAATTATTTACCTACCTACATTTAAAAAAATCTTGTATAATTTTTACCACAATATTCCACCTTTGATCATCTCTGTATAGTTTTTACTTTTATTGAGGCATTTGAGGTATACTTTTTCAAGAACTGGGTACAATTGTCGTACTGCGAGCCGAGTCGTCCAGCGTTTCCACTTCCACATAGGTTTTGTATAACGATCAAAAAGCCATCCAAAATCAAATAAGAATATCAAAATTGCATTTCATTCTTAAATAAAAAAACGCATAGAAATAACTCCAACCGTCAAAGCTTCAAACTAAAACAATGACATGCCATTCCAAACTACGATGCCATCAAAATGAATTTCCAATAACACATCCTAAACTATGCCCAAATACACATCGAATAGCTCTTGTAAGTACGTGTTCAGGCTGGATAAGAGACCCCGGTCGTTACACCAACTTATCTAACGCTTAAATCACTTGGGAATATAAATAGTGACGACAAACTGTTCTGTTCAAGGGCAATCAACTTGATTTTGTGCCTTTAAACACGATTAGTGATATTTGGAATGTGTTTTATAGTTCGTTTTTGGAATAATCTAGTTTAAGTACTGGTTTTTACTGACAATAACTCATAGGACTAAAAAATAAATAATTATAGGACTAAGAAATATAATAAAAAAAAGTAATGTTTTTTAATGTGAAGCTTAGGATTGAAGATTGCCAGTAATGAATGTTATTCATATTTTGGAATAATAAAGTATTTTGTAAATTGCGCGAACAAGTAAATAATAAATAGCAAAAAACTCACGGGAGTTTCTAATTTAATAGTTCTAAATCTGTATATTCTAGTTTAGGGATATTTGGCAGCGATAAAATCCTGCACTAGAAATCTACCGCAAAATAGGCTTTCTACTGTAGCAATGTAATTTAAAAATTTTAAAATACTCTTATACTGAAATGATATATTGTATACTGTTTTGAAAAAAATGACACCTCGCCGAGTTTTTTACGCCGGTTCTTCTCGAGGCAGAGGTTTTCTTTCCGAACCGGTGGTAGTTTATCGACATTCATAGGTGCATGTAATATGCCTAAATTGAAGAATACTGAATATATATAGAATATTGAATGACTTTGACTTTGACTTTATAAAAATACTAGCTTTTGCCCGCGACTTCGTCCGCATAGAACTCGATAAAAAAATCTCGCGGATCGTAAATTATGGCCTATCGAAAAATTCAATAATATCTATTAGAGTTTTGGTCAAGTGCGAGTCGGATTTTATTTTTCCGATACATTGTGAGACCCAGCGCCTGATGAAGGCAACGAGCAATTTGGTCTCCATACAAAGTTAACGCCCTTTTTTCCCTAACAGGGATGAAATTTGACATAAATTATATAGCCTATCTCCTATACTGATATATGAGGTACGAGTACATAACTGGAAAGTTTCATATAAATTCGTCCAGTAGTTTTTGAGATTAAATGGAACGTACATCCATCTATCCATCCAAACTTTCACGTTTATAATATTTTCATCACACTTGCTCGTAACTTGCCTCTTATAACGTCGCCGTTTGGCTAATAATCCAGGATATTAAACACGCGTGAGTTATAGCATTACGACACTCGTGCGTTATATTTATATGCTTATCCCGATTAAGATGTACCTCGCAACAAGGTGTATGTATAAACACGGTGCATTTTTAAAATAGCCGAATATTATGAGTTTGTGTGTGATCTGATTGGTTAAGCAAATCTCGTTGGTCGTGGGCCACAAGAATTCTGCTCTGTGATTGCTTGAATAAAAAAATCTAGTTGGTCAATTCGCCCCGCCCCGCAATAATACTGCTCTGTGATTGGTTGAAATATTGAGTTGCGCGCTCCACTAGCACTGATCTGGAAGTGAAGTAGTCAATTTTTGATTGGTGCGGCTGTATGAAACTTGGATTTTTCTGTCTTTTGTAATTATTTATTTCCTCGCAACTGAGATGAAAAAGATTGTGTATAACACGGGCGTAAGAATATTGCAAACTCAAGTCATCAAAAACCCTCCGCCTTCGGCGTCGGGCTTTTGATAGACTCTCGTTAGCAATATTTCACTTACGCCCCTCGTTAAACAATGTACTATAGTAGCATTTCATTCTTGTTTAGAATGTTCATTTCACATAGTATAAAAATGTGAATTAATAAAGGAATTTGCGAGTATTACCTCTGATAATAATTATATTCTGTCCCATATGCACAATAGGTGTTTTCATAACATTTTTTTGTCCCAAAAGCTCGTCGCTGGCACCCCTGTGTGACAAAATTTAAAACAATGTGTCTAACACGTGCAAACACTTACTATGTGTGTCAACATGACACAATGGGCGTCGCTGTACGTTGATCCGATACTGTCAATGTACAAAGGTTTATTCGTAGCAGCAGTTCCGCATTCCAATTTGATTTCAATGAGTTTTCCGCGCTCGTGTCTACACGCGCTCGGTCATTCTTAAATTTTGTGTCTGCGGTAGTTTCTAATGAATAAAATAATAATAATAATAAATAAAAATAGTGGGACAATTCACACCAATTGATCTAGTCCCAAACTAGGCAAAGCCTGTACTATGGGTACTATGTACCTAGACAACGGATAAACATACTTAAATAGATATTAAACAATTAAACAATTAAGTATTCATCATACAAATATCTGCCCCGAGCGGGGATCGAACCCGGAACCTCAAGCTTCATAGTCATGTTTTCTAACCACTAGGCTATTCGGTCGTCGGTTCGTTTCGGTAGATGATTCGCGAACGAACATTTGTAACAACTAATTGAAATCCGAATTGCTAAATGAGCAAGTGAAAACGCCGTGTATGTTTTAAGCTGATACGAGTAATCTTAATGTACCTACTAGTTTTAGAATCTTAAGATTACCGGTATCAACTCTTGACTATAATTAGATTTTTTTAACAGCCGATATTAGACAGCCATCCCGGTACAATAAATATAGTTAATATAATAGTTGCCATACAATTTTGTCTCTATAAAAGCGTAAAAGGATTCTACTGGTAGCATTAAATGTACTCTTGGACTATAAAAAATGTTTACTATCCATTTTGCAACACTACGTTATCAAAAAAACTACCCTATACTTATGTTAGAGTTTAACCAATTTTAGATCAAGTAAATGCCAAGTAAAAACTTAAGAATGTATTTTTTCCAAACTGAAATGGCGGGAAACTTCAAAGTCTGTCCTTAAAAGATTACCAAACGGCAAAATGAGTTTCTGAGTGTTCTTTGCCCTCGTTTACTATGGAAATGAAGTATTTGCTCTCTTGGGGCTACTTTAAAAAAAGGTTTTAAATATTTTCCTTTTGGAATTTCGAGGTTCGTTTTATTAATCTAACTAAGGGCCTATTTCTTGCCCACTGTGCAAATGTGAAATTGTTAGGAGGTAACTAACTTCATTAAAAACATAAATGTTTTTAGTATTACAAGTTAGAGACCTGCAATAAACAAATATATTGCAGGACTCTCTACCTAGCTTAATTTATTTGTCACGTTTTTGAATATTGAAATCATGATTTGGGAGTTGGGAGGATTGCCTGGTGACGAGAGTTAGTGACCCGGTATGTAACCTACCTACCAATCTGTCAACACAAAACACAAGGAATCTTCTGAAATAGTAATGTGCCCGTAGGCTACGGTGTCTTACCACCTGACAGGTCTGCTGCTTGTTTGCCACAGACGTAGCATTAAAAAACCGACCAAGTGCGTGTTGGACCACGTAAAACGAAGGGATCCGTGCCTATTAAAAAGGTCGTATCGTCACAGAAATCTTACGGTACTTACGTCCTTTTCTTTGAGGAAGTCAGTTTTTCAGCAATATCTCGAAAACCTTTGAACCGATCTTGTTCAAAATAATTTTCGGTGAATGAAATTAATAAGCCCTATTAATAATTCCATGATTTTTTTCATATTTTTAAAATACACCGTTCAAAAATTAGAGGGGGGGACAGAATTTTAGTGACTTTCGGGGCGATTATCTTCGACTCTATTAACCTAATCAAAAAAATTGCTGAGAAACCTTATATTTATTTTGAAAGGCCTATCGATTGATGTGCCATACGTCGGCTCACAATGAAGAAAAATGACTTTTAGTTTGATGTATGGAGTACACCCCTAAAAAAATTATTTTTAGTCATTTTAATTACAAAACTATGTAGCGGCTAACAAAATACGCTTATTCTCTAAGTTTTATTCAAATACACCTTATAGTTTTCGAGTAAAATGCCTGTGACATACCTACAGACGGACAGACGGACATGACGAAACTATAAGGGTTCCGTTTTTGCCATTTTGGCTACGGAACCCTAAAAAGGTACAGAAAAAAAGCGCTGTACGGGATGCCCCCTTCTTTTATGACGACAACTGGAATCACGGCCCAGGAAGAAGTACCGATTGAACAATTAACTAAAAAAAACCGGTTATCGCCGGTTCCAAGTCAGTGGGGCCCAATTAAATTTCGTTCAAGTTCGTAGTTAAGTCGAAATGGTTATAAACCCAATCTCAGGTACAATTACCTACTACCCGAGTTATATAAAAAGGCGTTTTTATATAGAAATAATACGTCACTTGTGATCTTTTGGTGTAAATGTAACAATTACTGCTCGCCGTTAAATTATACCGAAGCGGGTTCATTCCGGCGCCATGGAAGTGTTAAAAGCTTAGGGCGCGTCCATAATTACGTATGAAACTCAAACTCAAACTCAAAATGATCTTTATTCAAGTAGGCCTAGTAACAAGCACTTTCAAATCGTCAGTTCATTTTTTAGAGTAATTTTTAAACATAAAGAATAAAATATATATGATAAAAAAATTGTATAAAAAATACTAGTAGAATATTTCTAGAAAAACAATCTAATGTCAAAAAACTAAATATTACGAAAATAATAGATTAAAAATTCAGTCCAAATTAGTTCCATGGAGTTTTATCATTCATGTAGTCTTGTGTGCTATAATAAGGTTTCGAGATAAGTTTACGCTTCACATAGTTCTTGAATTTATTAATAGATAACTCAGTTAAGTTTCCTGGAAGTTTGTTATAAAACCTTACACAATTACCCATGAATGATTTTTTATTAACGGATCATGATTTATGTATCAGAATTAAACACGTTAGTAAGATACTATTCTTTTATTCTTTATTATATTGACGATTGATACTACTATACTTATTATTATTATTCTGGCAGTGGCTTCCGAGCTAAGACTAAGAGCCCTTATATCACTGCGACCAATTGCTGATCTATTGTGATACTTATTACGTTTCTTGGTCAATTCCTGCTGAGTCGAAGAATTGCAGGATTTTGTTGAACACAAGAAATTTGATCTCCTCCGGGCACATGAAGTGTTTGCCCAGAATGGAGTTATGGCTGCCATAAGACCAAGGCAATCGGTTAGGACGTATGTAGGCGATAGGCGTATACTCTGCTTCAAGGCAGAGTCTGCACTGCCTTGTGTCACTCAGCCCCAACACTTGCATATGTATTCTATACTACTATTATAAAGTCTGTATAAGGTCGCACTTTTGTAAAATTTTCTTAGGGACTTAGTTCTAAATCCCCGGCTACCACTACACGCATATTTTGTTTCATTTGATTTAAAGTGTTTAGTCCTACTTGTTATGGCGATTTTTTGGCCGAATGCTGCACTTTGTGATGAAAGCAAGCCGCTTTGCACAGTGATAGTAGGGACCAAACTGAGTGATTTGACCCGCAGCAGCGGAAGTTTCACCCCTTAGGAACAGAGATGGCGCCACTTCTTTAAAAAATATTTCAAAAAATTGTACAAGCTAAACGAATGGACTAATTTCAGTGTTTAATATCTCAAATGAAAGCTCATTATATACACTCCTTATAAAAAAATAAAAATAAAATATAAATTAAAAGCTTTTGATAGAAAATGGCAAAATAAAGTTTTATTTTTGTACTAGATTGGTAGTTTTTAATTGATTTCGTATATTTTTATATATAATATGTATATTTTTATGTATGATTATATTACTGGGTAAATAACAAGTATTATAAAAAAAAATCGACATCAATATATTTCATAGTTCACGAAATATTAAAGTTTAAATGTGAGAGTCATTTCTTTAAAAAATATTTCTAAAAATTGTACAAGCTAAACAAATCCATTTATTTGAATGATTTATGTCTCAAATTAAAGCGCATTGTATATATTACTTATAAAAAAATAAAAATAAAATATATGCCTTTTTTTGGCTGGTAAATTAAGTTTTTTCTTTACTTGGTTGGTAGTTTTTTCTTGATTTCATTTTAAAAAATGTATGCAACAAGTATGTTTTAATGCATATGTACATTACTGGGTAAGGAACAAGTATTATAAAAAAACAAGACATAAATATCTTGTATAGTTAACGAAATATTTAAGTTCAAATGTGCGCGCTACTTCTTAAAAAAATATTAATGAAATCTCCAAGCGCAATGAGTGCTCTAATTTTAATGTTTTATGCGTTATATGAAAGAAAAATGCTTAATTTATTATAAAAAAATAAAAAATACATGAAAAATCCGAGACAAAAAGTTTTTCCTAGTGCTAAATTACGGAAAAAATTATAATACTTGAAAAACAGTAAAGTAACTTTGCCATTTTCCATTTAAATGTTGTAGACAAAACATAAAACTGCATTGGCATTGGCATAGTTGGTTTTGGATATATGTTGCTTAGTAGTTAGCGGATTTATGTCAAATTTTTAGCTTTAAATCTGAAAGGATACTCACGTTAAAAATAAAATATATATTAGATAACTTAAATGTGTCATGCATGTTGCGTTTTGAAATGAAAGACTATTTATTTAAATCTTTATCAAATATCTTTATTAAAACTTAAATTTACTATTCGGGTTCACAGATAGATGTACTTAGTCCTGAAAAGGAAAAGGCGTTTTGAAGTACGCTTACAGCCATCTTTGCAGGATTTACAATAGGCGGTAAGCTGACGCCACGACAACCACAACGCATTGTATCGCAGCCAGATTTGCAGCCACAATGGTCCAGGAGGCTTAGTTGAGACCAAATCACCGTAACTGCCGACCATTGTGGCATCCAACTCTCTTGTGTCTTGGTCCATCCCCAAGAAAATGAACATGGTATGGAAACTTCTCAATTCAGAACGTTTCTTCATACGTGGCCCCACGCAGTCAGCTGTTTTTCGCAAGGACTTGTTTGCTTCAAAAAACAAGCTCTTGAGAAGCCTGCCACCTACATCAGCAGCTCTCTATAACCATGCACTGGGTACAGCTTAACAAGCCAGCTACGGATGGGGAAACGCTCTGAATACAGAAGTTTCCATTCAATGTCCATCTTCTTGGGGATGGACCAAGGAACAAGAGATTTGGACTCCACAATGGTCGGCAGTTACGGTGATTTAGTCGCAATTAAGCCTCCTGGACCATTGTGGCTGCAAATCTGGCTGTGATACTATGCGTTGTGGGTGACGTCGCGTCAGCTTACCATGCACTACTCACTGTAAATCCTGCAAAGGTGGCTGTACAAATCAAAAGTGAGTTCATATCATTTTCAATGCAGAGTTATTTTGTATGCTGACCACTGATTTCCACTGGCTGGCACAAAAATTTAGGTCTAATGGTATTCAACTAGGCACAAAAATAATTCAACAGTAAGCTACAACAACCGATCCATGTATAAAAGATCAGTGATTATGTAGTATTGGAATGGTACGACTACTTCAAAACGACTTTTCCTTTTCATTTCTACATCTACCGGTGAACTCGAGAAGGAAATTTAAAATTTTAATAAAAATATTTGATAAACATGTATGTAATAAATAGTCTTTTATTTCAAAAAGTTACATAATTATCTAAGTTAATATAACTTTTCAACGTGAGTAGAAGTCCTTACAGATTTAAAGCTAATTTTTTTACATAAATTCGTCAGCTACTAAGCAACATATATAATATATCTAGGAATCAACTATGCTGGGGATTATATAGTTTTTATTTTTTGTTGTCTAGAAATGTAGTCACTTTAAATAAAAACAATGACAAATTTTAAAGTAATTATGTTTTTTTGTAATTCAGCACCAGAAAAAAACTCTTTATTCAGTTTATTTTTTATTTATTAAGATAAATTACGTGATGTCTTTTCATATGACACATTAACATTAAAATCAGATCGCTCATTGCACTTAAAGATTCCTTTAAATTTATTTGTAAGAAGAGCTCGCACAATTAAACTTAAATATTTCGTGAACTATGAAAGATATTTATGTCTCGTTTTTTTTACTATTTTTTATTAACCCAGTAAAATACATATGCATTAAAACATACATGTTGCATGTATTTTTTAAATGTAATCAAGTAAAAACTACCAAAAAAGTAAAAAAAAATCTCAATATGCCTTTTTTGCCACTATATTTTGGTATATTTTATTTTTATAAGCAATTTATATAATGCCCTTTCATTTGAGATATTATACACTCGAAATTAGTCCATTTGTTTAGCTTGCATAATTTTTTGAAATATGTTTTAAAGAAATGGTGCTCACATTTAAACCTCAATATTTCATGAAGTATGAAAGATATTGATGTCGAGTTTTTTCTATAATACTTGTTATTTAGTCAGTAATATATATGTGCAATAAACCATTCATGTTGCATACACTTTTTTTAAGAAATCAAGTAAAAACTACCAATTAAATTAGGAAAAAAACTTAACATCATGTTTTTTGCCAAAAGATTTCTGAATATATTTTTTATATATTTTTTTATAACTAAAATGTAAAATGAACTTTCATTTGAGGTATTATACATTAAAATTGGTCTATTCGTTTAGCTTGTAGAATTTTTTGAAATATTTTTTAAGAAGTGGCGCCATCTCTTTTCCTAAGGGGTGAAACTCCCGCTGCTGCGGGTCAAATCACTCAGTTTGGTCCCTACTACCACTGTGCCAAGCGGCTTGCTTTCATCACAAAGTGCAGCATTTTGTTCATAACAAGTAGGGCTAGTTGTCAAGAGAGTTTAAGATACGATCGATATTAGTAAAATATGAGGAGCGGATACACCGACGACCGAATAGCCTAGTGGTTAGAGAACCTGACTATGAAGCTTGAGGTCCCGGGTTCGATCCCCGGTCGGGGCAGATATTTGTATGATGAATACGAATGTTTGTTCTCGAGTCTTGGATGTTTAATATCTATTTAAGTTTGTATTTATCTATATAGATATAAGTATGTTTATCCATTGTACAGGCTTTGTCTAGTTTGGGACTAGATCATTGGTGTGAATTGTCCCACTACCTATATTTATTTATTTATATACCAAGCAGCATTAATTCGTCCGGAAGTTACGGTGGCCTAGTGGTTCAGGCATGCGGCTGTCAAACGGCAGCCGTGGGTTCGAATCCCGGCTCGTACCAATAAGTTTTTCGGAACTTATCTACGGAATATCATTTGATATTTACAGTTAGCTTTTCGGCGAAGGAAAACATCGTGAGGAAACCTGCATATATCTGAGAAGAAATTCAAAGAGGTATGTGAAGTCCCCAATCCGCACTGGGCCAGCGTGGGGACTACTGCCCGTTCCCTATCATTCATGTGCCCAGCAGTGGGACGTATATAGGCTGATAATGATGATGATGATGATGATTAATTCGTCTGAAATGTTTACAGAAATGCAATAAGCATCGTCAAACGGAGGTTCGGTTGCCAAAGCATTAAGATTATTAAGAGTATATAGATACTGCCGAGCCTATATACTTGACCGTGTTACACCAAAAAGGCGTGTGAGCGCCCCCTAACTAAGCCAAGCTAATCCCTGGCGCGAGAGCGCTTCATTCACAAAATGCCCGTAATTGGCCCATTATGCACTAGCCCTTACCTTAATAGTTCTCGTTTGGATGAATTATAGTGAACTTGTTTCGGGTTAAATCTAACTCTGTTCTGGTTCGGCGATTATGATTCGTTTTGATTAGGTTCATTGTACTTTTGGGGATGGCCTTGTAGATTTTTTGGTGCACTTTCTTCGTGTATTGATAGAAACTTCTCATGTTGATAACGTTTCTGATTATGTATGATTTTTTTTTTTCTTCAGATTTCGTTTTTTTTTGGATTTTTCTTACTATTTCCTTGCAGCAGTGTTTTTTTTTAATTAACGTAAAAAAAAAGATGCGGCCATTTATGCCGCAAAAAACGTATATTTCGATTTCGACACTCTCATAGGGTATCAAAATATTTAAGGTACTTTCCGTTGACCCAGAACTATGAAATTTGGTAAGTAATATCATCTTATATACCACAAGTACAGGGAAAAATCTGAAACTATTCATTTCTGATTAAATCATACAAATATAGTCTTTATTTAAAGTACGTAATCAATCATCGAGGTTAAACTGTCTATCTGTCAAGACCCTTTATCTCGGGAACGCGTGGAGCTATTTAGTTTAATTCCACTTATTAAATTAATCTCTGGGTACATACACACTTAAATTTCACAGTCATTACTTCTTTCTTACTACAAGTATCGAGTTTAAATAATTCAAATACATATCTCCACGTATTGACTTGTTGCACGGCACCAAACCTTCAAAATGTAACCACCGGAATTAGATCAATTAATGAATCGTTAGTCTTAATCTGCAACTTCCGACACCAAGTAACTAGTTGCTAACAAGTTGTTGAACTACTATGAAAGTATGGGAACCAACGAACAGTAATGAGGACCTTTTACAGACGACGAATGTCGTGTCGGGTTCGTCTGGTTTGTCCATAATGCTCATTCATTGGCGGCCAATACACGGTGAGTAAATACTGATGATCCACCATAGCTGTCTCACTCTATCGCACGTTATAGAGTGAGGCAGCTATGGTGGATCATCAGTATTTACTCACCGTGTATTGGCCGCCATTATACTTTCTCGACCATATCATATTATCTACAAGATTTGCGTAGGTACGAGTACAAATGTTGCTGTGTTTAATAAAATGTATGCAAAATCACTAGCGCGTTATCGACGCTTAATTGATTTGAGATTATTTTTGTTGACAGAATCAGAATCAGAATTTTATTGGTAAAACACATTATTTTACATGTCAGGCAGGATATAAAGTAGGTAGGTACATACGTAGTATTATAGTATATTGTTGAAGAGGCTAGAAAGTAAGTAATAGATGGACGAGTTAGCTCGAAAGTACGAGTCCAGCTATTGCACTTTTGGCCGAGGCTTCACACAATGCTTTTCACGCCTACTGCGAGGAAATCCTACTAATCCTAAAAATATTATAAATGCGAAAGTTTGGATGTTTAGATGTTTGGACAACTATACTTACTTAACATATATAATACTTTTTATCCCGAGAATCTTCCCCTAAGGGGGCGAAATGGGGGTGAAAGTTTGTATGGAGCTATGATATAAACGAGTTCCACGCGGATGAACTCGCGGGCAGAAGCTAGATGCAAATAATTATAATTTTAAATCTAATTAAAGATCATAATACTAAACAGGCTCGCTTGCCTCGCGCTCCGGCGCGGAGGAGCAGGGCAGGAGCGGCGCCTGCCGGCGCGACCGCGCGCGGAGCCCTGTTATTGGTCGAATCGCTGATCAAACTGTCCAACAATAACATTGTTGGACAGTTTGAAGTCATAGATGGCCTGTTCGTGCGACGTCCAACCAACCCCATCTTTGAAGCCTGAATTCTGACCACCTTTTGCCACATTTCCGAGCAGTGGCGTGACGATACAATTTACGCAATTTTCTTGACGCCGCGATTCGTAGTATAACTAAGGCGTTAAGGCTTAACATCACGCATAACGAAACTAGACATCTACCTACGCTTAGTTACTACGCATCGCGGCGACAAGATATATTTGTGGGTGAGCGTTGAGGTGAGCTTAAAACAAGTTACAGAATAGGGGGGCTGGTACCTACTTACTGAGAAGTGAGAAGACGTGCGTTTGCCCCACGGCTTGAGTCTTTAACATTCTCCAGATCTAACTCAAAACATACCGTATTACAGTATCTAATGTAACTGAGTCGATGAAGCAGTTATACAGCCCTTATAAGGCGCACTCGTGAGCGACTGTGTGACGAACGCGTTGAGAAATGTACGGCTCATTAGAAACACTTGTTTATTTGTACTGGGAGCCAGTTGCGCTCATCGCTTCCGATGCTAATCACATATCAATCTGTTTTGCACTCTCGTTTCCACACGGGCTGAGCTGACGTGTCAGAACTTAAGAGCGTGTAATACTTTCATATAAAACAATCGATGGATATGAAGTATTCCAGTGGAGGCATTGGTACCTATTCTTAATCCTAGTCGGCAATGTGCTTGTCTGGATTCGCAAGCGTCCATAGGCTATCACCATCATATCAGCCGAAAGGCCTCCCCCAAAGAGTGCCAAAGTGACCTGTCCTGCGTCCAGCGGACTCCCGCGGCCTTTACCAGGTCATCAGTCCACCTTGTAGGGTCCACGTCGCGCCTTACGGTACGTGGTCGCCACTCGAGAACCTTCCTGCCCACTGCCACTTAAAAGTTTAGCGATTCGGAGGGCTATATCGGTTACCTTGGTTCTGCTGCGGATAGCCTATGGCCATAGGCTTTGATCTAAGTTAACTATCAGGCATTCCGTCTGCTTGTTTGCTACGTTCGTATAAAAATGGAAATTTCTTTGTTCGCCAGTGCCTGCCGTTCACACAGTTCGTTCCGATCAATAACTACGCCCCAATAAGCCACAGGGCTGGAAGCCACAAACCGCATCCGGTGCGTTATAGTAACTTCTTGCACAGCATGTCTATAAATCATTGGTACTTTTTAGGGTTCCGTACCCAAAGGGTAAAAACGGGACCCTATTACTAAAACTCCGCTGTCCGTCCGTCTGTCTGTCTGTCCGTCTGTCACCAGGCTGTATCTCATGAACCGCGATAGTTTAGACAGTTGAAATATTCACAGGTGATGTATTTCTGTTGCCGCTCTATAACAAACAATTATATTACTACTTTATTAAAAAAACAGAATAAAATAATTATTTAAGGGGGCTCCCATACAACAAACATGATTTTTTTGCTCGCTTTTATAGATACGGAAAGCTTCGTGCGCGGATCCAACTCGCACTTGTATTTTTAGTTGAAATGGATAGTTTTTAGGTACCTCGTTGTAAATTGCCTTGCAGTTTTAATTAACGAAGTCAGTCTATGGGGGTTCCCTTTGAATAAGCCTGTACAGAATAAGCCCCATTTCCGTGCAATTTTCACGTGACAAAGACTCCCTGTAACTCCACTCCCGACTGCATAACTGGAGGTCGATTTTTGTCCATCGTTTCAGATTCCAATCACATTTTAATCTGTTTCGCACTCGCTCCCAAGACGGAACGAGAGAGAAACGCAGTTAAATGCTATTAGGATGTGAAATAGATTAACTGAATAGAGGCTGGAGTCTACGTATTAATTATATTGAAGCATCTCTCATGTATTACGCTTTGCAGTAATGTTGTGTACTCTATCCGAAACAGTAAGGGTTAATTCTGTCAAACGAACGCAAGCGAAAAACGACTTTGTGATGTGACTATGAGGGACCTTTTTGTTTGCGTTTTTTTGACAGGATTTACTCTTTAGAGTTTCGGATGTACTATACATTTTCACTGCAGCTGTGCCTGAGGGCTTGGCCATGACGTAGAGCGGCGGCGGAAGCGGCAGCGGTGCTCCGAGGTAGCGAGGAGTAGGTACATATCTGTCCGCGTCATATTTAACGTTTACCGGCCATTAAAGCCCGTGCTAATAGACGGTCGGTCGCCAACACGCCCCTCCGACCGAGCGGCCTTGGTCGGCACCGACCGTGTAGACAGTTGATTCCAACAAAATTTCATACTACAACGGTCGGGGCCGACCAAGGTCGCTCGGTCGGAGGGGCGTGTTGGCGACCGTCTAGCAGACCTTTAAAAATGACTGGTGCAGCCTCGGTGCAGCCCACTTTAAGTCTTGCAGAGACCCTAGCACGATAGGTTTTATTGTAACGTTTGACGTGACGTTTCAGTACATTTTCGCCGTAAACGTGACGATAAAGCCTACCGTGCTAAGGCCTCAGAAAGGATTACCTGCAAAGATTGATGCTGAATTTCCATATTCATAAAAAAAATGTTTTGGACTGTATTGAACGCTGACTGAAATTCAGTCCTCATTGTTTCGCAATCTGTCAGAACGCCGATTCAAAGAACGTGATATATTCCAACTAACGCCCCTAGTGTAAGGCTTCAGTGGACACTCCGCTGTGAGCCATGCAGCGTCCATATAAATTGCATTTGTTTTATATGGACGCTGCACGCGCCGCTCACAGCGCAGCGTCCACCTTTATAAGCAGTCACAGTAAAATTTTGCATAGTATACCAAATAAACGGTCCACCATAAAATACTTTCGTATTTTATTGTTGTTGATGGTCAAAATTAACACTTTTTACCCATGTAGTTTTGTACACGTATTTTGTTGTACCCCTATAACCGTTCCACATTACGGTTGAAATTATTTAAAGATGGCCGGCTGTTTATAAAACTAGTATTGGAATCGGAATCTTCCCCTTGGAAGGTAGAGTTACTTTTTGAATGCACTACCTACTTTGATCTTATTCGGCCAACGCAAATAATCTCAAGTGCTATCACCCAAGGGTACGGTTTCATAGATCCATTTTCGAGCATTCGCTATGTATGTGCAGACGATTTTGAACAGAAAGCGTGAACCCGTACTGTTGGGCGATAGTACCTACTACATTAAAGAATGACGGATGGGCCACATCGGATTTGACTACATTTAGATTTGCGTAAAGCCCGAGCGGCCATTTCGTGGACCGAATCCTTTTATCCAACCGTCGCTTATGTTTTGATTGATGGATGACGGACCATGTTCGGCGACTGATATAGGTAGGATAAGGAAGTATTATGACGACGGCAATATTTGAACACATTTATATGACAAGCCCGAAGATTTGGGCCGCAAAATCTGTCCTAATTCTTTGATTAATTATGTTTAATACAAGAGAGAACATCTGGATTAGATTTTTTGTAACACCAGTTAGAGTCAATTGGCCCTATAGCGTTCAGTCTGTGCCGGACGGCCGCGGCAGCTCGACGACACGACAGTCGGGTAAAAAAGGACGTTACTAGGACATGGCTTTATAAGTATTTTTCAATTTGGTTTTCGGGCTCAATTTGAAATACAAACTGCGACATGTCCCTGGTATATCATAGGGATATACCATTTCAACTGGAATCACGGCTCTCTTTGGACGTAATAAGAAGGAGTAGAGCGCGTCCACGAGAATTGAATGATCTTTTTTTTTTCTATGTTTAGTTGGAATAACTTTGAAGTAGTAACTTAATTCGACGTACATTTCTTAAATATTTTTCCTCGAACTTCACTAAAGCTGTTTTCATATCGTTTTTTTTTGTACCTATTCAATTGTTTCTTTGTTTCGCGTAATGAGTTCAATTTTACGTTATAATAAAACCCCGAAAAACTCCACATTCCGATAAATTATTCAAGAGGTGTTTTTGAGTTTTTTCCGTGAAAGTTATGAAAGGTTTTCGCTGTTCTGAATACTGATAATTCTGTATTGTTACAGGTGGGGAGGAAAATGCAAACTAAAAACATCAATCTTAGTCTCGATCACGCCCACAACGATAGCGAAAAAGTGAGTTGAATATATTTTTATAAAAATACCGACTTAATTAGATATTTACATATATTATCTAGTGCTAAAATGATATCACAAAGCGCATTCCTTTGTCACCCGAGCTGAAGCATTAAATACACAATTTGAAGTTTTCGTGCTGGTTTTACGTGCAAGAAAAGCCAACATCAAAGGGAATCGTGCGATTTCATGGGCAAAAAAAAACAGGAAATAGGTAGGTACTATCGCCCAAGGGTACGGGTTCACACTTTCTGTTCAAAATCGTCTGCACATGCATGGCGAACACACACTCGAAAATGATCCTAGAGGTGTGAACACATACCCTTGGGCGATAGTACGTATAATATTTATATTTATGGTGAGTTGCACTTCACCAAACCATAAGCGGCGTTCGTTGAAGTCTGAATGTATGGAAAGTTTGACAAGTTTTTATGGGATGATAGCTGCCGGCGCCATATTTAACGTTGATCGGTCTGTAATCGTAAGTTGGTGCACTATGTTACCAAAATACAAGAAAAGTTTAAATCGGTAATTCTAAATCGTACTAACTAGCGCCATCTATGAAAATACCTAGTAACTTCTTGAAAGCCCGCCCGACCGTGACACACCATCACTTCATTCGGTTTAATTAGTTCCAAGTCACGCGCATAGATGGCGTGATGCTTAAAATCGCCGATTATGGAGAAAAAATATTGTCAAAAGCTATATCATAAAATAATCTTAACTAACTAACTATTTTGGATCAGTGATCCAAAAAGGCTCTTGGCCTCCGAAACGAGAGCTAGCACGCCTTCCTGCCAGCTTTCAGCTTGTAGAATGTTGAAGATGACGCAGATTCGCTTGAGCACGCAACGCCTCAGCGATACCTGCCTGATAAAAATAATGAAGTTCTATTTTTGAAAATATAGTAAGTAGGTACCTATACCTCATTCCATATAACATTAGAATTTTAACGGACAACGTTCCTTTGTTTATCTGGAATATCAAAGGGAAATTGCCCTAGGTACTTAAGTATTTCGATCACTACTTAAGTGCTTTTCAAACATAACAATACATTTTTTTTGCGTTTCAGACTGGTTTTCTTCAAAATCGCATGACGATTAAGGCACGTCTTTTCTAATGTTATATGTAGAATATGGAATACGGTACCTAAACTTATAGATCAAGTTAATTATCGGTTTGATTTTTTTATCATTTTGTCACATTGTGCTGGTGGATGGTGGTGCAATTTTGTCACAAATTACCTACGATTGTTAATCCCACCGTGATTTTGAATTTTATCTCATACGCGACAGGATTAAATTCTATTAAAAAATGCATAACTTTACAGTCAGCAAAAAAGATTGCAGTTAACATGGATGAATTTTTTGACAGAAACTTAGTCTTAAGAATGACATTTGGTGACCAAATTATAAACATCTGTTGTTATTGTTACTTAATCAACTTCTGTTCCAGAAGATGGGTCGACAGGAGCCGCTACCAGATCTTCCAAATGCAGTCATCGAGTCTATCATCATCACATATCCCGGTTAGTAGTTTTTCAGATCTCAACAACACGCGTGGCGAGGCACGGGACGTCTAACTGTACTTAAACGCGCAGCTTTGTAAATGTAAATACATGAACTCTCTATCGCAATAATAAAAATATGTTTGATTTGTTGTCGAGCATGAGCTCATCATTTGGGTCATGAGCATGAGTGGTCGTGTGTAGAATGGTCTACACACGACCACTGACGCCACGCGTGGCGAGGCACGGCACGGCACGTCCAACTGTACTTAAACGCACAGCTTTGTAAATGTAAATACATGTACTCTCTATTGCAATAATAAAAATATGGTTGATTTTTTTATCCAGTTCATTCTACGCACGACCACCGACGCCACGCGTTTGGGTCGTTCTTCTTTTTTACCGACAATGAACCGAGGTTTTTCTGTTTTTTTGGTTTTTGAACTATCGAAAATTGTGGTTCTGAAGTGTGATTTAAAAAAAAATGCATATGTTTCTTCATTAAAACTAATTAAAGTTTCCTTTCTGGCCAATATAAATATTTATTTACGGTTGGTTTCTAAAAAAAAACATGTGACAAAGTGGACTCTTTCAGTGGGGACAACATTTTATTTTACCACTCTGTCACGGCATTCTACGAAAAAAAAAACATTAAAAAAAAATGCTACATAGAGTAAATGAAATATTAAATATCACTAATTAATAAAATAATATGGACGTTCCTTCGAACATTATAAAACCGTAAACATCATTACTCAAATGAGATGCCGTAATTAGACGAAGGACAGGCTATTGTCGGTCGAAAAGAAGAACGACCCGTTTAGTTTATGAGGTCTCACAGTATTGCATTCGAGAGTCATCATCATCATAATTATGTTATAATTATACGTCCACTGTTATTCTGCGTTCATGCGCCTCACCCCACACGTCACGCCCAGGGCTTCCAATCCCGGGATTTATTAGTACTAATCCCGTGATAATGTAGTAGTAATAAATCCCGGGAACGAAACTAAGGGATCGTCCTAATACAACGCGAGTAGTCGCGTTGTATTAGGACGATCGCGTAGGCGATTATCGCAAGTTTGCGCGAATTTTACTCGCTAACGCGCGATTAAATAACTATTGGACTCGAATAGGTGTCTCAAAGTCCTAATTGACAATCGCGCGAGCAATTAGGACACCTATAATATTCGAGTCCAATATTTGATCGCGCGTTAGCGAGTAAAATTTGCGCGTTGTATTAGGACGATACTTAAGGCTCTACCTAACGCTCAGTTACTACGAATCGCGGCGTCAAAATATATTTGTGAGTTGAGGTGATCATAAAACAAGTTACAGAATAACAGGGCTGGGCACTACCTCTTCTCGTGGAGGAGAGGGAAAGGAAAATAGGCTTGTGACCTAAGATTTTTTTACGATGCTATTCGAACCAGTTTTTGGAGGAACAAATATTTGATTTATATTTGAATTATATTTGAATTAAAAAATGCATAGGTACCTATTTTTTCTTAACTTTCAAGGTGCATATCTTTATATCATTTTCATTATATTTTGTAATTTATACTCGTACTTTACTTAGCTTTTGCCCGCGTCCGCGTGGAACTCGTTTCTATCGTAATTCCATTCAAACTTTCGCTCCCCATTTCATCCCCTTAGAGGATGATTACCGGGGTAAAAAGTATTTTATATGTGAATCCTGGCTATACACGATATGTGTTGTGTACCAAAATTCATCTTATTCCGCTTAGCCGTTTTTGCGTGATTGAGTAACAAACATCCAAACTTTCGCATTTATAATATAATATTAGTAAGATTACAATAATTTGATGGTTTACTATCCATTTAAACACTACGTTATCAATTCTAATATGAAATCACAAGCCCACTGGACTTCAATTGGGTCGTTCTTCTTTTCGACCGACAATAGCCTGTCCTTCGTCTTATTACGGCATCTCATTTGAGTAATGATGTTTATGGTTTTATAATGTTCGAATGAACGTTCATATTATTTTATTAATTAGTGATATATAATATTTCACTTTCTCTAACTAGCATTTTTTTAAATGTTTGTTTTTTTCGTAGAATGCCGTGACAGAGTGGTAAACCAAAATGTTGTCCCCACTGAAATAGTCCACTTTGTCACATGTTTTTTTTAGAAACCAACCGTAAATAAATATTTATATTGGCCAGAAAGTAAACTTTAATTAGTTCTAATGAAGAAACCTATGCATTTTTTTTTAAATCGCACTTCAAAACCACAATTTTCGATAGTTCAAAAACCAAAAAAACAGAAAAACCTCGATTCATTGTCGGTAAAAAAGAAGAACGACCCAATTGCAAAAACTCGTTGATACGAGTCGGGTATGGAACCCGCGGGAGAGGAAGTTGAGGAAAATATTTTTGTATTTGAGAAAATTGGCCAATCTGTGTTTAGCGTGTTTGGGTTTAAAAACGATTGCTGTTCAAATTGAAGTGGTTTTTTTTTGGACAATCATCGATATTTTAAACAACGTTAAAAGTACAAAGCTCGACTATAGCCGAGTGGAAAGGCGCGACTTTCAATCTGGAAGATAGCGGGTTCAATCAAACCCCGACTCGTACAGTCAGCATCATATAGTTAGTATCTAGCAGTCAAAGTAGTCAAATATTTCGAAACACGTCTTTATTACTGTAAGAGTAAGGATGTGTTACAATATATTTGGCTACTTTGGGTGCTACTAACTATACGTTGTCGACTGTATCGTATCACTTGGGTTTATTCAAAAAACCTATGTACTGTCAAGGACTTTAATTGTTGAGCTACGTAGGTGTCAACAAATTTTGGTTTTTTAATAGTTAAGCTTAAATTGTCCAGTATCAGTTGAGCTCTAAACGGCTCAACAATTCAAGTCCGTTACTGTACGAAATAGCATTAGAACGATAATATGTTTAACAGAGGCTTTCCGGTGAAGGAAAACATCGTAATCCCAATACGGTCAAGTTTCTGAAGACTAGTGCCTACTACTAACTTATCTCTAACAAAATACCTTCAAATATTACCATATGCCCGTTCATGAACATACACACTAAGAGATCCTGTTCCGGACTCCGGTGCATTAACCAAAAAAACACCCCATCCCTGTAATTTGAGCACCCTAACAAAAAATGGAACAAAAAAACCGGCCACTCACGCGTGCAAGCGAGAAGGCCGGTACCTTATTCATAAAGCTTACCTTGCCGTCTGAGTCGAACCAATGTAAGCCTGGTTTACTGATTTCGCGTAGTTGATACAACTCGGGGTCAGGAGGAGTTGTGATGTGATCTGAGACGAATCAGCTTGTGAACGCTATAGTGTCACAACAATACTCGCGAGGCGAAACAGTGTAAGTTAACCTCCGATAACACGTAATTATTAAGGATCTCGATGTCAAGATATACTGGGGTGGATGGGAGTCGATACACCTGGGAGCAAAGCTTGCCAAACAGAACATGTGTTCAGTGCGATTCACAATCTAAATCGACCGTCACCACACCAACCTTGGCTAGACTAGAACAACTTGACCGTTAATCGTAAGTAATGTTCTCAACAGTTAGAGAGGCAGGGCAGCAGATTGTCGTCTCGCTCGTATTTGGTACAGCGCAACTGGGGAAGTACCTCCACTTCACAGAAGACCACAGCCAATAATAGCACCACTACATGCTCTAGGTGTGTGATATATGTTGCTGGTGGTAGGAAAGGTCATCAGAGCTCGCTAGAATGTTCTTTGTTGTTATTCTTCTTGTCGAGTCGATGGTTTCAGACTGTGAGGGATCAGAAGGTGGCGACGCTTATCGTCCTGTCTGTCGCGTCTCGAAGGTCTGCTTGGAGCAGGCGTGCGGGCACGTTGGCCTAGACAACATGGGCTCTATCGTTTGGAGAACCGTCCCACACGGACATTGGGCTGTTATTCGCTACGCGCTACTGCGCCTCATTCCACGCGTCACGTCTGAAGAAACTAAACCTCTACCTACGCTTAGTTACTACAAATCACGGCGTCAAGATATATTTGTGGATGAACGTTGAGGTGAGCTTCAAACAAGTTACAGAAAAGGGGAGCTGCAACGAGCATATGACTTTTTTGGAGCCGCTATCGACAGACTACGTAGGTAGCTGCTTACCAAAAGGCAGGCAGTTTGTTTATTAGCAACCGTCGGTATAAAAATCCCTAGCGCTTTTGGTGTCATCGTGAATCGATGCGTGTAGAAATGCTTCGCTAATTAAGATCATATTTAACTCCCCGACACAAAAAGAGGGGTGTTATAAGTTTGACGTGTCTGTATGTAGCATCGTAGCTCCTAAACGAGTAGACTGATTTTAATGCGTTTTGTTGTCCGAAAGCTGACGTGGTCGAGCTAGTTCTTAGCTATGTTTCAACAATATTGGTTCAGCCGTTTTTGAGATATTGAACTTTGAAATAATAATATCGAGGGATTTCAACTTTTCTAAGTTTTTAATTAAACCTTTAGTACGCCACTGCGTTACCGATTGATTACGCTTAGGCCTCGGCCACGATTTTGAGTGGCGGCAGCAGAAGTGGTCAGGAGCCGTAGCATGGTTGGCCTTATCACGCGACAAGTGACAAGATAAGAGCGTCGTCTCGTTCTATCGCACGGTGTCAGCCAGTGACGCACGCTCTATCCTATCACCTATCGCGTGACAAGGCCTACCATGCTACGGCTCCTGGCCACTTCTGCTGCCGCCACTCAAAATCGTGGCCGAGGCCTAAGCGTAATCAATCGGTAACGCAGTGGCGTACTAAAGGTTTAATTAAAAACTTAGAAAAGTTGAAATCCCTCGATATTATTATTTCATGTCTGTGTGATAAGGCCAACCATGCTACGGCTCCAGGGGCGGCTTTACTTATAGTGTAAGCTGTGCGGTGCACCCGGGCGCACGGTCCTAGGGGGCGCCGAGCCCCATTTCACGGGGCGCCAGCCAGCGCCACTCGGCTTGCGGCTAGCGTTACGCTAGGGAGGGGGATGCTAGAGGGCGCACCATGGCGCTACTTGTACACGGGCATTACACGGGCTAGAGACGCCTCTGGAAGTGGTGTCCCATGTTGACGTGGGAGTGAGAGGCCGCGCTCCAATATCCCCGCCGCTCGAAGTCGTGGATACATTGGTCCACCTGAGACTATTAGTCAGCCAGCTTTGTGAATACCATCACATTTTACACCGAGTCGAGTCTGACTCAACTTCGATTCAGTGTCTATACTTGGGTGCACTGTTGTGTGTTCACATTATTCGTAATGTGCGTGATTTGAAAACTAAACGCATATTTAAATCTACCTTGTGCTTCTGTCGGTAACAAAGGCTAAGCAAAAAGTAACTTGATTTTTGATCGTTTGTTTTGCTCCAATCAGTGAAGAAAAAATCCATAATAATTGTGGGGCTAATCAGAAGCCTAAATGATGTATAATAAAGAACTTCTAGAAGTGAATTAATATATTTATTGTGTGAGTGATTGTGTTTCGAAGCTGGATCCTCGACGAAGAGCCATCTTCGGGTCGTCAACCGATTTTGACTATTTATCATGTTACAGCAGTGAGTTTTGTTTTTTCACCATTATGAGGAGTGTTATAAGTTTGACGTGTCTGTGTGTCTGTCTGTGGCATAGTAACTGCTAAAGGAATGGATCGATTTTTTTGTCCAAAAGCCGGCATAATTGAGATGGTTAGTAGCTACGTTTTAACAAAATCGGTTCAGCGGGTTCTGAGTTATTGAACTTTGAAATAAATAAAAAAAACAACTTTTCTAAGTTGTTAATTGGGTACTTTCCTGAGTAAAAAATATATAATTATATTTAGTCGGTCAGATAGATAATCAAAAAATATTGGACACGTATATTTTAGTTTGTCAATTAAACGAAAAATGATGAAGATATAGCCCGTTAAAGTGCCGCGTGACGTCACATTATGCTAATAAGTATAACATAATGTGACTGGATGTGGAATTGGCACATTGCACGTAGAACCGATGACCATTGGGGCGGAAAGGTTCTCGAGCGGCGACCACGTACCGGAAGGCGCGGCGTGGGGAGGCCCCCCACAAGGTGGACTGATGACCTAGTAAAGGTCGCGGGAGTCCGCTGAATGCGGGTGGCGCAAGACCGGTCAATTTGGCAGTCTTTAGGGGAGGCCTATGTCCAGCAGTGGTTCGGCTCATATGATGATGATGATGATGATGAAACTATTGTTCTGCCGCCTCACATCAGATAAATATGTATTAGTTACTACCAATGGCTCATTGACTACGCTGACGGTAAACTTACTAATTTACTATGAATGCGGCTTAAATATGTTCAGACATACTTTGCAGGGCTATAGATATCTTTAGCTCGAAATTCAGCCCAAACTGGCCCTAACTGATGTGCGCAAGAGTCGAGCAGGTACAAAATTCCTACGAAACAATCGCAATTACGTGGGTAGAGAGATCGGCTGCACGCGAACCTTTGTTAAGTATTATTTTATGACTGCGTAATTAATAACATGCACAGCCTTATTAATGTGAAGACTAAGTTGGTTTTGAAATTAGTATTTCATGGCTATTACTTTATGTATTAGTAAATGAACACGCAGCGTGTATTTTTATGTTGAATATAATAAATTTGGTTCCGTGAGCTGTAGAACTCGCGTGTTTGTCTTTTTTTCAACATTTTTTATTTAATTTAGAAACACTGAATCAACTAAAAAAAGTGCGAGTTCAACTCGCGTGGTGAGGGTTCCGTATATAAGCTAAATGCTATGCTCTAAGCATCAGGCGCTCCATAAAAAATACACAAAAATATTGAGAATTTTCCGTTACTTTGAATACTCAAACTTCTTATAGGTTTTCCTGTAATCTAAGGCAAGGAACGATTTTCCGTATATTTTTCAAAATTTTAAGCCTAGTTGTTTCGGAGATAAGGGGTGGGGGGTGGGGGAGATAGATGATAAATTTTTCCTAAATTAGTACTTCAAAGCTGTTTTTGCTAGAATTATAAAAAAATATCTGAGATGCTTACAACAACCCTTTTCATTTGATATGTCACACAATACAGTTTGCGGAACTTTTTTTTTTAATTTTCCAGTTTACCCCCCAAAAGTGGCCCCCTAGTTCAGAATTCATTAATTTACCCACCAATTTACATATGTTTACCAAATTTCAACTCAAGGTAGTTTCGGAGCAGCAAATCGGCTGTGCCAGACGGACAGACAGACGCACGAGTGATCCTTATAAGGGTTCCGTTTTTTTCCTTATGATGTACGGAACCCTAAAAACGATATAATTATTGAACCTGCTTACAAAATTTCACGAGAATCGGCTGAGAAATGCAACTTGCAGAGTTTAGATGTTACCTATATTTATGCAACTGATTTAAGAAACTTCGATAGTGCGATGCAGACAGAACACGTCAGATTTGACAAGAGTGACGCCACAAACTGAACCACGAACAGAGCCAAGCATAGAGCCAAACATCGCTACGAACATGTTCATGCTCATTTTAGTGAACGCTCTAGTAAATGCTGGGAGGTGTGGGCGGAGAGCGAAGGCGGCGGAACAATAACAAAATTGCTCGGCTCGACAAAAAACCCGAAGCAAATTTACTGTCATTTCGCTAAAATGCTCGCTAAAATGCTCATGTTTATTTTGTGTAAGCTTTTAACTGTAAAGTAATATTCGATATAATGCTCATTACAAGTGAATGCTGAAATTGCTGAAGTCTATCAGCGCCTTTAGAGCGGTCGTGAATGGCCAACTTTAAGCGTGTTTAGCATCCGAACGGTTTTTAAGTACGTCGGTTATTACCTATTCAGGGTCTGCTGAAATTGCTGAAGTCTATCAGCGCCTTTAGAGCGGTCGTGAATGGCCAACTTTAAGCGTGTATAGCATCCAAACGGTTTTTAAGTACCTCGGTTATTACCTATTCAGGGTCTGCTGAAATTGCTGAAGTCTATCAGCGCCTTTAGAGCGGTCGTGAATGGCCAACTTTAAGCGTGTTTAGCATCCGAACGGTTTTTAAGTACCTCGGTTATTACCTATTCAGGGTCTGCTGAAATTGCTGAAGTCTATCAGCGCCTTTAGAGCGGTCGTGAATGGCCAACTTTAAGCGTGTTTAGCATCCGAACGGTTTTTAAGTACCTCGGTTATTACCTATTCAGGCTCTGCTGAAATTGCTGAAGTCTATCAGCGCCTTTAGAGCGGTCGTGAATGGCCAACTTTAAGCGTGTTTAGCATCCGAACGGTGTTTAAGTACCTTGGTTATTACCTATTCAGGCTCTGCTGAAATTGCTGAAGTGTATCAGCGCCTTTAGAGCGGTCGTGAATGGCCAACTTTAAGCGTGTTTAGCATCCGAACGGTTTTTAAGTACCTTGGTTATTACCTATTCAGGATCTGCTGAAATTGCTGAAGTCTATCTGCGCCTTTAGAGCATCGTGAATGGCCAACTTTAAGCGTGTTTAGCATCCGAACGGTTTTTAAGTACCTTGGTTATTACCTATTCAGGATCTGCTGAAATTGCTGAAGTCTATCTGCACCTTTAGAGCGGTCGTGAATGGCCAACTTTAAGCGTGTTTAGCATCCGAACGGTTTTTAAGTACCTTGGTTATTACCTATTCAGGGTCTGCTGAAATTGCTGAAGTCTATCAGCGCCTTTAGAGCGGTCGTGAATGGCCAACTTTAAGCGTGTATAGCATCCGAACGGTTTTTAAGTACCTTGGTTATTACCTATTCAGGGTCTGCTGAAATTGCTGAAGTCTATCAGCGCCTTTAGAGCGGTCGTGAATGGCCAACTTTAAGCGTGTTTAGCATCCGAACGGTTTTTAAGTACCTTGGTTATTACCTATTCAGGGTCTGCTGAAATTGCTGAAGTCTATCAGCGCCTTTAGAGCGGTCGTGAATGGCCAACTTTAAGCGTGTATAGCATCCGAACGGTTTTTAAGTACCTTGGTTATTACCTATTCAGGGTCTCTGTATACAATAAAATGCATTCCTACGTATCTAATTAAGCCAAATATTTACTTCGCCATGCTTGTGGGTGTTTTAATACCCAGTACTTTATCATTTAAGGGCCCGCGTCCATTGACCATTGCGTATATGGAGTAATCGTTTTATTGAGACGTTTGTTTGGTTTGTTCGCTGCCTTATCCTTGTTTAAGATCGCAGTGTCCTATTCATTGGATATAAAAAACCGGCCAAGTGCGTGTCGGACCACGCAAAACGAAGGGTTCCGTGCCTATTAAAAAGGTCGTATCGTCACAGAAATTTTACGGCACTTACGTCCTTTTCTTTAAGGAAGGCAGTTTTTCAGCAATATCTCGAAAACCTCTGAACCGATCTTGTTCAAAACAATTTTCGGTGAATGAAATTAATAAACCCTATGTCCATGAATTTTTCCATATTTTTAAAATACACCGTTCAAAAATTAGAGGGGGGGGGACAGAATTTTAGTGACTTTCGGGGCGATTATCTCCGACCCTATTCACTTAATCAAAAAAAATGCTAAGGAACCTTATATTTATTTTGAAAGGCCTATCGATTGATGTGCCACACGGGGGGTCAATATGAAAAAAACATTTTTGACTTTTAGTTTTATGTATGGAGTGCACACCTAAAAAATTTTTTTTTTGTCAATTTAATTACAAAACTATGTAGCGGCTATCAAAATACACCTATCCTCAAAATTTTATTCAAATACACCTTATAGTTTTCGAGTAAAATGCCTGTGACATACGGACAGACGGACAGACGGACAGACGGACAGACGGACAGACGGACAGACGGACAGACGGACAGACGGACATGATGAAACTATAAGGGTTCCGTTTTTGCCATTTTGGCTACGGAACCCTAAAAATGGATATATGGGTATGCAGTCAGCCAGGAAAGTGGTCTACTAATTTTGAACCTTAACATACATATAATAGTCGAGAAGTGCTACCTCTGTCCTGGCTTACTGTACCCATATATTAAAAATAAATTTCCTAAAAGTACAATTATACAGGAATGAAAACAAAGATTGTGGGTATATCTAATACTTACTCCGAAACTGTAAGGCGGGCGGGCGTTCATAGATTGCACTATTAGAGCATACATAACTGGAGTAGCCTTTCAGTAACTTACCCATCTGTAAAAAACCTTGCACAATGTGCAAAAAATCATACAAAGACAATTTCACAATCGATCATAAAATCGCCTCGCAAGAGAACACTGATCATAAAAATGTTATAAACGTTCAACCACTTCAAGCTTTTAATATATAATTGAGTTTCAATAGCCTATTAAGATGCTCCCCCCGCCCCCGCAAAATTCGGCAGACTTTTTTGTACGCAAATACGACATAAGGCTACTCCAGTTATGTATGCTCTAAGATTGCACTAAATGAAATGTATGAACGCCCCCGCTGCCCGCTAGCGTCCAGACCGCAGCCTAAGAGTATATTCTGTCAAACAAAACAAGACTTTGTGCTCTACTATAAATAGTTTTGGGGTCCAGAAGACATGCCTACCAACATAGTAAACCTATTCGTTCGACGGAATCCCGTAACAATATCCACTAAAAGTTTTTTGCTTGTGTTATTTTGACAGGATTATTACAGTTTTGGACGTGCTATACCTACAAAGCATTGTGGACGCCGTCGACAGTAAAAATTAAATACGTGAAGACTCTAAGGTGTCTCAATATTATTTATTGTCCACTTACCAAATGCGTAGAAATTTTATAAATTGACTGTTTATTCACTTTAACAGTTAAAATATTTGTGCCGCGGATGCGCGTGCTTCGTCGTTCCGAATCGGAAAGGAAGAGGGATATTACTTTGTTGTAGAGGCTAGAAAGTAAGCAATAGATGGACGAGTTAGTTCGAGGGCCGACGCGTAGCGTGCTTTTCACGCCTACTGCAAGGAAATTGCAAATAATTATAATTTTAAATCAAAATTAAAGATCATAATATTAAACAGGCTCCCTTGCCTCGCGCCCGGCGCGCAGGAGGAGGAGCACAGGCAGCGCACGCCGGCGCGACCGCGCGGTGCCCTGTGATTGATTGGTCGATCACTGTTCAAACTGTCCAACAATAATATTGTTGGACAGATTGAAGTCATAGATGGCCTGTTGTTCATGCGACGTCCAACTAACCCCAGCTTTGAAGCCCGAAATCTGACCATCTTTTACCACATTTCCGAGCAGTGGCGTGAAAATGTAATTAACCGCTTTTAATAATAGCTTGCTTGTTAAATAAACCTTAAGTTTCTGGCTGACTTTTATTGTGATCTTAGTGAATTTGTGCCAATTGAAACAAACATGTTCAGCAATCAAATCAGCACTAAGACATGATACAATTACGAGTGACTTCCTTATTATATCAACAAAACGGTTTTAATAATGATATAACATAAATAATTGTATTACTTAACGTATTACTGATTACTATCGCACGCTCGTATACATACCATTACGGTCACTAGAATTTTAGACTCTATTTTCAGTCCAGTTTGGTTGCGGTTGCTATGAAACGTTTTAGAAGAATGAGAGTTATTAAGAGGTAAAAGTAATAAGTATGTTAGTACTGCTAATCTTTTGAGTGGGTGGACAGCATGTTTCTTAATCGATTAGAGATTAAGACTCACTTCCCGAATTGTATCGTATTAAATTGAGTCTTAGGTTCGATTCCAGTTTATACGGGCACCGATGTCTTTTAGATAGAAATAATTAGACGAGCGAGCGAAGCGAACGAAGCCGTTTTTCGGCTTAGGAAAAAATTATTTCGTATGTCCGGCGTATGTCCGGCTGGTCTCCTCTAAAGGTCGCATTTCTCAACCGATTCTCGTGAAGTTTTGTGAACCTGCTAATTAATTATATAGCTTTCTTTGTTTTTTTTCTACAGCAGCCACTATGAAATTGGATGAGTAGTTCCGGAGATAACCTACTACATTCAAACATACAAAGCTACACTCACAAACTTTACATATTTATAATACACGAGTGCCCACTAATCCCAGCTGTGGGCGGACATTTTATGGTTTTTCGATTAACAATAAAATTACACGCGTCAATTCACTTCCTTATTGCGAGGAAATGTAAAACTGTCATTAAGATTTGAGAGTAAACCTTTATTAATGTACTAGGGTAAGTATTTTATGATTTTACTACTAATTATTATTAACAATGATTTTATTATTCACTTACGGCGGTAAACTGTTTTTTGTGCCTACTTTATTCAACTTGTTTTATGTACAATAAAGCTTAATACATACATGAACAAATAATATCTAAGATCGTAGGTATTTGACACCCGAGCCAAGTGTATACCTATACGTATATGTTATCCCGTTCTCGAAAACGGCACTAACGATTTCGATGTAATGTGAAATATAGGGGCTGGCGGGAGCGAAATCAATCTAGCCAGATCTCGTATCTGGCAAAATTTATTTTCACGATCTCGATCGTTCAGGTACCATTTATTTGAAACTATATGCAAAAGGCAATCATATTTTTATCATGTGCATTCATTTCACAACTCGTAAAGGATCTCTTACAATCCATATCTATTCATAGGTGACTTTTAAGAAACATCTTTACATCCTAAACTTGTAATCCAACCATCGAGTGTACCTAGTAACCCAGTGTACAATTACTACACTTTTCTAACTGCTTATCTCAAGGTGGTCTATTATGTTATTAGCAAGGTGCTATTACGATAATCACGCGTTCGATATTATTTCGCATACTTTCGTTCGATGGCTAGGGCTGGCAACATTTTTAACCGCCTTCTCAAACAGGATGGGGTTTCTTTTATTTTATTTGCTTAGGGTTAAATTAAATAAATAAATTATTTTTTATTTCAAGCGACTATGACTCATACCTACATTAAACATTAATACAAAGTACAAATAAAAAGTTAAGAGACACCTTGAAAACATGTTTTTAAAAAGATTAATTATAGCATGTTTTCTAAATGCGTACAAAATTCAAAAATGTACAAGTTTTATAATAAAATATGTGTTACTATATGTCTTACAGTAGTTGACTGTATTGTTATCTTCAGAAGTCAGTAATTTTATGGCGATTTTGCTCATTTATTGATAAGAACGATACGATAAATTGTAATCTGGATTTTTTCTAAATTAACTCAAATATTTTGCATCAGACAAGCATCATCTCGGGATCAGCTTAAATTAGATCCACTTTAAACTGTTGTGAGTCGTCAACGCATTTAAAAAGTTATGTTATGTCTCACAAAACGGTAAACTGCTTGAAAGCTGCGTACTCTAACCACAAATAACCTGCTTTCGGTTTATGAAAATGAAAGTGATAACTAATTGTACAGTTGTTTACACTGAATTATTGTATCTACAGTTGTTATATTTATGCAGCTTTTTTATGGCACAAGTTTTAATGTATTGTAGTTATAATACAGTTTTCTGTATGTTTTGACTCATAATAAGATACAAAGTTTACGAGACGGATTAAGTTGATGACAATCTTGCAGATTAAAAAAGATAAACATTTTAACCCAATGGCAACTGGTAAGAAAAAACCTTAAGACATTAAACTCACCATGTTAACTTTCTTGTATTATGTAAATGTGTTATTTTACGTGCGTAGAAGAAAATAACCGGCCAAGTGCGTGTCACACTATGCACAACGAAGGATTCCGTGCCTATAAAAAAAGTTCGTATCGTCACAGAAATGTTACGGCACTTGCGTTCTTTTCTATAGGGAGGGTAGTTTTTCAGCAATATCTCAAAAACCTTTGAACCGATCTCGTTCAAAATTATGTTCGGTGAAAGTATTTAATGAGCACTATGGCCAGCATGATCTTTTTTCAATTTTTTAAAATACTCACTTCGAAAATTAGAGGGGGAGGGGACACAATTTTTCGACTTTTGGGGCGATTATCTCCGACTGTATTCAGTTAATAATAAAAAAATGCTTAGAAACCCCATATTTATTTCGAAAGGCCTATCGATTGACGTGCACAATACAATGCGTCAATATTAGCTTTTAGCAAGATCGCGTGTATGTCGGACATAACGCATTCGTCCCTCTCACAAATAGAGATTTGCTAGAAAGGGACGTTTTTTTTAAGTCTTTAAAAAACACATATAAAATACAAAAAAAAAAATACTCAGGTAACTTTTAAATAAGCGTTTCGTGTTTCTTAAAACTTCATTAAAATAAATTCATAAATACATTACAAGTGTCAACCCTATCGGCATCGATAGCCGTGTGCATGGTAATTAGTGATATTTTTATGATGGATAGTTGATAGTTGCGTGCCGTTTCTGACATTACGAGTACCAACAATCGGTATTGAAATTGTGCCTCCAGGCTTAGGGATGCCACTAGACTTATGGTACATTCTCACGCCATGCCGAAGCAATAGATTCTTCTCGATTGGTGATATTTTGGATTGTAAGAGAGTTAACACAAATCTATTTATTCTATACATAAGATTCTAGTGGTTCTTGAGATTTATATATTGACCATTGTACAGTCGAGTTCTCCAATATCTATACAGACAACCTTTCAAAAATATCTATACACAGTCTTTATTTTTACTGACATAAGGTGCAAGTGTAGAAATGCAATGTGTAGTCTGTTTTGTCATACTTCTACAAGTCTACGTGTTCGACATAAATTACTTATTATGTACTTCGAAGGCAGGTCACATTGTGAAATAACTAAATAAGTAATTAATGTAATGAGTAAAATTTATCTTGACATTTAAATTAGTTTTACAAATAAATGATTATGAGTGCCTATGAGTATCTATGAGTATGAGTATAAGCATTATTCTCCAAAGATAGATAGATTTTGCTATAACTTATCTGTGGTACAGATTGTGTTGCTCTTTTATCCTTTGGGAGTAGTCTATACTAATAATAACGAGGTAAAACGTCTGTGAAATGTAAGTTTGTACCTTTGTAAGTTTGGTTAAACATTTAAAGTACATATCCTCAATAAATATTCTCGTACAATTGTATAGCCAATATTCTACCCAGAGTACAGAAAAAATATTTTAATGCATGATATTTAATTTAATTTTTGATAGTATGGATTTAAAAAAAAAAATGTATAAAGAGTTTAAGTTACTCGAAATAAATGATTTGAATTTGAATCTCAATTATCATGGTCGCCACTCGAGAATCTTTCCGCCCCAACGGCCATCGGTTCTACGTGCAATGTGCCCCGCCCACTGCCACTTAAGTTTAGCTATTCGGAGGGTTATATCGTGCGGATAGATAGCCTCATTTCTGATGAAGGTCGCGGGAGTCCGCTGGATGCGCGTGGCGCAGGACCGGTCATTGTGGCACTCTTTGGGGGAGGCCTATGTCCAGCAGTGGACGTCTTTCGGCTGATATGATGATGATGATGATTATCATATATACGTGTATATAGCTATCCACACTGTGACCGGCAATGGCGATCCTAAGTTAAACTAAACTAAACTAAGCTGGTTGCGGGCGTGAGCCCTGATTATGGCTCGCGAAGCCGAACTTACTCTTGAACACTTATTCGCAAAGCACAGTAAGCTGATCATTATCATAACAACACATCAAAAGGTGTAACATGATTAAATAGGTCACTTGCTGCCATTACTAAGCAGATGAAATGAATTATTTAAAAAAAAATACAGAAACTGCATGAACTTTCTTAACCTGTAATTTAGCCGTTGCAACAGGTGCGTTCGCGCATCGCAGAGGGACAGTGGCTAGAGGGGGCAAAGAGGGGAAGAGAGGGGTAAAGGGGTTGCAAATATCAAGGACGAGGGGAAACGCACGCAGCTGTAGGGATGCATCGGGTAGGAAGTAGGAGCCTCCATGGTTTTAAAAATATGTTTATAACGTCATTCCAATGCTTTCTGATTATCAGTGTGTTAAACCGCGTTCCAGGATTCGGTCCTAGATGGTAAAGTTGAAAAAAATATTGGACGATTCCATTGGATAGCTCACACAACATAATCATCATCATCATCATAATATCAGCCGAAAGACGTCCACTGCTGGACATAGGCCTCCCCTAAATAGTGCCAAATTGACCGGTCCTGCGCCACCCGCATCCAGCGGACTCCCGCGATCTTTACCAGGTCATCAGTCCACCTTGTGGGGGGGGCCTACCCACGGCGCGCCTTCCGGTACGTGGTCGCCATTCGAGATTCCCCAAGCCCAACGGCCACAAGTCGGCTCACTCTATCTATATACTCGTATGTATACTATAACTCCTCTGGAGTTATAAGCTGGGGTTCATAAGCTTTCATTAAGCAGGCCGTGTATTTATTTGCCACTTTAGTCTTAAAAATCATAAAGAGATCGAACGTCCAATCTATTAATCTGTTAAGCGATCGACCTTCGCACACATCCACACTGGCTCTATTAAAACGTATAATTATAGCCGTGTGAGTAATAATGATTTAGGATCGTGGATCGTTAATCTTAGCTGATTGCGCAGGTATGAAACCTTTGTAGTCAGATCGAAGTGCACTGGTTTCGTTTTAACGGGAATATTAATCATGGGCGGGGCACATTGTACGTAGAACCGCATTGGGGCGGAAAGGTTCTCGAGTGGCGACCACGTACCGGAAGGCGTAGCGTAGGTAGGCCCCTCACAAGGTAGACTGATGACCTGCTAAAGGTCGCTGGAGTCCGCTGGATGCGGGTGGCGCAGGACCGGTCATTGTGGCACTCTTTGGGGGAGGCCGATGTCCAGCAGTGGACGTCGGCTGATATGATGATGATGATGATTAATCATGGACTAAGGCGTGCTTATTTGTGAGTAGACCCCAAAGATCGCGGGAGTCCGCTGGATGCAGGTAGCGCAGGCCCGGTCATTATGGCACTCTATGTCGGAGGCCTATATCCAGCAGTGGACGTCTTTCGGCTGATACGATGCTGACGAAGGCTTGATTCGAACAAACTGGATTAAGGGCTTATTCTTTCGTTGCACTTGAAAACTGTTTGGACTCATCTAAAAAAATCGCACCTCTTCAAAAGTTCCTTTCAAGCGAATATAGATTTTTACTACTTTTATGTACCTTATCAATATTTAATTTAGTATCATTTTAAAGGTCATTAAGTGTGCTTTTAAATGATATTAAAATATTGATAGGATTATTATTAGCTTGAAGCGAACTTTTGAAGAGGTGCGGTTTTCTTGACGCCGAGTGTAGTACCTACTATTACTGTTCGAATTCAGTTCATACCTCAAAAGGAAAAAACGGAACCCTTATAGGATCACTCGATTGTCTGTCTGTCCGTCTGTCACAGCCGATTTGCTCCGAAACTACTAGACCGATTGAGTTGAAATTTGGTACACATATGTAAATTGGTGACCCAAAGATGGACGCGTAAAGTAAAGTAATGAATTTTGAACAAGGGGGCCACTTTTGGGGGCCAAACTAGAAAATTAAAAAAAAAAGTTTCGCAAACTGTATTGTGTGACATATCAAATGAAAGGGGTTGTTATAAGCATGTCAAATATTTTTTTTTTTATAATTTTAGCAAAAACAGATTTGAAGTAATTTAGGAAAAAAGACGAAAATTGACCATCCCCCCCCCCTTATCTCCCAAACTAGTAGGATTAAAATTCTGAAAAAAAATATGGAAAATAGTTCTTTGCCTAAAGATTACAGGAAAACCTGTAAGAAGTTTGAGTATTCAAAAACAATTATGAAATTTAGATTATACCTATACGGAACCCTCACCACGCGAGTTGAACTCGCACTTGCCCGGTTTTTTTCAAGTTGTACTGCCTTTCTGATATATTCTATTATAGACTTAAACGTAAACCTTACCTAAGTGATTCTCTTTTTAGCTGCAGGTTTGATTAATCAGTCATTTATAGATTACTGTTAGATATCTATCTGTAATTATGTATTGCTAGGTTTGGAAAAGACACTACTACTAGTATCACTCAATATTGTATAATGTGTACCACCGAAACCATTCCTACATGTACCCCAGACTTTCGCCTTTAAACTTAACTCTCATAATACTCAATTAATTATGCCACAAACTTACAAAATACAGTTCAAAGTTACAAAAATCGAACATTCATTGGAATAAAATAATAAAATAGTCTACGTTGTGAACATTGTTCAATACTCATCAGCAAATTAAGTGAATGAACTATAATGATTTAAACAACATTATATAATCAAATTGTTAGCATGTAATAGTTCACTCGCGAAAAGTGCAATTTGTGATACAACGTTATTTATTACATTGCGTCATGTATGAGTTATTGATGTGGATTGTGGAGTATAAGTAAACGCAAGTTAAGAGAATTCCGCGTGCTTTAAAACATAGAACGCCTTGGCCACGACTTTGGTCTTAAGCGACCTGCGGCAGCGGTTTTTCTAATTCATTGCGCGTGATCCCAACTAACCACAGTGCGTTGTGCGTCTCGACCACGCAATGAACAGATAAAACGCTGCCGCAGGTCGCTTAAGACCAAAGTCGTGGCCAAGGCGTAAGGCGCCAGAGTTCTGTTTATATGGGTTGACTTGTACATATTATTACGATTACTTCAAATGTCAGACAGAAACTTACTTAAAAATTATAGCTTATTAAGATCAAGTGAACGTTAGAGGACATGGTTTAATGATATATTATTAAATTTATTATTTTTATATGTCGCCTTCATAACGAAGGGCGTTTAAGAACTGCTGAAAGTGCTGAATCAATGATTGCAAAATGTTATTTTATGTGGTAGGGTGAAACGAAAGTGTTATTTTGCTCGGGGTGATAAAGAAAACTTCAGAAATTGTCATACTGTTTGTCTACCAAGGGCAAAATAACCTGTTTTACTTAACTAAGCTACTCACCTGACTAAACTCAATGAATCTAATCTATATAAAAAAACCCTTGTGTTCCTTAAGTCCTTTTGAATATTTATAGGATATATATTCAGTTGCCTTCCAACGAACTAGTTTTTTATATTTCATTTAGTTCATGCATGTTCGCTCATAGGTATCTGCACTTTTTCTTTGCAGATACTTTCTGATTAAAGCCCTAATAAGTTGTAAAGGCAGATACGTGTAGGTATTGTAAGTGGGAGGCCAAAATATGTATAGTCCATGGAACCATCTCTCTTTTTGTAGTCGTTCTTTCATGACCGAAAATCGTGGCTATCTGATGTCTTGTTGGACATTACGATTTACTTCCACCGGCTTCTATTAGTGGTCCCCTGCACCAGATCAAAGATTACTATGACTTTGTTTCTATTTGCGGCCAGCAGGTCGATCACGTAACGCATTGTACGAGCGTCAGGTAGTAGATCTAAATGTCACTTTTTATGTGAACAAATGACAGTTAAATTGTCCCAACGCGCGTTCGAAACGTTACAAGACTACCCCTCAGAGCACACGCCTATGTTTGCGAACGATAGCTATAACCATAACTGTGGGTCAAATATTTGCCTAACGGTGGCACGTGGACTTGACCGAACGCCATGAAAATAAACAATATTCACTTGTAACTTGATATAAAAACGTTACGTTATTAACATAATTAGCAACTAATGATAATATCACAAGTTTTATCACACTTTTTTTTACCTCATAAACTGGCAAGGTATTTTCATTTTATAATTTTTTTTTTTTTATGTAGGTATAGGTATATAGTTTTACCATAAGAAATACGAATGCAACACTATTTTGTCATAAAAATATAAGAAATATGTTGAATTTATAAATTAAAATCGTAGGTTTATTATCTGTATAGGTAATGTTACGTGACCGAAAACGCCGACCGCCATTTTGTCTTCTGTGACGTCAGAATACCAATTGCAAAAATCAGAAGGCGTACCTAGATAAGGACACGCACATTTGACGTTTCTATATTTCTGCACGTAGTAACTTCATAGTAGTCTGTGGTCTGTGGTTTGGTGTTGGAGTTATGACGTCACGATAATGGCGGCTGCCCTTTTGGCGCGAATATCGTTAAAATTTCAACCATTATTTATTTGCATAAAGCGATATTATTTTGAGGAAATAAAAATAACAGTTGACTATCGGATCTATACGAACATTTTAAAATATATATAAAAAAAATCGTATAAAATAATCGTATTATCGCACGCTAATACGCATGCGAAAAATCCAACGTCGTGAAATATGTATGAGAAAATTGTGCCAATTTCATAACATTTACAAAATTCTTCTACGCAACCTGACAGAAAACAGTAGTTTAGCTTGTCTCATTATTCCGATTACGCATTTTTCTCTATTCACCCCGTTATTAAGCTAATAATAGATCGAACAATGTCATTCCGGACAGCTCACAACCATTTCCCCACACTTTCCTTCAAATTAACAAAAAAGTCGCAAGTATGTATGAACTCATTAGACGCATACGACCTTTTGGCTTTAAACGCAAGTACAGACGAAGGCGTTGCAAAAACTCGCACGCTCTAGATTGAGGCTGGATATCATTCTTACAACGGAGTTCCTAGTAGCATGGCCATGGTTTTGGGATTCACTAGGATTGATAACACTGCAGTTTTCCACCGTAATTATGATTTATTGATAACGTAATAAAATGATACAATACGCAGGCTTGATGTGAATACACTCCGAGGCGGTCGGACGTGCACTGTCTGGACGAATCACCTCAGGGTCTGACCAGCAGTTGGACACAGCATTTTTTTTCGAAAACCGTATGATGCAAAAAGCTCAATTTTTATGATGTTGTTAAACTTTATTAATGGCCCAAAAACAGACTAAAAAAGTCACATTCCTAATTTAGTTAACTTATAAGTACTAAGTTAGAAGGCCCAGTAATTTTTTGAATTTTGTACCTGATGATTGTCGTATAACATATAAAACGTTAACGTCACAAATGTCTTAGTAAAATAAATGTATTTAATCGTATGGCATGTCAAAAGTCAGATACAAAATTATAAATTAATATTAGCATTAATCCACTTAAGGGCTTCGTCTTTCAAATTTATCAGGTCTTCCGGTATACCGAGATAACGGGCACTCTTGGATAATGTGTTGAATGCTCAGCTCTACGGCATCACGCTCACAGGCAGGGGAGTCCTGCCAGCCACAACGAAAACGGTATAGGCTGCAGCGACCATGACCAGTGCGCAGTCTATTGAGATTGTACCAGGTTCGTCTCGGTAGATTTCCATCTACAGAGACGAACCTGGTGCAAAATCAATAGACTTCTAACTTTGAACCTGGGACAATACTCAAGCCAAATTTTCCATCCGTCTTAGTAGACCACGACTGCCTCCTCTCCTGGTTGAGGTTATAACTAGTTTACACCAGGTTCGTCTCGGTAGATTTCCATCTACAGAGACGAACCTGGTGCAATCTCAATAGACTTCTAACTTTAAACCTGGGACAATACTCGAGCCAAATTTTCCATCCGTCTTAGTAGACCACGACTGCCTCTACTCCTGGTTGAGGTTATAACTAGTTTACACCAGGTTCGTCTCGGTAGATTTCCATCTACCGAGACGAACCTGGTGCAATCTCAATAGACTTCTAACTTTGAACCTGGGACAATACTCGAGCCCAATTTTCCATCCGTCTTAGTAGACCACGACCGCCTCCACTCCTGGTTGAGGTTATAACTAAGTGCAATCTCAATAGACTTCTAACTTTGAACCTGGGACAATACTCGAGCCAAATTTTCCATCCGTCTTAGTAGACTACGACTGCCTCCACTCCTGGTTGAGGTTATAACTAGGTGCAATCTCAATAGACTTCTAACTTTGAACCTGGGACAATACTCGAGCCAAATTTTCCATCCGTTTTAGTAGACTACGATTGCCTCCACTCCTGGTTGAGGTTATAACTAGGTGCAATCTCAATAGACTTCTAACTTTGAACCTGGGACAATACTCGAGCCAAATTTTCCATCCGTTTTAGTAGACTACGATTGCCTCCACTTCTGGTTGAGGTTATAACTAGTTTACACCAGGTTCGCCTCGGTAGATTTCCATCTACATAGACGAACCTAGTGCAATCTCAATAGACTTCTAACTTTGGACCTGGGACAATACTCGAGCCAAATTTTCCATCCGTCTTAGTAGACCACGACTGCCACCACTCCTGCTTCAGGTTATAACTAGTTTGAGACAGTGTTTGTGTAAAATAAATGATATCCGGTCAGTACTTCAGTCTAACGTTTAGATACTATTTGGTACAGTTTGCAGCTGTAAAAACTCTTAAATAAGTGATGATATCAGAGAACTAGTTCTTCTGTTAGCTAATGGGTTGTGTAGCCACCCTAATAAGAGCGCCACGCGCTGCCAAGCGCGTCGTGGCGCAACTGTGAAGTAAGAACATCCATCACGTATAATATGATGATTAGCTTCGGACATATAGGTGCAAAAACTAACCCTGATACTGCCATCGTCAGTTTAAAGAAAGCTAACAAACAAATGAAGACTTAAACAACTCTAATACAAGTATATCCACTACATTTTTAGATCGCAGTTGGGTCATGAGTTCTATTGGTAGCCTCTGTTCTGGGTTGTTAAGGACGTGGCATGGATAATTAAATTACCTAGGATCATCATCATCATAATCTTAGCCTTAGTTCCATGTCATTTCGGGTTGTTTCTTCATATCATATTGCGCCATTCTTCTAAATTTGCGTCATGCTCATGACGGCTTCACTTACTTATCGATTTTTTGAGATCCTTTAGAAATTACAGAGCAGTTACATTTTATATGTACTCAGGAAATTCTGCACTTTGTCGTTAAAGATAATGTTACCTACATGTTTCAAGAAAACCTACTTATACAGCTAATAATTATATTCGATAATTATTCAATAAGTCTTCACCTCAGCTAAAACAAGTGACCATACCTTAGATTATTTTCAATTTCTACTCATTCTCGCAAAGATACAAACTAAAACTGATACATCACACCATAATGTTATACTTACCCTTTTTAGGGTTCCGTACCTCAAAAGGAAAAAAACGGATCCCTTATAGGATCACTCGTGCGTCTGTCTGTCCGTCTGTCACAGCCGATTTGCTCCGAAACTACTAGACCGATTGAGTTGAAATTTGGTACACATATGTAAGTTGGTGACCCAAAGATGGACGCGTAAAGTAAATTAATGAATTCTGAACAAAGGGGCCACTTTTGAAAAGCCCAAAAAGGAAAAGGCCAAAAAAAGTTTCGCAAACTGTATTTTGTGACATATCAAATGATAGGGGTTGTTGTAATGTAAGCATCTCAGTTTTTTTAATAATTTTAGCAAAAACTGATTTGAGGTAATGTAGGAAAACAGACGAAAATTGACCATCCCCCCCCTTATCTCCGAAACTACTAGGCTTAAAATTCTGAAAAAAAATTGGAAAGTAGTTCCTTGCCTAAAGATTACAGCAAAGCCTATAAGAAGTTTAAGTATTCAAAGTAACGGGAAAATTTTCAATATTTTTGTGTATTATATACGGAGCCCTCACCACGCGAGTTGAAGTCGCACTTGTCCCGGTTTTTGAATACGTTCATACCATTCAAATATGGAACTTATGTGTAAAACTGCTTCTATAAACTATTCCCAGTATTCCGAGTTACACTGACACTCTTGGAAAGAAGGGAAACTATGAAAACTATGTCATTTACGTCTTTCTTGGTTTAAAATGTAACTTGCGCGAACGCAACTGAGCGTGTTAAACAATGCGCAAGCTTCCGCTAACTCCTATTTTACCCAACGTGCTCGTAATTGGTTATGTGTTTGTAATTACAGTTTTTTTTTAGTTTTGACCATAATGGGACAGAGATCGCCTAATCGCTTGAGAATTTTACCACAATGATGAAAGCTGTAAGGGTTTCCGTTTCCGAATACATCAATGTTAGTTCCAGTTATAGACGTCAAAGGATATTATGTTCTTATGGCCACTTTCGTATTCGGTGTGGTATCAGTAGCTATCGACTGTCATTGGTAGATTCCACGTAAATTATTTACTACGCGCAAACATTGCCACATGAAACAAAAGCGATATCCTACATCTTCCGTCAATTTATTGGGCCGAATGGAATCGCCGCTCAGCTTGTAACGTGGTCGCTATGTTTTTAAATATCGTAACATGTTAGAGATATTTGCTATTGGATACATTTGTTTTTTCTTCACGTGTTTTTAATAGAAATTGTCATACTTTTTTCTTTGCACATTTTATAGGTATTGCAAAGTAATGTAATTTTTTATCATGAAATAAATAATCTAATCTAATCTATAAATCTCTGTTTAGCCTAATAGTTAGCAGGTAGAAAATTTAATTTGGTATAGGTAGTATATTTCTGTCTTTTTTTGCAATAAAGTTTAGTTAAATAAATATTTTGGGTATTGGTGAAATTATTGAGTAAATCACAAAAAAAATCATAAAATCCGCACAATTTCCACAAAAAACCTGACAATTAAATACTAGTTTGTGAGAGCCTGAAACCTCATAATAGTACGTGTTTTATAGAATCAAAGCATAATATACAATTTCACAAACACCATAATGTGGCTAGCAAGCCGGACCTTACCAGTTCAACACCCTTCCATGGTAAAGTTTCCGCAACAACCAAAGCCCGTCTCTACCCTACACATTCCTTAGAAAACAAGCTTTACCCAGTCTCAATAAGGTCCAAAGTTGTTTGTAAAAACGTCTGAAAGAGGGGCAAACATTAATGCGGTTAGTGTACCGTCTTACACCTTGCGCAGTGGACCCCGACCGCATATTAGCCGACGCAGCGATGTATGACAGACGGTACTGCACAGGGTAATGATGGTTAATGAAGATCTAGACCTGACTTACTTGAAATCTCAGTATTTCTTTTATTTCACCCTCTTAGACCCACTCTTTCGTAGGTAACGGAAGGCGCAGCGTAGGTAGACCTAACCTGGTGAATGTCGAGGAAGTCAGCTGAACGCGGATGGCGCAGGACCGGTCATTGTGGTACTCCATGAGGGAAGCAATTATGCGACATAAGACAACAGCTTCTTGGGTTCTTCTTTAGTTCAAAACCTTGGTAGTAGATAGATCTGCCAAAGGGTTAGTTAGTCTCTAACTTAGGTAAGTATATTGGACATTGTTTTGATTCGATACTGTTTATTTACTCGTACCTTATCAAAAAGTTTTGATCTCGACATCAAAATATATATGTATTTATCAATCAAATTTAACGAGCACTCATCACACTTAATTATGCTTACATTGTTTCCCCAATCCTCGCTACAAATGATTATTAATCTCACTTCACATGCATCTAGGTCAATCCAAACCTAAGCTGAGAAAAACCTTAATCGAACAATACAATACGAGTAGTTATACAATACAAAGGCCGTGTCTGTTTTTATGCTACTCTACGTAAGAAAGCGAATCTCAATGGCCGAATGTAAGCAACGTTCAGTGTATTTTGTGCTCTTGCGCCTCTATGAGGCCTCTGTGCAAGAATCAATTCCAAATTTAAATTCAAATATTGGATCGCGCGCGACTGACCTCCGAGCTCCGAAGAGCTTCGAAATTTAAAATTTCGATTTTGAATTTAGAAAACTTTTTTTTGTGTTGTGCTAGTGTTTCGGATGTGTAATGAGATATATTTTTTAATTTCGTAATCGAGCAAATACGAGTACTTAATGTATTTGTAGTGAAGTTTCTTCGAAAGTGATATGTACCGTTGACAGGTTGACGTACGATCAAATTACTGTTTGGACGTTTGTCTTGAGGCTGTATTTTGCGCCATCAAAGTAGTTAGTAGTTTATGAAAAAAAAAAGATGCTAATAAATAATAAAGTCTGGCATAATAAGAGATTTGGCGAAGGTTTATGAAACAAAATTCAATAATTTCGGTATAGGTACCTTCTTCGCTATCACGAAAGGTTGACTCATTTAAATGCCTCCTTATAAATTCCTTTGTTTAAGGATTTCCGTTAAAAAAAGGTTAAACCTGTAATAATATCTGACACTGCAAAGCACTTAAAAATATCTGGACTCGCTCTAACAGTTCTACAAGTAGGGTTGTGTACACACCCACCTATTTATTTATATTATCTTGTAGACTATTATTAAAAAATTCAATGGTAAGCGATTCTACTCAAGACGAGAGCTTTTGACCAGTGTGTACATATGGTACTGAAACGTAGTGGCTTACTATGGGCCTCATAAGAAGGCTCAAAGTCACCCAAAGGGCAATGGAGAGGGCTATGTTGGGAGTTTCTCTGCGTGATCGCATCAGAAATGAGGCTATCCGCAGCAGAACCAAGGTAACCGATATAGCCCTCCGAATCGCTAAACTTAAGTGGCAGTGGGCGGGGCACATTGCACGTAGATCCGATGGCCGTTGGGGCGGAAAGGTTCTCGAGTGGCAACCACGTACATACCGGAAGGCGCGGCGTGGGTAGGCCCCCCACAAGGTGGACTGATGACCTAATAAAGGTTGCGGGAGTCCGCTGGATGCGGACAATGATGATGAACCGATTCTAAATGATCAATTACCTACTACCTACTTTTTGTAAAATAAATGTTAGACGTTTACTTTTCCCTGCAAGAGCGAGTTAACCTAAAAACCTATAAAACAATGACTTCACCGTCACCTAAACACACATAGCATATAATATAATCAGTTATGGTTAAAATGTATGCATGCTTAGAATAAATTATAAGAACCCATGCAAGCGTAAATTAAGCCGAGCTCATAAAGTGAAGTAATTCGTAAGTACTGTCATAAAAACATATTGGGTGTTGCATTTTAAAGGAAATTAATATTGCATATTTTATTAGGAATTTCAAGGTTTGTAAAGACCAATTTATTAGATAAATTGCTTCTATGATAAATAACTCTAATATAAGACCAGTGGAGCTAGATTTACACATTATACAAGCGACAGTAACTCTTTCAGAAAATAAAACAAAAACAGTTAGGTCTATGTAGGTATACCTCTACTCTTTATAACAGTACTACACCGTCAAACCATAGCCTTAAAACTGAATTTAAACCAAACCTAAAACTGATAGTACAAACTTCAGATCGAGCCTTTATTTGAATTGTTTTGGAATCAGGAATGATAGTTTACGTTTGACGCAGTGTGAACACAGTCACATAAACAAATAGATATGGGGTACACGTAGAGTTCCAACAGACATAAAGCATAAAAACCTGCAAGTATATATGGGGTACACGTAGAGTAACAACAATATGTATGGGGTACACGTAGAGTTCCAACAATATATATGGGGTACACGTAGAGTTCCAACAAGATTTGTTTTATAGCAGACATTTTCAGTGATTTCTGCCAGGATCCAGCGGAGGACCCATTTCACTGTAACTTTTATGTTTAGTAACAGGCGATTGCCGATAATAATCACGCGCTAAACGCAGTTAGCAAACTTGTACAGTTGACTAATTAAATAGGTGTAGGTTTAATTGTACCATTGTCGGCGGCAAGTGGACTGTGAATCCGCCCGACAGCCTTAACTAAGGGTCGATGACTTCACATTGACAACTTAAAAATACTTCAAACTATCCAAGACAATGAACACATATTTGGTTTTTTAACTTCTATTACACCGTCAAGCCTCTCACAGACTGGCGCGGCCTGGACGCCGCGGTCTATAGTAAACTTGTCATGAGCTGTCAAATTTACTATGGACCGCCACCATAGGCCGCACTGTCATGCAGGCTTTATAATTCAAAGCGTTTACGCACGCCGACGTTACAAACGCGCGTTTCACGAAAGTGCCACTTAGCCACAGATAGGCATCTGCATTTACTGATCGCTCTTAGGGTGGATTTCCACCATGATTGCATCAAACCGTCGGTAATCGTAAGCGGTGTTCGTTAAAATCTGAATGTATGGAAAGTTTGACAACTTTCTATGGAATGACAGCTGCTAGCGTTATATTTAACCACGCCAATCCCACTGTCAGTTTGGTCCGAAACGATGTTTATCTATGGTAACCTAATCTCCTGTGGAGGTCTAACCAGAGCTGGTACGGCGTATTGCATACAATGACGTTTCATATACCTATACGTCCCGTTGTACGGTAGTAACAAACAACATAATTTCATTGGTCGTACGTAAGTACATCATTATACGAATTTCAATTTTACATTATTTTGCTAACATGGTGAAAGAAGTAATATCGGCTATCGTATTTTTTATTATCATAAAATATTTTTCTTTCCGAAATGAATGATTATTTCGAAAACGAACAGAAATTAAAACAATTATAATTTTGGATGTCAAGTTATATGGTCCATTTCGAAAATGAACAGAAATTAAAACAATTATAATTTTGGATGTCAAGTTATATGGTCCATCGACAACCCTATCCCCACTCTATGGTTGTCTATTGCCAAAAAATGATAGCTAACGTCATCACTTAGGCAGTGGGCCTTCTGTGTACCTTTAGGTACCTACCTACTATTAATTATTCTGTGTTTGACTGACGTTGATCGATCTGTAATCGTAAGTTTTGGTGAAACCCACCCTTAATCGCGTTGGGGATAAAACAAATGAACCAATAATATATCAGATAAATAAGAAGAAGCGAATATCATTAACAATATGGATCACAGCCAGTAATACTTATAGAAAATAAAATGCGTTTTTTTACTAAAAGTTTATCAAATTTATTTCGTAAACATCACAAAGTACGTTCCTAAGTATTAGCTTAGGTTTTATACAGAAAATATATTAATGAACCAATTAGCTTTTGGAAAAAGTTACGGTTTTGACAAAATATAATTAGTCACTCCAAAATGATATATGAAATGGTAATTTGAGTTCCACTTTTCGTTTCAAACTTGACACACATTCGCATCCACCATAATTTTATACAAAAATGGTCATCACTAAATGACCATGTCGGTTTGCGTTTACTTTACAATCTCGGTCTCAGTGTAAATAAACACATTGCCCAACAGAGGCGCGAAATTTGCGTCACCTCACTTGTCCTACAATGACTCGGATTAAAGGCCACTGGATCTTTTGGATCTTTTTAATTTAAGGTCATAAATTTCAACAAACTTTTATTGGTGCCTACTACTTTTTTGCAGTCATCAAAAATTCAACGTACCTATTTTGCGTGAAACGGCGGGGTGGCGCTACTCTAACCACCCCAGCTCCTCCAGTTAACGAGTGCCTTGGTATTGCTGACTGCGTCCCGTAGTATGTCTGGAGACCCTAGGTGTTTTTTCCTGTATACTTCTACCTGCTTACAGTCCAGTAGAATATGTTTAGTCGTTTTTTCTGCCTCCATGCACGCTCTGCACATGGGGCTGTCTGTGATAGCTAAATTATAGAGGTGTCGGTTCAAAGTATTATTATTCCTACTAACTTGCGTAAGTTGGTTTCTGTGTGTCCTCAGTAGTGCGGTTGTGAGTTTGTAGTCGCGTTTCGACAGAATCTCTTTGGCCTGTCCGCAAGTGTCTATCTCCTCCCAGTATCTTTGGTGTAGGTAGGTCTTTTGTGTAATGGTCCAGTTTGTTATACAGGGTGAAATAGGGGTCGTGAAGCAAGAAGACCAAAAGCGAATAAGATGGTACTGAATAACTTTTCCCATGGGACCAACCACGAAATCGCAAAAAAATAAGAGCCAATTAAGAGTTAACTGTGAATTAACTGTGAGTTCATTGAGAGTTAATGTATGGAACAGCTGATTTTTTTTGCGATTTCGGGCTCGGTCCCATGGGAAAAGTTGTTCAGTATGACCATCTTATTCTCTTTTGGTCTTCTTGCTCCACGACCCCGATTTCACCCTGTATATGTAGCTTTGTGGCAGGGGTGAGATTGGCCCCGGTCCGTATGCCGATGTTTCTGAGCCTTTCCTGGCCAGTTCATCCGCTGCATAGTTTCCTCTTGAGCCACTGTGCCCCTTGATCCATTGTATAGTAGTTTCTATCTGCGTACACCTCTGCTGTGAGGTTTTGGTGGCATTCGTATAAGTTAACACGCCGGATTTATTGTGTAGTTTAGGAGTTAGCATCTATAGCTACTTCATCGACAAGTCGGATACTAAAGTTAGCGGTAAGATATTCAAAAATACGTGTAAATGATTAGCAATAGATTAAGTACGTCAGAGATGAGTGAGGGATTGTATGTCATAGTACAGACAGTACTTCAGAGTTTCTCACTAAGTGATGACTTCCATAAACCCCTCTGTGGTGTCCACACTCCCGCTCTTTACTCCCCCGTCAACATCGTAATATTACCAAGTAGTGGACACGATTTTCCACCATCAACCACTGCCTGGCAAAAGTACCTTCTTTCATTGTCGCCAAGGCAACATTTTAGCTCAACCTGATACCGGTATGTGGCTAAAGAAAATATACATTTTGAGAGACAACTTACATACATACGAACAGTGCGAGTTAGATAAAAGCTTGTCCAAATACAGCTACCATTAAAACAAAAAATGTGGTAGCCAGCAACCAATTTCATATGATTATAGCTATCCGCAAGCCAATGGGAACGAAAGCAAATTTTTATTGTTTGCAAATTATTTTCTTACTATCGAAGAAAGTAGCTTTAAAAGGAAAAGTGACACGAATAACGTACAAATCGAAATTGGAATTGTTTTTAAACCAACTTTCCTTATATTATTGGAGCAGATATGGCTAATAATGGTTATCCAAAATGTTACTGGCCGTTTGAACCATATTTATAAAGACTAAAGTTTTTTTAAGTGAATACAGGCAAAGAAGCGTGCCGCGCGCCGCGCGCCGTACTTACAAAAAATTAAACGATAATTATGGTTTCTTTTTTGTTTACAAATGTATTGATATAAAAACTGAATGAAGCAACCCGTTGCAGGAAGTTAAAAACGTTTAAACAATTTTAATCTTTATTTCTTAGTTATTCGTTCTAAAATGTAGGTATGTATAATATTTTCACACTAATAACTGTACGGGAAATTATGAAAAATTTATTGATATGGCATTTAGGTATCTGACCCAAAACATCATTCAAAGGTCGGTGCTTAATTGGGGAATATACGTAGATATCTACTGGTTTTCATTAACAAAAACGTTCACTAGACTGGAAGTTTAGGGCATTCGGCAATTACCATATTATAATATAACAACATAGCTACACAATCCTCGAGCTAAAATAAAAACTGTAGGTGTTTATAATTCTACATTTTGGTCACTGAAATGATTGATTAATTTCTAGCGCCTAAAACAAACATTATTTTAATACTTCATTCCATATTGAATTGCTTCATTATAATATGAGTCATAAAACCTCTAAGCCCCGTGCCCTACACATAAAAAGTCATAATAGATACGGTTTCAGATTAAGATTCGCCATTTTGTAAATGCGACAATGAATGGCCAAGCGTGGGTTTTTTATGCGAGAACCACTACCAAACGTCACTGTAAGGTACTTTATAGTGCCGTAAATACTGGAGTATTAAATTGTGGGACAATGCAAGTTGCAATAGAAAACAATAATGATAAAGGCGAAGTGACATATTAAATGCACATATATTTTAATCAAGTATTTTGCCTAATGATCTAAAAACAGAATAATGTCTTAGAATACCTATATCGGTAGTTTCTTTATCACTTTTTATTTTATTTTAACAGCAAACTTTGATTTATGTATGATCGCGATAATGTTGGATAAGAGTGGATTGCAAAAAAATTGTACATAGTTAAGAGCCTTAATCTAATTTACGATTTAACTTTTTACAGTTTCGTGACGGCAATTTTCCATATAAAATATATGGGTAATTGTCCTTATGAAACTGTAAAAAATTAAATCATACATTAGATTAAAGCTCTTAACTATGTACAATTTTTTTACATTCCACTCATAACTCTAATATAATATGTAAGTACAACAGTCGTCCGTCATGCTACATACAAACTTGCTGGTAAGTGGTAAGAGACGAATGCGTTATGTCCGACAAACACGCGATCATGCTAGCAAGGAAGATAAAGTTAGAGTTGTTTTAATTGTGAAAGTGATGTGACCACAGAACACTAAATACTATAGAAGGAAGCGCGGTTTCCATCGGGACCAATGTCGCCACCTCATTCCCTTCACGTCGCCTACAACTTTGTGACTGACTGCATGGCGATCGTGACGTTGCACGTTGGCGCGAAAGCTTTGAGCCCATGCTCAAAGTAGTGGCGCGCGTGCCACGCCCACATCGCCTTTCTATAGTATTTAGTGTTCTGTGGATGTGACATAAAGATGTAGTATCTTCGCAGCCTAACTTTTTTCCCCCTCATTTTTTGTTTACAAACCAATCATACCTACTGTTAGCTCAAAAATAAATTAAAGTTTTCAAATACCTACAGTATTTATTTCATTTGAGTCAAAGTCTCAATAACTGGTCGCATCTTTTTCAGTGTGATTATGTCGCTAGTGACAAAATGGTACCTGTAATTAATTATAATTTTAAGGCAGAAACTTTTAATCACCTCATAATTAAAATTGAAACAAATATTGTGATAAAATCTAACACATCCCCGGGTTCCGTCGTGGGTAAAAAGGTACACCTGACAGGTACAATACACCTGCCTGACATAAAAAATGGACACAATTGACGACCGCTTTAGCCTAGTTGGTAGTGACCCTGCCTACGAAGCAAGAGGTCCCGGGTTCGAATCCCGGTAAGGGCATTTATTTGTGTGATGAGCACGAATATTTGTTCCAGAGTCATGGATGTTTTCTATGTATTTAAGTATGTATTTATCTATATAAGTATGTTTATCGTCGTCTAGTTACCCATAGTACAAGCTTTGCTTAGTTTGGGACTAGGTCGATTTGTGTAAGATTGTCCGCAAATATTTATTTATTTATTTAATTATGAGGTCATAGAAAATAGAAGCAATAATTTAAATTGAACGCTTCCCCTTAATAGTATCAGGTCTATAAATCCCATCGCGGTGTTTAGTGCGTCACACTGCTGGCAAGAGCGCGAGGGCCCTATTCAACTTAAGGATTTGAATTGGAAGTTTTCCATTTCTTACTTCCACATCACAGACGACGAGCGCCCGCGAAAATACCATATTAATTTGTATTAAGTACTTTAAGTGAAATACAGTCCCAGGATAGTGTTTACATTGACGCTATCCATGACACCGTGTATTTACTCCTCTGCCGTGTCGAGCCTATTTCATGTATCTCAAAAAGCATAGTTTTGAGAAAACGCCGTTTGAAGTTTTTTTTGTACAGTATTTAGCCATGATTTTCTATGGAAAAACAGAGTTACATGAGTTACGTGACAGGACATAAGGAATGGCTCCGTGTATCCACCCGTCGCATATTCAATCACTCAACCAGACCAAACGAGTGGGAAAGGTATGGTAGAGCTTTAACTGAATATAACAAACAGATCAGAAAATCTAAACGGAAGTCTTGGCGAAAGTTCTGTGAAGAAATCGCCCAAACACATAAAGGAGCGAGAATTCACAAAATTCTCTCCAAGACACCAACAAACTACCTAGGTCTACTTAAGAGACCTAATGGCAGCTTTACGACCACGGAAGTGGAAACAATGGACTTGCTCAGAACCATCCACTTCCCAGGTTCGTACCCCACCAGTAATACCCAGTTATGCACCCAAAGGAGCACACAAGCCCGTAGGGCACATAACAACGACTGGAATTTGGCCGCTAACATTTTCAGGCCAAACCAAGTTATATGGGCACTTAAAAAATTCAAACCATTTAAATCGGCGGGAGAGGACGGCATTTTTCCTGCATTACTGCAGCAAGGACAACACCTAGTCCTTCCGCACCTGGTAAGAATATTCCGAGCTAGCTTTGCTTGGGGTACCATACCAGAACAATGGACTAAAGTCAAGGTACGCTTTATACCAAAAGCAGGGAAAAAGGACTACTCACAGCCCAAATCCTTCAGACCAATCAGTCTATCATCTTTCTTACTTAAAACAATGGAGAGAGTCATTGATCAGCACATTAGAACAAAATACCTGGTACTCAGACCATTAAGTCTGAACCAACATGCTTACCAGAAGGGGAAATCTACGGAAACTGCACTACTAGATCTGGTCGACAAAGTGCAAAGAACCCTAGAGGATAGGCAAACAGCTCTATGTGCATTCCTTGACGTTGAGGGTGCTTTCGACAATACACCCACAGATACTATCCTTAGGGGGTTGGCATCAAAGGGCGTAGATGAAAACACCATCAGATGGGTCCTGAGCATGCTCTCAAATAGAATAGTCACTCTGACCCTCAATGCAATTGAGCATACATTCTACACCACAAGAGGATGTCCACAAGGAGGCGTACTATCCCCACTACTATGGACCCTAGCAGTGGACCAACTCCTTGCAACTATGAAGGACCTAGACTATGACACACAGGGATATGCCGACGACCTTGTAGTCATAATCAAAGGTCCCTGCCTCCACACAATTTCAAATCTAATGCAAGGGGCGCTCAATACCATAAACAAATGGTGCAAAGAAAACGACCTGTCTATCAATGCGAGCAAAACCGTACTAGTGCCTTTTACAAGAAAAAGGAAACTAGACAGGCTTGCCAAACTAAAACTGAATGGACAGGAAATAACCTACTCAAATGAGGTCAAGTACCTAGGGGTTACTTTTGACCAAAAGCTAACTTGGAACGCTCATTTGAATAAAACAATACAAAAGGCAAAAATGGCCATGTGGACTTGCTGTCGAATGGCAGGAGCAAGATGGGGCATAAAACCCAAAATTGCTATGTGGCTCTACACAGCGATAGTGAGGCCTGTAATCACATACGCCTCTGCAGTCTGGTGCAACAAAGCCAACCAAAAGACAGCCATCACAAAGTTAAGCAGCCTACAGCGTACAGCCTGCCTAACAGCAACAGGAGCTTTATGCTCAACACCGGGGGCAGCCTTGGATGCACTGCTCGACTTAACTCCACTCCACCTGCAAGTGCAAAAGGAGGCGAAGCAGTGCATCTACAGGATATGCTCACTAACAAGGCCAAAATGGCGCTCTCAAGCGCTAATCAAACTTGAGGCCCTTGTTTTTGATAATAAAAACTTAAGCATGCCCACAGACGACACATACGTGGAATGCAAATTCACTAAACTGTATACAGTGGAAATACCTCCGAGAGACAAATGGATAAACGACCAAATGGAATTCAAGGAGGGAAGCCACATTTGGTATACAGATGGCTCAAAAAAAGGTGATTATGTAGGGTGTGGTATTTATGGTGAGAGGCCAAAGCTCAAAGCTAGCGTCAGCATGGGGAAAGAGGCCTCAATCTTTCAGGCTGAAGTCTTCGCAATAAATAAATGCGTGGAAATCAACCTTGAGGGAAACCAAAAAAACCAACTCATCTACATCAACTCAGACAGTCAAGCTGCTCTGCTGGCACTAGAATCCTTAGAGTCTTACTCTAAACTAGTCCAGAATTGTAAAAACAATTTAAACACCCTGGCTAACTCCAATAAAGTCATACTTAGATGGGTACCAGGGCATTCCGATATTTTAGGGAACGAAAAAGCAGATGAACTTGCAAGGAAGGGCGCAGAAACAACCCTAGTCGGCCCAGAACCGTTCTGTGGTATCACAAAACGGAAAGCATATTCTCTGCTAAGTAACACAGAAAAATCAGAGGCAATCAAGCTGTGGATGTCCACCAAAGGACAAAAACAGGCTAAAGCCTTAATTAAAGGGTTCAATAGTAAACTGTCTAAAGAGCTATTACAACTCAAAAGGCACAAAACCTGTGCAGTGACGAGAATCCTGACAGGACATTGCAAATTGAACAAACACCTGTTTCAAATGGGTATGAAACAAGACGCAACTTGCAGGTTCTGCCAGGAGACAGAGGAGACAGCAATGCACATTCTCTGCTCCTGCGGACCACTCATGCAAAAAAGAAGTACCTACCTAGGGCGGCACATCATGCACCCAGAAGAGGTACAACATATCACCGCCCAAAGAATCTGGAATTTCTTGGAGGCAACGGGTCTTAATGGTGAACTATAAACAAGAAAGGGCTGCCACAATAGATCATTCACTGGTCGAAGCGGCACATTAAAGGCCCACAAATATCAAATAATAATAAATAAATAAGGAATTGGTAAGTTAAATTAAAAAACTGAGTATGTAGGTCGATAAAGGCATGGAAAATAAACAGATTTAGACCTGTTACGCGTACGATTGACACGGTAGTCCTGCGGCCTGCCAAACTAACCTATTGCGTTGCTTGCTAATTGTTTTTCGTAAAGTAAGATAGCAACAATACGATTCCAATATAAATTCATACATTAGTATTTGTCAAGGAATTATCAATAATTCAGTAGGTTTTAGGTCAGCCTAATAATACAACTAGAGCATAACACGAAGAGTATGTTTGCTGACTTAACCCAAAATATTTAAAATATTGAGTTCTTACATATAGTTACGTACGATGATGAAGCACAATTTTATTTCCCTATTACATGGATGATGTAATAGTTTTGTCATAAATCAATATCGATGGCGACACCAACCTGCACGTTGTCAGCAAACCCAAAAAACCGTAACAATATAGAGACATTTAAGGTCACGGACCGCCAATAAAAAACCTCTGATAATCGTGATTCGCTCACAACAATACATTTTGCAGTTCCTTTCTTACATCAAAAGTCTTAACGTCGTTGAAATACGGTTTAAATTGAAATAGTTTCTTATAAATCGTCAGTAAATGTAAGTAGGTTTGACAGTACCGTATGTTAATCGTAAATCGGTCTGTCAGTCAGTGTCGCTGTAATACTGTCAAGTCCCTCCTACATTGAATGGTGATTAAGATTATGTCAAAGGTATTTATACCAGTTCAACGCATAATGTACTGGGTACTTAGTATTTATTAAATCGAACTTTTGTGCACAATAAAATACTGTACTTGACAACAGTAAAAATAATTCATTCTTGCATTACCAATAAATAAGACTCGCAAATATAAGTGGAAAAATCACGCTAAATATAAATTATCTTGCCTTTTAATTTTAATAAGTTGTGATGTCCTTTAATTTTGCAAGTAAGTACAAACCCCTACAAACTCCATTGTTAAGCGTTTTTGACGTTCCGTCAAAGACTGTTCTTGTACTTGTACGAGTTCTACAGTCTACTGTACTTAATATATTTTTTTATTAGCCTATTTTGTGTCCCACTGCAGGGCAAAGGCCTCCCCTTTTTTCCGCCACTCATCTCGGTCCTGTGCTAATGTTCGCCAATCTGTAAAAAACATATCAAAATCGTCCCGCCATCTCCTTTTCGGTCTGCCTCTACCTCGGAAGCCATCTTCTTCATCTCACTCAATAAATACGAGGGCAAATAATTGCACTAACTAGTGCTCGTTTCTAGTTGCTTTAATTACATATTTTGATATAACTATAGACACTACTGGTTGATTTTGGGGTCATGATCCGGAATAGCCAAAAGCGAATAAGATGGTCATCCTGAACACTTCTCTAATCGGACCAACCATGAAATCGCAAAAAACAGCTGTTCCATGCATTAACTCTCAATTAATTCACAGTTAATGTATGGAACAGCTGTTTTTTTTTGCGATTTCGTGGTTGGTCCCATCCTATGGGAAAAGTTGTTCAGTATGACCACCGGTGCTCAAAAAACGGTGACGGCCTACCTAGTATGATGTTCCATGTCAATAACGTCTTATGTCACTGCGATTCAAAGTCAAAGTCAAAGTCAAAGTGATTTATTCTTCAATTTAGGCATATTACATGCACCTATGAATGTCGATAAACTACCACCGGCATTCAGTACCGTAACCGTATTTTGAGCACCGGTGTGACCTTTATTCGCTTTTGGCTATTCTGGATCATGACCCCAAAATCACCCAGAATAGTATATCATCAAATTTTGTTTAAATCTAGGTAAACACATAACAGTCCTTTTGAGTCCTTCTTCTCGTGTTTCTGCCGGTTGTATCCTAAGGAGCCCAGGGTCCACTTTGGCACCTAATCCTAAGATTTGGGACTATATACTCGTAATAGTTTTTAGTTTTACGAAAGAAACTGCCATCTGACATCTGACTTTCCAACCCAGAGGGAAAGACTGGACCTTTACAATTAGTTTACAATTATTTCGGTTCAATTTAGTTTATAAGCAACCCACTTGGAGTAGTAAATAGTTTTAATACCCCATTTAGCTAGAAGCTAGGTAATTTATGGTTTTACAATAAGATTGCGATAAAGTTTAGGGTTACCTGACTGTAAACTTCAACCAAATTGGGTTCGGATTTATGCCGATATTGATATTGCAAAAGGTTTACCAAAATGGTTGGTACACCATTCAGGATCTGTATCCTACTAGATTGGAGGTTTAGATGTTTGGATGTTTGTTACTCAATCACGCTACATTGGCTCAATCGATTTAGATGAAATTTTGCACAAAGATAGTTTATAGCCTAGATTAAAATATAGGATAGTTTTTATCCCGGGACCACGCGGACGAAGTCGCGGGCGGAAGCTAGTCACTAATAAAACAGCAAACAAAACTTTCTTATTGTGTCATACACATACCGTTGTCAATTGCTATCAAAGTTAATTTACTTTGCGGTTCTAAGATTATCTTTTGCACGCCATTTTTGTGGCAAATGGAGGTTTTAGAAACGTACGTGCGATTAAGATTTTATTGTTACTAACCAATATGGATGTACGTCCGAAATAAATAATTTGAATTTGAATTTAACCTAAGTTCATTTGACTAGATTAACCTTCACTTAAGTCACATGTCACAATTTAATTACGAAATGAAATAACAATAGACGACAATAGCTCTACGCTCGATGAGCACACTTGCTGCAGATGACCTATTTTCCTCCGCACTTCGCACAAAAGACTTGTGAAACCACCTAACTGTTCTATATCAGTGACAAACTAAAATATTAGCTAAAGTTTTAACCTTATAAAGAGACTTTAATGGACGTCCTGCGCAAAATACAGCCTAAACTTCCAAGAAATCTCGCTACAAGTACAAAAAAGTAATTTGATTAAAACATGCTTCGAACTTTTTAATGACCGAATAAAATAGAACTAATCGACTGTTTAATTTGTTCTTTACCTTTTTCGTCAAGTCAATCACAAATGCAATTAGGTTTAACGCCGACGCTGAAATTTAAAAGAATGTCGGTAAAAAGTGCAATCATCATTAGGAAGGTACTAACAATGTAATGGCCAGCAGGACTGTGCGGAGGGTGAAGCGTAAAGGAAAGGAATCCAGTAATGCAGCTCAAGACACCGTCCCCGCCATAGTAGTTACCCCTCCCGACATGAAGGTCAAGGCACCCGGCACGGGGGTTGACAAAACGGTGAACAAACGCCCCAACGATACCCTTAACATCAATGAAGCCACTTCATCAACAATAACATCCATCAACAACATGGCCGAATTTAACGTCAACAAACTAATAGCGGAACTCTCCGAGAATTCCAGAGCATCTAAGGGCGAGATAGAAAGCATACAGAGGAGGCTACTACAGCAAGCGAACGAGATACTCAAAGTAAACGCTTTCGCCAACCAACCTGTCCAACCGAGGGTCATAGACAGCGCGCAAAAATACACCAATCAGCCCGTCTACGGGAGAATTCCGACAGTTACACCTAGAGCTAATGTGCAACTAGATCAGTCGGATTCGCGCCAGAACCTGAATCAAACTAACATGGCGGCGAAGGACATGCGACAGGACAATCAACTCAGCGATCAACTAGTCCCTGAGAAGTTACAAGAGGCTCCCGTGCTAGCGGGAATGATGTGTGGCAACCAGGGAAATATGCAAGGGGTCGCGGCGGCGGGAAGAGGCGTTTTTTCCTACGAAACAGGTTCTGCCTCGAACCGACTCGCCAGTGCGCGCGCCGCTTCTACGAGAGGTGAATGTCTTATTCCGTTTGAATACCGAATTCATTTTTCGAACGTGCATTCTGTGTGTTTTTTTATCGTTTCTGTCACATGTGTTTCGGTTGAGTCACCTGGTTCGGTGAAGGTTCCGTTTTGGAGGTTTTGCGGAGCTTTTTTGGATGTCTCAATAGTGTTAATGCGCGAAAGCTTGGAAAGCTCCGTATGTGGCGATGCCGACCACTCTGTGATTGTAACCGTTACAACTTATGAACAAGTTCACTGTTCTAGTCTAGTGGTATGTATTACTATTTTGCTATTTTCTTAGTTTAAGGCAATGCTTTGCTAAAAGAATCCTCAGAAAGTTGTGGCTGTGTGTTTTCCAAGGACATCAACTTTATTCCCCCATATTTAACATTCTTGAGTTTTTTTTCACGTAAATAATCTTGAGTTAATCTCAAAGGGGGTATAGAAACTTGCTTCTTTAGTATCCAAATTACAAGACATAATTAATGTTTAGTAGCCTAAACAATGCACTTTCCCAGCATTCACCCGTTAAGTTTAACATATTGTGAATAATCTTGTTTTATCGGTCTATTAAGTAGCAGACAAAATGACTATTTCTGTAACAATGCATGGATTCCACAACATTGCCAAAATATATTGTTAGGTGCGGCGAATTTTGAATTGAGGCCCCAAAAGACAAGGTCGATTGTGTAAGAAATTTCACGGTAAAATCGACACTAGAAGGAAGTATTTAGGTAAGGATCAATTGCTGTCAAAATTTGCACTAATAAAAATAGCGCAAGAAAATGTAGCCTGAGCAAAATTTTGATCACTAAGTAGTTAGGTATGTGGCATTCTAATAGTTCCTATGGATAATATTAATGTTTTATTAGTTTAACTATTCAAAGCTTTTAGGTATTATTTAATAGAAGGCGTTTTAATTGACGACCGCTTTAGCCTAGTTGGTAGTGACCCTGCCTACGAAGCAAGAGGTCCTGGGTTCGAATCCCGGTACAGGCATTTATTTGTGTGTTGAGCACGAATATTTGTTCCCGAGTCATGGATCTTTTCTATGTATTTAAGTATGTATTTATCTATATAAGTATGTTAGGTAATCGTCGTCTAGTACCCATAGTACAAGCTTTGCTTAGTTTCGTTTCGGACTAGATTGATTTGTGTAAGATTGTCCGCAAAATATTTATTTTATTTTTATTCATTTATTTATTCTTCTTCTTTTATTATGCATAGTGTTTTAGCCAACTAAGTGGCCACAAAGCAATGGTCAAGTTAACCGGAAGTTGCTAAGGCGTATCGAGAGTTGAGTGAAACCCGATAAATCGCGTAAAAGGTTCCTTGCAAATATAATCATGCATAACGAGTGTTGAGTTCTTATTTCAAAGAAAAATTATCTCGATTTACCGGGTTTTACCAGGCAACCCTCGGTATATTTGACAACCATTCAAAATCCAAAACATGTGCTGGTTTGACTCACACACCGACAAAAACACCTGGTTGTTACACACCTGTCACACAACCGACCCTCGACCGGAATCATACACAAACTAATTTCGTCCTTGACTGTACGCACTAAAGTCTAAATTAGATTAAACATCAACTTGAAATTTCATCACATTATGAGTTTGAATGAACTTTTCGGAACCTTCAATGGTTTTTGTTTTACTTGTTGTTGACCACAAAACTCAAATAATAATTATATTATATATTTTTTCCTTAAAGTGATTCACGGGCTAAATAGATCTTATTGAAAAAAAATGTATCTTCTTTAACTGCTTTAGTTTAGATGAGCGTTTTTCAAAAAAGTGTACATGAACTTTTTTTTTCAGAATTCGATTTTTTTGGGTTTTTCTTACTCGTTGATACTATCGAGCCTCATAAAAGACAAAACGTGTCCCAAATATTCCATTCCAGATCGTCACATTTTTGTATGCAATCTTTTTTTATTTATATGGTCGTGTCGTGACGCACTGGAAGAAAAAACTTACATAGTAATCTGGGACAAACTTTTTCTTGTATAAGGATCGATAGTATCAACGATTCTGAGTAAGAAAAACCCAAAAAAATCGAATTCTGAAAATAAAAGTTCATGTACCTACACTTTTTTTGAAAAACGCTTAGATACGTTTTCTTTATTCGTTTGATCAATTGAATAAAAAGGCTCTTCAGCCAATGTTGAAATTCCGACCGTATTGAATTAGTCGTTTTGAATTCCACAATTAGGGGCATGACAATATGTTATTCTTGCCAGTAAACTATGTAAAAAGGTTAGGAAACCTTATTGCCCGACTACGGCAAAGCCGAAAAGAAGGGATAATTATATTTTTAGCAGTCTATTTTTGTATTTACGTGTGTTGCACCGTAGCGTTTAAGATACTGAACCGATTATGATAAATGAAGTGTCAATCGATTCGAAATTATGCTGCTGGTGACATAGGCTACGCTTTTGAACTACAGTTAGGCTGTTTATGGTTGTTTTTAAATATTATTCTTTGTGTGGGTGATGACTGATGACTCAGATGATTTCTTACAGCAATAAAATCCATGTAAGGCAATGTCCATGATCCTTTTTGAGAGTTGGTTTAGTATGGCATCAGTTTATTTAAATACCATGTCCTTTTACATGTTTAAATGTTCTCTCTATTGTGTATCTCTTAATTATTTAGTTGTAATGGGATTAGTTCCCATCAAAGATGAATTAAAAATGAATTTAATGAGGGAAACAACTGATTGAAATAAAATAACTTTATTCATATTATTGTTTGCACAATTGTCTTAAGCGACTATTAATCGGGGCTCAATACATTTTTATTACTTTTAATATCACCAGAAATGAACTTTATAAAACACAAGCTTCTGCCCGCGACTCTGTCTGCGTGGAACTCGTTATATCGTAGCTCGATGATTTCTGGAATAAAAAAACTACCCAATGTCCTTCCCCGGGACTCAAACTATATCTATACCAAATTTCATCTAAATCGGTTCAGCGGTTGAAACGTGAAGATGTCACAGACAGACTGACAGACTGACAGACAGACAGACCGACAGATAGACACAATTTTGCATTTATAATATTACATAGTATGGACCGACTGCCATTATTGTTTCTCAGTTTGCGTATAAATAAACCTCTATCTCCACTCAATTGCTCAAAGGTTAGCCGGAAGAAATCCCTCATAGGGATACTCGCCTTTGTACATATCACCTGTTCTTGTCATCATAATTGTTCTGTTGTTGTGTTCTGTTCCATGTACAATACGGAATTTACATACTTAAATTACACATATGTTTCACCATAAATAAACTCTTAGAAATACCATAGTTATGCAACAAGTCAGTTAAGAAATAACAGCCCACCAAAGATATTAATCGAAAGCGTAAAAGAAACAATGACATTATAAATCGACCACATTGCTTCCTGTCAGTTGCTCCATAACTTTCCAATATCCGCGAAACAGTAGAATTTCACCCGCAAAATTCAACTTTACCTATTCGGGCTACGATTGGTTTTCCTATGTACTTTAGGATAAGATACGAGCGTCCGCTAGTTACATCGCTAACTAGTTCATATTTCTATCTTCCACCATCTTGATAGTGTTCGGAAAAAAGAATCTTTTCCCTATTGTATTCAATATTTATGCAATAAAGTCAATTAGGATTATCTAATTATGAATGTTCTACTTTTAAATTGAATCGTCAAAACTGATTTATGATTAATCATGTGCCGGATTATTCCGTTACGTAAGTAATTGATTAATTCAATTTTATTCATCGATTCGCTTAGTAACCGAGTTAATGTACCATCGGCCGCACGGCTTGGTTCATCACTTCCTTAGAAATGTGACGTTATTAAGTTTTAGAGAGAAAGGTCGGATACAAAGAATTGTGGTCGAGCGTATTTCAGTCGGAAGTAGGTTTGTTATGGTTTATATAACGCTATTTTGAAAGCTCACCTAATTTTATTACCGAGTGACTCATTGACTTACATTTGCTCTTTATAATTAAACATAAATATATTTACGACTGTATTTACAAAGAGCGTAGGCAGCGTATTGCTGGCTGAAAACGTACATCTAATTAAATGAAAATGTATTATGTAATAAAAAAGTAAACAACTTAATTAAAATATTAACATAATCATACCATAACTATAAAGAAACTTAGACGACTTAACATTTATTAAGTTGGTACCTACACAGTATTAGTACAGTATATTCATTCAACAACACGCGGCTTCGAACGATACCTAATTATTTAAATTAAGGTTTATATTTGATTGACATGTATAACAGGAAATAACTTGCCGTAGGCAGGCATTTGAATGAGATGTCAACAACATCCTTCTTTAGATGTTTTGACTAGTATTTTGCCTAAGGCGCGGCGCGCGAGCGCGCCGCGGTACCGGTGTGGTCTTTTGCTTTTGGCATTCCAACTCTTGACTGTAATTGGTTTAGTATTTCCAAGGAAAAGGGAGGTGAAAAACTGCTATGGGAAGCGAAAAGCGGAAGGTATTTTTGCAAGTCAGATCTTGCACTCGTACGTCTTGCTTGTGAAACAGTGCGGGGGGTGTGTGTCCGCGTGGGCTCGCCCTTCGGGCCTTCGGCCCTCGGGCTCGCGTAGAGAGCGAGCTCTGAAGGGACGCTTCGGGCCTTCGGCCCTACGCGGAGCTCGGCCTTCGGCCTCGCATGCCTTGCCGCGAACCTGAGGCCCTTTGGCCCTCAGGTTCGCTTGTAAGACACTCGGGGATTTGGTTTCTGAGAGCGCGCTCTGAAGGGACGCTTCGGGCCTTCGGCCCTACGCGGAGCTCGGCCTGCGGCCTCGCGGGCGTCGCCGCTCACCTTCGGGCCTTCGGCCCTCAGGTTCGCTTGTAAGACACACGGGAATAGTAACGTGTCCGCGTGGGCTCGCCCTTCGGGCCTTCGGCCCTCGGGCTCGCGTAGAGAGCGCGCTCTGATGGGACGCTTCGGGCCTTCGGCCCTACGCGGAGCTCGGCCTGCGGCCTCGCGGGCCTCGCCGCTCACCTTCGGGCCTTCGGCCCTCAGGTTCGCTTGTAAGACACACGGGAATAGTAAAGTGTCCGCGTGGGCTCGCCCTTCGGGCCTTCGGCCCTCGGGCTCGCGTAGAGAGCGCGCTCTGTTGGGACACTTCGGGCCTTCGGCCCTACGCGGAGCTCGGCCTGCGGCCTCGCGGGCCTCGCCGCTCACCTTCGGGCCTTCGGCCCTCAGGTTCGCTTGTAAGACACACGGGAATAGTAAAGTGTCCGCGTGGGCTCGCCCTTCGGGCCTTCGGCCCTCGGGCTCGCGTAGAGAGCGCGCTCTGATGGGACGCTTCGGGCCTTCGGCCCTACGCGGAGCTCGGCCTGCGGCCTCGCGGGCCTCGCCGCTCACCTTCGGGCCTTCGGCCCTCAGGTTCGCTTGTAAGACACACGGGGCAAAGCAATACTTTCGCAACCCTAAACTCTCGGAGCTCGGCCTCCGGCCTCGCAAAATTAGTGGGGGGGAACACGCCTGTACACTCGGAGTGGGGCTCCGGGCCTTTGGCCCGTCGCCGGGCTCGGCCTACGGCCTCGCAGCCTGAAGCTCGCCCTTCGGGCTCGCATAACATAGCAATAATATAGGATTTTGGGTAGTTTTACCCTCCTGCAGCTCGGCCTTCGGCCTCGCCCAAAATTACTGGGGAGGGGGGCGCTTAGACACTCTAAAGGGAGGCTCCGGGCCTCCGGCCCTCCGCCGGGCTCGGCCTGCGGCCTCGCAGCCTGAAGCTCGCCCTTCGGGCTCGCAAAAAGTACTCCGAATTTGTTTTGCCCATAGCGGCCGCCATTTTGATTTTTTTTTAATTTTTTTTTCTTTTTATAATTCTTGGGCCCCTCAAGTCCCCGCATGCCAAATCTCAGCGCGCTCCGACCAATTTGAAATTTCGAAAAAAAAAAAGTTTTTTTTTTTCACAAAAAAAAAATGTTTTTCAAACCTCCTTGGGAACCTTTATGACATTTGGTCGGGACCTCTATTCAAAAGTCTAACCGTTTGGCAGTAAAAAAAAACCGAAAAAATTCCCCATCCAAATTTGTTTTGCTCATAGCGGCCGCCATTTTGAATTTTTTTTTAATTTTTTTTTCTTTTTATAATTCTTGGGCCCCTCAAGTCCCCGCATGCCAAATCTCAGCGCGCTCCGATCAATTTGAAATTTCGAAAAAAAAAAAGTTTTTTTTTTTGACAAAAAAAAATTTTTTTTCAAACCTACTTGGGAACCTCTATGACATTTGGTCGGGACCTCTATTCAAAAGTCCTACCGTTTGGCTGTAAAAAAAAACTGAAAAAATTCCCCATACAAATTTTTTTTTAGAGCTAGAAAAAAAAAATTTTGGTTTTTGGAATCTGGGGACCCATAGCACCCTACATGCCAAATTTCAGCTCGCTAGGACCATTTTGAAATTTTTTCAAAAAAAAACTTCATTTTTTTTCAATTTTTTTTTCGTCATCAAAAACTGCACGCGGTTCCCTATGACATTTGGTCGAGCACCCCTGACCTAGGTCTGACCGTTTGGCCAGGCCGTTGACCAATTTTTTAGTTTTCCCATGTAGCCCAAAAGTCGGATTTTTCTGGGGGTCACCTCGCCGGCCTCTATACTTTTCCCATACATCACCAAACTCCACCATGGCTCCTTCCCGGAGATCAATTGTGTCAGGAGAAATGAGTCGTGTTGCAGCTTTATATAATATTAACTAGTATTTTGCCTAAGGCGCGGCGCGCGAGCGCGCCGCGGTACCGGTGTCGAGTTGGGCTTTTGACTTTTAACTCTGACTGTAATTGGTTTAGTATTTCCAAGGAAAAGGGAGGTGAAAAACTGCTATGGGAAGCGAAAAGCGGAAGAGAGATTTGTTACCTAGGCTTTGCAGTCGGTCCGTCTTGCTTGTGAAACAGTGCGGGGGGTGTGTGTCCGCGTGGGCTCGCCCTTCGGGCCTTCGGCCCTCGGGCTCGCGTAGAGAGCGAGCTCTGAAGGGACGCTTCGGGCCTTCGGCCCTACGCGGAGCTCGGCCTTCGGCCTCGCCTTGCCGCGAACCTGAGGCCCTTTGGCCCTCAGGTTCGCTTGTAAGACACTCGGGAATAGGGTTTCTGAGAGCGCGCTCTGAAGGGACGCTTCGGGCCTTCGGCCCTACGCGGAGCTCGGCCTGCGGCCTCGCGGGCCTCGCCGCTCACCTTCGGGCCTTCGGCCCTCAGGTTCGCTTGTAAGACACACGGGAATAGTAAAGTGTCCGCGTGGGCTCGCCCTTCGGGCCTTCGGCCCTCGGGCTCGCGTAGAGAGCGCGCTCTGACGGGACGCTTCGGGCCTTCGGCCCTACGCGGAGCTCGGCCTGCGGCCTCGCGGGCCTCGCCGCTCACCTTCGGGCCTTCGGCCCTCAGGTTCGCTTGTAAGACACACGGGAATAGTAAAGTGTCCGCGTGGGCTCGCCCTTCGGGCCTTCGGCCCTCGGGCTCGCGTAGAGAGCGCGCTCTGATGGGACGCTTCGGGCCTTCGGCCCTACGCGGAGCTCGGCCTGCGGCCTCGCGGGCCTCGCCGCTCACCTTCGGGCCTTCGGCCCTCAGGTTCGCTTGTAAGACACACGGGAATAGTAAAGTGTCCGCGTGGGCTCGCCCTTCGGGCCTTCGGCCCTCGGGCTCGCGTAGAGAGCGCGCTCTGATGGGACGCTTCGGGCCTTCGGCCCTACGCGGAGCTCGGCCTGCGGCCTCGCGGGCCTCGCCGCTCACCTTCGGGCCTTCGGCCCTCAGGTTCGCTTGTAAGACACACGGGAATAGCAAAGTGTCCGCGTGGGCTCGCCCTTCGGGCCTTCGGCCCTCGGGCTCGCGTAGAGAGCGCGCTCTGATGGGACGCTTCGGGCCTTCGGCCCTACGCGGAGCTCGGCCTTCGGCCTCGCATACCTCGCCGCTCACCTTCGGGCCTTTGGCCCTCAGGTTCGCTTGTAAGACACTCGGGGCAAAGGAATACTTGCGCAACCCTATACTCTCGGAGCTCGGCCTCCGGCCTCGCAAAATTAGTGGGGGGAACACGCCTAGACACTCGGAGTGGGGCTCCGGGCCTTTGGCCCGTCGCCGGGCTCGGCCTACGGCCTCGCAGCCTGAAGCTCGCCCTTCGGGCTCGCATAACATAGCAATAATATAGGATTTTGGGTGGTTTTACCCTCCTGCAGCTCGGCCTTCGGCCTCGCCCAAAATTACTGGGGAGGGGGGCGCTTTCACACTCGAAATGGAGGCTCCGGGCCTCCGGCCCTCCGCCGGGCTCGGCCTGCGGCCTCGCAGCCTGAAGCTCGCCCTTCGGGCTCGCAAAAAGTACTCCGAATTTGTTTTTCCCATAGCGGCCGCCATTTTGAATTTTTTTAACTTTTTTTTTCTTTTTATAATTCTTGGGCCCCTCAAGTCCCCGCATGCAAAATCTCAGCGCGCTCCGACCAATTTGAAATTTCGAAAAAAAAAAAGTTTATTTTTTTGACAAAAAAAAAATGTTTTTGAAACACTCTTGGGAACCTCTATGACATTTGGTCGGGACCTCTATTCAAAAGTCTCACCGTTTGGCCGCAAAAAAAAACCGAAAAAATTCCCCATCCAAATTTGTTTTGCTCATAGCGGCCGCCATTTTTTAATTTTTTTTTAATTTTTTTTCTTTTTGTAATTCTTGGGCCCCGCAAGTCCCCGCATGCCAAATCTCAGCGCGCTCCGACCAATTTGAAATTTCGAAAAAAAAAAAGTTTTTTTTTTTGACAAAAAAAAAATGTTTTTGAAACACCCTTGGGAACCTCTATGACATTTGGTCGGGACCTCTATTCAAAATCCCTACCGTTTGGCTGTAAAAAAAAACCGAAAAAATTCCCCATACAAATTTTTTTTTAGAGCTAGAAAAAAAATTTTTTGTTTTTCGGAATCTGGGGACCCAAAGCACCCTACATGCCAAATTTCAGCTAGCTACGACCATTTTGAAATTTTTTCAAAAAAAAACTTCATTTTTTTTCATTTTTTTTTTCGTCTTCAAAAACTGCACGCGGTTCCCTATGACATTTGGTCGAGCACCCCTGACCTAGGTCTGACCGTTTGGCCAGGCCGTTGTCCAACTTTGAGGCTGGAAGCGGTAGCCCAAAAGTCGGATTTTTCTGGGGGTCACCTCGCCGGCCTCTATACTTTTCCCATACATCACCAGACTCCACCATGGCTCCTTCCCGGAGATCAATTGTGTCAGGAGAAATCAGTCGTGTTGCAGCTTTATATAATATTAATTAATAGGATTTTAATACATTAAGTAAGTACGCTGATATGAAAATGAGGACATTTGTGTATACCGGCATTTGTTTGTGTGCCGGCAGCGCGCACTGTGTCACGCACGCAGGAACTCGCCGCTGATCCGCGCTCTCTCACAACTCGACGCGCTCTTGGCATCAGCACCGGAGTGTGACTTAGGTACTTGCGTGGCGATGGATGTATGTGTGCAGTGAATGTCTGAGATTCTGTGAGGAGATGGATGACCGGCAATCAACTGTACCAATGTAATTATATATGTTTTGTCTTGTTTAGTTTCGTTCCATGACACATTGGTTTTTTTACTGTAATGTCGTGTTAACATGTTTTTAATAAATAAATAAATAAATAAATAAAATACCTACTGAGATTATGCTATGTATGCTTGAACATGCATAATATTTAGTACTCCCACCCGCCGCCTGTCGACTATTGAAAAAGGCTTCCCGCACAAGGCATGCGTTTTAGAAATCTCCCGCACCATGCGGGCCTTATCGACCAATGAAAATGCACGTTATGTGGGGCTAAAGTTTCGGCCTTGGTTTCTTTATATACACGCTTTGTACATAGGTATATTCGTGGAAGTCGAGATTACCGAGTTATATAACTATCTGATCACCCCGAAAGAAATCGGTTTTGAATATACATCCTTCCAACTTGTATAGTCGCCAAAAGAGTTAATTGATATTGAAATGTAAGAATTAGAGAAAGCTAATTATTTTACAAATATCTTCAAATCTGTCAGTTTACTTGTACTAAGTACAGTAAATATTTGGTACGAGACTCATCTATGGGTGGATAAAATTGAACATCATTAAAAGCCTTAATCTAATCTACGCTTTAACTTTTTTTCATTGTGTAACGACAATTACCCATACATTTTATATGGGTAATTGTCGTTACACAATAAAAAAAGTTTAAGCATAGATTAGACCAAGGTCCTTAACTGTGTACAATTTTTTTGCAATCCCGCTCTGTCATACACAAAAGTACCCTACTACTCGTTCTCACACCATTCTCACTATGAACTCGCACTAAAAATACTTGCCAGTAGTTCCATTCCATACAAACGCAAGTTGAACCACACACCACACTAATCGTATAGGTGCGTTTTTGCGTTACCCAGACTCGAAGGGCCGATGGTTTCAAACCGACAGTAAAATCTGGTAGCACGGGAAATTGACAGTTTCCTTTAGAATAACAGGCTGCCGGAACCATTTATGGAATAGAGGTCAATACGTACTTAGGGTTTAATTCCACTAAATATCTTATGAGCAGAGATCGGTTATGTATTTTTCGCACCTGTGTTATGATATGTACTACAAAGCTTGGCTGGTGTGCGAGACAATGGGTCAACTCGTACCCACTAAACCTCAATTTTCTAATCAACAACTGAGACTTTTGAGTAATCCAACTTTTCATGCCGTACCACTATGTCTGACTCTCTTTCTTGTTAAGTTTTCGTCTCGAATAAATGTTTCTTTCTTTATTTTCTTTCTTTCTTTCTTTCTTTCTAAGCTACAATATTATACATAAGATATGTGTGTGAGAATGAAGCTTCGTGAGCTTGAATAGGTATCCGATTTCAAAAATTATTAGTTCACCAATATATGGAGTAGGTAGACCATCAAGGCGGACGTAGGCTATACTGTAAGCCACGGCTCCGCCTCGGTCGACTATTACAGGAGCCTAGTAGATAGTTAAAATATACATGTAAATATGTATGTAGATTCTTTATTTTACATGGCACAGAACACCACAACAGAACAATTACTACAGAACGATAACACATGTACAAAGGCGAGCTTATCCCTGTGAGAGATTCCTTCTAGCTAACCGTCGAGCAATTGTGTATGAGATATGTATAGGCAAACCGAGATTAAAAAGAAAAACCAAAAAGAAATTGATCGTTGACAAATATACATACTATTAAATTAATAATATAATTATAACGATGAACTTAAATATACACGTATAAGTTGAAACCCTAAAACGTTAGTAATATCCAGTCAAGCAGCATTCGACAACCACAATTTCTTCAAATTCCCCTTCAGCGAGGGCGCAGACTGACACTGCTGGAATGACGGAGGCAAAGAGTTCCATAATTTGACAGAGTGTACCGAGAAGGATATGTGTTCTTTACTTGCCCAAAGTCTCCGAGGCAACACTCGCTGGCTCCATCGGTCATAATCCCTGCGATATGATAGATATGGCTGGACCCGTGGCGGATTAAATGTCGAGAGCGCCCTAGGCAAGCACCTCACCGGTGCCCCTCTACCGGACATAGATTAAAAATTATAACGAAAAAAAATTTCGCGCGCCCCTTTGGAACCCCGCGGCCCTAGAGGCACGTGCCTTGTGGATAATCCGCCTCTGGGCTGGATTTTAATTAGCGATTCCCTTTTGCCGATGCATGTCAATAAGTTTGGTGCGTTGGTAAATGTCATCGTTCCTTTTTCTCACGGGGAAATAAGATGATTGTTGGTTGTATATATGTACGAGAGTCTCAGTACAGCTCTGCTTCCAGGTGCGGACGTCCCGCCATACAGAATGCCGCCGGCGCCGGACGCCGCGCTGCCCGGTGCGCCCGCGCCGACTGCGGCCCTGCACACACACTCCGCCAAGTTCCCTGTAAGTACAGACAGTGTTATATTTACGTCACACTTGGTCATAAAGTGGCCGGTTTACTTTATTACTATCAGCGGTAATAAAGTAAACCTCCGATATCCGCCCATACAAAATGATCGCCTCTGGAAATACTTGTGATTTGAGAAGTAGCTTTTTTGTGATCTGCAATCCATAATAATTTACTTTGGAACACAAAAAGCCATCAAAACTCACTAGATTTTCGTTTAGCATCGCGATTCATCGAGAACCATTTGCACACCGCCCATTTTTTTTCATCCCTGACTATTGCTATAATAGGACGAACCCAATACAGCGGTCGAATTTCATGGTTGGAGAGTAGTCTGGGGAATATCCAGGGGCAATCTTCGGCACGACCACGCGGAGGCGGTTTATATACACTGGAATTAATTAATTAATTAATGTATTTATTGAATCATTAAGTATGGCATGCACGAGTTTGCGCTCCAGTGAGATTGGTTGAACGGTTTCAACCGAATCTGGGGTGTAAGTTGTGTCGAACGGCTGGGAGTTTTGTCGCTGGTTCGCTAAAACCTAACCTAGCTGAGAAAAGTCCAGCAAGAAACTCAGCTAGGCCCGACTTGGGTCGTCAATACGACCCACCCGGTACGTGGCGGTACCGGGACGAATAGGGACTATAATGACATGTATCTGTGTTGTCGCGATCTCGCGATGGACGTCCCCGCCGGCGGGAACGCTGAAGTCTACGTGATGAGTTTGAGTTCCAAAGCGCAGAGTTCCATCTTTCGATGGACGCTGTGATTTCGTCGTCCAGGTCCGTGAGTGTGTGTCTAGGACTGGACCGTGCGGCCCCTAATCAGTGAACGCCAAGTAACGTCTGAGGGGAGAGGGATGGGAATGTTGTCAACAGCCTTCCTAACTAACGGGTTCCTTGTACCGCCCGCATTCTTATGAGCTTTATATACAACATGCATGGTCCTTCCGTCATGACATAGCTTAGCAGTCAACAGGCAGGACTCTAGATAACGCTTATATTTCTATACTTAGATTATCTTGGACCGGTTCAAATGGATTTAGTCGCTCAGCTCAACATTTTGTTCTTTTGAGGCAAGAACTTTTAATTGTTTGAGATACTTTTGTAGATTTTTAGTTATTATAGAAACTGAATTTTATTGTCTTTTATTTATCTGCCCTACAGATTACAAAAATTAACAAGAAATCCTTAAGGTAGGTAAATAATAATTTTCGAAAAGATTACCTGCTATGCTAAAAAAATCAAGGATTTGTGGCTTTGTCACTATTTTAAATATAAGAATAAAACAAAGTCAAAATTTGCCGAGTACTCCGGACGTTGTCAATTAATCGTGTATATAATTACGCATGAGACGGCGTTTTCTCCGTGCGTACGCAGTGAAAGAGAGAAAGTGATCATTGTGTGCGCTTCATCGGTACCTCTCTTACTATCGACACGTTCTACGCTAAACGTATTAAAATTGAGTTAAAAATAATTGGATAAATTCCAGTTCGAAGGCATTTTAGGGTTTCTATAGTTAAATGAATGATCAATAATAATTTGCATCAAAAACAAAGTTTTAACTGACTTCAATTTAGTACTCCGCCAAGCTAAATTAACATTTCCACATTTTTTTTCCACTTTACCAAATATCTGCTTTCCGACAGTAAATACGTTGATTGTTACAGACGAAAACCATATCACTGTATGTGGGCCGATAATATTTGAGCAGTTCCGTCGATTTGGCACACTTGACATTTAGGACTTCATTAGTTGCTATTTCAACGGAATCATATCAGAATCAGTAACGTACTTACTACAGTTTTAAGTACGAGTCCCATAAATCATCTGTGGTCTTCATCATCAGTCCGACTTCACCAAATTTGCGTTTTTAGGGTGCAAAATACAGCAGCCAATGGTTTGTTGTTCGTTTAGCGCCACCCAAGGGACACGTGGAGGGTGCGAGCGGCGTGACCAACTTCAGTAAGCTCTAAATGGCTGAACAATTAAAGACCGTGTCCGTACCTACTAATAACACACGCGTCATCAGCATCATCATCATCATATCAGCCGAAAGACGTCCACTGCTGGACATAGGCCTCCCCCAAAGAGTGCCACAATGACCGGTCCTGCGCCACCCGCATCCAGCGGACTCCAGCGACCTTTACCAGGTCATCAGTCCACCTTGTGGGGGGGCTACCTACGCTGCGCCTTCCGGTACGCCTAGTTAGGCTTAAATTACTATGGGGCTAATTTAGATTGTGTTTATTTCGTATATTTCCAAACTGTAATTAATATTTTTCGCTTCCTGGAGGTGAATTTTTCAGATTACCTTTATGTCTATTCCTTGTTAACAGATTGAACGCGAAGTGATCCTATCTTCCGGCGACAAGAACTCAAAGGTGCCAATACTTCAAGAGAGACGGCGCGGTCGGCTCGGCGCCGTGGCGCCAGACACGCCGCCGAAGACGCTTGCGGCCTGGACACATGCTGATGTAAGTCATCTGTAGCCGTAGCATGGTTGGCCTTGTCACGCGATAGGTGATAGGATAAGAGAGTCGTCTCGTTCTATCGAACGGTGTCAGCCAGTGACGCACGCTCTATCCTATCACCTATCGCGTGACAAGGCCAACCATGCGACGGCTCCAGTTCTACCGTCAACACTTTCAGTGCCAGGTACCCGCTAGGTAGGCCCTCTACCTCTGCCCGTAGCTCGTAGGCGCTTACCTCTACAAACGGTTTTCGGGTACGAAATATTTGGCACTGAATTCGATTAGAAACTCACATTTCACATATACTATTTTGGTTTCAATGTAGCCCACGCTCGCTTCCATGCGTGCTGAGCGAACGAGCGAATAAACCACATTGATGCAAAATTGGTATATAATTGAACTCTTGGTAGTTTCATCCAGCGACAAAAACTTGAGGGCACTCATACTTCAGAGGGATGGCGCGGGCGCATTGGCGCCGTCGAATACACTTACAGTGAAAAAGGCATTTAGTGTCCAAACACATGCCGGTAAAAGTACTCTACCAGTTTCATCCATATATAAGTATATATTATATACTTAGTTTTAATTTATCTTAGTTAATGTTAATTATAATCTTGTATTTTTATTTCAATAAAATAAACATCTTAGTATATATTTAATTTCATGTGAGGTAAAATCACTGACTTTATCGATGTAACCCCTAAAGTACAGTATGACGGATGTACAAATTGCAGGTCTTCGCGATATCTGGAGCAGATAGCGAATAACGGGGTTTCACCTGTAATAGTATACCTTCATATACGGTTATACCTCACCGGATATCCAATAATACATATTTATTTAATAGGCACTTTAGGTTTAGATTCGTTTACCGACAAGACGGTAATGTGACTATTATTTTAGTGGAGTAAAAAAACGTATTCCAAGTTTCTACGAACATTTCGTTTACCGTAAAGAGGCGTGATTTTTGATAATAATACCTACACATTGCAGCACTGCAGTTCCTAAAATAAATAATAGAACATAGAACTAGTGATATTATTACGCAGCTTTCAAAAACGAAGTCTAATAGAAGTCTGTAGAATATTACCGGTGAGCATGAAGCATAAGAATCTACTTGCTAATATTTCATTAAAACCAATCGATGATACCTATAATACCAAGGCTATGGCGACTGGTAAACTATTTGTTCCTAGGATAAATAATTACTATGGGGACAGAACCCTCAAAAAGCGTATCCCATACCTACTCAATAGTTTGCCCGAAGCCATTAGATGTGAAAAAAAAAAAAAATTCAAGAGACTATTAAAAAAGCATTACCTAGATCTACTCATATAATACCACGTAAGCTTAGTATATAACTGATTTATGGATAGTATATTACACTTTTATTTACGTTTACGTCTTACCTAGAGAATGCCGATCCCACAGTCAAACTGTTACTACAGTTTTGTGGAACAATGTTTAATTTTAAGTATTAAGTAAATTGTTCTTAATAAATAAATAAAATAAATAATGATTTAAGCAGCGTATGATTGCCTAAACGTGTATAAAACAAATGATCGCTGATAATTTGCCATTTCTCTCTACACCTCGCTCGGCTGGTGTGAAACCTCGCTGTTATAGTAAACTTATTTCTTAGGACTTATATCATACATGAATTCACATGCTTGACTAATACAACGAGAAAAAGATAAAAATTATGGCAAAGAGAGTAAACCAAAACACGACTCGAAACATGTTTGATGAATGGAGACTGCGAAAGTCCGTTCACATGAGATATTAGTGTAGCTTTGATACCATTAAATAAAACCAGTCCCTGCGGGCTAGCTTGCGGTACTATAGTGACATAGCATTTTTGAGACGGTTCCGAGGCCCCATTGAGACTCGGTACGCGACGATAAAAATAAAGAAGTAGATTACCGGACGCTTTTAAAGGAATTATGACCAAAGTGAACAGTTAAGTACCTACTCTTGCTATTCATTAGAATAGCATGGATTATTATCGCCGTGAAAGAATTGATGTCAATATAACTATCGGTTTATGTTTTGGACACATCCAAAGTGTATAAGGCTTGTTCACATAAAAAAGAACTGTTGTATAATTCAGGTTTTCAATATGAAATTACATTTTTTTAAGAATTTAATTAAAAAGATGGTCTCTTTACCCATCGTTTTGAGTGGCGTTATGGATATTTATATCAGCTGCTATCCATTTTTGGGCTAACTTTCGAAACCTCTGGATAGTTGTCTTAGATTTTGTAATTTACACGTTTGGGTCATAGAGGCGAATATCTTTCCAGACTCTTAAATACCTTTTTGCAAGTTTTTTTCTTATGTAACTTAACTGTAAAGTAAAGCATCGACCCCAGGAAGTACGTTTTTTTCTCCCTAAAGCATTCCTACTCCTACAATGTTTTTTTATATCCACGCTGACATTGCAGTTTTGCATTGAAGCCCGTGTCACTGCGCAACCGTTACCGTAGACCCGGTTACCGGCAACGGTACGGAAATAATGTTAACGAGTCATTAAACTATGATTACTAATCACATTTATGGTGTAGAATACAAAGAGATGCATTTTTTCGTAATACATGGTAAGGTGAAAATGGATACATGTTTTTTGTAGCCTACTGTAGATACATGCAATTTCTCATGCGCCAATTAGACAATGGTTATTATAAGTAATCCTTATTGTTTACAAGTTTATATTTTATTATAAATGACTTTTTAAAGACCCCGTCTTCTTCCTACCAGTTGACAAAAATGTGTTATTTAATTGACAGCGAAAATTTTACATGGATAGAGTTTAAGTTTCACGTAATCTGTCAAAATCATAACCAATCATTTGGAAGCTAAGTTTTTGTAGGAAAACTATTATAATAAAATAAGAAGACTGAAACTACTATTTGAGTCTATACTTAAGGCACAAAATGTTGTCGATTTTGAAATTATAACAATATAATGCCAGCATTCTAATTTTAAAAGAAAACTTACAGTTTTAAAGTAGTTTAATTCGTTTTATTATATATGTATAATATATAATTACGTGAAGTTCCTCGTTACTGACAAGCGCAAATTTAAAAAGTTAAAAGTCATTATTGTACAGTTTTAGCGGCCAGGAAAATTTATGAAATTCCTTTACTGTATACTTTTTTTACCTTTTAATCATATGTTTTGACCAAGACAAATCACTACAAACAGCCAAATGCTCATAAGTTTAAAGGCCTAGCAATTTGTCATAACAACTTGCTATGTTAGATTGGTTAGAAGTTTTATATTTTTAATGGACAATTAATAATCTAAAAATTCGTCAAATCTATAGTCAAATAAATTAAATAATTTACTGTCATAATTTTCGAGTAAATTTATTAAATTTTTTAATATTTTGAAATCACTAAATAGTTTTAATAATTTTTTATATTTTTAATTGTCATAGACAAAACGATTACTTTTGCAAGTGATCGAAGTGACATTTAAAAAAATGTCTCAAATAGTATTAACTGAAGAAATTAAAATATCTTCGAAATAATATTCAAAACGAACTAAAATGCTTTTAGATTTCAATTCCATTTAATCTTTAATAATTTTAATATCTTATATTACCTCGTAGCTTCTAGGTGCAGTAGGTATTCGCTACGGGCCTACAAGGCCCTTCGAGTCTAGTACAATAACGCGTTCCGGGTGATAGTGGGACTGCCTGGGATGTTTGGGGAGGCGGGGTTGATTGTTTTTATGCTACTGATGAATTTGAATTGCAAATAGTCTATGTGGTAACTTAAATAAAATTAATACTTTCTGATTTGACACTATACTAACCTATTTAATATCTACACAATAAGCTCGTCATCTTGGTAGTCACCTGTGCACACCTGCATGAGCGCAGGGGCAAGGAACCCTAACTTTCATCATCAAAATGTCGTATGTCTAATAAGACTCATACCGAGTTACGACTTTTTGACAATAAGTTGTTTGTCATCAACAAAGCGACGTATGTTAGTATAAGACTCATATCAAGTTACAACTTTTTGACATTAAGTCTCGTTATGCGCGATGACCGCGAAGACCGTCACGGCGTATGCGCAGGGCTTAAGGGGCTCACTTGTGCTAAATAACCATCATATTATGACTCGTTGGTCTACGGCAACACTTCGAAATTAGAGGTCAAGATATGTTTGTAAGTCAGTCGTGTCAATTTTGGCAAAATTTAATTTTTGATAGGAATAGATAGTTTACGGATAAGACTCCGTGTTAAAGCTTAAGTATGTGTGAAATTGTCGGGTGACAAGCAAAAGTCACTAAATGCAGAAAAATCATTTAAGAAATAGCAACTGTGTTGTAGTAGTAATAAGGTTGAGTTTTCCTTTACCTCTTACGCGTAAATTTATTGACTTTTGCTTGTCACCCGACGATTAATGTATATAGTTAATTTGAATCGTCACGCGCACTGATAATCTGATTAGATTGGTAAAAAATCCAGTCGGATTAGTTTGTTGTTTTAACAGCAGCGCCTGTTATTTTTAAACCAAAACTGTTCGGAAACATATTATACAATATCAACTGCTTAACCCACGCTCTTCTGGCGTGAATCCTCTCAATGAAACAAAATCCAAAACTGGATATAAGTAAATATAAATATGGACCTATACTTGAAATTAGTTGAAACCATAATTAGAGTCCAGAAAAACTACCCTTTGTGTTGCTATTAAAATGAGGAGGGTTGACACCGGCAAGTTTACACTTTTCTAAATGGTGGAAACTAGTCGTCCATCATTCAGAAAAATGCAAATGCAAATTCACCGGTGTCAACCCTAATTATGGTTTCAAGTACAAATCAATTTATCAAATCGACCTAGTCCCAAACTAATGAACTATGACCGATCGGTTGTTTAGACGACCGTTTAGACTAGTGGGTAATGACGCTGCCTACAAAGCTGAAGGTCCTGGGTTTGAATCCCGGTAAGGGCAAATATTTGTATGATGAGCATGAATATTTGTTTCCGAGTCATGGATGTTTTCTGTGTACCTAAATAAGTATTTATTTATCTATTTAAGTATGTAAATCGTCGCCTAGTACCCATAAATAAATAAATCAATATTAGGCGATATTCTTACACAAATCGAACTAGTTCTATTCCGGGATTCGAACTCAGGACCTCCTCCAGCTTCGTAGGCAGGGTCACTATAATATATTTTTTAATATCAGTAATCAATACATCAATACAAACAATACATGTAAACTCAATAAAACACCTTACGCAAGAAAATCTATACAGTAATGCTATTTTATTAATCGGTAATATAATAGAAAATTATATAACTCCTATAACCTAGCTGCTCGACCACACCGGGAACATAAAAATTCAAAACAGCACCTCGACGGTTAGTTAGCGTACGCAGAACCAACGGTGATGAGTGGCTATCGGGTACCGCCTCGCTGCGACGAATTCACAAAATAGTAGGTGCCTCATGGGATACTTTCATCACAGTTTTTTTGTAAAACAAGTGCTAGTGACGGGCCTTTCTGCGGTAACAGCGAACAATTAAAGCTAAACTGACCAGGATAGCTATAGCGTGATTGGTTTCATGGTCATGTTTTACGTGACGTTTTGATACGTGACCATAAAACCTATCGCGCTAGCTGGGCAGATATCATCGGATTTGTCATGGGCGCATTCATTTGTGGTTTGTATGGCAACTTGGAATGGGCATTTATTTTAATAAATGAGCATAATAAAATTTCACAAATTAGTTGATCTTTGTATAACTAACAACACTACAGTCATCTTCTTTAGGATGCATCATCATCATCATCAGCCTATATACGTCCCACTGTTGGGCACAGGCCTCCTCTCATGAATGAGAGTGAACGGGCTGTATTCCCCAGCTGTCCCAGTGCGGATTGGGGACTTCACATGCCTCTTTGAATTTCTTCTCAGAGACTCAGATGTATGCAGGTTTCCTTACGATGTTTTCGTTCACTGAAAAGCTAACGGTAAATATCAAATGATATTCCGTACATAAGATCCGCAAAACTCATTGGTACGAGCCGGGATTCGAACCCACGACTGCAGTTTGACAGCCGCTTGCCTGAACCACTGGGCCACCGTAGTTTACTAGGTCACCGTAGCTTTATGATGCATACGAACATATTAAGTTTTTACATTTATCAAAACTGGCGATACCCTCCATTCGTCTCGCTTTCTTGGCAGCGCATCAATCGATAATTTGCATTTCACCTCAATATGGCACGATTCAGTAACGCCGATGTGCAATTACCATGATTGACTCTCTCGGGTCGGGAGGTAGAGCTTATGTCAGACCTGACTGCGTTGTTTAGTTTGCACATTTGATTCTACTATTGAATGACAATAACAGAGCTGTTATCCGCTACGCGCTCATGCTCCTCACCCCACGCGTCACGCCTAACGAAACTAGACCTCTACCTACGCTTAGTTACTACGAATCGCGGCGTCAAGATATATTTGTGGGTGAGCGTTGAGGTGAGCTTAAAACAAGTTACAGAATAGGGGGCAGCACCTAGAGTTAAATTTATTTGTTTACCTATAACAACGAAATGAGGCAGACGCGAATGAATTGTTAAATTATTTTTTAACATACTTTACTTCACTTTACTGTACACTATACCTACTTCGATTAATTAAATCCTTTAAAATACATTAACCGTCTATATATAAATAATTCATAAACTTCTTACATGAACGTTAAGACAAATTTAAAGCCGATATGACTGACAGACTAGACTGTACTTCATTCCGTATAACATTAGAATTTTCATGGACAAATTGTATTGCTATGTTTGAAAAACACTTGAAAATGGTCGTCTACGTTTCTTCGTTTATCGTCTTCTTCGTATATCAAGGGAAAATATTGTACTAGTTCTACTTATTTTTAAGTACTTTTCAAACAACAATATACATTTTTTGCGTTTCTAAATGGTTTCCCTTGAAATCTATACTACAACGAATAGTGTATACAGGGCGTCCCACGGCTATGCCACATGGAGGGAAAGTACCCTGAATATTGAAGATGGAACATTTTACTGAAAGAAGACATTATTTTAATTTAATAACCAATTTAAACTGCATTCATAGATTTTTAAATAATTACATGGTTGAACCGGGAATCCAACCCGCTACACGAGAAAAAAAATACCCTGTAGCTTTATCATACCGATCGAAAGGCTTCATCATAAGGATTATTTTTTGCTTAATAACATAGTGTCAGAAATAAAAGGAAGACCATGAATTTAAACATTTAATGTGAAATTTTGTTCAGAAAAATTAAAAGCTGACATAGGGTTATGTAAAAAAATCGTTCATAAGAACCAGTATGAAAGGGTCCACGAGCTACAAGCAGAACTTAGACGTATTATTCTAAATATCCACCACAACATGGTCAAAAAATCTACAGGGAGCGAAATAATTAACAGAGTGCGACTTTCTATTCAACAGAATGGCACTCATTTTGAGCATTTGATAAATTAAATTGATCAATTTTGAATTAAAAATGTTAAAATTCATGATCTTCCTTGTATTTCTGATACTATGTTATTTAGCAAAAAAATAATCCTTATGATGAAGCCTTTTGATCGGTATGACAAAGCTACAGGGTATTTTTTTTCTCCTGTAGCGGATTCGACTCCCGGTTCAACTATGTAATTATTTAAAAATCTATGAATGATGTTTAAATTGGTTTTTAAATTAAAATAATGTCTTCTTTCAGTAAAATGTTCCATCTTCAATATTCAAGGTACTTTCCTTCAATGTCGCATAGCCGTGGGACGCCCTGTATACCTTTAGAAAACGTCAGGTATAGATGAATGAATTAATTCTCAGTGCACTGGGTAGCATAGACGAGAGAATCTTTTGTTATTACTTACAACCTTTTTATTACAAGCTTTTAGTTAACTTGCAAAGTAGGTATGCAACTATGTTTGTTCAGGTGGAATCTTGCAATTCAATTTTGAAGCAGATATCTTCATGAAACCGATTAAGCTGAAGTTTTGGGTAAGTATAGTTTGGATGACAATTCAATATTATGGTACCATCGAACTGATCTGACGATAGAGACATAAGGTGGTCATGGGATTTCAAGACTTAACGGGCGTAATTCCGTTGAGTTTGGGCTCGTTAGAATCACGTCAACAAGTAGTTGATGACGGTATACAGAAAAGTACAGTTGGCAATAAAAGCTTTTACCTAAAATGAAAATTTTGACAGAAACTTATTTTATTTCATCTATTGGGATGCATATTTTTACACTACCTACCTGCCTTAATATGCTCGCCCCCACCCAACTACCATCATCGTTCAGTTTTTATGTTTATTTTTATTTTTAATTGTTGTTTTGACGTTTAATACATATGTACATCTCGTATTTCAAACTTTGTATATTATGTACATGTCTAGTCAGAAATAGAAGTTTAAAAAATGCTAAACAACAATGTTCATTACTCACATGAATGAGAAAGGGATGTAATTATAGTTCTACCGTGATAGCGACAGATACGGCGCGATGGGCTGTGCGCACGCGCTAAAGCAAAACGTGTCCAATCGCACGATGAGGCGTAGATGATGCGTACACGGCAACTTTGCTATACTTTCCACAATTACCAGAATCGACTGTATCATTTTCTTTTTTGTACGAACAAGCCGTAATCTTGATTTAAATGGGCTTTAAAACTGTTCACATTTTTTTTGGAATTGTTATTGTTACGCAATATTCGGAAGAAGCTTTGATTTCAATTATACGCATACATCACTGCAAGCCCGTACCTTTTCTAGTTCACCTGACGAATACATGGTGCCTTATGTCATCGAATACACAAATTGAGCCACGGTATTATTAAAATTAAAGTGAAATAACGACAATGTATTTAACTACTCATCATAAAAAAAAAATATAGAAGAAATATATATCTGCATTACGTTTCTTTAAAACTATAAATAAATCCTTTCCTTCATAAAGCAATTTTCATTCTGGTTGACGTGAGCTAGATAGTGCAGGATTTTAAGATGTGGGATTTACTGTTGATGTTATTTTGAAAGGCCTATGTGCCACACGTGGGCTCACAATGAAAAAAAAATGACTTTTAGTTTTATGTATGGAGTGCACCCCTAAAAAAATTTTTTTTTGTCATTTTAATTACAAAACTATGTAGCGGCTACCAAATACAACTATCCTCCATTTTTTTTTAAATACACCTTATAGTTTTCGAGTAAAATGCCTGCGACATACGGACAGACGGACATGACGAAACTATAGTTCCGTTTTAGCCATTTTGACTACGGAACCCTTAAAATGGTAGAGTTTGCCCTTGAGGATGTGAGTTTTTGGGAGTTATTTTTTGCATTGTTTTTCTTCTAAGTTATAACTTTTTTGTATGCTACTTGCAGTTTTTATATTTGTTTATTATTTCACTTCATTCACTTCAATCTAATATTCTTTTTATCACATTACTTTTTTACAGTATTATCAAAAATAATTAAGTATGTGATTGTGGAAGGTTAGTATGTACGAGTAAACGTAATACATATCTGATGATTCTTTACATAAAAGCTCTATCCTATTACCGGATGACTTTAGAAATCTATCTGCGTTTGAAATACTGACGTATATATGTAATTAAAAAGCTGTCTAAGCTTTTTACTGGTGACGTCGGGAATCTCCCGTCCGTCAGGCGTACTAGACAATGGCAGTCATCGCGCAGCCCCGCGCGCATCCGGTCTAGTCGACGCGGGCGCAGTGCTGTCGCGGGTTTTGTGCGATGTGGGGTTTATTGTGGATGTGAGTGTCAAAAATGGTGGAGTTTGCCCTTGAGAATGTGAGTTTCAGAACATAATATATTTTTCAAAAAGAATAAGTTTGTGTGTAGGGTATGTCTGCAGTTTTTTAAGGTAGTTAATTATGTATGAATGAGACTCATAAATATACATACCGTATTGCATAGAAGGATATAAGACCGATATATTGTTTATTTTATAACTGTACTCTAATATGTAAAATAAAAAAGGTTAAGTAACATTTTAACGTACTAGGATGAGAAACATATTTTAAGTACAATAAAACATTTTTTTTACATAGGTTTTACCTTTACCTAAATATTGTGTTTAATTTTAAATTTTTTGATCGTGAAATTGATTTGAAAAACCCCGAGTTGGGTCTAAAGCTGTCTTCTTACAACCCGTTTACTATAAGTTTGGATCTGATGTCTGTGACGGTCGGTTCCAGCGAGGTCTAAACTTATAATAAACGGTTTGTACATTATAAGTGATAACGTTGTGTTATTGTCATTTATTATGAAATAAATTAAATCAATTGATGTGTATATTTACAAGAAATACTTAGTTTTTTGAACTGGCTTATTCTCTTTGTGTTGTCTAGATACAAGAATCTAAACTGAGCTGCTACCGCTAACGCCCGAAGATGGCATCGTATATACCTATCCCTATCACTTGAATGAAGCAAGTGAGATAGAGATGGAGATATTCGAAAAAAATCGCGATAATAGCTCAGGTTTTGGCGCAGACATGCGTACAGACATACACCATTGCTCCGAAGGACGTGAGACCGTCCGTTCACTGACCCATTAGTATTCCGGTGGTACATCCTTGTTTATGTCTGACTAGACTACAGTGGCGTAGCGCCCATACAAGCCAATTCCCACCGGCTTGTCTTAAATTTATTTTCAGGCAGGCCTATTGTTATATATACTCTAAACTCTTCCATATTTTTTTCGGGTTGCCCATCGAAAATTTTCACGCGCCGCCACTGCTAGGCTACCTACCTGAACCACTAAAAATTGTTTCCCAACTGTACCTATCGTTTGTTCGAATTTTAATTTGTTCTAAAAGCCGTTTTTCTCTGAAGCCATGATATTTTCAGGATTATTATATAACAAACCTAACCTAACCCCACAAGGTGGACTATGACCTGGCAAAGGTCACGGAAGTCCACTGGATGCGGGTGGCGCAGGACCGGTCACTTTGGCACTCTCTAGGGGAGGCCTATGTCCAGCAGTAGACGTCTTTCGGCTGATATGATGATGATGATGATGAAACCTAACCTTACCTAATGGGTTCTAAAGGTTATCCTTTCGTGCGTGGCGTAATAATGGCTTAATATGAGGTTAAAAGCCGAAATTGTTTAGGCTAATCTTCGCATAAACTTTACACTTTTGTGGTCGAACAAAACCAGCCTTAACGGCATTATTCTCAAGATAATTTTCATTTATTACTAGACGCGACCAACATCTTACCAAATTAAAAAAAAATATCAGCTGCACTCAAATCTTTCACTTCTCAAACAGTTAAAACCACCGTTAAATAGGCAACCCTTTGAAGAAACTTGAGTTGCATGCTTGTGACTTCTTCAATCTTTAAGACCTTATTCTCTAAGCAATACGTTATATTTTCCCCCTAAAATGGGTCTTTGGCTCACTCAACTCGCTCTTATACAACTTGAAATCTCTTCTATCAAATCAGACTGTACGTCCCATTGTGTTGCGTTTCCCAGGAAAACAATAAATATTTAACTAACAGTCTTACTGGCAGAGGTCGTAACCCAGTGGAGGTATTGTGAGGTCGTTGGTTCGAATCCTAGTCGCGAATGATTCGGATTATGTTGGGCTTAGTTTTGTTAGAAAACGATGCTAATTTACATTTTATTTCTATATCAAGAAGCTGTGGAAAAACAAAATTTATAAACTCTAATACTTTATTTTTTATACTAATGCCTACCAAGTAAATAAAAAATTTCTGAGTATCATGATTAAGAAAACTTTCATTCAATGAACTAACCTGAATTCAATTTTAAACTCATATCCAAATATCCTTTTTCACAGAACCAAGCGGGTACATCTGGTGATATCAGGCAGTACCACGATCAAAACTATGGGTACGTCATGCACCAAAACCCCGCCCGGCCACAAGGATACGACACTCCAAAACCACCGATACCCGCCAAAAACTACAGCCCCAAAACAGAACAGAACAACTCCCAAATGATCACAGTCACTGTTGAAACGGGCAAAGACAACACCAGAGATGCTCCAAAAAACGCAAAATCCGTCAGCAAAACTTATCATACGCTAAAAGATATGATTTCAAGTCGATTCAAAACTAAAGAGAATAGTGAAAATGAAAAAGAACCTGAAACAAATTTGAATAATAGTGAAGATAGAAAAAAAGAGCCGGAGCCAACAAGAGAGACAGGGACGAGGAAGGTGGAGCAGATATATGGAAGACCCATGACGCAGAACAGACCGGAGATTCAACAGCAGCAGTATAGTCATGGCATGGCAAATAATATGGCGTATCAGAGTCCATCACCGCACAGGTAAAATATAACATGCGTAATTCATATTGAACTAACACTGACACTAAACATAGGTATCAACCATTATTGAACTGAATCTTAGAAGCGTCCTTTTTTATCAATTCATCATAACTTTCTGCAAATTTTTAACACTTTCTCAATGCTCAATTTTAATAATATCGTAACATAAAAAAATTTTTATTCGCTTTCTATATCAATATGGCAAATTTGTTAATGTCGCTAAACATCAAAACTATGTAAATTTGTTTCAAAATGAAATCTGAAATGTGATTTGTCATCATCATGATCATTTCGCATTACCAACTTTTTTATTAGAGATTATATCGATTTGAGTTATTAAATTTATTGCAGAGAAGCGATTACGTAATATTTGATCTGGCTTCTAGCAAGTTAGTAATACTTTTATATAACCAGTATCTAGTAAAATGTCTAAGCCGACAGTAACCAGTTTTACTACCTAACTGTTGCTAGCTATAAAATTATTTATATTTTCTATAAAGTATTAAGTATATCAGATGGAATGAATTGACAATTTATCTGATCACTTCATACAACACTTTTGGGAACCCTTAGTAAATATGTATGCAAGATTTATTTATTAAATGAATTTAAGTAAAGTGCCAACATCTTAATCAGTATGTTATTAATATCCAATCCAACAATAATTAATGACTTGTTGGAAATTTGTTACGAATTACGAACTGGATATACGGCACTATTTCCCATTTCAGTAAAGTCATACAATTTCATTTATTATGTTTCTAAGATGCCTAATGCTTTACAAATACTATAAATTAATTTATAATATGAATGTCCTATTTTAGAATAGATCCATTCTTAATCTAAACAAAGGAGAAGTTTAATGCATTGAGGTTTTTTTATATAAATGTTTTTCGACGAAACCACATACATTTCATTTTTCAAGTTAAACTATGTACATAATTGCGTTTGCTTGGCGCAAGGTGTCCAAGTCTAAATTTTACTAGTTGTTCGTCTTCCAAGCGTCAAATCATGCGATCACATAATCTAAGATTCAATTCTAGGTAATAAAAGAATTGATCTTAAATTCCAGACAGCTGATGCAACAGCAGATGGTCCATCAACAGATGCTCCTCAGCGCAGCCAGATCTCAAGAGATGCTGGCCAGCCCCAGATCTCAGGAGCAGATGGCCAGTCCCCACAGACCTCAGGCCTTGGGAGCTGACTCATTGTACCAGCAGTATGGACCTCCAGGGCGAAGAAGCGCGCTGTACCAAAGGGACGTGGACGTCAGATCTATGGCAAACTTTACTTCACTGAAGACTGGACCTCAGACTCAGGTAAACAAAATAATTCAGTTCATATGATACCATGGGTAGGAGGTGATCTGTATACAATACAGTAGTTATGATTAGTTACAGTTTTTACTGCTTGCTCATCTGTAGTTAGTTGCGTTATAACTATAAATTTTCAAGTTGAATTCTAATACTGATGTTAAGTCATTCTATTCATATTCATACCAGTCGATTACAATAACTGTTTAATATCACGCTATTTTTTTTTTTGTAGAATAACATTATTTATCAGATCAAGGGGGTATTCAGATTACCATTACATTTCCCCACGAATCTCGTCACTAGTGCCTTCAAAAACTTCCCACGTTTACTTTTACTACAAAACTCGTGAAGCAACACCCTGACTTTAAAACACTTCGTTATAATCGTTGACCAAAAAGCACGGAATAAAATTACCGCAGCTCTTTCCAGCGTCCCCGTAATTCTTTGATCTTTCCCACTGCTCGGAGACAAAGGAGAGGTTACAATGGTTCCCAGCAATTAATGTGTTCCCACAGCAACTGCAATTATAAGAACAACCGCGGTTGTATCTGGAGGAATGGGTTCTTGCAGTGTAACAAGAAACTGATATACTAGATCATTGTTCTGTTTTTCGTCAATACTTGTTCGCAACATGTCGTTGATTGTCTTCCTAGCTTCGTAGTTACTGCAGTGTATTTTCTAAATATTGAAAGTGATGCATTACGAGATTTCTGATTAAGAAACATTACAATACAATGCAGTGTTGCATTTGCATGCTCATTACCAATGTTTATGTCATTATAGTTAGCACAATTGAGAATACAGCTATTGAAAGGCTAAAGTGGGCTTTTCTTTTATATCTTTAGATTTATTTAAAATTACAACAGATTGAATCTGCTTGTAGATTTAGTTTTTGGCAGGAATTTTTATTAATCTTATCCAATATGTTACATTTTCAGTTCGAGTCTCACTCAAGATCAGATCTTAGAAGCCCGCAGCAGTTAGAAAGAGAAATCATTAGACATAGACATCTAACAGACGACAGACGCGCATCATCTCACCCTCACTTACTGGACGAACCACGGCAAAGACCTCAAGTAACCACCCCTCAAATCCACGACAGATCAAGAAGAAACTCCCATGGTAACCTACTCGAAGGTACGTCAGTTGATAGTCCACCTCAAAGAAATGGCGATGAACGGGAATCAGACGATGGTGGTTTCAGAGCTAGACTAGCAGCTCAAGGAAGGTCTAGTTTCGAAGAACGTATCAGGACAAGCGGTCGATCAACAGAGTCCAATCGACAAGACAAAACTCAAGAAAGTTATAGAAAAACCCCTGACAGCCACAAAGAGTCCAGGAGAACACCTGACTCTATAAACCAAAGACATAAGGAGGAAGCATCCACGTCAGCCCAAATAGAAAGAGATGAGAGAGCCAGTCAGAAATCCGCTGATAGTGTGTATAACTCAAGCGGGAAAGCTGAATTCATCCCACAACCTTCGTCTTCGAGACAAACGCCGAGCAGGATAGAAGATCTCAAAGCGCATGGGAGGAAGGGAGCTAATGGATCCGGTGCTAGTTCAGGTATGTTACGTACAAAACTTATCTGTGACACAATGTGGGAGAATGTTGTATGGACAGGGGCACAACAATAAGCTATTAGAATTTAATGGCTCACTTAGAGGAAACCATAAAATTGACTTTCTCTGGGTATCGTTAGTGCTCTGCATGGCTGATAAATTACACAAAGCTGTTAGAATTGAAGTGTTTTGATATTATCTAGTCTACATCAATTATTTTTAATGTTTATTTGGGTTGTAGTTCTAATATAATTCGTTCTTTATCGTTTTAGCGAAGCGCTTGATCAGATAATTAATTTATCTAATTAGAACAATATTAAGCCTTCCTTAGTAAATGGAAATCGTCAGTAGACATAGCCATCAAAATCTAAAATTCTTAGAATTGCTTAGTGTACCTAGTTAGTCAAAATTTCTTCAGTGAAGCTGAGTATTTAGACGATATCTGAGTGTCCAGGTCTGTAAATGTTGTGAAGCTGCAAACAAACTAGCATTGACATACGACAGAGATCTACCTAAAAATTGTATTACTAAATATCTTTTCTATTCCCCTATTATGTTTAGTCCTAACAATTTATTTATGTTATTGCTTTTGTTTAAAACATGGGTTTAGTCACGGCTTCAAAACAATATTTAAGAAACATTACCTAATAGCCTCTTCCGGAGATGTTTTTAGGCAGAAGTTTTTCACCCCAAACTCGCTGCGTTTTCAGATTACGACAAAAACGGCGGGCAATCATCTAACGTGGACTCTGGGCGTGGGAGCGTGGCCTACTCGAGCGGGCGGCGGCCCGAGCCCGGCGCAGACGCACAAGACTCCGACCGCGCGCCGCCCGCGCCGCAGCAGCAACCGCAAGGTATACCGAATATTATAATTATACTTAAGTATTTTCTTCTCAGGGCCGCTTCTTTCGCACCCCGTCCGTAATCGTTAGTGTTGTAAAACCGGGTTGTAACGGAAGTTTTGACAGTGTTCTTTGAAATGACAGCTATTGGCACCATATTGAACGTTAACCGAACCCTGTAGATATACTTACCACAGCTCGAGATCATAAGATTTTTGCACGGCTCTTCGTATTAGTTGCCATTGCCATCATATCTTTCTTGTCATTGCATAAACGTCCTGGGCAGTATGAAAAGAAGGTAAAGGTATTAGACATCCCAGGCTGGCAGCCTGAAATTCACCCTTTAGCTCGCAAAAGTTACTTCATTGAGTATATAATCAAACACGCGACCAATTCAGACTTAAGTCCATATCCTGTATTTTAGTAGGTAATTATTTTTTAGTAGTATTTAAGACATGTCTCACGAAAGCTTATATTCGATTATTGGGTAACCATTTTAGTTTAAGATTACTCAACAGTTGTACGCTGCCTCTATAGATCAATTTTAAACTTTCCAGTCGAGAACGAGTGGGCGGATCTGGTGGAATGTGAACTGCGGCAGATCTTGGAGCCAAAACTAGCTGGCATGCGGCTGGACAGCTCAGCCAGCTCTCTGAGCTCCGTGACGCCGCCGCTGCCACCGCTCTCGCCTGCGTCGGATGTTCACAAGAGAAACAGGTAAGCCATCAATCTTACGCACTGTAAGTTCGCCTTCCGCATAGACTCATAAATGGAATTAGGTCTTCTGCTAAGCCTACTTCAAATAACTATAATAAAAATTAGTGAGCCATCTCGTTTCGCATACTGGAGTCTGTCTCGAACATCAATTAGCGTAACTAGAGAGATAAGATAACAGATTTGTGCTGCGTTGTTGGTGCCAGCTCTAGGCCCATAAGTGAAATTCGTGAGGCTTCTTATTTCTCACCGTAGAGCACACCTCCTTAATTTTAAGTTCATAAAAGTATAGAAAAGTAATATAAAAAAACGGTAAATTGGGATATAATGCGGTCGATCCAGTAAAAAGCAGCTATTGATAAAAATGCTAGGCTATTTATTAATGTAATCGTTAAATGTTTCCAGCTTACCAGGGCGCGCAGAGTACTCTGAGGAACGACGACGCGGCCGCGAATCGCCGCGTTGGCATTCGCATAAAAAGCATTCGTCGAAAAGAGACCACCACTATAAGAAGCATTGTAAGCATTATCCTTCATTATTTTAAGGCAGGCACTATCTCCAATGGAGACAAATTACGATGTTGTGTTGACAAAATGGGTCGTCTTCATTAGTCCTGTTAAACGAATAAGAGGGAAAAGAGAACCTACATCTAGGACCCATCATAACTCACTCCTTACAACTAAAAACACTAGTACATTGTTGAAGAGGCTAGAAAGTAAGCAATAGATGGACGAGTTAGTTCGAGGGCCTCCGCTACGGCCCTCGAAAGCACGAGTCCTGCTATTGCACTTTCGGCCGAGGCTTAACACAGTGCTTTTCACGCCTACTGTGAGGAAATTGCAAATAATTATAATTTTAAATCAAAATTAAGTATCTAACCGAAGATCATAATACTAAACAGGCTCGCTTGCCTCGCGCCCGGCGGAGGGAGGAGCTGCACAGGCAGCGCACGCCGGCGCGACCGCGCGGGGCCTTGTGATTGGTCGATCGCTGTTCAAACTATAACATTGTTGGACAGTTTGAAGTCATAGATGGCCTGTTCGTGCGACGTCCAACTAACCCCAGCTTTGAAGCCTGAACTCTGACCATCTTTTGCCACATTTCCAAGCAGTGGCGTGAAAAAAACATTATTCAACATAAAAATGGTTTAAAATTGTTATTAATGATATAGAATCCGCAACAGACTTCGTCAACAATTCTTACTAACCTAAACTAACAAAAAAAAAATCTTACTAAACATTACGTAAATGATAAGTAAAAGTAAAAGGTGCTTCACGGCCATTGCACCATCATCATCTAATCAACCGAAAGACCCACTGCTGGACATAGGCCTCCCCCAAAGAGTGCCACAATGACCAGTCCTACGGCAACCGCATCCAGCGAACTCCTGCGACCTTTCCCAAGTCATCACCCTTTCATATTAACTTTTAAATGTCATATTTTTAACATGCCATTAACCTCACGATTCCAGTGTTCGGGCTAGACACAACAGATATGACATCGACGACGACCCGCAGCCTGGATCTGTCGTCGCTGCTGGACGCGCGCACGGACAGCGACGCGTCGGGCGGAGACGCTCGCGCGATACGCCGGCAGCTGCACGGCCTGGAGACCATGTACGCTGAAGTACTGCAACTGCTGGGAGTTAGGAAGCCGGCTAGCTTGGCTAAACAACCTTCGTGGGAAGCTAGGTAATGTTTACAAAGAAGTTGTAGACCAGCACATAGCGGATTAAGTTTATTCTTTTCTTATGGGACTGGCATGAAGAGACATGAAATGTTTGATCTAGTTATAGGTATGACACCTGGGAATAATGATGAGTTTCTACCTATTCAAAATTCTTCACACATATTCGTTATTTTCCAGTCGAATTATGTATACAAAAGCGTTTCTTTCTATTCCAAATTACGCATAAACGCAAAATATTCTTCACAGTAACGAATATCCACATACTGCAAGTTTGGTTTTGTATGTCAATCGTGCGACCAAGCACACGAAAACGTAGAACCAGAGGATACTAAATCTTATCCTTTTTATAGGTTGACATCGAAACGTCGTTACGGCAGTATGTCGTCTCTTCCCTCAAGTTCAGTCAGCAGTCGCCCAGTTCGGGAAAAACGGCGAAGTTCTAACGAGAATAGAAAGAAACATGACATCAAGGTAAACTACAGTTTAAAGCTGAAACTTTAATGAACTATAAGAAGATTTGCGCTCTCATCATCATAGAGAGTTAGACTCTTTATATTGTCGCTCTCTCCCTGATTATATCTAAAGCTGCCTGACTGTTACCTTTTCTCTAATTTGTTTCATGTAGCGTATCCACGGTCTTTCCTTTTCTTGCTTGCCTTTAGTCTTGTCTTCCTTGTCTAATTTTATTACGCTCTATTTCGTCTTTGTCTGATTATTCACCGTGCTAATGTTTGTCACACACTTCATAACTTTTTTTGACTTGATCCGTAATCGCGTATCGCGTTCTTTCTGTGGCACCCCTTCTTTTTCAAAACAAACGGGAGAAAATATTGTCTCACTATTCCCCTGCAGCCCTGAGGTGTTCCTTCAGAAGCCTTCAGAGTGTGGTTAGACTGAAGCTATCTTCAGACTTGGACTTTATTATTCGTTTTGCAGGGCATCAACAAGCGCTTCCAACGCCTGGAGTCCCACGTGGTGACGCTGGCGCGCTCGGTGGCGCACCTCTCCAGCGAGATGCGCACGCAGCACCTCGTCATGCAGGAGATGGACGCCATACGGGCGGAGATCTCCGCGCTGCGACACATGTACAAGTGAGTTACATAATATGCTCCTGTTTTCACCAACACGACCATAAACTTTTCACCTGACATGACCGGGTTGACTAGTAGGTAAAGGTAGTCGCTGGATAGCACCGTTCAATCATGACATGTACTTCGAATTGTCATTGTGATATTTGTTAACTTGGTGAACTACCTTGAGTCACTTTTATGCTGGTTCAATCCGTTTTGCTTGTGTTACCAATTAAGTCTAAAATGGAAAAGCAGAGCCACTTTGACCAAAGATGTAACTTATCTACTGAGATAAAAATGTAACTTGTAGAACCCAGCGATTCATTGTGTTCCGTTAATTGGTTAATAGCTGTTGATTAGACATATATTGTGTGAATAATTTGTCTGTTTCAAGCTATAAACGACTTAAACGCACCTGCAATCGCTTTCGAGAATGGCCTCAGTCGGTTGTTATTCAATGTACCTCAATGCTTTCACAGATCCCAACAATACTTGCGTTCAGGGCAGCTGCCGTTGTCAGACCCGTTCTCCTTCAGCAACCCGGATCGTGTCAAGCGACTGACGAAGTTCTTCGGCGACGAGCCACCGCTTATGAGACTGTTCCTCAAGAAACTTGGATACGAGGTAAGTAAAACTAATTCTCGGCTCAGCCTTAAAACCCTACTCGTTAGATCATCCTTGACTTTTTAAGTAGTACATTCACAACATTTTTACTTTAGATGTCATTTTTAAAATGAAAACTCGTACTTTAATTGATTTTGGTTACTTCATGGATCTAAATTCTTCCAAAATTATATTCTCTTAAAAGGTTATTTCTAGTGATATAAATTATCATCGTCCTCCTTGCGTTAGCGCGGTTGTGCCCTACCTAAGGGAGCCCGGGGTCCGTTTTGGTGGTGATAGAAATTATCGATGAAAATTATTTTCAAGGATAATAAGCTTAAGCTAGGTTTACCTAAGTATCATAAAAAGGAATTAAACTTCTAAAGCCTGGATTCTCCGCATATTAAAATTTGTGTATTATAGAGTCACACAAAGAAATCTAGCAAGAAAAGGTTTACCTCGGTGATATTATCATAAAAAGAAATTAAACTTCTAAAGTCTGGATTCGCCGCATATTACAATTTGTGTATTATAGAGTCCCACAAAAACTCTAGCAAGAAAAGTTTCGAAAACCTTTAGTTTTGAAACTTTTCTTACAAATACTTATTTTTTAATTACTTATACAACAAACAAATTTACAGAAATACGCAGCTCTACTAGAAAAGGAGAAAGTAGGCGCGGCTGAGCTTCCGTACGTGGGTGAAGACAAACTTCGGGCCCTCGGCGTGCCCCTGGGACCACGGATGAGGATACTGAAAGAAGCGGGAATACATAACGACATGCACCATATGTCGAGAGACGACCACCACAGTACCACTACGACATTGGCTATAGTTTAGGCGACGAAACAAGTTGACTGATATAACGACAGTTGACCAAGAGTTCTTATATTTTGTACACACCATGGCCAGAAAGTTGCAATTATCGCACGCTAAGCGTGCGAAAAATCCCTATTTTTGACCAGGGGGCATTTTGTACTCACCACGGGCGGTACTAAAGAAAGCCTCAGATCGCATATTTATAGCTCTACCTTTCGGCCCGGGCGTCAAATACCTGCCACCACTAGTGGAATCGAATTTTGAAAAATTCAATCGGCATTTTTTTTAAATATAATTAAGTGCTCACAAAATTTTACGAGAATCGGTTGAGACATGCGACCTGTAGAGGAGAACAGCGGGACATACAGACTATTTTTTGCCCAAGCTGAAGACAAAGAAGAGCAAAACGTTTTGACCGAAACAATTGAGAGTTAATACATTATTGAATATTCAAGATTGCCTATTTTATCACATTAAGTACAAGTTCTAAATTGACAAAGTGGATAAGTACACAGTAATATAGAATGTGTTTACAGTTGAAACCATTTATATCTGAGCAATTAAATACCCGAGTTACAAGTATATTTAAGTGTAGTAAACGTGCCTAGTTCACATAATTTTGACCTATTTCACACATATTTTTTACACTTACTATGAAGGCAGACATTATACAACGAATTTACGTCACAACGAGTATTGTTAACTAGCTTAGTTTGATTTAAGACCATTTTACTTTTTACAGTGCTACATTTTTAATATGTAGCTATAGTAAATTCCACAATTTGATGAATAAGATGTTCACTAGTTTTGCTTATATTGTCAACATCCTAAGTACCTACTACATTAATACCAATCGCCCTGTATTTTAATTACGTTTAAGTTACGTGCTTTAATTTACTAATCATAACTATGTACTCTAAGGTGACACGGGGCAGTTTTGTGGTGAACTACGAAAATGCATGGGTATCCAATAGGTTTATTACATTGGATTTTTATACGTGACTTTTCTTAAAAATCTCTCACATTTATGTTTAAACGAATCAACCGCAATCGCCCCAGTTCGCCCTGTCTTGTTAAAATAGCAATCTACTATGTCAATTAAAATATTTTTATAATTTAGTTTATACAACTTAGTATAAAAACTATTACTTATTCGTAATTTTGTATATTTTACGCACTCTGCAATGGTATGCCAAAGAGATTATTACGGTGTGTGTAAAAGAAATAAAACAAACGCTGGTTCATTTCAATTTGTATTTCATAATCCGTTTTAATCGTTATTTTGCCTGAGTATCTCAAATAGCGTACTTTCGACTTTTTCGACATCTTATGAGATTTAAGATTTAACTTAACTGCTACCTTACTAAATGACGTAAACTATTTAACAAAAAACTGATACAACACAAAATAAATTAAATTTATCAATAAGTTGGATCAGCGTAAAATTTTAAGATTGTGATCTGAGAACGTAGGCTCGAGAATTGTAATTGAGTATCTTTTAAACGAATGCAAGTTAGCTTCAACAGTGTGTGGTCCTAATTTCAAATTAACAGATGAAGAGCATACACCCCTATCAAAAGTTTAAAAAAATACTAAGATATCTCACAGAAGAGGTAAATAAACCCGACGTTTTCAGGTCACAAAATATGTAAAAAAAAACTGTACATACATATATTTTATGTAAATAATTAATACTTGACGTAATCAACGAAAATAATTCAACGTACTCAATAGTTGTAGATCTTTATGTACATAGTTTTGTAACGAATAAATTTTTTCATACAAATACGAGTTTAAACATACTTATTTATTTTTGAAAACTACATAAAATATCTTTCAATTCCTTGAAAAAAAAACTGTTAATTGATAGAGTTTTAGCCCTTTCATAAAACTTATCTTTAGCATATTGCCTACTAAAATATCAGACTTCACAAAGTTTCTTATTAACATAATAACTAGGTTAATATTTATTTAAAAAAAAAACTATAACGTCACACCTTGCCAGGAAGACACGTAGAATTTTGTAATCACCATAGGCAGTAACAGTAATAAAGCCTCAGGTCGCATGTTTATCGAACGATCTGACACATTATTTATTTTACCGCCCATGTAAAACAAATGACTAACTTACTCGTAATTATTGTGAGGCGACTTCGGTGCACTAATCTTAAATTGTAATAAAAACAATAATTTCAAATTAATACCTATAATCGGTATTGAAATATTTGTAAACAAATTTTGTTTTCCCTTCATTTACAACATGCATGTTTGTTCATGGTCTTCAATTTATCATTCAAAAGCCAAACCATATCGTTAGGTAGTAATATTTTATATGGTCACCGTATTAATGCAGTCAAAGTTGCCACCAGAAGTGCTATCCTTTGACCTGTAAATAAAATGATCATGAATTATTATTATGCTTCAATATTTGCGAATTCTTAATTCAAAATAAGAGCAATGAGGGAGGCATGCTGGGAATTAAACGGCAAGACCGACCCGTCCCGTCGTCCCTTAGGTACAGTCATAAGAGCGAAAACAGAAATATCAGATGTACTCTCTAAAATAGATCAACTGAAATGGCGATGGACTGCCTAAGATACAGTCAAGAAAAATGGAACAAAATTCTTGCACACTGGTACCCTAGAGATAGCAAAAGGAGTTGGGAAGACAATACAAGAGATGGGACGACGAGCTGAAACTGACAGTTGGTCCAAACTGGAAGCGGCGTGGAGCGATGGAAGCGGGAAGAGTCGCAAATGATAGACAGTAATGGAAGGGGTTAGAGGAGGCTTTAGTTCATGATAAAGGGCCTAGGGAGATAGATAATAAATAATAAATAAATAAATAAATAAATAATAAATAAATAAATAAATAAATAATAAATAAATAAATAAATAAATAAATAATAAATAAATAAATAAATAAATAAATAAATAAATAAATAAATAAATAAATAATAAATAAATAAATAAATAAATAAATAAATAATAAATAAATAAATAAATAAATAAATAAATAAATAAATAATAAATAATAAATATATAAATAATAAATAAATAAATAAATAAATAATAAATAAATAAATAAATAATAAATAAATAATGAATAAATAGATAAATAAATAATAAATAAATAAATAAATAAATAAATAGTAAATAATAAATAATAAATAATAAATAATAAATAATAAATAATAAATAATAAATAATAAATAATAAATAATAAATAATAAATAATAAATAATAAATAATAAATAATAAATAATAAATAATAAATAATAAATAATAAATAATAAATAATAAATAATAAATAATAAATAATAAATAATAAATAATAAATAATAAATAATAAATAATAAATAATAAATAATAAATAATAAATAATAAATAATAAATAATAAATAATAAATAATAAATAATAAATAATAAATAATAAATAATAAATAATAAATAATAAATAATAAATAATAAATAATAAATAATAAATAATAAATAATAAATAATAAATAATAAATAATAAATAATAAATAATAAATAATAAATAATAAATACTAAATACTAAATAATAAATACTAAATAATAAATAATAAATAATAAATAAATAAATATTAGGGGACATTCTTACACAAATCGAACTAGGCCTATAGTAAGCTCAATAAGACTTGTGTTATAGGTACTAGACGACGATATATTTATAATAGATATAAATACTTAAATACATAGAAAACATCCAAGACTAAACAAATATTCATGCTCATCACACAAATATTAGCCCTTACCGGGATTCGAACCCGGAACCTTCAGCTTCGTAGGCAGCATCACTACCCACTGGGCTAACCGGTCGTCAAAAAAAGATAGAATGAAAATATAAAGTTAAGTTAAAATAGGCTGAATTTGGCGATACCTTACCTGTAAAACTGTCAGCAGAACTGATGGCAACCTCTACACTCTGACCCTTGATGGATTTTCCTCCCTTCGCATAGTGGACCTCACAAGTCAACGCCAAGGACACTTCTTGGGAAAGCGTCACCACAGACCATGAGTTCCAGAGTTTGCTTTTAGAGTCCCAATGGCGATTTGAGAAGTTTTCAGGAATCTGTAAGAGAGACTGAGGTTTGTATCGTGCACGGTTGTTACACTTTGTATTTCATCGTTTATCATTCGGTCATCCCATTACTTGCATTAAACAGTCCAAGTTCTCGTGCAGTTAACAAATAGTTATCTGAAAACGTGGCTATTTTGGTAGGTACTAGTTGTTCAAACTAATTTATTTATGCCTGTAGTTACTGAACTGAGAAAACATTTTTGGGGTGGGTTACTTTCCTGAGTAAAGAAATTTAATTCTATTTAGGTAGTGCGTCAGTTAGATTATCAAAAAATATTGGACACCTATTTTCTTGAATGTCAATTGAACAAAACATTATGAAGATATAGCTCGTTAAAGTTTTGCGTGACGCCACATTATGCTAAAAATTTTACAATAATGTGACGTCACGCAGAACGGGCTATATCTTCACCATTTTTTGTTTAATTAACAAACAAAAAATACGTGTCCAATATTTTTTGATATTCTAACTGACGGACTAAAGATTTTTTTTAGGAAAGTAGTCAATTGATAAGGGTAGTCGTGTTTGCTATACACTGCAGTTTTCACTTGTTTTTTTTACTTGGCTGGATGCGGTGCCGTGTGAGGAAAGACATCACAATTTTGTTGGCCTTCTAATAATGACATAATATGACGGCCGGTCAAGCCTAGTGGGCATGACTAGTAGCGAACGGTTCTGAGTTCAATGAACATGAATATTTTTGTTTCAAAGCCTTTGATGTTTTCTATGTATTTAAGTACTAATATCTATTAAATATATCGTCTTCTAGTACCATAACCTTAGCTTTCTTGAGCTTACTATGGGGCTACTTCGACTGTGTTATATTGTCCCTCTATATTATTTATTTCAGTACCGTACTTGGTGTAACTTTATACGTTAACCAAACCTATTTCAGCTAAAACACCGTTAAAATGCGTTTGTCTTTATCTGTCACTTTGGCATTTGTGTTCGTAAGAGAGGGACGAAACACATTTTTACTAAACAGTGGCATTTAAAGTTTTATTAATAAGGGGGTTATCCTTTTGTGCTCACCCTTTGCTCTCCGATGCGCCAGACCAGCCTCGGAGCAGGGATACCAGTGGACGAGCAGTTCACATTGTTAAGGTTGTCTTTTGGTATCACCTCCACTTGTGGATATGACGGAGGCACTGTAATTGAAAGAAATTAAATTGTTAAGTAAATAATTTATAATTTTAGTAAGGTAACATCACTTGTCTGTACCTATCACTTTAATCAACTATTTGTGGTAATGATTCTAACTTTTGTAAGGGATCTTTAAAAAACTCCGCATTGTTTTGAATCGTGAGAATAGCTACTTAGACGATCATTTTCGGATCCTGAGCTTATAAGGATGAAACCAGATCAAGGAACGCTGGCTGGAAGTTCGGAAATCCTCCCCAAAATGTACTCGCACCAAAAAAGCAAGACAAGATAAATGTCTATAAATATTGAGAGAAAAGCAGAGTGAATAAAGCAAGTGTCAGCGTCGTAGAAAATCGAAACCATGTCTGCTCGTCCTTGCTCTCTGCTTACGCTATCATGAAAATGGAATAGACTACATGTTCATGTCTCACCAAACACTTGGACGATATACTCCGCAACCTGCATCTCGAAGCCGTGGCCGCTCCTCCGACGCGACACCTCGCACTACTTGTATGTAGTGTTGAACATGGGCGCGACCAGCAGCTCCAGCGTCAGCTCGCATTTGCCCGAGCTCCCATCGTCGTGGCAGTCGTCGGTTATTCTCGGATGCTTACTTTATTACGATGGTCGGTGGGTGGAAGTTTGTGAACGATGATTGGATGAAGACACCTCCGACATCTTGCACTTGTACGTATTTTGAACACAGGGCGCGGCCGCTGCTCCAGCGTCAGCTCGCATTTGCCCGAGCTCCCGTATTCGTGACAGTTGATGGTTATTCTTAGATCCTAATCTTATAACGATGGATGGAAGTATGTGAAGGATGATTGGACGGCGAAAACGTTGAAAACCTGGATGAAATGTTTGGAATACCTCCCCAAAATGTACTCTTACCAAAAAAGCAAGACTAGAGAAATGTATATAAATATTAAGAGAAAAGTAGAGGGTGAATAAAGCCAGCTCACTGCCTACCTTATCATGAAAATGGAATAGACTACATGTTCATGTCTCACCAAACACTTGGACGATATACTCCGCGACCTGCATCTCGAACCGTGGCCGCTCCTCCGACACCTCGCACTTGTACGTAGTGTTGAACACGGGCGCGGCCAGCAGCTCCAGCGTCAGCTCGCATTTGCCCGAGCTTCCATCGTCGTGGCAGTCGACGGTTATTCGCGGGTCGTCGGCGTTGATTTCAAAGTGGTGGTTTGTTCCTTGTCTCTGGAAAAGTACCAAACGGTATTATATAATCATTTCTAATTCGAAGTACTAAGCGTCTATTTTAGTCTTTTATTTTAGTTGACGCAGAGGAAAATTCGTTTTCACAACCTGTTGGAGGTTTCATTTTGTAGCCGATATAAACCTTGTTCTAATCCTGGCCGACTCCGTGTTGTCATTATTATTACGATTGTCACTCTTGTCACTGTCTTACTTTTTATCCTATGTGCTGAATAAACTCTGTGATATATTTTTATAAATATGTGGTTTAATTACCAATTATAACACAACCCCGCAGACCCGATCGAGGCCCATAAGTGAGGCATGTGGAATGGGACCCTCATAAGGGAAAAGTTAACGTTAAATGTTACCCTCACTGCATTATGGGATTGCTTGCATCATTCTACAACGACCCTTGCGCCAAAAGAGGGAATTATTAGGGACGCTAATTACGCAACGCGCTGGTAGGAGAATCGCCAACCTAGCACCTATCGATCTGACCTGGAAAACGTACCAACGTCAACTGCGAGTCTACGAGGCAATGCATCAGCAAAACGCGGCCGAATTTACTTTATTAAGACTGTGTAAAAATCTATCAATGTTCGTACTGTTCGTTCGTAGGCGCGGCGTGGGTAGGCTGCTGAAGGTGGACTGATGACCTGGTAAAGGTTGCGGGAGTCCGCTGGGTGCGGGTTTGCTTGCACTTTGGCTCTCGTGTTGGGGGAGGCCTATGTCCAGCAGTAGACGTCTTTCGGCTGATATAATGATGATAATGATGATGTTCTAATACCTCGAGCTATCGTCATATCCATTTATTGTAATTAATTATTAATTAAATTACTTTAAATTATTTTTGTTTTTGTTTCGAGCCTTCGGCTGCAGCTTTCGTATGTCGCTTCAATGCTCACCCAGACGTGTAGGACCTGATGTTTGGGTCACCTAGTCACTACTGAAATATCTGGCCCTTGGAAATCGTTATTATCATGCGGTAATTATCATATCCACATCCACATCCAAACTATCATTAACTGCAAAAATATCATACCTCTGGCCTGTATATATAGAACTGCATATCCTCCTTGTACAGTCGTACTGATTGGAGAGGCGTATCATTCAACGACCAGGCGCAGGTTAGCTCCCAGCCGACATTCTGCTTCCACGCGCCGGTGATGGTCACGTCCACTTTACCGTACGTTACACCTGTAAGTTGTGACATACTTGTTACTAGATGGACTAAGAGGATTTTGGAGCTAGATTGAGAATCTAGGTGGTGTTTTTCTGAGTTGATTCGTAAGCGGTTACCATCAGAATGGAACGAGGTGCGAGTATAATATCATGAAGGAAAATTAATAGATTTTTGTAAAAAAATAGTTTTCTTTAACTAAACAACTCTCCACTCGAGAACCTTTCCGCCCCAACGGCCATCGGTTCTACGTGCAATGTGCCCCGCCCACTGCCACTTAATTTTAGCGATTCGGAGGGCTATCGGAGGGCGCCGGTTATCTTGGTTCTGCTGCGGATAGCCTCATTTCTCATGCGATCACGCAGAGAAACTCCTAACATAGCCCATTGCCCATAAGGTGGTGGACTGATGACCTGGTAAGAGTCCACTGGATTCGGGTGGCGCAGGACCGGTCATTGTGGCACTCTTTGGGGGAGGCTTATGTCCAGCAGTGGACGTCTTTCGGCTGATATAATGATGATGAAACAACTCTCAGCCAAAACGTTCCAACTATCCTGTTAACAAACTCGAACACCGAAGGGCAGACAAATAAACTACGTTGTTAAGATATAAAACCTTTGTTTGCCTGTAAAAGTTCCACATAAGTCGGCCAGCGGGCCCGAGGTGGATGAACAAATTAATTATGTAAATACGCGGTCCACAAACAACTTACTCCAAAAGGTCTTAAGCGCTTCTCTATTTCATAGAACTATACGTCCGTTGTCAATTGAGATGTGGAACAGTGCAGCTTAAACACAAAGTTAGCGTCGGTATGAATTAAGCAAATTTGAACGCTATGTCAATGGGCTAAGATTTGTGCGAACTGAAACATAAAGTGGTCGGAGTATAACGGAGAATCATCACGCACGATCCTTACTTCACTTTCAATCTAATAATGTAAGTACCTGCAATTAATAATCGTAAAACTTGGGTTTTATGAGGGTCGTTTCGCTACAGGGTAATATTGAACAAGGTAACAAAATGATTAGGCAAAATGGCAATATTTACCAAATACTTAATCCAATTTGTTTGTTTTGTAGGCTACATTAACAAATTACTTATGTTAAATCTTTCATGTTTGTTTTGAATCGAAATAATGGTCTTGTAACAAAAGGCCACTGTTTTTGGCAATACCTAATATAAGCATAGCATAGAAGTTTGTATGACGGAGGGTCACATTTCTCTGAAGCTGACGTGTAAGATCCAGGGATCGGATACCGGTATTTTCTACATACAAATTAAACCGGTATTATTTCTTTCTTTGATTATAATATCATTTTTGATCGGGCAGTCTAATAATTCGAATATATTACCTAAATACACGATAGAGTCCTACATTAAGTGTCTAAAATAATTCAAAATATTAGACTACTTCGGGGATTTTTGAAAAACCGGGTCCGATCCCTGGTAAGATCTATGCGAAAAATTATCAAACGCATGATTAACTTTTATATTGGGCATAGGCCTCCTCCTAAGGACGGGAGATAATGGGTTCCCAAAGAATAAGATTTGGATATAACCCACCCTAGGGCTGGTATTCTGAATGGTTTTCATCACCTCACCCGTCACGAAACTAGACCTCTGATTAGGCTTAATTACTATGAATCGGTGATTAGTTACTATGAAGTGGGTGATTGGTGAGGTGGGGTTAAAACCAGTTGCATAATAGATGGGCATGAGAGAGTGGACTGGTAGTCGAACCTATGCCATTGAAATTTTTTTCAACACTGCTCGTAACGTGTCTTTTATTACGTCGCTTTGAGGCTTACAAATCTCATAATACTGGATATTAAACACGCGTGTTTTATAACATTACGGTACTCATAATTTATAGTTATATCCCGACTAAGACAGGTTGGCACCTTGCAGCAAGGTTTATGTATATGAACACGGCGCATTCTTAAATTAACCAGGTTGTGCAGATTTCTTTTTAATTCGTGGCAAATGAATTTATACTCGACTAAACAAATTAAAACCTCTTTGTTAAATAATTGATTATTTCTTCTTGGATATGTTATAAAAACGTTTCATTTAGTAAAACTACTTGGTTTTAATAACATTTTGCATGAATTTGTATTGAATACGAACATATTTATTTTATTTTGTACTAGCTTCTGCCCGCGACTTCGTCGGCGTGGAACTCGTTTAAATCGTAGTTCCATACAAACTTTCGCCCCCCATTTCATCCCCTTAGGGTATGATTCCCGGAATAAAATATATTCTTTATGTTAATCCAGGCTATACACTATATTTAAACCAAAATTCATCTTAATCCGTTCAGTTGTTTTTGCGTGATTGAGTAACAGACATCTAAACATCCAAACATCCAAACTTTCGCATTTATAATATTAGTAGGATTAGTAGGATTGGCTGTTGAGAGATTTTATCCGAGTCTCGATTTAACACCTGCGCGCGGACTGCGCGAAATTCACGGACAAAAATAGTTGCGCTCTAATAAAGGCCATTTCACAAATGTTTGTAACATTGTTCGTGTTTGATTATCATCATTTTTTTTGACTCGTAAAAAGAAAAGTGATAAATAGAATGGGGAATGGATGAAAATTTTAGAAATGCCTGATAATTTTTTTGGTGATAGGAATAACCTTCATTAGCACCAGAAAAGAGTTTCAGATTTTTCAGCTGCGACATTTATTTTTGAAAAATATAAACAGTTTCCTCATTTACGTTTTGGGTCAAGAACGGTAAATAGACACTTTCCTTGATTGTCTCATATAATATTACAAAAAACTATCTTAAATATCTGTGGTAAACTGACACTGGTAATGACCAATATAGCTGCTGCAAGTGTCAATATTGGTGCCAGTGTCAGTTTACCACACATATTTAATATATTTTTTTGTAATATGAGACCGATCGTGGAAGGTGCCGTAACTGACCCAAAACATAAGTGAGGAAACTGTTTATATTTTTCAAAAAAAATTGACTCAGCTGAAAAATTTTCAACTTTTTTCTGGTGCTAAGGAAGGTTATTCCTATCACCAAAAAATAATCAGGCATTTCTAAAATTTTCATCCATTCCCCATTGGCGCCACTGGAAATTCTTGGCGTACTATGTGAGTAAAGACCTTTTGCCACTAATAATTTAACGAACATATAACTTAGAAGCCTATACAATTTTCATGTTATGAAAAAGGATTTTTACCTCACAAATGTGTTGATAAACGCCGTATGAGACGCGTGAGCTTTGATGATTACATCCTCGGCTCTCTTATCACGCTCACCTTGAACAATTCCGCCTCGGATATAATGATCAACATAGCTCACTTGTATCACAATGTACTATTAATTGATTTGTAATACACTCAAGAGCAAAAGTTTTGGGTACAGTTTGTACTGAAATTCTATACAAAGTGTACCCGAAACTTTTGCTCTTGAGTGTATAATGTGTGCATGTTTTCCTATGGGGCTTCTAGACGGGTTATACTTTTCCGGAAATGTGTGTTCAACTATATGTACGTCTTGCTCTTACTAGAACAAGATGTCCATAGTTGCCGGTCAGAGATTTCCGGAATAGTATATCCCGTCTAGAAGCCTCTTTGCTGTGTTTTCCTTCACATATTCACCATTGCTTGTTTTGCAGGCATACTCTACTCAAAATGGGTACGTCGACGCCAAAAATACGTTTACACTTTTGCACCTTATTCCATTGCAATAAGGCGAATAGTGTAAACGTATTTTTGGCGTCGACCGTACCTTTATTTTCTTAACGACGACGGTGCAACGCTAAATATTAACCACCACCTAAGTGACATGCTTTACAACAGACAATATCACTTAGCGTTAACTTCGAGCGTTTTAGTACGTAGCACACCGCAACACCAACGCTTTGAGACAAAATGGCATCCGACATTCCCGTAATGGCCTCGGAAGTGGAAGTACCAAAATTATCTCACCACGGTGCCCCAAACTGAGATAAATTAGGCCGTATTAAGGGCAGTTTACATAACAATTCGCCTCGTTCTGTTTTTATTTTTTTAAATTAGATGAATTACAGAGGAACGTCGCCGTCATATCTCATTAAGGTGGTGTTAGTTGACTAGTTGATGTTTGGCGCTCGAGGTCCGCCCTATTTAGAAACAAACTAAAGTCTTTCTTGCTGAGGAAGTGTTATTATTCAATAGAGGAATTCTGTAATCAGGGCCGGGATTAATACTATTTTATTAATTTGGAACCTTAGTGACATTTATTTATTGCAATTATGGTAGTTAAGTTTAAAAGATTTTAATAATTTATAATATTATTTTATTTATTTGGAACCTTAGTGACATTTATTTATTGCAATAATTATTTGACATACTGGTAGTTAAGTTTAAATATTTTGATAATTTATAACATTATTTTATTTATTTGGAACCTTAGTGACATTTATTTATTACAATTATTATTTGACATACTCGTAGTTAAGTTTAAATGATTTTGATAACATAGGCTCTTGAAAATTTATATTTATAATTAATTGTAATAGAGTTAGTTTTTTTGTTACTATTTTTAAGATTGACATATTTCAGACACATTGTATATTGTTAAAATAAATAAATGAATGAATGAATAAGTTTAATCAATAGCGCTTAGAGCCTGTTAACACTTCATGTTCCTATGTATTTTGTTCTTATTGAAGTGGTTGATATATAGTGTGTAAATTTGATACGGGCGAATATTTTGATGACGATTACTTATAGTGTCGGTCCTAAACAACATTAACCTACATAAATTTCGTTAGCTGCTTCATTTTTTTTTCATACACAATAATTGAGCACGCAGTGTATTCACTACACGTCTTATCATTTGTTTACGACACCATACGACACCCACAAACGTTAAAACGTTGGACGTAATACATTGCTGCTCGGTCGTAGGTACTTAATTTTTTTTCTTTTTTATTAATTAATCTATTTAACAAAATTGATTGAGAGCAATTTTTCGATTAACATATTTACAAACCTGTTTCTAAAAAGTTGAAAACGTCAGTTAGAAACGCAAAAAAATATCAATCCGTTTTCGAATCTGGGCTCGCAAGACTAAACTGACTATATTATTTTATGGCGTACTTCATAAAGTTTACTGCACACATAAATTATCCACCCTTTAATTAGGTAGTTAATGAACTATTCAGCTCTCGTGCAACCAAGGATTTAACGAATGTATATATTTTTATAACTTTTGTTTTGGGACTTATAACATACCATGTTCGTTATTAAAGGATTTTTATCTTTAAGTTTTACTTTATAGTATTTCTATCTTTGTTAAGGTTAAGTTGTTGTTTTATTGTTTGCATTTATTATTGTAGTTCTTGTGTAATAATTAAAATAAGATTATTAGAGGCCCTATTAAATATTCAAAGTTATTTTTTATTAACTATAAGTAATTAAGAATTCATATTTTTTACTGGGGTTTATAATGCAGGGATTTGATTATGCACTACTAGGCCATCCATTCAATCAACTTTTCAGGCATTTTTAAATTGTATTGTGTCATATTATAAAGGTCCAATCACTTATTATTAAAAAACACACCAAACACACAACAAAAATTTAAATAAACAAAATATGATTTTCTTTGAGTTAATAATAATATAGAATTAAAATATTCTTTAAAGTTTAAGGTAATTTAACAGTAACCTGACTTAAGAGTAGCCGTAACTTAACAGCAACCTTAATATTTTTTACTTTTTAGGGTTCCGTACCTCAAAAGGAAAAAAAACGAAACCCTTATAGGATCACTCGTGCGTCTGTCTGTCCGTCTGTCACAGTCGATTTGCTACGAAACTGCTGGACCGATTGAGTTGAAATTTGGTACACATATATTATGTAAATTGGTGACCCAAAGATAGACGCGTAAAGTAAATTAATGAATTCTCAACAAGGGGGGCACTTTTGGGTGGTAAACTGGAAAATTAAAAAAAAAGTTTCGCAAACTGTATTGTGTGATATAGGTATCAAATAAAAGGGCTTGTTGTTGTAAGCATCTCAGATATATATTTTTTATAATTTTAGTAAAAATAGATTTGAAGTCATTTAGGAAATTAGACGAAAATTGACCTAGGCTTAAAGTTCTGAAAAAAATATGGAAAAAATAGTTCCTTGCCTTAAGATTACGGGAAAACCTCTAAGAAGTTTGAGTATTCAAAGTGACAGGAAAATTCTCAATATGTTTATGAAATTTAGATTATATACGAAACCCTCACCACGCGAGTTGAACTCGCACTTGTCCGGTTTTTTTTGTTAAGATATTTCCATAAATCTGTTGTTCTTAACAACTCACTGTTCATGTTAACGGCCAACCACGCATATTGAGGGCTGCAACACAGTGAAAACCAACGCAGTCTCCATGGCTAGAATTGTAACAAATTTATTTTTGAACAATAAATATTTTATTATTAAAAGGTTTCTTAAAGTGCGCAGAATCGCTTTGATTTTAATAATCGCCATTACCGGCCGTTGCCTCCACAGCATTCAACCCTCATTATTTAATTAAACAGTTGAAAGACTATTAGCTAAGCAACAAAAATAATTGCCTATAATGGAATAATGCGTATGGTTAAATTGGAACACAAAGCCGAATTTGATGGCAAAAGCAATAAGGTAGAAGTATCGATTTATTTCAAACTACGGATTCAGTTTTATAGATGTTGTTTTGACATGTGATCGTAATTATTTATATTTCGGTAAATTGTTGAAGAGATAACCTCAAACACAACTAAACAAACCCAAACATTGGTTTAATATCTGTGCTAACGTCAAAGTTCACGGGCTGGTACAAAATAATTGCATAAATACATAAACAGATTATAAAAAGTTATACTCTGCATAACAAGTCAGTAATAAAAATAACGAGGCCACTTGAAATCACTAAAACTGAGATTTTGTAATGGTCTTGGATTCTGCCGGTTTAATATAATTCCTATTCAATTCGTTAATGCTGTGTGCTGCTCTCTCTTATTTAGGTTGAAGTTGGAGAATTGTTAGAAATATTACGTTCCTCATTTTAATATAATACTTGCATAGTAAAGCCCGACAATAACTTTATCACCCTAGCGTATACAGCGACACTATCTCAGGGTCAAATAGCGGCTTGTCGGGCTAAACCTTAGCTATCTTAACTTTGCCCAGAAAACACACATTGTTTCAAAAATAATAGCAGTATTCACATTGTACATACATTTTTATAGTCTTTTTTATTTTATTTTAGTTACTTTTAGTTCTATTTTAACGTTAAATTTCATTTCTATTATTGTACTTTTGTTTAAAGATTACTGTGTGTAAATAAATACTTTTTCCATTTATAAAAAAATACATCGAGTTTATAATATGTATATAAACTAGTCACTATGTGAGCTGTAGAACTCGCCAGACTGTTTTTTTTAATGCATAAAAAAATCTATATAATTATTTAACTTGCTGACAATAGTATTTTATGCAACAGTTATATAATATGGGTTCTTAAAATTCGAGAGTCGCTGTAACAAAACGAGCTTTAGCGAGTTTTGTTAATAAAGACTCGAGAATTTTAAGACCTAATTATATAACGTTGCATACAGTACTTTTTCTACGACAGCTAGAACCAACTTATACTTTTAGTTATAAATAAATAAAAATAGAGACATGTAAAACAAACATTTTATTTATGGTAATGAATATGAAGGCTTTGAATGGTGTTTTTTGTTATGATTATTGGCGCGTTGTTTTGTTTTAAGATCTGGGACATATTTATTTCATTTTGTAGAAAGTCCGGAGCGGTTGGCATTGGAGATGGATCAAATTCAGTTACAACCTCAAAAGTTAAATAAATTGCGTTACCAATGAACCTAACTGACAATTGAAAATAATTAAATTCCCGCGCTTTATGTTTTTTTATTACCATAGACAACAATACTGTTTAAGTAGATGTATTTTTCAAACATAAAAATCTTTTGGAAAAATAATATTCTTATTTCATATCTGTAATTTACGTAATAATAAACGAGACGATTGTAAATATGGCAGTTACAGTAATAATAAGTTAATGTACATAAACTTTTGTCATGGATGCGGTCATGGAAACATAAATTTAAATAAAACACTTTCGCGCTGGCACATGGTCTGTAGGCGCTGGCCACTTTAACGCAAATTAAAAAAAAATACCAGTTGACTTATAATTTATTATAATATCCGTCGGAGCATTATAATGTAATTCATAGATCATAGATTTAAGTGGAATCACGAAAAGTGTATATTTTTAATATTGATGTTAGCCTTTTAATTGTCAAATTACAGTGCTGGAGTAGAAAAAATTTTATGAGAATCGGTTGACAAAGGCGACCTGTAGTAGAGGAAAACTACGAGACAGCGTGACATCCGGATATACGAACAATTTTCGGCCCAAGCTGAAGCGTAGAACTTCGTTCGCTTTGCACCCTTCGTTTGATAATGCTACAAATACGTTCATCATTTTTGATAGTGTTAGCGATACTAACTTTGCTCTTAGGCCACATAATGTGAGCTGCGTACCTCCCGTGTCCTCAAACTATCCATACCTTCCCACCGCACTAGTTTTATGACTCACTCCTTCGCCGTACAGGCAAGCCGTCTCTGGAATTCACTCCCTCTCAACATCAGACAAGCCCCAAGCAAGTTTGCTTTCAAGCGGATGCTGCGTAAGCATCTGCTTAAACAAGAATTCGACTAAAATCCATCCACTTAATGGTAGTATGTATTAAATATATCGTAGTATATCTTTTTGTATGTATCTTATATATTTTTATTTATGTATGTCTATATGTAGTGTATAACTCATTTGTTTTTTTTCCTTTCTCCTCAAGTATATTCGTAACAGAAATTATCATACTTTTTTCTTTGCACCTATAAGTCTCTGTTTAGCCCAATGGTTAGCTGGTAGAGAATGCCGCCTGGCATTAAGCTCGCCATTTGTACATATTTTTTTGTATTTTGTGCAATAAAGTTTAAATAAATAAAAAGAAATAAATAATGTTACAAAAATTAATTATAGGTAGGCATGTTGACATTTGACTATGTATAGATAAACTCATCGTCCCTTCTATTGATTGTGTCTCATTCGCACGCGAATCAGATGAATACTTACACATAGACAATATCCAGTATTGTAGACATAAATTACCAATATTTTTTTGTTTGCGCCACGAGCGCTTAAACTGCTGTCCCTTCGTTACACCGCGCCCCTAAGACGGCGTCACTTTAATATGCTCAATTGGGCGGTCGTGTGCCCCTTAATACTTTAATGTGCCTTATTTAGGACATCACTTCCAATGCTCGAGTTTATGAGAACGCGGATACACGCCGAGTTATGAATTAGAACATTTTCATTCCGGTACGTGTCAGTCACGTAGTCTGACTCGGAGTCTTAGTCCAATTTAGGATTGTTTATGTTCATTTGAGTGTTTGTTTCTGTTAAGCATGTTACATGTTATACATTACGAATGTAAGCACAGATTAGTAAAGTTAAGTATGGCCATTATAAATCCAGTAATGTTAACAGTTTCTCTAAGTGGCGTCACATAAGCGTGGTCTCCGCGCTACACAAAATAACAAGCATAATGAAGTTCAAAAAACTCGACTACGAAAAACAATAACTTTTCTCATACAAAAGGTAGCCTGTAACCCGGAGCATAATTTCGAATCGATTGACACCTATTGTATCAAAATCCATTCAGTGTCTTAAACCCTTTGGTGGAACATGCTTAAATACAAACATAGCCAAAATTGGGACCTCACACTAAATAAATACGTCAACAAGTGAACCAGTGAGATTTACAGTTATATTATTTTTATGTTACAACCCTTTTGCCCTATTTATCATGTTTTATGACCATGGGTTATAATGAGTGATCCACACATACCAAGCCAAGACAATATTCAGAGAACGCATAGTCATTGGAACTGTACGCGCGTACCAATTCCCAATTCAATTGGCAGTAACTCACAATTTAATGTTTTGTTAATTTGAAGTCAGCTACACCGACACTGTGAGATAGATATTAAAGTTTGTCACAATTTACTTAGGTATCCGATTTTTTTTTTACCTATTGACACAGTTTTCTTGCTAAAAATATACCTAGTAGAACGTACGGAGTCATATATTATTATTAAATAAATACAAACACACAAAAATCGTACAAGCATATTAACCATGCATTTTATATAAAAGCTAAGTCAAGTTAACTCACACATTTTTATTATTTATAATTATAACGTAACGATCTCTACTACCATAATATATAGACATTATAATTTTATAGGCTAAAAAAATAAAATCTTAGGTTACAACCTAAGATTTTTTTTACGATGCCATTCGAACCAGTTTTTGGAGAGGAACAAATGTTTGTATGGTAGCAACTACAATTAACGAACATAAATACCCAAAAAATTGAGTCAAAGACGGACCTCGCTAGTGGTAGTCGAAACGCTTCATACTGATTCACTCAAAAGTATGACGTCACACTTTGCTATTTGAACTAATCGTTGTATAGAAAATCAAGTAAATCGCTCTTTCAGCCGCGAAATACTGTGTTTAGGTCTATAGTTGTCGTACAATTTTGTTTTTATAAAAGCGTAAGGATTTTACTGGGAGCTTTACCCTTGGACTATAAAAAAATGCATATATTTTTTAAACTTTGAAGGTCCATATCTGTTTATGATTTTAATTATATATTGTAATTTATACTTTATTACAATTATTTAATGGTTTACTATCCATTTAGCAACACTACGTAATCAATTTTAACATGAGTAAACAAATGCTTTAACGGCTCGTCTTAATTACCAATTTATAACTTCGTCCTAAGGGATACCATCCTTCTTAACTTAGCATTTGACTTCAATTGAGACTGATTAAAATTGCAACCGTCCCGCATTAAGAAAGTTTAAATTAACCACTCACTAACATCTTCACAGCTTTGCTCTTATATACTCGGAGTTTTTATTTTTATTTTTATTATAATTGAAACGTTTAGTATGCTAGATTAATTATTCAATTTACAAATAAGTAGAAAGCGATGGAAAAGTAGATTTTTTTAGGAGTTTGCAATCTATTATCAAGGATTTATATGACATCGGTCATTTCATATAATACATTATAATAGTTTAATATCAAAATGTCGGTTGTAAAATCAGAAGGAATTAGGTTACCCTTTTAGGACAAAGAAATATCAAGTGATCAGGAGCCGTAGCAAGGTTGGCCTTATCACGCGACAAGTGACAAGATAAGAGCGTCGTCTCGTTCTATCGAACGGTGTCAGCCAGTGACGCACGCTCTATCCTATCACCTATCGCGTGACAAGGCCCACCATGCTACGGCTCCAGAGTCTCAATGTCGGTATGCGTTATCCTTTATAATAATTAAAGTTAATATAATAAATTACGCAATAAGAGATAAGAGACAAATAACTACCACCTTTACTCAAAATTTTACTTCATAAAAGGGTCTTTGTCACTTGTCTATTCAGATAAATAATAACATGATGTATGTCAAAAAATACAATCTGCTCATAAAATTTGTGCCGAACCCCTTAAACCATGGTCCCATATGTACGCCCGGAGGTCAATTAATCTGTTGACCGTTATTACGTTCATTACGAACGTTAATTGGTATGCATGTGGACATCTTCCATGGCGTTTCTAGTTGGTACTTTAAATAAATAAAAATAAAAAAAAATTATTTCAGATAGAACCCATATTTAAACAAGATTTCATTTGATACGCTTTCTTAACCCGGCGCGCATGAGGCAGGGTATCTCATACCCTGGTAGTATTAAAAAGTATTGGTATTTTCTAAATCTTCGACTGACGACACTAGCTCGCTCAGTAGCTGGAGGCAGGGGTGTGCGAAAGGGGATAATGGCGTGATCACAGTGTGGCGTGACACACTGGCCGGAATATTCGTGCACAAACCAGTCTCGGGTACGTCATACCCTGCCTCATTTTTGACGTATTTATTTTGAGTAAACATTTTTAATAATTTTATTAAGATTTTTTATTATTCTTATTTCTTTTTATGATTTTATTGTATAGGTTTGAGACGTGTTTGTTTATTTTAGTTAATATTGTTTTATTATTTATGAATACTTAAATTCAAGAAAATCAACAAAAATTTATTCAAAGCTATATCCGCAGGCAACTGGAAAAATAACTGGGTTAGCCTTCACCTAGACATGTAAATGTATCTGGACGGTATGTCGGATACCAGGACTGTCCATACATAAGGATATAAAGACCAAACATTCCTGCAACGATTGCGGCAAGCCCATAATGTTTGTAGCATGCAAAATTGAAAAATTTCCGGATTTCAATGATAGTAATTAGTTATATTTTTTACTTAAAATTTTTAATTACTCTATTTTAAGAAGAAAATCTCAGTATCTTTCAGTTTAAAGTTGATTTATATTATAAAGAGTTATTTTTTTTGTTTTATTGTTGATTTTTTTAAACCCCTAAATTTTTGTTCCTATAATTACATAGTATAAGAAAAACATGAATAAATAAAAATAATTTCATAAATAACACTTTTTTCGATTTAATTCCATTAACTAATTAATTATTTAACTATACATTATCAAGAAAATAAAATAACATTAATAACAACTATATTGTGGGGCATTAAATTTTGGGTATGTCATACCCTGCCACATGCTTGATGTAACTTTTTTTCACATCATGCTCGCCGGGTTAAATGGCATGTTTTAAAAACAGTCATGCGACAGTCAGACATTTTGCAGAAATCGAGCTTTTTTAATTCAGAATTATGTTTAAAAAGATACCTAATAAAACAGTTTTTTTCCGGATATCGCTACAACTTTAGAAGTGTAAGGTAAACGCCCCAGTGCCCGAAACTGGCCTAATGCATGACAATTTCAAACATATCTCAAAACTATAGAGGTGAACAAATATGTGTCGACTTTTAGGCATTAAGGTGTCGAGCATTGGGACGTTCATTTTTTGTACTATATTCTCTGACTGATTATAACGTCATGAATCAGATTTTAATTTTATGATTAAGTAATGAAAGTTAAATATGTATGATTAATACATGCCTATTTTTGAAACAAAACTATTTAATTTTACTTTTGCAAAAAAGGCCTGCTTTTTGCAAATTAGGATTTTATTAAAAATCGTGTGTACGGAACCACACAGACTTTTTAATAAATTGCTTGGCTACTCAAACTTTATACTATATGTTAGCGTTTTAACACTGTGAAACTAAAATTACACATTTGCGGAGTCTATAATTTGACCCACTTCATACAACAATAATTTATAACGATGTGAAATTGCTTTATACGCGAATTTACCTTAATATTTTTTACCGGTTTGTCGAATATACAAAAATGGTTTTTATTATATTTTTTATCGGTTGACATAACTTAATAAATTTAAGATTTAACATTGAAAACGTGTTTGAATGAATTTATTCGTATTTTCTAAAATTCTATAAACAAACACAGACATAAGAGATTTATCAAATGTAAAGTATGCCTAACTTTCCATTACATTTGCGTATACGCGTCTATAATATGATAAAATTAACAATACACCAAAAACAAAAGAATGGTAAACAAGAGCGCCATAATTACCTAATAACAATAAAAACGCGGTGACGGCCGCTTTAAATCCCATTTCGGTGGCAGTGCACTCAAAACACTAACAAGTCCGTTTGACGCTGCTGGTGATGACACACTACATAATTTCTGGATGCGCAGGCGACGCTTTTGATTCGTTAAACGTTCGACCGATGAATGAGAGTGTACTGAATGTACGTACACGCCAAGACCATCTTTAATTCAGGATGAAATAGGTGCATTTTGTAGAAATATATACTCAGGTAGCAAAGAGGTTTAGTGCAGTACTGACCCCCGTTTTAGGACTAACGAAAATAGAAAAGTTTAGTTTAGAAAACTATAATCAAAATGTTTATTGACATTAGACTGAGCCTTAGACCTCAAGAAGTCTGAGTTTTGGGCGTTTTTTTGTATTGATATCTATTCAATATATCGTCGTCTGGTATGCATAACACAAGCCTTATTGAGCTTACTATGTGACTAGTTCGATTTGTGTAAAATTATCCCCTATTTATTTATTATTTAAACTCCAGTAACTATTGGGGATATCTTAATTTAACCATCATAAAGTTTGAAGTTAAATGTTAAATGATTTGGGGAGCAGATTTGCTCCACATTTAATAATAATGTACGGGCTTCTAGTACCCATCAAGTATAACATGTTCTTTGCTTGATGATATAAAATAACTCACTAATATATTTCAAATAATCACATTATTTATACCGTGTAAAAGTAACTATAAAAGCGCGATAGTATGAATGATAATGCAAATGAGGAGACGCGTTATGAGTGCTAATAGAATTGTAAACGTACGCGTACCGTAAAAGCACACAACTATAGTCCACTACCCCCACTATGGTCCAAAAGTAAACTCATTCGTTTCTATCAATACTGATTTTGTATTTGTGATTTTATAGGTTTTTATTTAAATTTGTGTTATTATATTGCCTGTCTTCAAGTTCACCCATGAAAACAGTCCCACCTGAGCAAGTAATATGAGAATTAATTTGGACCATAGTTGGGTGACCTGGACTATAGTTGTGTGGTTTTACGGTACCTTTATTGGTTTACGCACGCGATGGAAAATAATTTCGCTGAGATGGCAATGTGCAGTTTGTTAACCGTACAAATAATTTTACATTAAAATCAATGTCCAATTATTTTAAAACACTTCACAATATTTCAATGATTGAAATAAAATTTCCACAGTACGGAGTGTGATGTTCAGTACCATATTCACAGCAAACGTCGTAATTTATTAAGTAGACTCTAATTAAATGAAACAATTTGGAACCAAAAAAACGTGTGTGGAATTTCTAATGCACCATTCATAATTTTGGAGCGAAGATTAAACTACATTAAATTGCCATCGATATCTGACCACTATGCGGAATTTAAAGCGCGGTTATTCCTTTCAATTTGCCCGTTTGTTTGAGGGGTGAGATGTCTTTTACGTTCGGTCGTGGAGCTTTTAAAATAATTGCTTGTAATGGGTAGTCGGCGCCCAGTAATTGAATGAGCATAGAATAATGAACACTGAATAGTCCTCGAGTTTTGGTTTAATACGAGACGTCACGCTATATTGAAACGATTTAAGCTATCGATTTCGTTTCACCACCATTTGTTTTTTTTTTGTTAGAGGTCGGGATTTTAACGACATTGCGTTGTTCAGGTTGTTTTACATAGGATTTGGTAGCAGAGCGGAGTCACTTTCGAAAGTAAGATCGTATACTGTTTTCTATGTGAGTTTATAATATAAATCAGATAGATATTAGATTACATTTGCATTAATTAATTATCCTAAATATTACTTGATCTGAAAGGTAGAGGAAACTGTATACCAGCAGCATAGTCAGCATATGTAGATGCATAGGTATGCTTCATCATCATCATCATCATATCAGCCCAAAGACGTCCACTGCTGAACATAGGGCTCCCCCAAAGAGTGCCACAATGACCGGTCCTGCGCCACCCGCATCCAGCGGACTCCAGCGACCTTTACCAGGTCATCAGTCCACCTTGTGGGGAGCCTACCCACGCTGCTATCCTCAGCAGAACCAAGGTAACCGATATAGCCCTCCGAATCGCTAAACTTAGGTATGCTTATTTTAACGCAATTCTTATGCATCTCAGCTCGATTCATAGAAATCTTAATAATTCTGTCATTTGCTTTTTCAATAAGAGTTACTTCAGTATATTGTTATTACAAGGAAAGATTCCTTTTATTTTTATTTTTGTTGGTCAATGTTGACTAGAATAATGATTTATTTGTTCAAATTATTACATTTTTTAATGTATTTAAAGCGTAACAGTAAATCCAGGGTAATCTGGATTAAAATAATAAACAGAATTACAGGGTTACACCGGAAGGGCGCCGGCTTACAAGAGATTTGCCCTAAACACATGTACCTAAGTATGTTATTAGCTATTCAACGTTTTTTGATCGCATTAAACGCTTGAGCTCGTTGGCATTAGAACTATAATGTAATTTGTGTTAGAGAAAATACATAAATATTTAGGGAACATTTATTCGTGACTTTTAAGTGATATGTATGACTTTTTTAATGGAGTTTAGGACCACATTTGCATTTTGTTTTAATATTTCATCATAAATAATTGTACCTGGCTTTTATTTTATTTTCTTTGTCAAACTTTAAAAGCATTACCGTTAAAGCACACAACTATAGTCCACTACCCCCACTATGGTCCAAAAGTAAACTCATTCTTTTCTATCAATACCGATTTTGTATTTGTGATTTTATAGGTTTTTATTTAAATTTGTGTTATTATATTGCCTGTCTTCAAGTTCACCCATGAAAACAGTCCCACCTGAGCAAGTAATATGAGAATTAATTTGGACCATAGTTGGGTGACCTGGACTATAGTTGTGTGGTTTTACGGTAATAGAACGACATCACTCAAATAAAACGCATAAAAAATCAGTTTTAGTGTACCAAGTCTTAATTCAAACATTACAGTCGACGAGTATGGAAAATATTTAATAGCCTAACGGTTGCCAGATAGAGAATGCATCCGATTCAGTAGAGTGCATCAAAGTTTAGATTCGTAACTATTACCAATCAATACAAATATATATTTTATATGTTTATTTTATATAAATTTACTTTTTGTTTTATTTTATCCATATTAATAAAATAGTGAGATAAATTTATATTGTGAATGATAATCTCAGGAAGTACTCATCGCATTTCAAAAAATATTTCATCGGTTGATATGTTTTATAGAATGCAACTTCAGGGGGTGCATTAGCTAAAGTTTATCATGCGGCTTTGCTTAAGTGCGTTATTTGTTATACGCGGGCAAAGCCGTGCAGGCAGATAGAAAATAAATTATTCAATAATTCAACCGATGCAATAACAGTACATTGTGATATAAGAGAGTTATGTTGATCATTACATCCGAGGAAAATTGTTCACGCGAGCAGCAGGTAAGCGTGATGAGAGCCGAGGATCTCAAAATCCTGTATGAATATGGAAGTAAAATCATTTAGAAAAAAAAAACTTATTTTATTCATTATGTCAGGGAGCATAATTTCGAATCTATTGATACCTAATTCATTAAAATTGGTTCAGTACTCTAACGCTATACGGCAGAGCACAGGTGAATTGTACTAAACAGACTGCTAAAATCATATTCCTCAATCCTTTCAACGGTAAAAATAAGGAAAAACAAAGGAAAATAACTCGCTCACAATAACTATTTCGATGGTACTATCCGAAAAGGATGCAATAGCCACTGAGTTTATGAAGTCCCATTCATGGAAAGTTGTAATAAAAACCTTTCAAAAATTAATACCCGTGTGAGAAAGTAAAACATTTGAAAAAAAATCCTTTAAAACAGTTTCAATAATAGTAGATACGGAACCTTTATAGTTTCGTCATGTCAGTCTGTCCAACTGTCCGTATGTCACAGGCATTTTACTCGAAAATTATTTTGTTAGCTGCTACATAGTTTTGAAATTAAATGTCAAAAAACATTTTTTAGGGGTGTAGTCCATACATAACACCGAAAATTATTTTGAACAAGATCGGTTCAAAGTTTTTTGAGATATTGCTGAAAAACTGCCTTCCCTATATAAAAGGACGTGTGCCGTAAGATTTTCGTGACTATACGACCTTTTTAATAGGCACGGGACGCTTCGTTTTGCGTGGTCCGACACGCACTTGGCTGGTTTTAATTTATCCATTGGCATGTAGCATTTACGCAATGTGCCAATTGAACACAGATCTTAAAAAAATAATCGATTGTAATTTCATCGTAATAACCAAAGCCCGGACGACGACAGCAAAAATGCACTTTTCACTAGTGCTTAGTCATATATCGACTATTCTATCGACATCCATATGAATTTTTTTTGAATCAGAAAGTCTGTTAACTAATTACATACTATAATTAATATTTAATAAGCTTACCTAGGTACCTGATGTAATATTGTGTAACAACCTGACATGTAAGATAATAAGTTTGATCAATAAATTCCAAAAATTGTTAGTATGGATGTCGATAGAATAGTCGATATTTAATTAAGGACTAGTGAAAAGTGCATCTTTGGCATTTTTGCTCCCGTCGTCCGGGCTTTGGTAATAACGAACATATTTCAAGTTTTAACTTTAACAACGTTATATGAAAATGTATGACTTTATCGTAATATTTAATAAAATTGTCACAAGAAATTATACGTTTTACGGAAATCATTACTATCGATGACTTCTATGTGTCAATTATCACGCAAAATTATTTTCGTCATGGGCGTTAAATCCTTCGTTACGCTTAGGATTCAACGTACCGCCCTCGCCGTTAATATATAATTTTGCTCCCTTGAGACACCCTTGTTACACCGTGTTATACACAATGTTTTTCATCACATTTGCGAGGAAATAAATAGCTACAAAAGACAGAAAAATCTAAGTTTCACACAGCCGCACCAATCAAACATTGACAACTTCACTTCCAGACCAGTGCTAGTGGAGCGCGCAGCTTCAATATTTCAACTAATCACAGAACAGTATTCTTGCGGGGCGGGGCGGCTTGGCCAACTAGATTTTTTTTTCAACCAATCACAGAGCAATCAGATTTGCTTAAGCCAATCAGAGGGTTCTATATTTTAAAAGTAAACTTAACAGCCCGTGGGAGGTAAAACGGCTACAACTGCTCTGTACGCTCGCAAGTAATAACGCCATTGACGTGCAAGTGTGATGAAAATAATTGAAATCGCATGACGATTAAAATACGATTTTTCTAATATTAATATGTAATAGGGTATGAATCGTCACATTTGGCGCTCAATAATTTAAGATAAGTAGTTACTACACGTGTAAATATCAGTCACGTTCCCGTGAACGGAAATTTGTTCCTACACCGCTCCGAATACGTTCACAGCGATAAAATCAATGGAATAATGTATTCATACTATATTTGGAGTTTATTGGTTTCGCATTCTATTCTGCTCCTACATTCAATTTGTTTTATGTTATGAGTTACTCGAGAACGCTATGATAAAAAAGGGATATGTATTTTATGAGTAATTCATGAATTCTTAAGGTAATGTCGTCTGAAATACAGGTAAATAAACGCGTATTTTGTTTGATTAAGCGAGTAAAATTATTTCAATTGCTCCATTCCTTTGTCAGACTGTTTAAATTTATGCCTTTGAATGAATAATCAGGTAAAATACAGTGTGCATTCGAAATAAAGTCGCGTTTAGTTTTACTTTCATGGATAAGTACCTACACACATTAAGTTTGACACATCCCACATAGACGCACGGCTAAAGCGTGAATCAGCCCCGAATCACACAAGACTACATGAATGATAAAACTCCATGGAACTAATTTTGACTGAATTTTTAATCTATTATTTTCGTAATATTTTGTTTTTTGACATTAGATTGTTTTTCTAGAAATATTCTACTAGTATTTTTAAGGTTCCGTAGCCAAAATGGCAAAAACGGAACCCTTATAGTTTCGTCATGTCCGTCTGTCCGTCTGTCCGTCTGTCCATATGTCACAGGCATTTTACTCGAAAACTATAAGGTGTATTTGAATAAAATTTTGAGGATAGGTGTATTTTGTTAGCCGCTACATAGTTTTGTAATTAAAATTACTAAAAAAAATTTTTTAGGGGTGCACTCCATACATAAAACTAAAAGTCAACATTTTTTTTTTCATTGTGAGCCTACGTGTGGCACATGAATCGATAGGCCTTTCAAAATAAATATAAGGTTTCTCGGCAATTTTTTTGATTAAGTGAATACAGTCAGAGATAATCGCCCCGAAAGTCACTAAAATTCTGTCCCCCCCCCTCTAATTTTTGAACGGTGTATTTAAAAAATATGAAAAAATTAATAGACACAGAACTTATTAAGTTCATTCACCAAAAATTGTTTTGAACAAGATCGGATGAAAGGTTTCCGAGATATTGCTGAAAAACTGCCTTCCTCAAAGAAAAGGACATAAGTGCCGTAAGATTTCTATGACGATACGACCTTTTTAATAGGCACGGAACCCTTCGTTTTGCGTGGTCTGACACGCACTTGGCCGGTTTTTATACAATTTCTATATCATATTATATTTTATTCTTTATGTTTAAAAATTACTCTTAAAATTAACTGACGATTTGAAAGTGCTTGTTACTAGGCCTACTTGAATAATGATCATTTTGAGTTTTGAATCAGGACTGAATCACACTGGCGCGGCCAGCGGTGGCGTTTAATAGTAAATTTTACTGCTAATGACACTTTACTATTGACCGCCGCGGCCAGGACGCACCAGTCTGTGAGAGACTACACACTGACGCCACCTGCGGTGGCGGTCAATGGTAAACTTGACAGTTACTTTCAAATTGATATTAATTAACCGCGTTACTGTAATTCAGGCCTTATTTAGGACGCAAATGGGATGATAATATGATGAGAGACACATGTCGAGAATGTTGGTTCAATATTAGGTCTATATTCACAAGGTCAAGGCTTCATGTGTGTGCCCTTTTGCGTGGAAGTGACCCGTCAGTCGTCGTTACGGGCACGCACACAGTGGCAGTTACCAAAGCACGCACTCAGAAAGCCGCGCGCAAAGACGAGTCGAAGTATCTATAACAAAGCTTTGTAAACCTTACGATATCTCTCAGATAGTTCAATCTATGTCCCATAATAGGAAATATCCGCCAAAGGCCTCCAAACCTCGACTATTGGGCTGCATTTCCGAGGTTGCCCCTGTCAAAGCCGGACTTTTAGTAATTTTCCGCAACGCCGAATCCAAATTTAAAAATTTTCAATCCCCTTTGCGGAAGATTCAATATGTTGCTTTATTTCGTGCCCTTTTTATTTCTAAACTTTCCCTTCAGTTTTTTTCATCTGATTGAGTACTTTACTGCTTTGATGGTGTTTTATAACTTTTCGCAATAAGGTTGAATGGAATGTACCTACAAGCGTTGCATATTGATATTAAACTTTTACAATTTTCATACAAGGGCCGATTTTAATTTTGTTGTTATTTTTTTCTTCATAACAAACAGATTGAATTACTTGTTCTATACAATATTCGCATGATTTCCTGAAGTGTCCTCCAATTCTTTTATGCTCTTTTTGTGTACAAAATAACCTGCTCATATAAAACATTTCTTTGTATGATTTAAGCTACCTATGTCGGTATACGATAGGATACCTTAATTGACAACATTTCAGTTTTTCATAGCGGCTCGAACTAAAAAGCATTCAGAGATTTGGGCTTGCTAATTAAATATAAAAAATAATGGATTTTTATATTCACTAGTTCTTGTGAAAACTGGAAATTACTTTGTAGAAGCCATTTAAAGGCTGAATGCGGTTATTCCATAGCTGTGCCTATGCATCTTGTAAGAAAAAAAAATGTTGTGACATTGACAGTTATTTGACTCCTTCTATCTTGTCATTGTCAATGTCAAATGACACATCATGCTATTTACTTTTTAATTCAATAAATTGACCACAGTACTAATCTTATTCATCCTTTAAATGTACTTATGCCCTTTTCGAACGTGGTAGTTTAAAACACCCAAATTAAGGGGGTTTAACTTAAAACAAAATGAAAAGAAAAAATATGTGTTTCCTAACTTTTCAAATACTATTAAATGCTTAAACAAAATTAAAGAGTCAGAAAAATGAAATGTTGTTAACTATAAGTTTTATGCACAAATATAGCCAAAAAGTAGCTTAGATTTTAAATACATCAAAATGCATAAAATGTTATGTTTAATGGAATCTAATTGATTCAAATCGAATGGCACCATCTGCGAGACAAAGAAATCGCAATATTTCAAAACATGAAACTGATTTAAGAATAAATTGGGCCAATTATTCGTTCCCCGCTTACATAAAGTCCTAACTATTGCGGGTTCAGTACTAAGATAATGCTGTTAGCTATACAGGTCGATAAAGGTCCTCCAATGCCTTAACTACAAGTAAACAAAACTCCCTTAGGGTTACATTTCACTGGCAGAGGCAACAGCTTGCTTGTGTAAGGAATAACGCTATCAAATATGGTAGTAACTGCCAATTTTCTTCATATTTTTTAAAGATAAAATATAATGATAATATAACTTAAGTGGCAGTGGGCGGGGCACATTGCACGTAGAACCGATGGCCGTTGGGGCGGAAAGGTTCTCGAGTGGCGACCACGTACCGGAAGGCGCGGCGTGGGTAGGCCCCCCACAAGGTGGACTGATGATCTGGTAAAGGTCGCGGGAGTCCGCTGGATGCGGGTGGCGCAGGACCGGTCAATTTAGCACTCTCTAGGGGAGGCCTATGTCCAGCAGTGGACGTCTTTCGGCTGATATGATGATGATGATGATACTGGCATGAATTCTTCTAAAATCTAGAGTTAAGCTCGGGATCAACAATTGGGAATGGATGAAAATTTCAGAAGTGCTTGATTGTTTTTTTGGTGATGGAATAACCCTCCCAAAAAAAAGTTGCAGTTTTTTCAGCTGCGTCAATTGTTTTTGAAAAATATTAACAGTTTCTTCACTTACGTTTTAGTTCAAGGAAAGCACTTCCCTAGATCCGTCTCATATTAAAAAAAATCTTAAATATCTGTGACACTGGCAATGATATTGACAGTTGCAGCAGCTATATTGGTCATTGCCAGTGTCAGTTTACCACAGATATTTAAGATATGTTTTGTATATGAGACGGATCAAGGAAAGTGTCTTAGCTGTCAGATAATGACTTGTAAAGCTGATAACAATTTATATAATTTACACACCTATACATACATACGAACCCTCTCTCTCTTCCTACCTATGAATCCCACATGGTGGTGGGGTTAGCTTTCCGTGTGAATCTTTTCTACCTCATTTTGTCTTCTATATACTATATTATAATATGTTGCAAGAGCGGGGTATAACAGTATCATTACTATACCTAGATATTTTTCTAGCAGGAACAACATTTGTTTAGTGCTTGCCACAATAAAAATATTGACAATCCTGTTATCGATAAGTACATACTACTTCAACGACAATACGTACATACAACCACAGACATACATTTGGCTATCTACCTAGACGCCGCGTGCACCTACACTGTAACCATATACAGACACAGATTTTTTTTGGGACCAAAAATGGGTTTGGGAAAATCTACATGTTGTGACATTCTGCGTCGATTTTAAAGACAATTTCGGTGTGTGTGTGTGTTATAAAGTAAAGTAGGTGATAATTAATTCAGTGACACGAAGAACGAAAGTTACGAAAGTATTGCAAATTGTTTTCTGAAGTATGTAAAATATAAATAAATTGATAGTTTTGTTATTATTATCAATTTTTTAACGCACCCTATCACCCTATATATGTTTGTATTTATTTACCTCTATGACGTTGAAGTGGTACTTATCGATAACAGGACTGTCGATGTTTTTATTTTGTCAATCACTTACAATAAGTCGTTCGTGCTAGAAAAATATCTAGGTATAATCATTACCATCGACAAGATATTCGAAAATTTATCGTGTTCTTATTTCACAGGCCACATTGTCTAATATCTGTATCGATATGATTTTCTTTAAAGAAGAAGAAACATAAACTAAAGTAACCTAAAATTAAGATAATAAATATTAAATTAAAAAAGGTCCCCAAGGTCGGATCCCTGCGGAAGGGTTCCCATAAGACTGGCTGCATTCCCCCTATGGATAGCTATATTGTCTTCGATGTTGTACATATCTACGTAATCTGCAAATTAAATATTTATAAAATCTGGACAAAATTACAAAATTAAATAAAGTTAATGACGAATCCTGATACGGATTGCTCTAGTATTGTGCGTTTGTATGTGAGTTAAACAAAGGTTTGTAAACAATTTGGACAACAGGGATACAATAAAGGGCCATTTACATGGTGCAACATCTAGCATGCGAGTTTCTCTACCGTAAACCGGGGTTACTTTGATTTGCGGGTCGACTTTGATAACAACTTATATCCGCTACTTAAGTCCTGGTTTTAACGAGTTGAAAACCGCCTTAGCAGTTATTTTTTCTTTATTGGCAACACTGATAGTTGCTTCACCGCATACTGACCGGGTGCACCTGTAACGTTATTATTTCGCCAAGAAAAAAACATATTAATGGTAAGTAGGTACTCTTTTCTTCCTGGTTTTATTGCGTGAAAAACTTTGTCTGTACTTATGTCAATAATAAATACATGTGCATTTTATAATATCTTACGTTAATTAGTGTTTATTCGTGAGTTAAGAAAAAAATAACCTCAATTCAATAACCTAAACATGCCCACGCGGCCGGGGAATCCATGACTCGGGATGTCTTTGATCACTTATATGTGGTGAAATTGATCAAATGGTCAAAGTAACCCCAGGTATTATTTCTTGGCAGCTTTGGATGTTTATATGTTAACTTTCATGACTAATGTAATAAATAGATATCGTTTCTGAGTTTATGGATTTTTGGGAGGTTGTAGAATTGTACTTTATAAGTTTATACGTAGTCTCCTACTCTACTACTCCGAAACTACTCATCCGATTTCAAAAATTCTTTCATCTGGGTAGGTTGATCTTTTTTTTATTATTTTATATTAATTTAACATATATTGTTTCTGTTTTTAGAAGCCATGCCACGAGATTACAAAAAAGAAATCGGGGTCGTGAGACTACAAAAAATATCAAGAAGAACAACTCAATAATGCATTCTCAGACATAGTGGACGGCAAAAAATCTATTCGTGCCGCATCGGAAGCATACAAAATTTCTTATGGAACATATCTCTATACCTGTATAAGTAAAGTTCCTACGTTTTTTCTAATAAATAATTTAATAAATCTTTTGAAATTATCAATTTGTATCATTTGGTAAGTTATCAAAGTCACCCCACATTCTAAAAATATAAATAACTGAAAAAGTACTGGTTCGAATTTTAATATTTTATTTTTTACGAGGTTTTTAGCGGGTTTACTTTACATTGGCAGTGAAAAAAGTAGGGGTTTCAAAGTAACCCCATTCTCAATGTAACTTTGATCGCGTTGTTTTTATTTTTTTCTGTGAAAAATATAAGTCCATATTTTATTTTATTTGGCAGGCCTAAAGAAGAGCAAAAACCGATTATTATATTTTAATTGCATGTTTTTACGTATAATAGGATCGTCAAAGAAGGCTGGCAAAGTCTAAAATTGATCAAAGTAACCCCGGTTTATGGTACATATTGTAGGGTTTGATTGAATTCATCGTATTTCGGTAGCCCGCAGCCCCGCAATGTAATGAAAATCGCATACGAGTAGTTGCACCATGTAAATGGCCCTTTATCAGAATAAAGGTGTCAAGCGTAATAATTACCTTAGGTACTATAACAATTTAACTTACGAAATTGGTCAATAGAACCAATCACGCAGAAATACTGAAGACAAGTTGAAAATGGTCGGTTATTTAACACGCTCCGACACATTTCCGCGATGAAAACTTCCTAATGATTATAAAAAGTTTCCGATACTTTATTTGCATCCGGCCGTTGCTGATGAAATTGATAAATTTCCGTTGTGAAAAGAAAAACAAGTTTTACAAAGTTTCTACTTTTATGGGTATCTTTCTGATTATTTATTTTCCTGTTGGTAGATATGATATTTATCGTATATTTGCATTGATCACATCATATCCTCAATTCCTCATACACAATACACATGTCAAATATAATATCTATAGGCTCTAAAATGTAAATATTAATTAACTAATACTAATCTATAATCATAAAATAAAGACTCAGTAGTATGTCAGATTGTATTTAGCTGTGTAAGTTTGTAAATAGAGGGTGATATCCGGAACTACTTATCCAATTTAATTTTTTTTCACCATAGCATAAACCTTTAGGATGTATATGATCAACACCATCAACATATCAGCCGAAGACGTCCACTGTTGGAAATAGGCCTCCCTCAAAGATTGCCAAACTGATCGGTCCTACGCCACTCACATTCAGCGGACTCCAGTAACCTTTACCAGGTTATCAGTCCACCTTGACCACCTACATACACTGCGCCTGCCAGTACGTGATCGCCACTCGAGAACCTTTTCGTCCCAACGGCCATCGGTTCTACGTGCAATGTGCCCCGCCCACTGCCACTTAAGTTTAGCAATTCGGAGGGCTATATCGGTTACCTTGGTTCTGCTGCGGATAGCCTCATTTCTGATGCGATCACGCAGAGAAACTCCTAACATAGCCCTCTCCATTGCCCATTGAGCAATTTGTCTCACTCTAACTTACAGGCTAGAGAAGGACGCATTTGACAAGCAGTAGTTGCTGATTTGCCCGTGTAAATGCACCTTTACGGATCTTGTTTACTTGTTTGTATTTTATTTATTTATTTATTTTTTATTTATTTATTTATTGATAAACAATATATTTACACGGCATTACAGACAAGCCAATACACCGAGAAATTAAACATTACAAAATAATAGATACAAAACATATTCAACATGGACAATAACAATAATATAGGTGACATCAAACAAAAGTACTGGACAGCCTATCATCCATCGACTCACAAAACCTTAGACATTCACGGCACACAGTCACCCATCTCCAAGCAAACAAGTCAGATTCAGGTGCCGATGTCAAGAGCGCATTGAGCAGCGTGAGCGCGCGCGGGAGCGGCGAATGTATGTGCGATACCGTGCGCGCCGCCGGCACTGCCAGCAGTGGCCGCGATCGCGGTCTCAGCATGACTCTGGGCACATCCGGAACATGCAGCCGCAACACTCGAGCCACAAGCTCCGGGCAGTCTGACTCGCCACGCAGTATGCGACAAGCGGTGGTCAGCAATTTGTTGTTGCGCCTTACCTCTAGAGAATTGTATCCGAGGCATCCGAGTAAGTATTTCGTTGGATACAGAAATGGATAATACCCAAATCTTTTTTTAAATATGAATCTCAGGAATGCCTTCTGGATCTTCTCCAGAAGCAAGGCGAAGGTGGACTCATATGGGTGCCAGATGATTGACGAGGCCTCAAGCTTACTTCTGACCAAAGCGCTGTAAACCATCCCTATGGCCCCAATGTCCCAGAAGTCCTTGACACTGCGGATCACAAAGCCTAGTCTCCTAAAAGAACTATCGGCAAGTGTACGCATGTGCTCGTGGAAGGTGAGGCGCTCGTCAAAGACCACACCGAGATCCTTTACAGAAAAGACCCTGGCAATAACCTCAGTTCCGAGGGTGTACTGCTCGAGTCGAGGGGAAGCGGAACGACTAAACGTGAACACAGAACACTTCGATGTATTAAAAAGCAGCTTATTGGCTATGGTCCAGTTAGTTACAGCGGTAATATCCTCTTGAAGAGAAACATAATCCGCTGTACTCTTTACTCCATAGATAAGCTTTAAATCGTCAGCGTACAACAAACATTGTGCATGCTTAACCACAGATTCCAGATCATTGATCATAAGCCCAAATAAGAGCGGGCCAAGTATCGAACCCTGACTGACCCCAGATCTGGTATGATACGGATCCGACACGAAACACCCATGGCGAACGTACTGCTGACGATCGCGCAAATAGCTAGCAAAGAAAGCAAGCAACCTCAGTGAAAAGCCTAGGTCATTTAACTTTCTCATAAGTACATCGTTATCCACGCGATCGAAAGCTTTTTTGAAATCGAAGTACAGAACATCGACCTGGGTGCCTCTATCAAGATGCTCAGAGATAGCGGCCGTCAGGGTTAACAGGTTGGTGTCGACGGAGCGATTCGCCCTAAAGCCATGCTGAGAGTCGCACAAATATGGTTTCAATTGTGTGGCTAATATTCTATGCATTATCGACTCGAATAATTTTGCCAATGTAGGAAGTATAGCTATGGGTCTATAGTTTTCAACATCGGTGGTGTCGCTGGTCTTAGGAATAGGCCTAACTCTTGTAATCTTCCACAGCCGGATAAGTACCAGTTGAGATTGCTAGGTTGAATAAGAAGTGAATGGGGACCAACAACTGCTTCATACAACCTTTGACAATGTAAGCTGGAAAATTGTCAGGTCCAATAGAACTCACAGCCTTCAACCGCTTTATGGCAGCAACCACTTCTTGTACTGATATATTATTAATATCAATACACCGGGAATGGCATTGGTCGCAGTTCTGAAGCAGGTTTATATCCAGTTTTGGAACCTCCGGTAAAAAGACGCTAGAAAAAAACTTTGAGAAAGCTACCGCCGCCTCCGCTCCCGCAAATCGCTTTCCCTCGAACATGACTTCACCAGCAAAGCCACCCTTGCACTTCAGGCTATTAATATGCTGCCATAACGAGCGAGGATCCCTTTTCACATTACTTTGGATCTGATCAACGTAGCTGTCATACGCCAAAGCAATTCGTTTTTTTATATCCCTTCTAAGCTGAGCAAACTCATTATAAGCTTCGATGTTATTGGTAGCCTTCCAAGTCCGGTGGATACTAGCTTTACGTGCTATGTCAGCAATGAGGTCAGCCGTGAACCATACCGGGTAGCGCCTTCTAACCTCTTTCGAGCGACGCTTTCTTGGTATACAGTTGTCAAAAAAGCCATACATTATATTATAGAACAAGTCTACAGCAGTGTCAACATCCTTAGCCTGGAGTACGTCTTGCCAGTTAGCTGCAGAGACTAGTTCATACAATAGTTCGTAGTTACCCTTACTGAAATCCCAATCTTGCCGTGCATCTAAATTACTAGCATCTATGCGGTCAGAAGAAGGTCGCAACACTTCTGCAATAGGTATTAGTATTTCCAATGGTGGATGGTACAAATCCCGTTTAGGAACCAATCCTCCACCTTCTACTTCCATGACACGAACACCGCGAATACGCTCTGACACCAGCACGACATCTAATTTCCCACCATACGCATTCGTCACCTCATTCATCTCATTCAGACCACACATTGTTAAGAAATAAGAATAATAACATTTAATACTTTGTGACATATACATTGGGTTCAAATTTAGATCTCCAAACACGAGGACTACTCCTTTCAATTTTTCCATATTTTGTTCTACGGTTTGAAACCAGCACATATATATATTATCTGAAGCACCAGGAGGAATATATACAACACAAAGGTAAAACACAACACTTTTAAAGGTGAGCGAGATCCAAAGGTCCTCCCCATTCAGCGTTTCGAGTTCGTGAACCCGCCGTATTTCGAGTCCTGGGCGCGCAGCGAACATCACGCCGCCTCCGCGGGAGCCGGTAGCACGATCCCGACGAATCACGCTCCAACCGCTACAGGAAAGTTCGGCGTCGTTGACAGCTTCGGTTAGAAAGGACTCCGTTACTGCTACGACATCACAATCTAAAGAGAGCAAGTTAAGCCTGAAGTAATTGAGCTTCGTATTTAGACCCCTTACGTTCTGATAAATAATATTCATAATTGGTTTGTTCTTCGATTTAGTATGACACTTAGGAGCGCGTTCCCAAGTTCTGCGCAATTTTAGGTCTCCGAAATAACCACGCCTTAATTCGAGCGTTATCAGGCCAGACTTCTGCAGACAGACACTTAGTGTACATGGCAGGTGGAACGCCAATTTTGTACGACTTGTATTGGCCCTTGGGCTTGAGCTCTTCCACTGTAAATGTGCTCTCAAGGCTCAGGCTTTGTAGATAAGCTCGTACATCATCAGCACCCGAAATCATGTTCCACAGGTGAATATACTTCCTGTACTCCACAGCCTTCAGCGATGTTACATCCGGCCCCGCAGTACAGCGAAGGGAACTGTTACGTCTTTTCCCATATCGGACCTCTTTGTATTCCCCAGCAGCAGCACTGCCGTCCTCATCAGTGGAGTTTGCGTCACTTCGTAACATATCATCGCCAGACAGCACCACTGGTGGCAACTGAGGCACAGAGTCAGCCTGAGTCATCTCACTCTGTGCGACTACGATTCCGCTCACCTTAGGCTCCACTGCACTTCCTGACGTCTGCTCCTTACTGCGGGTCTTGCGTTTTCGCCTGGGCTTTACCTTAGTCGCACCCGATTCCTCTATGTTGTTCGGACCCGATGACGGGAGGCCAGCTTCACGACACTTACAGGGCCGTGCAGATGCTGTTTCCAGTCGCATGAGTCGTTCATTAACAGCCTCGATTTTTTCTGTGCTTACCGCGAGCGAGGCCTGGTACTGCGCGATAGAAGCAACCGCCTCTGTCAGCTGTCGAGACAGTGCGATCATTTGATCCAGAACATCTGTAATTTCTTGCGCCCTAGAACCGGTCGCAGGTGGCAGTGTCGAAAGAGTGTTTTCACATTTGGTCCTACATACGATATTCTTAATAGTCAGCGGAGTCCCAACTGGAGTTTCGCAGTTGCGTCCGCTTTTTTTAAGTGTGTTTACACACTCAGGGCACACCCACGTGCCTTTTTGTTCCGCCGTAAGTGTTCTGTTGTTGCACGAGTGATGGTATAGCTTACCGCACGTAGGCACCATACATTGCAGGTATTCTTCGCCCACGGCAAGCTCCTCGTGGCACCCATTGCAGATCATCTCGCTACTATCACCACGATGCATTGTTTACAATAACGTATTAGGAAAGTGATCGTCGTTGCGGGTTGCCATCAACACAATCTCAATTGTTCATTACTGAATGTCGTTTTTAGCTAAAACGGCTGCTGCTACTTATTTCTTATAAGTATTATAAGTATTTTATGTACCAGTAGCAGAACACTTACAATAACAGACTAATCATGCATATATCTATATTCGCCCATCATGAGTCATTGTGAAAAAGAGTCATAACGTTTGAAAACTTCCAACGAATATCATACTAATGGCATATCAATATATATCAACCCGAATCGACCTCCTGACGTTTATAAGTCTAAGATATATTGGATTGCATCCTCCAAAACTCATTAGGGAACGATCTTACTAATTGCTTTTGGGGGTTTGATTTCACGAGCACGGCTTTTTGGTTACCACAAAAACTTAAAGTATTTATTTTCGTGTTTCTTAATTTGTTGTTCGTTATTTAATAAAAGCTTTTTCAACAAGCACTTTACTTACACCGTTCGATCTATATATTACAACTTAGCCTCGCAGGCGGTGCCTGCGACAGGGGCGCGGGGGGTGATGTCAAAGGGTACCGAGCGGGTAGCGGGAGGCTACGCGGATATAGCGGGTCCTGTGGTTTTCCCGCGTAGTAGTGGAAAGCGCCTAAGGCGTAAGCGCCCGCTAGACGAATTTCTGGCAGTGAATGTGTTCCGACCTATTGTTATATATTATATTATGGGTTTTATTCGAGTGTGTTGTTTTGTATTTTATCCATAGCGTGTAGGTGGGCGCGGGGTGCGTTTTCGTAGACTAGTTGATCTATAGAACCCTTTATACATATACAGCTTACTAGCTATTATCAGAAATATTTATTTTGACCAACACAACAGTTACCAAACATAGTGATGGTGTATAAGTAAGTGGGCCAAAATGTTTTTTTGGCCTCATTTCTGTACAATTTAGCCTCAGGATCAATCATGCAGACATGTTTCTCTGTCCCTTCCACCCTCTTATACATAACGGAAGAAACGAAACACATTGAAATTAATTAGTAACACGAAATGTTTGTATTTCAAATTAAAAGGAAACCAACTAATTAGATGGAACCGGTTGAGATATTTGTCGATCGAGGAAGACTGTTCCGATAGCTCAGTTGGCTAGAGCTGCGGGCCGCGTATGCCCAAATGTCATAAGCTAGAATCCTGCTTAAAGCGATACATTTTTAAAATTTATTTTCTTTAATTTAATATTACATTTAGATGCTAGTGCGGAAAGTATGGCATTACGTCACGAGTACTGAGATATCGACTCGGGGCAAGTGAAGAAAGACATTTCCGCACGTGTATCGAACGACGTTTTTTTAATAATGCGAAAAAATAAGAAAAACAACAAGTAAGGAATTCGAAACTTTTATATTATTAATTCTGTAAAATCATTTTAATACAGTTGGAAAATAATGAAGTTTATTACATTTTAAATGCAGTTTAATACAGTTATATCTTATTTATTTTTTATTGACATAATAATCAATGGTACAATTTGTATAAGGAAAAGTGAAAAGCACTAGTTCAAGAAAACCAACTTTCCGCACGCTAAACAGCTACGTAAAGTAGCACTTTTTGAGCAATTGTATTACAAATATATATTTCCATAGCAGACGTTACTGCTCATTATGAAATGTTAGTCTAATTTGATCCCTCAAATTACGCTGCTGTACGGTCTATCTTATGAAAAAACATAACATAATATTTATGCTATATATATATGTAATTATTCTGGTCTTAATAACCAGAGCCCAACAACTAAATATGTATTTTGTGTAAATGGGAGGCATTAATAAAGGCCACGGCTCTCGCTAATGGGATGAGGATTAATGTTTAAATAAGACCTCATTTAACTCCGTATTTTTATGTATTTGGAAGGTTTTGCGGTACTTTATTAGCGAACTTTGTGGCTATAAAAATGTTTCAATAATGGATATTTGCTGGTTCTTCTCTACTTATGTAATGAAGAGGTAAAGTTGGGTAGTGCAAGGTAGAATAAAACAAGGTAAGTAATTCCCGATGATGTATCTTGCCTATGTCACACAAATGTTGCCATTGTGCCAAGTTGGCACACAAATATTACCATTGACTGACATCTTCCATACAAACAAGGAGTTAATGCTAGATTAATATAAAAAAAAAACTAGTTTAACTATTTATTTGGGGTCAAAAGGCAACTAAAAACATTACATGTAAAGTGATTGCGAAGACTCCCTTGCTTACGAGTATATAGCTTTCAGTGTTAAAAAGATATCAGAACGCAAGTAGCGCCAAGCTTCCTCTACCAGCTTAACTCTACCAGCCACGCTCTACAAATTCTACATATTGGTTAAAAAGTAGAATTTGAGGCTAAAACCACGCTAAATCTGCATCTGAGCAAGACCTTACTGCATTGTAAGAAGAACTGTTTTTGCCGTTGAAGTGCGGTAGTTCTGTAAGGTATTTGTAAATTTGTCGGCCTTTTGAGTTGTTTGACGATTGGTAGTCGATTGTTACGATAACTTTGCCACGGTTTTATACCTTGCTGTACTAAAAAGTTAAGTTACGTAAGTACTTTAGTTGTGTATGTTTTAAAATCAACGATAATAGGAATAGTACATTATTGCCGTGGCCGGGAAGGAGGCAATTGCAGGCTGAGTATTTGTTTAATTATAATACGAAGCCTGCAATTGCCATTCTGGCTGAGGCTAATATTGTGTATTTCTCAAAAATGGGGGAATAATAAAATTTAAATATCGTTGCACAACTTGAACATATTACTGATTTCCCGCCGTTTTTCTTTTTAAACCGAATCGCAAGTGTTAAGTTTGCGTTTTTCGGTGGAAAAATATCCACCGAAAAACGCAAACTATTTGATACACATAGAAAAACGTCGCGATTGCAACAGAAAAATACGAGTTGAATTGGCTGAATACGACCTGTGCCGTCTTTTATATGCCGGTTTCGACTTTTTAAAAAGTTTGGTACTCGACAAATAAAGGAATTTATATGTAACATTCCAGGCGGCCTGCAATATTTTTAATTTTTTAATTTTGATCTGACCTGAAACTATACGCTTTACCTTCCAATATGTAGCGACTTATGTACACTTTGCGGGCCATTTATGAGAAAAATCACTTTTTGTATGCGTTATGTTTAGGCTTTCATGTGTTGTGTGTTCCCAAGTTGGAACCATTTTTTTGCTAGGCACATAGATAGAAGTACGTAAGGTGCTTTTGCGACTAATATACGTGTGTAATCGGAACACAATTACTGTTACTAAACTATAGCTATTTATCCGGATTGTAATGAATTAAAAACTACTGAAATTTATCTGGCAGCAATTAAGTAAACAGCTGCTATGTATTCTCAAGTATCCAACTTTGATACAATTTCCCAACCGTCTCACCTGAAACCCATCGCTAACTAAGCTTAGCAGCTTTAAACCAAGTAAAAGAATAATTAAGAAAGCTATTACGGGGACACTCAAAGATGTAATTTATCCTCATTTAAAGTAACGTCGGCACCAGCATTAATCACCTCTGCTCCATTAGTGCTGGAATAACGCTTAACGGACATTTTGATTTTAATGTTTAATTTTCTAACGAATCTCCTAGAGTTTTGAACAACAATATACATTGATTGCGATTTTTACGGCGTTTAGATTTACTTTGTGGCCGATTGCGGCTTGAATGACGCCGTTTTGGAGATTGAATTTGGTGATAGCGGAGTTTGTGATTTTGGGGAGTTGGGGAAATCTTCGTCGTTTGCGTTGGGTACGCATCCGTACAAACGTTAGCGGGTTATTTTGCGTATTGAAAAATAAAAATATTGTATTAGTGTGAATATTTGCAAGAGATGTGCGGTCCAACATCACCATCATATCAGCCGGAAGTCGTCCAGTGCTGGCTATGTCCAGCCTCCACCAAATAGTGCCAAAGTGACAGGTCCTGCGCCACCCGCATCCAGCGGACTCCCGCGATCTTTACCAGGTCATCAGTACACCTTGTACGAGGTCTACCCACGCCGCGCCTTCCGGTACGTGGTCGCCACCTTTCCTCCCCAACGGTCATCGGTTCTACGTGCAATGTGGCCCCACCCACTGCCACTTAAGTTTAGCGATTCGGAGGGCTATTTCGGTTACCTTGGTTCTGCTGCGGATAGCCTCATTTCTGATAAGATCACGCAGAGAAACTCCCAACATAGCCCTCTCCATTGCCCTTTGGGTGACTGAGCCTTCTTATGAGGCCCATAGTATATTTCCTAAATTTCACACACAAATCAACGATATAGTGTCAATTGGCACAAATGGAAATTCATCCACTTGAAATGACCATTCTGAAGTTGGATCAAAAGTAATATGGTTCAAAGTGAATTTAGTCAAAATGTAATTGTGTTAAAATATTTCTAACTGAATTTCTTTTCGTTGTTAATTAATTAAACCCGAATGGACTTCTTGTCGATTATAAATTATGTGGAAAATTAAATACGCGGCGCGATATAGGTTTAATAATTTAGGTACGATGTACATATTTCAGATGGGACATATTTACAATTGGTCATATTTTTGGGTGTACGTATATACACATGGACACATGAATTTATTAGTATTCTATCTTGCTGTATCCTCGATTAAATCTTCTTAATTTCAAATATTTCTGCTTTTATACTACTTTCTAAATTATCAAAGCCCCATATTTTCCTAAAGTAACCCAGGTTTACGGTATATATATTTTTAAACCTATATCATATTTGTAAATTTTACTATGGGACATAATTCTATTTTCAACATTATTCTGGTTGGACAATTTTCCTTGTTGATGTGTTTCAAATTGTCAATTTTCTAATCTGACGTATAATTTCGAACGAATTTCCATTTGTGCCGAATGTGTAAATCGAAACAACCGTATCATATGATTTACTACTCTGAATTCAAATCAGCAGTGTTCGGCACGAAACAACGGACGAACGTAACGAGAAGCGAGAAAAACTCCATCCAGTAATCCCCCAGGACTAGGTTCGTTACTTTTAATGAAGGCAGATTTACATAATCGTTTTTAAGCCCGGTTAAAGCTCAGTGGTTCAGGGCTTATGACAACTGGACTCTGATACATGGAGATGTCTAGCCTTTGAGTTACTGTGTGATGCAAATACCTACTGGTTGGGTGCAGTAGTGGTGCATGCAGGGTGTCCCACGGATATGCACGTGAACAATGATGTAATATAAAAAGAGGCAGCAGAACCAAGGTAACCGATATAGCCCTCCGAATCGCTAAACTTAAGTGGCAGTGGGCGGGGCACATTGCACGTAGAACCGATGGCCGTTGGGGCGGAAAGGTTCTTGAGTGGCGACCACGTACCGGAAGGCGCAGCGTGGGTAGGCCCCCCACAAGGTGGACTGATGACCTGGTAAAGGTCGCTGGAGTCCGCTGGATGCGGGTGGCTCAGGACCGGTCATTGTGGCACTCTTTGGGGTAGGCCTATGTCCAGCAGTGGACGTCTTTGGGCTGATATGATGATGATGATGATGATGAAAAAGAGGCAGATATATTATCCATAAATTATATTTAATAAAAACAAACAATAAAACAACAACTTAACCTACAAAGACAAAAAAAAGACTATAAATTAAAACTTAAAGATAAAAAAATTGGCCCAAATCGCCATCAGCGGGTAGTGTGCCCAGAAGGCTGGCAGCATTGCCACGCTATTATCCATAAGAAATTCCGTGTTTAGATATGGCCATCAAATCTGATAGCTAACGTTTCCATTGACGACTCGAAACTGAGGCAGGTTGTGTGAACTGACACAATTTTAGTGTGCCACATTCGGAGCGCTTATAAATTATTTACCTCTCTTTTATATTACATCATTGCACGTGAAGGAAAGGTTACCTTTGAACCCTGTTATGACATCTGGGCTCAGATACATGAAGATGTCTAGCCTTTGAGTTACTGTGTGATGCATGCAAGTACCTACTGGTTGGGTGCCACTGTGTTGCATGCAGGGTGTCCCGCGGACATGCACTTGAAGGCAAGGTACCTTTGAAACTGTTTTTTTATGTTTAGGTGACATAAGAAGTAGCAATTGTAGACAAAGTTGCAATTGATGATGAACTTTAATACCTATTGTAGTTTGGATTGTTGTTGCTCTATGAAAAGATTACTTTATTTAAAAAAGAGTACCTAAATAATGAGGCATTACTCCTCTGAATTAGGTGTAAAGGAACACCATGAAATTTTATTTCTGATAGGTACAAGCTTCATAGTTCGTTCGATTTAGCTTGGCAGTGTTTTTTTAAATCCTTGAATTCAGTAGGTATTACCTTTTTTTTCACGTTCACACAAACACGTGTCGTACACAAGGTGAGAATAATCGAATGCTTGATAATACTTCGAAAAATAACATAAAAAAAACCTTTAAGTAAATAATTTATCTTATGTTCCACTGGTTTGAAAATAATCTTTGAGAAGATTAGATAATTTACAGGGAAAATAATCAACTACTATTGACGTAGAATTACGTATGTTATAAGTATTTCAATTTTTAACTACACTCTACTCTACTAATTAAGATTAAATCGTGATTTTACCTCACCGTACACCATTTTAGTTCTTAGAAAAATCGCATTTTTAATATGAATACTGCGTCGGTTACTTCTTTTAAACTAAGCTGTACAGTTTTTATTAAACCAAAAACCTCGTTAAAAGTTTCACTTTGAGTTGCTTGTAAAATGAAATTCCGATACTACTTAGGTATATGGCTTCTCTTAATAAATTGTGGCAAAAATTCAGAGAAAATTTAAGTGTAATGTCGATTTTATGGATTCTTGGAATTTTGCTAAGTTGTTATTAAAAAGACTGATGTGTGTGACTTAAGATGTGTTAAATTTTGGCTTAAATTTTGTCTATTTTTAACTTATGCACTTAATAATAGCACAGACCATTTTCTAGTAAGGTAGCTGCATATTGAGCTATACTGAAAGCCTAACTTATGTATAGTTGTGTTACTAAATGCAGTTTGTTACCAAAATACAAACTTCGACAATTTAACCAAACTTACCTACTATTACTTACTGAACTTCACATGTAAGTAAGTAGTTTGCAAAACTCCCAGGTGCATAGGATTATCGGTCCAACAACTTACGAATATTAAAGCGAAGACTCAAGTGACCCCTTGAATATTTCGATCTGCGATGCGCTTCACAACTTGTCTGTACTTGTATCACTGTTGCCTAGTGTATCTGGAACCCGAGTCAGCGCGCGTCTTTTTTGTTAATAATAGATCTTCTCTCATCATATCAGCCCAAAGACGTCCACTGCTGAACATAGGCCTCCCCCAAAGAGTGCCACAATGACCGGTCCTGCGCCACCCGCATCCAGCGGACTCCAGCGACCTTTACCAGGTCATCAGTCCACCTTGTGGGGGGCCTACCCACGCTGCGCCTTCCGGTACGTGGTCGCCACTCAAGAACCTTTCCGCCCCAACGGCCATCGGTTCTACGTGCAATGTGCCCCGCCCACTGCCACTTAAGTTTAGCGATTCGGATTATGATGAGATCTTCTCTAGTAAATCTGCTTTGTCAGTCGTGACGCTTTCTGTACAATTTTATTAGATTAGATTATTTATTTCATGATAAAAAAATACTTTACAAATTTGCATACATAACACACTAATTACATTTTATTTACGCACTAATTGTAATATTTCACTGTCAATAGTTTTTGTTTATATTGCTTGTTTCTGTGTATTTTTGTAAATTATATGAACTCTATAGAGTCAATTTACTAGTTGTACATCGTACATAGTACAGTTTGATAAAAAATCACTTTTGAATAATATCTACGGGTCGATCACGTAACGCATTGTACGTAGATCTAAATGTCCATTTTTTAATGGATAAATGACAGTTGAATTGTCCTAACGCGCGTTGGAGACGTTACGTGACTACCACTCTGGATACAATCTATATAGACCTCTGGATACTACCCAGCGCATATCTCTTAATGATCCAAAATGAGTAACATTTTTTTGTTATTTCTACTAATAATACAGAGGTATTGTCTGGCGGCGTGGGTATAGGCCCCCCACAAAGTGGATTGATGACCTGGTAAACGTCGCGGGAGTCCGCTGGATGCGGGTGGCGCAGGAATGGTCACTTTGGCACTCTTTGGGGGAGGCCTATGTCCAGCAGTGAACGTCTTTCGGCTAATATGATGATGATGATGATTGTCTGTCAAATGTAAGTCTGTATTATTTTTTTACGTTTGTTTGGGTTATACTCTGGATTAGTGATGTTACGGAGCTTCGCCTCCGCATCCGTTAAGACGTTAAGACTTCCGTTTGGTTTTACACCTTCGGATCCGCCTCCACCTTCGCTAATTTTTAAGGGTTCCGATACCTCAAAAGGAAAAAACGGAACCCTTATAGGATCACTCGGTAGTCTGTTTTGGGGGATAAACTGGAATATTGAAAAAAAAGTTTCGCAAACTGTATTGTGTGATATATCAAATGAAGAGGGTTGTTGTAAGCATGTCAGATATTTTTTTTAATAATTTTAGCAAAAACAGATTTGTAGTAATTTAGGAAAAAGACGAAAATTGACCATTGCCCCCCCTTATCTCCGAAACTAATAGGATTAAAATTCTGAAAAAAATATGGAAAATAGTTCCTTGCCTATAGATTACAGGAAAACCTACAAGAGGTTTGAGTATTCAAAAACACCTATGAAATTTAGATTATATACGGAACCCTCACCACGCGAGTTGAACTCGCACTTGTCCGGTTTTTTTATTATTTCACACCTCCGCCTCCGCCTCCGACTCCGTTATTTTTTTACCGAAGTTATACCGGAGCTGAAGGTATTGCATGCGGCAGCGCGGCGCACGCCTACAAGTTTTGACTTGTCCAGTTAAACTTGCCCTTCAATACATCTACCTTCCACTTAAAAGGTACACCTCCGGATTCGGCTCCGGATCCGTCTTCGGATACGGCTCCAACTTCACCTCCGGCTCCGGAGACTCCGTTTAATAAAAATAAATAAACTCCGCATCCGGCTCGGCTCCGGTAAAGCCGCCTCCGTAACATTCCTACTCTGGATATGCTCATCCGGTTTTAGAAATGATTTCACCAGTATAGAAATTGGATTATAATGGACATAAGCTATAAGTAATTCATCCAACTTTGCTTACGTCCCTTGCAATACGCGGGCGGAGCCGCGCGGGTAGCCAGTAAATAATATTATTTTTACACGTTTAATATAGCTAGTTTTTCTGGGCATTTTCCGCAAGTCGACATCCAACGTGCCTATTTGCGTTAATATAGCTAACAAAGAGTATAAATGCTCACAATGCATATTTGCTATATTTCAAATTCTTCACCCGCGTATTGCAGAGAGCCTCGGCAAGCCCGTGCAGTAAAATATAGCCTATTTCCATTCAGAAAATCCATTTTGTACAAAGGTGATAGATCTTTTGAAATCAGATAAGTATTTCCGGAGATTACAACGACATACAAAGTGAGAAAGATACAATCTCACAGAATTTTCCTCTTTACAATATACTGCGTGTATTTTTAATATTACCTCAAATTGTAACCAGAGGTTAGGGCTGTGAACCGATATTGCAAGAAAATTTTAATTTAATCTTAACTACCGAAGCGTAATTAATTTTTGAAAATTTATCGAGCAGCAATGTATTGCGTACACTCATTTGAGACAAAGTAGAGATCCATTGCGTGCTGAATTATTTTATATGGACAAAAAAAGTTGGTAGTTAAGAGAAATTTCTTGCAATATCAGTTCATAGCTCTAATACCTACCTCTGGTTACAATTTGAGGTTATATTAAAAATACACGCTGTATACAGGGTGGCACTTTACTATGATCTTTGATGAAATTATAGTGGTATATAATTAATTTTCAATCAATTTATTATCATTTGAAAGCTAGGTTAAGTAAAACAAAAATACATTAAAAATTAAACGTTTTATTTTAGGTGACAACCCTGCCACTAAAAAGTTACTATTTACATTTGCACATCACACATGTCATTCACTAACTTGCTAGACGGATTTTTGCACAGAAGTTTAACAAGCTTTATCTCGTAAACAGTAAAAAATATTAACACAGTTTATTGGGAATAAATAAATCTCTTAGGGTTACCCGTTTTTGTCTTCAGTCTGTTCAACGCTATATATAATATATATATCAGTACGTCCGCCGCCTCGCACCATGGCTGAACTGTGCAATCAGCTGGTGCCGCTGCAGATTTTGACGCGGCCAAAAAGCGGGAAAAACATTCGGCCCTGGGCGATAATTATTATTTTGTACCCCTTGCTTTTGAGACGACTGGGTGCTGGGGGTCGGAGGCTATTACCTTCGTGAGGGAAGTGGGACGAGGGTTGGTGACACCCGCGTAGGGTCGTACCTGATGCAAAGGTTGTCCGTCGCCATTCAACGTGGTAACGCGGAGAGTGTGATGGGCACCTTTGCGCCAGGGACGACTCGAGGGGGCCTGTATGTCTAGTTTAAGTTTGTTAATTTTTATTTTTATTGACCTCAAGTATTTTTTAATGAATGACAATGTATGCTTAATAGGAAATAAATATTTATCGTTATTAAAATACTTAAAATAAAATACTTGTATATTTATATATATATATATATATAGGTAAAGAAGGTATAAATGAGCATTTTATTTAAAGAAACAATTTTGACGCTTTGGCGTCGCAATTTGAATTTGTAAATTTACAAATAATTATGATTTTGTAAATACCCTAATAATTACCTTCCTTTAAATATAAATCACAGGGAATTTGTTTTGTAAAGCAGCAGCCGTTTTCGATAGATTTTTGCCTTAAAATAATTTATGCCAAAATGTTAGAGTGAAAATTCTCAGGGATTTAATATTACAAATTTGTTTGGCTTAAATTGAAAATTATTTCGGGAATCTTAAGCAGGACGCTTGAGGAAACGAATTAATTACGAAACGTATGTAAATACCGTGATTTATTTATTGTTTGCTGAATCTTTTTGCTTTGCCGTGTATTTTATTTCTTCTGGAAGAAAGCTATGTTTTATCAGTTAAATTTTTGAACCATTCATGAATTTTTAATTAGTTGAAATAAAAAAAGAGTGATCTTCTCCCTTAATGGGCCACCAGAGGAATTTAGGAGAGAGAACAGTAGTAGTAGTGTGGAATAGATGGAGATATAGTCACGAAAATTGAGAAGGGTATGTTAAGGTGGTTTGGGCATGTAGAGAGGATGGATGAGAGATTAACGAAGAGAGTGTATGTAAAAAGAGTGGAAGGGCAAGTTGGAAGGGGAAGACCTAGGCGAACTTTCTCCGATCAAATTGGAGAAATGTTACAAAAAGGCCAGGTCAAAAGTACCCTAAATCGACGAGCATGTATGAGAAATGTTATGAAGGTGAGTGTAGCGAAAGTGGTTTGTCAGGATCGTAGCAAATGGAGATCCGTGATCTCTGCCTACCCCTCTGGGAAAGAGGCGTGATTATATGTATGTATGTATGTAACAATGTATGTCGACTACTTGAGTATGAGTATGTTGAATATGAGTTACGAGAGTCTTATAAATAAATACATATTAGGGGACAATTTTACACAAATCGTACTAACCCCAAAGTAAACTTAATAAGGCTTGTGTAATGGGTACCAGACGGCGATATATTTAATAAATATAAATACTTTAATACATAGAAAACATCTAAGACTCAGAAAAAAAAAACATGCTCATCACACAAATATTTGCCCTGACCGGGATTCGAACCCAGGACCTTCAGCTTCGTAGGCAACGTTACTACCCACTAATAGGTGAACCGTTAGTCATACGTGTTGTAATCTTGTTCTGTCATTGACCACCTTAAACATTAAAATCTATTTATTTATTTAATCTTACATCTGTCTGTAGAATAGGCGAATATATTAAAATCAATGTTTACGATATAATGATTCTTATATCTGGGGGCACGGCAGTGCCCCCGCCAAGTCGAGCAAAAAAAAGCGGCACGGCCGTACCATCCTTTTCTCGAAGCAATTCAGGCCATTTTCGACTCCCCTATAATTTCGTTGTGGATAAAACAAGAAACCTGATTTTTCAGTAACTAATCAGGCATTATATAAACACGGTATATTTAAAATTTCAGTCAATTTGAACCAGTAGTTTAAGAATGACAACTTGTTAAAGTTTCTAAATTTTGTCACTCACTGACTGACTGACTCACCGATCATCAAAAGTCCAAGGCACTTCTAGCAGACATAGAAGCTTCAAATTTAGAATAAAAATAGAGTTTAATGTCTTAATCATGGGAAAACCTATCTGGGGGCACGGCAGTGCCCCCGCCAAGTCAAAATAAAAAAATATCATAAGACAAAGCCTTTAACAAAATTCGTTAGAAGTAGATGGTACCAAAAAGTAGGACTCTACAAAAAGAAGTGAGATGCCATCAAAAACATCCTGTAAAAAAACCCAAGTCTCGCAGCTCAGTCTTTCTACCGTAAAAAGTTGTGAGATCCATGTAATACTAAGTCGGTTAATCTATTTAGTCTCTACTTAAAGGACCTTCTGTCTTAAGTTATTACATAAGTTATTATCATGCCAATATTAAAAATATTTTACGTTTTAAACAAATAGATCGACTTGGACATCGCATGAAAACACAATGAATATTACAATTATATTAGATAGATTCTTTAGTCTATCGCGCCTCACGCGATTGAAACTCTCGTTGCTGTTGGTTGCTGGCCCGTCGTGCTGTGTAGTGTGATACATACTAATAATCAAATCATGCGATGTCCAAGTCGATCTATTTGTTTAAAACGTAAAATATTTTTAATATTGGCATGATAATAACTTAAGATAGAAGGTCCTTTAAGTAGAGACTTGGTATTACATGGATCTCACAACTTTTTACGGTAGAAAGACTGAGCTGCGAGACTTGGGTTTTTTTACAGGATGTTTTTGATGGCATTGAAATGACTGGAGAACCAACTGACTATGAAGTAGCAAATTGTTGAGTCCTAAAGTCTCTCAAAATTTCATGTTCAAACATGTTTTCATTATAAAATACTGATAACATTTTTCTTGCGTGTTCTGTTTTCTTCCCTAACTTTCGGGATACCTATATATTTAGTGATTGCAATAAAAAAAGCTTTTAAAATGATAAACATAATAAAGGAAACATAAATTGATAATATAAAATTACATGTCAAACAATAGTCACCTAAAACTAAAAAAAAATATTACTAATTATACAAAAGATCTACATAAACTACGCCCGGTAAGGGCAAATATTTGTGTGATGAGCATGAATATTTGTCTCTGAGTCTTGGATGTTTTCTATGTATTTAAGTTTTCGACCTTATTGCATTGTGAATGTTCTAACTACATTTGAAGGAAATGGGTCCCTTATTAAAATTAGTGACTGTATATATTATCTATTAAATATGTCGTCGTCTAGTACCCATAACACAAGCCTTATTGCGCTTATGATGGGACTAGGTCGATTTGTTTACTTAATATACACATAATGAATACCTATTTAATTTTTTGCAAAGTACACACAGTACACAATAAAATAATAGAAGCCATTTTTTGCACTTTTAAATTCACCAAACAATATAAACATTTGTTTTGCGTTCGGAATCAAATTTTGAATTCCGAACGCGTAGCCTTTTGTTATGAGACAAAGGAAATGTTGCCAGTATTGTGTGGTTACCTACACATTTTTTAAAACAGTAATTGTAATTGACTATAGGCAAATGGGGTATTGTATAGGCTAGCAATTTATCATTGCAATATCACATTGTGTCTATCCTTAAACATCGTACAATTGCTAGAGGTTGCAACCAAAGTTCAATTATATGTCCAAATCCTCAAATCAGCAAAGAGTAGACCACGCGCCTGTGATCCTTCTGGAATCATAAGTGTCTATAGGCTACGGTATATGTTAACCATCAGGCAGGCCGTATGCTTGTTTGCCACCTTATTAGCAAAAAAAAATGTGATTTGCTTACCCTAATTGGAAATTCAGGCATTATTGTTTATTATTATTATGTATTTAAACTTATTTAAAATGCGCTAAAACATAACAATAGGTATCGCAACAAAACGAAAAAAAAACATGGTCAATGAGAAAAGAAATGTCTACTCTACGGTCTACCTATAACGGGAAAGATGTTCACCCTTAATGAGATTAGAAGCATTTTATTAAAGTAAGTAATAGAACCTTAAACGATTTTAATTCATAGCTTGAATGCAATTTCGTATGAAAAGGAATTTCTTAGAACTCCTTAATGATCTGCTTATAAAGACGCGATTGCAAGAAATGTTCAAATTCAGCAATGCGCTGTGTTTGTCATTTAATTATCATTTTGATTAAAATATTTTAGAAATCTAAGATGTATTTCTTTAACTAACTGATCTAAAGGAAAAGGGACTTGTGTAAGTTAAGATTGTTTTGATAACATGGGATTTGTGTTTTGTTGAAGTTTATGCTTGATTATTATACGATACCTTTATTTTACCTCTCAAAAAGAATTCAACATTGAAATGGGAGAGCGGACTGCATTTCTGATTAAATGGAGTCAAAGTCAAAGTGATTTATTCTTCAATTTAGGCATATTACAATGCACCTATGAATGTCGATAAACTACCACCGGTTCGGAAAGAAAACCTCTGCCTCGAGAAGAACCGGCGTAAAAAACTCGGCTAAATATTTTACCTTTTTGTGTAGTAATTTAATGTGATATTTTAATGTTTTATATGACTGGCCTATAGTTTTATTACACAATAAAATAAAATAAAAAATAACACAGTTCAGTCTGAGACATAGTTCGCAAAAAATCTAAATTACCTACATCAAACATAAACTTTTTTTAAAAATGAATATGTAATGTATATATCACTTATTGTTTTCGTATATGGAGTCAAAGTCAAAGTGATTTATTCTTCAATTTAGGCATATTACACGCACATATGAATGTCGATAAAATACCACCGGTTCGGAAAGAAGAGGTTCTGCCTCGAGAAGAACCGGCGTAAAAAACTCGGCTAAATATTTTACCTTTTTGTGTAGTAATTTAATGTGATATTTTAATGTTTTATATGACTGGCCTATAGTTTTATTACACAATAAAATAAAATAAAAAATAACACAGTTCAGTCTGAGACATAGTTTGCAAAAAATCTAGATTACCTACATCAAACATAAACTTTTTTCAAATATGAATATGTAATGTATATATCACTTATTGTATTCGTATAGCTATTTCATATATTATTCGCTTTCAACTCTCATCCACCGGCTTGCATTTCAGAAATAGATAAACGCTTTTCTTTAACAGACAATTATTTTATCGCATCCGATAAGTTTTTAAAACATTATCCCATTTGAATCCTCGCAGAATAGTTTCCGGAACAATAAATTACACAAAGCAATAGAACAGATAACGGGTTATCAGCCTAAGTTTTCCGCTAAATCCTAGTTTTAAACTAAAGTTCATCCTCTGGCCGTTTTTCACGCCATAAACCAGGAGTCCCCGACGAATACAAATCAGCTGCTTAAAAACGCCCCTACAGATGTACGTTTCTTTAAATCGTGAGGTGTCCGGATTAGCGTTCGTTGAAATTAATTCACTCCGAAAACGTCTTGGAAAATTTAAATTCTCTCAATTCTAACAGGGCGGTCCCCAATCTTGCTCGCATTCGATTGTCAAAGACTTACTGGGTAAGCTTCTTACTCGAATAAGAAGATTTCGCAAGGAATCCCTCCCTGGGGATCCACTAGAACTTTGTAGTCTTAAAAATGTTTAATCGCGATTTTGTTGCGGACGTGTGGGGTCGTGGGATGGACTTAAAGTTAGTGCATTAGCGGATTCATAAATAAGTGAAATGCTCTTACATCACACTTATATCATAGCTATAAAGTGTCAATTATTATTTATTGGGTCAATACTTGACAACATTGCATTATTATTATTATTGTTTAAATTATAAATATTTGTTTTAATTGAATTTTGTACTTACTTGTTAGTTTTATTTGTATGCTTTTATGTTATAACTATATTTGCATGTATTTGGAAATGTGTTAGCAAATAAATGATTGATTGATTGATTACTAATAGAGGTAAACAATAGGGTTCAACTATTAGCCATTAAAGGATAATTGGGACGTATACCCTAATGACTTTTAGAAATTAGTAATTGAACGAGCGAATGAAGCGAAGAAAGTTGTCCGTTTCAGCTTGGGCGAAAAATATTTCGTATGTCTGACGTCTGTCCGGCTGTTCTCCTCTTACACTTCGCCTTTCTAAACCGATTCTCGTGAAATTTTGTGAGTAGGTTCAAAAATTATACAGTTTTTCGTAATTAAATATAATAAAATAAAATGATATACAGGCTCGCGAGTTCACAGAGCCATTACCAGTTATTTTTATCAATATCATGATAAAAACAATTTACTTTGAAAACAAAGTTTTAACCGACTTCAAATCGGTACATAAATTGCTTCAAGTGAACCTGTATAATTTGAAGAGTTCTCTCAATTTCTCCAGGAGTTTGATGACAATCGGACCAATCCAGAAAAATATGCTTTCAAAAAAAAAAATTTTAAGTCGGTTCATACATTACCGAGTTATCGCGTAACAAACACACAAAAAATACAGTCAAATTGAGAACCTCCTCCTTTTTTGAAGTCGGTTAGTAACGAATGATCATAATAATAATCACAATCACTCGGCGTAGGGATGTGACGGCCCACCAGATTTCTGGTGCAATCAGTCAACGTAAGGCAGCTTGTGGCGGGCTGTTAGGGAGTAGCGACCCTACGTACCTGAGTGCTCCTGGGGGTGTCCTGTGGTCAGGCTGAGCCGATCGGGTGGATGGTTGGACAGGCCCCCCCACCTCTGGCTTGCCTTAACCGGCCGTCCAGAGTGGAGTCGCAAGAGCTGTTGCTCGAGGGTAGATGTGGACACCTAAGTGGCGAGTTGGCTATATGTTTAAAGTCCAGTGCCACCTCTCTACCCCCCCAGCTCTCTGACCGGTGTTGCCCTTAGGCCATTTTTTAATGTCGCTATTAATAGGGGCCCATCTAGCAGTTGGCGAGTCACCGTCTGCCAGAGATAAAAAGTGAAACAGTTTTATTAGGCAGGCGTCCGATGATATCACCAATAGCCCAGTCACTAGTCCATCATTTTCACCCAATAACCCGTTTTATTTAGATTCCATCAACCAGTAATAGTCCCTATACACCCCAGCGGTTGCTGTCTCTGTGCGCGTCCCGTGACACGGGCAGGGACAGCATCCGCTCGGTGTACTCCTTGCATTCCATTAAATTGTCAAAAGGGCCTCTACGTGTTGGCTCAGTTGGTACTTTGTAGGTACCTAGCCCCACGCACGCCTCCCAAAGGTCCGGGACATCATGTCCCGTGAGCGGGAAAGACATCTTGATCATTTATTTATTTCTTGAATGTGGTACATTAGTAAGATGAAATAAAAAAACAATATTGTTCAGCACGTCCTGCCTAAATAAGTATAGACATATTATACCTAAACGGCATTCCTATAACTAAGACTAGATTCTTATGACCTAAGCATGCAAAAAATAATCAAATAATAAAGTTACAACCTTACACTACTTACATTACACTTTATAATTTAGTCTTTACTTTTTTTTTTTTTTTTTTTTTAATTTATTTATCTAAAGTACAAAACAATTACCAATGTTATATTACTCGCCAAACTGCGATAACAGTTTGTTGGCGAGACCGCGCTCATTTTAACTAGTGTTAAGTACCTACGTTAAAACTATGTTATGCATGCTATGTGAACTACATATAATCTTAAACACTAACTTACACACTAAACATGACAATGCCTGAACACTTCACCCCTGCACTTAAAGTGCTATACTTTACAATTATTTATGTGTTTAATTTTTTTTTTTTTACTATTTACCCAATATTATTTGCAAGCTTTATTTCTTTATTTTATTGTTATCTTTCTTTTTCTTTTAATATTTCACCTGCATCGTGACCTGTGGGTCGATCACGTAACTTTTCTTACGAACGTCTGTAAGATTTAAACGTCAATTTTATATGGAAAAATGACAGATTGAGATTTAACTGTCAGACGCGCGTTCGGAACGTTACGTGACTACCCCCCTCAGGTACTAGCAGAATATCAGTGCTCACGCGAGCAAAGCAAAACTGAGCTAGTATCTTTTTGGCATTGTTGCACAACGCACAGTACTATGTCTTTATTTAATTTATATTTAATCTTTTTCGTAACACAATTGTTTTTACTTGTTCTTTTACCGTGCTCTCTCTACTTCTTTTTTGTGTACTTTTTTATTTTTGTTTGTAGGATGTTGCAAAAGGCCAAATAAATGATTTATCTATCTAGCTATTAACTATACTAGATTTAATAAATATGGGGCATATAGTAAAAAATAACTTTCAACGAGTAAAAAGCATTTTGTACCAAAAAGTCCAACAAATATTTCCTAAAAAGAGGCCTTTCGGATTGTCCTATAAATTGGATAACTTATTTATACAATTTGGGTGCCACGCCATACACACTTCTTCATGCAGACAGTTTTTAATCCCCGACGCAAAGAGAGGGGTGTTATAAGTTTAATGTATCTGTGTATCTGTCTGTAGTATCGTAGCTCCTAAACGGATGGACCGATTTGAATGCGGTTTCTTTTGTGTCATAGATAATTTTAACCCGAGTGTTTTTAGCTACGTTTTAACAAAATCAGTTCAGCCGTTTTTGAGATATTGAACTTTAAAATGAAAATGTCGGGGGTTTTTCAACTTTTCTAAGTTGTAGTTATTGAATGATGATGATGTATTCTATTTTTATTTTTATCGTGCAAGTACTTCTGAAGATAAAACATGGATGGGCTCACAAATGTGTGCACTACTTTATTGCATTTATAGAGCTCGCAGTTTGCAGGATACCTAATATCTCATTTCCTAAGTAGGATTTAACTTGCAGTGAGCCTGCAGAATCTTACAAGATTCAATTTTATATAAACTTCCTTGCATAATGAAATATATTATGTATGTTTCTTATGATTTAGATGCTTTGAAATTGAATTGAAATTAAATGTTTTATTGTTCAATATAGGTGCTGCGGATTACAAAATGGTGGGAAAAAGTGATACAGTATTTAATATTATAAAACAATTAATGGTGAGTGGAAAATATTTCTGGGAGGACCTTCCAAAAGCCCTGCTGGCAGTTCTTGATTAATCATTTTACATTATTACTTAGACATAAGGTCTAAAAGTGTATATATGTTTATGATGCTGACTGTACGTTAAATAGATCTAATTATGATTATTTGTGTATAGGAAACTAACCAGGTAAGTTGTCCTAACGCCCGTTAGAAAAGTTACGAAATTAACCCTTTCTGGTTCTTCTAGCAATAAGCTATAATAGTTTGTGTTTGGCACTTGGAATGTAAGGAAACATGTATTTTATCATTCATTCATTCATGTCATTGTGGCACTCTTTGGGGGAGGCCTATGTCCAGCAGTGGACGTCTTTCGGCTGATATGATGATGATGATGATGATGATGATGTATTTTATAATCGCATGAAATTTCAGATGAAAAAGGCATTTATGCCCCATTTTCTGCCGTCATCAATAAAATCCAAGCTGCATTCAAAATGTATGTATCATTTTGAATGCAGCTTGAATTTTTTTGATGGCAAAAACCTGCAACGTAAAAAGGACGTTCTTAAAGTCATTATAACAAGGACCTCAATCACCAATTACACAATTTATCAATTTTATTACTATTTAACTATTTCCAGGAGCATTTTTTTTATTTTTTTTTATTTGATCTTTATTCAAGTAGGCACAAGTAGTAACAAGCACTTTCAAATCGTAAGTTATTTTTTAGAGTAATTTTTAAACATAAAGACTAAAATATATAATATGATATAATACAATTTGTATAAAAAATACTAGTAGAATGTTTCTAGAAAAACAATCTAATGTCAAAAAAAATATTACGAAAATAATAGATTAAAAATTCAGTCAAAATTAGTTCCATGGAGTTTTATCATTCATGTAGTCTTGTGTGCTATAATAAGCTTTCGAGATAAGTTTACGCTTCACATAGTTCTTGAATTTATTAATAGATAACTCAGTTAAGTTTCCTGTAGCTTTAGTCCGAGTTTACAGTGACTCGAGTATACTTTCTTCGCTAGCGAGTGCGTAAAATATTTGTATGAAAACTCTATACACCGCCCCTGGCGGTCACTCACAGAACTAAATATCTACGACGGCACCACCAGTCCCTTATAAGTTTACTTACTCGCAACAGTTAACTCGATAGTTCGTATACTTTACTCGATAGACGTCACGGAGTATATGGCTAGCGCTAGCGCACGATGAATACCTATCGTTTCTACAGTAGTAAACTATTTCACTTGGAAATTGGTGCGTGATAACGATAACAAATTATTCTGTCAAGAGAAAATAAGGGTTTTGAATTGACAACATCTATCCGCAAAATTCTGACTGTCGCGTATTTTGCATTTAAAAATACAAACGAATGGCACAAATCGCCATATTTGGCATATTTTGATGGTTGTATCATATCTCTATCAAAATTACGAGTGAACATTCGATTTTCTAGTGATAATAGTGTTAACTATAAGTTACAGTGATTCAATAACCGAACCAACAACTACGTGTACCTACAAGAAGTGGCTGCTATTTGGATACATTGTAAGTAGGGAAAATATTTCTACTTGCATTTCGAAGAGAAGGTACCTATAACAAGTAATAGATTGCACATTTGCAGGATAAAATACCAGTGTGTAAATTGTGTATGTTCCTATGTATACTCTGTGTTCATCTAAACTGTGACTGCTTTTCATTCTGTAAACCAAGATGTCATTAGTTATCTGTTTTTTAATTCGGTGACTTAGACACTGTCAAAATTGATTGATTGAATAAGTATTGTATAAAATCCCCAAGCGGAGTCGCAATCTATAATATATCCATCCTGAGGGTGCGTTCTACATTCTGGTGAAGGAATTGTTGAAATCGGACCCGCAGTTCCGGAGATTACCTCCTACATACAAATTTACAATTCCACACACTTTTCTGCTTTATAATGTTAGTACCTATAAATATAATGTTAGTAGCTTTCCCTGCGGCCCCACCAGCATTTATCTAATTTGTGTTACCTATTGTGTCTTTCAGCTACTGATTACTTCAATTTATATTCTTTCCAGATCTATTACCAAAGAAAGAAGGATATACTTAATGTACAGCAAGATCAAAAACATCACAAATGTTCAAAAATAAAGTTACATATATAATATAGTTGCATGTAATTTCTAAATTGAAGAATATTTAAAGAAATAAATAACTTTAACTTTGAGATTATATGAATTAGTGTTATGTGAGTGTAGGCACAACCAGAAAGGGTATGAAACTGATAGTTTTGCCATATACTCACATTACAGTGTTTATGATTTGACAAATATTCCTAAACAATATCCTAAACTTACAGCGCCTGCGGTCGAATAATTAATATACCTACATCTCATTGATTACAGCAGAATGTGCAGCATCTTTCCTCAATGGGAAAGACAATGCCAATGCTAGTCTAGGCACTATGAGTAATATACAAGATTTGATTGAAATGTACCTTTATTCCTTTATTATGATATACTTGAATACCTATTTGATGACAGGTAATTAAAGTGACTATGCAGATTAGGCACAGGCTAACTGATGAATTTATATTTATGTCCAAGGTATATTTCACATATGTTTCATACTCTGTATACCTATGTCTGGCACCAAATTAATTTGGTTAAATTGGATAATGATATATGTTAAGTGGATAACCTCCTTTGAATACTGCAACAATAATTTAAGGTCTGTTGGGACGAGCACACTACAGGGTAATATGCACTGCTATAAAAAAAAAACCTCATCTACAGATATTGTACACCAACTTCATGCAACAAACTTGTTGTTTCTTGAATCTATGATATCATTAGTTGTATACTACTGTAGTGTAGGTTTCAATATTTTTTTTCTGGCAAGTACTCGGCCGCTGGCCTACTTATCCCAACTCAACTTTTGTGAATGAATAAAATAAAAGAAACAAAAAGTATCCACAATCATTTTAATAATGTGCATTAATTGAAATAACATTCTTCATTTAACTTATTTTAAAAGTGGTAATATATTATCTTCCCGTTTTTAATCTGAAAGGTGGAACTATAATTTTTTCTGACCACATTTCATCTTTATTTTGTTGATTCCCAGCCTTGTTTGGATGAACACATCCATTCCGAAAACCTGAAATACATTACAATTTTACTGCAGTACAGAAATATGATCATGTATGTCAATCGACACAGCTTTCACAGGGAGCACAAGATTGTTATGATAAAGGTCGAGACAGTCTGCTGGATGCGGTGGTGGAGTTGAACCGATAATTGTGACGCTCTTTAGGGGAGGGCTATGTCCAGCAGTGGATATCTTTCGACGGATATGATAATGATGATGATAATGGAAAATGCCTCTGTCAGAGAAATTGTTAACTAGAATGTAAGATAAATATGCTTAAGGGTCGCCAGATTGCTCGACTCTTCATACAAACATCGTTTTCATTAGAAAACGTGACATCACATTAAATTTGGTATCCACTGGAGTGTCGAATATTTTGATGGCTTTGTACCCATGCCGATTGTGGTAACTTTTTTGAACACGCTTAAAAATACTCAGACAAAGACAACGCTCGAACTAATGACGTATTATTAAATAATGACATATTAATAAATCATGTTCACTAATCAACTGGAAGTCGCCCGAAGCGAGGTAAAGTTGGACGAAATAAGACCAAAAATGCCTCCTTAAACTGACGTATTAGTTCGATACGTAAACAGAATGCAACTTCTATAACTCCAGTCTGTTTTTTTTTTGTTGACATTTAGAGTATAATGACTATAATGAGTATTACAAGTAGTAAAAAAAGATAGGGGATTTTGAGGTTGCTTTAGGTATTACACAGCGTTTTCCTTGCGACCCTTGTAAATCCAAGGAAAAATATACAAGTGATATTTTTCTTCAATAGAATGTCGCATTTAACTATTATAACCACCCCTATCATTTGCTAAAAGTTTTATCAAGAGATAACGTCACTATAATCCGAAACGAATAAAAAAAATGTATTTCCTCTAAAAGATTATTCAAGTGAGTTTTGGTTACTGAATTGTATTAAAAGCTATCACAGATAACCACAGTATGAATTAATAACATATTCATCAATAGGTTAAATTTATATGAATACCTAATTAAATTTTGAAAGCCTTACTATTGTTTAAAAAAAAAAATCCAGAATTTTAAAGTTAGCGCAAATAATCCAGCTTTATCATAGCAATGTATTCATAAAAAATCTAAGTAATTCATCAATAGCTCCACATTGCATTAACTTATAAGTTATTTTTAAAATTCGAACGCACGATGATTTGCGCGGGAGTTTAGTGCGCCGACGGCGAGAACGTCGTGGTCAATCACAGCGCGCCGTTGCTTGTTGCCTACGCGGTAGCCTCCCCTGTGTGCCGACATCGACAGTTCATTTGTTATGTAAATAACAATGCGCGTTAAAACTTTACTTTCAAAATGAATAAGTGTGTAATGTGTGATCATGTTTTGAACTTTGACGTAGTAGTGGTTAAGGAGAGAGGCATTTCAGGTCTAATAAAAGCAAGTGGCGAGTCAGTGCTTTTTAAATAAAGGAAAGGAAATTAAACTACAAAGAAAATGTCGGATGGCCTTAATTTAATTTTGTATTAAGCAGTAAGTTCTGCTAACAAAACTATCCTATGTATGATGTGGGAATGAATAAAGTTTTAATCAATCAATCTATGTCCTGGTCCGAGATATAAACCTCCATTCGAAATCTCATCTCAATCGGTTCAGCAATTTAAGCGTGAAAACGTAACAGGCAGACAGAGTTACTTTCGCATTTATGGTATTATAGTTGAACTTGAAACTATTTAAAATCACGATTTCCACTTGAGAGATTATCTGCGATGAATGGCATAGTTATCTTTTATTAAACCCAACCACTAATGACCTGTACAAAATGAAAAGCATTAATAGCAAAAGATGTAATATGAATTACAACTTTACCGTCTTAAAAATAAGGTTCAAATTCGAATAGGACACAAAAAAACTTACAATAAATAATCATCATAGCCTTTAATAACTAACATAAATATATTATAAGATTATAACACACATAGCCGTGGTTTGCCAGGATTACCTGGGAAACCATGACGGCTCTTAATTTCCAAAGGTTATACGTTGAGTGCATGCTATGACAAATTGAACCTTATTTTTGAAGAAATACTGTTGTTATTCATCTATCACCTTTTGTTATTTCACACAGGTAATTAGCGGTTGGGTTTACAAAGGACAAGAATGCCATTCATCGCAGATAATCTCTCAAGTGGAAATCTTGATTTTAAATAGTTTCAACTATAAAATGGATGCACTATAGACTATTAACAAGTGACACTTTCACTGCCTTTCGTCTTTCTGTCTTTTTTTCTAACATCTATATTTCTATACTTTAAAACGAATATCTTAAAACGGCATTACATGTATTGAAATAAATATGAATTCCGCACAGCCAAATAATAATAGCCCGCGAACTAGGAACAAATTTTCATGACCAATGAACTCCCGTACGATAACTTTTGAGAAGGTACAGAATGATAGCATGAAGCCCCGTGGACGTGAGCTGCGGCTCCGTTGGTAGGTTGACCAGCAGCAGCCTCCCAAATGTAAAAAAAAAACAGTCATATCCTCCCGATTCATTTTATCATCAAATGATAGTTAATCCATCATCTGTCAGGCATCAGCGCGATAAAACCAGCTGTCGCGTTGATATATCTATAATAGCATATAAACTGTCATCTGACAAAATTTCAATTGGGAGGAAATGACTGAAAAAATATTTTTTTTTTACATGTTTGGGAGGCTGCTGCTGGTCAACCCACCAACGGAGCCGCAGCTGACGTACACGGGGTTTCACGATACAACATTCTGAACCTTCTCACAAGTTATGGCTCGGGAGAAAGTAACTGATTAAAAATGCTCCTAGCTCGCGGGCTATAAGTGGTTTTCTTTATCCAGCGAACTGTATGTAACTAATCAAAATCATATTATAACAATTTGGTGTTGGCTTAATTTTGGTAAGGTTGGCCTTAATATGATACAATAGCGTGAATGTAAACTTTGCACGCAAAACTAAAAGCAAGCGTTTACGTAACTTACAGTCAGCATCATAAATATGTATAAACTTTTCAACCTTATGTCTAGGTAATAAGGTCATAGAATGTATACATGTTTATGATGCTGACTGTACGTAAGAAATATGCATCAAAATTCTACAATTTCAATAACCCCGAATTTTTCTGTACTAATCAATAAAAAAGTTATCTTCCATGTCGATGAACAACAACTTTCCTGAGGGTTATTGGTAATTCAATAATTTATTTTTACGGAGGAATTTGAAAGATTCTTTGAAATCGAATGAATACCTAGTTCCGGATATTGCCCTCCTACCTACACAGTAATTTTACTACCTACTACTACTATTAGAGAGATAATTAGGTAATAAGTTATTAGTAATAACCCTGTGTATACTTACTATTCCTATTTCATATTAGTAAAAAAATGATCATTATGACATCGCGATCTGGAAAACCCCTAGTAAATAAGTATCTGCAAATAAAATTTAAGTTAAAGTAAGTTTAAGCGGAGTGCACGGCCTTGGCGAAGCACTCGCCGCTTCTCGTGATTGGCTGCCAGCGCGCTACGCTTAGCTCGCGCGAGTCGCGCGCTGTAGACCTGCGGCTGAACAAAACTGGGTTTCGATAGCATTAAAGTTTTTTCTTTTTTGATATGTCGTTGGAGGCATGTTAAATAATACTTATGTAAAAATGTAGAAATTTTTAGGTTTAGATTTCGGCTATATTGAAATATTTAAGTTTTTTGCCAAGAACTATGCAAATATAGAATTAGAGTCACAAAAAACTGTAACATATCCAATAACATTTTAATTTCTTTACTATATTCTGTTTTTAGAAGTCTGGAACATCTGCGTTCTGGTGAACGAAAAAATGCTTATAATTCCGAAAATAAAGAATTAGAGTCGCTGATATTGCAAAATTATGATATTATCGATCCACTTGAAAAAAGTTGGAGGTGTAGACAATCGGCTTGTCTAGATATTGATTTCTGGCTAAGCAGTATAACCAATATTGAATTAGAGTTTGTAGAGTTAATAATAAGCAGGTCATGATAATGATCTCTGTTACCAAACAAAAGTTTATAAATATAAAATCACGGCGACACTAAATACTGATACGTAAGCATTCCGGGCCTATATTAATACATTTCAAACTCGCTGTATGCGCGCGCCGCGCTGCGCACTGTGCCACCAGACCCCTATTCCGTAACTGGTTTTAAGTTCACCTCAACGCTCACCAACAAATATATCTTGACACTGCGGTGCATAGTAGCTAAGCGTAGGTAGAGGTCCAGTTTCGTTAGGTGACGCTGTTTTAAGTTCACCTCAACGCTAACCCACAAATATATCTTGACACTGCGGTGCGTAGTAACTAAGCGTAGGTAGAGGTCTAGTTTCGTTAGGTGACGCATGGGGTGAGGCGCATGAGCGCGTAGCGAATAACGGCAGCGATCAGTGGGGGCGGGGTAGTGGCGTGCCCTTGACTCCACGTCAACCTGCGTCCAGATTCCATAAAAAAATCCGCAAAGCGTGTTTTAAACTAATATCAACCGAAAATAGTTAAACTTACCCTTATTTATTACTATAGGGATTGCCCACGGTTTCGTTCGCGTAGAACTCGTTATCGTGTTATAGAAATAATTGATATGAAAATTATCATAAAAATGACCATTCTCTGCAGAAATACCTACTAACAAATGACATACAATGTATTTTTTTTGCGAAGTGGCTAGTAACAGTAAGCTATGGAATAGATGGGTAGTAAACCGCAATTTACCTACCACATGAAATTGTTTTTGTATATTCAGGATGTAGGGTCGGTTCGCCGGTTATCGACCACCTAATTTAGTGTACCAGTTTGCGACCACTCAGGTAAATTGGTGAACCGAGAGGATATTTTCTAGTTTTTTCAGTAGATTCCTGCCTAATAACTACATTAATTAGCGTTTTAGAAAATTCCACTCCTAAGGGGGTTAAATAGGGGGGTAAGATTTGTATGGGCAACGATTTGTTTGAGCTACAGACTTAAAAGTTAATAGAATGATTACTTATTAAAATAAAAAAGTGGATTCAGCGTTTAGAAAAATTCAACCCCTAAGGGGTTAAAAAGGGGTGCAAAGTTTGTATGGAGTAAACTTTTTGTTAAAACTTTGTAGAAAGATTACTTATTAGAATACAAATAAAGTCCTATTAGCGTTTAAAAAAATTACACTCCTATGGAGGTTAAAAAGGGCAGTAAGCTTTGTATGTATGGGCAACACTTTGTTTGAGCTAGAGACTTAAAAGTTAGTAGAATGATTACTTATTAAAATAAAAAAGTACTTTCAGCGTTTAGAAAAATTCAACCCCTAAGGGGGTTAAAAGAAGGTTCAAAGTTTATATGGAGAGCAAGAAATTTTTAAAGTAAAATTTCGGTCTTATCATGTAGTTATGTTAACCCGGCGCGCATGAGGCAGGGTATCTCATACCCTGGTAGTATTAAAAAGTATTGGTATTTTCTAAATCTTCGACTGACGACACTAGCTCGCTCAGTAGCTGGAGGCAGGGGTGTGCGAAAGGGGATAATGGCGTGATCACAGTGTGGCGTGACACACTGGCCGGAATATTCGTGTACGAACCAGTCTCGGGTATGTCATACCCTGCCTCATTTTTGACGTATTTATTTTAAGTATACATTTTTTTATATTTTTTTAAGGGTTTTTTATTATTCTTAATTCTTTTTTATGATTTTATTGTATAGGTTTGAGACGCGTTTATTTATTTTAGTTAATATTGTTTTATTATTTAAGAACACTTAAATTCAAGAAAATCAACAAAAAAATATTCAAAGCTATATCCGCCGGCAAATGGAAAAATAACTGGGTGAGCCTTCACCTAGACATGTAAATGTATCTGGATGGTATGTCGGATACCAGGACTGTCCATACATAAGGATATAAAAACCAAACATTCCTGCAACGCTTGCGGCAAGCCCATAATGTTTGTAGCATGCAAAATTGAAAAATTTCCGGATCTCAATGGTAGTAATTAGTCACATTTTTTACTTAAAAATTTTAATTACTCTATTTTAAGAAGAAAATCTCAGTATCTTTAAGTTTAAAGTTGATTTATATTTTAAAGAGTTATTTTTTTGTTTTATTCTTGATTTTATTAAACCCCTAAATTTTTGTTCTTATAATTACATGGTATAAGAAAAACATGAATAAATAAAAATAATTTCATAATTAAAACTTTTTTTCGATTTAAATCCATTTACTAATGAATTATTTAACTATACATTATCAAGAAAATAAAATAACATTAATAACAAATATATTATGGGGCATTAAATTTTGGGTATGTCATACCCTGCCACATGCTTGATGTAACTTTTTTTCACATCATGCTCGCCGGGTTAAGACTTCAAAACTAATTTCAGAGTTTTTTTTCAAATTCGTCCCTAAGTGTTAAAAGGGGTTTAAAGTTTGTGTAGAGAGCAACACATTTATAAAGTATGAGATTTGGAACTTTGGTTTTAGACTGTTTGTTTAAAAACTAGAAAAGGAATTTCATTGTTTTTTATATTGATGCAGGCCTGAAATGGAAAGAGGAGCTGGATGCCGTTGAGCATTCCATTTCTTCAGCCTGTTATGCTCTGAGAAGCCTGAGGGAGGAACTCACTAGACAACAACTTAAAGTCATATACTATGCGTTAGTAGAATCTAAGCTTAGGTACAATATCAGGCTCTGGGGAAATAGCTTTAAGTATAACCTTAACAAAGCTTTGGTTGTTCAAAAAAGAGCCATCCGCACTATTGTACGCATTCCTCAATGGATATCTTGTAGAGAACACTTCCTGGAATTGGGCATTCTAACAGTTCCTTGCTTGTATATACTCGTGCTGCTTACTATTTTGTCAAAAATATCTTAAAATATGAATCTATCGAAGAACAAGATTTGCGCCTACAAACACGAACAAAAAACATTACACAAAGTTTTTTCCCGAAGCTCAAAGTGGCGCAGCACAGCACAAAACATCAGGCTGTAATTTTTTTTAACAAACTGCCCCCTGACTTAAAAAATATCACAATTTATAAGGTATTTCATAGACAATTAAAAGCATTTTTATTGAGAGGGTGCTTCTACAGTATTGACGAGATTTTTGTGCGTGATATCTAGTTATAAGAATTAAAGACATGACATGTATTAAGTTAAATAAAATGTACAAATTATAATTAGTTAAGCAATCTTTTTATGTATAATATTTAAGTAATTTTAATTTTAATATAGATATTTCAAACACAATATTTGTATTGTTACTGAATAACTAATAAAAAAAATAAAAATAATATGGGGTAAAAAAAGGGTGCAAAGTTTGAATAGGGAGCAATCATTTTTCTAAGACGATAAAAACGTCTACGCGGACGAAGTCGCGGGCAACAGCTAGTGTTTACCATATCTTTAACTAGCTTTTGCCCGCGGCTTCGCCCGCGTACTAAGCGAAATTTTTAACCGTCTACAAAAAAGGAGGTTCTCATGTTGACCCGTATGTTCCGATTGAATTGCAATGTAGCACAAATATTTTCAATAATTTTCATGTCCACAATATTAAATTTCAAAATCGATGCCATTTTCAAACTCAAATTTCGTAATGAACGTTCAAAAAAACAATAAAAACGACACCCATATTGATATTTAGATATTTCAACCCCATCGCACCCCAACAGGGGAGATGGTATTTCACGTCCGCCATGTTGGATTTTAAAATCCTTGTTATTTTCGCAATCAGTGACCCGATAAACCATAGAAACAATACCCATATTGATTTTGAGACTGTCACCAAATGTTCCCCTTTTAGGGGTTGAATTTTTTCATCGTAAGCCCACGTGTAGCAATTTAATCGATAGGTCTTTTCAAAATAAATATAAGGTTTCTCAATGTTTTTGATTAAATGAATAGAGGCGGAGATAAATCGCCCCAAAAGTCACCAAAATTGTGGCCCCCCAGGGATCGGAACCGGTTTTCTCAAAAGTCCCCGAAGTAGTCTAATATTTTGAATTATTTTAGGCTCTTAATGTAGGACTCTTTAGGTAACATTTTCGTATTTTTAGACAGCCTGATCAAAAATGATATTATAAACCAAAGAACGAAATTGAACGAAATAAAACCGGTATTTTTGTATGGTGAAAATATCAGTATCCGATCCCTGTGCCCCCTCCTCTAATTTTTGAACGGTGTTTTTAAAAAATATAAAAAAAATCATAAACCTATAGGGCTATTAGGGCTTATTAAATTTTTTCACCATAAATTATTTTGAACAAGATCGATTCATAGGTTTTCGAGATATTGCTGAAAAACTGCCTTCCCTATAGAAAAGCACGTAAGTCCCTTCGTTTTGCGTAATCCGACACGCACTTGGCCGGTTTCTATAGATAACTAGCTTCTGCCTGCGACTTCGTACGCGTTTAAATTATGGATTTCATGATTATGATTCGTCCTAAAAGGGACGACATAAATTATACCCTATTAAATAATATCAATTAGAATTTTGGTCAAGTGCGAGTCGGATTTTAGTTTTCCCATACATTTTGTGACCCAACTCCTGATGAAGGCAACGAGCAAAAATATTTCGTCTCCATACAAAGTTTCATCCCCTTTTTCGTCCCTAAAAGGGATAACATTTGACATAATCTAATATATAAGGAACATATCTGGAAAGTTTCATGTACACTCATCGGTATATTTTGATATTACGTGGAACGTACATCCATTCATACATCCAAACTTTTACGTTTATAATATTAGTAGGATGGTACGGAGTCCGACTCGCACTTGGCCGGTTTTTTACTGTTACTAAGTTACTACAAATAGTCAGTCCATATATCAAATTTTTTTTACTCATTTTGAAGTCAATAACTTTTCAAATTCACATAATAATAACCGCATGTAATTTACCGTGCACGTAAACAAACAAATGATATGATTTGAAATACAAACGCAGCGCTTGCGCGGCGGAGCGGGGGGCGGGACGAGGTATCACTCTAGGGGCTCGCTCTAGGTTCCCGCGCGCCGCCGGTACGTGGTACCGCGGCGTGGTTATTTATTTCGCGCCTATTTTAATAGATTATACTATTACAAGGCAAGCTATACACAGAAATTTCTTACTTTCCATTATATGGCTGCATATATTATTTTATAGTATTAGACTAATCTTTACAGACTCTAATTCAATATTAGACCTTACAGGACAAAAAACGCATATAAAAATTCTTATTAATGAAAGCTTATCTCTAATTCCTCCAAATTTTTTGCTTTTCTATTAACTTAAGGATTTAAAGATATTGTTGTGAATTTTTGAAACTTTAATTCAATATCGACAAAATAATAACCGAATTCTGGTTTGACCCAGTCGCTCGTTATTTTTTTTTCTAAAAACTTAACAGCATAAAGCATCATACATATTATAAACGATGAAGCTTAAACTTTGCACTCTAATTCAATATTCACAAATCACCAATAAAAAAACATAAATACCTAATTTATACCTAACTCTCGTTCTAACTTTTCGTCATATTTTACAAATATGCTTAAAAATATGTCCCATACCATATAAGCATAACTTTTCCGACTTTAGAATTATCGAAACTTGTAGGGCAAAATTCCGGTCCGGCTACAGGGCTACTGATTTAAATAACGGATAGAACTTATAAGCTTAATGCAATTTAGGGCTATTGATGAATCTGTTTAGAATTTGTGTTTATAGATTCTTCTGATAGAATTGAATGAATTACGCGGACTTGAGAATTTACGAGATTTATTTTATGGTAAAGAGAACGCCTTAAAGATGTTATTCCTAATAAAAAAAAAATACTATTGATAAATCTGTTAGAAATTAATGCTGCCATTTCTTTTGATAGTTTTGAATATACTTTAGTAGCCACTAGTAACTTGAATATTCTTTTAGAAGATTTATAATTTTTTTTAATTGTACCAGTTTTACTGACTTAATCTATTAACAAAACTGTTAGAAAATTATAGGTACGTTTTGAATAATCAAATGCGTTGCATTCTAGGAAAAAACGATGACTTGTATAATCTTTTCGAGGTTTTACACGTGTTCTTTACAAAAAAGTTAATTATTCGTTAAGCAAAATCGAAAAGTGTTAGAAATTCTTTTTCGCTGTTTGTATTTAGTGTACTCTCGCTGATAAAAAAATAAAATCAGACTTGGGAATTATGTTAGTTTGACGACCAATTACAGTGTTTGCGTACTGGGCTATATTCCCCTAATCGGTCTACTTCGCGAGTAATGTACTGCCGGCATGTTATTTTTTTCCCGTTGTAATCAGAGGGGCTACCAGAGGGCCTACCGCGAAACGAAATTCGTTTTCGTTCGTGTATCTCCGTCTCTGTCGCTCGAATTAGCAAGTGCGACAGAGACGGAGATACACGAACGAAAACGAATCTCGTTTCGCGGTAGGGCCTCAGAGGGCCTACCGCGAAAGTAATTCGTTTTCGTTCGTATATCTCCGTCTCTGTCGCACTTGCTTGTTCGTGTATCTCCCTCTCTTTCACTCGAACTGGCAAGTGCCACAGAGACGGAGATACTCGAACGAAGTTCGTTTTCGTTTCCCGGTAGGCCCTTAGAGGGGCTACCGCGAAACGAAAACGAACTTCGTTCGTGTATCTCTACCTCTGTCGCTCGAACTGGCAAGTGCGACAGAGACGGAGATACATAAAAAATCGAAACTCGAAGTTCGGGTATATCCATCTCTATCGCACTTACATAACTCGAGTGACAGAGATGCATGTATACGAACTTCGAGTTTCGATTTTCGTGGTAGCGCCGCTGCTTTCTTGGATCGTGTAAAATGTGCTAAATAAATATGCTATATGCTAAATCCCAAAACAAAATGCTGATTGAGGTGATAGTATGCTAAATCTCGCATATAAAATGCTAAATTGGCACCAATAACTCTAATATTTTTATAAGATTTAACATGAAGCTTTGGATACCTACTTAGCTTTTTGCCCATTATAGCCCTCGCTCTGTCTTTTCAGTATAGCAAGAAAGAGATAGCTTTGTTTGCTATGAAAATGCTAGTTGTATACTACTACTACTACGCTTCATTTAGGGTAATTATTTTGTCATATACCAACCCAGCCTGAAATGTCACTTATTGTATATTTTTGACAACACATGAAAGCATGAAACAGCAAATGTGTTGGCAAAGTGCCTAAGCAGCAAAAAGCCAAAGAAAACGGGAAAAAAAACAGCAAATGTGTAAAATACCGAAAATACAGCCAAATACGTCATTAGTTCGAGCGTTGTCTGTCTGAGTATTTTTAAGCGTGTTCAAAAAAGTTACCACAATCGGCATGGGTACAAAGCCATCAAAATATTCGACACTCCAGTGGATACCAAATTTAATGTGATGTCACGTTTTCTAATGAAAACGATGTTTGTATGAAGAGTCGAGCAATCTGGCGACCCTTAAGCATATTTATCTTACATTCTAGTTAACAATTTCTCTGACAGAGGCATTTTCCATTATCATCATCATTATCATATCCGTCGAAAGATATCCACTGCTGGACATAGCCCTCCCCTAAAGAGCGTCACAATTATCGGTTCAACTCCACCACCGCATCCAGCAGACTGTCTCGACCTTTATCATAACAATCTTGTGCTCCCTGTGAAAGCTGTGTCGATTGACATACATGATCATATTTCTGTACTGCAGTAAAATTGTAATGTATTTCAGGTTTTCGGAATGGATGTGTTCATCCAAACAAGGCTGGGAATCAACAAAATAAAGATGAAATGTGGTCAGAAAAAATTATAGTTCCACCTTTCAGATTAAAAACGGGAAGATAATATATTACCACTTTTAAAATAAGTTAAATGAAGAATGTTATTTCAATTAATGCACATTATTAAAATGATTGTGGATACTTTTTGTTTCTTTTATTTTATTCATTCACAAAAGTTGAGTTGGGATAAGTAGGCCAGCGGCCGAGTACTTGCCAGAAAAAAAATATTGAAACCTACACTACAGTAGTATACAACTAATGATATCATAGATTCAAGAAACAACAAGTTTGTTGCATGAAGTTGGTGTACAATATCTGTAGATGAGGTTTTTTTTTTATAGCAGTGCATATTACCCTGTAGTGTGCTCGTCCCAACAGACCTTAAATTATTGTTGCAGTATTCAAAGGAGGTTATCCACTTAACATATATCATTATCCAATTTAACCAAATTAATTTGGTGCCAGACATAGGTATACAGAGTATGAAACATATGTGAAATATACCTTGGACATAAATATAAATTCATCAGTTAGCCTGTGCCTAATCTGCATAGTCACTTTAATTACCTGTCATCAAATAGGTATTCAAGTATAACATAATAAAGGAATAAAGGTACATTTCAATCAAATCTTGTATATTACTCATAGTGCCTAGACTAGCATTGGCATTGTCTTTCCCATTGAGGAAAGATGCTGCACATTCTGCTGTAATCAATGAGATGTAGGTATATTAATTATTCGACCGCAGGCGCTGTAAGTTTAGGATATTGTTTAGGAATATTTGTCAAATCATAAACACTGTAATGTGAGTATATGGCAAAACTATCAGTTTCATACCCTTTCTGGTTGTGCCTACACTCACATAACACTCATTCATATAATCTCAAAGTTAAAGTTATTTATTTCTTTAAATATTCTTCAATTTAGAAATTACATGCAACTATATTATATATGTAACTTTATTTTTGAACATTTGTGATGTTTTTGATCTTGCTGTACATTAAGTATATCCTTCTTTCTTTGGTAATAGATCTGGAAAGAATATAAATTGAAGTAATCAGTAGCTGAAAGACACAATAGGTAACACAAATTAGATAAATGCTGGTGGGGCCGCAGGGAAAGCTACTAACATTATATTTATAGGTACTAACATTATAAAGCAGAAAAGTGTGTGGAATTGTAAATTTGTATGTAGGAGGTAATCTCCGGAACTGCGGGTCCGATTTCAACAATTCCTTCACCAGAATGTAGAACGCACCCTCAGGATGGATATATTATAGATTGCGACTCCGCTTGGGGATTTTATACAATACTTATTCAATCAATCAATTTTGACAGTGTCTAAGTCACCGAATTAAAAAACAGATAACTAATGACATCTTGGTTTACAGAATGAAAAGCAGTCACAGTTTAGATGAACACAGAGTATACATAGGAACATACACAATTTACACACTGGTATTTTATCCTGCAAATGTGCAATCTATTACTTGTTATAGGTACCTTCTCTTCGAAATGCAAGTAGAAATATTTTCCATACTTACAATGTATCCAAATAGCAGCCACTTCTTGTAGGTACACGTAGTTGTTGGTTCGGTTATTGAATCACTGTAACTTATAGTTAACACTATTATCACTAGAAAATCGAATGTTCACTCGTAATTTTGATAGAGATATGATACAATACAACCATCAAAATATGCCAAATATGGCGGAATTTGTGCGATTCATTTGTATTTTTAAATGCAATATACGCGACAGTCAGAATTTTGCGGATAGATGTTGTCAATTCAAAACCCTTATTTTTAAAGCTTCTTTAAATTGAGATAGGTCTCGATCGGATCTACGGTACCTCTTGACAGAATACTTTGTTATCACGCACCAATTTCCAAGTGAAATAGTTTACTACTGTAGAAACGGTATTCATCGATTCGAAATGTCAAATTTGTGACTCACGCTACCGTTTGGTAATACGATTCGAAAGTTAAATTACGCATCGAAAACTAAACGCTAACGACTAACGTTTTGTAGTTGTTTTCGGAGTATATCGGCACCGTGAGTACGACGAATTTGACAGCTCGAACTTGCGAGAATCGAATTCTATTCGAAGCGCGTTAGCTCGATCTCGACGGAAGTTAGCTATTATGTGTTTACGTGAGGCAGTCATGGTAACCGTACTGGAATTCCATTTTTCGAACTACGCTTAAATTTTTATTCCATATAAATATTCTAGTTTATTTTCCGTTTTAATTAGACTGTTTCAAAAAGATTCCGAACTAAGTATTCTATTACATACCTATTTCGTTATCAGCCGAAAGACGTCCACTGCTGGATATAGGCCTCCCCCAGAGAGTTCCAAATTGACCGGTCCTGCGCCACCCGCATCCAGCGGACTCCCGCGACCTTTACCAGGTCATCAGTCCACCTTGTGGGGGGCCTACCCACGCCGCGCCTTCCGGTACGTGGTCGCCACTCGAAAACCTTTCCGCCCCAACGGCCATCGGTTCTACGTGCAATGTGCCCCGCCCACTGCCACTTAAGTTTAGCAATTCGGAGGGCTATATCAGTTACCTTGGTTCTACTGTCATTTTCAATCATTTTCAAATACTCTGAAAAAGTCAGTCAACGAACGACTAAGGAAACGTTCAGAAGCTAAATTAATTAATCAAATTAAGCACGGGCTGGTTACGTCGATGATGATTGATAACTCATGTTAAAGCGGTACCGAACAAATTAGAAACGGCTAATTTATTCCCGCTGTCGCAGAAATCTATGTTCTGTTGAACGTAAGCATCATTAGCGCGCCGCCTCGCTGCGCCGAATTTAGTGAAATGGCGAATACGTTTTTAGTGCTAACTTTATTTATACATAATTAGTACTAACTTTTATTACAATAGTTTAGTATATAAATTTTACAATAGTTCGTTCACTATTAATTTTATCCGACTGTGGAACTCTCTCCCTCTTGACATCAGACAAGCAAAAGCTATATCGGCAACCTCAAATCCCTTCTTAAAGAACATTATTTGTCTCTCCCCTAACCCCGATTGTATTTTTTGGCTGACTATTTGTATCATATATTTGTATTTGTGTTATTTGTATATATGTATAATTGTGTATGTATGTTTATATATAGAGGTATTTGTGAACGTTTATTTTTATGATTATTTTGATTTTTAATTAATAATAATCTCTGCACCACCTACTGCATAATCTAGTTTTATCTCTTTCTCCGATACCCAAAGGTTGTCTGGAAGAGATCGTTCTTCAGCAATAAGCTCGCCTGTTGTCTACCTCTACCTACATGTTATGGTATTGTTTCTCTCTGTAACTGCTTTGTTTTTATGAGGTGTGCAATAAAGAGTATTTGTATTGTATTGTAACATTTCTTAATTTTAAGTACCTACAAGGCCTTTATATTATGCTTAATAAAATATTATTTACTTACAGTAAGTATCTCCCAATGCTAACTCTGGTCATGAATAATATTTTATACTCGTCGACTTTAATGTTTGAATTAAGACTTCGTACACCAAACTATAATCACATACTTTTTTCTATGGAGCACTTAACTAAAATAAATGATTATACAACTGTTTAGACAACTAAAATGAATTTGATCAATCATGTGGTGCCTTTAACTGAACTAAGATGAATTTGACCAATAGAACGTCGCCTTGGAACATCAACGAAACGCTGAGCTTAAATTTTCAATAGATACCAAGTTCGTTTAATTATTTCAGTTGACTCGTGAAAAAAGTATTGTAGACAATGGTTACACAATTAGCTCTTAAATTCTCGTATCTTACATTACTCGGCAAGCCTCGTTGCCTAAACATGGTACTCGACTTTAAGAGGCCTTATTGTGTAACGATTGTATAAAATAGTATTAATTGGCTACCAGTTTTGTATAATTAGTAGTGACACTGCTTGCAAATTAAGTCCTGGGTTCAAATTCCGGTAAGGGAAAATATTTGCATGATGATCATGAATATGTTTGTATCTGGGCTTTGAATGTTTTCTATGTACATATATTTAAGTATTTATTATATTCCCCTAATGGCCTCATCATCATCATATCAGCCGAAAGACGTCCACTGCTGGACATAGGCTTAAAGAGTGCTACAATGACCGGTCCTGCGCCACCCGCATCCAGCGGACTCCCGCGACCTTTACCAGGTCATCAGTCCACCTTGTGGGGGGCCTACCCACGGCGCGCCTTCCGGTACGTGGAAACCCTAATGGCTCTAATGGCCTACCATAGGACTAATTCAAATTGTGTAATACTGTCCCCTATTTTTTATTTTTTTATTTAAATAACTGCGACCACTAAAAGCTATCCGCAGTCCCCGGCGCGGGCGGGTGGCGAGTGCGTTATATCACACTTATATACCACACTAAATCAATTCATCATCATCATTATATCAGCCGAAAGACGTCCACTGCTGGACATAGGCCTCCCCCAAAGAGTGCCAAATTGACCCATAGGGGGTATATGCCATAATCGCCACGCTTGGCATACTAAATCAATTACTTATTTAGGTACAATTATTATTTTCAAGTAATGCAAACTCGATGTTGAACCAGATGTTTCCGCTTTACTAACCGGTCTATTTTCAGAGGACCTGATATAATGCTGTTCCTATTTTAAAACTCGACAGCATTAGTGTAGGTAAGCTGATCAATAAGACTGCGACCAAAGTGCAGAAGCTTGTTAGGCAAGAAATGCAATTCAACCTGCTCCCACAGTAAACATTAGGTATACAGCCTTGGCCAAAAGTATTGGGCACCACACGTTTTCCTCTGTACACTTATGGATAAAGTATGATTTTTCAATTTCATAAATACACGAAGATTTAAAATATTATAAGTGTTTGAACATGTGCAAATCATTAATATATATCATTTTGAAACTGCTATTTGGGTGTGAAAACTGAAGCTAAAAAAAGTCGGGTTTTACAATAAAGGTATAATTGTATATTTTTTCACGGAATTTCCCTTAACGTCAATAAATATGACGATTTTTTTGATAGATACACAACTTTCTATTATAAAATATATAAACGCAACTTTTAAATTTTGACTTTTGTATGAAAAACTCATGGATGGACACTTTTGACCAAGGCTGTAGTTTAAATTATGTGAACTGTATTGTCTGCCTTCGTTCTGCATCAATATAATCACAAACCTGTCCTCAATTAGTAGAAATGTATTATTTTTAATTTAAATTTATGTGTATCTTTTGTTTTACGTTATATAATAATAATAATATAAATCTTTATTCAAAAATACATGTGTTACAATTAGTGCCATGGAGACAACGTTAGTTTCATATTTATAGAAAAAGTGCAAAAAACATCTGTTTTAACGCGCGCAGATAAAGAATAGATCTGAAAATGGCGGCGGTTACCAATGGTATGGTTGGCAAAACGACTAGTAAATCGGCTGCCCATTTAATTAGTTCTCTAAAAATATTGCAGCGAGTACGTAACTGTGTGAGTATAGACAGCGACAGGATATGAGCGAGATAGCATGCGAGCGGACGCCATTTTCAGATCCATTCTTTATCCGCGCGCGTTATAATTAATTGAACGGCGTTTAAAAAAAATACGCAACGATATGTCATGACATGTCGTTGCGTACCGTAGATCCAAATCTTATTTATCTTAGGAGTCATAAAAAATGACCCGCCAACTTTTTACGTATCAAATTACGAGTATATTTAATCGCGAAACGTCTGGTCGATGTAACTGGCGACCGAAGAGCTGGCGGCTTTCTCGCGCAACGCATCAGCATTGCAATTCAGCGAGGAAATGCCGCCAGCATCCTCGGTACAATGCCTCGAGGGCCTTTTTTAGGTTTAACTTAGTTTTAATTTATCTTAGTTAATGTTAATTATAATCTTGTATTTTTATTTCAATAAATTTTTCAACTCATATGATTTACTTTAAAAAAAAATAAAAAAAAATCCAGTGATTGAAAATGTAATTATTGCAATCTAGTGAAAATCCCCAACAACACGCCTAGTTGAATTACTGTTTCACCGAGTATACTGTGCTCTTTGAGAGCAGAAACCGACATTGAGAAAATACTGTGTATTCAAATGGGTATGTTCCTGTGGCATTGTGTACTTGCACACACAAGCCGCTAACCAATTCATATGTAGCGTATTAATACGAGAACTTGACATTATAAATCGACTTCGACTGGCATAATGGTCTGTGGGCTGTACAGTAAGGGAAATGTATTAACGTACCTCCGTAGAACCCTATCGCAATAAGGTGACATACCACTCGAGTTTGAGTGACGGCGGCCCGTCAATTGCGACAGGGTTCTACGGTGGTACGTGAATACATTTCCCATACTGTACATTTAATTCACTAAAGTTCGTTCAAAATATTACGAGTGGAATGCTTTCTCTTTCTGTTTCAAAGCGCCAAGCGCTGACGCGATTGCATCCTGAAAAGGTCTGGAATCCATTTACTTACTAACTACACTCGCGAGCAAAATAATTGCATCACTTTGCATTTTTTCGTGTGCAACTGATATCTTTGTAAATTTTTACATGAATTTAAAAATTAAGGTGGCAATTGAAAGCTGACAATGTAACCTAACTAAAAACGTCAAAGTTTGAAGTAATTACCAACTTAAGTATAGAAAAAAGGTAGATGGCTTGACAAAAGTCGGAAAACGCTTGAAAATTTTACTAAGGGAATGGAGAATTAAAGGCGTTTTTGTTAGGAAAAGTGTTTATTTAAATCAATCAATACTTGGTGTTACCACCATACGCCCTTCCTACGCATTCGAGACGGCGTCGCATGGACCTAATTAGGCTTCTTATGTAATCCTGGGGAATGGCGTCCCACTCCTCCAGCAAAGCAGTCTTCAGGTCTCCAATGTTGGCAGGAACAAGATCTCGCTTGCGAACTCTTCTTTTTAGACGGTCCCACATGTGTTCAATCGGATTCAGGTCAGGGCTCATCGCTGGCCAGTCCAAGGTGTTGACGCTGACCTCCTGAAGATACGCTGCAGTGGCCCTTGCGGTATAACAAGGGGCATTATCCTGCATGAGGAGGAACCCCTCGTCGAACATACCGGCGTAAGGGATGACGTGCTCCTCCAGGATGTCGGTGATATACTTTGCAGCTGTCAAACCACCACGAGCCGCCACCAGGCACGAAAACCAGCTCCGTCCGCCCATCAAAGGAAATGCCGCCCCAGAACATGACGGAACCTCCTCCGTAGGCGACCCTTTCAGCGAAGCAGCATTGTGCAAATCGTTCTCCTGGCCTCCTGTAGACTTTGTTCCGTCTGTTAGAGCCATTCAAGCACATCCTACACTCGTCCGAAAAAAGAACGGGTGTCCATTGCTCGACTGTCCAATCCCTGTGTTCTTCAGCGAATATCCGTCGAGCTGTGCGGTGACGCTGCAGCAGCCTGGGCCCCGTCGCAGCCCTTTTTGGAGTCAGGTTGGCTTGCACGAGTCTTGTCCTCACTGTCCACTCGCTGACAGCCACTCCTCGTGCCTCTTGGAGACGCTGCTGGACTGCAACTCCAGTTAGGTGACGATCACGTAGCGATGTGGTGACGATGAAGCGGTCATCCCTCTCAGATGTGCACCTTCTGCGGCCCGTTCTTGGTCTCGGCGTAAACGTTCCTGTCTGCTGGTACCGTTTGTAGACTCTGGAGACCGTGGGTTGAGTTAAATTTAACTCGGCAGCCACGGAACGCTGACTACGCCCCTCTTGCAGCAAGCGGACGACTACGGCGACTTCAGCTTCAGTTGTGTCCATTTTTTTCAGGTTTTCTTGGTAGTAACAGATGCGGAGATGTGTACTGGTTGACTTCTGATAAGTGACTGATAACAAAGCATTCTTTTACCCCCTTTTTATGGAGGTTAAAGGGTGCTCAACTCGTGGGCGGGGCAGGCCGGAAATGCCCACTAGTCAGAAAAATGCCTGTATTCAGAAAAATATGGGACCGATATTAATGTTTCTTATGTTTTTATAAAGATTAAACTGTAATGATCGTAATTTAATTAAAATATTTCAGCAATTTACTTTATTTACAAAAATATCTGATGCAGACGAAAAATTGTAAAGTGATGCAATTATTTTGCTCGCGAGTGTAATTCCAATATTTCGTATGCATAGTTTTTGTAGAAAAGACTGCAAAATAAAAATGTAACATTTATTCCAGACAAACAGCAATTTACAATAAAAAAAATTGTTACCTTATGGTAACAACAAGAGAGAGCGAGGCGAGCGAAATTCTCCGTATTAGCTTGGGAAAAAATTCTTTAGTATGTCCCAACCGATTCTCGGATAATTTTGTGAGCAGTGTCATAATAATGATGTATTATTTTGTCGATTCACTTTTTCCATAAAAAATAAAAAAACGGCCAAGTGCGAATCTGACTCGCGCACCGAGGTGTCCGTACCAAACGTCTTTACACCATACCCGTCACGTCACGACTCCATTCTTCCTTGAACAATCTTAATAGCTCATAGTAGAAGTGACCGGTCCTGCGCCACCCGCATCCATTGGACTCCCACGACCTCTACCAGGCCATCAGTTCACCTTGTCTCGGGTCTACCTACGCTGCGCTTGCGCTTTCCGCTCCATTTAATAAAACTACCACTACTCAATAAAATAAAATGAAATCAGAAATGAGGCTATCCGCAGCAGAACCAAGGTAACCGATATAGCGCTCCGAATCGCTAAACTTAAGTGGCAGTGGGCGGGGCACATTGCACTTAGAACCGATGGCCATTGGGGTGGAAAGGTTCTCGTGTGGCGACCACGTACCGGAAGGCGCAGCCGCCGGTAAAGGTCGCTGGAGTCCGCTGGATGCGGGTGGCGCAGGACCGGTCATTGTGGCACTCTTTGGGGAGGCCTATGTCCAGCAGTGGACGTCTTACGGCTGATATGATGATGATGATGATGACTCAATATAATGTAGTTTTTAATGGTTAACGCTTTGGATAGTAATTGTCAGTTTTAATAGCTAATACATTTTTAAACACTTCTACATGTATGTTTTCTTTTACCGATCAAATTATGGGTTATTTTGCTCCCAAATAGGGTATTCGATGGAGCGTAAATTGTGATAGGATGAAGTTTTCAAAAGTTTTAAAGGTTACGCAGAGTTTACGGGAAATTCGAATTTAGAGTTTTGTATAAGTAAGTTTAGGATAAAACTTTTGCTTGATTCGATTAAAAGTTCTTCTTCAATTTAGCTATAATAAATTCACCTGTGAATATCAAGTACTACACTACTTGTCAACCGAATTCTAAAAAGGAGGAGGTTATATGTTCCACAGTATTTTCGTCATGTCCGTCTGTCCGTATGTCACAGGCATTTTACTCGAAAACTATAAGGTGTATTTGAATAAAATTTTGAGAATAGGTGTATTTTGTTAGCCGCTACATAGTTTTGTAATTAAAATGACTAAAAAAATGTTTTTTAGGGGTGACTCCATACATAAAACTAAAAGTCAAAAAAAAAATCTTGTGACCCCACGTGTGGCACATCAATCGATAGGCCTTTCAAAATAAATATAAGGTATCTTAGCAACTTTTTTGATTAAGTGAACAGAGTCGGAGATAATCGCCCCGAAAGTCACTAAAATTCTGTTCCCAAACCCTCTAATTTTTGAACGGTGTATTTTAAAAATATGGAAAAATTCATGGACATAGCTTATTAATTTCATTCACCGAAAATTGTTTTGAACAAGATCGGTTCAGAGGTTTTCGAGATATTGCTGAAAAACTGCCTTCCTCAAAGAAAAGGACGTAGGTGCCGCAAAATTTCTGTGACGATACGACCTTTTTAATAGGCACGGAACCCTTCGTTTTGCGAGGTCCGACACGCACTTAGCCGGTTTTTTTAAATGTATGTTCGCCGATTTACGCGTTTCACGTAATTTCTAAAGTTATTCAGGTATTTGCGTCTAGTAGTCGTTACTTCATGTTGGTGGGCTGATGATGGAAGGTACACTCAACGGTTTGGTGTTGGAGGATATTTTTTGAAATTTTATAGGTACGTAAGACCTTTAATCGTATTGTTTCAAGTTATTCAGGTGAGCATAAGTCATGATCTGATGATGGAATCCCAGGGAAATCGAAGGAAACCCTCAAATTTTCTATTATAATGAATGAAGACCACAGATGACTTATGGAACTCCTCAACGATGTAAAGTACGTCAAAGATTCTGACATGATTCCGTTGATGTAGCAACTAATGAAGTGTCAATTCTGAGATCCTCTAGGTAGCAACGGAACTCCTCAAATACATAGCGACTTGCATTTTTTTCTGTAATAATCAACGCATTTGCTCTCGGAAAGCAGTTTATGGGTTAAATTGGAAAGGAAATGTGAAATTTGTATGTACCTATGTGGCTTGGCGAAGTACTGAATTGAAGTCGGTTTAAACTTTGTTTTTAAAGTAAATTATTACATTAAATTATTATTATTGACATATTTATCTTACCTGATAGTTAGTGAGTCTGATTGGGTCGAGGGTGTTACATGCATACCTAGACAGTTGCTTTTCACTCTCAGCCTGAAAAGTTCTAAGTTCTAAGTAGACGGGAAAAGGTTTAAAAAAAGATAGGTATTTTAAAACAAAGACAGAAAAATTACATCTAGCCTACAAAACATTGCAGCACTCATAACTTCTGCTACTTGCTCTGCATGTTAGTTGTGTTGTTTTTAGGGTTCCGTACCTCAAAAGGAAAAAAACGCGGGGCCCTTATAAAGTCACTCAGTTGTCTGTCTGTCTGTCTGTCAAGACCATTTATCTCGGGAACGCGTGGAGGTATAAAGTTGAAATTAAAAACATATACTCAAGTCTACGGTCTCTTGAAGCTGTAAAAAAAGTCAAACTTCAAAATTAGGTAACGTAAAAAAAGATACAAACATTTCGACACTCTCAAGGGGATCAAATTTTATAGGGTACTTTCCGTTGACCTAGAACTATGTTTGGCAAGTAATATTGTATTATTCTACAAGTACAGGGAAAAAAATCAGAAAACTATACATTTGTAATTTTGTACGATTCCGACTCGCACTTGTCCGGTATTTTTTGTTATTCTAGCTTGCTGGCGTCACAACAAACCCTCAAATCAATACAGGTTCGGCAACGCGCGTGATTCCTCTCATCTGGGATTGCAGATATTCATACACATGTTGTGTCCGCTTACCATAAGGTGGACCGTGTTTCAACCCATTTACTTCCAAGAACCCGCCCAGTGGGCGCCTATGCTGTAGGCGCTTTGCGCTGCTTAGCGGAAAACCACGGGATTGGCTACGAGCGCAGCACGTCGCGTATCTTGTCAGTGAATGTGTTAAAATATTTAAGACTTCCTCAATGTGTATTTTTTTTGAGGCGTGTGTAAGCCTAAATATCTCCAAAATTAATGAGGTGTAGGAAACAGATGCTCCTGTAGGTAGTTAATGCTGGTAAATGTCCCGAAAACAATAACAATATCTAGCAACGCCATCTCGTGAACTGCAAATAACTTTCCGATGAAATCTTATTTGGCTTTTCAGCAGGCGCATTAGTGTGCGGACTCAATGCGACGAATTTGATGTTCTTTTTAAAGTATTTTATTCTGTGTTTTTGAAAAATCCCTTGTGTTTCACTCCATTTTGTTATTTGGCTTTACCAGAAAATAATAAAGACAAGAACATTTCTAGTTTAATATCTAATAATCAAAATTATAAAAAGTTTACCTTACATTATTGGATTCTTAGTAGGTAAAATCCTGGAGCCGTAGCATGGTTGGCCTTATCACGCGACAAGTGACAAGATAAGAGCGTCGTCTCGTTCTATCGAACGGTGTCAAGCAGTGATGCACGCTCTATCCTATCACCTATCGCGTGACAAGGCCAACCATGCTACGGCTCCTGAACTGTCAGTCCGTCTTTATACAAGTTTTTAACAAAGGAAACATTGTACATAATCTCTCTTCGGTCAAATCTTGCAACTGGGTAGTGTTTATATTTTATTGGTGGAAATAAAAAATTTCGGAGACGTTATGTTTAGATGACGATGCAATGTTATGGTACCATAAAGCTGGTCTGATGATTTATCATCAGACGGAGGTGGCAATAGGAACTCCTCAATTGGCTACTTTCCAAAAAAAAAGTTATTTAGTCCGTCTGTTGGATTATCAAAAAAAATTAGACATTTGTTTGTTAATTTAAAAAAAAACTGACGAAGATATAGCCCGTTAAAGTTCCGTGTGACGTCACATTATGGTACACTTTTTAGCATAATGTGACGTCACGTGGAACTTTAACGGGCTATATCTTTCTTTGACCTAGAACTATGAAATTTGACAGGAAAAATCTGAAAACTATACATTTGTAATTTGGTACGGCACCCTCGGTGGATGAGTCCAACTCTTTTATTTGCCGCTACTGAGTACGCAAAATAAACGATTACCCGCCCAAATTAAATAGGTATGGTAAGCCGTCATCCATATTAAGACCAGTTCTTAACTTAGCTACATAGGAGCTTTTCCATCGCTTATTACTCCAGGCAAAATACGGTTTCGAAAAAGATTAATTTATAATAGCGTTTTTTTGTTTATTTCATTCTAAAACGTTATTCTAATATGCTTTATTCATGAATCCAACAAACTTTCCACCCGGAAGTAATTATATAGATTTAAACTAAACATTCATTGTCTTTTTTAATTTATTTATATTGAATATTTTAAAGCAAATGTAAATGTACCTACCTAAATAAAGATTTAAAAAAAAAATATCCGGAATTTTTAGGAACTAATTAAATCCTTTTTTTATGTCTGATTTTTTGTTGGATTTTGCCTCTAGGTAACTATTTAATTCATAATATAGCCGTTACATTAAAAAAATTAGCTATTGTAAATTATTTCCAAATTTGACATTTTTTCCATACAAGTTGTCAGTTCATTGGCTGGACTATATGGACGCACGCGTATACCTAGCTCCTCTGTAGGTTAATCTATATTCTAACTGTTACTAGTCAATTCCCAAAAACTTCTATTCTTACTAATACCTTCTACTTAATAGCTTACAAAAACGATACAAATATATTTCCTTGACTTGTTTGTCTTTAGAACTGGGTCGGTGTTGCTAATTTTCGACTTTCGCTTCTAAGTGGAGAATTTGTCAGCCTTTAAGCTGGCAAATTAAATTAATTGACTGGGCCGTTAAACTTTTTTGCCTGCGCTTCATTTGTTTTATGTAGACCTTTGTTTTACTTTTAAAAAATGACTTTTTGTAAGTCTGGATACAGTTTACTATTTAGACCTACAAAAATTCACCTACAGTCAGATTTACCGTTTTGGCCTCCTGGCCATCTCACGCGTACTCAGCGCTGAGCAAAAGAGTCCTGCATGGCCAGGCTCACAGAAAATCACACAAAAAAAGTGGCTTAAGTTGAATTTTTTTAACAATTAGTACGAAGAGAAAATAAAAGTGACGTGACAGAATGAAATTGACAGCATATTCTCAAAATATCAACAATATTTTATCTACTAGCTTGTGCCCCAGACTCTGTCCGCGTGGAACTCGTTTATATCGTAAGTCCATACTAACTTTCACCCCCCATTTGACCCCCTTAGGGAATGATTTTCGCAATAAAAACTATCTCCATACCAAATGTCATATCAATCGGTTCACCGGTTTAAGCGTGAAGAGGAAACAGACAGACAGACACACTATCGCATTTATGTCAGGCAGAGAAACCTACTTGTAGCCCCTAGGGGTATTAATATTTATGGATATTTTTTTCCTGTGGGTGTCGTAAGAGTCGACTAAGGGAACAGGGTTGAAGTGTGTTGTGGGCGAAGGGCCAACCTATCACAGCAATATCACAATTTGTCGATCTTTTATACCCACATTTATGCTAAAAGTGGTACCGGAACACAAGTTTCATGTGCTTTGCCTACCCCTTTTAGGGATAAAGGCGCGAATGTATGTATTAAGATATATATAATAGACTTCCTAGAGATAAAGGCTCTTCCGCAAAAACGATTCAAAAATAAACTATATGTGTGGCTATGCGAGCTGAGTGTCTACTCTCTAAGTGAGTTATTTACTATCAAATGTAAAAATAAGTGAATTAAATGTAGACTAAACCTTTAAGATTAATATAAGTAGTAAATTACAGAATACAGAACACAGAATTTATTGGTAAAATAAGCATTTTAAAAGTCACAATTTCATTACACTATACACCCAATATTTTAAGGTTTTTTTTTTACCATGGAACATATTAATATCTATATATATAATACGACCCGATATAGCCCTCCGAATTGCTAAACTTAAGTGGCAGTGGGCGGGGCACATTGCACGTAGAACCGATGGCCGTTGGGGCGGAAAGGTTCTCGAGTGGCGACCACGTACCGGAAGGCGCGGCGTGGGTAGGCCCCCCACAAGGTGGACTGATGACCTGGTAAAGGTCGCGGGAGTCCGCTGGATGCGGGTGGCGCAGGACCGGTCAATATGGAACTCTCTGGGGGAGGCCTATGTCCAGCAGTGGACGTCTTTCGGCTGATATGATGATGATGATGATGATGATATATAATACGCGAGCCCGATTTTTGTACATGCCATCAGATCTACAGTTATGGTCCGATTTTGATAAATGATAAATGTCGTTCGATTCGTCTCATGCTGGAGATTTGCAATAAGGTCTCCAATTTTAATTTTTTTATTGAAAAAGTACTAAAATTTTAATTTAAAGAATTTACCGTGCGCTAACCACGTGACCTTGGCTGTGTGACGTCACGTGACGTACCTAACTCCTGTTTTTACTTGAGATGACAATGTAAAATAAATAAACAAGAATTGAACTCAAACCTGTAGTAAGTTCTTCAGCATAAGAAATTATAAATGTTGAGTCGGCCACATATGGATACAACACTAAGAAAATTAAGTAAATAGAAAATAAACGATCTTTTACAATGTTTACAAAAACTGACAGACGTATTGTGTCAACTGTGGATTTTTTTTTAGTGACATAGAGTTGTCAATATTATTTGCCATGTTTATATTTATTTCAAAAAGTTTATATACCAACTTATTTTTCCATATTCGAGATGTTGGGGTTGGGACAAGAATGAGGTTTAAACACATTAATTGTCGTGGACCCCATATAGGCTTTATTTACCTTACTTAGCACAATGCCGTAGGCACCGATAAACTTCATGAAGATGAAGAATGAAGAGAAGATAAAGATGTAGAAAACGAACCTCGATTAAGTACTAAAATTTCTTTTCGGATACCGGGGACTCCCATTGGCAACTTTATTCACCTGACTTGAATACCATCCAAATTATTTCAGGTTCAGATAATTATATTTCGATTACAGCTAGGTATAAATTGTAATTTGTCAAACCGATATGACTTAATACTGGAAAACATAAACCAGTATTAAACTATTTAGCGGTATAAATATTCAAATGCAACTATAACCGGTAAAATATTATTTTAAACCATTAACGGTCTCCGATACAGTATTCTTTGATCTGTGCTGATACTAATAATAAACAGGTGTAATGTCTGTGAAATGTAAGTTTGTATGTTGGGGATAGTCTCAGAAACTATACCCATCGTATTCTAAAAATCCTTTCTTCAGTACCTATGTTATATATGTAGAATGGACCTACGGGATTATGTCCCTATAATATTTTATCCCGACGCACCGCCTAGGTTCTTTGTATACGCGGCAGAGCCGCGCGGGCAGCTAGTTATTACAATTAAGGAAACTCTATTCTGCTTGAGCTCAACCGCCAGCATAATCTTGAGTTTTTTTTTTATTTCTTTGCATGTTTAGGTACTCAAGTAGAATATGGCGGACCATTAAACTATTGTACCTACCTACCTAATGTACCCATATTCAGCAAAAGTATATATAAGCCGGTGAAATCTGCGAACGGCTACTTTAAGATTTATAAGAAAAACTTTGCCAATTCACGAAGAGGCCTCATAAATATTGTAACGTGTTTTCTGGGAGACTACGCCGGTACATCCTTGAACAGTTTTACGTAAGTAGTTTTTGTAGGTAGCTTTGATTATTGTGTAAACTTGTGTAAGTGCAAAATTTACACTTGACTTTTCTACGTGTAACTGAAATAAATTAAAGCGACAAAGCGGAGTCACAATGGGGAATGGATGAAAATTTTAGAAATGCTTGATTATTTTTTTGGTGATAGGAATAACCTTCCTTAGCACCAGAAAAAAGTTTCAGATTTTTCAGCTGCGTCAATTTTTTTTGAAAAATATAAACAGTTTCCTCATTTACGTTTTGGGTCAATAACGGTAAATATACACTTTCCTTGATCTGTCTCATATTACAAAAAACTCTGTTAAATATCTGTGGTAAACTGACACTGGTAATGACCAATATAGCTGCTGCAAGTGTCAATATCATTGCCAGTGTCAGTTTACCACACATATTTACTATATTTTTTTTGTAATATGAGACCGATCGAGGAAGGTGCCGTAACTGACCCAAAACGTAAGTGATGAAACTGTTTATATTTTTCAAAAAAAATTGACGCAGCTGAAAAATCTGAAACTGTTTTCCGGTGCTAAGGAAGGTTATTCCTCTCACCAAAAAAATAATCAAGCATTTCTAAAATTTTCATCCATTCCCAATTCCTTGTAGTCCGATTAATCGGACCAACAGGAAAAGTTCACGTCGTCCGATCAGTAGGACAAAGCAGTAGGACCTCGTGGCTAGGGTGCATGATATACTTTAATGCCATTTAGCAAACTTTGTTACCTAGTGCGAAAAACTTGGGTGGCCTTAGTCTGCTGGTGTGACTTAATGCATTTTTTACACCCAATTATCATTTCTATCGCTTACTTTTGTAATTTATACAGTTTCACAGTTCTCTGAGGGTATACCAGACTAAATTAAGCATGGTAAGAATTATGCTACATTTGTAATAATACGGAAAATATGAGTAGGCACATTATTTCCGAGGTGCGGAAATTAAGGGGTTGCCTGTTAAAAGATGAGTCAGATCATCCAGGTTTGCACCCAGGTAAATTTAGAGCTTGTCTTAAACAAAATGTGGAAATAATACTAAGATATTGCAAAAAAATATACCGTGTTTGGTAAAGTAATCAATTCGTATTTAAACCAACATATGTCTATGTTGGTTTAAATATGAATAATTGATTTTTACTATTACGTTTAACCGTTGGAACATTATAATACTAACGGCTCTGTGAGCTGACATCATCATCATCATCATATCAGCCGAAAGAAGTCCACTGCTGGACATAGGCCTCCCCCAAAGAGTGCCAAAATGACCGGTAGCTGTAGAACTGTGAGCTGTAAAACTCGCGAACTATCTCTAAAAAAAAAAAACTGTACCGACAATATTGAACCGGCTCACTCAAGAGAACTGGTAGACAAATGCGGTCTGTAGATTAGAACAGCCGCACAGACGCCGGACATATGAACGCCTTTTCGCCCAAACTGAAACGGAGAACTTCGTTCGCTTCGCTTGCTCGTTCAACGAACAAAAATACCTACTGCAACATCGAAATTAAATCTGCAATGGCCACATTAATTAAAAACCAACAAATCTAGAAAGCACTGCCCCATTTCCGTGGCATTCAAACTACAGACACTGAGTGAAAAGTAATTCTCAGTTATTACAATATCGCCAAGTCCTCGCCAAGTCAAAAGGCCAGCCTTCCAATAAAACGAACAAAATCCAGAGCCTTAATTTTCCGGTTATTATACTAAGTTGTGAAGAAATCTTCACTTATTTCGTTTTTCGTCGTTTCTCTTGGGTGTTCCTGACGGACAGTTTTCTGATTTCTCTTCCAAGTTTTTTTATCGATAAATCTTATTTTACCGGTGTGTTGGAGTTGCGAAGTTAGCGCTAAGTGTGACGGCTCAATAGGGATTGGATTACGTTTTTGACCAACTTCATAAAAATATCTCTCTGTTTGAGCCATATTATTAAGTAGAAAGTCATAATGCGTAGTGCTAAATGTAGTAAGGTAGAAAATACTTGAGGTGGGCAAGTCTACGTGGTCAACTCCTTGGGCAAATCTGTCAGATTCCGGAAACAAAATGGATTGGATCACTTAGTCGTTGGGGCATTTGGAGAAAATCGTATATTGTACAAATCATATTGTGCTCAAAGATTTTGGTTGGTTATTTTAAAATCAGAATCGGGGTGATCTAAAATGCAAGAGGTCCGTGGGGTCCCAGTGCGCATAAGTTATTTGCAGAAATCGCGAAACGTTTGGTTGATGTAACTGAAGACCGAAGCCGCCAGGCTTTCTCGCGCAACGCATCTGCCCTGCTAGCATAACTTGACTCACTACTCTACTCGCGCGCGTGATAGACTATTTGCCACTTTTTGACAGCATTAATCAGAAAGTGACGGACAGTCTATCTCGCGCGCGAGTAGAGTCGAGAGTCAAGTTATGCTAGCAGGGCTGCATTGCAATTCAGCGAGGAAATGCCGCCAGCATCCTCGGTACAATGCCTTGAGGGCCTTTTTTAGATTTAACTTAGATTTAATTTAATTTAGTTAATGTTAATCTTCATCTTGTATTTACAAATGCAGAATATACATAGTTGGAAATATAAATGCAAAAACTGAACAGTAATCGAGTTAAAAAGGCTAATCCAATGTACATTGGTCGTCAATTAATATTGAAATAAATACACAATAAATTTTGAATTTCGAACTGAATGTTGAACGCAAATAAAAAACATTATTTACGGATTTGCGACATTTATTAGTTCAATAATTGTAACACCTTTGTAGAACTTCCGCCGTAGATACCCCTGTTGCCTCTGACTTTTGAGTTTTAATCCCAATTTATGCAGCTAATCTCAACCCCTATATTACGCCGGCTTACAGATAGCTGGAACAAATGTATTGAGTACTAAGTCACTGGAATGTGAACATTTTTGGCAAACGTGGTACAAACCTGTTGTAAAGTAGCTGGGCATATTTGGGTCAAAATCGGGAACAAAACTAGTCGTACTTACTACTGTGTAGACAAGCAAATAGTTAACGGTAAAGGTATAGTAAAAAAAACCGGAAAAGTGCGAGTTCAACTCGCGTGGTGAGGGTTCCTTAAAATTCCTATTCTCTAAGCATTAGGCGCTCCATACAAAATACACAAAAATATTGAGAATTTTCCCGTTACTTTGAAAACATATTATAGGTTTTCCTGTAGTCTTTAGACAAGGAACTATTTTCCATATTTTTTTCAGAATTTGAACCTAGTAGTTTCGGAGATAAGGAGGGGAATGGTCAATTTTCGTCTTATTTCCTAAATAACTTCAAATAAATTTTTGCTAAAATTATAAAAAAAAAACTTAGATGCTTACAACAACCCCTTTCGTTTGATATGTTACACAATACAGATTGCGAACCTTTTTTTTAAATGTTCCAGTTTACCCCCCCCCCCCCAAAAGTGGTCCGGTTTTAGTCAGGGCCCCACTGAAAATCAGCGTCATGGCTTGTCGTGGCAATATGCCTGGTCCTGTGGGTCCTTTTAGCGTCGTTTGTTGTTATTTTGATATGTTTTGTGTAATCGTGTATATTGGCGTTAATAAATAATGACATTATCTTATCTTCTTATATGCGGTGACACTCGTTTCATCAGGCCCCGTAGCATGGTTGGCCTTGTCACGCGATAGGTGATAGGATAGAGTGTGCGTCACTGGCTGACACCGTTCGATAGAACGAGACGACGCTCCTATCTTGTCACTTGTCGCGTGATAAGGCCAACCATGCTACGGCTCCTGATGCCACTTAAGAGCCCTCTAACATTTGAGCTCTAAGCCAATTCGCAATTTTTCCGCGACGTTGCCATTTCGCTCGCGCTATCATTTGTCTCACGTCTTACTCGCTGCACTGTGAAAGACGACGAAATAGTGTTGATCCAGCGCTGAAGCCATTAGTGAGGACAAAGTATGCCATGTATGGGAATGAGAATACAAACATATTGTAGGTATTGTTATATGATTAAGTGTTTAATTAATCCATACTAATATTATAAATGGGAAAGTGTATGTGTGTGTGTGTTTGTCCATCTTTCACGGCAAAACGGGGAGACGAATTGACGTGATTTTTTAAGTGGAGATAGTTGAAGGGATGGAGAATTGGAGAGTGATATAGGCTACTTTTAATCTCTTTCTAACCCCCCACTTCCCTAAAATGGGGGGTGGAAGTTTGTATGGAGCATTCCGCAATTTTCAAGGTACAAACCTAAAAATTGGTATGCGGACTATTTGTGACTAAAAAAAAATCTTGCAACATTTTTTTTTGAAATCTGCACCCTACCCCTCAAAAGAGGGGGTGAAATTTTATATGGGGGCTCAGATATGTAGTCGATATGTAGAGTCGATATGTAGAGTCGACATATAGAGTCGATATGTAGAGTCGATATGTAGTCGATATGTAGAGTCGATATGTAGTCAATATGTAGAGTCGATATGTAGAGTCGATATGTAGAGTCGACATGTAGATTCGATTTGTAGAGTCGAAATGTAGAGTCGATTATGTAGTCGATATGTAGAGTCGTTATGTAGAGTCGATATGTAGAGTTGATCATGTCCACAATGTTGAATTTCAAAATCGATGCCATTTTTATGCCAAAAAACCATAAAAACGACACCCATATTGATATTTAGACACAAGCCCATCGCACCCCAACAGGGCGGATGGTATTTCACGTCCGCCACGTTGGATTTTAAAATTGTTGTTGTTTTCGTAATCAGCGACCAGCAACCCGATAAACCATAGAAACAATACCCATGTTGATTTTCAGACATTGTCACATTTCCCCCGTTTAGGGGTTGAATTCCCAGAAACCTGAAACACATATTTACTAATTTTTTGTTAGGAATACTCCTGTGACATTTTGAATGAAATAGTCTTATTTATTTTGTTTCCTCATACAAACTTTGGACCCACATATCACCCGCTTTGGGGGAGAATTTTGAAAAATCCTTCCTTAACGAATGAATGAATGGTTTATTCATAATGAATACATGGTTACATAAGATCTTAAATATCTATACATATTTCTTAGTGCACTCTTAGACCTAATAAGGAACCTACGTGCCAAATTTGGAATCTCTAGATCCAGCGGTTTGAGCTGTGCGGTGATGTCAGTCAGTCAGTCAGCCAGTTTCGTCTTTTATATATTTAGATTTACTACATAGACTCTACATATCGAATATAGACTCTACATATCGAATCTACATATCGACTATACATATCGACTCTACATACCGACTCTACATATTGACTACATATCGACTCTACATATCGACTACATATCGACTCTACATATCGACTACATATCGACTCTACATATCGACAACATATCGACTCTACATATCGACTCTACATTTCGACTCTACAAATCGACTCTACATGTCGACTCTACATACCGACTACATATTGACTACATATCGACTCAACAAATCGACTCTACATGTCGACTCTACACATCGACTTTACATATCGACTCTACATATCGACTCTACATATTGACTCTACATATCGACTACATATTGACTACGTATCTGGACCCCCATATGAAATTTCACCACCTCTTTTAAGGGGTTGGGTGCAGATTTCCAAAAAAAATGATGCTCGATTTTTTTTGTTAGTCACAAATAGTCCGCATACCAATTTTTAGCTTTCTACCTTGAAAATTGCGGAATGCTCCATACAAACTTCCACCCCCCATTTTAGGGAAGCGGGGGGTTAGAAAGAGACAAAAAGTAGCCTATGTCACTCTCCATCCCTTCAACTATCTCCACTTAAAAAATCACGTCAATTCGTCCCCCCGTTTTGCCGTGAAAGACGGACAAACAAACAAACACATACACTTTCCCATTTATAATATTAAAAAGTATAAGTATGAAAGTATGAATTCCAGAGGGTCAATCACGTAACGCATTGTACGTGCGTCAGGTAGATCTAAATATCACATTTTATATGGAAAAATGACAGTTAAATCTACCTAACACGCGTAAGAAATGTTACGTGATCGACCCACATGCTATAAACTATCTTAGTGCAAAATTGCATCCAAATCGGTTGAGACGTTTAAGCGTGATTGAGTAACAAACATCTAAACATCCAAACATCTAAACTTTCGCATTTGTAATATTATAGTAGGATAATAATATTTATTTATTGAAAATATCATTATTATCAGTGCATATAAATCCATCGGGCAGGCCGGTACGCTCGTTTACCGCCGCCATGGTAGATATAAAAAAAGTTAGGATTGACATCCATAACAATTATGCAATTAATATAAAGCAATCAATTAAGTAAAAACAAAAATATGTAACACCAATCTTAGATGAAGTCAGTTAGATACTTCCACTTCCAACAAAGAACGATCAAGTCGATGCTGTTGTCCTATACGCGCACACATTAACAATATTTCATGCCGCTACACGCCGTCTGACGCACACTAGCATAAATGTCACGCATAGCGACGTTGCTAGCTGCGCGGAGTCGTCGAACATAGGTCCTACCTCGACGAGCGCTGGCGCGGGTATGAGCGTTAGTCTTCGAGTGGCGGCCGTAGTGTTGTAAAATAAGGTATTGTTTAATAATTCGTCAAAAATAAATCATGGTGATTTAAATCCACTCAATAAATGTTTCGTAATAAACAGATACTGGAGATCATTTTTGTATCAGAATTACGTAAAGATAATGCAGGGATTTTGAGAAATCATGACTTGATTTTGACCGTTTTCGGTGCAAAATGTAATTAGTTTCAGATTTTTTTTCTCAGCCCATGACGCATAAAAATTAAACTTTTAATTACTTAGATTAAACTACAGGGGTACTTGTAATTGTTACAGATTTTTATTTGTGCATACTATTTAACTGAATTGACCAATTACCACTCCGAAATGAGGTCTCTCACGAGATTTAGCTGAAACATGCCGCTGGAGAAAAATCATTACTAAATCAGTAAAAATATTATCGAACAATCGTAATGCTAATATTGTAATAAAGAAATCAAACTATCCTCTCCAACTAGTTGTTATTTGATAAAACGAATGGAAGGTATGTAATTTTGACGATAAAAACTTACAATTACGCGTGATTTTTGTTATACTCCTCTTAAGTGTCGAAGTGCAAATACAAAACCACAAACCTTTTTACAAACGCTGTCTATATGTTATTTACCGTCACAGTGATTATCAACATGTAATTGCTTCTCGCTTTTTATATAATATTTTATTATAATCATACAATGTATGAGTTTCATTTTATAATATTGTTATAGATGTATATAATAAATATCATACAATTATATTCAGTTACCGCCTTTTTAAAGAAAAGAAACGCGTTTTCTTGGGTTTCCGGCGTATACATATTTTTCTTTTTATGAAGACTTGTTCTGTAGGTATTAGGTTGTTGTATTAATGGCGGTGAAAAACGTACCCAAGAGCTCCCAAAAATTAGGGTGAGTGATCTGCATTCTCTAGGTGAGCGTTATAAAAAAAGTGTACATGAACTTATTTTTGCAGTTTTTTTTGGGTGCTTCCTACTCAGAATCATTGATACTATCGATCCTTATACAAGAAAAAGATCGTCCGAGATTTTACTATGTAATTTAATTACTTTCAGTGCGTCACGCGCCTGTATTTACAGTGTGAGTCTCCTTAAAGTGCACATATGAAATAGGATGAATCTAGACCCTTATTTAAAACTAGGTATAAGGCAAGCTCCTTATCTAAATCTTTTAGATTAGTAGTTAAGATTGTATTCTAAACCCTTATTTTTTTCTATGAAATAAACATTGACGACCGAATAGCCTAGTAGTAGTTAGAGAACCTGACTATGAAGCTTGAGGTCCCGGGTTCGATTCCCGGTCGGGGCAGATATTTGTATGATGAATACGAATGTTTGTTCTCGAGTCTTGGATGTTTAATATCTATTTACGTATGTATTTATTTATATAAGTATGTTTATCCGTTGTCTAGTACCCATAGTACAGGCTTTGCCTAGTTTGGGACTAGATCAATTCGTGTGAATTATCCCACGAAATAAAAAATAAATAAAAAAAAACGGTTCGGTTTTATTTTTTTATAAGGCAAATACTTATACCTATGAACCCATAACCTAACCCGCATGAGTGAAAAGAAATACATATATCTCGGTGATATTATTTTTCTCTATCACTTCGCTTCTAAAATCCGGTTAGCGGACCATATACAAAATGCACATCATCAGACCTTCGAACGAAAGATAACGAACCGCTTTAAACGTTTGTTAACATGCTCCATTCCCCAAACGGGGGAAGTTTCATTGTTAGGCCCCAGGCTTGGCACCCGGGGGCCGGGGCCAGGGGGCCAAGGGCCCATTACGTGGATAATAAAGTTAACGAGCAACATCTCATTACTGCTTCACGTGAATACTCAAACTGTACCCGCACGTTGCCTACACACGAGTCGATTGAGAAACTTTTGCAGAAGCGAAAAGATTAGATACGGTACGGTTTTTTATCCTGGTAAGGGCATTTGTTGGTCATGAGCACGATGTTTTGTTCTTGATTCATGGATGTTTTCTATGCATTTAAGTTTCTAATTATCTTCATATATACGTGAATAATAGTCTAAGCTTTGCTTAGTTTGGATTTGGTGTGGAATAGCGGGGAAACCCTTACAAAAATCGAACTGGTGATTTTTGTAATAATGTCCCCTAATACTTATTTACTAGCTGTCCACGTGGCTTGGCCCTTATATTACAAATAACGCAGGCAAATCCATGGAATAAAATATAGCCTAGAGTACCCTGAATTCCTTTGGTTGCGGGTAGCCGTTACCAAAGAGATTCATTCTTTGTCTGGCAAGGGCATGACATTCACACAGTAAGTGTTCCATAGTCTCATCCTCCTCGCCACACATTCTACAATCTGTACTGTTTGATAGTCCCATCTTGGCCAAGAGATCCTTGACGCCGAAGTGACCTGTGAACACCCCAGATATAATCCTGAGTTGCTTTCTGCTGGATTTCCAGAGTTTTTTGGTCCAGCCCGAGTCCACTCCTTCTATGAAGAGCTTTGAGTGCTTAAACCCGCCTCATTCCTCCACTCGTGCTGGTGTCTACTTTTGGCGTAGGCTTTAAAGGCCGATATTATGGTTCCCTGTGAGAGTCCCACAAACGGTTCTGGACCTACAAGGTGATTTGTAGACCCCCTTCTTGCAAGCTCATCTGCTCTTTCGTTGCCGATGAAGCCCTCGTGCATAGTTGTAAACTGATATTTCGTTGTTATCATAACAATGTTATATTTCTGGTTATTGTTTCAAAATTTTCCTTAGAAATGTTAAACCTCGATAGTAACTCAATAAAAAAACATAAATTTTAAGAAGGAAAAAAAAAATGTGCAAGAAATGAATTAGTCATGTCCATGTAATAATTTCGTCATCAAATTGACATAAAATGCTTTCGATGGCCGATCACTGATTATTAGTATAGATTTTGTGACAGTATTAATATTTTGGTACGAATCTACCTTTTAACACATCTAAAGGTTTACTAAATGCTTAAGTTTCACGCACGATCTGTGATAATCTTGATCTTTGATTTATTTTAAACGCAGAAATACCAAGAGCACCTGAATGGCAAATTAACTTTACGTAACTCGTAATGAGACAGCTCAAACTAATCCTGAACTTCGTCTAAAGTAGGTAATTATTCGTAATGTGATCTAGAAACAATGAGTCCCTACCCATTAATATGTTTTATATTTTCATGCCTTTTGAATTTTATCTTATAACTAGCTTCTGCCCGCGACTTCATCCGCGAGGAACTCGTTTATATCATAGCTCCATACAAACTTTCGCCCCCCATTTCGCTCCCTTAGGGGATGATTCCCAGGATAAAAAGTATTCTACATGTTAATCCAGGCTATACACTATATGTATACCAAAATTCATTAAAATCCGTTCAGCCGTTTTTGCGTGATTGAGTAACGATCATCTGAACATCCAAACATCTAAACACCCAAACTTTCACATTTCATCATCATCATCATCATATCAGCCCAAAGACATCCATTGCTGGACATAGGCCTCCCCCAAAGAGTGCCACAATGACCGGTTCTGCGCCACCTGCATCCAGCGGACTCCAGCGACCTTTACCAGGTCATCAGTCCACCTTGTGGGGGGCCTACCCACGCCGCGCCTTCCAGTACGTTTCGCAATTATATTAATATAATATTATTAGGATTAGTAGGATTTGTTTGTCATTCTTATTCACGACTGACCAGGTCAATTGGACGATCGGTTTGAGATATAACGTCGCGCGCGTCGACATCATCTATCTATCTATCTTATCTAGTTGAGGGCCCTTTCGGATACACTTCGACCCATTGGGATCTTTTGTGCATTTGCCCTCCCCTTTATAGCTACTCCCAAGCTCACTCCATCATTTCCACAAAGCGGATGATGCAGCTCAGTGGGAGCACCCTGAATTCCTTTAGTTGCGGGTAGCCGTTACCAAAGAGATTCATTCTTTGTCTGGCAAGGGCGTGACATTCACACAGTAAGTGTTCCATAGTCTCATCCTCCTCGCCACACATTCTACAGTCTGTACTGTTTGATAGTCCCATCTTGGCCAAGAGATCCTTGACGCCGAAGTGACCTGTGAACACCCCAGATTTAATCCTGAGTTGCTTCCTGCTGGATTTCCAGAGTTTTTTGGTCCAGCCCGAGTCCACTCCTTCTATGAAAAGCTTTGAGTGCCTTAAACCCGCCTCATTCCTCCACTCGTGCTGGTGTTTAATTTTGGCGTAGGCTTTAAACGCCGATATGGTTCCCTGTGAGAGTCCCACAAACGGTTCTGGACCTACATCGTTATACACGTCGACATCATTATCATCATGTTGGTACAGTCGGCGCAGAAGTAACTGAATACCTTGAAACCTTGTCGCTTTCACCCGCTTGACAGCCGAATGGCAGTTTAAACATGACGTTAAAGCTACACGGTACAAGTGTTCAGCCCTTTGCGAGTTCCACTTAGATTTTAGGGTGCCTTCTGGTCTTAACATTCAAACTAGATGAAACTAGTTCAGTTCGCTCATATTCCTCGCGGAATTTTATTTGGATCAAAAACCAAAGTATAATAAAAACTAAACAAGTGCGAGTTCAACTCGCGTGGTGAGGGTTCCGTAAAATTGCTATGCTCTAAGCATCAGGCGCTCCAGTCAAAGTACACAAAAATATTGAGAATTTTTCGTTACTTTATTCAAAGTAATGAGACGAGTATTCACTCAAACTTATTATAGGCTTTGCTGTAATCTTTAGACAAGGAACTATTTTCCATATTTTTTTCAGAATGGTCAATTTTCGTCTTTTTTCCTATATTACTTCAAATCTGTTTTTGCTAAAATTATAAAAAAATCTGAGATGCTTACAACAACCCCTTTCATTTAATATTTCACACAATACAGTTTGCGAAACTTTGTTTTTTATTTTTCCAGTTTACCCCTCAAAAGTGGCCCCCATGTTCAGAATTCATTAATTTACTTTACGCGTCCATCTTTGGGTTACCAATTTACATATGTTTACCAAATTTCAACTCAATCGGTCTAGTAGTTTCAGAGCAGATCGGCTGTGACAGACTGACAGACAGACGCACGAGTGATCCTATAAGGGTTCCGTTTTTTTCCTTTTGAGTTACGGAACTTTAAAAAATAAGTGATTGGCCAAAATATTACTGTGTATCGCGCGATCGTTCAGAAACTTTAAAACCTCGACGCGAATGGACGCCATGGGAATTGAAATTAAAAACTTTACAAAGTCTCGGAGCAATAGTTAATCTGTATGTAATTTTATTGCTCTTGAATATCTATCGAACGTAGGCGAATATAAGCTTTCAATTTAGTTGTTTGGGTTGTTGAATCAATATTAGTTTGTTGTTTTCAAATTAGGAATATGACTAATAAAGTTAGTAGGTTGTTTCACTACGCCCAAGTTCTTTCGAAAACCGAAAAATGTCTGTTAGATTTCCATACGAAGGATTGTATATAACGTTTATATATTATCATATTCATTCAAAATGTTGGTAACTAAAATTTGCACACAAACGCAAAAATTAATGTGACATAAAAGGGTGAACGAATTTTTTGGTATTTTACTAAAGGTTTTATGAACGTTCATGGAATGGTCGAGGTTATGGGATGCGGAAATGGCGGGCAAGCTAGGCTCCGGGATCATTCCAGGTTCCACAATAGAAGGGTCAGATCTTCCAAGACGACACTGGTGCAATATCAATCGGCTACGTACTGGCCACGGCCGTTGCGCTCAATACAAACATCGTTGCGGGTGGGTAGAGTCACCAGCTTGCCCCTGCGGTGCCGATGTACAGACCATCATCGAGGACTGCCCCTTAACGCGCTACGCCGGTGGCCCCCCAGAAGACCTGATCGTCCTTAGCGACGAAGCCATCAAATGGCTGATTAGCCTTAATATTAATCTATAATTGATTATGTGTATTTGCTACTGTTTCGTCCTGTTTGCCATACGATTAAATAAATAAATGGATAGGTAAGGGTAATAATAAACATTTGTATGTTTTGCCGTACGTATTGTATTCACAATAATAACGCTCATGTACCAACTAATTACATCAAGCATGCCAATTTAAAGATCTCGGAACACGTATTTGTTACTAAAAAAATAAATAAACAGGGACAATCTTGCACAAAATGGAACCAGTCCCATAGTGATGTGATACGTGAAGTGAGTTGAGCTGAGATTCCACGTGTCTTAATTGACAATGAGACATCTCTTCAATTTCACTCTTCTATCATATCTCTGACGTTTTGATTTTGAAAGAAAAGACAAGATTTTGCCACCTCAAATCTAACCTCAGTAAGGCCAGATATATTTATTGAAAGTAAATACAAGATTATGATTAACAATACAATACAATACAAATACTCTTTATTGCACACCTCACACAAACAAAGATCAACTCAAACAAACAAACCTCAAACATTAACTCAGATAAATTAAAACTAAGTTAAATCTAAAAAAGACCCTCGAGGCATTGTACCGAGGATGCTGGCGGCATTTCCTCGCTGAATTGCAATGCTGATGCGTTGCGCGAGAAAGCCGCCAGCTCTTCGGTCACCAGTTACATCGACCAGACGTTTCGCGATTTCTGCAAATAACTTATGCACACTGGGACCCCACGGACCGAGGGTCTCGACGCCAAAGGGTACAAAGTCGTACTCTCCGCCGAGGCCTCTATATTTATTACATTTCAGATTTTCGGCGTTTTCCGCAGTATAATAGTCGACGTCAAAATTTGGTTTACACTTTTGCCATTTATTTATTCCCTTGTGAAAATGCGTAAAATGTATTTTACCGCACACGTTACTGTGCAATCAAAGGGTAAATACGCAGTCAATGGAACCTCTCGCAATTGTGAAATGTTTGTGTATTGCCCCTTGGGTACTTTGTTATGTCGTGTCGTGCTAGCATTAGGGTTAACACCAAATAACTTGCTTCATTACCTCGGCCACTAAATGATAATGTTTCGGCGGACAGGAGGCGTGGTGTTATAAATCGGCCGTGCCGTGGTTAAGGGCGCGAAATTCTTCATTATACCCCACATTTACGTGAAAGAACGTTTTTTAGGATTTGGTACGACCGAATGAAGAAACTAAAACCTTTTGTGACTACGTGTGCGTCTATCCCGTCCGTATGTCTAAGCCTATTTACAAAGAAATTAAAGTTTTGCAATCACACCGCGTGTCTACTTTGTTGTTAGGGTCTCAAATATATTACTTATGTTGTTTTTTATAACATGGAAAGCAAACCTATGAACCTATAAAACCTATATAACCACTTGACTGAGCACATTGAACCGTTATATAGGCAAAATAAAATCGCCTGGTGCCTTGTACAGAGAAAAAACCGGACAAGTGCGAGTTCAACTCGCGTGGTGAGGGTTCCGTAAAATTCATATTCTCTAAGTATTAGGCGGCATACAGAATACACAAAAATATTGAGACTTTTCCCGTTACTTTGAATACTCAAACTTCATATAGGTTTTCCTGTAATCTTTAGGCAAGGAACTATTTTCCATATTTTTTTCAGAATTTTAAATCTAGTAGTTTCGGAGATAAGGGGGGAATGGTCAATTTTCGTCTTATTTCCTAAATTACTTCAAATCTGTTTTTGCTAAAATTATAAAAAATATATATCTGAGATGCTTACAACAACCCCTTTCATTTGATATGTCACACAATACAGTTTGCGAAACTTTTTTTTTTATTTTCCAGTTTACCCCCCTAAAGTGGCCCCCTTGTTCAGAATTTATTAATTTACTTTACGCGTCTATCTTTGGGTCACCAATTTACATATGTGAGCCAAATTTCAACTCAATCGGTCCAGCAGTTTCGGAGCAAATCGGCTGTGACAGACGGACAGACAGACAACCGAGTGATCCTATAAGGGTTCCGTTTTTTCCTTTTGAGGTACCGGTCGATGCAGGGTCTTAAAATAATAAGAGGGTAAGTCTGAATATTTAGTGGAATTCTCTCCTCACGAGTCCAATTCGCACTTGTCCGTTTTTTCTTAATTACATTTTGTGTTGGGCGTTTCGTTCACTTTGTACGTTTACGGTACAATTTCTTTATTCATAGTCAACTTCAAATGTATTTGCATACTCAATTATATAATATATGTGTATCTATTGTAATCTTTACAATACCTATACTTCTTCTGGAAAAACCACAAAGAGCGGTCCTTAAAGTTATCCTAAGGGAACGCCGCCGCTTCCCGACACGGCTGGTCTACAAGTACATGAATGTACAGTAAGGGAAATGTATTCACGTACCATCGTAGAACCCTGTCGCAATTGACAGGCCGCCGTCACTCAAACTCAAGTGACAGTGACCTTATAGCGATAGGGTTCTACGGTGGTACGTGAATACATTTCCCTTACTGTATAGTAAGGGAAATGTATTCACGTACCTTTTTAGCTCTTGTTACTATGATAATAAGGCATAAAAAGGTACGCGAATACATTTCCCTTACTGTACTTAATGTCCGTGGGAGTTTTATTATGCGAGTGATATTGAAAAGTCACTTAACGGTTATTAATTCTGCCGAATATACAGAACTATCGCAAAAACGTAATTTCAGAATTCCTGTTTCCTCTACAAATTCAGTTTTTGCCCAAAGATTTGGCTCGTTTCTCCATCCATTCATGTATAATAAAATATGTACAAGATTTTCTTTGCAAGACTACTCAACGAGGGAAGTAAAACTTAAGGTGCAATCATGGCTCAATTCACTTTCTTATAACATAGAGAAGATTCTGGAAATAGTCAAATAAAACATACACACATTCAGACACAAACACCTTAACAAACACATACATTGTAGGTATTATTTATTTAAATTGATATTTATATTATACAATCCAATTGCACGTAGAATCGATGGTCCGATTGGGGCGGAAAGGTTCTCGAGTGGCGACCACGTACCGGAAGGCGCAGCGTGGGTAGCCCCCCCCCCTCCCCCCAAGGTGGACTGATGACCTGGTAAAGGTCGCTGGAGTCCGCTGGTTGCGGACTGGCACTTCTTGGGGGAGGCCTATGTCCAGCAGTGGACGTCTTTCGGCTGATACGATGATGACTATCCAATTTGATTTTAATTTGAATCCATGCAATGTAAAATGTAATATACGGTCTCCTGCAATATACAGGCAAAGCCTAGTGCAGGGACTGGTACCTAAGATGCTAAATAAATGTCTTAAACTAATAAAAATACTCAGGCAAAAAGGGGAGGACCCCCGCTCTGAGTCCTTTCTAGTGCAAAGGCTTTCCTTGGCTATCCAGCATAGATATGCCGCCAGTGTCATGGGGACCTCTGCACCAGGAACGGCTAGGGGTGATTTAAGTTAGGTTTAGAATTAGGTAGTTTATTGATGTTTGCTATGTAAATTATATATAAAATTATGTTCTAGTAATAATATAAAAATAAGTATATTGTTTAGTTTGCCTGAGACATCTCCACTAACCTATTCACAAAGATAACCTTGTGGTCGCAATGTGGTAATCAAAACATGTTGATGAAATAAGCTGTCAGTTAAATTATAAGTCCCTATATAAGCCGCTATACATTTCGTGTTACGGTACGGATACATTTAGTCCACATTAGTTATACATTTATACAATATAAACAATAAGATATCAAATAATAGATATTGACTAAACTATTTATTAAAAACTTAATTAAAAAATAAAATAGATCTGAATCTAAAAATGGCCCATGCGGCATTGTGCCGAAGATGCTGGCAGCATTACCTCGCTGAATAGCTAAGCTAATTTTTTGTGTGAGGTAACTGCCCTTGTTCTTGAGTGGCGACCACGTACCGGAAGGCGCAGCGTGGGTAGGCCCCCCACAAGGTGGACTGATGACCTGGTAAAGGTCGCTGGAGTCCGCTGGATGCGGGTGGCGCAGGACCGGTCATTGTGGCACTCTTTGGGGGAGGCCTATGTCCAGCAGTGGACGTCTTTGGGCTGATATGATGAACTGCCCTTGGGTCACCGGTGGCATCTGTAAGCCTCTTCGACATCTCTTTGAAGAGGCTTAGCGCTCCACGGCCCCGCGCACAAAGGGTCTCGATGCCAAAAGGCACGATATTCGGCGCCGATAACACTACGAGTATATATATTTGCCCACCTTAGCAACTTCGGCCGCCTCTGCTGCAGCTGCTGCCCTCATCGAAGTACGGTGGAGATGCGACGGGGCCAGTGTGTCAACACAGGTTGCATCCTACACTAGGACCCGTCCCATACTCCACGGGACCAATGGCATGTAGATTAAGTCCTTAAAATAATTTTCGTCATGTTATTTTAAATAAATAAGTCAATATTTATAAACTAAATGCTATGGTAGCCTAGTGTTTCCGACAAACGGTTTTCAAGCGGATGAGGTACTTAAACTGCGTGACGAGGTTATCCTCAGAGATAAAGTAATAACCCCAGCAAGTCTGAAAGAGCATGTGTTGTATGACAAAAGCATGTCTGCATATTTTCGTCAAGAAGTATCGGATATAATGTCATCATCTTTTGTACTATGTATAGAGAGAATTCAACCAAACAAGAAAAGAGCATATTCCAAGACTAGCCTCTAAAATTTGACGTCCTCAGTTTATGTCCTTATTCAAGCCCGAATAGGGCCTTACCTACCTTTTCTATGGTATAATCCGATTTATATTTTATGCCTCTGACCATTACGCTGAGAGCTTCTTATTCAAAGTACTGAAGCAGAATAAGTAATAGTATAAACATACAGATTTTCCACTCCCTTACGGCTCAGAAATCCGCGGTATCTCGCCCCCATGTATGGTTGAGATTAGGTATTTAATGTGGTCGACTTTTTATAAAACTGGCATTGGAATTGGAATCTTGTACGTTGGACGGCAGGGTTGCTTTTTCAATGGACTACTTTGATGCAATTCGGCCAAATAAAATAATCTCAAGTATAAGTATAGCGCATCGCTGCCGCTGCTACTCAAAATCGTGGCCGAGCCGTTAGTGATGACGTTAGCGTTTGCGTAACGGTTCGTACGTTAGGTATGTCTAAATGTCAAGTTTTCTAAAAGTTCGTTTGAAAAGTTACGCAATTATCTTTCCAGTCCAATCACGTATGAGATGGTAGTAACCCGAATAAAATCTAATTTGTCACATCTTATGTAATACGTCTTAAACATTGACGTATAATAAAGTAAATAGACGCACAATGTCGAACAAAAATTTCAAGAAATGTGCCCCAATTTGACAACTCTAGCTATATTTCAGTTGATGCCAGTCGCGTTTACTTATAACCTGCGTTGAGATATATGCTTCATATAAAAGAGAACTTAGTGTTTTAAGCTGTAAGGGCCATTTAGCGAATTAGCATCAAACAGATTAAAAACTTTTTAGTTTATTGAGATTTTATCATAATGTGACTTGATTGCTCACGTCAAAACTAAATAGCGAATGAATGGAGTCGCATTATAAAATTATTTTAATAATATTGTATAAACAATACAGTCATTTGTAAATGATTGACGAAGTATGTTGCGGATTTTTGCTGTTTGGAAGTATTTTACATGTCACACTTTAATGAATAAAATCTATAATATTTTATTTATTTAAAGAGGAAGACGATAAACACAAATAAATAATGATTATTTATTTTTACAAGCAGGCAATACCTAAACAATTAACACGTTAATTTTTTTTTTTATAAATACATATACACAAAATATTGTTCGGTGGGCATTACGTATTATCAGTGCAGCTGTCAAACTCCTTAAAAATTCTACGCACGACTAGTGAAAAGGGAATAAGAGTATGTAGATCATTTTAGCGTGGTATATTTGACGTATCTAATTAGTCCCTTTGCGACATATAATAATGACTTACAATGTGAATATCAATTTATCTTTAAATAAAATAATATTTTTTTTTTGTTAAACATTTATTTTTACAAGATTTATATAAACTTGAAAAATAAACACACGACGAAGTCGTCACCACTCTTCGTCGTTGATGTCTCCTATCTCGTGCTATAAGCCTATAACTGCGGCCTACTTTGCACATCGCTAAGGATTTCTCGGGAATCTTAAATTGAATACCACAAATAACGTAACTGTACTACTCCAAAAAAAATCTAATAAGTAGGTACTGACTCCTTAGGTTTTTGTTCCGTGATAATCTGTCAATTGTACTAACGAAATTATTTATTCAAAACCATGAAATGCCAATGAGTTTACATGAAATTCTTTATGCTATCAATAGAACTTAGTTAAAGAAATATATCCAATCCTTTTTAATTTTTTTTCTATTGCTATATTTGCTATTAACGAATTTTTTCACAGATCATTTTTGTCATTTTTGACAACCGTCAAGTCTCACGGTCGAAACCAGACTAAACGCAAAAGAGCCGCAAGTGTCGATCGCGCGGTTCTTTTGGACGGACACTTTTTTCGGCTGATTGTGTATCTAGTTACTTATACTAAATCAATGGTCTTAAAATACTCAAAAAATCACGGAGTGATATTTATAGCAAAAAAAAAACATTATTTTACTTTTTTCTCCTTGTTAGTACTCGGAATCCCTAAGCCTATGATGCAGCGGTGTGCGATATTTGGTGAGACAATAACCCTGACAATAGTATAGACTTTTACAGAGAGGAATAGAAAAATATTTAGTTTGAATAAATGTTTTTGAATTTGAATTTGAGGGTATCACAGATAAGTGTCGATACGCACCAAAATGCGAAAGGGTTAGGCCTGTGTACCGAGTTCAAAAGTACAAACCTTTTGGTCCTATTTTGTCGTAAAATTATATCCCATGAAACGGCCGAAATCAGAATTCGTTCCCCCGTTATTTATTCCATAGATATGCAAATTCACCCCAAAGGCATGTATTTATTAAATCATTTTAGATAATTGCGTAATTTACGTCCAAAAGGGAATTTTCAAATTGAAATGATAAATTTAATGATATAAAAGCAATTTAATGTATCAATTCCGTGATGGCAGCAATTAATATCTACATTTGAACTTTGATATTGGTAGTATTACAATATTCCTCTGATATCAAAGTTTTGATTGAAATAATGTTTTTGTAAATGGGTTAGAGTTGTTCAGATACACCCACAATAATAGTTTCATTCGTTACAATTTAATCGTTTCAACACTCTAGACCTCTTTATTTTTGGCCTGGACGTCTTTCGGCTGATATGATGATGATGATGATCATAATAATATTAAGTTTGATTTAAACGTTTGTAACAGGTTATTATATACCTACGAATTGTTACTAGTGTATTTTGTTGATGAAATAAACTAAGTTAAGTTCGACAACTACGTTGAACTAAGACAACTTAGAGAAACTAACTGGAGCCACGTAATTCAAGAAATGCTTCCGTTTTCATCATCAGATCACCTTAATTATATCAAATGATTGGTATCAGTTCTATTACAGGCTCCCTTGCAAAGTTTTAAATCAATATGATTATAGGAACAGTGAAAATCGACTTGGAAAATTTGATTAGTTTAATACATAGTGAACTTAATATAAGTTTCTCTTAAACTTAAGAGTTATACTGTAGTGAAGTTAGTGTTTTGTACTGCAAAATGCTAATATTTTAATTATTTCGTGTAAATCGCACTCGCAGACAGCCAAGATACAGGCTCAGCCTAGTTGGTCGTCTGACAGATATAACGTTTATAATGTTAAGTGTATTTTTGGTAATTTTTTTTTTTTTTAATCCTCTTGTCGGTGGAGTATTTTCCATTTCTCTCTGTCGTACGCCAGCCCTTTGATTTGCTGATACGACACGAGCTGGTGAGCTTTCTCCTTTATTTGGTCCATATAACTGCGCCCCTGCCTCTCCTATCTTTCTTTCCATGATGGTTTTTTAGAAGTTGTCGTGCCGTATCAAATGACCAATCATTTTCCCCCTTCTAGAGCTGATGGTGTTCAAGATCGCTCTCTTCTCTTTTACCTTTCTTAACACATCCTCATTTGTTACTCCTTCAGTCCAGTTTATGCCTTCCATCGGTCTCCAACAGCACATTTCAAACGCTTCCAGGCTTTCTTGGTCCCTTTGTGTCATTGTCCACGTTTCGCTGCCACACCCCAAATGTACACTTTAATTGGGAACTTTTTGTTCATACATGACAAACTTGTTTGTTTAACGTTTGCGTAAACCCACGACTGTTCCAATCCTTGACCCTTGCAACTTAATGCATTCCAATAGAGGCGAATAATAGGAGTCAACTATTCAGACATTAAAGCGTCGGGACTTTTACCTTAGATTTGTAAACACTGAAACTACTCATCCACCGCATCACCGGCCCTAAATAGTTAATTATAAAAAAGGTTCGGCCCGAAATTAAACACGGCAGATTATACGAATCTCGGGGAGATAAACCTTCCGGGCATGCATAAATAAACCGATTATCGCGAACAATTAGCCTGGGTTTTGTATGTAAAGGGTCCACGTTACGTTTATGTATTCATCGATTTCTATACGCAGTACATGATTCAGATTCAGATGTTTTATTTCTCAATAGTATTCACACATTAGAATAAAAATACGGACACAATAATGAGATCGTCAATAACACAAGTGTACAGTAAATCTATAATTATTAGGGTCAGTATAATTCAAATAAATATATTTTCAGTATATTCATTGTCGTAGTACCAACTCCCATTTCAATCGGACGCTTTACGCTTGAAATCGTAGACGAATATATATACCTAGGACAGACTGTCCAGTTAGGTAGGTCCAACTTCAAGAAAGAGGTCAATCGTCGAATCCGACTCGGCTGGGCAGCATTCGGGAAGCTACGGCACATCTTTTCGTCCAATATTCCGCAGTGTCTCAAGACGAGAGTCTTTGACCAGTGTGCGTTGCCTGTGATGACGTATGGCACGGAAACGTGGTCGCTTACTATGGGCCTCATAAGAAGGCTCAAAGTCACCCAAAGGGCAATGGAGAGGGCTATGCTGGGAGTATCTGCGTGATCGCATCAGAAATGAGGCTATCAGCAGCAGAACCAATGTAACCGATACAGCCCTCCGAATCGCTAAACTTAAGTTGCGGTGGGCGCGGCTCATTGCACGTAGAACCGATGGCCATTTGGGCGGACAGGTTCTCGAGTGGCGACCACGTACCGGAAGGCGCAGCGTGGGTAGGCCCGGCACAAGTTGGACTGATGATCTGCTGAAGGTCGCTGGAGTGCGCTGGATGCGGGTGGCGCAGGACCGGTCATTGTGGCACTCTTTGGGGTAGGCCTATGTCCAGCAGTGGACGTCTTTCGGCTGATATGATGATGATGATGATGATATTCATTGTTGAAGTATTCCTTATTGCTGTATACCGTTTTACTGAGGAGCAGGATTTTCGCTTTGTGACGGAAAGTGTTGATGTTAGTCCGTACTTTAATAGCTTTAGGCAGCTTACTTTACAATTTTTGAGCCATTATCTTGGGACACTTTCTTGCCATATTTAGTCTACATTTATTTTGCCGTATATCATCCGGATGTCTTGTTGGACGTTTACTGACGTCTCCCACACGTACAAAATCACCAAGTTGTTTTCTTATAGACATTACGGTTTTTAAAATGTATGTTGACACTGACATGGGTAAATTCAGAGAGCTGGGTCTTTTTGAGCATTTCTAGAAAAGTGTGTACATATTTAGATTAGATGAGCTTTGCTATGGAGATACTTTGAATTACGGCGAAGGACAAGGGTTAAATGGGGAGTGAAAGATTGTCTATACAACACTACACCTCCATAGGTATGATATTAACTAACGAGTACGCGGACGAACGAAGAATAACGAGCTAGAGAAGACGATTAATAGCGGCCGCCGAAGTTTACGGCTGCTGGCGACTACAGGTAAGCCATAAATGCGTTGCTGATCCATGGACCGGCATCATCATCATATCAGCCGAAAGACGTCCACTGCTGGACATAGGCCTACCCCAAAGAGTGCCAGAGTAACGGTCTTGCGCCACCCGCATATAGCGGAATTCATGGCCCTCACCCTCAACACAGAATTTACATCACAAGAAATATTCATTCATAAAAACATTTGCAAATGAACCAGTAACAACTTAATATTTTCCGGCAACTTATTGTACATTGTAATCCAATAAACATGTTCTTTCCGTGTACACTTCCAATGGGCATTAGTCATTTTTAAACCCATACCATCCTACAATTGGGTATTTAAGTGACATGCATTTCCCAATGATATCGGCCTTTTTTATTCTTAATAAAGGACGGTCATTACCTACTAACATTAAGTAGCTTTTCAGAGCTATGCTCCTTCTATTATTTGCCTCAAACAACCCTTATATGGTTGCAGTAAGGTTCTTTTTGCTTATTTAAGACATGTCAAAGAAAAAGGCGCCCTTACCTTTGATTTCCGTTTGCATATAGCTATTTAGCATAACCGTGTAATTAGGGTGGTGGTGCCAATTATCAACACAATACTGCATTAAGTGACTTGGACGTTTTCAACCTAAATCCAATTCTGTGTAATGATGGGAGCATTTTTAATGGGATATACTACTATGTTTATATTGATGGATAAACAAATGATAGTGTATAAGAATATTGTAGAAGACAGAGTTGCGATCAAAGTGAACAAATTACTTATTCGCCAAGAGGGGGATCAAGTGGCGCCAAGTCACTCTCTGACCAACTTCTGAGGGGTAATCTCGTAACGGTTCGAACGCGCGTTAGGACAGCTTAACTGTCGACCGGCTGATATACTGTTCTGGCAGGTTGGCGGGTAATTTAATATAATCCATACTAATATTATAAATGGGAAAGTGTATGTGTTTGTGTGTTTGTTTGTTTGTTTGTTTGTTTGTTTGTCCGTCTTTCACGGCAAAACGGGGCGTCGAATTGACGTGATTTTTTAAGTGGAGATAGTTGAAGGGATGGAGAGTGACATAGGCTACTTTTTGTCTCTTTCTAACCTCCTACTTCCACAAAATGGGGGGTGGAAGTTTGTATGGAGCATTCCGAAATTTTCAAGGTAGAAAGCTAAAAATTGGTATGCGGACTATTTGTGACTAACAAAAAATCGTGCATCATTTTTTTTTTGGAAATCTGCACTCAACCCCTTAAAAGAGGGGGTGAAATTTTATATGGGGGTCCAGATATGTAGTCGATATGTAGAGCCGATATGTATAGTCGATATGTAGAGTCGATATGTAGAGTCGATATGTAGAGTCAATATGTAGAGTTGATATGTAGTCGATATGTAGAGTTGATATGTAGATTCGATATTTATAGTCGATATGTAAAGTCGATATGTAGAGTCGATATGTAGATTCGATATGTAGAGTCGACACCTATCTAAGTACACAGTGGACATCTATATAAATATGTAGAGTCGATATGTAGTCGATATGTAGAGTTGATATGTAGATTCGATATTTATAGTCGATATGTAGAGTCTATGTTCGATATGCAGAGTCTATGTAGAGTCGATCTAAATATATAAGAGACTGAAACTGAGATGCACCTTTTTTGTAGACGGTTAACATTACTCTTAGTACGCGGGCGAAGCCGCGGGCAAAAGCTAGTTATGTATAATGCTATGTACTAAGTGTCTAAGGTGTAGTGAAGGCATTGAAAGATTCTTCGCCACGAGTGTAGCCCATGGCAGCCTAGTTGGTTAAGAGCAATTGACGGAGGGTAGCGAGTCGCTCGTGCCGAACAATAAAAAAAACCGGCCAAGTGTGTGTCAAACCACGCAAAACCAAGGGTTCCGTGCCTATTAAAAAGGTCGTATAGTCACAGAAATCTTACGGCACTTACGCCCTTTTCTTTGAGGAAGGCAGTTTTTCATCAATATCTCGAAAAGTTTTGATCCGATCCTGTTCAAAACAATTTTCGGTGAATGAAATTAATAAGCCCTATGCCCGTTAATTTTTTCAAATTTTAAAATACACCGTTCAAAAATTAGAGGATGAGACAGAATTTTAGTGACTTTCGGGGCTATTATCTCCGACTCTATTCACTTAATCAACAAAATTGCTAAGAAACCTTATATTTATTTTGAAAGGCCTATCGATTGATGTGCCACACGTGGGCTCACAATGAAAAATGTTTTTTTGACTTTTAGTTTTATGTATTGCATGCACCCCTAAAACATTTTTTTTAGTCATTCGAATTACAAAACTATGTAGCGGCTAACAAAATACACCTAACCTCAAAATTTTATTCAAATACACTTTATAGTTTTCGAGTAAGATGCCTGTGACATACGGACAGACGGACAGACGGACATGACGAAACTGTAATTGTTCCGTTTGGGCTACGGAACCCTAAAACCACTGATCGAAATTAGAATTTTGCTAGCAGACGTCTCTGCTTAACATTTACTGAAAACAGGGTCCCAGCGACAAAACTATCGCTTGCTTCTCGCTGCTCGCCAGTATGGCAGGCAGATGCCTCAACTTTTCGTTGCTTTTTTAACGTGGCTTTCTTGAATTACAAGTTCAAAATCTTATGTTCATTTATTGTAGCTGTTGGTTTTCCAAATAATAAATAAATACATTTATAAGACTTCTCGTGACATCGTCATTTCATGTTACTCGCTTCTCCGCGTCGAATTCACATGTCAGAAACTCAGAACCAAGCACTTAGCATAACAATATCATATTAGAAACTAGCATGCGAATTATTGACGAAAATTTACCCCGGTTATCGACATTGTCGTGTATAAACGGCAACAGGCCGTGTTAATGTCTCACCGACACGATGCTGAGTCATGAAACAAAAATCTTTCGTGTCAAGCTACCCTCATCGTGAAATTGCTCTTATCTGAACAGGTTTTTCATTTAATTTTATGATTATACTTGTGTATTTGATAATGTTCTCAAGTTCAGAATAAATGGAGTTTCAAAGTTTTACCCACTTAGTTTTTTAGGGTTCCGTATCTCAAAAGGAAAAAAGAGAACCCTTATAGGATCACTCGTGCGTCTGTCTGTCCGTCTGTCACAGCCGATTTGCTCCGAAACTACTGGACCGATTGAGTTGAGATATGGTAAACATAATGTAAATTGGTGACCCAAAGATGGACGTGTAAAGTAAATTAATGAATTCTGAACAAGGGAGCTACTTTTGGGGGGTAAACTGGAAAATAAAAAAAAAAGTTTCGCAAACTGTATCGTGTGACATATCAAACGAAATGGGTTGTTGTAAGCATCTCAGTTTTTTTTAAATATAATTTTAGCAAAAACAGATTTGAAGTCATTTAGGAAAAAAGACGAAAATTTACCATTCCCCCCTCATCTCCGAAGCTTGAAATTCTGAAAAAAATATGGAAAATGGTTCCTTGTCTAAAAATTACAGGACAACCTATAAGAAGTTTGAGTATTTAAAGTAACGGGAAAATTCTCAATATTTTACGGAACCCTCACCACGCGAGTTGTATTCGCACTTGTCCGGTTTTTTTTTCTTTGATATGTACAATATTGAAACTTGTAAAATACTTGCCCTGTGCGTCAATGAGTGTTATAAAATCATTCAAGTACAATTAAAGTAAAGTAGCAAATCATGCAGAAATAATGTAATCATTCTTTAGAAAAAGATACGTAAAAGAGAAAGCGTTGACCCGAAAGTGTGGTAAAAAGGTTTTATACACACCAATTTGATTTTAATAAATCATATATTGTGCGATCGTTAGTGGAAGTGAGCGTGTGAAATACAACGAAATCGAATTGAAATGCCCAATGTTTGTCTTGATTCCCATGAACGACTTTTGTGTAGCGTTGAAAATTTCGGAAAAAAACAAATTATTTTTTCGGGAAATTATGTTTATTTTTTTCGGAATTTTAACGAAAACAACCAATAAGCGTAATGACACAACTGTGACAACTGAACTGAACTGACACCGATGTCAATGGCAAAGTAAGTCTATAATGATTTACCTATCCACCAGTATTAAGAAAAATAACCGATTAAAACCTGTTTAATTCGTTTTTTTCGTTTTTTTTTCAGAAAAATTGAAGCGGAAAATTCATGGTTTTTTCCGTAAAAATCCGAAAAAACGAGAGTTTGGAAAGAAACGGGATTTTCTCCGAAAAATTTCAACGCTACTCTTGTACAGGATTATTGAAAGCTCATGACACGGTTGGACATTGCCCTTTTGCTATATGTATGCGCTAGTATCGTTTTTTTTATTAAGTACTAAAAATATCACTGAACTGATTCATATTATACATATTCAGAATTAAAAAAAAACCTGAGTATTAGTGAAATAAACAACTTAAAACTGATGAAATGTTTTCGTTTCATATAACCATAACTTAGAGAGGAAATGTGTCCTGGTAAATACCTACTTATAAATATATGCATTACGTAGGTAATAATCGTCTATAATATTTCTCGCGAAGCGCAGAGCGGCCTCTAAGTGCCGTGATAAAAACAAGTTTATAACGTCATTATTCCATTACGGTACGTTCAACTCTACTACCCTCTTTTGACATTTCCGTAATTTTTACGCGAGTGCAGTTTCGAATTTAGAACACTATTCAAAATGGCAGCCTGTCTTTTATTGGTAAAAATCTTTAACTTTTAATAAAAGTCACGTCATTGATCTTAATTTATTCTCTATATTTTTGTCATAATAATATATTATGATTTAAACTTATGTAGCGGCTAACAAAATACACCTATCCTCAAAATTTTATTCAAATACACCTTATAGTTTTCGAGTAAAATGCCTGTGACATACAGACATACGGACAGACGGACAGACGGACATGACGAAACTATAAGGGTTCCGTTTTTGCCATTTTGGCTACGGAACCCTAAAAAGGGCATGGATTGAACTCTAATAATAACATGCAGCAATCTGAGCATGTCTAAATCGGTTTGATTTTTCATTCCACCCATTTATCTAAAGCACCAAGAGTCATGAACTCATTCAGGCTGACCTCCACGCACGTAAGAACTTACCATTTTTCATTCCAGGCGAAATAAATGTAGAAACTAGCTTGCATATATTCCTACATTGCCACATACACGACAAACTTACCAAAACAGTTGACACCGTCCATACGAACACACGATGCATATGAATTTTGGATAGGAGCAGTTGTTCCTTGTATTTTTTCCTGTTGCTCGCATAACTTTGCTACGCTACTACTGACAAATGCGTTGAATAAATCAAAATGGCTGCCCGCAAAACTGTTTCACGCAACATAAAATTGCTTTTTCATATTGTTATCGCGTATTTTCTTAATAGCGAGGCCTTATAAAGACCCCATTATCTTTTATAGACGTAGATTATTATCTTAAAAGTTGGTGGGGGTATAATGGAGAAGTTTACTTTAACGGTTGATTGTATATACTCGTATCCTGAATGGAGATTAGAACGGGTTGAATTGCCAGTATATTTCAGACATATGTGGCAAACCAGACAAATACAATTATCAAGCCGTTAATTAGTCCTATTTCAACCAGTATATGTCTTATCTCAGATTTAACATACTTACGAACAAAACTCGAGGCCATGTTATACTAGAGACGACAAGTAAGATGAGTCAAGACTAAAGGATAATCACAATTAAGTATAAAATTTTGAGACTTCAATAAACCAGTTGACAGTAGAAAGAGTAGATATCTGTTTAGATACCAACAATATAAATTTAAAATCCTTTTCATAGCAATAAATTATGTAGCACATTTCTTTCCTACAATCACAAACGATACTGTAGTATCGATAACATTTTTGGAGTTGAAAACATCCATAGCCTGAGAAAAATGAAGATAAAGTTATTTCTAACGTTATTTTCAAATATCCGAGTAATAAAAACGTTATTTAAGAAAATACTTGTCATTCTTTATGAGATGACCCTATGTTATCCAAATCGAAAGGATGTAGTTATACATGGATGATTTCAACTCCAAAAATGGAGTTGAAAATATCTAGAGCCTGATAAAAATTAAGATAAAGTTATTTCTAATATTATATTCAAATATCTAAGTTCCGTAAAACCACACAACTATAGTCCAGGTCACCCAACTATGGTCCAAATTAATTCTCATATTACTTGCTCAGGTGGGACTGTTTTCATGGGTGAACTTGAAGACAGGCAATATAATAACACGAATTTAAATAAAAACCTATAAAATCACAAATACAAAATCGGTATTGATAGAAACGAATGAGTTTACTTTTGGACCATAGTGGGGGTAGTGGACTATAGTTGTGTGCTTTTACGGTTATAAAAACGTTGTTGAAAAGACTTGTCATTCTTTATGAGACAACCCTATGTTATCCTAATCGAAAGGGTGTAATAATACATATTTTTAGAGCTTAGGCTTTTCATCGAAACGGGCTAGATATATCATGAAATTTTCTAGACGTTGTCCGCCGAGAAATTATGTACCAACTTATCATAATTTATAAAAATCTTTCTTGTTAAATTTCATAGATAACATATTACTTTCGCTTTCGTTGAAAGATTGACAAGATTGCTAGTACTCAGGCTTGATTTGGCTAATCAATTTTGAATCTTTTTGGATTTAAAAGAATTTCGCGTTCTCGTTCTGATGTTAGTTCAGTGCACGATGAAGTTGAGTGTGAGAAACATATTGAAAACAAATGGCAATGCAAAATGTATGTCTCCAATTGATTCTTAGGTCGAACGCGTACTATCATATAGAATATATGAGATGTAGTTTTTCAATTCGGTATAGTGAATGCTGGCTAGAGGTCACAGGACAGGTACGAATCCGATGATAAATTACATTTTGATGTAATGCTAAGGGAATTGTGATTTTTGTTAACATCCATTCACTCAAACTAATTTTGTGGAAGAAATATGAATAATAGTACGTATTCATTTTATTCTAAAAATTTTGGGTAATCGTAGATTAATAATATAAGATTATCTCATTCAATCTTAAGGCAAGTAGATATAAAAAAATGTTGGTTTGGCTTGTTTGCCACCATCATTGTATTATAAAAACCGGACAAGTGCGAGTTCAACTCGCGTGGTGAGGGTTCCGTATATAATCTAAATTTCATAAGTGTTTTTGAATACTCAAACTTCTTATAGGTTTTCCTGTAATCTTTAGGCAAGGAACTATTTTCCATATTTTTTTCAAAATTTTAATCCTAGTAGTTTCGGAGCTAAGGGGGGGGGGGATGGTAAATTTTTACCGTATTCCTAAATTACATCAAATCTGTTTTTGCTAAAATTATAAAAAAAAAAATATCTGACATGCTTACAACAACCCCTTTCATTTGATATGTCATACAATACAGTTTGCGAAACATTTTTTTTTAATTTTCCAGTTTACCCCCCAAAAGTTGCCCCCTTGTTCAGAATTCATTAATTTACTTTACGCGTCCATCTTTGGGTCACCAATTTACATGTGTGTACCAAATTTGAACCGAGTGATCCTATAAGGGTTCCGTTTTTTCCTTTTGGAGGTATCGGAACCCTAAAAAGGGAGGCGCTCAGTTCACCCTTCAATGTAATCACTCATCCATAGACTGACCGCGGTTAACGTTGCTTAATCTCGGGGCCGCACCGCCTGGTCATGGGTGCTGCTGAGCTTTTCATGGCTTTAGCCTTTTTTTTAGATAGATACATCGATTATTAGCGGCTATGGCAGACACTAGGACAGACACCGCGAGGGGATTCCATTAGTGTTCTGTTTTTGCCAATTTCAAATAACATTATAAATTATAAAACCGTAGGAAATTATTACCTACATAAACAATTACCTTACTTTTATATAAACCCAACGTTCCCAGTACAAAATTACTCATAACGCTGGCGTCATTATCACGTTGGTTAACTTTGCACCACAGACGATTTATCCTCCTCCCTATTCAAATAGTACCCGTAGAATATTAAATATGATACAAGCATTAGGTACTTCTTGATACATAATAACCGTTTTTGCAAGTGGCTAAATAGATCAGCTGTATTGTATTTAGTTAACCTTTAGCTCACCATGTGGTCTTAGAGTAACACTAACACCAAGTTGACGTCCACAAGACGTGCATTTTTTTGTACATAAACATCCTCCTTACGTCATCAGTTAAAGATTAAGACAGAAACATCTAAGAGAAATTTCCCCGGGCGATTAAGAGTAGGTATCTCAACTTCCACTCGATGCCGAACATTTCCAAGTGTAGGTTAAAACTAAACCGCAAGTGTTCGCTTTAGCTACAGGAAGGCATCCATCAAGTAAGGTTTAGGGTTATGTTTTTGCAAAGATATTGTGTTTTGCCTTCGGCGCTTATAAGATGTTGCGAAGTATGGAGACAGGAGCTACGAAATGTTCTCAATTCGGTACTTTCCAGGAGCCGTAGCATGGTTGGCCTTGTCACGCGATAGGTGATAGGATAGAGCGTGCGTCACTGGCTGACACCGTTCGATAGAACGAGACGACGCTCTTATCTTGTCACTTGTCGCGTGATAAGGCCAACCATGCTACGGCTCCTGGTAACAAAATATAACTCTATAAATGAAGTCCGTCAGATAGATTTTCAAAAAATATTGGACACGTATTTTTTTTTGTTTGCTAATGAAACAAAAAATTATGAAGATTTTAAATATATCGATATTAAATATTTATTAAAAGTGAATACAAGATTACAATTAACATTAACTAAGATAAATTAAAACTAAGTTATATTATAATATATTAATATAAAATAATATATTTAAGGTCCGCGTGATGTCACATTATGCTAAAAAGTGTACCATAATGTGACGTTACGCAGAACTTTCACGGGCTATATCTTCATTATTTTTTGTTTAATTGACAAAATAATCTGACTGATGGACTAAATAGTTTTTTTTAGGAAAGTAGCCAATTGGAGGTATCTTCGAAAAATAATAGTTGTTGACTGATAGTAAAATCAGCACCTTTTTTAACATCACGTTCAAGACGTTTGTAGGAAAATAGGAACCAGTGACGTCTAGGTAAATTTTATTTAGTCGAACAGCTTTAATGTATATATTTTTGATTCATATGTGCTGAGCGTGATGTAGTAGTATGTAGTACACACGATTTCTTCGGCCACGCTCTGTGAGTCACATAAGAGCACTTTCATTTGTGGTTCTCAAGTATGGTTGGGATTTCCCAACCATACTTGAAGAGGCAAAACGCTACACAGATAACTACAAGGATCGACTAGCATCTCATCCAAACCCGTTATCACGGATGCTTCTTAAGCCAAACCTAATAAAGAGACTCAAGAGAGCCAATGTGCTGACTAGGGGAAGCTAGGGCAATGGCCCTACCTTGCCAATCGCCAACCTCTGTCAACTCATCTGCTCATAGTCGTCGTGACTGAACGCAGATTAAAAAAGGAAGAAAAATAAATTGTGGTTCTCATATAACTCATGAATCACTCACGAGCACATTTATTTGTGACTCCAATGCGACTCATGAACGTGGCACTTAAAACTTCAGCCACACCGTGTGAGGCACACAAGAGAACATTTATTTGTGCCTCCTATGTGATTCATGAACGTGGTACATAAAATTATTTCAACCACGTCCTGTGAGGCACATAAGAGCACATTTTTGTGACTCCGGTTACCGTATTTATAAGGTAAATAATAAATTGTTTGGCTTTCCTATCTAAGACATCGTCAGATTTAGGTCCGTGTCTCTTAAGTGGACATTGCCAAAGTTAAGGGCCTTAAAGCCTAATTTTTAGTTGCACTCTGAATCCGCATAAACGGCTTTGCCTCTTCTATAACTCTATGCGATAAAAATATATTATATAACATAAGCCCTTAAAATATTGAACACAGAAAAGACGAATTTGGTTTTTTTTTGACTGACAATGACCCATTCACTATTAGGAAAGTAAATCAACGTTTCTTCCGGGAACTATTTATCTGCTATTTAAATAAAGTGACATTTATTTCAGAAGTTCTTGAGTTTTTGGGAATGACAATAATATTGTTTGATAAATAATATGACTGCAGATAAAATACAGAAGCTAATCCTTTTATTGAAAATAAAGATTGACTTAATTGGGAATAACCTTCCTTAGCACCAGAAAAAAGTTTCTGATGTATCAGCTGCGTCAATTATTTTTGAAAAATATAAACAATTCCTCGCTTACGTTTTGGGTTTAGGACGGCGAATAAGAAACTTTCCTTGATCTGTCTCATATTACAAAAAAATATCTTAAATATCCGTGGTAAACTGACATTGGCAATGATATTGACAGCTGCAGCTGCTATATTTATCATTGCCAGGGTCAGATATTTAAAATATTTTTTTAATATGAGACAGCTCAAGTAAAGTGTCTTATTCGCCGTCCTAAACCCATGAAACTGTTTATATTTTTCAAAAAAAAAATGATTCAGCTGAAAAGTCTTAATTTTTTTCTGGTACTAAGGAAGGTTATTCCTATCACCAGAAAAATAATCAGCCATTTCCAAAATTTTCATCCATTCCCCATTAGTCAATCATTATTTTCAATAAAAGGAAGATTAATCTGGCACTAACATTTCGCATTCCAATTGAATGTCAGTGCCATATTAACCTTTTGTTTGTCATTGTCTATTTTGATTTTTAAATAAATTTTATAATACTGCTACCTCCATTTGTTAGTATTCCACGCGTCCCGTATATGATTTTGAGATGTAACCGTTTGAATTTCCGAACCCTTCGTCGAGGTTAAACAACCAGGCTAATGTTACAAAGGGCACCTGCCTATACTCGTATATAGCCACATACCGCTTTACGTGGTTGATGCGAGCTACTCGTATGTTTTTAGTGTTTTCGGCTTCTTCTTTTTTCACCAAGGCGGTGAAAAATATGAGTACGATAGTGTGTGTGTGGACTAGGCCGATTATTTCTCAAAAGAAGATATTGTAAACTTCACTTAGATAACAAATAATTTATTTACAAACAAAATGCATGCATTGTTATGTAAATGCAAAATATATATATGTATGTATCAAAGTCAAAGTCAAAGTAATTTATTCTTCAATTTAGGCATATTACATGCACCTATGAATGTCGATAAACTACCACCGGTTCGGAAAGTAAACCTCTGCCTCGAGAAGAACCGGCGTAAAAAACTCGGCGAGGTGTCATTTTTTCAAAACAGTATACAATATATAATTTCAGTATCAGAGTATTATAAAATTTTAAAATCACATTGCTACAGTAGAAAGCCTATTTATTTTACGACAAATTTCTAGTGCAGGATTTTATCGCTGCTAAATATGCTGCAAATCCATGATGTAGTCGTTTATCTTATAATATGCTTTTGAAATAAGTGTCCGTTTTACGACAGATTTGAATTTAGAGTCATATTATAATGACTTACGTAAATAAAGGTAGTAGGTAAATTTTACTTTAAAATCTGGCCTAGTAAAATAGAGCGTGAAAACCATTTCTTTTTTAGCAATATGTCGCGGTCTCACGCTGAGCTCAATTAAATTGAACGGATTTTTTTATCTCAACTCGACTACCACGTGAAAATTATTAAAAAAATGTAATTTTCTGTCCATGGAAGACTGGCATTACGGTACTCACTTGGTAGCCACAGAGACCATTTCAAAGACGATTTTATATACTTTAAATATTCTTATGTATTAGCTTATTTTAAAACGCGACGGCCCAATGTAGAAAACAAGTAACTCACTTTTGGCAAATTTTACAGAAGAGCGAAAAAACGTAATTTAAATTTTTCGTCACCTAATAAACCCAAATAGCATTAAAAAACAATGGCATTTGGTAGTGTAAAACTAGAACTTTGCTATAATTTTATTTTTATTATCAGTTTAATCAGAATTGGGGAAAAATGTTTTCTGCGTAGAACGGACGTCGAATTTTTAAAGAAATCCCTATGTAAAAACAAGTATATATCAACTTACTTGTTTTCTACGTGAGGATTTTTTTTAAATGTATTGGGATTAGCAAAAGTAACTTCAATATTATTTGCCCTAAGATTATTTTCTGTTAGGATAACGTTCGTTAAACTTTAAAATGTTCCAAAAGTGTTGTATAAATCTTCATTAAATAACGATTCTTTGGTCTGTGACAGTTTGGATTGTCCTTAAGCTTTCTCTTGGGACGCATAGATTCTTAAACCTTTTTATTAAACTAGTAATAAAGACATTGCTGAGAAATTGTTTTACCTAATTTACAAGGGGTTTTATTACAATTTGTGAAGTTATGGAGGTAGTAAATCTATTAATTGAGAGAAAGAGCAAAATCATCTACGCTAGAAAAAAGGTTTAACTCACAGTTCTTATTAGAAAATCAAGTTCAATAAATTTTGAAAATAATATACTTTTTCACATTTCACGCTCGTAAAGTTGATTCTGCATAAAATAAGCTAATTTCATTAAGCATCTTTAGGACAGTTGAATTGGGATAAAAATATTTCGGACCTTATTCAAAACATTCTTCAAGGAACGTTTTATTGATACGATACTTTTTGCAAACTTATAAAAAAATGTACTAAGAAATCGTAATAAAGTTTTGCAAATATAGAAGTCTGTATTTTTTCCCGCTTCACCTTCTCTGCTCAGCAGCAGGCGTTCGGTAAAAATCGCAACTTACTTACAACATCTGCTATAATAATAAATCAATTACTTCCCGATCAATACGTACATTAATATTAATGGAGTGATCAACGAATATGTATACGTATGTATTACCGGCAAGGCAAGAAAATAATACAACAATACACAATACTGATACGAGTACATAAATATTGATATCCGATCAATGAAATTGATATCCTACTATTCCAATAATTACAAAGGATATAACATAAACAAAGCACAAATGAACACGATAAATAAAAAACTTATAAACTAACTTAAACTATGTGAACCTAAACTATATGTACATATTTCACCCAAATCGCTGCCACCAGGCAAAGTGCCCATAAGACTGGCTGCGTTGCCCCGCTGAATGGCAAATCCTACTATGGGTGGACTGCACCAAACCGTCTGTAATTGTAAGCAGTGTTTGTTATGATCTGATTGTATGGAAAGTTTGACAATTTCCTATGGAATGACAGCTGCGCCATATTTAATGTTGATCGGTCAACATTAAATATGGCGTTGGTGTCACCCGCCCTAAACCGTCTTTGAAATGTAAGTACCTACTGACACTGTAAATTATAGTCTACTTAATTCAAAAAGGCTTCTGTTTCGGAGTAACAACGGTCAACGCACTCACAAAATGTTGGTCCACGAATGCGTTTGCGAAGCCAACAAAAGATTTCACTCGTTCGTGAAACGAATGTTCTCGTTGAGTACCGTCCTGTCTGCAAGTCCAGATGGTCAACCTGACACTTTAATTTCGCATTGCAATTTGACATCATTGTGTAGCATGCATAAAGGTTCGTTTTCATTGGTCACGCGGGTGATCACCTCAGACGCGATAACGACTAATGAATGAGAGTCATACGTCGATAGCACAATCGTGCTACCACTTGCCAACCAGTGAAATGAATCGGTAAATTGAAAGCGTTCGAGGGCGTACTTTGGATGGTACAGGGTATGTATGAACATACATCCAAGAAATCACCCGCCCACGCTGACCTGTACTGACCATATGGGCGCTACGGCATGCGTTTTAAGGTGCTAATACACTTGAGCATTCGCTCATAATGAGCATTCTATCTAATATTACATTACAGGGAAAAGGTAAAAATAAACAGGAGCATTTTAACGAGCATTCTACTCGTAGCAAGCGTTCCTATCGAGCATACTAGCGAAACGACAATACATTTGCTTCGAGCTTTTCACCTAGCCAAGCAATTTTATTATTGTTCCGTCGCCGTCTCTCTCCGGCCACCATGTTTGGATCTATGCTTGGCTCTGTCTTGTTCAGTTCGACAAATTTACAAACGGTGAATGCTTGATGTTATGTTTTATGTGAATGCTCAAATCTGTCAGCCCTACCTATAGAAATCTCCCGCGTCCCGCACGCGGGTGCTATCGACCATTGAAAACGGTTTCCCAAATGCGGATCCTAAGGCATGCGCGTTGGAAATCTCCCGCACTCCGAATGCAAAAATGTAAATGGGCCTTTATTCCCGCACGTTACCTCGGTGCACATGGAATTGAGCACACGATGTACAGTCAAGAGCAAAAGTAAGTTATCACTTTTGTACCTTATTCCATTGCGATAAGGTGAAAAAAATGATAACCTACTTTTGCTGTTGACTGTACCATCATAACGTGTATAGATTAATACTTTAGAGTTTAGAGATAGGCACGCTCGCTAGTTATTTCGTGGTCTGTTTATTTCTAGCAAGTGACAATACATAGGAACGTAAACATACAGTTTCTAAGTATATTAAAATTGTGGGAGGCATGTCGTAATAATGATTACATATGGCCAGTAGACACATATGTACCCTCCAATAGGCACATGCATCTTCTTAAGGCGGTATTCCACCAGTGTGCGGCACTGTGCGGCACAAGCATTTTTAGGGTTCCGTACCCAACGGGTGAAAACGGGACCCAATTACTAAGACTTCGCTGTCCGTCCGTCCGTCCGTCCGTCCGTCCGTCCGTCTGTCCGTCCGTCTGTCTGTCACCAGGCTGTATCTCAAGAACCGTGATAGCTAGAGAGTTGACATTTTCACAGATTATGTATTTCTGTTACCGCTATAACAACAAATAGGTACTAAAAAACCGGCCAAGCGCGAGTCGGACCGGGGCTCCCATACAAGAGACATAATTTTTTTGCCGTTTTTATAGATAATGGTACGGAACCTTTCGTGCGTGAGTCCGACTCGCACTTGTCCGGTTTTTTTGTACTAAATATGCTTGTGCCGCACAGTGCCGCACACTGGAATACCGCTTTTATATATGAAAAGGTACCAGTATACGCTCTATTCCCCAAGTGGATGCGGATTGGAGGCTTCAACAGCATGAAACATATTGGTATCATATTGGAATGCGAATCGTAACTTCCAGAACGGTCCTTAGCTTTATTTTACTTATCTTAGCTGAAAAAAACTTGAACTTTTTTTTCAACGCTTCGCACAACAATGCTTTAGTTTAGTTTGACCTTTAGGTCAAAACCGTGTATAACCTTTACAGTTGACATTTTACGAGCCCTTCTAACTTTGTTATTACTCGAAATATTGTCCGATAAATCAATTTTATGACAAGCTCCAGAAATATTCATATAAGTGTCAGTGTCCTTAAGTCCAAGTGTTTCATTGTTGTGTATTTTACGTAAGTAAATACGTTATTTGTAGAAATATAATTTTTATTACAAGCCTTTAGCAGACAGTAGTACTTACTCTTTTTGGGGTTCCGTTCAAAAGGAAAAAGTAGTCATTATCGCTTTGTTGTCTGTCTGTCTGGTCATCTGTCAAGACACTTTTTCTTAGGAGCGCGTATTTCCATTGAAACCAAATACTCAAATCAGCATTGTACCTTACAGATGTTAAAAATTAAACCTCTAAGTTAACGCAATCAATATTGTATGCATTATATACTCGTAAGTATGTATATTCATGAAATTAATTGATTTGTGTTTTCATTCGAGTCTCAGTATTTAAGATCCTGCACCACTAAAGTTTCTGTTTAGCCCAATGGCATAATGCCTGATGGCATTAAGTCCGCCAATTGTACTTTTATTTGTATATTTGTGCAATAAAGTTTAAATAAATAAATCATAATATATAGAATAGAACAGAAAAAACTTTATTTCTCAAAAAACAGTAAGTACATTTTTACATTTACACTTTAGAAAGATATTATATTAAGACTAAGATTAGATGTATGTAGAGCTTACATTTAAACGAATAAAATTGCCAACTAGGTACGAAAAGAAATAATAATTAGGTATAACCATAATTTGTTGATGAAGTAAATATATCTTGAAGATATTTTGAATGAATTCAAGGAAGCGTTTTTGATGGGGTTTGTATGTTATTCCAGCAGCCACATTTAGCCGGATATTTCAACACTCAAAACTGTTGGGTACTTTCCATTGACCTAGAATCACAAGTAAAGAGGAAAGTCTGAAAACCGTAAATGTTTAATTTCACCAATAAAATAGGACCCCTAATACATGGATTGGTGGGTCCAAATTTCAAAGTGAGGCGACTGTATCTTAGGGAATATTGTATTGAAAATCTGTTTGAGCCTGTTCTGATAAAGCCCTTTATTAGAACAGGCTAAAACAGATTTTCAATTATTTTATCTATTTATGGTTTTTAATGAAATACCGAAAGCTTTTATCAACTCGGCGAGTATCTGTGCAAAGTAATAAAAGCAACAACAGTAAAGTTAATTTGCGTAGGAGAGTATTTTTAGCCGAAGAGTAGTGAGACAGATCCAAAATGAATAGATTAGACACGGTTGAGAAAATTATGTTACGAAACAAAAGCCTATTCAGCAGCAGTTGGTAAATCAAAATATTGTCTTTGGAATAAGCAGTAATTTAGTGCAATCTTGACCCTATTTAAAACAAAATAGTCTCGAAGATTTCTGTCTGTTGTGTGTTTCGGTAACATTAGTAAAAAGTACTTTAAAAAGGAACTCGGTTTCCTTAATTTATCATAAGACATCGTTCGCAGCAAGAAAAAAGTAGTCATCCCTTTTTTAATGCTGTTTCTCATGTTTCACGGATGGCTGGGTGACCAAGTCCAAGACCAAGAAAGCATAGTCACATACTAAAAAGTTGAAATACATATTTATTTAATTAGCTTCTAAATTACCCATCCTGTTCCTAATATGGTAGAGTGGCTTAGAATCTGAAAAAGTGGCGTGCTCTAGATTCAGAAGCCAAGATTTTTAGGTCACTGCGCCAAGATAGTTTCTGATGTCTAGTCATGTTTTATCTTAATTCAAAATTCACAATTTTTATACAAACCAAAATTACGCTTTTGTGTTCTTATTTTTATATCCAAGGATAGGAAGGCAAGGCATATATTATTTGCCTTTTGTGTACTAGTTACCCAATTGCTACCCATGAATGTCAAGTCCTTTATCGTTCATTTTGCGGCATCTGGTCTTTTTATATCCATCGTAGCAGCAACAAATATAGCACATCCCTTTGACGGGATCAGAGCTCTCCGTTTGTCATTGAAACTGTTTCCATTTGTATATTCGTTCCCGCTGGGTTATTCTGAATCAAGTGGCCACAGACGGATTTTCTAGGTTGCTACTGAAGTGCAGTAAAAAAAAAAATAAGAGTAAAACACATACACTGTATGTACGACGTAACGTCATATCATAATTTATTTATTTATTTAAGGATTGCCAACGGACTTCACAATGTTACATTTTATGCAAAAAACAAGCACTAATATAAAGTCTAATTGTAACCCTAATAATAGGCAACCACAGCATGCGTTACAATTTTACCATTGATGCACTATAATTATCTAAGCTTAAAGATAAACTGAATCACATCAGTCGGACTATGATTCAAGGTTCAACAACAAATCCCTGATTTTGCATTTGAAGCAATAGCTTCAAATAATAATGGGAGTCACAAAACATATCAATATTTTCCTGTTCTGTAACGAGATAATGCTGCATGTGTCTCTAAAAAATCTCAAATCAAACTTGGGATTCGCATACGTTGACGCTTATGAAGCCAAAGTGTGTTGCAAACCTCTTTTGAGGAATCTTTACATTACTTTATACATATGCTATAAAATAACACTTTGACTCGTTAAATACATTTTTTGATTGTGATTAATCTGATTCAGCTGACACTGATGACGTTATACCTTTATTAATTGATTGATTATTATATATTTAAACTGTAGTATGCTTATACCTATTATAATTAAAACTGGATTGCGTATCAAGGTTTAGTAAATATTTTTATAGATTTTATAAAATTTGTTATTTATAATATGGTGTTGCTATTGTAATTTGTAATGTAATAATAATTAAAGTAAATTCAGAGAATAATAGTTAATTTATTAATACGTAGGTATTTTTCAGAATGATGGATTAGAACTAAAATATAACCATTAAGGAGTAAATTAAACAAGGGCCTGAACCTTGTCTTTCAGGCAGTCTATATCTTGAAACACACTTGGAGCACATTGCACGTAGAACCGATGGCCATTAGGGCGGAAAGGTTCCCGAGTGGCGACCACGTACCGGAAGGCGCGGCGTGGGTAGGCCCCCCATAAGGTGGACTGATGACCTGGTAAAGGTCGCAGGAGTCCGACCGATCAATTTGGCACTCTCTAGGGGAGGCCTATGTCCAGCAGTGGACGTCTTTAGGCTGATATGATGATGATGATGATGATATCTTAAAAGAAAAAGAAAGAAAGAAGGAAAACATTTATTCGTGACAACAACGCAATAACAAACTATCTACTACTACTATTTTGTGTACTTGTGGTTAAGCGGTGCTTACTTACCGATATCAACTTATTGTAACGTAAATTAAGTTCTCATAAGTGAAATGTATAATTTTTTAGATGAAATAAAGTATCGTATCCTGTTATAAACCACCAAAATACCTAGATCTTTTTTTTCTTTATGATGCCATTCGTACCCGGTTTTAGAGAGGATCAAACTTCTGTGTAGGACCAATTATAATTAGAACACAATAAAAGGCAAAAATCACAATCAGTTGAAGCAAAAACAGCTTATACTAATTGACACTAGGCATACGTCACACAGCGCTATCCGTATAATATCGTCGTGGTCTGAAGTACTGCATTTATTTATACAGTTGTTCTAATTTTTTTTTATAAAAACATAACTATCCTTATAAATGTCTTCTTTTCTTTCTTTTTTTTTCTTTATTTTATTATAATCTTCTCTTTGATAGTTTTTTTGAAGTCGCAATAAATAAAATATTTGCGGACAATCTTACACAAATCGACCTAGTCCCAAACTAAGCAAAGCTTGTAGGGATACTCATCTAGTGTTATTCCCGGTTGTGTCCTAATGGCGCCCGGGGTCCACTTTGACACCTAATAGGTACCAATATTTTCGCGTTTCAAAATTCTGTCCCTTGAAATCGCATGACGTTAAACGCACGATTTTTCTAATCTTATAGGTATATGGTATAATTATAGCTATGGTTTACAACCAAGTTATAACTTTTAACATAAGTAAATTACCCTAAGAGTATACATAACTGGAGTAGCCTTTCAGTAACTTACCCCTCTGTAAAAAACCTTGCACAATGTGCACAAAGTTATACAAAGACAATTTCACAATCGATCACAAAATCGCCTCTTAAGAGAACACTGATCATAAAAATGCCCGCATGTTGCTGTAAGCACTTGATATTATAAACGTTCAACCACTTCAAGCTTTTAATATATAATTGAGTTTCAATGTCCTATTAAGATGCTCCCCCTCGCCCCCGCAAAATTCAGCAGACTTTTTTGTACGCAAATACGACATACAGCTACTCCAGTTATGTATGCTCTAAGAAATTACACAATCTCCTAAAATTCACAAGCACTGAAACATCCTTTAAACACTCGCCTAAATTCAAAACACCCCACCGTTCGAATTTTAAAACGTGATCGCCTAAAAAGTAATTGGCTCGCACATCGGCCGTCTTTTTTTCCGTAGACCGATCAACGTTAAAGATATGTTTATAATTTGCACCTTATTCCTTTGTATTAAGGCGGAAAGTGTATACATATTTTTGACATAGACGGTACTAATAAATAAAGGCAATGGCGATGGGAGTGCTATCACATGCACCTGTCGATTTTTCAACGCGGAACCGTCTCGTTAGCGTGGAGATGGCTTCTTTTTTGCTAGTCGCGAACAGCTTTAACATTCAACCGTTTGAAAAAGTGACTGTTTGGGATAGTGAACTAAAAATACTGTGATAGGTGTGAGTTGTGAGTGACTGGAGGATTCGAGGTCCATTTCGTTCACTGTTGCGCATCAAAATATGATATAAGTAGACCAGGCTCTCAGGGGTTTTCCGTTTGCAAAAAATGCGGACCGCATTCTGACTTCTGATATAGGTATATAGTATATAATAGATCCCAGACATCCAATCGACAGATGTTACCAACCAGTTTTATGTTCCCGCTTCTCCCTTCATAGTACAGCTATAGAAAACTTTAATTTTGATAAAAAAATTACGAATATCCTAAAAAAAATTGCTTACACACGCAAGAAATAGAACAAGAAGCATAACAGAGAGATTTCAAGAGACATTTTTTAGTTAGATTTTGTTAAAAATTTTTGCAATCATTCACACGAGGATATACGCGTAGCGAGACTAGAGCAGTGCAATGACAAAGGAACGTGCGCGCGCGCGGCAACATGGCATTTATAAAGTCGAAGGTCTCAGGTAGACAAATCACAAAACACTTCGCTGTCCGCAATTTTTGCAAACGAACATCTCATTGGAGCCTGCTCTAATATGCGATATACATACTTCGCACCAAACTTTGCAAAAGAGTAGGGGCACCCAAAACTTCCCGCGTTTTCTTCGGTTTTTGTAGCTTGTACTTTTAAACAGATTTTAACTCATTCGCCGCCACGCTACGCTCGTAGCGCTACGCTGTAGTCCGTAGCAGCTTAAGCTCTATGGAGTTAAAAGCGCCCGTAGCACGCTGACGCATGTTTGTCATGATCTGAATGGGATAACATCTTCTAGCCATGTTTCCTTCTAAACTGCGTTGTAAGTAATACGGTTACACCTTTTTGTAGTCAACTTTACACAAAAGGAACATGTCCAGTCACTTTTTTTTAAATGAGGTTTTACGTCACTTTAGTTCATCGCGAGCTTATTTAGAGATAAAACCTCATTCGTAGTCTATTCAATCTTAATCTATGTTGTACTTTTTAATTATACTGTACCTAAATTGTTATTCATTTGTAAATTTCTGTATTATCTAAATAAAATAAATCGATAAAATAAAAGAAGTGACTCGACATAATTATTTCTTCCACATTGTATTTCAAATATGTCACGTCACATACAGGGTGAAACAATAGTACATTGTTGTAGAGGCTAGAAAGTAAGCAATAGATGGACGAGTTAGTTCTAGGGCCGACGCGTAGCGGAGTACAAGTCCAGCTATTGCACTTTCGGCCGAGGCTTAACACAGTGCTTTTCATGCCTACTGCAAGGAAATTGCAAATAATTTTAAATCAAAATTAAAGATCATAACATTAAACAGGCTCGCTTGCCTCGCGCCCGGCGCGGCGGAGGAGAGACCGCGCGCGGTGCCCTGTGATTGGTCGATCGCTGTTCAAACTGGACAGTTTGAAGTCATAGATGGCCTGTTCGTGCGACGTCCAACTAACCCCAGCTTTGAAGCCTGAATTCTGACCATCTTTTGCCACATTTCCGAGCAGTGGCGTGAAAAAGTTTTTTATGGCACGGACTCAGTTGGCCCCATAGTAAAAGTTGTTTAAAGTTTATATTTTTATATTGATTCGCAACAAACTAATTTACCTGAAATTGTGTACGTTAGATTTAAAGGTACGATCACATGGACGTATATTTGTATAGTATCCATTTCATTATTAAATTGTTAGACCGATGAGTATAAATAAAATCATGCCGGCGACGTGCATAAAATAAAAAAGTTTTCAGTGTGCTTTTATTTTTACGTGCAAATTGAGCGTCGAACTCGCTGCCATCGATATTGCTAAATACTGTTTCGTGTGGCTCTTATATAATATCTACTTCCATACTAGGTATATCATACTCTAAGAGTGTGGAATGGGAAATAAAAAATTCTATGGCAGATAATTAGGACTACGCCTGCAAGATTTGACTAGCAATCATCTTTTAAGATGATTAACGAGTTCTATGCGGACAAAGTTACGGGAAAAGCTTCTTATATTATAAATGCGAATGTCTGTTACTTTTTTATGTCTAAACTGCTGAATATATTTTTTTAAACATTATTTTATTAACTATTTTTTTTATGAACAAATTATTTATTATATATGTTGGAGAACATTAATAAATAATATAATAAACTAAACCTAACTATTTACAATAATAATTTATATAACTAAACTTGAAAAAAATATATATATACATATGTATATATATAAAAAAAAACAATCTCTATAAAGGGCCCCCGTGGCATCGTACCAAAGACGCTGGCAGCATTACCTAGCTGAACATATTATATTCTAGGCAAAACCTTCGCGGCGCGGCCGATACCGCCCTGGCCGGTTGTATAGAAAAGTACGTTTTTTCACGGCCGTGTTATGTTTCTTGAGACAGATTTTTTTCTCTTGCATATGAATTCGTTTCATAACATTTATTTTATCTATGATACAAACACTTCTTCATCTTATTGTAAATATTTCTTTATTCATCTCGTTTTCCTTGTACATCCCTTATTTTTCCATTTCTTAACCTAGCTGTCACTTTTTTCTTAATAAACCGCCAACTGTCATACGCTCTAACCATAATGCCACTCCCGCGCTCTGTCGTTGGACATTATGGTTGACGTATCGGCGTTTATTAACGTCGTTGATTATAAAATAGCTAACATCTATTATTGAAATATTTCACGGTTTCTCTTATATACAGTTCTAGACAAGCGGCACTTTGACAAGTCAAAGAGTAATTGACAGTAAAATGTTTTAAATCCTGGGGTTTAATTCGCAGCCCGGGAGGAATTACAAAAGCAAAAGCTATACATATTGAATGAAAGTACAATCATCTGGTGAAATGTACGATCGGTACTGTCCAGCAGCTGTCTGTCTGTATGTCAATCAAGTCCAATTAGCTGTAGCCGTTGAAACGCTTTACATCGTCACAATGCGCAATTCGGAAAATGTTTTTTTAAGCTTTATACAAAATTATAACTTTAAAGTAAAGATTCGCCAATGGAAGTTTGTTGGCGATGCGCTCACTTAATAAACAAAGAATTTATAAATAACGCGGTACACGTAGATATACGGTACACCGAAAACACTGACTACCTCCCCAACCAAAAGACCGCAACTCCCTACAGAGTTCTTATGAAGTTAAGATCTGATGGCGGCACGGAAGTGCAGTTTTTCATGTTTACCCTAATTATTGTAACCGGTTTTTTGATCTGTATGTTTATTCTAGTTACAAATGGAGTTAACATGCGAACTATTTAAGAACGGCAGAGGATAATGCAACATATATATTAAGTAATCGTATGCTACTACATATGCGGAGGGATGATAGTAATGTTGCTAAAAGGGCATTAAGTATGAATGTTGAGGGTTGCAAGAGAAGAGGTAGACTAAGGAAAAGGTGGATGGACTGCGTGAAAGACGATATGAATAGGAAGGAAGTGTGTGATGAGCTGACGGGCGATAGAGAGGTATGGAAGAAAAAAACATGCGCCGACCCCAAGTAAATGGGATAAGGACAAGCGAATGATGATGGTACTACATAATGTCTGCACAAATATACATATTTATTATTTACAAATACAATTAAAATATATTTATTACAACGATGAAACCATACCATTCGCGTGTACCATTGTGTAATGGCAATGCTGAACCGCTGTGCCAGATATGATCCAGCCTTCTGGTCACGCGTCACTTCTACCAGGCACTTGGAGCACTCTTCAAGCTACGGGCGCTTTCTCCCCACGGTCCTAGAGTTTTGACCCAAAATGGCGCAAAAAGGGAGCCACTACTCGATGGCTGTGTATTTGCCCCGCTTGAGGAGTTCAGTGAGTCGGTGACGTAACTTTTCTTACGAACGTCTGTAAGATTTAAACGTCAATTTTATATGGAAAAATGACAGATTGAGATTTAACTGTCAGACGCGCGTTCGGAACGTTACGTGATTACCCCCCAGCTGAATTGGCCGTAGACCCAGCCTTTACGGCGGTTAGTCCAGGCAACGAACTGACAACTTGTATGGAAAAAATGACAGATTTGGAAATAATTTATAATAGCTAATTTTTTTAATGTAACGGATATATTATCAATTAAATAGTTACCTAGAGGCAAAATCCAACAAAAAATCAGACATCAAAAAAATCAATATTTAATTAGCTCCTAAAAAGTCCGGATAAATATTAATATTTTTTTTTATCTTTATTTAGGTTCATTTACATTTGCTTTAAAATATTCAATATAAATAAAATAGAAAAGACAATGAATGTTTAATTTAAATCTATATAATTACTTCCGGTTGGAAAGTTTGTTGGATTCTTGAATAAAGCATCTTAGAATAACGTTTTAGAATGAAATAAACAAAAAAAACGCTATTATAAATTAATGTTTTTGGAAACCGTATTTTGCCTGGAGTAGGTACTGTGGAGGCGAGACAGAGACTGCTTACTTTTCTTATTTTGTCTGTGTCTATTGTTTTGACTATACATATTATGTGGATCTCCTTAAATATCCAAAATAAACAGTTTTTTTTTTATAATTGCGTAAGAAACCAATGTATCATACTAGAGCCGAACTTACTGCTTTGAGCATTATCTACCAGTGACTTTTATCACCTTTTGCTTTTGTCAATTTGTTAATATCCTATGCATATAGGACTCATTCCTGCATTAAAGTAAAAATAAATGACACCCGTTCCTGCATTCAAAATATCAAAGCCCAATCCATACAAATTATTAAAATAACGAAAGCCATTTTCGCCTAAACCAGGCCTTAAAAATAAGAGGGCTAGTGACGATATCACTAGAGTGTCAAATCTGGTTCCGGGCATTTCGTACCCAATCTACTGCCCCCTTGAAAAGAAAATCTGGCTCCCACATAACCGGCATAAGTTGACCTTTGTCGTTACCAGATTTGTACCCTCGCATATCGCTGTAAATATCCTATGCCAAAACCATGGCTATTCTATTTTCGACCATCATATAAAAGCATAAAGTTCAAATTGAAAAAACGTTCTATGTTAGTTGTTGCTCTTTTGTTTTTATAGATCTCCGTACAAATTTTGAATGCACGGGAAGCAAAAGAGGTCTCGTCATATTGGATACCAAATAAAAGGTATCGATCGAAGTCTCATGCTACTGAACAAAGTAGTTGTATGTCATCTTATAATTTTCATTGTGAGAGGCTTCCGCTGTAATCCGATTTGATATTTATGGCGACGCAAATAAGGTTTTATTTTTATTGGCGCTGCGAGATGCAATGTTGCAGTTTAAGGCTGCTATAAAACTTGATATCATGTAAATGTGATAATGTAGGGAAATGTATTCACGTACCATTTTCGCTTTTCTTACTATGACAATAAGGCAAAAAAAGGTACGTCAATTCTCCCCTACTGTACCTATAGTCATATATGTTATAGCAATTATCAATGAGTAGCCCAAACTCAACGGGGTTAGACACACACACACACACACACACACACACACACACACACACACACACACACACACACACACACACACACACACAGGTATATACAAATATATAATTTCTTAAATGAGGACATACGGCAATGTAGTAATATAAATGAGTTCTCAATAAAATTAAAGTCGTACTTGATTGCTCGACCATTTTATAATTTGCATGAGTATTTTGATAGATTGTATGAATAAGTAACAGTAGCATTAATTTCAAGTTAGATTAAGATTTGCATGCCAAATTGTGGCAGAGCATACCCGCATGTAACCCCTACTGACATGTCTGTATAATTTTCCAACACCTGTGTATGTTCTTGCAAAAAAAAAAAACAATACAATTGCTCGTTTAGTAGTATAGGATACGTCAACAACACGCCTCAAGGATGAAAAGGAAAAACTGGGAAAGCCACGTTTTGAATCCACATTTGCCAAGTGGCACTCAACCACGAACGTATTCTCAAAGATTTAATAGCCAATCACGGACGAGACTTCGCTACAACTTGGAATAAAAAACGTTTTCCGATATTCAAGTTGAAACGGGTATAAGAACGGAACTTTATTTATTCTAAGTTAGTTGAAGAGGTGAGTGGGTTGAAAAAATAATGTTTTGAAACAAAGTTTCATGTTCAAGATGCTCTTAAGAATCTTAAGTAGGTATTGTATTCTATAAATAAGTGTTTGTTTAGATACCTATTTTAAGCTATAATTTAAAGTAAGTTTCATTACCCGAAAAGCTAATTTCTTTTTGCATTTACAATATTGGCATGGAAAAAGGTAATAAAAAAATTTGTTTTACAAGCCTTTTGATACTTGTAATTCTCCGTGTAAATTCCGTACAGAGTTTAAGACAAACTCCCATAGCAAATTACATTTCGACCATAACTCTCAAAGTACTTGGCTTTCTGGTTTGAATGAGAATCATAACACAATTGTACAAGGTTGAATTTACCACAGCAAAATAGAAAGACAAGACTTACATATGAAGTCCAATTAGCTCTGATACGAATGCGTGCGCAGTTCGCAATTTTGTCGTCGTTATTCAGCAGCGACGTGGATTCTGGTATTAAGGAAATAATTGCATTAAGCAGCGCTTGTCGAATAGGGTTCCATAAATATTTATTAAAAATCCGCTCTAAAGTAGAACTTTAGTTTTTATTGCTCTTCCAGTATATAGCAATAAGTAGCCTAGTTGATAGTTAATAATTATTGAAATGGCTGACACACTCTCACATACACACATATACACACACACACACACAAACACACCCATACAAAATTATCTTGCATCGTGTAAGGAAAAGTATGCAATAAACTTAGATTAAGTTAGTATAACCTACCTATTAATTACCTACCTACCTATTAATTTTATTTTCTAAATTGTGGATCATTACAATGTACTATGTTTAGAAAAGCGACTTTTCAACACAGGTACATATAAACCTACCTAATGAGACCCCTTAACCTTGCCCTGTCTGTAAACCACTATCTTTTAAACGAATAAAATATTAGTATTTTGTATTTTTGTATAGTACTTTTGTATAGTATAGTTGTACGTACCGCGTTGTGCGGTGGGCGGGGCACATTGCATTAAAACCGATGGCCATTGGGGTGGAAAGGTTCTCGAGTGGCGACCACGTACCGGAAGGTGCAGCGTGGGTAGGCCCCAAGGTGGACTGATGACCTGGTAAAGATCGCGGGAGTCCGCTGGATGCGGGTGGCGCAGCACCGGTCAATTTGGCACTCTTTAGGGGAGGCCTATGCCCAGCAGTGGACGTCTTTCAGCTGATATGATGATGATGATGATTTTTGTACAGTGGTCATTGCCATGAAGCCAGCCGTTCCAAGATGAAATCCTTAAATATTTGTGCTCATTCCAGACTCCGTTCCGTTTTCCGGTGACTCATCCAGCCAGCAGTTCTGCTTCAAGGACGCGGAGGCGTTGGTCATGCCAATGCCAGGGAGGAAGGGGCGAATAAGCTCTTCGAGATTGCTTGGGAGCATGCGCTGGCACGATACCAGCAGACAGTCAGGGGTGTATGGGAATATTAACAGCCGCAACCCTTTCGAAACACGCACTGATTTTATCCGCTTTTACAAGCCCATCGCTAATCTTTTTAGATATTTCAAAAGTATTACAAGGTAAACACTTAGGCACGCGCGAGTTTGGGAACTTGGACCTAGCTTGGTGCAAAGAGCAGTTTGGGAACTTGGACCTAGCGTGGTGCAAAGAGCAGCTTGAGAACTTGGACCTAGCGTGGTGCAAAGGGCATACTGAGCACAGGTGGTGCAACAACGGCCGGATCAATTGTAAAACAGTCAAAATTGACTCCCGGATCACGTCCTTCTCGGTCCATGGTCAAACCCAAAACTCTTTTCGTGCTCATTTAAGACTCAATAATAAATTTTATTCCTAACTCTTGGATGTTTCTATGAAAATATGTATATGTATATTATCGCCTCGTATCCTCAGTACAAGCTTCCGTTAATTTGGGACCAGGTCAAATTCTGTAGGGTTTTCTAGCTGTCATACATTGATTTGCTATACAGTGCAGCTTCTGTACCAGCAGGCGCAGAGTGGGTAGACCCGCCGACAAGGTGGACTGATGACCTGGTAAAGGTCACGGGAGTCCGCTGGATGCGGGTGGCTTAAGGCCGATCATTGTAGCACACTTTGGAGGAGACCTATGTCCAGCAGTGGACGTCTTTCGGCTGATACGATGATGATGATGAACCTTCTGGACGTAAGTATTATTATTAGTTCTATGACGCTGTTGACTGTCCAGATCACCGAATGACACTTAAACAAACAATCATTTAAATGTACACAATGCTTTAATTATCCCTAATATTGTACTTTGATCAATTTGAACTTTGGCCTGTATTTTGGTCTAGTAACTCAGGACAGAACCCTCACACTATGAATACATTCTAACTTAACTACATACATACTATTTACAAGTATAACCCTGTAGCTGTTTGTTTCACGTTCTTATGTTTCCTGAATAAATAATATCCTCATTTCGTCCAATTCAAACTAATTTTGTTTTAAAAATGCTTCTGGGTTTGTACTGAAGACACATTTTTGAAGCACGTGCACTCACAACGTTTATTTTATCGTTTTTTTTAACTGTGAGTTTATGGATGGAATAAAGCGTGAGGCGTGTATGAAAACGCGCACGCTTGTGTGTATGCTCCCATGCTAAATAGTTTTTTAGTGTTGATGTGTGTATAGTTTTTTTTTAGTTACGAAAATGCACTTTACGTGGGATTTTACAACTTCTATTGTTGCTAAATATGAAGGAGAAAGATACCAAAGAGACTTCGTAAAACTGCCCGAAGTGTGGCAACTGGCACGTGTACTGGAGTAGCTACTGTTTGTTATGTTGTTTAATGACATGAAATGAAATGAAAATAAGTTTATTCGTTACGTTTTAAAACTTAGGCTAATACATAACAAGAAACAGTATGTAGTGAAAATGTAGTGAAAAATGCGTCCGGAACGTTACGTATTTGATTACCCCTCAGTAAACAACTTCTCGAGTGGCGACCACGTACTGGAAGGCGCGGCGTGGGTAGGCCCCCCACAAGGTGGACTGATGACCTGGTAAAGGTCGCGGGAGTCCGCTGGATGCGGGTGGCGCAGGACCGGTCACTTTGGCACTCTTTGGGGGAGGCCTATGTCCAGCAGTGGACGTCTTTCGGCTGATATGATGACGATGATGATGAAACAGCTTACTGGATAAGAAAACATGATATTTCAAATACGATTCAAATCGTACTTGAAAATACGTAAACACAAAAAAGTCTATGTATCACTTTATACTAAGTATCAGATTGTCTATTCCCAATGATACTTTACAAAACCTTTGAGAGACAAATACATCTAAGCACTACATTTTTTCTAATTCACTGAAAGCAACATATTTGTGAATCAGTAAAGAATATGTGTTATTCTTCGTATTTAACTAGTAAAGTTTGCAGACAAAACAACATTAATCTTCCGTCTGAGGTTTAAGAAACCCCAAGTAAAGAAAAATAATGAAAGCAAATGGTTTTTTTTAGCCAAGGAAAGAGGTCAAACGGGGTAAAAAACTAAGTTTGCACAACAATATCTGTCTGTTCATTTAGAAGAAAATAGTTTGTCTGGATGCGCCTTCATTATTTCGAAGCGGAGCCGAGATGGATAAAGCTGGCCATTAATTGGGCGACAGTTTCTAAAAGCTACAAAAAAAAATCCGAAGTCATTTGTCCGAAAACATCATTATTGCGAAATTTCAAAACTCCGAACGCCATTTTCCGCTATATGAAAATTTGGACGCAGATGATTTACTTAATTGTGAATTCCTCCAGCATGAACATGGATTGAACATTTTCGGTATTATGCAACTCGGAATACTTATTTACGATACCAGTGCAGAAAATAGGAAATTCGCAACGAGTGGCGATAAATTAAAACACGACCAAAGGGAGTGTTTTAAATCGACACGAGTTGCGAATTACCTATTCGCACGTGTATCGTACAACGTTTTACAGTACAAATGGCTCTTTAAAGTTTCAACATATGCACGGAAAGTGCGCATTTCCGCACTCGTGCGGGAAAGTAACACCATGTGTACTGTAAAAAATATTATGCCGTCGGACAAAATTATTCTTCGGAAGTAATGTAGTGTAGTACCCGTAATTTCTATATATTTTTTGGATAGACATGTTGCCTACAGTCTCCTATAGACTACAGGAATAACAATATTCAACTTCAACAGCAGAAGAAATTTTCGATTTCTTGATCTTACAAAGTATTTAAGCCGTTTAAATCAATGACTAAATAAAAGACGTGTCATTGTGCCACGAACCCTATTAAACACAGTGAATTATTGTTTTTTTTTTTTAATTAAGTCATGAAAAATACTTAACAATTTGTACAGGGACAGATTATAATACCAGCAACTTATCAACAAAATTGGCCTTATGGAAAACGGCTCGAATAGCGTCACAATCACTTAAAATTTCTTCGAATCAATTTATTCTTCTCTGCGTGATCGCATCAGAAATGAGGCTATCCGTAGCAGAACCAAGGTAACCGATATAGCCCTCCGAATTGCTAAACTTAAGTGGCAGTGGGCGGGGCACATTGCACGTAGAACCGATGGCCGCTGGGGCGGAAAGGTTCTCGAGTGGCGACCACGTACCGGAAGGCGCGGCGTGGGTAGGCCCCCCACAAGGTGGACTGATGACCTGGTAAAGGTCGCGGGAGTCCGCTGGATGCGGGTGGCACAGGACCGGTCAATTTGGAACTCTCTGGGGGAGGCCTATGTCCAGCAGTGGACGTCTTTCGGCTGATATGATGATGATGATGATTTATTTTTCAACTTAAAAGCATCTGCTAGACGGTCGCCTACACGCCCCTCCGACCGAGTGACCTTGGTCGGCACCGACCGTGTAGACAGTTTTTTGCAGCAAAATTTCATACCACAACGGTCGGTGCCGACCAAGGTCGCTCGGTCGCAGGGGCGGCCGTCTAGCAGACGCTTAAAGCTAACTTGTTTTCATGTTGTGTTTTTTTTAAATAATAGTACCGTGAATGCCAGTAGTTGTGTATATTGTTAAGAATATTTCAACTCGCCGCGCACTCAGGGCGCAGAGCAAACTGAACGCTTTTCATTCGTAAGAAAGAGGTCTATTTGGATCCTCACTTCGCATCGTCTAATTCGCATTTCGTGTTTTGCGTGCTCGTTTCTACGCCATAAAAAAAATCTATAAGAATGAGTGTGCATAACTAATTGAAACCCAAATTCGTTGTGAAAGCTGTGAACCAAATTTAACCCCTAATCTCAAAAAGCCGACAAATGTTCTGGTTATTTTCCATAACCAGGTTAATCAGAAAGGCGAAAAGTGTTCAAACGAACAATTAGATAAGAGATTTCACTCAGTTTTGGAGCACCACAATTTGGAAACTCCTCCTAACAGAAGACCATTATCATCTTCATCATCATTATATCAGCCGAAAGGCCTCTCCCAAAGAGTGCCAAAGTGACTGGTCCTGCGCCACCCGCATCTAGCGGACTCTCGCGACCTTTACAGGTCATCAGTCCACCTTGTGGGGGGGCCTATCCACGCCGTGCCTTCCGGTATTTGGTCACCACTCGAGGTCGAGAACCTTTCCTCCCCAACGGCCATCGGTTCTACGTGCAATGTACAGAAGTTAGTAGCAATAAAATTATAACACTAATACTTGGGATCGCTAAGGCCCCCGAGCACGGGCGCGCTATGTAGAGAGAGGACATGCATTTATCTTTTGTTGTGTTGACACGGACTGGTGACACCTACAGAGTCGCAAAGCGTTCGTAGGCTACGAAACCTATTTACCACCAAGCAGGCAATATACTTATTTCTTACAGTGGTATACAAAAAATACTTCTTTGCATTTTATCAGACTACCTCGGATTGTAAGTCGTGGTAAAACCGTCTCAGACTCCAATATCTCGAAGTAACTTCACTGTTCTTCATAATTGTCTCAAACTTCCGTGTCGTGTGTACAATAAATTAGAATTGTGTCGTATCAACAAACGGCAAATTTTCACCGACGTATAAATAGACAGTACTCCAAATTACGTCTTTAACCCGAAGCATAATTTAGTCGTACGATTCGAGAAGGGCTTCAGCGACTCGTGATAAGTACGGACTTGATACCTTCTTAAGACGAACTAGAGTTTGCTGGGTGCTACATTGAGTTAAGCGGCCTGAGCTGCGGTAGCACGTACGCAGTATTTTCCCCGGACCAACGACAGCCTATCAAAGAATCATTGTCCGGACATACGGGTAAGAAAAATGTACAGCAGCAGTTATTTACAAGACGCGAGCAAGCAAATGAAAGATTCCATATTTTTCGTTGTCTTGTAGTTTTTACCCGACTGCCGAAGGAGAGGAGGATTATGTTTTTCGAGCGTATGTATGTGCGTGTGTCTTATTCTTTGGCACGCCCTGCAGCCTAAACCGTTTGACGGATTTCGACATGTCAGCTGTTGTTGGATTCCTCTTAATCGTGGGAGTGACAAAGGTTGTTCTAAAAATCTATTGATTTCACTTGTTCCAACAAGTGAAATCAATAGAATGTTTTATAAGCACGTTTTTATTGGCATCTCTAAAGTAACTGCGACCCTGGATACCTTATAAGTTATAACTAGATTTGATATTGATATTAAACTACCAAATTGTACACTCCCTACTTTGTTGGAAATACAAAGGAACTGAAAGCTTTTAGCTGAGAAATTTATATGTCCAAAATCGTCAAATCTAGCCCCTCCATTCCTCTAATTTCAGATTCCTTAATCTTATCCGCACAAAAAAATACATCCCGGGTGTACGTCATCATCTCGATGACTATGCACCCGTGTGACATAACTAGGGTTAGGATTCTGGTGGCAGTTTAGCGCAAGTAATGCAGTGGAGTCGCCATTGTATATTTTTTTATTTGAATAAATGAATAACTGAACGATAAATCTATATTACAGTACCGGCCAATAATATATCATATCACCTTTGCGTTTTATTGTATGAACGTGTATAGAGTATAAACAATTTAGGTTTGTTGATAAATCTCATATTTTACTAGTTACATATTTTACATATTTTTTTGACGACAACTGCAATGCAATACTGTAAATTACAATGATGATTTTATAATATAACACTTAAATAAGTTTTACTTGTTTGCTAAAATGTTTATGTATTCAAAAGCTTGAACAATTTGCAACTGGAATTAAAGTTTCAAGTTTTTATGAATCAATTTACTTGTATGAAACCAATAAAACTGTTATACATTATTGGTTTATCAATCATTTATTCATTAAATCATTCAATCAAAAAATATACAACAACGACTCCATTGCCCTTTGTTCACCCCAATGCCACCAAACATCCTAACTCTAGACATAACCGTTCTTTATGTTTTGCTAAACAATCATTATCTGTATTATTTGCACATCCTATGCACAAGCCTCATCAGGATGAGGGGAGTGGGCAGTACCGTCAACCGGGGTGATTAGGTACAATTTTGAACTTTTAACGTGATTATAGCGAAATATTTCTATAAGCGATTACAAAGTTAAGGTTTTAAATTTTTTATCTTGTGTTTGAGAACCCACTTATAATAATATTTTACATAAAAAATTAATTTTAACCCACTTTTTTTAAAAAAAACAGGCCGTCCCTATTCATACTGGATATGGGGTCAATACAGACGAATAAGGGTACCAAAAGGGAAAAATGGCTAGGGCTGTCACAAATATAATATGCTGGCAAATAAGTAGGTAACCTAACATAGGTGATGCTTATGTAGGTACTCTGAATGTACCTAATTAATTAATACCGTAGAATAAATTCAAATAAAATACCTACATTTGAATTAAAAAACTTTTATTTATTTTTTGGTTTAAGTTATAAGAGAGAAAAAATATTTATAAAACAGTCATAAAAAATACACACCCACTGTTAGGCTGCAGGGCGTGACAAAGAAATAGACATAGCCACATACATACATATATACATACATACTCATACATATATACACATACATATATACATACATACACATACATACATACGCTCGAAAAACATAACCATCCTCTCGTTCGGGAGTCGGGCGATAAAATAAGTAGCTATTATTACGCCAGAATTTAAAATCAAAGTTAGTTAACTAGTATCATGTAAATAAATTATAATTGATTCCTACTACCTATAGATAAATTAACGAGAGCATAGAATTGCATATGTAGTAGTATTGTATGTTTACAGGCATTCTATATTTGAATTTTCTATTTTCTCGTACTATCAGCATAGCACCACTACAAATGAAATTCCACGTTTTCGATAATTCATCTATAACCTACTAGTTATATCCTAATTCAGAAACATTCTTCTTTTAATCTGTATTCATTTATTTAAAAAACCATTCACTTAATGAAATTTATATATACCTACATACATTTTTTTTAAATTAATATTATTTATATATACATCATATAAATACTACATATAATATATATAATATTTATTTATAAAGAGTTGTACATATATACATAAACATACATACGTACACACATACTAACTTGAAAACATAATCCTCTTTCTTTCGCGGTCGGGTAAAAACTAACAAGGTAGGTTTATACCAAAACGAAACTACGTTTTGGCAGCCCTGTCCCTGTACACCCTTTACCGTCCCGATTTCAACTTATAACGTCCCTATTAACTACCAACGGCGTGCGTTTTCATCTCACACTCGTCCCTAATAACCCTCGTTGCGTCCCTATTAACCTCGGATTTTTTCAAAATTTTCCATGCATCACTATTTTTGCAGCTTTACTTACAAATCAAAGATAATATTGACTTACCGTGCTTAAAAAAGGTTCTGCATTAAATTCTAAACACCTTTTGCACCATTAAAAGTATCTACTTTCATTAAAACTATTAAATAACAAGGAAGTTTTGCAGAGCAAAAAAACTGCTGTCACCGAGACCCAACTTCACACGGTTAGTTTGACAATCTAGAACCACCTTCATGCCGTTCCAGTGTTGCCCTTACTGAAACCAACTATTCTACTACTATTTTAAATAACACGATAAAACTTCTAATTGGTAGTTTTTGAGAAATTATCGGGTAAATGTCATTCTCGGTTTTCGTCCCTATGCCCCACGCCATCCCTAATACCTCCGGTTGACGGTAGTTCCCGGCCCAGTGCGGTTTGGGGACTTCACCTACCTTTTGAATTTCTTTAGAATTTGTGCTGACTAAACCATGTGCTCTGTGTGTCCACAATTTAGCTCGCGTAAGCAACGGCGCGACAATAAGACGGATTGTAATGAAGTTCCATTACACGTGATAAATCTGACTCAGTCGCTTTGCAATTGTGACATTTTCGCTTTCATATCGTAAGATATTACAAATCTTTAGTCAACCCCGATCTCTATTTTCTTAGGCTTTAGCACTTAAGATCACGCATTTATTGAGACGTTATTTAATACGTGTGTACCTACCTACAAATACTGAGTTAATATCGTGACTGTGCATATCATAATATTTAGAGAAGTAGAAAATAGCAGCATGTCATCTCGCTCATATTTTATTTATTCACTTTTTCTACTCCTGTACTTTTATCTGTCATTTACATAGTCACGAACACTAATATAAAGACATACAAAATAAGTTTGCAGAAAAGTCTATACTCTATTCCCCATAACAGTACGGCACAACCGTGCTGTTATGTCGCCAAAACGATACGCTTAGCAGCCATACGCTTCTAAACCTATACATTAGGTACTACCAACTTAACAAACCACTGAATGTTTTTACTTTTTAGAAATTTTTGAACTAAAGGCATTGCTGCTAACTTAGGAAAAACCTTTATTCTTAATATGGCAGTACTGGCAAGTTGACATCAATTAAAAACAAAGTTAACCATAGACACCCATTTGTCTCATTTTCATGTTTCCCGAATTCCCGGTTATTTTATAAATTGTTGTTTGAGTTTGCGGCCGTTGTGTTTGCTACAAAATAGTTGGTGTTTCTCAAAAATAATAAAAATGGATGACGATGAAAATATTGCTTCTACACCAGAAGAAATACACCGGCAGCCCACAAGCAGTGACTGAAAATTTGTTGCCTACTAAATCTCGGCACCTATACGACAAAGTTTAAGAAAAATTTATTCTTTGTTTAATTTTGCATTTTATTCCATAGTAGCTAGTCGTAGAAAAAGTATTGTATGCAACGTTGTATAACTAAGTCAAAAAACGCTCGTGGCGTCTTTCTTTACAATGTTCGCCTTCGGCTCACATTGTAACCCACGCCACTCGCCTTTTTTGACCTCTCTTATACAACTGTTGCATAAAATACTATTAACGCGCAAGTATAAACAAACACAGATATCCGGCGGACCCCAAACTAGGTTGAGCCTGTATCTTGGGGTCCTGGAGATGTAAATGAATATAGAAACAATTTACAATACAATTTTATGGGTATGTGTGTGTATGTGCAGTGTGTTGTATGTGTTAGCAGCAAGGAGAAGGACCACCGTGTCATGATATGATAGCGCCCACTAGCTACTTTTTAATAATCACCTTAACTTTATCTATTGCGAAGTGTTGATAAAATATATAAAGCGTCAGTCTAAAATTCCATAAAACTCCCAACGTTCCTAAAATAGTATGTACTGTATTGATTCGTACCGATAAATACATTCGATACGTATCGTGCCGCAGCTAAAATGTACGGACTATTCCATTTTGAAAAATGTCCTTGGCACTAAAAACCCGACGAAAAAATAATTTACATTTCTATCGGATCCCATTTTCAAATGCTTGAACCCTGCCGCATGCTTGACACATTAGCCTACGATAACTTTTATACCTACTATTAGATACTCAATTACGACCACAAATCGCGTACACACCTTATCTTAGCTTTATCTGTTGGTAAAAATCAGTTCAACACGTACAAAATGCCTCAGACATTTGCAATAATTTGGGTCAGGACCTCTCTCACGTAAGTCAATTTATAAGTCGTTTAATTAGGAATACCTCAAAAGGAAAAAAAACGGAACCCTTATAGGATCACTCGGTTGTCTGTCTGTCCGTCTGTCACAGCCGATTTGCTCCGAAACTCCGATCCGATCCAATTGAGTTGAAATTTAGTACAAATATGTAAATTGGTGACCCAAAGATGGACGCGTAAAGTAAATTAATGAATTCTCAACAAGGGAGCCCCTTTTGGGGGGTAAACTGGAAAATTAAAAAAAAAACTTTCGCAAACTGTATTGTGTGACATATCAATAATGGGTAATAAGGCATCTCAGTTTTTTTAATAATTTTAGCAATAAAAGAATTGAAATTAATTAGGAAATAAGACGAAAATTTACCATTCCCCTCTTATCTCCGAAACTACAGTCGCCATCAGATATATCAGAGCGGCCAAAGTGCTCACAAATATCTGAACACGTCTCTAATGCCTCGACAATAGAGACGTGTTCAGATATTTGTGAGCACTTTGGCCGCTCCGATATATCTGATGGCGACTGTACAAGCCTGAAAATTCTGAAATAAATATGGAAAATAGTTCCTTGCCTAAAGATTACAGGAAAACCTATAAGAAGTTTGAGTATTCAAAGTAACGGGAAAATTCTCAATTTTTGAGTATTTTGTGTGGAGCGCCTAATGCTTGGAGAATAGGAATTTTAAGGAACCCTCACCACGCGAGTTAAACTCGCACTTATCCGGTTTTTTAACGCTTAATTCACATTTAAAATGATAACTTTTTTCATAGCAAAACTTTTTTCAGGCACTGACAGACGTAGGTAACTACTAAGTTACTTTTTAGGGTTCTGTACCTACCCAAAGGGTAAAAACGGGACCCTATTACTAAGACTCCGCTGTCCGTATGTCTGTCCGTCTGTAACCAGGTTATATCTCATGAACCGTGATAGTTCGACAGTTGAAATCTTCACAGGTGATGTATTACTGTTGCCGCTATAACAATAAATACTACAATTCAACATTCCATTCAACAAACGTGATTTTATTGCTCGTTTTTATAGATAATGGTACGGAACCCTTCGTGCGCGACTCCGACTCGCACTTGCCCTTTTTATGTTATATTCAAACGCGACACATTCAATTTTTTTTACTTATTTATGAAACATTAATTTATGAAACATTAATTTATGAAGCACCACCACTTAACTCCTCCAATTGATCACAAAATCAGCATCAGCCTATATACCTCCCACTGCTGTTAGGCTCAGGCCTTCTCCTGAAATGGAACGGGCAGTACTTCATCATCATTATAGAGTTCCAAATTGACCGGTCCTGCGCCACCCGCATCCAGCGGACTCCCGCGACCTTTACCAGGTCATCAGTCCACCTTGTGGGGGGCCTACCCACGCCGCGCCTTCCGGTACGTGGTCGCCACTCGAGAACCTTTCCGTCCCAATGGCCATCGGTTCTACGTGCAATGTGCCCCACCCACTGCCACTTAAGTTTAACAATTCGGAGGGCAGTACTTAAATCAGCATAATCCCACTAAACATCATCTTTATTTATTTTACATATTTTGACAACCCTGATTGTTCACGTTAAAATTCCCTAATACTGGCACGAAATCAATGAGATTACATGCTAACCTTCCAAATCCGAAACACATTAAATTTTCCAATCAAACTAGGGGATATCCAATACTTTTGCAAAGGGTTCGTTAGCGCCGGCCGTGCGCAGGTTTTTAAGATAAGCGGTTTTTCTCTGAGCTGATTGGGGCCCGATGGAAAATGGTTGCTGTTTATGCGATTTTATTTTGGCATCCAATAAAACCGATATTAAAGTTCGGAAACTGATGGTATTTACGAATAAATCTGTATCGTTCGTTCAACTAATTTTTGTGTGCGTGCCAAGCGCGTACGAAACCTTTATCTAGATAGAATTGGGAATGGATGAAAATTTTAGAAATGCCTGATTATTTTTTTGGTGATAGGAATAACCTTCCTTAGCACCAGAAAAAAGTTTCAGATTTTTCAGCTACGTCAATTTTTTTGAAAAATATAAAAAAAAATCTGGTGTTAAGGAAGGTTATTCCTATCACCAAAAAAATAATCATGCATTTCTAAAATTTTCATCCATTCCCAATTGACTTCTTTTTGTTCTTAGTCAACAAAGCCATTGTCTTTCATTGTTAAGTGTAACCTCTAATTGATACGGTACAATAAACGTAGCAAAGACCAACATTTTTTTTACCAAAAGGCGGCTTTATGGCTTAAGAAAAGGAGATCCACATTTAAAAAAATACTACTTAGCAGTGTTGACCATTTTCTATTTACAAGACTACCTTAACAATAAAGTCATGCCTATGGCGGTAACACAAATAATGTCTTAGATCGCAGGTATTTGACTATTTATAAATATACGATTTTAGGCTTTCTTTATTACCGCCCGTGATGAGTACAACATTTTACGTCTCTCCCAGGCCAGAAAGTGAGATTTTCTGCACGCTACGGTGCGGTAATTGCTACTTTATGGCCAGGTATGACGTAAAGTACTTTTAAACATGGCTTTTTCATTTGAACCGTTTGTGGCACGTGGCTATTGGGGCTAAACAATTGCTTTGTTGGACCGATGGGTCTTAAGATAAGATCTGGTCTAGAAAAAGTATTTGCACTATAACTGGGTCAATCAACCATTCCTTTTTTAGGGTTCCGTACCCAACGGGTAAAAACGGGACCCTATTACTAAGACTCCGCTGTCTGTCCGTCCGTCTGTCTCTCACCAGGCTGTATCTCAAGAACCGTGATAGCTAGAGAGATGAAATTTTCACAGATTATGTATTTCTATTGCCGCTATAACAACAAATACTATAAAAACCGGCCAAGTGCGAGTCGGGCTGGGGCTACCATACAACAAACATGATTTTTTTGCCGTTTTTATAGATAATGGTACGGAACCCTTCGTGCGCGAGTCTGACTCGCAGTTGGCCGGTTTTCATATTCTATCTCGTTAGCCAAGCGATAATGTGACACAGTTTCTTAGAAAAAATTGTACAATCTTGACTTCTAACATGCTTAAAAGATGGTTTATAAATTAAGGGGTTGAACATGAGAAGATAACCTGCCTTTTGGTGGATTTAAAAACCTATAACCTAAAGGCGAAAGATTTTTAAAAATGGAGGCAATATATTCAGTTTGAATTAAACACTAATAAATATACAATATTTATTGATACAAAACAATGAATAAATTAACATGGATACGACGCTCAAAACAAGAAACATAATTGGATAATAAATGTTTATAGTAAAGTAGGTAGTATCATACCTACAGAGCCTACCTAAAACTAGATGTAATTAATTGGATTGGTTGTCGCCTAAATGTACTTAGGTAAGTCATGCCAAGGAATGTATGCCAGAACCGTATTGAAACATCCTTTAGGACTGGTGTTTCGTATTCAATACGACGATAATACAATGACACCACGGTGTCTGGATTTTATTCATCACATTTGCATCGTATTTTGCATCTGAATGTGTTTCGCGCTTGTTTTAGCACGTTAGCAAGCAACGCATGCGTTGATTATGATTACAATTATAAGAAATTGACAAAAATAGAACTGCGTCACAGTAATATACGTAAAGCAGTAACACAAATCCATACAAATGCGCCCTTACAATAAAGTCAATAAACTCAATCAGTGGTACATAGTCCCGCGCAGAACTGCTTTGCAATGAAGCGCGGATGTAAAAAAATGCACTTAAAAGACAATTACTGCGAGATCCCGTAGTGTCTCAAGACGAGAGTCTTTGACCAGTGTGTGTTGCCAGTGATGACATATGGCACTGAAACTTGGTCGCTTACTATGGGCCTCATAAGAAGGCTCAAAGTCACCCAAAGGGCAATGGAGAGGGCTATGTTAGGAGTTTCTCTGCGTGATCGCATCAGAAATGAGGCTATCCGCAGCAGAACCAAGGTAACCGATATAGCCCTCCGAATTGCAAAATTTAAGTGGCAGTGGGCAGGGCACATTGCACGTAGAACCGATGGCCGTTGGGGCGGAAAGGTTCTCGAGTGGCGACCACGAATCGGAAGGCGCGGCGTGGGTAGGCCCCCCACAAGGTGGACTGATGACCTGGTAAAGGTCGCGGGAGTCCGCTGGATACGGGTGGCGCAGGACCGGTAAATTTGGCACTATGTCCTGGGGAGGCCTATGCATGCAGTGGACGTCTTTCGGCTGATATGATGACGATGATGATGACTGCGAGATCTAGTATAATATTTACTGTGCCTCCATGTAATGTAAATACCAATCTTCACGTGAAGCGTTGACAACAAAATGAATAATTGCCTAATTTATTATATTGAACGAAACCCTATTTATTTGGCGACAGGCCTGGTGAAATCACTTCACGTTTAGACCCCTCTAAGTAGCAGGCACGTGAGCCAATATGCGTGTTGTGGCCCGTTGCGAACATTGCACGTACGTGCTCTATTACCATTCTAGGGCACCCTTGAGTGTAACGTGTACAACAATATCTGGCCAAATAATATTGATATGTTTTTGTGTATGTATGTATGTGCAAGCAAATAAACTAAAGACGATGGTTTCCCGGGACAATACTCAGCATTTGCCTCTACTTCTAAAACTTTAAACGACATTTTAATAGTTCTTTAGGGACAAAGGTCTCAATACCTATTTACGTGAATCTGAAACAATATTGTTTACATTTTTCAAGTAGGGGAGAGGGGGGCAGCCTGGTACATTTTTACACTCATTAACGTATTCCAAAATACTACCCATAAAAACCAGTTTTAAGCCTCTACACAACAAGGTATGTTATTAACCTATGTAATTAATGCATTTGCACATGCCCAAAGCTAAAGACAAAGGTACAATTTAGAATTTTGCAACTCGAGGAATAATGTTCAATACTGCCCCAAGCGTGGGTAGCTTTGAATTTACTTGGGGCAGATTTGAAATATGGGTTATAAGGCAACAATGTTGAGATGTACGTGTTTTTTTAACCTGTACTTAGTACAGTTAGTCACTAGGAATGGTCGTATTAATATTTTACTTGTATAATTTGCAGTTATAACTAAGAAGGGGTAGTTTTGTACAGAAATGTTTTTTGTAGTGTTCAAAGGTGCCTCAGGAGGGGTACCTTTGAAACGTACTGAAATCCTACTAAAGCTGCCCCCTTGAGGCAGTTATGCACACACTGTTGTTCAAAACTACCCCAACAATGTAGCAGGGGATAATAATTCTGTATTAATTATGTTTTGGCTGTTGTTAAATAAAAAAAACATAAAATGTTCTAATTATAATGTTTATTTTATCATATAAAATGACAGAAAAACAAACAATAGAATTCTAATAACTATTATACCAAACAAGACTAAACGTAATAAGTATACAACTAATTAACTCAGGTAAATGCATTATGAGCGTGTACTAAAATATCTAAGATTATTAGTTTACGTACCTACATGTCAGTTTATATCGGGGCAGATATGAACATTTCCTATGGCCGGGGTAGTTTTGAAAAAACTGCCTCCTAATTTATTTTCAAAACTACCCCAACACCCATTTAAAAAAATAAACATTGATATCTTCCAAAACAATAGCAAATTCTGATTGTTTATTCTTTGTCACTAAAGCTTATAGATTGTATTATCGAATAAAATAAGTTTCACTTACCGTTTCCTTCAAATACAGCCTGAAAATCCTTACACATGGGGAGCAAAACCGCTAACGGATGACATCGAAATCAAAATATGTTACTGGTTCGTTCATGTCCTGTCAAACGTCAAATCTGTCAAGTGACAGTTGTGTGGGTCAGTGTTGCGAGCCCAAAAAATGGATTTGGACCATAATTGCACTAAAAATACGTCTTTGAACGCATTTGTTCTAAGCTGCCTCCAGTGATAGCTGCCCCCCTCTCCCCTACATAATGACCCGTTTTGACTAAAAATAATTCTTTATACCGATTTTTGCAAGTTTCCGTGCGCGAGCAAATATTGGTATAGTACAAATCCCATTTCTAGAATGAATTGATATGACTTCTCTTTGTGCCTAGTAAACAAAGCTTGTATTTCATTGTGTATAACCGCTAATTGTCTACGTTATACTAAGTATGCTGCAACTACTAATAAAAAGTTGTTAATACCTTTCGTTTTAATGTGAACCTTGTTACTTTAAACATAAAGTCACAATTCGAGTAACATGGCTTGAGAACGAAGCGTTTGTGGCACATAGCTAAACAATGACAATGTTGGACGGTTGGGTCTCAAGATAAGATCGGTTTTAGAAAAAGGATTCGCACTATATATATTGAGCTAACCTATGCGAGTGAGCTTTTTAGGGTTCCGTAGCCAAAATGGCAAAAACGGAACCCTTATAGTTTCGTCATGTCCGTCTGTCCGTCTGTCCGTCTGTCCGTCTGTCCGTATGTCACAGGCATTTTACTCGAAAACTATAAGGTGTATTTGAATAAAATTTTGAGAATAGGTGTATTTTGTTAGCCGCTACATAGTTATGTAATTAAAATGCAAAAAAAAATTTTTTAGGGGTGCACTCCATACATAAAACAAAAAGTCAAAAATTTTTTTTTCATTGTGACCCCCCGTGTGGCACATCAATCGATAGGCCTTTCAAAATAAATATAAGGTTTCTTAGCATTTTTTTTGATTAAGTGAATAGGGTCGGAGATAATCGCCCCGAAAGTCACTAAAATTCTGTCCCCCCCCCCTCTAATTTTTGAACGGTGTATTTTAAAAATATGGAAAAATTCATGGACATAGGGCTTATTAATTTTATTCACCGAAAATTATTTTGAACAAGATCGGTTCAGAGGTGTTCGAGATATTGCTGAAAAACTGCCTTCCTCAAAGAAAAGGACGTAAGTGCCGTAATATTTCTGTGACGATACGACCTTTTTAATAGGCACGGAACCCTTCGTTTTGCGTGGTCCGACACGCACTTGGCCGGTTTTTGTTTGGAGGGTTTAATTCGCCTTTAGTGAAACTAAATTATTTCTTGTTTAATGGATACACTTAATCTCTAGTGGCTTTTGATCCTTGATATCAGTTCGATAGAGATAATTACAAAGACATTTGAATAGATTAATGTTCTGAGAATGAGGTCGACGACCAAAGCTAAGTTGTAACTCATGATAGATTGATTAAAGCTGTTTGCAAAAACAAATACATGTTCAAACGATATTTACCTATTTGAAGGTGAAACAAACATTTGGTACGATGTTTAATTTAAATTAGCCAGAATCAAACAGTCTGGTAACTAAGCTATTGTTACTATAATGGGCCCACCTCTAGTTTTACTTATTTGCAATTCTGTTAGATAAATATTTACTACGTTTTGATAAGTAAAGTTTAAATCTGTGACAACTTTTCAACCTATTTCTGCTAACAATAGTAAAAGATTTATTAAATAACTGTTATTTTTTCTTGTAAAACTAATGTCTACGCATGTCAAACGAATATAATTGAAATGAAATTAACATTCGTGAAACACACAAATTCAAAATGGCGGCCACCAGACACAATATTGTTAAAAATAAAAGTCGGCGAACTATGCCATGTGAGGTATCGTTGAATAGGTATTTCAAAATAATTATTAGTTTTTTTAGTTTACATAACTGTTTAGGGTTTATTACGAATAAAAGTTGGCTTAATAAAAACTTTCGCTTAAATATCCAAAACCTTACTTACAGACTAAACCGCTTGCTGGATTTTGGCACACGAGTATGGGGTGTCGTTGGATTCCTTATAATCAAGCAACAGGGCACTTGAAAGCGAGTGCGTGCGATGAGAATGAGAATGAGAGAATGAGATATTTATTGATAAAATTATAAATAATTTTACATGTCACTCATTTTACATGGGATTATATTAATTATAGTTTATAAGTAGGTTAGTTTCATTTTATATTAATTTTAGTATACATTGGTCAGTTCTTTAAATTAAACTAAGTTAGTAATTTTAATTTAATAAAATTACTACAACTCTTATTTCATTATATTTAACATTTTTAACATTCGAATTACAAATTGTTTTAGTCATCAGTCTTCCTTAACATAAATTCATTTATATCGTAACATGCTAGGTCAATTAACATTTTTTTGAGTTTATTAGCGAATATAGCGTCACTTTCGGTGTTAATGACATCATTCGGAAGAGTGTTGTAGATCTTTACACCAATGACACTGAGTGACTTTCGAGCCTTCGCCAGTCGGCGGCGCGGGACGAGCAAGAGGTGTTGGCCGCGCGTATTCCGGCCGTGGCACTGCCCACGGCTCATATATAACCCTAGATTTGAACGCACATATTTGCAGGCTGTCAGAATATAGACGCAAGGCAATGTCAGAATTTTTTGTTCTTTGAATAATGACTGTGCTGGATAATCATAGGGTTTATTTGAGATTATCCTAAGAGCACGTTTCTGTAATTTGAATAGCCTATTGCTATATATAAAAACCAATTTGATTTAGTTTTAGAACATTAACATTTAGAATCGAATATTTGATGCGATTCGAGTTGGTTAGTGCGCCCTCGCGCGCACTAGAAAGAACCAACCTAAATGATTCCTTCAGCTCAATCTGTACAACTTTACTAGCATTGTATGCGACTAAGTTTCTACTTGTGTCAGGAGCGTAAATTTTCTCGTCCCTCGTTGAGTCGCGGCGTCAATTAAGCTAGAATGAAAACATTAGTAATTACTAATAATCATTCTTTACCCTTTCCCCTGCTGGCAACCCCCTAAACAGGTTTTCTTTGCAAAGCGTTTCACTGTCATCACTATAAAGCGGGAACTATTAGCTACGCGCGTAGCGCTTCGAAGAAATTGGCAAGAAAATGAACCAATGGTGGGTGAGCTACGAAAAGCGTAGCACAGCTCCGGTCAACGGCAGGAGCTAATTCTGACATTTCTGACATGACATTTAAAATTCCGATATAATATATTATTTATATTTGCATGTGATGTAATTCCTCGTTTCTACGTGCTCCGAGTTAGAGAGCAAAATATTACAGGTGGCAAATACAAAACTGATTACAATACAACATGTCTAGTGGAATGGACTCCCTTTTACTATTATGAATGCGCGACATCTTGAAAACTTCGTATTTTAAGGTAGTTTTATTTCAAGACTAGTTTATTGGGTCAGTGTATAAGTTTAGAGGAACGTTGTACCAGTTTTTCTGGAGAGAAAACGTTAAGTTTATTTATGGGCTATAACTTTTCTGCAGAATCCATGCGAGTACATAAACACACATACATACATTCACACCTGTTACCACAGAAGGGACAGGCGGAGAATATTAAATTAAACGTTCAGTGTCACTTTTAGCAATTGTGGGTTTAAAGACTGAAAATGTTATTTTGCAGTGACAGGTTGCTACACAGATCAACAACTCACAACACAGATCAACCCGATCCCGTAGTTGACTTTTACACCACCCACGGAAAGAAAAGGTGATGTTATTTTAACACATCGACGCCACATTGAGACACTATACAAGTCTTGGCACTAATTTGGAATCAGTTTGTCGTTTTGTTGATCGCACTCGCTTCCACATGAATGTGTCTTGCCTTATAGTATTCACTGCTGCTATGCTACGCTCGTAGCGCTACGCCTCAGTCCGTAGCAAATTACCCCATTCGGAGCTGGGTCCCAACTATCGGGTGCCTACGCGGTAGGTGCTTTCCGCTACATACGAGGAAAACCACGGGATCGGCTACGAGCGAAGCGCGCAGCGATTCTTGGCAGTGAATCATCATCATCATCATCATCATCTTTATATCAGCTGAAAAATGTCCACTGCCGGACCAAAGAGTGGCAAAGTGCCTGCGCCACCCGCATCCAGCGGACTCCCGCGACCTTTACCAGGTCATCAATCCACCTTGTGGGGGGCCTACCCACGCCGCAGTGAATGTGTTAACCCATTCAAGGCCAAGCAATGCAACGTGTGCATTTTGTATATTCATATGTGGGTTACGAGCGCTGAATGGGTTAACCTCCCTTGTAGTGAAACGCCCCTAGCTCTCTGACGCATATGTCTTGATTGTCTCTAATGTGTCAGGAGCTCGATTCTAGATTCAAAATGTGATGTCCCCAGTACATCATTAGGCTATCCCCATTTTCAACCGCGTCCCCTCTGTGTTTAAAAACAGCTGGAACCGTAGCCTCGATCATTCGAGGCTACGGTTCCAGCTGTTTTTAAACACGCTCATGCGTACGTGACAAATATCAAACGGATTCCAATGAAATACGTTCAGTCGAATAGAGGCTCTTAGCCTGCGCTCTGTGGTAAGTAAAATATAAAAAATATCGTGGGACCAATTGATCTAGTCCCAAACTAGGCAAAGCAAACGGAAATCGAAATAATCGATTACGGAATCGAAGTAATTCGATTTATGTTGAATTTGCTTAGTATAGTGTTGTGTTTATCCTGAAATACGGAAAAAAAACCGGACAAGTGCGAGTTCAACTCGTGTGGTGAGGGTTCCGTATATAATACACAAAAATATTGAGAATGTTCCTGTTACTTTGAATACTCAAACTTCTTATATGTTTTCCTGTAATCTTTAGGCAAGGAACTATTTTTTATAATTTTAAGCCTAGTAGTTTTGGAGATAAGGGGGGGGGGGTGGCCAATTTTCGTCGTATTTCCTAAATGACTTCAAATCTATTTTTGCTAAAATTATAAAAAAAAAATATCTGAGATGCTTACAACAACTTCTTTCATTTGATATGTCACACAATACAGTTTTCGTAACTTTTTTTTTTTTTTTCCAGTTACCCCCAAAAGTGGTTCAGAATTCATTAATTTACTTTACGCGTCCATCTTTGGGTCACCAATTTACATATGTGTACCAAATTTCAACTCAATCGGTCCAGTAGTTTCGGAGCAAATCGGCTGTGACAGACGGACAGACAGACAACCGAGTGATCCTTTAAGGGTTCCGTTTTTTTCCTTTTGAGGTACCGGAACCCTAAAAAATAAAGAAAACGAAAACTTTCTTTGGATTTGTCCATTCACATACAATTTCAATTAATTTAATAACGGAGCGCACAATTTATTGGTCACTTACCAAGACTTTAGTGACTAGACCAGTTAGTGACTTGTAAAGCCCACCGACCCACTGCCTCTCTTACGCCACTTATCCTGGTCCAGTGCTAGTCTCATCCAGAAATAACCCGCGGTCTCTTTTACGTCGTCAACCAATGATATAATATAAAAAGAGGTAGGTAGATAAATAATATGTTGTCTATACGAAATTCCGTGTTTAAAAATGGCCACCAAATCTGACAGCTAACGTTTCCATTGACGACGAAACTGAGGCAAGTTGTGCCAATTGACACAAGTGTGCCATTTTTGGAGCGCTTATAAAATATCTATCTCCTTATAATACATAATTGTAGTCAACCCATCGAGCTGGATGAATAAATAAATATTGAGGAATAATGTTACATAAATCGACCTAGTCCCAAACTAAGCAAAGCTTGAAAGTTTAACGATGCATACACATTTTCTTGGTATACTCTATCTGAAACTGTAAGAGTAAATCCTATGAAACAAACGCAAGCATAAACCGACTGTGTGCTCTGACTAACAGAGAATTTCGGACGTACTATAAATAAGGTAGTCTTTGCGACATTAATGCATAGACTTTGTTATGTGTCTAATGCATAAACTTTGTGTGTGTATGTACTCTTCAAAAAAAGTGCACATGAACTTTTTTTTCAGAATTCGACTTTTTTTGGGTTTTTCTTACTCAGAATCGTTGACACTATGGATCATACAAGAAAAAAAGTGTCCAAAATATTCCACTCCAGATCGTCACATTTTTGTATGCAGTCTATTTTTATTTATATGGTCGTGACGCACTGGAAGAAAAAAAATACATAATAAAATCTGGGACAACTTTTTTCTTCTCTAAGGATCGATAGTATCAACGATTCTGAGTAAGGTAAACCCAAAAAAATCGAATTCTGAAAAAAAAAGTTCATGTATACTTTTTTGAAAACGCTCGTGTACCCTACGCATTTATTTACAGATGAGATTGATACAAATTTGAAAATATAACAGTGAAATTCTGACCCTTTTTTGCAATTACTAGCTAAGTCGTGTATTGTCGATAAAATCGAATGCTGGTGGTCTATGTTTCTTCAGCGCTATTGATCCCAATTACAATCTTAAAAGGGAAGAATAGCTTTGCGATCCTAACAAAATAAGGTACCTATAGATAGAACCATGGAACGTTGCAGCTCGCGACTGACAATAGGTACTTTTTTTATGAAATTTCCATTTCGGGAGAATACAGTTTCTACTAACTAAATCTTAACAAATCACTTCGATTTTGATGTAGATCGCTTCAGTATAATATAATTTAGGTTTAAAGTATTAGCTTTTTAAAAAAATACATAGTCTGTATAAAAAAAAGAGTTGATTCGACCAAGTTTTAATCCAAAAACTTAAGTTTTTGAGGTGCCTATAAGTTTGAATCATTGCAAATTTTGAAAAAAGGGAAACTTGTAAACCTAATTTTTCATTGTGTCAATAAAGTACTAAAAAATCACGGATAATGAAAGTCTTTATAAGTGGAAAAACATTTTCTCTTTTTGTATGGACGAGTACATAGTATTCTTCCCTTTTAATCACGCGTTCGATTGGAAGTGAAACAAATGAACCTAATTGAGACCCTGATAATGTCTTCAGCGTCACTGTAAATGACAATTGAGACAGCCCTCAAAACGCGCACATCACGCGCCGTACACAAGCAGCATTTTAATGCAACCCTGTGTTTTCACAAACTTTTCTTCATAAATGAAGTCTTTTCCATCGCCAGTTTCGCCAGTCGCACTCAGTCGCTCCGCGGTACTCGCGGCGGTCGGTCGTGTGTTGATTCCACGTTAGTTGTTCCCACGCGCTGTGATCCACGTGATTGTGTACTGAAGTTAACGGTAGGTTTTTGTTTTTTGTGGTAGAGTTAAGTTGTAAGGCGTTTATAGTTAAGTGTTGATGTGTGTGTTCATTATTTATAGTTACGTACCTGGTTAATAATTTGAGTGTATATATTACATGTTTAAAAAGGTGGTGGTACAATCGACTGGTGCTGTGATTTGAACCACCAATTTCCACAAGTGGTACTGCTTTAAATTTAATTGTATTTGTTCTTAAACATTAGTATTTGTAGCTACAGAATTAAAAAAAAAATCTCTTTTAATATTCATGTAAAATAAACGAACGCTTTAAATAAAATTCATAATTTCACAAAGACAAATAAATCGCTTTCGCTTAAACTTTATTCAACAAAATTGAATCGTCCGAAATTTCAAAAGCAAATTACTAGTACATGCTTAAAAAGGTTTAGTTTGTTTCGAAAACTTGCGAAGGAGACAAAAACGTGCCGGGCGTATAAAAGAGGAGATTGGGGCAAACGGGCAAGCACGTTCGCTCGTAAAAATTTGAATCTGCTGAAAATCTGCTAATTACTGGCCCGGCCCTTATTTTGTTAATTTTCTGTACTTATTTGAATAATGAAGCATCAAAATGAGAATTTTACTTTAGTTATTAAATGACATTCCTGTTAATTGGATTGTGAGAAAGGCGGGTACTGAGATTTTCGCTTGAATTTAAAGAAAATAATTCTATGCCTACCGGAAGGCGCAGCGTGGGTAGGCCCCCCACAAGGTGGACTGATGACCTGGTAAAGGTCGCTGGAGTCCGCTGGCGAGGTGGCGCAGGACCGGTCATTGTGGCACTCTTTGGGGGAGGCCTATGTCCAGCAGTGGACGTCTTTCGGCTGATATGATGCTGATGATGAATTCTATGCGTCACTTATGTTAGTTAACTATATATACATAGAATTGCTTTCGAACTTACGAATAGGGCCTAATTTAACGGTTGGATTTGGCTATTGAAAAGGTTTTTCCGTCAAGTTAATTTTAGTGTAAATGTGTTTATGGATGAATATCTGAAATAAATTGCTATTTAATTTAATTAATTAAGCGATTTCAAAAACTGAGGAGCGTCTCAATTCTGTTCTATTTTTTATTATTAATTGGGTTACCTCAGAACTCCGTCATTTATGAACCGATTCGTATATTTTTTTTTATTTGCAAGTATAAATATGTTTCCAGGTTGATCCCATTGTTATCAAAACTTCAGTTGGATGATGGGAACCATGAGGAATTGAGGGAACTCCTCAAATATGAATTATTTCGGTATTTTGCTATTATAATTAGTGTACACCTGGAAATTACTTTGGTGAAGTGGAACTGATGATGAAGACCACAGATGACTAATGGAACTCGTACTTAAAACTGTAAAAGTACGTTACTGATTCTGATATTATTCCGTTGAAATAGCAACTAATGTGTGCCAAATCGACGGAACTCCTCAAATATTATAGGTGATGTGTGTGTGACACACATACAGTGATATGGTTTTCATCGGTAAAAATCAACGTATTTCTTCTCGGAAAGCAGACCATGTGGTAAAGTGGAAAGGAGTTGTGGAAATGTTCATTCGGCTTGGCGGAGTACTAAATTGAAGTCGGTTAAAACATTGTTTTTAAAGTAAATTATTTACATTGTACACGTTTGTCTAAGTTAAATTGTCGGATAATAAGAAAATAATAATACGAGTATATATTGCATGCCACGTAAACTCAAGTGTAAACATATGGGTACATACAAACTTACTCATAAATACATCCCCTCGCTCTTATTTCAGCGGAATAAGGTTTCGGAACATACATAGAGTTACATACATATAAAGTTTTGTATTTGACTGAACAAGTACAAACTTAATATTTCATTAGGTTTGTGTAGCAAAATGGATTCAAACTTACTGAAACCGCTGATTTTAGTTTAGGCCTAGTATAATGTGTAATTTAACTTGTTTAAATGATAAGGTAAATGTCCCAATGCTCGACTCCTTGGCCTACTAGTTGACACATATCACCTCTATTGTTTTGACATAAGATTGAAAGTGTCATGTATTAGACAGGCACTGGGACGTTTACCTTAGTCCGTAACACGACAAATACTGTAGGTACTTCTACAAAAATCGCTTTTCACCTGTGCGACTAATCTGCGTTTGAAATTAAATCGGTCGTATCAGATTAGAACAAAGAAAGCAAACTATGTGATTTCATGATATTCATGATGTTAAAGATCACATATTATATTTCACGTCAAGAAATTACAAAATATTTGTATGTTGTCCTTAAAGTCATTGCTCAAAGAATAAATACATCCAAATGTCAGTCAATCTTTTTTTTTATCTAGACCAGCTTGACAGGGCTGGTTTTTACTGGTGGATATTACCTCGGTCTTCCTAGTCTGAATCATTGAGTTTCATCATTCACGGAATATATCGAATTGCTACTAGCTTAAACAGGGGGGGTTATGGTGCTGGTCGATTACGTAAAGCATTGAACGCGCGTCAGGTAGATCTAAATGTCACTTTTTATATGGAATAATGACAGTTAAATTGTCCTAACGCGCGTTCAAAACGTTACGCGATTACCCCTCTGGTCGATTACGCAATGCATTGTACGCTCGTCAGGTAGATCTAAATGTCAATTTTTGTATGGGAAAATGACAGTTGAATTGCCTTGAGGTATGTTTGAAAAGTTACGTCATCATTCCTCTGAGCTTCAAAACTTATACACTTAAGTCAGGTGATTTTCTTTTTGACAGACTCGTTCGAACTTATAACTAGATTGTTAAGTCAAATATTAAAGGAGGACGTGGTTATTATCGATATATGTCATCGTGTATTGCAGATGTAGTTTGAAATAGACTGAAGTGCGAAATTTATGTTCAACTAGGATGGTAAAATTAGTGTTTCTCAAAAAACACCACTATTAACATAATATAATGAAAACTGGTCACTTATTTAAGGTCGAATATCGCTCGACATGTTTCGAACCGATTCGCGGTTCCTAGTCATGAGCACTGCGCAAATACGTGAGTGACCCGTTTTCATTGTTAGGGTTCCGATACCACAAAATGAAAAAACGGAACCCTTATAGGATCACTCGGTTGTCTGTCTGTCCGTTTGTCACAGTCGATTTGCTCCTAAACTACTGGACCGATTGAGTTGAAATTTGGTACACATATGTAAATTGGTGACCCAAAGATGAACGCGTAAATTAAATTAATGAATTCTGAACAAAGGGGCCACTTTTGGGGGGTAAATTAGAAAAAAAAAAAATTACAAACTGTATTGTGTGTGCACATATCAAATGAAAGGGGTTGTTGTAAGCATCTCAGATATTTTTTTTATAATTTTAGCAAAAACAGATTTGAAGTAATTTAGGAAAAAAGACGAAATTTGACCAAAAAATATGGAAAATCTTGCCTAAAGATTACAGGAAAACCTATAAGAAGTTTGAGTATTCAAAAACACTTATGAAATTTAGTATTTATACGGAACCCTGTCCCACGATTTTTTTTTATTGTGTATCATTTCCCACTTTGTATGGCGCTGAAACAAAAATGTATGGACATTTTGAGACACTCTTTTTCTCCTATTGGGATGAAAAGAGCTCGTGCTTCTAAGCAGAAATACCATAAAAGGTGCGGAAAAATCATATGCTCAAATAACTACTCAAGCCTATTACGCTGCCATGGAGATATGCATGGTTTAATTATTCCCTCCTATGTGTTGTTTATTCCTTCTTCCCTATCGTTCTTTTCAAAGGATTTATGGCGGAAGGAAGTGATGACGCGTTGCCTTCCAGCGCGGATCTCTCTCTTCAACCCTCCTTATAAACGCCGATCGTAAGACAAATCTTTTACGGTAGTATACGCTTTGAAGTCATGGAATGCGTTTACGTTATATATATATATATATATCATCCGTTAGAAGAATAGATACAGTGCTAAAAAAAACAGAGATTACATTAACTCTGTAATTTAAAAACTAAAGAACAAGCATACAGTAAAGTAAAATGCTGTAGTATTCGTTTATACGCAGATTATAAATTAGGTTAATTGTAGATGACCTAGTAAATCCGTATACCAAATAAATATTTTCTGTATCCAAACGCTAATGTGCGTAAATCAATTACATAGGCGTGTGCCCTTTTTTTTACGGTGCCACTCGAACCAGTTTTTGGAGAGGAACAAATATTTATATGGGAGCAACTACAAAATATTTTTGTTTCTATAAAAGCGTAAGGAAATTGGTACATTGGTAGCTTTAAATTTACTTTTGGACATTAAAACATATTTTTCTAAACTGTCAAGGTCCATATCTTTTTTTGATTTTAATTCTATGTCGTAATTCATACTTAATTACATTTATATGATGGGTTTACTATCCATTAGCAACACTGCGTTATCAATTTTAACATGAGGAAACTACCCAATTACAGATTAACTAGTTATCTGATTGAGTTCGTCAAATATAACAAATTGCTACAGATATTACATTAACTAGATTTTTTAGGAAATCTGCAGATAATCTAGTGAAACTAAAGACGCTTTGGGCTTAAAACCACAAAATTTCATAATACCTTATTCGCTAATACCCTTAATTTTCAAATTACCATAGGCTCAAAATACCTAAAAATGTCAACTTGTCTCATTTTTAAAATGGAAGAAATTCATTATGACTTTGACCTAAAACGTCATATTCCCTAAATACCTAAAGACTGAAATACACAATTCCTTCAAATAACGAATGACACAAATGACAAAAGAAAAAGAAACATTCATTTCATATAAAAGTTGACAATCTCCGTGTAATACAAATTTAGGTATTTTGACTTTTGACAGTTGTTTTGCCATGAAAGTGTTGTTAAGTTCAGGCATTATAAGACTAAGCTATTTTGGAATTCAGCCATATTAAGATTCCTGTGTTTTAAGAAAAAAATAGGCATTCTGCAATTTAGGTATTTTGAGACCAAGAAGTTTTGAGATCTGGGAATATTGATAAAGAGGTAATAAAATGCAATTTAGTAGTTATAAGCCCAAAGCACAAAATATCTGTAATGTTATGTCATGATCACAGAGCAGACATAGAGGTTAAATTAATTAAAAGTCCATTACTCAAAAATCACTTTTAGGGCTATATTGAATGAAAGTTCCAAATAAAAATTAATTTGACTCGAATATATTGACAAAAGAAGATTAAATGGGTACTGCTGTTATTTTTAGATACATTAAATTATCTTATAATTACTGTCTGACCTGACGGTAACTGATAATCAGGTCGTGGGTCATACATGCATACCTAGATAGTGCCTATTTACTCTCAGAAATTATCATACTGTCTTCTTTGCACCTTTTACAAGTCTCTGTTTAGCCCAATGGCTCGCCATTTGTACATTTTTGTATTCTGTGTAATAAAGTTTAAATAAACACATTACCCTCCTTTGCGTCGCGCAGTCGGGTAATAAATAAATATCTCATGAGTTTTGAAAACCTCGCACCCCGGATGCGTACCCAATAGACAAATGAAATGCGTTGTAAAGTATGAATTTTGATAAAATATGTCACATCGCTATCCGCAGCAGAACCAAGGTAACCGATATAGCCCTCCGAATCGCTAAACTTAAGTGGCAGTGGGCGGGGCACATTGCACGTAGAACCGATGGCCATTGGGGCGGAAAGGTTCTAGAGTGGCGACCACGTACCGGAAGGCACAGCGTAGGTAGGCCCCCACAAGGCGGACTGATGACCTGGTAAAGGTCGCTGGAGTCCGCTGGATGCGGGTGGCGCAGGACCGGTCATTGTGGCACTCTTTGGGGGAGGCCTATGTCCAGCAGTGGACGTCTTTCGGCTGATATGATGATGATAATGATGATGTCACATCGCTTGCGTGTCGCGTAGACGCACTGTTTTTACTTCTTCAGAATCCAGAGTGCCCATGATGTCGGTTTAAAGAAATTAATTTCTCATAAGAATATTGACAATTCACTTACATGAGAATTAAAGTACTTAAGTTAACATTGTTATGAATGAATGAATGAATGAAAGCATTTATTTCGAGTTACACAAGACTCATACAGTAAAAGTTTAAAATTACACAATTTAGCACAAAATTAATATTAATACAGATAGGCACTGTTGGATACATGCATTTCACAACAGTGCCTTAAATACGGAGAATCAAATCTGCCTGCTATCAAACGCAGGATGGGGTTGGGGCTGGCCCGCGCCCGGCGCACCAGGGATGCGCACCGCTTGCGCATAGTTATGGTGAGCGTATGATTTCGAGTAAGAATATCCCATACTTTACAATATACTTTTGAGAAACGCCCTATTCTGTTATTATACTGTTAGAGTTCTATTTATTTTACTATATTATGGTACCTTGTTATAAGAAAATATTACTTCTTCATGTTTATTTAGTTGAAAAGCTCATATTTGTGACTTCACCAAACAGAAAGACGCCTACTCATTCTTATTACAATAAAAATATTTGCTTCCTACGAGAAAAACCAGTTGTTTGTTGCTACATTCAGTATAAATTCGACACTCGTATTTTCCAGTTATAATTTTCTGTTTACGAAACGTCTTATCAAAATATTTAATTCAACAGTAGACGACAGTCCGTGAAAATTTTCTAGCGTCTTTGAATAATTCATTCCGTTAATAAGTGCGTTGTCACATTTCACTTGTGAATGCTTTATAAGGTGAACGTAAATTATTCTTGTACACGAAATCCAAATCATGTTAAGGTATTTTAACCGATATCTACGAGTAGACAGGAGGACTATCTTCGTCTTCATTTTCTTATATAAGTACTAGTTTCAACAACCCTTTCCTCTAGGGGCTGATACACTGGCATTCACTTGTAAGTAATGAATATTCTAGCTGTAGAGTTTACCTGTAATCTAGCATTCGCTAGAATCTAGCGAATGCTAGATTACAGGTAAACTCTCACAATATAAACACGAGCATTTTAGCGAGCGTGCTAGCGAGCATTCAAGCGAAACGACAGTAAATTTGCTTCAAGCTTTTTGCCGAGCCGCGGAATTTTGTTATTGTTCCGCCGCCGTCCCTTTCCGCCCATACCTCTCCCCCCACACAGCATGTTCTAGTAGCCTAAGCAAAATACGTTTACGTGACACCTGGCCATAAGTAGCAATTACAATCCCACTTCCTAGGCCAGGGAGAGACGTAAAATTATGTACTCAACACGGGCGGTAATAAAAAAGCCTTCGATCGCAAATTTATCGCACTTGCCTTCGGCTCGGGCATCAAATACCTGCGATCTGAGACATTCTTTGTTTTACCACCCTAGGTAAGTAATGTACTATTATTTTGGAAATAATTCAATATCAGGCTAACTATTTGTACAGGGCTTTTATATGTTAATTTTTTACGATCAGCAAATGACAGCATTTTAATGAAATATTTACATCCTTCAGATAAAATTGAATTTCATCCGGCCTATGGAAAAAACCGGACAAGTGCGAGTACCTACAACTCGCGTGGTGAGGGTTCCGTATAAAATCTAAATTTCATAAGTGTTTTTGAATACTCAAACTTCTTATAGGTTTTCCTGTAATCTTTAGGCAAGGAACTATTTTCCATATATTTTCTCACTGGTCACTAATTTACATATATGTGTACCAAATTTCAACTCAATCGGCCCAGTAGTTTCGGAGAAAATCGGCTGTGTTAGACGGACAGACAGACAACCGAGTGATCCTATAAGGGTTCCGTTTTTTTCCTTTTGAGGTATCGGAACCCTAAAACCTCACGAATTAAGAACAAGTACGGCCCGCGTGAATTTCGTTAGTGACTATGTGGCCCTTGGCTGGCTAGGTATAAGGTTGCCGAACGCTGCTTTAGAGCATTCGCTAGAGTGATCGTGAAAATGTTCGTAGCGATGTTTGACTCTGTGTGTTGTTCAGTTCGACAAATTTAAACACGGCGAAAGCTCGATGCTGTTACATGTGAAGCTCAAAGCTATTAGCACCTTGAGGCGCTTAGTCAGATTATATGAAAATCCATAGCGTTTGACAAGCACGCGAGGTATGACACCTGTGCGTAAATTTGCCTTAAAAAGTGTTAGTATGAAAATAGGATAAAAGTGTGTTGCGCAGGCGACTTATCAACTTATCATTGCAATATATTATTTTGTCAATGCTTACCTATTGTCTCGTCATCATCATACGTCCTACTGCTCTCGTAAATAGGTACCTATTGTGTATTATAAAAATCTACAATTGTAAAGTGATTTGTATATTTCGTACGATCTCGGGTAGGTATTTTTGTCAATTGTAAACTCATTTTTGAGATATTTTCTCCGGTTTCCGTGATTATTATATTACGTTGAACCATTTTTAAACCTTTAAACGCATTTATCCACGTACTAAAGTGTCACTGATACGCTAACATTTTTTCCAAAAATGAGAAATATGAACCTTATAAGAAAAATTGAAGGTTGTTTTGACAGCGGAGGTTTAAAGGAACATTTAAAGGCGTTCTTGGCGCTCTGTGGGCACGACCATAAACGAAACCTTTCTAGGCATTTTTGGCGTTCAAAGGGTTAAACGGATTTTATTGCCGAAAACCGGGATTTGAAGCCAGAACCGTCAGCTTTGCAGACAGGACCACAACTAACAAGGCTTAACTGATCGTTAAGCTAACTACCTATTCCAATTCTTGTATTTCTATACTCTGAAATTCGACTACATGTATGTAACTAACCTAGCGATTAAATGTAACAGAACGCACCCAATCAACACGGATTTACCAAAGCAACGCCTGTGTGTAACTGAATAGCATCATTATTACATGTGCCGATAATTATAGTTATTTGCCATGTGTTGACTTAATGGCATTCGGTTAAATGTTTGATAATTAATGCATAGGATAATGAATGGCTGCCCTACTGAGATTTTAAACTGAAGAAAACTAATACCCTACATGTTAGTTTGGATTGTCTGAAATGTAATTATTTATTTTTAGAATAGTTGACATTTAAATCATTATTAAACCACCTTGTCTGTATGGAAACGTAAGAAATAAAGATAAAGCAATATCGCGTTTGACTCTTGTAAAGTAATCATTGAAACAATATAAATATAGCGCGAAAGTGTAAGATGTACTGAGGGGCTACCGCGAAACGAAAACGAACTTCGAATCTCTTTCGCTCGAACTAGCAAGTGCGACAGTGACGAAGATACACGAACGAAGTTCGTTTTTGTTTTGCGGTAGGCCTGCTGGCTTGTGTGCCGCGTTGCGTGAGTTAAACTACAGACAGTCGTGTCACAATAAAGGAGCACAGAGGAGTGTAAGACTGGCGTTGCGTGAATCGCGCCTTTAACACCATCATAATTCTTCACTTGCCTGAAATCTTGCCTTCTATGGTGTGACTTTTCCCTCCAGCTAATTTTCGCCAATCTTCGCCAATACCACATTTATAACAAGGCGTTTTACGTATCGTCATAGATGAAAGTTCCGAAACGCGTGAAAACGCAAAGCCACGTTATGCGTTGCCGAAGCGTCTTGTGTGTTCTTCTGATGCCTTGGCGCTAAGCAGGAACCGACTACGCATGCTGATTAGGGTGCTGAACGGGACATTGTTGCCTAACAAGCACATGCAAACATTAGGACTGCGTGACAAGGCAGTGCAGACTCTGCCTTGAAGCAGAGGTGATGCTTGCACATATCCCAACCGATTTGCCTTACCTTAGCGTAGCTCTATTCTGGGCAAACACATCATGTGCTCAGAAGAGATCAAATTTATCGAGTCCAGCAAAATCCTGCAATTATTTGAGTTTGCAGTACTTGACCAAGAATTTTAGTAAGTGGCGATACAAAATACAGTGATACAAGGTTTTCACAGCCCCGAAGCCACTATAATAAATAGCGGCAAAGAAGGAAGGCATGGGGTCGAGCAAACCTGTGTGTATCATACATAAATATATAACGTTTAAGAATAAAATCCTCTGTTTACAGTGTCACAGCAAAAGTCCGTGTGCAATGGTCACAGATACAATGTAGGCAACAAAGCTTTATCGTGCAATTCGTACCCTCAATCCGAGTCACTGCGACGTAAATACAAAATCAATTCGCGTGGAATGTAACACCAATTCATTTGTACATTCACATTGTTGAGCCAAAAGGCATATATGTACTTAAGTTAAATAAAACTTAATTTCAGTACGACAATGTGGAAACGTAAAACACATTGTAACATGATACATTGTTAGTTCAATTTGAAACTTCTCTCAAATTCAATTTGTGCGGTTTTTGTTGAGAACAAAATTGGATTAAGTGGCAATGTATATTTGTTTTTATATGATATCGAGTTGGTTATTTTAATTGTATTGTATTATATGCAGTATACATTTATAAAAATAAAAATAAAACATTTTAGAAAAGGGACATTCGGAATGAGTTTGTACGGAGAAGCAACAAAGTACGAAAAAGGAAGGTTTTGTTTTATCCAATCTTATTTAAATTAAGTTTGAACCTACATAATACTTTCAGATTCCCATACCTACTTTGTTTTATTATGGTTAATACAATAGGCATGATGACTAAGATTTTTTCACGATGCCATTCGAACCAGTTTTTTTGAGGAGCAAACCTATAAAAATACATACCTGATGTATTTAAATTAAAATAAATACATCGGGTCATAATCATCCCCGAACCATTATTGTAAAGTAGGGTACAGTCAGCAGCGAAAGTAGCTACGCGGGTCAAGTGCTCAAAATGACCTATACACGACTGTAACGTCAAGAGGAAAAGGATTGTCGAGATAATTTTGAGCGTGTCATTTTGCGTAGCTACTTCTGCTTCTGACTGTATACAAAGTGGTAGGTAAGCTTGATAAAAATAGATGGAACTATTTAGTTCGATTCTAAAAAAGCAGTAATGGCAACTAAAGGTAGTCTCGATAAAAGTAAATTCGAGTCGTTTTACCCACTAATGGGCGCTCAAACTGGACTGCAATGTCTGCACCTTTGGCCCGTATTGAAAATAATGGAATCGACTAAAACGTGGAAAAAAATCTGACGCTTTACGTACATGATAATGTGCAGTGAAAGAAATAACTAGTACAGAGAATCGCAATGCTCTTGTCTTAGTATACTACCTAAAAATAAACTTTGTCTGTATAATGTCTGCCAAATGTGAGTTTTTATGGTGCGGATTTTTTTTCTAGACCGAATCCACTTCTCTTTGTGCCTAGTAAACAATGCGATTGTCTTTTATTGTTAAGTGTAACCGCTAATTGATACTGTAAAATAAACGTAGTAAATATCAGCCAAAAAGCGGCTTTATGTCTAAGGAAATACTGCTTAGCAATTTTGACCATTTTGTATATTTAAAACAATAGGTTGGGTACTTTAACATTAGAGTTGCTATTTGAGTAAAGTATTGTGTGTGGCACGTGGCTATAGTGGCGTTGTTGGACCCAGGGGTCTTACTATATGTAGGTACTCGTAGATGGTAATCACCGATACTACATATCCGGTTTTTAAATTTAAATTTAGTGAATAGATCTTCTTTATTTTACTAGTACCTATATAGAATAGATCTTCGTCATAGGCTAAGGCTTTATTTAATTCCGAGGCTTTGCTTGTGTTCTAACTATACGCGGGTAGAGCTTTTGTGCTCATTTTCAATGGAAAAGCAAAGCATTAGGGACAGAGAGAAGATGATTCCTCTCATTTAAGTCTTAATGTAATTAAGCTGCTATAATATTTACTGTCTCCAGCCGTCTGTCTGTATGCTATGAAATCTGTAAAATGTGTTATGTTTGCGAACTATTTCAGCTTATACCATACTCACTGGTATATCAGATTTTAAGAGCCTACAAATTATCTGCAAAATTATTAGAGAATAACTTTACTTAACTTTACATGCTTGGGCTTGTAAAGAAGAATTTTTTTCGAATCCTAACGTCACATTTCATTGGAACCGACGTCCGTTCGTTTCATAATGCTTTTACTAAACTTCGTACTAATCACAACAAACACACTATAACCAAAGACATGTTTACTTAAGCTTCTTTACTTCGACTAAAGTGTTTCCAAGATCACTCCTTGAGATCACCCTAATCCCCAAGAATGAAATAATAGAAAAGTCCACACGAACCTGCCATCACTTAGTTGGGACGTTTTTATCGGCCACGAAACCCAACTGGTTATAACTATAACACTAAATTGTTCCTGTCGTCGCGTGTGGGTGATTTAATAAAAACTGAAAGGCTAAGTGAAGACATTATTAAAAGCTCAGACTGACACATTTTAAAGACATATATTATGGCATTAATGTTACGAGCTTATTTTAATACTACTACATCATCATATCAGCCGAAAGACGTCCACTGCTGGACATAGGCCTCCCATAGAGAGTGCCAAACTGACCGGTTCTGCGCCACCCGCATCCAGCGGACTCCCGCGATCTTTACCAGTTCATCAGTCCACCTTGTGGGGGGCCTACCCACGCCGCGCCTTGTATGTGGTCGCCACTCGAGAACCTTTCCACGCCCACTGCCACTTAAGTTTAGCAATTCGGAGGTAATACGAGAGTAAATAATAAGAGCTACTACGGTGACATACAATCATACGGCTTGATGGTAAACAAAGACCATAGTCTATGGACGCATGAGACTCTAGGTGAATCACAAGTGCGTTGCCAAACCTATATTGATTTGAGGATTCGTTGAGTTGACAGCTAGAGAAAATCAACAAAACAATAATATGCTTATTATCTTATTATGCCTCAGAAAGTAGCGTCTTGAATAAATAAAATATTATTTATTTTCTATCTTACAACTCGAAATTGTACATTGAATCTCAAAAACTACAATTCGGACGACATTGATACGGAAATTTGTTCTGCTTGAATAATGCTAAAATGTTTTCGATGTCCACAAGGAAAATTAACAAATTAATGATATTAGTCGAAAAAACCGGACAAGTGCGAGTTTAACTCGCGTGGTGAGGGTTCCGTACACCGAACTATTCAAAACCAAGAGAGAAGTTTATAACAGTAATTTTAATAGTAGATCAATAAACCAGCTAGCTATACCAAACACGATGTTAACTATGTGCAAAAAGGGCCCTCACTACCGATGTATTATAATAACCAACAAACTTCCCAATCGCATCAAACTAGAGCCTAATGATAAGAAATTTAAAAGTATTATAAAAACACTCCTGCTCGACAAAGCATACTACTCGGTAGATGAGTTTCTAAATGACGAATCACTTATATAATTCACCTTATTTATTGACATACATTCTCCCTCTAGTGATAATATTGTAAACATTAAAATCCAGTCAATAATCTCTCTGCAATTCAGTTCCATTAATTAATTGATAGATTAATAATGTATATTATGTTATAAATTTTAATGAAATCTATCAATCTGACATCCTCATGCAATTCCAATCAAAATTCTTATTATATTAATGTTATTTTTTAGGGCTAATACGTGAATTAGTTAGGTAATTTATTAATTTTATCTACGCACATATCATTAGTGCTCTAAAATGCGTTCAGAAACCGTCGGTAATGACCAGCATTATTACAACCAATTTTACTATGACAACTTTCTTGTCTGTGGTAGTAGGTAAAATATGTACTGTAATGTTATTATAGTACAGATTATCGGTATCGTTATGAGTTTAAATTTGGAACAGCTGTCAAAACTCAAGTGGGTATCTATTCTAGTGTCTCTAGATATTTAAACAGTTATCGATACAAAACGTCAATTCAGTATGTTTTAATAGAAACCGCATGACATTTGATCTCGAGTGACATGAGAATAGGGACTTCATTCGTTTGTCTATGATTTAAAAAAAATATTCGTCTTGTCAAACAAGATACTAAATTCAATTCAAAATAAAGAAATCATAAATATAAACATGCCATCAAGCTCTGCAACTTCAAACCAAGACCCGCTACAATACAACCAGGATCATTAAATATATCCCATTGTTCCAATGTAAATGTGAATTATAACTATTACAATAAATAATTTGCTTCTGTATTTGTTCAAATTTACTTTTATTGCATTATTTAAATATCTATAGTCTATAGATATTGTACAGGTAGCACTATTAGCAATGCAGGTCATTTCCCTACGGCTTCTGAACCCATCATAGAGCGCTTATGATATGTGTTTAGATAAAGTAGTGTATGCAACTGTACATAATTAGGCCTTAAAACACTCGTGTGATCCTATTATGAAACTCGCTTACGCTCGTTTCATAAAACCACACTCGTATTTTAAGACCTCTCATTATGTATCAGTAGCATAAACTACTATAATATGTTATAGTATAAATAATCTTCACACACATTTAATTATATTATGAATCTAGATGTAAGAACCACAAATATTGAGTGCCCTTTACAGGGTGTCATGTACCTACCACCCTATACTTGTAACACCTAAAAAGAAAAAAAAAAGAAAAGAAGACATTTATTCACTACACAACCTCAATGTACTATCATATGAACATGACTATAATATAATAAAGAATAAAGAATAAAATTGCTATGCTCTAAGCATCAGGCGCTCCATACAAAATACACAAAAATATTGAGAATTTTCCCGTTAGGTACTCTGAATACTCAAACTTCTTATAGGTTTTCCTGTAATCTTTAGGCAAGGAACTAGTTTCCATATTTTTTTCAGAATTTTAAGCCTAGTATGTAGTTTCGGAGATAAGGGGGGAATGGTCAATTTTCGTCTTTTTTCCTAATTTACCTACTTCAAATCTGTTTTTGCTAAAATTTAAAAAAAATATATATCTGAAATGCTTACAACAACCCCTTTCATTTGATATATCACACAATACAGTTTGCGAAACTTTTTTTTAAATTTCTCAGTTTACCCCCCAAAAGTGGCCCCCTTGTTCAGAATTCATTAATTTACTATACTAAATTTCAACTCAATCGGTCTAGTAGTTTCGGAGCAAATTGGCTGTGACAGACGGACAGACAGACAACCGAGTGATCCTATAAGGCTTCCGTTTTTTTTCCTTTTGAGGTACGGAACCCTAAAAAGGTCTATTTGGAATTATGTAGGTACCTAAAGGTACTCAAAAATGTGAAGAATTGGAAATACGTGAAATTTTATGTTTGTTCAATAATTAATAAGTCTCCTCAAATTCCAAGGGGTTATTTCAAAGGGGCCATTTCAAGTTGACGATGTTCCACTTTTGCCAGATGACAGTAAATCATTGTATGCAGGTCATGCGACTCCAAAGCAATTTTTTCGTATTCAATATTGTGACTCCCTTTAAATAATTTTTTTCGATATCATGAAATTGACTATGTTTTACAATTGTTGATAACACTGTTAGAATCCGCAACAGGCTTCATCAACAATACGTACTAACCTAAACTAAGAAAAAGGACCGGGAATGCCCTTTAAATTATGTAGATTTCTTTAAAACAGCTCCTTAAAAATATCAAGTGACTTTACAACTTATTTATACATGAGTTGCCTCCTGCAATTACTAGGAAATATTATAATAAGCTGAATTCAAATGGACGTGGGTCACGCTTACACGGAATTACAACATGTATTGACCAATCATAAACCGTATACCAAGGAGATAAGGTCCATTCTTGGTCAGCTAATTGCGTTGCTCTTTGTATCCGCAAATGTTCCGATGAATGCAACGGAATGGAGTTTTCATTGGATATTTCGTTCTGAAATTGGATTGACGGTTGTGTTATTGGTTATTAAAATGAGTTTGGGATTGTATGTATAAACATGTTGAGATTCGGACATGCGTTTGTGGACAAAAACGCCTTATGTGGGGGATTTTGGCTCAGTTATCGTTAGAAGTATTTCAAAAGCAGGAAGTTAGACATGATTGTGGGGATATGAATTAAGAGGATACAAATATCGCGGATGGAATGGGGCAATATTACCTATATATATATATATATTTTAATAAATTTAATAATAAATATTACGAGACAATCTTACACAAATCAACCTAGGCCCACGGTAAGCTCTAAGGCTTGTATTGTGGGTACTAGGTGACGATATATTTTTTTTTTTTTTTTTTTTTTTTTTTTTTTTTTTTTTTTTTTTTTTTTTTTTTTTTCCAAGCCTATAGAGTGTCCCACTGCTGGGCAAAGGCCTCCCCTCTTGATTTCCACACGTCCCGATTTTGAGAAATCTCTGGCCAATCGTACTGAAATATGTCCAGGTCATCCCGCCATCTCCGTCTCGGCCTGCCACGTCGTCGCCTTCCATCGTGCGGCACCCAGTCCGTGGCTAGTCTAGCCCACCTCTGGGGATGCATGCGGCAGACGTGGCCGGCCCATTCCCATTTCAGCTTGGCGGTTTTGGCTCCAACGTCACGTCGTCGACGATATATATAATAGATAAATACATATAGATACTTATATACATATATAACATCCATAACTCAGGAACAAATATTCGTGATAACACACAAATAAATGCCCTGACCGGGATTCGAACCCGGGACCTCCAGCTTCGTAGGCAGAGTCACTACCAACTGGGCTACGGAGGCCGTATATATATATATATATATATATATATTCAAGATGACATAATGTAATTTTCTCGCGTAGGTTTACCGCAGTTCGGGATTTTACAAAAATAGCCGTGTAACCTATCTTGTATAACCTGTTCGTATGTAAATAATATGTATGTAAGTATGTAAGTTGTCCGTCAAAATTTGCAATCCATTTTTCAGTCACTTGCCGTAATCCGATTGAGTTGAAATTTTGGGTATTTGTATAGTTTAGTTGCCAATTCAATATTATGGTACCATCGAGCTGATCTGATGATGGAGATAAAAGGTTGAGTTTGGGCTTGTTAGAATCGTCTCAAGGAGTAGTTGATTATGGTATACAGTAAAGTACAAAGCCAAAGTCAAAGTGATTTATTATTCAATTTAGGCATATTACATGCACCTATGAATGTCGATAAACTACCACCGGTTCGGAAAGTAAACCTCTGCCTCGAGAAGAACCGGCGTAAAAAACTACAGTCGGCTACTACCTGTCGTCCCGATTGTGTTCATGTCAAACTCAAACTCAAACTCAAAATGATCTTTATTCAAGTAGGCCTAGTAACAAGCACTTTCAAATCGTCAGTTAATTTTTTAGAGTAATTTTTAAACATAAAGAATAAAATATATATGATAAAAAATTGTATAAAAAATACTAGTAGAACATTTCTAGAAAAACAATCTAATGTCAAAAAACAAAATATTACGAAAATAATAGATTAAAAATTCAGTCAAAATTAGTTCCATGGAGTTTTATCATTCATGTAGTCTTGTGTGCTATAATAAGCTTTCGAGATAAGTTTACGCTTCACATAGTTCTTGAATTTATTAATAGATAACTCAGTTAAGTGTCCTGGAAGTTTGTTATAAAACCTTACACAATTACCCATGAATGATTTTTTAATTTTTTGGAGCCGAGTGGTGGGCACCGCGAGCTTATGCTTATTTCTAGTATTAATATTATGTATGTCACAGTTTTTCCTAAAATTGGCAATGTTTTTATGTACATGTCAACTTTGTTTTGACAGTTCCAGTTGAAGGCTCACGGTGGCGTGTTGTTTCTGTTAGCCCACATGGGAATACACCGTTGATGTAACGCAAATAGATATTATAGTCGTTAATAATAAAAATAAAAAAATAAAAAATCTTTTATTGCAGACCAGAATGATCCATAGGATGTTAGTAACACATTTTGACTTAAGAGCTATGTTAGTATTAGGCATATAAAAGTACAAATAAAAATAAAAATAAAAAACAAGACAACAATGAGAAGCAATATTCGCATCCCCCGTCCAGGCCTCGCGATTGGATGCTGCCTCAACCTATTTGGCCCTCCCGATGGCCACTTCGACCCAACATTTTATTATGGGGCAGTCAAGCCTCTCCGACAATACCCTGAGGAGGCCATTCCCGCTGCCACGCACTCGCCTGAGTAGTGATCCAACACGCTTGCGTCTATGATAAATTGAAGTACCATTTAAATTAACGAAACCATGGTACGAGTCATTAAAACGGCGGGAATACGACATAGAAAACGATAATTTCGAAGCATATAAATATTACTATTTCTCCGAGTGTCAAGGAGAAATCTGTTAGACTTCTGCAAGATAAAATTCATTTAATTACATGAACCATAAAAATTAAATTTTCCATTAAAATTGTCCATAATTATGGACAACATAAAATCGTACAGCCCAAGCTTTTTTAAGGCAATTGTAATTACGGCCCATTGTCCTTAAAACAGATCATAAACAACTAAATGTTTTAAATGATGTCCAGAATACTCTCAAAAAAGGGTTCAAATTTTGTTACAAAATATATGAGTAGTTAGTTAGTTAATTAAAAAACATTCTTACCAATTTAGTTTTTTTTACGTAACTAACTGAATAAGATAAGGGTACCAGAAGCGCACGAGACGGGATAAAAAGAAAGATGCATCAAACTTGGTGGCAAGATTTAAATTTAGAACCACCTTACTTTTCCAAAGTAGGTTGCAAGCACGCATTTCACCTGTTAACATTGGCTGTATAAAAAAATATCCTTAACTTGTCACGCATACACGCATGCAATGAATTAATTAAAGAGAAAGCATCCACTTTTCTAACGCATTAAACCATTAACGGAGAAAAACGTAACTGACAAGGATTCTCAAATAAAATCCGTCTGTTTATAAGAATAATGCACTACCTGAACCTCATTGTCACACTATGTGAGCCCTCTAAGTATATTAATCAACCTTTTTTAACCGTAACAAAGGGTGTTTTAACTAATTAGAGGGTTAATCCGCCCCACACGGTATAAAATAAGTGTTTCGTTCGACCAATTTTGGTACGGAACACAAAAATGGGAACAGAAATCACAATTCTGTAGCTTAAAGATACTTATATACTTTATAATTTTGCAATTGAGTAGATGCTTCGTGTTAAAATTAATGACTGTCACTTTATAGTAGTAAAACTATAAGATTATCATGATATATTTTAAACTACGAAATAAAACATGAAACTCATAATAACCACATTGAAATCTAATTATTATTAAAGTATATTACTAACGTAAGTAACGGTAGACATAATTAGATAATGAATAAGGTTTCTCAATTTTTAATTACCTAACTGAAAAATTTCATGCGCTTGTGTTAATTATTTTAATTTCACAAATGAAATAATATTTAATTTATACTTAGTTTTGAATTATAAAGATGAATTTTACGCTTGATAGTTTATGAAATTAGTTTTAACGTAGTAGTTTGGCTACAAAATCCAATGTGTTTTTTTGCAGATTATAACAATGAATTGAAATTTTATGCTAAAAAGGTTGCAAGTAGAGCCACCCGATTTGAGAATCAAAACGGAGGTAGCACATCCCTGGCATGCCAATTGATATCCCCAATTTCATGTCCATCTTGCAAAATAATAGTGACTTGTGTTAATTACAAGACTTAATAAAATTACGGTCAAGCAGGATAATTGTGTAACTTCGCGAGCATTCGCCATATAAACCCTAAACCAAAGAATAGAAAAAATATATATAAACTGTAACTTTTACTTCAAAAATTGACAGTTGATATCGTGGCGCAGGACCGGTCATTGTGGCACTCTTTGTGGGAGACCTATGTCCAGCAGTGGACATCTTTCGGCTGATAGGATGATGATGATGATGAATGCATGAGTTAATAAATTAAGTACGTGATTATGGCTCTTAGGTTATTTTCGCATTTGGTGGTGCTGCGTCGATCCGGTATCAGTAATATGTCAGTGTAAACTGTGAGTCGAGTCAGTAGAGATTCTTAGGTTAGTTCCGCATTTGGTGGTGCGGCGTCGATCCGGTATCAGTAAACTGTGAGTGGAGTCAGTATACATTCTTAGGTTATTTCCGCATTTGGTGGTGCTGCGTCGATCAGGTATCAGTAACATGTCAGTGTAAACTGTGAGTCGAGTCAGTAGAGATTCTTAGGTTAGTTCCGCATTTGGTGGTGCGGCGTCGATCCGGTATCAGTAAACTGTGAGTGGAGTCAGTGTAGATTCTTAGGTTATTTCCGCATTTGGTGGTGCGGCGTCGATCCGGTATCAGTAATCTATCAGTGTACACTGTGAGTCGAGTCCGTATATATTCTTTACTGCGCGCCAAAAATCTGGTGGTTTCCTCATGTTAAATTTGATAACGTAGTGTTGCTAAATGGATAGATAACAATCAAGTTATTTTAATAAAGTATAAATTACAAAATATAATTAATATGATAAAATAATTGAAAATATGCATTTTTTGATGTCCAAGAGTAAATTTAAAGCTACTAATAGAATCCCTACGCTTTTATAGAAACAAAATGGTATGACAACTGTTAACCTAAACGCAGTATTTCGTGACCGACAACCATTTACTTCATTTTCCATACAACAAGCAATCTGTGACGTCATACTTCTGTGTCATTTAGTACGAGTATGAAGCGAAATCCGTCTGTGACTAATTTTTTTGGGTATTTATATTGTTTAATTATAGTTGGGTCGTTCTTCTTTTTTACCGACAATGAACCGAGGTTTTTCTGTTTTTTTGGTTTTTGAACTATCGAAAATTGTGGTTTTGAAATGCGATTAAAAAAATGCATAGGTTTCTTCATTAGAACTAATTAAAGTTTCCTTTCTGGCCAATATAAATATTTATTTACGGTTGGTTTCTAAAAAAAAACGAGTGGACTCTTTCAGTGGGGACCACATTTTGGTTTACCACTCTGTCACGGCGTTCTACGAAAAAAAAAACATTAAAAAAAATGCTAGTTAGAGAAAGTGAAATATTAAATATCACTAATTAATAAAATAATATGGACGTTTATTCGAACATTATAAAACCGTAAACATCATTACTCAAATGAGATGCCGTAATAAGACGAAGGACAGGCTATTGTCGGTCGAAAAGAAGAACGACCCAGTTGCTCCCATACAAACATTTGGTCCTCTCCAAAAACTGGTTCGAATGGCAAATGCAGTACAGCATGCGTAATATTACTTGTGCGAAAAAGTGATACTGACCTTACACCGACAAGTAAGGAAATCCGGGCGAAATTAGTAAGCTCTCGGTAAAGTACCAACAGAATACCGCGTACCGATTCTACCACGCAAAAAGCAGAAATTGCCTAAGACTTATGAAACTGCAGGCTATCATCAAATTACGTGAATACGACTCTTCCTCGTATTTGGGCGTCTAGAATATCAAACACGACATTCATTTGTTTAGCGCATTACGTACGGCCTGCAAACTATTGCATTTGCATTTTACGCAAACCGCATAGCGATACGTTTTAGGACATTGAATAAATAGAAATATGTTTGGCAATTTGCATGCAGCGGGAGTTTGGATGGTAATATTGACATTTTATCGTTAAAGGATTTTACACTACGCCTATCCAAAATCGAATAGCAAATATGCTTTTAAACATCCAACAAGCAGCATCAATTATCGCAAACTTATTTATTTATTCGTTTATTCATATTAGAAGAACCAACATCTATAAATACACAGATTGCAGCTTAATAAGTGATACAGGGGTGGCGCATAACCGGTCACTTTGGCACTCTTTGGGGGAGGCCTATGTCCAGCAGTGGACGTCTTTCGGCTGATATGATGAGGATGAAGTGATACAGAGACGATTGTGTTTAAGTGATTTCGTGGATAAAAACTATCCAATGTCTATCCTATCCTCTGACTATCCTATGTTTCCATGGTCTCAAACTATCTTCATACCAAATTTTATCTAAATTGATTCGTTGTTATAAATGTGAAACAGTAACAGACAGAGTTACTTTTGCATTTATAATATTTGTGTGGAAATGTAGATTTGGGTTACACAGATATTTAGATGTTAATTAATTAGTTGTGTTATGTTTGTTATAGTTAATAACAAAGTTTATACCGAATTATTTCGTTTCCTTTTCAGGGGCCACTGAAATTATTAGAATGTAAGATGTGGAAATAATGGGAACCTCCCTCAGGTCTCATCCTGTGGGAGGTCAAACATACTTTTGTCATGTAAATTATCCCCTACAAAGTTGGTAACAGCAGTGCGACTAACAAATTCTACTTGGGACATATCCACATCCTAGTTATAATAATGATCATTAATTTAGTGGGCTATATTAGGAGTTCCTCTGCGTGATCGCATCAGAAATGAGGCTATCCGCAGCAGAACCAAGGTAACCGATATAGCCCTCTGAATCGCTAAACTTATGTGACAGTGGCCATTGGGGCGGAAAGGTTCTCGAGTGGCGACCATGTACCGGAAGGCGCGCCGTGGGTAGGCCCCCCAAAAGTGGACTGATGGCCTGGTAAAGGTCGCGGGAGTCCGCTGGATGCGGGTGGCGCAGGACCGGTCACTTTGGCACTTTTTGGGGGAGGCCTATGTCCAGCTAGTAGTGGACGTCTTTCGGCTGATATGATGATGATGATGATGATTCAGTGATCCATCATCCTTTTAACCTTTTTTCGTTTGTACCCTAAAGGACCCCAGGGTCCACTGTGAAATCCAATTCTAAGGTTTTTATTTATTTATTGGAGTTGAAAAAAAATTACCTAAGTCAAAACTAAAAAAGCCTAAAGTGATGGTGCCATGGCGACGTATCCCATAAAAATAAGGTGGTAGCCAAGCGTCGCCAAATGAGTTAACCTCTATACATTTCTATATGATTTGTTTGGATGCGGTAGCCAGGACGTCACCAAGGCGTCCTAGTGAGGCACGGCACTAAGTTAAAACTCAAGTTATTGCCATTTCTCTCACACTAATGCATTGCACATGTACTAATTAATTAATTTATATAAGGAGAACCAACATGCTGCGCCGACCCCAAATAAATGGGATAAGGTCAAACGAATGGTGATGAAGGAGAACCAATACCTATAAATACACAGATTACAGGTTTAATTGGAGATACAGAGCCAAATACAGGAACTTACGTATCGGTCAATCCAGAAATATTCCAATTAGGTTCCCAGACAGAAATCAGCAGGCTAATCACAAAACAAATACAAATAGCATCAGCAGGCGCAAGCATGAAATCCCCAATTCTGAAATCAAATCATTGCGGTATTAGAACTCTGACCGCATAACTTTGCAGTATCAAAACGCCAATCACAACTTTGCCGTATTATTCTGATAATCTGGAATTCTGGCGCCAATTGAGATGTCAAGCCAATAAATACTTCTGTGAAAAGCAACTTTATTTGCTTGGCCTGGGTATATCAGACACGTTTCAAATTTCAATTTAATATCCATGTGTTGCACGCGCGTCGAGATATTGTCAGAACGAGGCGTGTAATGTTTGATAAGTATCTTCTTTTCGCATGTTGAATAATGAAATTAACACTCTTTGCAGATAAAACTGTTTTTTTTTTCATAAAAAAATAACACGTTTTAATATACGCCAGAGAAACAGTATCATCATCATCATATCAGCCGAAAGACGTCCTCTGCTGGATATAGGCATTCCCCAAAGAGTGCCACAATGACCGGTCCTACGCCACCCGCATCCAGTGGACTTCCGCAACCTACTACGTCATCAGTCGAGCTTTTGGGGGGGTCACACACGTTGCGGCTTCCGGTAATAAAGTATAAATTACAAAATATTATTAAATATTTTTATTATTCTACAGTGGCGACCACGTGGTCGCCACCTTGCCGCCCCAATAGCCAACAGTTCTACGTGCAGTATACCTAACTATCCATATATCCTCATTTTCGATGCTATTACGCAGCAATAGCCCTCTCTATTGCCCTTTGGGTGACTTTGAGCCATCTACTATTACAGAAATAGTATCGTCGTTAACAAAAAATACGGTCGTTTAATAAATCTTTAAATTACGCCAAACGTAAAATTATGTAAAAATAAAACCCTTATGTCTAGCCCTGGTGTTTATTTTAAATAATTGCCATTACAACCCTCTTACCAGATTTTTTTTGACGAATTCGGAGACGTATAATCCAAAAAACGCAGTTTTTTACGAATTTTTTACCACTTTTGACTTTGACATTGACGTGTGGTGACAGATGAAGTTTGAGTGAAGCTTGTTGCCAGCAAAATAAGTATTATACTAACAAGAAATGTCAAACTGTATATAAGGTTTTATAAAGTGTTGCAGTTTAATAATACGATTTTAATGAGAACAGATGAAGTGGAAAATAATAATATATCCCTTGTTCTAATATGGGTTAAATCAAAAGTCATGCCTCCGTCAGAACGAAGATAAACGCACTGACATTCAATTCGAATGCAAAGTGTTAGTACCTAATTGACCCCCTGCTCTGGGGACCGTTTGGAGGCACAACACGTCTCGCTTACTTGAGACTCATGGAATTACTCGTAATAAAATTTACAGAACAAGGTTATTTGATACGTGTCGCATCCACTGCAAGGCTTTAACATATACACTAACAGGTAGCTTTGGCTGTTTATTTTCAAATAAGGTAGACGCCCTAGTGCCTGACACTCGCCTAATACTTGATAATTTCAATATTTCATCAAAACAATTGAGGTTAACTATTAGGCATATACGCTTTTACTGCCAGGGCCTTAGCGGCTAAACCACGGCTACTGTATGTCTGTTCAAAATACGTCGCACTTGTAGCTTACCACGGCTATGTTTCATCTTTATTGAGATATGGGTTACTAATCTGGGGCAACTCTGTGGATATAATTAGAGCGTTCCTTGTACAAAAAAGTGGGGCGGTGTGTAGTGTAACACCCATTTACCTGCAACCACGTAAGCCGCTGTTCTTCTCTATTAGAGTCTTGCCTTTACCTTGCTTAGTACACCAAAGAGAACTCTCTGTTTGTACGTCAGCATCCTAGTTTTTTTCCGTACACATGCAAATGTTTATTCATGATCTACGCGAAATAGGCTATAACTGCATTTGCCTCTTGCAAAGATACAAATTTGGAATAAAAATGAGTTCTGTATGGCAATACAAATTTATAACAAGCTACCAGGGGAAATTAAAAACTGCCCACCCATTTAAAAAAAAGATCACAGACTGGCTATTAAGTAAATGTTTTTACTCTATAAATGATTATAACTACTTAAATAAATATAAAAAACCAATTGACAACAAACAAACAAAAACAACAACAATAACTGGAGATTGTAAAAAGTAATTTCGTAGCTCAAAAATAATGAAGGCTTCATCCTATATTTATATTCGGTCACCAAGAACTGCCAAAGTTGCACGTTATTTCCACAGTCAATATATTTCACTTCGATTCATCAGGTTATCTCTCCAATTCAGTGAGCAAGAATAACCTGATGTGAAATAGGTCACGATACGTATTTATAAATGCCTGTCTATTTCTCTCTATTGCTCCAGTATTGTAAGTGCGACAGAGACACAAATATCCAAACTTCGCGTTTCGATTTTTGTGGTTATCTTTGAAAACATAATGCAATGAGGTGGTCCACGAAAACTAGCGAAACGACCGAGCGACAATAATTATATAAGTGGATAGGACAGCGTAGGCAATGTGGGGAAGTCCGGTATTTAAATATAACAGTTTCACTTTATTCATTCCAAGCCAACTTCGAGACTAATATATAATGCGTTTTGGTCTAAATGTTTCGTTGATTCCTTCTCAAACCCATAACAAGAACGCACTTTTAACGAGGTGAAAGGTTTCTCTGTGAATTTTATTTTTAGTCAGAATGGGGTGGGATAAGAAGTGGGTAAGTTTAAAAAGCACGTGATTCCGTGGAATATAAATATGTACTATAGGGTACCTACGTATAGGTTCTAATATAACCCCCAAAAATTACAATAAAATCTACTGAGTTACGGAAATGTCATAATTATGTGTAGTCACTCGGTGGAAAAAAGTGGAGGACACTAGAAAATTGTGCAAGAATGAACTCACACCAATTTTCGTTCTTAAATTAAAAAAATAGGATTAAATAAATATTGAGCCAATCTAAAAATATTTTAAGTGCATAAGAAAAATTACGCATTAACATCGTCAGTATGTCACGTCGGTATCAGGACCTGACTGTGAAAAAGTAAACATATGTACATTATTCAACGCATTTGTAATTTTATTCATTTATTCAACAGACAGCATGGCATGTACATATTTAATTTATAAAGGAAAGAAATATGACGCTTTTACAGCAGCTTGCAGCCGCTATTTATTTGTTTTGTAAAAGTTACGGTTTAATATTTTAGTATCAAGAGCTCAAATTATTTTCAACAACCAATGAAAAGGAAGCCTTTAAATAAATTGGTTAATTAATGACATCCACCACATAAAAATGATAACAGTTTTATTTTTGTAAGCAATGATATATTTTTAAACGTGAGTATATCTTTTTACGTGTTACGTAGGTATCAATATTATAAACGTGAAAGTTTGTGGCCGATGGTTCCTTTGCTAAAATGTATTTGCGGCCCTCGTAGAAAAAAGGTTGAGTATGGCTGATAGATGTTTGGATGTTTGTAACTCAATCAATTTTTTTGTATTGATATAGATCAAATGAAGCATAGGTTTAATTATAATTTTTAGGGTTTACCCAATGGGATGAAACTAGGTATTTGGTACGCGAGTACTCGCAGACGTATATAATCGTGGGCAAATATTAAAATAAATAAATAAATATCTTGGGACAATTCACACCAATTGATCTAGTCCCAAACTAAGCAAAGCCTGTACTATGGGTACTAGACAACGGATAAACATACTTATATAGATAAATACATACTTAAATAGATATTAAACATCCAAGACTCGAGAACAAACATTCGTAATCATCATACAAATAATATCTGCCCTGACCGGGAATCGAACCCGGGACCTCAAGCTTCATAGTCAGGTTCTCGAACCACTAGGCTATTTGGTCGTCGGTCGTATTAGTAGAGTAAAACCAATCATAAATTGACAGCCCCTTCGCTAACCGCCATGTAACAATGTACCTATAGACACTTGCAACGAGAAGTATTAGGCACTAAGGTGTCAAACATGGGGACATGTAGCTAGTTATTTTTTTTCTGTTCTTTGCTCTGTTCTCTGCTCGAAGGCGCTTCCTCTACATTCTAGCGAGTGCTTGCCACTGAAAGTGTTAAGATCTTATTGAAAACATTGAAATAAATGTTTACCTTTCCTAATTAGCCGTCATTTTCTAGTATCACAAATGGCCAGCCGGATTATACCATGCAGAGGCACATCACAAAATAAGCTTCAACTGCTTATTTCATCGTACCATTTCTCGCAGCAGGAAACCTCTAAAATTCCTCGTTTCATGTAACATTCCTCTATGACTTAGTATTAATTACCTCTGGCAGAAGACCTAGAAACTATGCACTGCGTTCCTGTGACGATAAACGTGACATTTTCCTGCGAATTCGGAACCCAGGATAAGGGTGTATATCCACCAGAATTTGCGAAAGTTTGTAATATACTAATTAATTAATAAACATCATCGCACATTTATACACGATATTTTCGGGATCAGTTTCTGACAAAAACAGGGTGGGTCCTGTAACAGGAGCAAAAAATGAAACGGTAAATTATTAAGCTTGTGAGCAACTATATCCAACTGGTTTTAGATAAAAAAAAATTGTTCTTCAAAATAAGTTTACGTGTATTTTTTTACTCTTCTGGATTTATATCAGTTTTTTTTTTGTATACAATGTACTTAAATACTATTTACATGATTCGGACAGTGAGCGAAAACCCCGTAGTACCTAACTTTTTATTTTAATAACCTAACTAACCTTTTGAAAACATAAACGAAAAAACTATAATGAGACATGATGTTACCTCAAAATCTGCATTGACTGCTTGCTGTGCTGATCTCATGGTGGCAAGATACATTACTTGGAGGTCATAAGTTTAGATCAAAATGTCTCCGGGTTTAAAAAATAAAATAAAATTGGACACTAGGGGTTCCTGCAGATGCGCCAAGAAAGCGTCCTTTTAAATATTTTCTCCTGTTACAGGGCCTACCCCGTATAATAAGTAAACATTTAAATACCATGAAAAGTACTGATGATGTAGTCACGGCCGATTTTGGCCAAAGCGACTGCGTTGCGTATGCTGTCGACGGCCGTGTGCTCGCATAGGTATGAAGTTGTAACATTCAAATTGATTTAGATGCGTAATTAACTTCGTTTGGATCGAGACGGGTTCAATCAGGACTTTGAGCGTGGATTTACCGTGTCCAACCAAAAGGTTGTATCTGCATAAAATTTTCATAGTCACAGGGCATTCTGATTTAGAACAGTAGAATCCTATGCGTCCGCTTAATTAAAACTAGTATTCGTAGTTGCGGTTATTCGAGTGAGTGGTTTACGGTTACCGAAGATCGGAATAGATTGTGCATGGTTAATGTTCGTATAGATATATGGATAGTATGAGAGGGTCACGCACAGATTGAAAAACAAAAAATGACGCCCTGTACGTAATTAGACACTTTGGGACCTAATTGTGTATTACTGCAAGTATGCAGTCCTGTATTATGGTCCATGGTGACGTAGTTTTTAAAACGCCAATGCCCTTCGTTTACTATTAGTCATTAGCTGTATTTCATCATCACTTACCTTTGACCTTATTTGTAAACACTTAGCTCTGAATTAATTAATTGACCAGCGACCTCTCCTTCTCATTAATTAAGTTTTCTTATGTATAAGTTATAATTATAAGCCATATTTTAAGTTCTGTACCTCTCTCTCTGGGTGCCCTGAAAACCAGCGCCTTTAGCATATATTGCTGCTGGCATATGCTGAGTGGCATCCATTTTGGTGCATTTCAGATGTAACTTTACACTTGTGTAATTTCTTTATCACACCAAATAAATATTTTTCTATTCTATTCTATTCACACGGGACACAAATTAGTATTTAAATCTAGTAGTATAGTATCTAAATATGAGCCGGATATTTAAAGGTATCTTTAAGGTTTTAAATATTTTATAGTTATATTTTCTAAAGCTTTCTAGTAATTGAAGTTGAGGAATTTAATCATTTTAACCAGAGGCTCTGTGAGCTAAAGAAGACGAACATCTATTTTTTTTGGCGAAAATCTGAGTAAAATGAGCTTTTTAATGAATTGTTAAATTCAAAGTGTTTTGATTATTCAAAAGAATTATTATGGTGTAACCGTAAAATATATATCTGAATTAATTCACTAAAATATGTATAATTACCTACAGATAAATCGGTATATAAGGCAACATTGACTGACGTAGCTCATTTGACTCGCGATACATTGAAAATAGCGATCATTTCAGCATTATTTTCATGTCCGCCACATAAACTAAATAACATTTTGTGATTAACAATTAATGGCAAATAAAGGAGGATTAAAACATGTAACAAACAATTATTTGAAATCAGATTAGGCTTCTCTACAAAAAGTTATTCCGGAAGTCACGTGATACATTTTGAACTATATAGGAACGCGAGCAACGAAGTATCCACTTCAAAAAACTGGACAAGTGCGAGTCGGACTCGCCCACCAAGGGCTCCGTACAAAATTACCAATGTATAGTTTTCAGATTTTTTCCTGTACTTGTAGTATAAGACGATATTACTTGTCACATAGTTCTAGGTCAACGAAAAGTACCCTATAAATTTTGATTCCCTTGAAAGTGGTGCAATATACGTTTTTTTGCGGCATAAACGGTTATGTAACGTTCCTATATCTTTTTTTTTACGTTAACATAGAAGTTTGATATTTTCACAACTTTAAGGGTCTGTAGACCTGAGTATATGGTTTGAATTTCAACTCGTTACCTTTACGCGTTCCCGATATAAAGGGTCTTGATAGACAGGCAGACAGACAGACAGACGGACAACAAAGTGATCCTATTAAGGGTTCCGTTTTTCCTTTTGAGATACGGAACCCTAAAAATTATATAATCATTGAATCTGCTCACACAATTTCACGAGAATCGGTTGAGAAATGTGACTTGTAGAGGGGAACAGCTGGACAAACAGACATACGAAAGAACTTCATTCACTTCGCTCCCTCATTTAATGAAGCCTTGTAGTTATATGACGTTATAATATTTCTTTCAAAGTAACTATCACTGCCGCATCGTTAAAATGCGGAAAGAACAAAAATATTATACTGCATAAAGGAGCGAGATTTTAGAGAGCTAATTAACATTTATGAATGTTTCTCACTGCCGCTTCGTATTTCTTCTTGTTTATATTTCTGTACTGTATTGATTTTATGCTCACAATGCAAACAGAGGGGTGTTAATATTTGAACGTTTCTATCTGCATATCAATCTAAATAAGGCTGCCGAATACGCCTATTTTAAACTTTTGGTAAAAATCATTATTTGAAATAACGTTGTATGATTTTTCGGCTTTTATTTCTTAAACAAATACGCAATAGCCGTCAAATTGATTGAGATTTCATTTCGTACAGATATTATATCATTTTCAATAAGGAAAACATTTCCTTCAAGAGTAAAAAAGGATGTGAAACTTCTTATGGAAATAAATAATAATCATCATCATCATATCAGCCCAAAGACGTCCACTGCTGGACATAGGCCTCCCCCAAAGAGTGCCACAATGACCGGTCCTGCGCCACCCGCATCCAGCGGACTCCAGCGACCTTTACCAGGTCATCAGTCCACCCACCTTGTGGGGGGCCTACCCACGCTGCGCCTTCCGGTACGTGGTCGCCACTCAAGAACCTTTCCGCCCCAACGGCCATCGGTTCTACGTGCACGTAGAAATAATAATAATAATAAATAAATATTAAGAGACTCTCGCTAGATGGCTGGATCAAGGGTCAGATACAGAAGGCGGTACTTCTGGACACGGCGCGGATAGTCAGGAGGTTCCTCTCTCTGACGCCCTGACCACCGGTAGTTTAGGCCCCGCCTCGCTGCCGGCGGCACCCTAGGTTAGGTTTTTATAATGATTTTATATTTTGTATATATATTTTTATAGTTTAATTTTTATATTAATATTGTAAAAACCTAGCCTAAGAATCATCATCATCATCATCATATCAGCCGAAAGACGTCCACTGCTGGATATAGGCCTCCCCCAGAGAGTTCCAAATTGACCGGTCCTGCGCCACCCGCATCCAGCGCATAAGCAGCATAGCCTAAGAATGAAAATGAATAAATAATTTATAATTAGAGGACAATCTTAGACAAATCGACCTAGTCGCATAGTAAGCGCAATAAGGCTTGTGTTATGGGTACTTAGACGACGATATATTTAATAGATACAAATACTTAAATACATAGAAAACATCCAAGACTCAGGAACAAATGTTCATGCTCATCACACAAATATTTGCCCTTACCGGGATTCGAACCCAGGACCTTCAGCTTCGTAGGCAGCGTCACTGCCCATTAGGCTAAATATTCATATAAATCGTTTGCCATTGAATCGTTATTCGATACAGACATGTCCAAGTCATACAACAAAGCACAATTTTTAATTTCTTCTAAAACTATGTCACGTTGTTGGTACTCGTCCAGTATATCGACCGAATCAGCCTTTATCACCATAAGACAGTTTGCAATGCGTCAACCTTACATAATTGCTGATAATTTCAGCGTACAATTCTTTTAAGTAGCATTCAATTATGCTATAATTATGTACCATTAAATTATAACGTACAGAAAAATTATATGCTACCACACTTGCATAGGATATTGCATTGCCTAGGGTTATTACTCGTACCTTATTTTTACTTTTTATAGTAATACAAAAATATGTCACTTTTCATAGAATATCTATCTATTTTGAAATACCTACATGTGATTTCTAGTTCTACGTTAGAAATGAAAATACTTTCCCCCGTCTTAATAGGTATTACACAGATTACTGTTAGTTAAAACTAACACAGACACAGTGTTACAGTGGTATTTGCTTAAAATCAAAAGCTTGGTATAAATAAATGTCTTATTATTATACATTGTTCACATTTGACAAGAGATTTTGCCAAGACTGAAAATGTTTATTATCAAAATGTCTGGATTTTCAGCACAAAATTAGGAACGGTAAAATTACACCGAATTCTTATTTTTCGCTCTCAAAAAAAACGTCTCCGGAATGTGCCTCGAGCTAGACAAGCACCTGTGTTAAAATTAGATCGTAAACCGGGTGGATATGAAAAGCATAAAAAATTCAACTCATCCTTGGGATATCGGACTTCGAGATTATCTTCTGAAGTTGCAGGTTTTGCCGTAAGGAAAGCGAAACATGGCTAACAATTTATTTTTGCCCAGGCCCAATTTGAAAATGCATTTAACCTACTAATATGATTGTGTGTGTGTATATTATGTGTGTGTGAGCGCGACACACTGATATAATCAGAAAGAGAATTCTAATTATGAATGAAACGAATTCAGGACCAAAAAATGGTAAGATCCAGCTATGTTAATTTTTTATACCATTTTGTAACTACAGTACAGGTAATATGGTCCTGGCTTTTATCACGTGCGATAGAGAAACTTTGTCCAAAAAAACATTTACCGTACAACGTAATAATGTCGATACAAAAAAGACAGCAAGAAATATGAAACAACGGGTAAAGAGATCCCATTGTGACAGCATCATACTCTTACGTCGGAAATGGCCGTTTAAATCGTGAAACTAGAACGAATACAGTAGTCAAAGATACGGTGGATGTTTTGAGGTACAGCATTGATAGTACGAGAATAAATAAATATATAAATATTAGGGGACATTCTTACACAAATCAAACTAGGCCTATAGTAAGCTCAATAAGGCTTGTGTTATAGGTACTAGACGACGATATATATAATAGATATAAATACTTAAATACATAGAAAAACATCCAAGACTCAGAAACAAATGTTCATGCTCATCACACAAATATTCGCCTTTACCGGGATTCGAACCCAGGACCTTCAGCTTCGTAGGCAGCGTCACTACCCACTAGGCTAACCGATCGTCAAAAGAATACAACAATACAAATGAGACAATATTAAGGAAATTTCTGACATAAAAAGATTCAAACGGACCCTGTATAATTGGCTATTAGATAATAATTTTTACAATATTAAAGAATATTTTGATTTTTAAGCTTGCTAACAAAATATTATTTCTTGATTATTACTTGACATTAATTCTCTTTTATATTCCATTGACTAATTAAAAGGTTGCTTGAAATGTATTTACATCGTTTCCTCGTACATACTCGTATATTTTGCATGCGTATACGGCTAAATGTGTGATACTTATTAATTAACATAAGACCTATTGTTAACCACATTTAATGCAAATAAAGAACTTACTTACTTACTTACAAACCAAACGATTAGCTCGTGCGGTCAAGGACTTTAATTGTTGAGCCATTTAGGCGTCAACTGTCAACTAATTTTGGTTTTCTATGAAGCTACGAAGTGTACAGTATAAAGTGAGCTCTAAATGGCTCAACAATTAAAGTCCTTGACTGTACGTTAAAACGTAGACATGCATGAAAAGACAGGTTTTTTCCACAATATAATATGTAGTGTTGTAACATAGCAGACAAGATAAGATTGACATTTATTTTTCTTAAATAGCCTTAGGCTAAATCTATTACAATTTCGGCGTTACAATTATCCTATACGAGAAATATTTGTATATACCTATATGTATATATTAGCAATCACGTTCTCGGAAACGGCTCTAACGATTTCGATGAAATTTGGATTATAGGGTCCGACAGCCTGAACTATAAAAATCCATTTTGGAGCTTTTAGCTAGTAAGATAGAATTTAATCATAAATTTAAGCATCCAGTGTAGGTTGTTTTTCCACATGGATCCATACTTATGAAATCAATTTGTTTTTTTTCAGTCTTTAGGGATGATATTTACTTCGATTCTTTCTTAGTTGCCAAGATGTGTTTACATAGGTGTTTACCAATTGCATTATGAGGCTTTAATGGAAGCTCATTTTCTCCACTTTAACGACGGATCAAAGTTCCTCCTCATTTAACCACCGGGAAGAGAATCAAAGTCAAAGTCAAAGGGATTTATTCTTCAATTAAGGCATATTACATGCACCTATGAATGTCGATAAACTACCACCGGTTCGGAAAGTAAGCCTCTGCCTCGAGAAGAACCGGCGTAAAAAACTCGGCGAGGTGTCATTTTTTCAAAACAGTATACAATATATCATTTCAGTATCAGAGTATTATAAAATTTAAAAATTGCATTGCTACAGTAGAAAGCAATAATGTAACTTTCTTTATAAGAGTAGTACTAAATCATAATATCCAACATTGTTTCACTGGCGACACCTCTACGTATATTATATAAGATTCTGGGGTAAAAATGTTTGACATAAGTACACAATTATTACAATATTGCATTAATATCTAATTGACCTGTTATTTTATCTTATTTTAATCTAATATTTGTATGCTTGCTTGCAAGCTGTATTCAAGGACTTTTACACTATATCCTAAGACGATATGTATGTAACTGTATTCTTACAAATAAAACGTTTTGAATTTTGAAAATAATGAAACACATGCTAACTTGTAAAAGTATGTATTGTCAGGTGTTTGTATCAAAAATCATTCCCATTTTTACAGCAATTAGATGAAGAAAAGATAAAAAAATTGACATTTATTATAACACTGTCTCCTATTGAAGACTTCGTCGGGAAAAATATTTCAAACGCAACTATTTAAAACTTTTACGTAGATAGCGTCGCGCGTCGTATCATGTTTTTTCACGTTCTGAAACACAATGACGGCCAGCTCTCGGACTACGTATAACTGGAAAGAATATAAAATACGATGCCCCAGTTACCTAGGCAGACCAACTTCGCCACTATTAAACTTTGTTGCTCTATGACGTTATCTGTGCTACTGCTAGTACTGCTACCTAAAACATTTATATTATGAGCTTTTAAAAGCAACGGAAATGTTTCATTCTATTTTTTATTTGATTTATTAACTACATCCACGTCATATAATATATTACATTTCAATTAAAGCTAGTATATTAGGAGGTATTTATTGCTGATATGTACAACAATTACGGAAGTACATAATATTGGCTACGCATGTTGCAATGAGATCAATACAATACAAAATATGAACTAAACTACTTACCTTATTCCAGTTAGTTTTGCATTAAAATAATTTAGTTTTATTTTCAACAATAATTATCATCAAGGAGGCCTGTGCCCGGCATTGGGACGAATGGTAATGATAATAATCATCAAAATTTTACTTGTAAAGATTTAATGATGACCTAATAGTACATTACTATAGAGGCCGGGAAACAAAGGGTTGCAGGCCAAGTAGATATAGTATAGACGGATAGGGATACGCGGCCGGCAACCCCGTTTTTCGCCGAAATTTGTATAGTGCTTTTCTGAAACTTGCAATGAAATAAACATAAAAAGTTGTACATTTATGATGGTTGAATGCGAAGACGTCGTTCTCTTGAGGACTAACAAATAAAAAAAATATAGGGGTCTCACTTTTAGTTGATAAACTTTGATAGTAGCTGCTCAATTATGATTCATTGCACTATCGTAATTGTAATAAGACAATAAATCAATCCTTTGGTGTTTCACATTTGATAGATCATCAGGCCATTAATTGAGTTTTAGTTACATGCTTAATTCGTCACCGGTTTTGGTAGATGCTCAACTATTTGTTATAGGTTTTGGTAGATGCTCAACTCGGTTACGGAGTGCCAGAGTAAACTGTCCGGGTTTGGAGAATGATTGCATTATTTCCCGCACAAGCTGCTTGTTAAAGGATGCACAATGCACAGGCTTAATTATCTTAACAACGCTTTGGAATTGCTAGATGCGGCGGTAGATACTTCATTGGAGAGATAGTAGGGGATGTTTGGTACTATTCGTACAGACCATACCTCGAACATTATATTTTGAATCTATTACTTTCTCAAAATAAAAAATAAATTAATATTTAGGGACAATCTTATAAGTACAAATCGCCCAATAAATCTTGTGTTATGGGTACTAGTCGACGATGATATACAATAGATATACAACAGTCACGGGCACCAATATGTATACACCACAAAGTCTCAAAAAATATGTACACAGACCTTATTTCTACAAAAAGGTTGTAGTCATCATCATCATCATCATCATCATATCAGCTGAAAGACGTCCACTGCTGGACATAGGCCTCCCCCAAAGAGTGCCACAATGCCCTGTCCTGCGCCACCCGCATCCAGCTATCTTTACCAGGTCATCAGTCCACCTTGTGGGGGGCCTACCCACGCTGCGCCTTCCGGTACGTGGTCGCCACTCGAGAACCTTTCCGCCCCAATGGCCGGAATCGGTTCTAAGTGCAACAAAACTTAAGTTTAGCGATTCGGAAGGCTATAGCGGTTACTTTGGTTCTGCTGCGGAGGTTTTAGTACATATTTGAGTGAATACATATTGGTACCCTTGACTGTACATGGAAAACATCCAAGACTCAAAAACAAATATTCATGCTCATCACACAGATATTTGCCCTTACCGGGATTCGAACCCAGGATCGTCAGCTTCGGTAAGCAGTCGTCACACTCCACTCCTCTTTATTAGCTAACGTTCTTCCTTCATTGACTTATCTACACTCACTTACTTACCTTCACGCCTCAAAATTAAGAAAATCTGGGTGATGTCAGTAAGCTGTCGGTAAAGAACAAAATACGGGCATACCAATTTCATCCCACCAAATGTAGAATTTGACTTAGGTACTGTACCTAAACCCTAGTACACATTTTATTTCAGTAGCGTTTCCAGTGAGTCAGTCGCCTAACTTTTATTCCGTGTTAATTATCAAAGCGCTCATAAATTCTGCCCCGCTTGTGTCCCGTTACTCATAAACTCAAAATACAAGGGCTTATCTTAACTACAAATTATCGTCACTTACGCCCCTTTTGAACAGGTTTGTGTTTGTACTTTACACAGGTCATTCACCTTAGTTTTATTATTATGTATGCTAATAACCCCGCTAAAGTGAGAAAGTAATTTCCTTTGTTAGACTTTTGAGTTGACTTTTTTTAGGGGTTAGGGGGTAGGCACAAGGGCTAGTTGTCTCGACAATTTAGATTCTTATTTGTCTTCCCTTGTCCCAATTATTATCACAGTAGCTAGCCTAGGACTCCTGTCCTTTTCCTGTTAGAAACGTATCTTCTAATCTAATTTTTTCTACTTTACACCATATATTTAATAGTTATTTAATTTAATAACCAAGTTTTTTTTATGAGTACACGCTCGAATCGTTATTGGTTCGGTCGCAGTTCTAACCTAACTTTACCTTTACTTTGCAATTACAAATGAGCTAAAATTACGCCGGATGCAGTGTAAATGCTTGCAATTACACTAGTTCTTATGTTAATTAGCGTAGTTCTTAACTGTCAAGTACAAGGAGAAAGTTTTTTTGAACGCAGTACCTCTGTAAATAACGTTGTATAAACTCTAAGTTATAATCGGATACAATTCTCCGTTAAATATAAATTTTAGAAGGTACACACATCTCGTTTGTGCTGAAATCTAGCTATTACAGCAATTTGCAACAGTAAACGATAAGTCTTCGAGGTATCAAAATATCCAATAACAAATATCAGTAACGCCATTTGTGGATATCTTTATTAAAACAGCGATGTTTAGCAATCGGATTACAAAAAGACGAAAAATAGCCGTGGATATATTACTTATTACAGTTTGTTTCGCAAAATAAAAAAAACGCTCAGTTAACATAATTCCTAGAAATCGGCTTACTTAAAGAGGAACAATAATAATTGTATCTAGTTCATAATATTATGCAAAAAAGACGTTTAAAGAAAAAGAAGTTTTGTTTGGTTGAGGCAAATCAATATTATAATTAAATTTCATTAATTATTTAATTTCAATCGAAGCTTAAGAGCGGTCGGTTACACACGGCGATTTATACTAACGCACGACTGTTTTACGACACTACCCATAGATCACTTGCATCGATACTGTATCGTGTTTGTAACGCTGCTGCAAAAAAAATGCTGTGTGTAACCGTCCTAAATAAGGACTCCAACAAATTGGTATCTTTACATTGGTTCAAATTATTTAATGCGCCCGACTTTTAATAAAACTGTCATTTGAATTGGAATCTTCTACCTTTGTCGATAGAGTTTCTTTTTGAATGGACTACTATGATGCGATTCGGCTAACGCAAATAATCTTAAGTACCTATACTTCTGATGTAATTGTTTATTACGAAATGTCTCAGTGATTACAATTGCTAGAAGTATGACTGCTCTGCTTACTTTTTCTAGGAACACAGGCGTATGTGCCTCAATGAAAATATTTCAATAGAATGGACAGAAGTAAAAACATAATAGTTCAAAACGTTCGCATCGCTCCAGACAAAAAAAGAATCATATGAAACTGTATCGATTTTGAGATTCGTCTGCCCTGGAGAAAAAACACAGTTTTCGAGGAGCGCAATCTATTCGGTAAAGGAATTTAGGAATATAAAACTGATATATAACCAACCATAACGTATTATAAATTATAAAAATATTAGGGGACGTTCTTACTCAAATTGAACTAGGCCTATAGTAAGTTCAATAAGGTAGGATTGTGTTATATGTACAAGACGACGATATATATAATAGATATAAATACTTAAATACATAGAAAACATCCAAGACTCAGAAACAAATATTCATGCTCATCACAAAAATATATGCCCTTACCGGGATTTGAACCCAGGACCTTCAGGTTGCTAGGCAGCTGTCTACCAGTCTCAACTCTCGACAACCTCACAGTATGATAATTTTATGAAGTATTGAATTATTGTTAGACTGTTTTTTTATATTAAGTCAAAGTCAAAGTGATTTATTCTTCAATTTAGGCATATTACATGCACCTATGAATGTCGATAAACTACCACCGGTTCGGAAAGAAAACCTCTGCCTCGAGAAGAACCGGCGTAAAAAACTCGGCGACGTGTCATTTTTTCAAAACAGTATACAATATATCATTTCAGTATCAGAGTATTATAAAATTTTAAAATTACATTGCTACAGTAGAAAGCCTATTTTGCGATTTATACGCCTATATATATATATTTACCTTTATTCTTGTTTCTTTTTATATTTTATTGGGAATGTAATAGTTGAGATAATAATTTAATTGTAAAGCGCAAATCAGTACTTTTTTATTTATGAAAAACCAACATTGTACTCTTATGCACCAACATTGTAATTGTAATTGTTTCCAATGCAAGAAATAAAAGGTTTTCTATTTTTATTAATTAATGATTCATTAAAAGAATAATACTTTCAAACATGAACCCAGTGCTGCAGTGTGTTTTTGAAGTATTTAGCGGCTATTAAAGGGAGCTTACAGAATTAAGTGGATTAAAATTTTAATTGTCTTGAATAATTGTTACATGTTATGAAAATACAAATAATGGATACAAGAGAATGTAATTTTACTTAAAAACAAATAAGTGCTGCGTAATAGATATAAATACAAAAACCGGCCAAGTGCGAGTCGGACTCACGCACGAAGGGTTCCGTACCATTATCTATAAAAACGGCAAAAAAATCATGTCTGTTGTATGGGAGCCCCAGTCCGACTCGCACTTGGCCGCTTTTTTAGTATTTGTTGCTATAGCAGCAACAGAAATACATAATCTGTGAAAATTTCAACTCTGTAGTTGCCACGGTTCTTGAGATACAGCCTGGTGACAGACAGACGGACAGCGAAGTCTTAGTAATAGGGTCCCGTTTTTACCCGTTGGGTACGGAACCCTAAAAAGTAAATTCGGAATTTACCAGTCTTTTTAATACACTGTTTTGTGTACCTAATTTAGATTAGATCAGACAAAAATATGTAAATTGAGATTAGATTAATTTAGTTGGTCTTCCTTTCTCATTTGGGTGCCACTCAATTTGTCTTTTCTATTCCTGTTTATTAGATTATTAAAGTACTAGTTGCCCACGGCTTCGTTTGCGTAATACACAGAACGCAAGCGAAGCCGCAGGAAAAAATATCTTAGCCTATAATATATCAATCGTGAAGTAACATTCTATATACTGGTGTAAGTTTAGAAATCGGATGAAAAGCTTCGGACATTTATCACCTACATATAAACTTACAAAGCTGCGCACTCACTAACTTTCCTTTTTAGGGTTCCGTAGCCAAAATGGCAAAAACGGAACCCTTATAGTTTCGTCATGTCCGTCTGTCCGTCTGTCCGTCTGTCCGTCTGTCCGTCTGTCCGTATGTCACAGGCATTTTACTCGAAAACTATAAGGTGTATTTGAATAAAATTTTGAGGATAGGTGTATTTTGTTAGCCGCTACATAGTTTTGTAATTAAAATGACAAAAAAAAAATTTTTTAGGGGTGCACTCCATACATAAAACTAAAAGACAAAAAAAAAAATTTCATTGTGACCCCCCGTGTGGCACGGCACATCAATCGATAGGCCTTTCAAAATAAATATAAGGTTTCTTAGCATTTTTTTTGATTAAGTGAACAGGGTCGGAGATAATCGCCCCGAAAGTCACTGAAATTCTGTCCCCCCCCCCTCTAATTTTTGAACGGTGTATTTTAAAAATATGGAAAAATTCATGAATATAGGGCTTATTAATTTCATTCACCGAAAATTGTTTTGAACAAGATCGGTTCAGAGGTTTTCGAGATATTGCTGAAAAACTGCCTTCCTCAAAGAAAAGGACGTAAGTGCCGTAAAATTTCTGTGGCGATACGACCTTTTTAATAGGCACGGAACCCTTCGTTTTGCGTGGTCCGACACGCACTTGGCCGGTTTTTTATCATTTAAGCCTAGATCGTCCCCGGCATGCTATAGGAATGTCACCACTGACATATCTCCATCTTTTTAAATGCTAATGAATGAAAGAAAAGCCACATCTTAAGGAGGTCCCCTTCTATCACTAAGAAAACTGGAACACGAGTCAAAAAGACGTGATTTTTATCTCAACAACCGTACAAATTAATCGTCTTTATATTTTGTGTAGGCTGCATAAAATAGCTTTTTATGCTTTAGTGCATAAAATTAGATCCGCTCGCTGGCCCACCGCGCGGCCGTGAGGCGCCCTCCGTGCAGCACCACATGTGGTTAAATCGTAAGAGTTTAAAATGTTTAAAGATAAAATAACCTTAATTTGTTTTTTATTAAAATGCTCAAAAAATATGTTTATTACTTGTAGTCGCCTATAAATGGCATTATATCTTCGACTTTATTCCGATCCTCGCCTGCGAATGCCTGCCTGGAAAAAATTACTTGTTCTATGCACTTGTTGTACAATCTACTATTAGTCCATCGGCAAACAAACCTACTAAAGGTTTTGCCAAGATGGGCATTGTAATGAATTGTAATATGTATTTTCTTTTTGTGTTAATCAATAAATTATAAAAAAATAAAAAGGTCGTATCGTCATAGAAATCTTACGGCACTTACGTCCTTTTCTTTGAGGAAGGCAGTTTTTCAGCAATATCTCGGAAACCTTTCATCCGATCTTGTTCAAAACAATTTTCGGTGAATGAACTTAATAAGCGCTGTGTTCATTAATTTTTTCATATTTTTAAAATACACCGTTCAAAAATTAGAGGGGGGGACAGAATTTTAGTGACTTTCGGGGCGATTATCGCTGACTGTATTCACATAATCAAAAAAATTCCCGAGAAACCTTATATTTACTTTGAAAGGCCTATCGATTCATGTGCCACACGTGGGCTCACGATGAAAAAAAAAATTGACTTTTAGTTTTATGTATGGAGTACACCCCTAAATTTTTTTTTTTTTGTAATTTTAATTACAAAACTTTGTAGCGGCTAACAAAATACGCCTATTCTCAAAATTTTATTCAAATACACCTTATAGTTTTCGAGTAAAATGCCTGTGACATACGGACAGACGGACAGACGGACAGACGGACAGACGGACATGACGAAACTATAAGGGTTCCGTTTTTGCCATTTTGGCTACGGAACCCTAAAAAGACATTTATAGTTAACATTCCGGTTACAAATAATAAAGTGACTAATTTTTACCCATTATAAATTGACAGTTGTGTCTAGTTGGGGCTTAATGAAGCGCTTATTGAGCTTAATTGGACACGCGGCAGGATGCTGGCGTGACAAAAGCTTTAATTAATGCACTTTTAAGCTTTATTGTCAGTTTCGGGTTAACAACTTTATAGTCTGCGGTGAATTTGCTGACCAAAAACATTAGGCATGAATGACATTTAACCCTTCTTTAACACTTAACCCGTAACCCTTCTTTAACACCTAACCCGTTCAAGAGCTTTTTTTTAAACTTCACTCATGCTTTCATTACAACTTTATATCAATGTCAATGTGTTTCGCGCTCGCTGTAATACGTTAGCTCAGCATAAATGGACGCGAGCGTGCAAACACATTGAAATATTTTTTTAATTGCGAAATTAGTGCCTGATTGATTACCGAGGTACCGTATGACGCTTGCGATTCAAACATCTACGGGCCATGTTTTGCTATGTGTATGCATGATCTTGCTACGCTTCGCCGGTGACAGATGATAATCAGAGAGGAGTGAAGTAACGCTTCGAACGTACAGTCAGCATCAAAAGAAACTATCCAATCGAAGACGTCAACAGCTCTTATTCCCTTTTAATAAAGACTTTTGACCTCTTCGTTTGCGTAGCCGCTTTTGATGCTGACTGTACGTTAGGACAATTTAACAGTCATTTTTCCATACTAAGAGTGACATTTAGATTTACCTGACGCGTGTACGATGCAAATACGTTACGTGATCGACGGGAAGAACGCGAAAAAAGGTTTTTAAAATTCATTAATACCTACTGATCTTTTGACTCAGTACCTACCTTTTGCGAAATTGACACATCCACAAATTCCACAATCCCCTAAATAGTATTAACCTAAGTATTTTAAAAAGCAAAAGTACATATGTAGATACCAATTGAAGTACATTTTTTAATTCTTTAAAAAATTCAAAACCTACTTCAAATGGCAAGTACTTAACAAATTATACGCACAAGTTCTCATGAGCTTAATTAACCTGCACATTACAAATATTTAAATTAAAAAAACTCGTATTTTAATGAAGTCTGACTCCAATTCCGTTTTTTCAACAACAACTACCATTGTTAGCTGAACAAAAGTTTATTGAAACACTTGTTTTACAAGTACTCAATCTGCGATTCAAAAGTTTCTCAGCAACGCAACGCCGGAGTTTACACGACAAACAGTCGGCAAGTCGTTTGCAGAGTTAAACTTCAAGGCATAATTTTTAAATTTTCAAGCCGAATTCAGACTTCAAAACTAAACTGGTACTGGTATAGTTAAGAAATATTTTCCACAGAGCAGTTGAAATTCAACCTTATATCAATGTCATAAAGACTTGCTAGGGAAAAACTTTTCTCACTTTATCTGTAGGTACATAATGGGACTCGCTTAACAATTTCTTTGTTTCGCGAACAAAATTCAACTCCGTGCCTTTTTCGCTCAAGTGTCGATGGTGCCGCACTAATGGTACCTTAACGTCCGACTCCAATACAACCTTATCAGCAACTTTGCTAATGCGCGGCACAAAGCGAACGATAAGAAAAGAACAAAGGAAACTCTCGCTAAACGCCCTTTCTTTGTTACAGATAAAGATCGCCCGATGAAAGAAGATGGACCTTAAATATCTAATCCTAATGATTGCCTTTGCGACAATTGAAATCAACGTGACTGAGAGCCGGCAGAACGACAAGCGGAGATGGAAGTCGGATAAAAGTGTTTATTCACAATACGTCAATATCTGCGACATCCAGGACCGAGGCTCGAAAGTACACTGCTATTGTGAGAACACGAAAATAAAGACGGCTACGAAGGCGGATTGCTGGGTATTTAACGGCGGGATTGCTGAAGACGACCCGTTCTGGTCGAATTTTTATTCCCAACCTAAAATAGAGCGGCTTACGTTCAACGTCAGAGCGGACGGCGGCCTCACCTACATACCGGCTAAAGTGATAATCCGGCTAGAAAAACTGCAGTATCTCAACATCCACTACGCGAACATATCCACGGTGCCGCCATTCGCGTTCACGAATTCGTCGACGTTAAGAGATATTTCTCTGCCAAAAAACAAAATAACCAAGCTTGAAAGGATGTCGTTTGCGCATTTAATACTGCTCGCAAATATTAGCTTGGTGGAGAATCAGATTTCAGAGCTGCAACGAGATGTGTTCTATATGCTACCGAACTTGCAGCGGCTGTGTTTATCAAAGAATATTATAAGTGTGCTCCATGAAGGCTGCTTCAAGCATCTAAGCAACCTGGTAAAACTGGAACTCGACAGTAACTTGCTGACTGTTGTAATCAGGGAGAACTTCCAAGGCCTATCCAACCTGATTACTCTTGACATGAGAAACAACAAATTGACGATGATTGGCGACTTGGCGTTCTCCGAACTTTGGACCCTCCAGGAACTTTACCTGGACGGAAATGAAATAGAATTTATATCAGAGAGGGGTTTTGGTGGATTGGCACAACTGAGGAAACTTTATTTGGCTGATAATAAGTTGGGAACATTAGACCCCGGCGTTTTGGATGATTTTCAGAAGTTGACTGTTTTGGATTTGAGGAATAACAATTTGGAAACTCTAAAACAAGAGACTATGCAAAGTGTTCTGGAAAACATGAAGTCGAATTACGCCTTAATCTCACTTGACGGTAAGTTGTTTACGATAACTCGCTGTATAAATGAATGTATATTAATTGGATCGTAAGTTTATAATCTTGGGGCCTAAAAAGACACGGCTGAGTTAAGTTGAAGATATTTCAATGTAAAATAGCAAAGCTATCCTTTATATGCTTTTTAATTAAGGAATCTTAACTTAGAATGATGGCGGTGGTGACTGATTTGCATTTTCAATTAAGTCAAAAGTAAAATGGAATTTTGAATGACAAACAATATTATAATTGTCTACTTTTATGGAATTTTACGGTTTCTGAGCGGTTGGTTCTACAAACCAAACTAAAACTATAAACTGATATTAGAGGTGCTCCGTAAGATTATATACTAGACGTGCAAAAACGATAGCATTACGAGCTTTGTCGTTACTTTGCTATACGAATTCCATAATACACATTTGCTCCACCCATGAATCTCCACTCCGCCGGGGTGGCTAAACATTATACACGAGCAACAGCATCATATTTTGCACCATTTTGCACTGAAGTGCTGCCGTATGATTTAGTCGGGTTGCAAAATATTGCAAGGGACGAGCTAGAAACGTTTGAATGAAAGCTTGTACTGTCGAGTTCAGAAAGATAGGTACGTTTCCATAGATTCAAAAATATAAATAAACATAGTATTATGGCCTAAACAAATAACCCTTACTAGTACAAGGGGATATTATTTCCCACTTTGTCTGTTTGTATCAAACTCGTATGTAGGTATTTTTAAACGGCAACACTTTATGAAACCTACTAAGCAGTTTGACACTTCTTGTTAGTATTAGACATTTTTTGCTGGCAACAACCTTCACTCAAACTTTATCTGTCACCTCGTCAATGTAAAAGTAAAAAACGGCGTTTTTGTATGACACGTGTCCGAATTCATCAAAAAATATCTGGTAATAGAGTTTTAATGGCAGTTATGTAAAATAAAGTGAATTGTTTGTCATTTAGCAAAAACAAATCTATCTGAAACCATTGTTTTGTCCAACTAAAAGTCATCTCAAGTTGTAGGGTCCAATTGGGAAATTAATTCCCGTTGTTTTATCATGAAATTAAAAAATGGAGTCGCAAACTTCTCGTAAATGTATAATACAATAAAGCATTTGAGCTCCGTTTAAGTAAAATAAATAATAGTTTTAATTTTTTTTAATGTTTATTACCCAATCTTTACTATTTAACGCATATTTTGTGTGAAACAGGTCCTTGACTTGCATAATGATATAATGCTGTTGTAAAATATAATGAAATAATTATGTTTCAGATTCGTTATTTTTAAAACAAATTGAATACTAATAAAAAAGAGGCTTTATAATTACTTTTCCATAAAATAAAAAGATCCTATGATAATTAACTTTTGTTTCTATATTTATAGGATTAAACTTTTGTTTGTTTATCGGATTAATTGTAATCCTTTTAGAAAAAAAAACCATAGAATACACATCAGAAAATCTAAAAATAAACAAAATAATATCTTCAACGGTCGACCAAATTTTTGGATCCGATCATCGAACAATGGGAAATAATTTCCCACCAGGAGCCGTAGCATGGTTGGCCTTGTCACGCGATAGGTGATAGGATAGAGCGTGCGTCACTGGCTGACACTTTCGATAGAACGAGACGACGCTCTTATCTTGTCACTTGTCGCGTGATGCCAACCATGCTACGGCTCCAGAAATCACCCCCTTCCACTTACCATTTTTACATTTTTTTCTGAATCTAGACACATTTAAAACAATTTATGATCTGCATACGTCAATTACGAGTCTTGAAAGATATTCGCAGAACATTATAGCATCGATAATCTATTTGAGTAAAGGAAAAAAAAGAACCTCTATGACCCAAACGTGAAAATTACAAAATCTAAGACTACAATCCAGTGATTTCGAAAGTTAACTCAAAAATGGATAGCAGCTGATATAAATATCCATAGCGCCACTCAAAACGATAGGTGAAGAGACCTCCTTTTTAATTAGATTCTTAAAAACATGTCATTTCGTATTGAAAACCTGAATTATACAACTCAGGCTACTTTTTTTCGTAAACAAGCCTTAATGTGAGATGTGTACTGTGTGCAGAAAACGGACTTAAATGTTTGCAGTATAAGTCGGGCACTAATTCAGTAGCCTTATCGTGGAAAGGCTTTAGGCTGTACGATTTAATCTACCGCGGTAGTAAACGTTAGTGAAACGGTTGGGTGTTTGATCGGATGTGAATTTGAGGAGGAATAATTCTTTGTAGTATTAATTTTTCTGGCGAAATATGTTTTGTATTACGACTCTGAAACTAGCATACGACCTGCCTATGATTAGATTTTTTTACAATAAACGTCAATGATGACGTATGATGACATAAATTGTACTGGGATGAGAGCTGTCAAATATTGGATGTAAGCGCATTTTCAGTATAATGGTAAGCAGACAGCAAAGCTTATGGACGCTTGCGCCTCCAGAAGAATAACAAGTTGTTGCCGATCTTTTATTGATTTGTAATTTTAAAATTTTATAATACTCTGATACTAAAATGATATATTGTATACTGTTTTGAATAAACGACACCTCGCCGAGTTTTTTACGCCGGTTCTTCTCGAGGCAGAGGTTTACTTTCCGAACCGGTGGTAGTTTATCGACATTCATAGGTGCATGTAATATGCCTAAATTGAAGAATAAATCACTTTGACTTTGACTTTGAGGATTGCTGCGTTGATAGCTAAAGAAGAAGCCACTTGTGGTAGTTTTTAAGTTAGGTCCCCGCCGAAAATTAGCGCCTCAGCTGGCTGTCTTGCTGTGGCTTTATGCTGAGTGGGGATCCTGTTTAACGTCCACTTATTTAGTTTTTTTCATTTCATTGTTTTGTTTGTTTAATTGTGTAATTTGTGACGTTAAATAAATGTATTTTCTTTCTTTCTTGACTTATTTCTTCTTTCTTTCTAAAGACGAATGCGGGTCCCTCACTCTCAACTCTCACCACCAGGAACACAACACCACAATATATTTAAGATGCTTAGAGCAAGAAGTGATATTTTGGCTGCAGTCTTGTGTAAGGTTTAGGTGCTCCCCCAATTGGGCTGCTCCTAACATATATACAGGGTAGGCCCTGTAACAGGAGCAAAAAATTAAACGGTAGATTATTTAGCTTGTGAGCAATTATTTGTGATTGTAATTGAAAAAAAAAACTAAAACTAAATAAGTTTACCTACTTGTATTTTTTTACTCTTCTGTAGTGACATAAGTAACTTTTTAATTAAAAAAAAAAATGAAAAAAAAATATTAAAAAATCTCTTTCGAAAAGAAAAATGTCTACCTACATGATGTTACCTCAAAATCTGCAGTGACTGCTTTGCTATGATCTCGTGGTGCCAAGATACATTACTTGGGGGTCATAACTTTAGATCAAAATTTCTCCGGATAAAAAAAAATTTAAAAATTGGACACAAAGGGTTACCTACTGCAGGTGCCCTAAGGAAGGTTTCACTTAGCGACCTTTTAAACATTTGCTCCTATTACAGAGCCCACCCCGTATATTACTTACAATAATGGAAAGTGTTTAAAAATTATAGAATTCAAAATAAAAAAAAGTCCAAAATTTATCCTGTATACCCCAAGTATGTACTTTGTACAAATATACATTAAAGATCAGAATCCAGTGAAGAGTCAGAAAGGGTGAGAATAAATATTTAAAAAAACATTTATAACCAATACAAACGGATGACATAAAATATTTTTACTCAATGACTTCGCTATAATTCCGCACATCTCAAAGCAGCCCTATGATCTTATAAACAAAAAAATTAAACGTAACTAGCTGCCTGCGTGGCTTCGCTTGTGTATTTCAAAAAACGCAGGATAAAATAATAGCCTTTCCAGAAAGTCTATTCTACAAGTGAAATATATTTTTTAAAATCGGATAAACGGTTCCGGGGATTACCCAAAACAAACTTAAGACACTTCCTCTTTATAATATTAGTATAGGTAGACAATATAACAAACTACTGAAAATAATACTAGTGCTATTATAAATCTGCATAATGCATTCAACCTAATTCTCTCGGGTTTGTATGTGCCTCGGATTGTGCTGTAAGAGGATTACAAACGAGCTAATTTGAAATTAAACAAATGACACAAGTGGGAACCGAACAAATGCTTTGCGTAATGAATTTTGTATTAGAATAGTTAATTTACGCCGTTGGTTACGGGTCGCTGGATAAGGCCATTATTACATAATGGGGAATGGGTGAAAATTTTAGAAATGCCCGATTCTTTTTTTGGCGATATGAATAACCTTCCTTAGCACCAGAAAAAAGTTTCAGATTTTTCAGTTGCGTCATTTATTTATTAAAAATACAAACAGTTCCCTCACTTACGTTTAAGGTACCTACCTACTTAGAATCATACTTCCCATTAGTATATATATGTCAACTTAATTTTCTTTGCAGCTGTATGTGTATAGTGCGCTTCTAACTATGCTGCCGTGTCATTTACTTATTTATTTATTTATTCAAAGAATTATTACATAGTATAACAGTTACAAAACGAATGCACTGTAAATCTTAGAATTAAATCAATTGGTTGGGAATTAGCTCAATTGGTGTGAATTGTCCCATGATATTTATTTATTTTTAAATCCCAGTCAGATGCAGATGCGAGAATTTTGAGGCAGGGCATAATGCTGACTGTCTTTTTGGCACGATTATATATGTATATCGTTCAAATTTCAACAACTTTTTCTTTGCATTAAGCGATTTTTTTTGGAAATAAAAATACTAGTTGACTATCAAACCTATACGAACATTTTAAAATATATTCAAACAACTTGTAGATTAGCCTATTGGGGACATTGCCCGATTTCATAATTGCTGAGTGAAGGTTATACTTTCCACAGAAGCAAATTACTGGTTAAATAATTAACTGTAATTTTTACCACATGTGTTGTTCTCAGGCAAAAGTCTTTGTATATTATCAATAAGGACCATTTGATGCATCTTTTTGTTCGCTTCTTGCGGCCAGAAAGAAATGTTGTCTATGGACAACCTCCCTGGAAAGTCTTATCCGGCCACTCAGGGGAAGGTTTGATGCATCGTAATGCCAATAAGTAACAGCTTATTGACTATACACACAAATTGCCTTTTTCCGGAGTACGCTCATTTTATGGTTTCGAGTATGACTTACAAACTTGCGTAAATACTTATTTGTACTATAGTCAGGCTGAGAATAGTACATTGTTATAGAGGCTAGAAAGTAAGCAATACATGGAAGAGTTAGTTCGTGTGCACGAAAGTACGAGTCCAGCTGTTGCACTTTCGGCCGAGGCTTAACATAGTGCTTTTCACGCCTACTGCAAGGAAATTGCAAATAATTATAATTTTAAATCAAAATTAAAGATCATAATATTAAACAGGCTCGCTTGCCTCGCGCCCGGCGCGCAGGAGGAGGAGCACAGGCAGCGACCGCGCGCGGTGCCCTGTGACTGGTCGATCGCTATTCAAACTGTCCAACAATAACATTGTTGGACAGTTTGAAGTAATAGATGGCCTGTTCATGCGACGTCCAACTAACCCCAGCTTTGACGCCTGAATTCTGACCATCTTTTGCCACTTTTCCGAGCAGAGGCGTAAAACATTTTTTCACTACTGACTTACGATCTAATACCAGATCAAGATCTCTTTTAGATTTCAGCTGCTTATCTTTGCGCGTCACTCTATGTTTGTGTGCGTGCGTTTGTACCTATACAGGTATAATATGTGTGGTAGTGACACGGTAGTCATAGTTACATGCGCAGTTCGTCGCATAAACAAGGACCACTAAACAATTGACACTACTAATGGTATACTTTTCAAGGTCCCTAGTCTTATATTCCAATTGAACGGGTCACGGGGGGGACATAGGTCATCAAGGTTAAATATCATTCGACTCATTTCAAAACGATCCTTGATTCTTAATTATTATGCATTTGCTTAATTATGATCATTAGCGTTATCAGTCAATTATTAGTCCACAAGGCCTTATAGAATGCTCGTTCCCTCTCATCCATTAGAGGAGGTCTGTGCCCAGCGGTGGGACGTATATAGGCTGATTTATTATTATTGTATTAAGGCTTAGAGCACACAAAACTGGAGTAGCCTTTCAGTAACTTACCCCTCTCTCAAAAATCTTGCACAATGTGCAAAAAATCATACAACGACAATTGCACAATCGATCACAAAATCGCCTCGCAAGAGAACACTGATCATTAAAGTGCCCGCACGTTGCAGTAAGCACTTGATATTATAAACGTTCAACCACTTCAAGCTTTCAATATATAATTGAGTTTCAATATCCTACTAAGATGCTCCCCCCGCCCCGCAAAATTCGGCAGAATTTTTGTACGCAAATATGTCATAAGGCTACTCCAGTTATGTATGCTCTAAGTATTAAGGCCTTTTTTCTACTCCAGCACTGTAATTTGACAATTAAAAGGCTAACATCAATATTAAAAATATACACTTTTCGTGATTCCACTTAAATCTATGATCTATGAATTACATTATAATGCTCCGACGGATATTATAATAAATTATAAGCCAACTGGTATTTTTTTTAATTTGCGTTAAAGTGGCCAGCGCCTACAGACCATGTGCCAGCGCGAAAGTGTTTTATTTAAATTTAGGTTTCCATGACCGCATCCATGACAAAAGTTTATGTAAACGAACTTATTATTACTGTAACTGCCATATTTACAATAAAGACTCGTGTATTATTACGTAAATTACAGATATGAAATAAGAATATTATTTTTCCAAAAGATTTTTATGTTTGAAAAATACATCTACTTAAACAGTATTGTTGTCTATGGTAATAAAAAAACATAAAGCGCGGGAATTGAATTATTTTCAATTGTCAGTTAGGTTCATTGGTAACGCAATTTATTTAACTTTTGAGGTTGTAACTGAATTTGATCCATCTCCAATGCCAACCGCTCCGGACTTTCTACAAAATGAAATAAATATGTCCCAGATCTTAAAACAAAACAACGCGCCAATAATCATAACAAAAAACACCATTCAAAGCCTTCATATTCATTACCATAAATAAAATGTTTGTTTTTACATGTCTGTATTTTTATTTATTTATAACTAAAAGTATAAGTTGGTTCTAGCTGTCGTAGAAAAAGTACTGTATGCAACGTTATATAATTAGGTCTTAAAATTCTCGAGTCTTTATTAACAAAACTCGCTAAAGCTCGTTTTGTTACAGCGACTTTTTAATTTTAAGAACCCATATTATATAACTGTTGCATAAAATACTATTACTGCATCCGAATATCATCTAGGCTAAAATGGCATGTAAACACTAAAAGATTATATCTCCCCAGGCAACAAGCTAACCTGCGACTGCCGTCTCCTCTGGCTCCACAAACTGAAGAACGAGACCCGCAGCAAACGCATCAAAGCCGCTCTCGACCGGCTAAGCTGCGTCATGGACCTCAAACTCAAAACTGACCTCGGCAAGAAGAAAAACGACATATCTAAAAACCCAACACCAAACACAGATTACGATAATGAATTAGATGAAGATAAGTTATATGATGATTCCATGCAAGATGACACAGTTAATAAAATTGAATATAGGAAAAGATTGCTGGAAATCTCAACTGATATGCTCCCTTGTCACAACAAGTTAAGCTACGAAGCGTCGTATTCACCTCCCACACAAGATGAAGTCAAATATTACTATTCAGCGTCAAGTAATGTAGTTGTAACTTTGACGGTACAGATATCAATCGCTGTTAGTATGGTGTTGTAAAAATTTAATAATTTTTATTGTAAATGTGATTAACTAAGTAAACATTTAAGCTTGGATACGACTATTCCGAACTGTAAATAGTAAATCTAAGATCGCCTACCAGGTAAATTGAGAATGTTAATGGATATTGTTTCACTTAGGGATAAAAGGTCTACTAGGTTTAATTTAAGCCTAATGCACTACAAATGCCTAATTGCTGTTCTAACTCTTTTTTACTTTTAGTACCTAGTGACAAGGCCTATCTGAATTTTTTAATTAAACTATTGAATGACTAAGAGAAACAAACTGTTTTACAATTATTATTTTTGAATTATGTATGTTGTAATTATGTGGGTCACTTACGGTGCTGTCTGAAAACCAGCGCTGTAGGTGTCTGTCTGACACCTCGGCACAATGCTGAGACAGCAACCGTTTCACTGCCGGGAAGACACACACAATGTGTCAATTGTATTGTATGTCTACTTCCTTTATCTTTGTGTGTCTTTTGTGTAGTGAATAAATATCTTCTTTCTTTTCTTTCTTACTTCTTACCTACATAAGGTTATATGGAATAGCACATGGGGCAAATGGCCTGCACGTTTTTGTCGAAATTTTTCTTGACCATTTTACACACTAGTTTCTGAACGTTGAAGAGCACTGAATGTCCTCCTTCAATGGCCGGATGGTTGTGGACTTGTTGGCATAGGTATACCATAACCCCATACCAAAATCCAGTGGCCATATCCATATTGCCATGTACCTATGCTGCACACGTCATCAGTTCATAAATTACTCAACTTTAGGCTGGAAACAGTGCTCGACCGACGGTCAACACGTATGCTCGGTCGGGCGTGGGTCGTTCTTCTTTTTTACCGACAATGAACCGAGGTTTTTCTGTTTTTTTGGTTTTTGAACTATCGCAAATTGTTGTTTGAAGTGCGATTTAAAAAAAAATGCATAGGTTTCTTCATTAGAACTAATTAAAGTTTCCTTTCTGGCCAATATAAATATTTATTTACGGTTGGTTTCTAAAAAAAAACATGTGACAAAGTGGACTCTTTCAGTGGGGACCACATTTTGGTTTACCACTCTGTCACGGCATTCTACGAAAAAAAATAATAAAAAAAATGCTAGTTAGAGAAAGTGAAATATTAAATATCACTAATTAATAAAATAATATGGACGTTCATTCGAACATTATAAAACCGTAAACATCATTGCTCAAATGAGATGCCGTAATAAGACGAAGGACAGGCTATTAACTAACTAACGACCCGCGTAGCTATCGCTGAAGAAAGCATACTGTGCGTTCAGACCGATGCTCACCGTCAGCGCGTATGCGGCCATAGTAAAACGCGCGACCGACCATACGCGCTCACGTCGGTCGAGCACTGTTTCCAGCCTTAGGTTCAAGATAAAGGCCATGCCAGGATAAGCTAAGTGAATCTGCCCCCAGCTAGTTTGGGCTTGTCATTTTTATGGATACACTGTGGCTCTACATTAGTAACAAATATGCCAACCTTCAGCCGCCCAAACATTAGTTTAGTCTTTTTTTTTCTAGCCAGCCGATTATTGTGCTTAACTTGTGATAAGGCTAAAAGTGGATACATATCTTTGACGTCAGTTGTACGTTATCGAAGAAACTGTTATGTTTAAATATTAGAGCTATTATCTTAGACTCTGTTATATTCCTTAGATTACCCATTATTTTGAGATCTCAGATTGGATCGCAAAGTTTGTATAATATTTAGGTACTTTATAAAATTATCTTAATATTCGAATGTTGTCTTAGTATACCATTATCTGAAATTCGAGAACTAAATTAGAATCTATTTTTGTTACCTATAAACTTAATATAAGATTTCAGTGTTATTGCTGTTGCTTGATTAAATCATTCCATGTATTTTCACAACGTTTAGGTTAGTGAGCACGATAATTTTTAAAGTTTATTTTAATGCTGTAAATATACTGCGTAAATTAAAAATGTAAAGCACACTTTACACACAAACATAGCTAAGAACCGTCTTGTCACATAGGACTTTTGAAGAAAAAAGAAACCACACTCCACCACCAACACCACCACAGATTAAAATCACGAAAGTGCATTTCGCGCGGGATTTAACAATTTCTTTTGTTGATAATTATGAAAGGAAAAGATAACAAAGAGACGTCATAAAACTGACCGTTTATTCTATTGTGTATGCGTAATGGTGGGTTTTAAGTACTCTTCGTCAACTATACTAAAACAAACTTTAAATACTTAAATAGGGACTTTGGTAGCATTTATGCCGTAGCCAAACACAGACACACATAACACAAGTCACACGTGTAAAATTTATAACACCCCTCATTTTCTTCGGGGGTTAAAATGGTTCGTAATAGTTGAAATTATTATATAGCCATTTCATCAATCATTGGGTCAATCTGAAATAAACGTTTTGCATTCTAACATAGTTTAAATGTTTTCTATACGCTCGCATCTATTCGTGCGTTATAGTGTCAAACAAGCGTGAGAGACCCATTGACATTCAAATCGAATTCAGCTCCAAAAATACGTCTCAGTTTGGCGCTCTCTAGTTTAAATATTTACGTGATCTTATTTGATAAGTGATTGGAGCAAGAAACAAAACCGATCATTTTTCAAATGATTATTTAGTTAATGTAAGATTCGTCGTATTTGATGAATTGGTAAGTTTTTCACACAATCACTATGAAGGGGCAATTTATAGAAATTTTCTTTGTATCATTCGTTATTTTTCTTTTGTTTTCTTTTATGATTGTAATCTGATTGACATTTATTTTAAGTACCATATAATATACATGATCTATCGAGGTGGTATTTATTTACTTGTACTTCTATAGTTTAGATAAACCCACCCGCGTCGTAGTTATTTTAAAACGAATTACCTACATATTTTTTTCTGTAATCCAAAAGTTTAATATAGTTTCGAGACTATTGCTTTGATATATTATTTATATTAATACTCAGATGATGTTAAGCTTTATTGGTTTTTGGAACAAAATAATTTCTGCTGATTTACCAATAGTATAGCTTTTTTCAAGTTACTTTTTTATTAGCTTTTTCAGTAAGATAAATTAGTGTCAGTCAGTATCTGTAAATATTTTGCAATTTACTTGAACTCAGCTGTAATTATCATGTTTAAGGTGTGAAAACAATAAATTGATACTTTTCCATTTGGAGTTTTAAAAAGCCCTAATTAGTCATAGTCATAGTCATATATTTATTCAGAAAAACAATACAGGTATAATGTTTGGAATACAGCCTTAGATTAAAATCATTACAAAATTAAAAAGTAATGATATTAATGATAAAAAAAGAGGCAAGAAAATCTTAGCCTAAATCTAAAACATTATCAAATATCTCGTCCACGGTGTAAAAGCAACCTCTTAATAAAAATCTTCTCAATTCCCTGTGAAAACACGCGCTATCCGTAATGATTTTTAGTTCAGTTCACCTGTTATACATTTTTATGGCTTGATGACCAGCGGAATGCGCAACGACTTTAAGTCTAGAACAATGTATAATTTTTCCAGTTTTTTGTGCGCGTAAGTAAGCGTTCATATCGCTTTTCACAGGACTCATTCTTGAGGAGCTTTATGAGCAGCATTTGACCTTCTTCTCTCATTCAAGAGTTAAGCTCTTGTCAATGTAGCTCAAAATAAGCTCTCCATCTACTCCGATCGCACGTCTCTTTGCCGTATTGGTACGACCTAATATTCACTCTCTATTTTTGCTATGTAGTTTATTCTAGGCTTCCTCGCTTCCCCTCTACATAATTTTACCTTAATAGTGAAATAAAATAAAAAAGGTCATACCACAAAGGTAACACACGTTAAAATACGTTTACTAGCAGAACAGACGGGGAGCGCCCAGCGAGCGTGTGATGGTTACACTTTTATCACATATCGATTCGTTGTGGATAATGTCCGTCATCTTCTGAAAAGTATGCGAGTGCAAGAGTGATGGTTAATATCCACAACGATAACTACGTCATAAAATAGCAACAATCATACCGCTCGCTGGGCCGTTATTCTATCCGCGATATTTGGCAGGGGATACTTATTCTTCCCCCTTTGATTTCTCTGTCATTCTGATTTTGAAACACAGATGCATAAAGATGGAGATACATATAAAGATGATGTTCGCGCCCCTACTACGACGCCATAGGCATAAGCCTGGGTGGACGGTGCGCTGTGAGCGGTGCGTACAGCGTCCATATAAAACAAATGCAATTTATATGGACGCGGCACGCCCCGCTACGCTACGATAACGCTAGAAGAAGAAGAAATTATTACAAACACCAACAGTTAGAACTTGCTACCATGCCATCATTGTTCGTTAAGATTATGGAACGATCGAAGCAAAGGTAAGTGTGGCCTAAAGCTACATTATGATTTGGAAGCCTGATACTAGAATAATGCACTTAAAACAAAGTTTAATCTAGATTATTTTACAAAGACTTAAGTTAACGAGATAACTTGAAAGAGGCGTTGTTAAATACAGTTGTTGTTTGTGGTATTTTATTTAAGGTTACAGTGAACCATTAATTTATCATAAATTGTTAATTACTGAAAAATATCAGAGTCCTGAAGAATTTGAAACTTCAAATCGAGAAAAATATATTTCTCAGGAGTAAATTAGAAGCTACCGATAGGATCAATATTTTTTATGTTTCAATACAAATTAAATTGTTTTCATCCATGTAGGTACAGTCGACTACAAAGAGAAAGATACTGCCAAAGTTACAAAATTATGTATACACGACTTTATTGCCTTAAAATTAAGGTCGTGTATACATATTTTTGTAACTTTGGCCGTATCGATCTCTTTGTAGTCGACTGTACGTCAGTCGTGACGTTATAATGCTGTTTCAATTCAATTAGCATGTTGAGGTCTCTAGCGATGTCTGATATCGCCTCTTTTTTTAGGGTTCCGGTACCCCAAAAGGAAAAACGGAATCCTTATAGGATCACTCGGTTGTCTGTCTGCCCGTCTGTCACAGCCGATTTTCACCGAAACTACTGGACCGATTGAGTTGAAATTTGATACACATAAATATGTAAATTAGTGACCCAAAGATGGACGCGTACCTAAAGTAAATTAATGAAATCTGAACAAGGGGGTCACTTTTGGGGGATATACTGGAAAATTAAAAAAAAAAGTTTCACAAACCTGTATTGTGTGACATATCAAATGAAAGAAGTTGTTGTAAGCATATCAGATATTATTATTTTTATTTTATATTATTTTTTGTTGTAGTTGGTCCGATACAGACATTTGACTCTTTCTAGAAACTGGATCGAAGGGCACATATATATCAATAAAATAGTAAAGTAGCCTCCGCGTACAAAATATGTTAAGATAAATATTATATCCCACCCAACCTTTCTCAAGTCCATCCGGTATCCGGTTCCATCGTAAATCTATATAATTAAGACAAATAGAAGACTAAGAAACGATATTTCGATCAACCACTGTACAGTTAGGGACATTAATATACGTTAAAAAATAAGGACTATAATATCCGTACACGCCTTGTACAGTGATGTTTAGTTAGTTTTACTGGGCATTTTCCGCAAATCGACATCCAACGTGCCTATTTTGCGTGAAAGGACTAGACCGGTTTCCTCACGATGTTTTCCGTCACCGAAAAGCTAACGCTAAATTTTTCGTACATAAGTTCCGAAAAACTCATTGGTACGAGCCGGGATTCGAACCCACGACCGACGCTTGACAGCCGCATGCCTGAACCACTAAGCTACCGTAGCTTTCCTACCGCTAGGCTACCGTAGAGTCCCGTTCTGACGTTTGTTTTGTGCACATGTTAATGTTGCTGACTGTACACCGGTCTCGAGTGGCGACCACGTACCGGAAGGCGCGGCGTGGGTAGGCCCCCCGCAAGGTGGACTGATGACCTGGTAAAGGTCGCGGGAGTCCGCTGGATGCGGGTGGCGCAGGACCGGTCAATTTGGAACTCTCTGGGGGAGGCCTATGTCCAGCAGTGGACGTCTTTCGGCTGATGTGTGTGTGTGTGTGTGTGTGTGTGTACACCGGTTGTTACGTCACTACAGTATAGCTACCAAGTTCGTGACGCAGAATTAAACCTCGATTCAGCCTATAAATCCAGCTAAAAGCAGGCCAACCCATTTTAGCGATGTTAAAATAGTTGTAGCGCAGTTTTGACGAGTAAAAACGTTGGCTTTGCATTCGGGAGAATAATGCGGGGTCGTTAATTGTGAAAACAAAAGCAACATTATTTTGTGTAAAACTGAACTGGGACAGGTTTTGGTAGGCTTCATTGCATAAACTAAGTAGGCGAAACTAAATAATAATATATTAGTGGTTCTGTGAGCTGTAAAATTAGCGAGCATATATATATATTTATATATATATTTTTTTTTATTCGAAATACTGAATCTACAAAAAAATACTATATAATATTTGAACCGGCTCACCAAATCTCACGAAAATCGATTGAGAAATGCGGCATGGAGAGGAGAACAGCCGGACAGCGGGACATCTGGACGTATGAAAGAATTTTGGCCCATGCTGAAACGAAAAACTTCGTTCGCTTCGCTCGTTCGTTCAAATAAACTTTGACACACTCGATTAAAGCACTTTTAATTAAATACATTTTAAAAAACGTAATCTAAAATAATAACTAAATGAATTAGTTTATAACTTACTAATAATAATGGTTAAACTTCCTCATTAGTTGTCGGGTGACATGTTTCGAACCCTTCGGGAGTTCTTCTTCAGGACGAACACTCGTCCTGAAGAAGAACTCCCGCTCAACACTCTCGCTGCCTGTCATTGATCGGCATTAGGCGATATCTTATCGCAACTTCACACATCAACTCTAGCGCAAGATGCCCCCCTCTCCCGCGCTGTCAGCGAGGGCGTCACGGGCTGTGAAATGAACGGAGCGGGCATTGTGACGTCTGCAAGGATACTTACCCTGAAGAATAACTCTCGACGAGTTCGAAACATGTCCCCGTGACGTTACGTACAGTGTAAGTAATTTGTTTCGTGAAATTATTCATAATTTTTTCAAACATTAACTCACGAAAATTGAAATTCCAATAATACAGGGTATATTTCATTATTCAATCGGGGCAGTGAGGAAAAATCTGAAACTACAAGATATAAGAAAATTTCCTCACGAGACCGATTTTAGAATACATAAATAAAAACTGAACCGGTGGTAGTTTATCGACATTCATAGGTGCATGTAATATGCCTAAATTGAAGAATAAATCACTTTGACTTTGACTTTGCATTCAAAGATTTTCAAAACAGCGCTATACACCGTCTTACGGTATTACGTTACGCAAAAAACGAACTCTGATTTTAAGACAGATTTGACCGGGTTAGATTTTTTTTTTGTGGGACATTTCACACCAATTGATCTAGTCCCAAACTAGGCAAAGCCTGTACTATGGGTACTAGACAATGGAAAACATACTTATATAGATAAATACATACTTAAATAGATATTAAACATCCAAGACTCTTTCCGGTCTTATGTGAGGGTTTTTTTGAAATTCTTTTAATGCAGTTTTTATTCTTCTTAAAATCGGTGTCGTGAATCTTAAGAGCAAATGTCCGTAGTTTCGGATTTTCCGTCACTTTAAATACATCCTGTATATCTAGAGGGCATGTAGAGAGGATGGATGAGAGAAGATTAACGAAGAGAGTGTATATAAAAGGAGTGGAAGGGCAAGTTGGAAGGGGAAGACCTAGGCGAACTTTCTCTGATCAAATTGGAGAAATGTTACAAAAATGCCAGGTCAAAAGTACCCTAAACCGACGAGCATGTATGAGAAATGTTATGAAGGTGAGTGAAGCGAAAGTGGTTTGTCAGGATCGTAGCAAATGGAGATCTGTGATCTCTGCCTACCCCTCTGGGAAAGAGGCGTGATTATATTTATTTATATCTAGAGATTGAAATCCTGTGGATACAGATTACGTAATCAAGTAAATATCTCGCTTTCATAAGTAACCTTCTGTGTTTGTGACTTGCAACAAAGGAATCAAAGCCTGCTCCCATTGGCGACCAACAAACATACTAACGAATGTTCTGGCAAACACAATCAAGTACGGCCGTTTGGTTTTAGCCATTGAAACTCTATAGCTGTGTAGCGTTCGGTTAGTGTGATAATAATAACATTAATTCCAGTTAGTTACACATTCGTATTAAGAAACATAATTAAGTCAGAGCCTGTCACCATATCAACAGAATCGGGGTTCAATTTAATGAACGTAAATAGATCAAAGCAAGGAAATCTGGGACTGTTGGTACTAAATAAAAATTAAAAATGGTAATGGGCTTATTCAGATCGACAGCAGATTTTAAAATCAAGTCAATTATATGAGAAAGCCGCCAGCTCTTCGGTCACCAGTTACATCGACCAGACGTTTCGCGATTTCTGCAAATAACTTATGCGCACTGGGACCCCACGGACCGAGGGTCTCGACGCCAAAGGGTACAAAGTCGTACTCTCTGCCGAGGCCTCTATATTTATTACATTTCAGATTTTCGGCGTTTTCCGCCGCTGCACCCGCTTTAGAAGTAGTCCGTTGGAGGTGAGACGGTGCCAGTGTGTCTACACATGTAGCGTCCCACACAAGCATCGCGCAACGCATCAGCATTGCAATTCAGCGAGGAAATGCCTCGAGGGCCTTTTTTAGATTTAACTTAGTTTTAATTTATCTTAGTTAATGTTAATTGTAATCTTGTATTCACTTTTTTTATATGATATTTTTTAACCAAGGATCACCATAACAGTAGGTAGGTATGGTGTTTTGTATCATCATGTTTCAGTGTATAAATCCATCTTTAGTACATTTTAGGGTTCCGTACCTCAAAAAGAAAAAACGGAACCCTTATAGGATCACTTTGTTGTCCGTCTGTCTGTCTGTCTATCAACACCCTTTATCTCGGGAACGCGTGGAGGTATCGAGTTGAAAAAACCATATACTCAAAAAGTGACATTTGGAGGTCTACAGTCCCTTGAAGCTGTGAAAAAAATCAAGCTTCTGAGTTAACGTACCTAATAAAAGGTACGGTCGTTTATGCCACAAAAAACCGGACAAGTGCGAGTTCAACTCGCGTGGTGAGGGTTCCGTAAAATTCCTATTCTCTAAGCATTAGGCGCTCCATACAAAATACACAAAAATATTGAGAATTTTCCCGCTACTTTGAATACTTTCTTTCTTATAGGTTTTCCTGTAATCTTTAGGCAAGGAACTACTTTCCATATTTTTTTCCGAATTTTAAGCCTAGTAGTTTCGGAGATAAGGGGGGAATGGTCAATTTTAGTCTGATTTCTTAAATTACTTCAAATCTATTTTTGCTAAAATTATAAAAAAATATATCTAAAATGCTTACAACAACCCCTTTCATTTGATATGTCACACAATACAGTTTGCGTAACTTTTCTTTTCTAATTTTCCAATTTACCCCCGAAAAGTGGCACCCTTGTTCAGAATTCATTAATTTACTTTACGTGTCCATCTTTGGGTCACCAATTTACATATTTAAACTCAATCGGTTTAGTAGTTTCGGAGCAAATTGGCTATGACAGACGGACAGGCAGACAACCGAGTGATCCTATAAGTGTTCCGTTTTTTTCCTTTTGAGGTACCGGAATCCTAAATACGTATATTAGAACACACTCTCAAGGGAATCAAAATTTATAGGGTACTTTCGGTTGACCTAGAACTATGAAAGTTGGCAAGTAATGTCGTCATATACTACAAGTACAGGGAAAAATCTGAAAACTATACATTTGTAATTTTGTACGGAACTCGGTGGGCGAGTCTGACTCGCACTTGGCCGGTTTTTTAAATGAAAGTCGGTTTGTTTTTTAATTTTTGGTCATTGTGTTGTATTTTAACCTGAAGAGAATTTTTTTTTAAATTTCATAATGTAATTGACGTTTGATTTATTAGTGTAAACAATTGTTGGTGAACCAAATAAATGAATAAGCAAGCTAAAATGAATCAATAAGGTCCCAATATGAGCAATATGATTATTTTACTTTGTTTTTGCTCACCGCCTACTCTTAGTTTACAATTCAGCACTCGTAAAATACCTACGATCCTAACCCAGAAAGATTAAGCTGGTCCAATCGTATTTCCTACAAAGTTGTGTAAAGTTTTAAACAATCTGTAATTGCGGCATGAAAATTATGCAAAGCCTACAAATTATAGGTGCGATAAAGTGCCCGGGCTACACAGTATTTTTTTCATTTTCCACGGCATAATAAGGGGTCGGAACAACTTTGTTATTTATAGTTTTCCTCTGGACTGCTGTAATTATTTAACACCAATGAATTGGTGTTATTTTTCCCAGCATTAAAGTAGGAAAATTATAAAGAGTTTTCCAATTTCGGACAGGACGCATAAAATTGTTCTTCTAAAACTTCAACTTTTTCTCCTGTCGTATGCTCAAACTTAACAATTAATAAATGCTACTTTATACTAAATATGAAAGTTTGGATGAATAAATGTGAATATGAATATGATGCTTAGATGTTTGAAATACAATCACACTAGAACGGCTATCAGGATTGAGATAAAATTTGGCAAAAAAAACCTTTGTCCAAACATAGGATAAGTTTTATCCCGAAAACCATCCTCCATTGTAATTGTGAGTAAAGTTGTATACGGGGGTACACGCGGACAAAACCGTGGGCACACGTTAGTCAGAAATAAAATAAACAAGGTACGGTATGTATTAGAAAACATTTGATGTGTAACACACTCAGTGCTTTCAGGAAAAATCGTTTCACAAGTTACTGGAGAATACTTGTCAAAAGTTGCCGACTCACTCTCACCTTGAAGGGGAAATAAATACAGGAACGCTCTTGGGGGTCTTCAGTACATTAATCGCGTGGTAACGATCCAAGAGGCCAATCAACTCAAGGTATTGGTACTAAATCAAAATTACATCTGTTGTAGTTCGCATTGTTTCTGAAACGCAACGCGCGCGTGTTAAGCGCGAGCAATTGATGTTATTTTGATGCCATATCATGAAGTCAAGTCAAATAATATACTTGAGGCAGAACAGTATCAGTGAGTCAAATATAATATAATATGCACTCTAATATGTATTTAATTAAGCTAGAAATTAAGTGAGAAAGTATTTTATAAACAGTCAATAATGACAACTTTTGACTTCAATATAATCAAGCATAAAAAAGTTATAAAATCTGTATCCAGATTATGGAAAACTTTTTTTTTTATAAAAGCTAGTCTATATTGTCACCCGGAGCATAATTTCGAATCGATTGACATCTCATAATCAAAATCGGTTCAGTATCTTAAACGCCACGGTGGAACATACTTATAAATACAAACATAGGCAGGTAAAAACATATCGCTTCATTTTGGCTTTGCCTTAGTCACACACACACACCACACACACCGCGGCTCGTGAACATGTCTTGTCGCTTGGTACTGTATTGTAAATTTTTCGTGTTAAATTGTTTCTATGTTCATCTACCAAATCTGTTTTACATATTTGCACTCCAGGGCCCCAAGATAGTGCTCAGCCTAGTTTGCGGTCCACCGGATGTCTCTGTTAAAAAAAAAATCGTTTATTTCGGACAAAAAAAACACTTATGAAATTTAGAATATATACGGAACCCTCACCATGAGAGTTGAACTCGCGCTTGTTTTTTATCGAATCAGTTTTTTGAAATAAGAAAAAATAGAAAAAGACAGGCTCAGTTCTACAGCTCAGAGTTTAAATTGCATTTACTTATGAAACAATCATGATTAAACAAATACAGAGATTCAAAAGCCAACAATTTAAAGGTGACCGTTATTTTAATCTCCATCGGAATAATACATTTTAAAGTCCCATTATTTACCAGACCGCAAGACGCAGTCAGCATCATTATATAAGGATTTAACGCTCCGTCGAAGCTCTGGCAGGATTTATAGGATGACATTGGTGGCTAATGCTAGAAAATTTGAAATGATTGAATCGATATCATACATTTGAATTGAAGAGCTATTTCTTCGACAAATGTCAGATTAAATACATAGAGACAAAGTGTGCTCGTGTGACAAATGATTAGAATCCTACTAATATTATAAATGCGTTTAAGATGTTTGTATGTTTAAATGTTTGTTACTCGATCACGCTTAATCGGCTCAACCGATTTGGATGAAATTTTGCACGAAGATAGTTTATAGCCTGAATTAAAATATACAATAGATTTTAACCCGGGTCTACGCAGGCGAAGTCGCAGGCGGAAGCTAGTAGGGCATTTTTTAGAAGATTTTGAAATCTTGTGATGGCAAAAAATGGTTATAATTTACTAATAAAGAGAAAGGGAGCCTCTTGTTTACTTGAGATTATTTGAGTTGGCCTAATTGAATTAAAGGTAGTCCATTCAAAAAGCCCTTTAGTCCCATCTCGTAGCCAGATTTGGTAGCTAGCTACCAAATGGGAGAAATAATCCCAATTCGAAACTGGCTACGAAACGAGAATTCTCAAGTCCCATTTCGTAGCCAGATTTGGTAGCTAGCTACGAAATGGGAGAAATAATCCCGATTCGAAGCTAGCTACGAAACGGGAATTCTTAAGTCTCATCTCGTAGCCAGATTTGGTAGCTGGCTTCCAAATGGAAAAAATAAACGCAATTCGAAGCTGGCTATGAAACGGGGAAATGAGCAAGTCGCAAAATGAGCACTAGTGCATGTCGCAGTCTCCACTTCTGTTGTAATAGATAGGTAGGTTAGGTTCGTTAGGTATCTTCAGATACCGGAAGGGCAAACAGACCAGAAATAGGAACCGCGCGCAGCGGGGCTCCGTCGACACTGCCGGATGACGAAACAAAAGCATGGTCTCCTGGTGTTTTGATGGAGCCCCGCTCTGCGGGGCTCCTATTTCTGGTCTGTTTGCCCTTCGGGCATCTGAAGATGCCTAACGAACCTAACCTAGGTAAGTCAGTTACGAAATGGGAACGAAGGTACGTTAGGTAACGTACCTTCGTTCCCATTTCGTAACTGACTTCGAGATGGGAAAGCACATTTCCCATTTCGTAGCTAGCTACCAAATGTGGCTACGAGATGGGAAAGTCGTTCCCATTTGGTAGCTAGCTACAAGATGGGAAAGCACATTTCCCATTTCATAGCTAGCTACCAAATCTGGCTACGAGACGGGAAAGTTGTTCCAATTTGGTAGCTAGCTACAAGATGGGAAAGCACATTTCCCATTTCGTAGCTAGCTACCAAATCTGGCTACGAGATGGGACTAAAGGCAAAAAGCGACTGTACCGCCCAAAGTAGAAAGTTCCAATAAAGGAAGTCGGCCACCATTCATAATCTCAACCATAGCTGCATAGGTACTTGCTACTTTACTTTGTTCACTGCCTTCCACTTGACTAGGTCTCAAACAAAAAAAAAGATAGGACCCACAGAGGCCATGACGCTAGGTGCGTCGAGGATGATGATCGGGGGGTTTTTAGTCGGTGCGAGTCCGACATAACCTCCGCGCTATCCCCGTGGCGCGGAGGTATCTATAACGGATTTTCGTCCCATTCAAAAAAAAACTAGCCGACATTAAGCCTTCCCCTCTCTTGCCTTCTATTTTCCCCTACAAAATGATTAAATAGAAAAATGAATGACTAGAAAGGGGACACTGTGAAATATAATCTGACTCTTAAATACGGATAATATCGCAGCAAAAGCACGGAATAAACAATAATTCTTACATAAACAAGTTCTATATCTAATAATACCGATGTTTGCCAGCTAAAAAATCCGAATCGTAGATTTACACTCGCGCATGTTCGTCGCAGTATGATACAGTCACGGACTTTAATCGTTGAGGTGTCAACTAACTCTGGTTTTTAATAGTTAAGCTATGAATATCCAGTGAAAAGAGAGCTCTAAATGGCTCAACGATTAAAGTCCGTGACTGTACGTTCTATCGTTCCTAGCGTAAATTTATTATTTGAAACAACCGTCCATAGTGTTACAGGAAACTGCATGTATAGACTTTTCTTTAGGTTATATTTTGTACGTGGTCGCCACTCGAGAACCTTTCCGCCCCAACGGCCATCGGTTCTACGTGCAATGTGCCCCGCCCGCTGCCACTTAAGTTTATCAATTCGGAGGGCTATATCGGTTACCTTGGTTCTGCTGCGGATAGCCTCATTTCTGATGCAATCACGCAGAGAAACTCCTAACATAGCCCTCTCCATAGCCCTTTGGGTACCTACCGGAAAGCGCGGCGTGGGTAGGCCCCCCACAAGGTGGACTGATGACCTGGTAAAGGTCGCGGGAGTCCGCTGAATGCGGGTGGCGCAGGACCGGTCAATTTGGCACTCTCTGGGGGAGGCCTATGTCCAGCAGTGGACGTCTTTCGGCTGATATGATGATAATGATATTTTGTACGACGTTTACTCAAAGTCCCTCCAGGACAACCCAATCTGAAGCATGGTAGAGTACAAAAATGAATTAGCTCCGTACATTTCTTCAGCAAATGACGTGTGCAGAAATAAATCGTTTCCGGTACCATTGTTTGTTTTTCAACTAAATCGCTTATGATAAATGTATTGCGCCCGTAATGGACAATGGTCCTTTCGCTTTGTGCCTTTGATTAATGAGACTTTTAAAAACCTAAATGCTGCACGCTACCCTTGCTGTGGAAAAATGTCGTTGACATAAAAATTAGGACGTTATTATAGGAGTTTCATAATGTTGGGTGACTTGAGTACATTTTTGATTCGCGGCCCGTGCCAGGAATACAGATATTGTCTTTTACACCACGGCTTGAGCTGCATGCAAATTTGCAACGGGGTCACAGGTATTAGATAGTCAATCAATCAATCAATCTTTTTTGCTATGGCCCCATCGGTGTTGTCGATGATTCGGCCAACGTCAAGGTTTGAAAAGGCAAGAATTTTTAATAATTTGACCGGTGATTTTAGAGTTGCCAGGTACACTCAGATGAGAATCTAAAACAAAGGACAAAACAAACATTTATATTGTTAAACAAACTACTACAAAAACAAGTTGTTAATTTTAATAAACTTACACAGAACATAAACAAAGGGGGAGTAAACCAAAGTAAGAAGAAATTTAATGTTAACGGGACGGGGGATTTCTGGGGGTAGGATATCGTACAAGGGAGTGACAATACGGTTACAATAAAAAAATAGGTGTTCGAGAGTACCCTCCGCCAGACCACATTCGCACAGAGAGTGGTCTCGAACACGTATTTTTGCCAAAAATACAGGCGTACAAATGTGACCTAGCCGTAAACGGATAATCGCGGATGTTATGCTTTTTGGAATATCTTTTCGGATGAAAAACCATGGCTTAGAGGGCAGGTCTGGTTGAATATTGCCATAGTTTTTACCCACATTTAAACGGGTAGTTTGCCAACGAGTGTTCCAGGCATTTCGCATACGTGGGAGGGCAAGTGCTTTGAGGTCACGAGTAAAACATTGGTCATGTACATTGTTACCAAGTGTGATAGCTTCTTTTGCACATTAGATAGTCATTCGGCCACCATATACGGTTGACAGCTGCAAATATAACAAATAAGCAGTCCCTAATCAACAACAATAAGGTTATCGGAAGGTTTAGAGGTATCAGGCCTACCTTTAAAATACCAAGAAGGTCTTACGGCATTCTGACATGACTAGATAATTCTGCCATCATATAGGCATTTCCCTATCATTGGATGACAGCACAACGACGCTAGTGGGGTCGACCTCACAAGGCGCTTAACACTTTTGTCCTGTGTCGCTTTAACGTCATGTTTAAACTGCCATACGATGTTGTCAAACGGTTGAAAGCGACAAGGTATCAAGGCGTACCACTACTTATGAGTTCAACTGCACTACAAAAAACTACACGCAAGCATAAGGAAAGCGACTGTCAGACAGGAATGGCGGCGTGTTGTGAAGCTTGCTACCAACACCTGAAATGATGACCGAATATGGCCACTCTGTCAAGAGTGAAAACGACGTAGAGAATTGTTTATTCATTTGACACAGAGAAGAAAAACAAAGAAAAAATTTAAGCATGATCGAATTTAGCACACGGTGGAAAGCGAACTCGCACTTTTTCTTTTACAGTGTCCATAAGTCTAGATCAACCAGACCACTTCATTATTTTCACTATATTATCCGCAAGGCGAGTCAGGTCGTAAAATATTAGAATCATGCTATTATTACGCACAAAAATTGTTACTTTTATTGGCCGACTCGCCTCTTACTTTTGCGGATACTATAACACTATACTTAATTATTGCATTCTGAAATAAAATGCAACAGTCTTTTGTACTAGTCTTACAATATAACTGTTTTAGCCACCACGTCAGGTCGAAACGTCAATTTTTATATGGAAAAATTACAGTTGAATCTACCTAACGCGCGTTCAAAACGTTACGTGATTACCCCTCCGGTTAACAAGTGTTTATGCTAATTTCATAAAAAAAATAACTTAAGAAGTTTAATAATATACATTATGTAATTGGTTTATTTTTAGGAAAATAATATTTTACTCTCAATGGTATTATCATACTGAATATCGTTCAAAGTGGAAGAGAAAAGGTCGGCAAGTGTACCCCGGACTCCAAAGTATTAGCTTTACTATTTAAGGATACAATCGAGATTGATGCAAGAGAGAGTTAACAATACTTTATTAAGAAAAAAATATGGACGTATGACCGTTGATGCATCAAATTTCAGTACGGTATTATAAGTAAATGTAACTGTTTTTTTTGTTTTAGGACAAGTTTTTGTTCATATGTATCTAGTGTGCGTGCTTAAGCATATTGTTATGTAATATTTAGTGTAGTTTTAAGATTCCGCTCATCGTTACTTGTAATGATAATAATAATTTATTGAACCATAACTTTGTGCAACATGACAATCTTAACCAAAACGTTAGCTGTGCATATAGGTAAGTTTTGGATGGCATTCCTAACCCGAACTGAACACCTGATTTATTTTAATGTAATGAATGTTATCGGTTTTGTGTGCCACATAAGATAAATAAATGTTAGAAGGTTTATCTTTTAATATCTTTCTTTACCTGATGTCTGCATTATAAATTACACAAACTTTGCATCCTGCTGACTATGTTTACTCCATTGTTAGATTTGTTGAGGAAAAACATGTTCTAAATATTTGAGTTTAGGACTCGAAGAAGCTAAAAGTAAGTCCTTTACCGTCTCATATTTTGCATTATCGGATAGCAATATGACATTACTTTTACATAAATAATATATCCTAAACCCAAACATGGCTTGATCTAAACCCAACATGATAACTTTTGAATATAACCATAACATAGCAGGTACCTACTAACTTACAAAGCGTCAAGCCTCGCTTCTCAATTCACCAGGGCAAATACCCAAATTCCCAGCACTAAAACGCGTGAAAATACGTTTCGACGACGGGAATAACACTAAACCCAGCACGTTCGTGCGTCTCATGAAATATTACACGATGGGAATAAGTGATGGAAGAACCTTCCCCGCGCGGCCCTTAACATATTCTTCTTCAAAAATGGATAGAATATATTTTTAAAAATACAAACTGGCAACAGGTTCCTGTCACAAGCAGAGCTGCACGTTTTTGCCGAGGGCTACCTTTGATCAACAATTACACGTTGAAACTGCCTCTGTTACAAGCGTTCACTAAACATTGGATATGCATTAGGTACGATAGCGTTCAAAGGGCACTGGATAAAAGTGTTGTCATTTTTTTAGGTGAGCGGTCACGTGTTATTAAAAGTGACAGATTATTTATTTATTTACTTCAGGCAACGAGGCCCATAATTACAAATACCTTATATATAATAATACATATTTATGAATATACAAAACTAAGGTATAATATAACACAATAACACATAATTATGATATTCAAAACAAACATATTTTGTTACAAAAATGTAATACTTAAGATATAGGATTAAGGCTCTTAGCTATGTAATTTTTTTTTGCTTTTACCCATTTGCAAGACCCACCTAACAAGATTTTGTACACACAGCAGTTCGGCTTCACAAAGGGTATTAAATCAAAAATAAGAATTATGATAACCACTTCTAAAATTCTGAGTAACTTATTTGACGTTCAGTGGTTAATTCAGAGGGCGTGTGGAGGTAAAGTCATTTTTCAGTTTATTACTTATCGCTGTAGATAAGAATATCCGTCACTCTTGCACTCACGTACCTTGTCAGAAAGTGACGGATCGGCCGCGATCCTATTTGTCTTGACAGACGTGGAAATACCTATGAATTCGCTGTTATTTCACATCCTCGCGTAGGTATAGGCATCAAATCATACAGCATAATTACTGTGAGACGACACAATATTTCAAACGTTTTGTCAGTCGAATACCATTTGAATCATTTAAATGCGAAATGATAATCTAAAATAAAATATTTTTTAAAAACGAAAATCTCGATTTTTCTAACAGAACACTCAACTCGTCTTGTGAATCTGCAAATAATTGCGATACCACACGCTATCCCAGCGGACCGTTGTACAAACTACAAACTATTTTAGTTAATTTCGTTCTTAGCGTGTTGAAGTACCTTTAAAGTTCTGCCTAGACTAAACGGAAACTTGGACGGTTTCCACCGCAACTTCGCGCCTGGCAATCAATGAGTTACCACCCAAGACTGAAAAACAGTACGTGTACGAACCTTTTACATACATAATTCCTTTTTTCTAAGTTAAGTGGTAACTGGGCGTTGCTAGTTAGGAATTTCAGCTGTTAAAAATGGTGCTGTCGAATTGAAAAAGGTTGTTGGCCTGCAGACAAAGTAGTTAGTTTCACAAAATGAGTGCTGTTTTAATTGAAGACGTGGTGTTTGTTACTGCGTCGGCTGCGTCGCCGCGCGGTCCCTATGACAAGTATGACATTGTTATACGTGTCCCGTCGGCTGCAACTGCTTGACGAGAATAATAGATAATAATAGTATAAATACTTCTTTAATAAATATTATCAATTTGACTTGTAAAATGTACCTGTACTTTTACCAATAAAATTATCTGAATCTGAATCTGACGAAAGCCAAACAAATCTTTGAGTGCTTGCGTTTGAAGACCGACTTCACGTTTAGGGTCGAGCGCTGGGAGTCAGCCAAAGTGAGTTTCAATTAATTTGTGGTGAGAGTGCCAACCTCTTTGGCACTCTTTGGGGGAGGAGTATGTCCAGCAGTACACGTCTTTCGGCTGATATGATGATGATTATAAAGTATAATAAAAAATAAAAAAATCTTTTATTGCAGACCAAATGATCCATAGGATGTTAGTAACACATTTTGACTTAATAACTATGTTAGTATTAGGAATATAAAAGTACAAAAAAAAATAAAAAAACAAGACAATTATGACGAGAGTGCCGACTGATAAGTGGTCGACCTTCATGAAGGAGGAAATCTGGCCGAAAGGTGTTATTTTCTAGCGATTTCGAGGCCGGCTATTTGACACCCAGATCTTGCGCCGCACGCCGCCGTCATAACGTGTTTATTTTATAAGTCTTGTTTATTCGTATGTATGTTAGTATGTAGTATGTAAATGAATAAAATAAATAATTAAAAATCATTTGTTTTACATATAGCATAAGAGTGCGCCACTGCGCATATGTAGATTGAACGAGTACATTCATTTACTAGTAAAACGTTTATTAATTTTCCCCAATCACTACTATTGATCGTGTAAATGAAGCTCTATTTCGGTGTCCCTATTGACAGCATATTAAACGAGAAACCTTTAGAATGATGGATGGGGCCACCCCATAGATTAAATCTGTCATAACAGTACAATGATTCTATAGGACCCATTTACATGAATACGTATACATTGTATATATTGTTTGGTGGTAAAATGAGGTGTTAAGTATTTAATGTTGGCTTGATTAATTGTTTTTCGATAATGATGTTTATTAAAAGAAAGTATGTGCTTTAGGTCATTTTCGCATTTAGCGTAAGTAGATGCAGAAAGCTGTTAGCTGTCATTCGAGTCGGTGTACATTCTTTACTGAGCGCCTATATTCTGCATTTGACGGGGTGTAATCGGTTTGCGGTATTTTATACTTTACCGAAAGCTTACTGTTATCACCCAGATTTCCTTACATGTCCGTATACTACAGTCAGTACATCTTTCTTGCAATATTAAAAACTGTCGAAAAATTGTGAACCGTCAAAACCGTCCACAGTATAACGTTTTATTTTGGCATTTTCAAATTGGCATGCTACACGCATACATAAAGACTAGGTTACTTAGGTAGTTTCAGTTTCTCTAGGTCATACCTTCCAAAAATAGGAGCCCAAAGCGGGGCTCCGTCGACACTGCCTAATGACAAGAGAAATTAAATAATATGTTCAGTTAAAAGAACAATCATGTTTTGACGTAAGAGAAATAATTCTTCATACCAATTAGCGTGCAGGGTCCGTTCCGCAGCTTGCCAATTTTATCTCAGTTCACAATTTGACGATTTCACATTGATAGATTATAAGTTAACGAATTATAATGCGTTAAATTGTGAACGGTTCACAATTTTTTTGACAGTTTATAATATCTCGAGTAAGATTATAAACTGACGGTGTTCATAATCTGACGATAACGTATATGAACTATCATCTTCACCTTTAGAAAAATTACAGTTAATATAATAACACTTTAAAATCGCGCTTTGTACACATATCTTTGTACATATATCATATTTTTATTATAGAAATTAATGCATATTAGACACTAAGTATCTTAATGCCAATTAGCACGTAAGGTTTAACTGTTAGTGAATTGAATAGTAAATAAATAAATAAAATAAAAAATATCAAAATTATTGTTTTTCGTGAATATGCGTATTTCGTACAGTTGATATGTTACATGATTAGCCATTTACCCTGCCGAAGTATTTTGTCCTAATAGAAGGACGCAAAGTGATAATCAATCATTAACTACAGAAAAACAAAGGGTAACAAACAACCCACTTCATCACACAAACATCGCCGTATATTTTATCGACTTTCCACAAAACACAAAACTTAATTTACCATTGTTTTCGTTGGTACTTGGTATAATTTAGTGACCGACTCGCAGTCGCTAGGTACTTAATGAACAAAGTTCGGCTTTAGTTTTTCGATCACTGAGATAAGTTTGTAGTTTTCAAGCTTTAATATTCCTACACTCTTTACGGTCCGTAAACTCAGTTTCTATTCAATTCACATTTAAGCATTCATCAACTATTTAGTGGCAGATCGACAATCAAGCTTGCTCAAGAGAGCAAAGTGATGTATTTACGGCGAGGTGGTACATTGAATCCTGAGCGTAACGAAGGATTCAAGCGTTAACGCCCACGACGAAAATAATTTAAGCGGACTCCAGCGACCTTTACCAAGTCATCAGTCTACCCACACTGCGCCTGCTGGGACGTGGTCGCTACTGGAGAACCTTGATTTTTAAACTACATTAAATATCGTTACTGGTAAGGAAATTTAACCATTAGGGCCCGTCAATTCTCGATACAATGAGTTCATAATTTTTAATTTCATATTGATTCTTATGTAATTAAACAGTTTATTTTATAGAGAGTCCAGGGTAGCCCCTCCTTCCCCTACTATGGACATAGGATTGATATGTGTTGAGCGCGATGGGTTAACAACTTATCAAATTGCATGTCCTCTGCCGTACCTCTTGGGAATACACGCGTGAGGTTATGTAAGTATTGTTTACGCCTTCATTTAAATTATATTAGCGTAATGAAAATATACATACATTAACATACTAATGCCGGTAGTTTTTCAAAAGTAAAAGTGAATAAATCCATCGCGTGTTAAGAATAATTAGTTAAAAAAGATAAGGTTCGTCACCATAAATAATTGCTCTTGATGTATTGCTGAGTGACAAAATACGGGCAGTGTTGTTTAGGGCATTATGGTGTATTAATAATGCAGTAAAGTTTAATGCCCGTGAGTTATAGGTGTGTTTTTAGTACAGGTAAACGATGAAAACAATGTGCTGTTCAGGAGTTCAGCAGAGCTGCCGTCGCGTAAGTGTATGAAAGACGAGTATAGAACTCGATTTGGCAGGAAGTTTTACGAATGACTCAAGACAATAATCTAACCTTCTCTCACTAATATAATAATAGTTTAGTGTGAGAGAGTCGAGTTACTGAGTTGTCCGCGACGCAATTTTGTCGCAAGTTTTAGTAGCCGGTTTTACTAGATCGTTTGAAGCCCTTATAGAATTGACTGAATCTTCGTTCTTCAATGGTCATTTAGTTGTGTTTTTGTCAAGGTCCACACAAACAAAACAAACGTATCCTCTTTGCGATGTCACCCGCTCTGCACTCGCCATAGTGGAACGCTGGTGCAACGACAATGAACTAACAGTAAACCCAAGGAAGACCGAGCTAGTAATGTTCACTAACAAACGGAACCTGGGGACCTACCGACTACCCAGACTGTTCAATACAGAACTCCAACTGTCAACAGAGGTAAAGTATTTGGGTGTAACACTCGATGCCAAACTGAATTGGAGCAGTCACCTAGACAACAAAATTCAAAAAGCTACAGTCGCCTTCTGGCAATGCCGTAGAATGGTAGGTAGGACCTGGGGGCTAAACCCCAAGATCACCTTATGGCTCTACCAGGCAATAATTCGACAAATAGTAAGCTACGGCGCTATAGTGTGGTGGCCCCGTATCACACTAACCACGGTCGAAGCTAAACTGCAACGCCTCCAGAGACTGGCCTGCATGGCGGCTAGTGGCTGCATGAGGACTACACCGTCTGCAGCCCTGGAAGCCATCATGGACATTCCGCCGCTACACATCTTCATCAGGCAAGAGGCGCTGGCGTCAGCCATACGGCTCAAAAAACAGCATCTCTGGAGACCGCCCAGGGTTCCTCATACCGAAATACTTTACGAGGCTGTAGGTAAGGAACCCCTCATAGAGGCAACAACCGACATCATTCCAAGACAGTTCGTCTTTGACAAGAAGTACAAAGTCGAACTATACGAAACTCCCCAGGAAGGACTTAACCCCAGGGAGTTAAGAATCTTCACGGACGGGTCCAAGACAAGGTCAGGTACCGGATCAGGAGTATTCTCGGAGGACCCAAACATACGTATCTCGACACCATTAGGGGCCCACAGCACAGTCTTCCAGGCAGAGTGTATGGGTATAATAATGGCTGCTCACACAATCGCCTCCAGGGAGGTAAGGGGATATCCCATCCGCATACTTTCCGACAGTCGATCTGTACTGCAAGCCCTACAAGGTCACGCGACGACTTCTGGGCTGATACATGAGTGCCACAACATCCTATCAGAGGTATGTAATAACGGCGACATAACCCTGCAATGGATCAAAGGACACAGCAACTCACGCGGTAACGACGCAGCGGATGCACTGGCTAGGGAAGGTTCAGAGTCTAGAGCCGTAGGACCGGAACCCACAATTCCTCTACCCATAGCATGGCTGCGGAACACACTGCGACTAAACACCAAGGTTGAACACCAAAAATATTGGCATACCCTAGGAACCTGCAGGCAAACCAGGGAGGCCCTCCCGACAATCAACCCCGGATTGTCAAGGAAGCTAAAGAAGCTAAAGAGGCCGGCACTTCGTCTCCTGACGGGAGCCATAACTGGTCATGCACTATTAAACAAACATCTTTTCACCATAGGTGTTACAGACAGTCCTCTCTGCAGAGCCTGCATGGAAGAGGAGGAGACAGCCGCCCACGTCATCCTGACGTGCCCTGGGGTGGCAGATTACCGGGCAAAGCACCTCGGAACACCGGGGTCACTACCGGCTACTAGGCTTCCTGGTGGAACTGGGTTGGCACGAATAATAGTAGTGCCAACCCACACGCAAAATAGGCGCAATTATGACGTCGAGTTGCGGAAACCCAGCCCGCGTACACCTTTAACCTATAACCTATATCCTCTTTGCGGGAGGCCTATGTCTAGCAGTGGACGTCTTTCGGCTAATATAATGATGATGATTTTGACATACGTATAAAAACGATTTTATTTTTATTTTGATTTGATTATTATCGCGCGATACTTGCAATATTGAAGCAGTGTCACCTAAACACTGATGCACTTAATGCATATTGAAGCAATATCCCAGGATAAGTAGTAATAAAGTCTGTGTATTCGGTAGCATTGGGATACACTCTACTTTTTTGGCACTATCTTTCCAAATCTGAATGTCAGTGACATAAAACAAAAGCGATATCTTAGATAATTATGTCCCCTTGTCATTAACATTAAAAACGAATGGTAGTGTGGCCCTTAAGATTGGCGCGTAAAAGCGAGCCTATGCGACAAATATATTTGATTTCAACAACATACAGCAGGTCATCATCATCATCATCAGTTGTTCCCTCAATGTTCAGGATCGTGACATTATGTCCTATTCTTGATTACCAGACTTCACCATTGGCCCCTATCACCCGCCATATGTATGACCTCGTGCTGATGTAGTTGCAAGGGTGCAGCGATTTGTGTGTGTGGTTTGTTCACATTGCACTCCAAGGTATCCGTAAAAGTCAAAGCCACACCTCCACCACATCTCAAAAGCATCGATACGGCTATTCATAAATAAAGACCGCAGGTATTGGACCTGAAAAAATTATACCATGGATTGTAAGCCCCGATACAAAAAGGTAGGTACCTAAACTAAACACTCGGTTTACAAACAAATACTTAAGCAACCCCATCACGTCAACCACCGTGATTCTGGGCCATGTTAAACTTCGAAAAACTTCTTCACAGGACATTTTTCAAGTCCTCAATAACAATAAATTGCTATTTAGTTTTAACGCGAATAGGAAACTCGTTTGTGACGCCAAAAACGCCCCTGCCGCCATGCGGTGTGGAAGGATTTAAGTTCTTTTTCGCGTAATTGTAAAACGCAAACCGTCACACTCTTTTCTACAGAGGTGTAACTGTGGTGAAATCGGACGAGAGTTGGACTCTTTTCCAAGTAAACGCACGCGGCTATAGTGCGTGATTTAAGCCATAAAACCACGTACCAACATGTTACCAGGTTTACAAGGCCGTTCTGTAAGGGGAAACGGTTCTCGTAATAAATACATAAAATTCTTGTTTAAACATCTACGTGTTTTGCTCAAGGTTTATGTTAGTTTAGCTAAGTAGGTCGTCGTTCGAGTGTCGTAAATTTAGAAAAAAATGTTTTGATTGCCGCCTACGTGTCGTGACATCGAAAGAAAGGGAATTGGGTAAAAGTGTTGTCATTTGTGGGGTTCCGTGCCCTAAGGGTAAAAACGGGACCCTATTACTAATACTTCGCTGTCCGTCCGTCTGTCCGTCTGTCACCAGGCTGTAGCTCATGATCCGTAATACTTACACAGTTTAAATTTTCACAGATTATGTACTTATTTCTGTTGCCACTATAACAATAAATACTAAAAAAAACAGAATTAAATAAATATTTAAGGGGGCTCGCATACAACAAACGTTATTTTTTTTCTTGTTTTTATAGGTAATGTTACGGAACCCTTCGTGCGTGAGTCTGACTCGCACTTGGCCGGTTTTTTTACGTGAGCGGCCACTCGTAAAAGTGGTAGATTATGATAGATCTGTTCAAAACAAACACATTTTGTTTTGAACAGATATATCATCATGTATTCTAAAATGCATCAGAGCCGATATATTTGCAATATATATTCCGAAGGTCATATTGAAAAGTTATAATCAAAACTTAAAATTTAAATATCTGGGCTCCGATATTGTTAAACGCGTTAAATTTTATATATCTATGGGCATTAAGAGGTCCTCTAAACGATTATAAAAAAAAACCATCCTTAGCGGCAGCAAAAAAAAACTTTTTTTCATAAAATTATGCCCGATGCCCTTTGATAAGCAATAACGTAAAATTACGTTATTATTACCAGGAGCCGTAGCATGGTTGGCCTTATCACGCGACAAGTGACAAGATAAGAGCGTCGTCTCGTTCTATCGAACGGTGTCAGCCAGTGACGCACGCTCTATCCTATCACCTATCGCGTGACAAGGCCAACCATGCTACGGCTCCTGGAATTGTCTGTTTTTTTCAGGCCACTTCTGCATTTTGGGGGGCGTCGTGGTGTGGCGTGGTGACGCCGGTGTGTTTTTAGTGGGTATGCTCCTCGGATGGCGGCGGGAGGAGAGAGTCCCACATAACCCCCAAATGGGCCTTCGGCCGGGTCAGGGGTATACTGTAATAGTTTAAATGTAATCCTACTAATATTAGAAATGCGAAAGTTTAGATCTTTGGATGTTTGTTACTCAATCACGCAAAAACGGCTAAACGGATTAAGATGAATTTTGTTATACATATATAGTGTATAGCCTGGATTAACATATATAATACTTTTTTACCCGGGAATCATCCCCTAAGGGGGCGAAATGGGGGGCGAAAGTTTGTATGGAGCTACGATATAAACGAGTTCCACGCGGACGAAGTCGCGGGCAGAAGGTAGTATTATTATAAGGCGATGTAAGTTTCCACGCGCAGAATGACTTTGCGCAACAAACATTAAAACAATATGTCAGATATACTCCGGTTCAAACACTCCTTAAAATCTGAAGGTAATTCCGTCAAGAAGATATAGAATCTAAAGGTTGTGAGCTTGCAATATCCGCGACAGCCCGACAGACAGCGAATCAAATTAACGCTTTTTAATATCAGAAAAGAGCAGAAATGTAATTTTAGAATTTAAACCGGTCTAGACGTTCAACCCGGATATCTAAAGCCTAATATTAATTTTCAAGATATTTTCAGTCAGGTTTCTTTTTGTGCAACCTTTTTATGATACTTTATATGAACTTTACCCGTAACTAAGTATGTATATGTGCCATTGTACGTTTAAAAAGTGGTTGATTAAATCGAACCTATTTCAAACTTTTGCAAGTACATTTTAATATAGATTATAAAAATAATACCATAGCCATCCAGAGGGTGAAACTATTCAGCGGCTCATTAGTCCGGTAATTTATTGACAACTAGTATAGAAAAAAAAACACATTTGGAAATAACTTATAATAGCAGATTTATTATGTATAACGAAAATACAGCGTGTGACTTTCATACGAACATTTATTTTAAGGGCTGAAAGTATAAGCCCTAATAAACGTAAATTTGTATCTCTAGTTTTATTCATACAAATTAATTCGGCCCGCAATGTATTGGTAACAAAGCTAACAACTGACAGTAACTAGCTCTGCCTCTCTGAAACGTCAAGTGAATGTTAGCAGTACATTGCTGCTCGAGAAAATTTAAAAAACTAAACTTATAACTCTCCATTAGAAAAGGTAATTGTTAGGTATATTTTTTCGATAAAACGGTTCACAGCACTGAAAACTATCGGTTCCTTAAAATAAATGTTCTTATGAAAGTCACACGCTGTGACTTTCATAATAATTACCTGATAATTACCTTACCGTAAATAATTACCTGAGACGAAAGAATTGAAAGAAATTGCAATTCAGCGAGGAAAAATGCCGCCGGCATCCTCGATACAATGCCTCGAGGGCCTTTTTTAGATTTAACTTAGTTTTAATTTAATTTATTATGTCAATTATCATATTGTTTATACACTTTAGAAAATAAATAGTGCTTTATTATTTAATTAGCTCCTGAAAAGTAGGAAAAAATAAAACATTTGCTGTATAATATTCAAAATCGGAAAAAAAATCATGTCTGTTGTATGGGAGCCCCCGTCCGACTCGCACTTGGCCGTTTTTTTAGCATTTGTTGTTATAGCGGGAACAGAAATACATCATCTGTGAAAATTTCAACTGTCTAACTATCACGGTTCATGAGTACCTATTTAGCCCTCTGATCTACGCGGTATAAGTGAGTATTTAAAATGGATAATATACATACAGTCGAATTCAAAAATATGCGTACGTTCCCAAAGGTTCAAAAATATCTGAGCAACCTTATGCCCTTAACAATAAAGTTGTGTTCACATATTTATGATTACTTTGTCCGTGCAAATATTTTCAAACTCGACTGTAAATAGATAAGCTTTCCAGCCGAGCATTTTGACTTGTTAGGTACAGGCTCTATAAAGGTACAGGCCATACACTCGTTCTATTTAATGCACATGCACCCGTAAAGCGGCACGACGCCTCTTGGAGCAAATAAGAGCGAACACCGTGTCATGTAATAAATAAACACATAAATATGCCATTAGTTGTTGCACCTGCATCTTCCTTAAGTCTCCGGCGCCGCAGTCACACCGTATTGTCGATACAGTTATGGTACGGATTTTCTTCTAGACCGAATTTACTTCTCTTTGTGCCTATGATCAATAATTCATTTTTGGTATAAGCTTTTATTGCCGACTGTACTTTTAAGGTTCCGGTACCTCAAAAGGAAAAAACGGAACCCTTATATCACTCGGTTGTCTGTCTATCCGAAATTACTGGACCGATTGAGTCGAAATTTATTACACATATGTAAATTGGTGACCCAAAGATGGACGCGTAAAGTAAATTAATGAATTCTGAACAAGAGGGCCACTTTTGGGAGGTAAACTGGAAAATTAAAAAAAAAAGTTTCGCAAACTGTATTGTATGATATATCAAAGGAAAGGGGTTGTTGTAAGTATCTCAGATATATATTGTTCTGAACAATGCAATCGTATTTCATTGTTAAGTGGTCAACAAAGCGATTGTCTTTTATTGTTTAGTGTAACCTTTAATTGATATTTAATGTTGACCATTTTGTATTTAAAACAATAGACTACTTTAACAATGACCTTTTCATTTCGAAGCGTTTGTGGCACGTGGCTATTGTAACTATTGGACCGATGGGTCTTTAGATAAAATCCGGTCTAAAGAAAGAATTCGCGTACAGTTTTTTATGTTGCCAGTTTCTGTTTTCCACTGCTGGGCAAAGGCCTCCCCTCTTTACCTCCACTCGGCCCTATTGCTAGTAAGCTCCCACCAAACCAAAGAAGACTAAATCGACCCGCCATCTTCTTTTTGGTCTGCCTCCCAAGGAAATTGTCTACCTCTTTAAGACCTCCGGGTGACAGACACGGAGGCGTCTGCCACACATAAGGAACAGGTCTTCGAGTTGGAGAGCGGGCCGGGTACTTACGTCATCCCCCCATGATGGGTTCAACATGGGGACAGCTACTTTAAACCTTAACATGCAAATAATAGAGTCTAAAAGTTGTAGAAATCAAGGAAATTGAAACACGTACCTTTTTCGTTTTCGGTGTCAGAGCGGTTATGATATTGGAATCTTCTACTTTGAACGGTAATAGAGTTGCTTTTTGCATGAACAACTTTGATGCAATTCGGCCAAGTTAAATAATCTCAAGTATAGAGTTATAAGTATTAGAAGTAGGTAATCTGTCATAATCATCTGCATCAACAAGGTATTGCGTTTGTATTGCTGCAAAAAGTCCTCGTATTTAACCGCTCTAACCCTTTCATCATCATCATCATCATCATCATATCAGCCGAAAGACGTCCACTGCTGGACATAGGCCTCTCCCAAAGGGTGCCAAAGTGACCGGTCCTGCACCACCCGCATCCAACGGGCTCCCGCGACATTTACCAGGTCATCAGTTCACCTTGTGGGGGGCTTGCCCAAATGCCTTCGCCGCGCCTTCCGGTAGGTATGTCTAACCCTTTACTACCGAGAAATTGTGAATTGCCAAATTAAAAATGAACATGAATGAGACAAAAAAAATATAGTTCAATGTAAACACAATCTCACTCACAATCGTTTCAAATCGAGTGTAAAGGGCTATGGAGTAAAACCAGACAAGTTTATTTAAACTTTGCATTATTCGAGACTCCATCCTATTCGTGGACGAAATTTCAACGAACTGTGTTAAACAAACTCGAGAGAATCATATCATGCAAGAGAAAAGGGTTTCTTTTTAAAGCGTTCGTAAAATGTAAAATTATTATATGCTCCCGTGCATTCTCTTTGCTGGCTAAAATATTACAAATCAGTTTCTAGAATCGATTTGCATTACGATTTCATCTTACGTGCAACCCTTCAAACGGCTATTGCCAGCCACCTTCATAAGACTTACTGTTTATCGAGAAGGGGTTGCAGAGAAGATGGGGCTAATAAAATAGAGATGCAATTTACCTTTTTTTTTATAATTTGTATATAAATAAATGTGCATTCGTTTAAAGTATGGATTACGTGAATACTTTTAATAGTAACCTTATCTTTTCTTTCTGCTTATTATATACTCACCGGCAGACAATTTTTCCCATATTAGAAAAAGTTTACTATGCCCGTTGATGTTCCGCGTGACGTCACATTATGCTAAAAAGTGTACCATGTGCCGTCATGCGTCTTCATATTTTTTTGTTTAATTGACAAACAAAAAATACGTGTCCAATATGTTTTGATAATCTAACATACGGACTAAATATCATTTTTAGGAAAGTAGCCAATTGCCAAACAATTTTATTTATTTATTTTGAAAGTCACTTGAAAAATTCTAGTGAAATTTTGTGATATTTCACATCGATTGCAGACGAATTTGTGAGCCTGTAAGGTGATAAGCACAATAAAGCATGGCGAAGTCTTTTCGGCTTGAGATTCACGAGCCAATCTTCATCGTGTTTTGTTGTCCCGACTTTGATATCGTGGCGCCATTCAGGTCTCATGTTGAGAGAGGAGAACAGAGGGACAGCGGGACAGACACCAGACAAACGATTTTCATTCGCTTCGCTCGCTCGTTCGATAAACGATCGATTATCACTCCGCAAAGTGACTATATTCGGTAACTGTCCGAGTTATACCTACGAATGATTTGTTAAAAATTACTTGCTTGCCGTCAATCATGTTTAAATATTTAACTGTTACATAGTACGAGCTTTGCTTAGTTTGGGACTAGGTCGATTTGAGTAAGATTTATTTATTGGAAACATCTTCAGTTTAAACTTTTGAATCATACAGAGTAACCGCGTGGCTTTCCGAAAACGCGTTAGAACATACCGAACTGTCATTTTTCGAAGGTGAAAATGACATTTGATATGCCCAAAAAGTGATTTCGTTGTTGTCTTTGTCTCGTAATAATGTATGTTGGGTTTGTGTTACGAATAAATGTTTAATTCTTGATTCTTGTTCGAAAATGGACGCAAGTACCCTACTGGAGTCCCATTCCAGCCAAAATTTACACAGTTTTAAATTCATCAGGGCTGTGAAGATAAAATTACCAGCTGCGGTGTAAATTCGGTCCCTATATTCCTGGTAGCACTAAAACTTGGTCAATAAATACATTGTTCCGATTCGTAGCTCTATTATTTAGTTCGATACTCACTGGGGCATTACATTACGTGTACACCGTAGTACGTTTACGGGTTGGTTTACAAACATAGTAAGCTCTTTGAATATTTAGTTTCACCAGGCACTGCGGAGTCTACGTTTAGGGTAAAAATTCACCAGAGAGCTCTGGTACGAGTTTGAATCAGAATCAGAATCAAAGATTTATTTCGTGACACGACACAACACACAGTATTACAAAACATTAACATAACATTAGTAGGATAGTAGGATTCTATTTACTTTCATTCTTAGATGTATGGATTTAATACAAGTCAATTAAAAAAAATCTTGTCAACAATAAAATAACAATAGACTTAAAACTAACTTAAGCCTAGTCATAAAGTCCACCTCGAGTCGCCCCTGGCGCAAAGGTACCCATGACACTCGCCGCGTTACCACGTTGAACGGCGATGGACAACCTTTGCACCAGGTACGACCCTACGCAGGCGTCAGAACCCCTCTCCCCAGTTGGCTACTTTCCTAAAAAAAAAATATTTATTCCGTCAGTTAGATTATCAAAAAATATTGGACACGTATTTTTTTGTTTGTCAATTAAACAAAAAATGGTGAAGATATAGTTCGTTAAAGTTCCACGTGACGTCACATTATGCTAAAAAATGTACCATAATGTGACGTCACGCGGAACTTGGACGGGCTATATCTTCATATTTTTTTGTTTAATTGACAAACAAAAAAATACGTGTCCAATATTTTTTGATTATCTAACTGACGAACTCAATAGAGAATTATATATTTTTTACCCAGGAAAGTACCCCATTCTACGTCCCACTTCCCTCACGAAGGTAATAGCCTCCGACCCCCAGCACCCAGTCGTCTCAAAAGCAAGGGCCGAATATTTTTCCCGCTTTTTTGCCGCGGCAAAATCTGCAGCGGCATAGTAGGATTACACTTGTGAATCCAGTTTTAATTTCAATTAACTTTTTCATTCATTTCCCACCACATTATCAAAAGTACACTCATTGTTTCATGCTAATGGCATGAACAATTTATTAACAATTAATTATTTATAATAAGTCCTTCAAAAGCCATTAACATTCAGTTTCAGTTTGCGTTTTAAATGGTTGCATATTTAAATACTACTTTTTGCATTACCTGCCACATCAGACGAAAAAGGATACAACTATTGTGTATTTAAATGATAAAGTCGACGCGAATTTGGGAAACAAAGTTTATTACTATCGAGTCTCATAGGTAGGTCTTGCACTGGCTAGGTCAATTAAATACAACAAAACACTATCGTTAACTAAACACATAAACTAATTAGCCCCGGCTATAGGCTCATTTTTAATTGGTAAAACAAGTAATTATTAGGTTTAAAACTGTTGTACAATACTAGGCGATGCGAGTCGGTGCCTAGCTCAGCGATAGATTGATTCGCGGAAGCCGGCAGCGCGCGACTTATGGGCACGTGCTGCCCGAATGTAAACCTTAAGGGCTCTATGCCGCGAAGTTTAAATAACGGCCGAGTCGCCGGTTGGCGCGCGTGCAACGGAGTGTTGGAGAAGTATTTACGATACAACACATTTTTTAAGGAATTTCAATTCATTGACGGTTGTACTAAGACTTAATTCCAAGCACCGACAAATGTTGACAGAAATATGCTAGATTCCAGTGGACACCTTAATTGTTTCATACAAATCATGAAATCTTACGTTGAACATACACAAAAAACCCGACCAAGTGCGAGTTAGTCTCTCGTACCGAGGGTTCCGTACAAAGCTGTAGGTATATAAGTAAAAGTATTTTTATTATATGATGTAACTAAAAATTTACGGTTTTTGCAATTTTTCCTTTATCTGTGCTATAAGACGTTGCTTCGTACCAAATTTCAAGATTCTGAGTTCACGGGACGTACCCTGTAGGTTTTGATTCCCTTGCGAGTTTCGAAATTTAGCGGAAATTTGCGGCATAAACGCACCTTTTGATTGTGTTAGCTTAGAAATTTGATTTTTTCACAGCCCCAAGGGACAGTGGACCTGAGTATTTGATATAAATTTTAGTTTAATAGCTCCACGCGTTCCTGAGAAAACGGGTCTTGACAGACGGATGGACGGACGGACAGCAAAGGGATCCTATACGGGTTCCTTTTTTTCCTTTCGAGGTACGGAACCCTAATAACTATATAAATACCTAAATATAATTAGCTTAATCCAATAGCAAAACGGAGGCAAAGCAGTTCAATATTATCGAAGAAAGTGCGACCTTGCAAATGGCTCCGACATTTCAAGAGTTTTGAATTTGTCCCGTGAGCAAATTAGATTAGGTATTTTAGGTGACGCCTGGGAGTTAATTTGAATAAACGTACTATTTTTGAGATGTTACCGAAATGACGAAGACAATACAATTCCATATTCTGGGATAAAATAGAGATTATTTCGAACGACGATCCTCAAGACCTATTGCGATTCGCGTTCCGTTTTTCTCGATTGTATTTACCACCGATTGTATTATAACGGTTTATTTTACAACCGAGTATAAAAAAAATGCTTCTTTTAAATTACGTAAAAATGCCAATATTAGGCGTTTTCTTTTTAGGGTTCCGTACCCAACGAGTAAAAACGGGACCCTATTACTAAGACTTCGCTGTCCGTCCGTCCGTCCGTCTGTCTGTCACCAGGCTGTATGTCAAGAACCGTGATAGCTAGAGAGTTGAAATTTTCACAGATTATGTATTTCTGTTGCTGCTATAACAACAAATACTAAAAAACCGGCCAAATGCGAGTCGGACTGGGGCTCTCATACAACAGACATGATTTTTTTGCCGTTTTTATAGATAATGGTACGGAACCCTTCGTGCGCGAGTCCGACTCGCACTTGGCCGGTTTTTTCTTATTCTTGACAATATTTCCATTATTCCCTCTAGTTTACTTAATCTAGATGTTTGTATAAAATGATCAAGCATCTGAAATCAAATTGCTTGCATGCAATTTAACAATATTCATTATTCTTAAGGTCTCTCACAGACTGGCGCGGCCTGGCCGTGGTGGTCAATAGTAAACTTGTTATTAGCTGTCAAATTTACTATGGACCGCCACCGCAGGCCGCGCCAGTATGTCAGCTTAATGAATGCATAATATGCACTGTACCTACAGTATTGAGAGATCGTATCTACAGTCCATTGACTACACCGGTATTAGTAGTCGTAAATACAAATTTACGAGCAGCAATAACCAGTAAATATGCGGCGGGGAGACTGGTTAACTTAACAGGGTTCCATCGGTGTACGTCCAGAATTCCACATTCAACATAGAGGTTCGAAAGAGATATCCCTTTGACATGCCGGGGACATGTCATATTTTATTGAACGAGCAAAGCGAACTACGTTTCTACTTGGGCCAAAAAAAATCGTATGCCCGAATGTCCCGCTGTCCCACTGTCCGGCACTTTAATTGTCCGGTTGTTCAATTCTACTCTACAGGTCGCATTACTCGACCGATTCTAGTGAAATTTTGTGAGCAGGATCGATAATGGGGAATAAATGAAAATATCAGAAGTGCCTGATTATTTTTTTGGTGATAGGAATAACCTTCCTTAACACCAGTAAAAAGTTTCAGATTTTTCAGCTGCGTCAATTATCTTTGAAAAATATAAACAGTTTTCTCATTTACGTTTTGGGTCAAGGACGGTCAATAGACACCTTCCTCGATCCGTCTCATGTTACAAAAAATATCTTAAATATCTGTGGTAAACTGACAACTGTTAATGACAAATATAGCTGCTGCAACTGTCAATATCGTTGCCAGTGTCAGTTTATCACAGATATTTAAGATATTTTTTTTGTAATACGAGACCTATCACCAAAAAAATAATCAGGCACTCTCAATTATATAGATTTTTTATCGATTCAAATTTAGGAAAAAAATACCTTTAAACAGACTCGATTTATACAGCTCACAGAGCTACCTAGCCACTAGTTTATTTGAATATACACTATATTTATTTTGCAATGCCTTATTTTCCATTTTTTATTTTTCAATAGCTTATATTATTATCTACTCGCATAATTTCCCCCTTTTTTTCAGAAGCCTATTTTCCTGACGGATTTATAATCTTCACTGCTGTTGTAAAAGGTTAGGTACAGTAAGGGAAATGTATTCACGTACCACCGTAGAACCCTATCGCAATAAGGTGACATATCACTCGAGTTTGAGTAACGGTGGCCTGTCGATTGCGACAGGGTTCTACGGTGGTACGTGAATACATTTCCCTTACTATACGTTAGGTATCTTCAGATGCCCCAAGGGCAAACATACCAGAATTAGGATCCCAGCAGAGCGGGGAGATGCTGGTATAGTACATTGTTTAACGAGGGGCGTAAGTGTAAGTAAGTTTCATACAGCCGGCAATCAAAAATTTACAGCTTCACTTCCAGATCAGTGCTAGTGGAGCGCGCAGCTTTAATATTTCAACCAATCACAGAGCAGTATTCTTGCCGGGCGGGGCGGCTTGGCCAACTAGATTTTTTTCCAACCAATCACAGAGCAACCAGATTTGCTTAAGCCAATCAGAGGGTTTTATATTTTAAAACTAAACTTAACAGCCCGTGGGAGGTAAAACCGCTATAACTGCTCTGTACGCTGCAAGTAATAACGCGATTGACGAGCAAGTGTGATGAAAAAAATATTTGGTTTCCTCCCAAGATCATTTTATACAGTGTGCCTCTAACCATAGGGCTTGGTATTGCAATCGTCGATTCTATCAATATGAACTGTTTGTAGTCTACAGTTTTTTTTTTTTAAATTTGTATTGTTTCTTGATGTTTTTTTTCATACAAGCTGAATAATATTTTCAATGTACGCCACCCCATAAAGTAATTGATATCATTTGTCACGCTCGCTGCATACACAGCTATAATAGTAGATTGTGTCTCAAGGGAGCAAAACTATATATTAACGGCGAGGATGGAATATTGAATCCTGAAAGCGAAAGATTCTAAAATATAACCCTGAGCGTAGCGAGAGACCCTAAAGTAGAATCTTGAGCGTAACTTGGGATTCAAGTGTTTCCGCCCAAGACGAAAATAATATTGCTACCGTGTCATACTGTTTTTCATGCTTTCTATGAGGAAAGATGAACCTCATCAAAACCCTCATTAAAAAAAATATAAGTACAACTCTGAATAGCAGATGTGAAAAATAGATTGCTTGATTAAATAAATTTAGAACTATAATCCTACGATCACTTTAAATTGAGAAATGAAATCGACCCTTGTAACAAAAGCTCCATGGTCAGACGCACGCTATATATCGCGGGACCCCAACAACCAATAAAGAGTTCGCATGTGTCCACTGTCATAAACAACGAAACATTTGTTTTTCTAACGGACTATGTTGGTAGGAGCCGTCTGCTGCAATTAAGAGACATACATTTAAAAATGGACAGGACAAAGAGTGTTTAGAGTTTTAACTATTTATATAACAGACTAGCTGCCCGCGCGGCTTCGCCTGCGTATTGAAAAGAATACAGGCGAATCCGCGGGATAGAACATAGCATATGTCAATCGAGAAAGTCTATTGTATACCCAGATCAACAATTTTTGAAATCTGGTTCTAAACATTACTTACTACATACAAACTTTTGAAGCTACAACCTCACAGACATTTCTTCTCCTGCAGTTTGGCAGAAGAAAATGCTGCAAAACCAAGGGTTCTTTAACTGTTTTTTTTTTCTTGTATACTTAGATTAATAAATTATTGAATCGCATTGAATATAACTCAAGCGAGACATTTGAGTGAACGGGAATCGTACCCACATTCATGAATTTCAGAACAGAGATATAAAAGTGGGGATTTGCTTATTTTCGGTCTCTTGTAAATTATGGTATTGATATGTAGCAGGCAGTAGATAGACAAAGGATGTCATGGGACACGCCAGCCCGTAATCTTTTCAGGAATATGAAAATATTAACAGTCCCATCGCTGTACAGTCACGGCCTTTAATCGTTGAGCCATTTAGGTGTCAACAAATTTTGGTTTTTGTAGCTAAGCTATGAATATCCAGTAAAAAGTGAGCTCTAAATGGCTGAACGATTAAAGTCCGTGACTGTACATATTAAAAATATCTAAAATTATCCGTAAAAATTTAAATCAATTTAAAGCACGTGGCCCTAATAAACGTCATGCTCTATTTTATTTACCTTCTGAATTGTATTCCACCAGACCTGTAAATTATTGTTATTTTTCGTATTTATAATTAACGTATTTTGGTTAAATCTCAATTTGATAAGTTTAATTTGGAGTGTTTATAACATGCCAAGTGACCTGTAACTTAAAACTGCGAATGGAATAACCCAGGATATAATTTACTTTCGTACTATCGACGGTAAAATAATAGTCACTCATTTTATTGCTAATTGTCAGCAAATCTAATTCTAGCCTCGCTTCGCCGTTAGAACCCCTCCATAAGAAAGTTACACACTACTAAGAATCAGGACCTTGCATCGCCGTTGTAAACAACTCAGACACACAAGTAGGCCCAACATAAATAACACGAATATTTGTCTTTAAAGGGGTTCCGGACCGCAAACCACGAGTTTTGTAGTGGAATACAGCCTCTTGGCATAAACTTCGCGTATTAAGAACCATGAGAAGGGGAGTGGATCGTGAGGATTGTCTTTTCTGCCCGATTCCGTCAGAGCCGAAATGAAAGGTTATAATTTTAACACTCTATGTATGTTTACTTATCTATACTTATGTTTGTTATCTATACTTTTGTATCTATAGTATGTCGTGTTGCGTTCCGTGGGTCACGTACGGTGCTGTCTGAAAACCAGCGCTGTAGGTGTCCGACACCTCGGCATAATGCTGAGACAGCGACCGATTCACTGCCGCGAAGGCACACACAATTTATGTGTCAATTGTATTGTATGTTTAGGTACTCCCTTTGTCTTTGCGTGTCTTTTGTGTAGTGAATAAATGTCTTCTTTCTTTCTTTCTTTCTTTGTATTTACGTGTGTGGTACAGTAGCGTTTAAGATACTGAATGGATTTCGATAAACGAGGTGTCAATCGATTTGATATTATGCTCCGGGTGACCTATATATGCTACCTTTTGTATGAAAAATAACAATTTAACACTTTTTTAACTTTTTATGCATGTTTGTAATATATAGTCTACATAACGTAAGTAAGTATATTAGTTACATATCTTTCTTTAACCCTTTATTCTAAATTTCATAGAAAAAATTACCACCTGTTATCTTTTTGTATTTTTTACGGTTCAGAATTTTTAGGTCTACACTTAGGCAAGAGACTTGAATTATGAATTAATTTTAACTTTAGTCGGGTCCCAATTTTTTGAACTTTTAATGCTTGTTTGTAATATATAGTATACATAAAATAAGTAAGTATATTAGTACATACAATTTCAATGCATACCATTTTACAATAAATTACCCATTGAAGCACTTGAATTGCCTTTACCTGCTCTGAAGAAATATTTAAAATCCTCTTTACTAAAAAAGGGATACTATACTGTCAAGGACTATTTAAATGATAAAAATGCTTGGCCTAGTTTAGTAAAAAAAATATGAACATTTGCTAAAGGTTTACAACTGACCTTGACATTACTTATACTATATATAAACTATAATTATATTTTACTTAATGTATTAATTTTTTGTGTAACCATTGACGATGCATATACACGTTGAATGCTGAATTAATTCTCCATGTACTAGATAGGCTCTTATTTTAAAACAAATGTATTGTAAAATCCATACAATGTTAAGTATATTTTAAAGAACCTGAATATGTCTATATGTAGCCTGATGACGATGCAAAAGTGGTTCAATGAATCCTACTTGAATAAATGAATTCTTTCTTTCTGTCTTTCTCTTTCTTTCATATCTTTCCTTAAGAAGGCACGCTACAATTTAATTGCAGTGCATTTTTCTCTCCAAAATCTTCATATCTTATTTCGCGTCGTTACCTATTTTACTTAGTATAGTCAACAGCAAAAGTAGGTTATCATTTTTTCACCTTATCGCAATGGAATAAGGTACAAAAGTGATAACTTACTTTTGCTCTTGACTGTACCTGATCCATTTATATTGAATACTTAAAAAAAATACTTCCTCGGCTCTATATTTGCTATTAGTGCTCTATTCTTCTGCTATGAATGGGTTTTATGAAGAAAATATGAGCATTAGGAAGATTTAATGTTTGGGACATTGTAAGTTTGTATATTGCACGTAATCTCTGAAACTACTCATCTGAGTACAGAAATCCAGTATCCATGATAAGCCTACAGGTTGAACGAGGGCCGTGTTTTATCTCAACGATTAAATTATACGACTATATTTTTTTTAATTTGACGACCGGTTCGCCTAGTGGGTAGTAGGTAACGCTGCCTACGAAGCAGAAGGTCCTGGGTTCAAATCCCGGTAAGGGCAAATATCTGTGTGATGAGCATGAACATTTTGTTCCTGAGTCTTGGATGTTTTCTATGTATTTAAGTGTATGTATCTATTAAATATGTCGTCGTCTAGAACCCATAACACAAGCCTTATTGAGCTTACTATGGGACTAGGTTGATTTTTGTAAGATTGTCCTCTAATATTTATTTATTTATTTATTTGTTTTGTATTTAGTGTAAACAACACAGATGATTGATTGATTTATTTAGATTAGCTGTTGCCCGTGACTTCGTCCGCGTAGACCCGTAATAAAAACCACCCTATATTTTCATCCAAGCTATATAAACTATCTTCGTGCAAAATTTCATCCAAATCGGTTCAGCCGTTTAAGCGTGATTGAGTAACAAACATCTAAACATCTAAACGTACAAACATCCAAACATCCAAACTTAGTAGGATTATTAGGATATGATTGGACGAATATTTAACAGATAAGGATATTATGGACAAATGTTAATGCCATTAGTTACCTCTTGTGTAAAGTATGTATGTAGAAACTTGACATTCAAAAAGTGTTCGCCATGAATTCATTTTGTATAAATAATTTTGACTTTGACAACAGACAACACCAGAAACCCAGGTATGTAGTCACGTGAAAAATGATAAGCCTTCCCCGGAACAAAATATTTTTAGAAGAAAAAACTCCCCATAACGTAAATGTAAATGCTTGTACCGCATAGGAATGCCTTGAAAAAAGAATTCAGGATATTTTTATTCTTCCGCCGAGAAAACACGTGAACTGAAACGAAACGTGGGTCTTTTTTAAGGAATTTTCCTTTGATCCTTGTGAATACTTCAAAGGTCTTTAATTGCTTTGTTTAAAGGCTTTGGGATTACATTATCGGGTTGTTTGGATTAATTTGTTTACTTTATTAAGCTAATAATCGGCTTAGGTGATAATCTGACACTTGTAATTCGTATTTTGATTCGATATCAATGTATTGCGGCCGTCTGACACGATGTCTTGGACGCGTGTGGAAACGAGCGCACAATATACGAGTATAAATGTTAGATTGACATCCCCAGGCAATCAGTCATCATATCAGCCGAAAGACGTCCACTGCTGGACATATGCCTCCTCCAAAGCGTACCAAAGTGACCGGTCCTGCGCCACCCGCATCCAGCGGACTCCCGCAACCTTTACCGGTCATCAGTCCACCTTGTTGGGGGCCTACCGACGCCGCGCCTTCGGTTACGTGGTCGCCACTGGAGAACCTTTCATCATCAACGGCCATCGGTTCTACGTGCAATGTGCCCCCGCCCATTGCCACTTAAGTTTTGCGACCATACGCAAATTGCATTGTGTCCAGCCAAGCAGTAATAGACTAATATACAATACTTGCCTCAGGATAACCAGTAAAAATTTGACTACTTTATACTTGATTCTAATTTCAGAGTCATGTTACAAAACCAGACAGATTGAAGGTTTGCCAACGAGCTATGGAGCGTAGCATGCTGGGAGTCAAACGGATCGACCGGGTCCGAAACTCTACTCTGCGCTCAAAAACTTGCATTGCTGACGTTGGAGCCAAGATCGCCAAGCTGAAATGGGAATGGGCTGGCCACGTCTGCCGCATGTATCCCCAGTGGTGGGCTAGACTAGCCACGGACTGGGTGCCGCACGATGTGAGGCGACGACGTGGCAGGCCGAGACGGAGATGGCGGGATGACCTGGACATATTTCACAACGATTGGCCAGAGATTTCTCAGAATCGGGACGTGTGGAAATGAAGAGGGGAGGCATTTGCCCAGCAGTGGGACACTCTATAGGCTTGTAAAAAAAATGTTACAAAACGCTGATGGTGAATCAATTTCTGTAATTACTAGTAGGATTCGCAAAAGTGTTCAAGCCAGTCACAACAACATTGTTCTTAATAATTGTTGTCAGTTTAAGTTAACATTTAATATTGCAACTTCTCATTATTAAGTTATAGTTGGAATAATAAAGTCCAGAATATTTTTTTGTAATTTTCAATGGGTATTAAATACCCAATTAAAAACAATGAAAAATATTTTAATCATCATTCTAGCATTTTTCCCGGTAGTGTTCAAATGAGCCCGACGTCCACTTTGGCACCTAATCCCAAGATTTGGCATAGGCACTAGTTTTACGAAAGCGACTGCCAAGTGCCACCTGACCGCGCAACTCAGAGGGAAAAGTACCATGGAATGAGGTTACTTTAGGAAAAAATGGGGCTACTTTGATCACTTAGGATGTAGTTAAAAGCAGAACTATTTGAAATTAAGAAGATTTAATCGAGTATACAGCAAGATAGAATACTAATATTATTCACTGTCAGTTCACCCACAAGTAAAAACAATGATTTCGGAGAAAAACCTTTTTGATCAAAGTCACCCCCCGAATCAAAGTAACCCCAAAATAAGGAGTACATTATTGGGATTAGATCGGTTTCCTCACGATGTTTCCCTTCACCGAAAAGCCACAGTTAAGTGTCAAATGATATTTAGAACACAAGTTTTTTTTTGTAACCCTTTGGTACGAGCCGTGGTTCAAACCCACGACCTCAAGATTGAAAGTCGTTTGCTTTCACGCGTCGCTACAGTGGCAATTTCTAATTTAATAAAGTGGAAAATTCTATGCGGATGTAAATTGTAGTCAGTTACATGCGCCGTAATCAATGAAGCCAAATGTGTACGTTCTTTCTTTTTAGTTTTTATATTGTATTCTAAGTACTAACATAGTCTTTCTAAGGATAATACTAACAAATAATTGGTCTTGTGATAACAAGACCCATTATTTGCTAGCATTATCCTAATAAATAAAAAACATGTTGTGTAATTAGAGGTAATCTACGGAACTACTCATCCGATTTCAAAAATAAGCTTTAATTGATCCTGTGGCTTTGCCTGGGATCTCTAGAACTTTCGGGCGGAGCCACACGGGCAGCCAATAGGTAACCACTAAATAAAATCAAGCTTATGTTTGAATTTATTTTGTTCAACATAAGCAAAGCGGGGTCACCCGCTTAGTCAGGCTTAAGTCCGCTGTTAAAATAGTCGTTGCAGAAGATTATTTTAATTAAAAAAGCTCAAGGAATTTAGGATTAATTTTTTTTCATTTAAAAATTTTCAGTTTTAAGTCGAGAAGCTTGCAATGAACTTTTCGCAGTGAGTAATTAAAGAAGTGCCTCTAGTCTTATCACCTTTGCTTTTATATTTTAATTACGTTATTAAAAAACAATGTGCCGCTGCTGAAAATAATACCGAGGAGATTTTAGTGCATCGTTTCCGAAAATGGGGGTTATTGCTGCTGTAAAACAGCTATTTTGAGAGTAAGGGGTAAAATTAGGTACCCTAATAGGTCACTAGGGTAAACATTTTAAAAGGTTTGAACTGTGTAAAAGATACCACATATATTAGACATCATCTGTTGTGTTGATGAATGTCACGTTACGGGAATTTAATTTTAATCTACTAGAAATCATATAAATTTTCGACATTAAAAGAACCGAATTGCAGCAAAGGCATCTAAACGCCATCTGTTGAATGTAATTAAACATCACAGAACACCCTAACTACAGTTAATTTAGTCAGCTGGATGAAATACACCACTATTAATTATCGGTTTAGCCCTGAACCCATTGCTTCTGTTCTGATTGAAAATTAACTATCCTGAATCGATTTATGCCTATGTTTGAATTATGCATCTGTATTTCCTAACGAATTTAATACCAACAAATCGTTTTGACCATGGACCACCAGTTACCCTAATCAGGGTTTTCCATAGTCAAATTTTAGAAGTTGTTTAAACCCTAGCCATAATGGTAACCTGATAAGGTAATCTTACTGGTAGGGTAACCCACTGTTATAGTAAGTATTAGTGGTAACCATAAGGTTAGGTAAGTTAACCCTAAAAAACCCTATTTTAATAGTGTTAACTTTTGGCTACATCATGGTTACCACATCTGGATTTTTCATATTTTTAAAATAAATCGTTCAAAAATTAGAGGCGGGGGGGGGGGGGGGGGGGGGGGGGACAGAATTTTAGTGACTTTCGGAGCGATTATCTCCGACTCTATTCACTTCCTCAAAAAAATTGCTGAGAAACCTTATATTTATTTTGAAAGGCCTATCCATTGATCACACGTGGGCTTACAATGAATTTTTTTTTTGACTTTCAGTTTTATGTATGGAGTGCATCCCTAAAACAATTTTTTATAGTCATTTCAGTTACAAAACTATGTAGCGGCTAACAAAATACACCTATCCTCAAAATTTTATTCAAATACACCTTATAGTTTTCGAGTAAAATGCCTGTGACATACGGACAGACGGACAGACGAACAGACGGACAGACGAATACACGGACATGACGAAACTATAAGGGTTCAGTTTTTGTCATTTTGGCTACGGAACCCTAAAAAGGAGCACTAAATCTACAGTGCATAAGAAAGATATTCTTTAACGCTATGATAATGCAACGCTAAAGTCGAAAATTCAGACTAGTGTCCAATTGTCCATAAGTTTTTGGAGCCATACATTTATGTTCCAAACGCCTCATAAATGCTTTAGCATATTTTCGCAGGAATTAATTAACGAAGTGATAATTAACCGCGATTTTCAGTATTATCGCGTTAAATTTAATTAATTTTCATCCGATTGGACAGTCACTTGTGGAGCACAATAAAATTTAATAAACACAGTGCCACCGACTCGTTTTAACATAATTGGAAGTTTAATATGTTGTAAATGATTTTCATTTATTAATGGGCTTTCGAAAAAGGAAGACAAGTAGGTAGTCATCCTGAATTTGACTGTTTATTTCTTACAATGGGTTTTGGACATACAGGTATCTTATCCTCGGCACAATGCTGAGACAGCGACCGTTTCACTGCCGCGAAGACACACAATATGAGTCAATTGTATTCCATGTCTACTCCCTTTATCTCTGTGTGCCTTTTATGTAGTGAATGAATATCTTCTTTCTTTCTTTTTCTTTCTTTCTTGTCCCAATATTGACATGAACATTTGTTTTTGCAGTAAAATTGTTTATTTGAGATGCATTTCAGTAGGTAAATATTTTTTGCACATTCAATACTGCTAACGAAAAAATAAAATTTGAGCAAACATGACACAGTTTCCTAAATTGCCTTTGTCAGTGTAATAGAATTGTCGGTAAAAACTGGGCTTTAGGTATTTACTTTGATCAGTTTCAAATGAAATAAAACCGTGTGTTGCGAACGAAATCATAATATGATTATACAGGGTGGCACATTTAGATCGGTCAGTATGGGAAAGTCTGAAACTATAAGACATACGAAGATCTCTTCTTAGGGACCATGTCATTGATTTTAGTAACAAGAAAAACTGCATTCATACATTAAAAAAAAAACTTATACTCAGCTCGGGAATCGAACCCGAATAAAACGAATACTATTTCTATTTAAATATCGATTGTGTAGGTCTTAAGCAGTAAAAGTTACTATAAAACATGATGTCTAAAATTAATAATATGCAAAAGTCTGGCAGGTAGGGCGGATGGTCCAAGATCTCAAAATCAGCTTGGCAGATTGCAGTGAGAGCCATCTGTGACCCCCACACGCAAGTCTTTGTTTGCCTTGGTTAACATTCTCGGAACCCATCTTGTTGACACTTTTTTTTACCCAAAATATCCTTTAATAATACCGACTGTACACTACTTAATGAAATCTTTAGGGGTCTCTGCTAGATATTTTATCCTGACTCGCCTGTCTTCTATAACCATTTTTTTTAATTTTCAATGTTTTGTGCGGTAACCGAGGTAGAGCCGGCGGGAGCAGGGGTCCTCCTCACAGCTAGATCTATCTCATATTTTAATTTCAGCAACCCAGTAAGCGGCAGTGCCTATGGTCTGCTGAATATCAAAAAAAAACTTCTTAGACATTTCTTTCACCCACAAGTACTTTATCACGGCACGTTACTTATTTTTTCCATTATTTTACTATTCAAGCGACTTGTTTCACAAAATAATTATTTACGATGTAATGGCGGGGACGATTTGAATAAAAACCACTGTCAAATATTACGCAGTAAAAACAGCTCAGAATAAAAAAAAGTTTTATAAATACGCAAATTCCAAGAACTTTTTGATTCATCCTTCTACATATACACACAAACATGCATACCTACAAACAGTTCAAGAAAAATAAAATCTTGTAAATATGAGCAACTTTGCTAGCAAACTGTCAACTCTGTTTACAATATTCTCAAACTCTGGCCGGTAAATCTAGCTTTATATTCAAAATTAGTCCTTAATGTAAATGATATAAGGATTAACAACATTGTTACAATGTACAGACTCATCCTAAGATAACAACAAACGATAACAACAAACACATAAACTATTCTTACGCGTCAGAACAAAACATTTTATTGTTTCCTTCCTTGATACTTAACACTATGAATGCCTTGCCTTAACAAAGGTAAAACTAAAACAATAAATGGGGTACATTTGCGAGTCGCTTGTCGGTTATTATCCGTTGATTTTAATGTCCTGGCAACAATGGGGCCTTTCAAAGCCCTTTCTTGAGTGACAAATGGAAGCAAGTATACTTCCTTAATCCAATTGGAGTTTTAGGGTGAGATTTACGGAATGTGGGATCGTCGAACAAAACAAAACATACATGTGCTAATCGAACGAGCGAGCTTGATGTGCTTCAAAGTTCTATTCTTCAGCTTGGACCAAAGATCGTTTGTCCAGTGTCCAGTGTCTGTCCCACTGAATGGGGTACATTTGCGAGTCGCTTGTCGGTTATTATCCGTTGATTTTAATGTCCTGGCAACAATCGGTCCTTTCAAAGCCCTTTCTTGAGTGACAAATGGAAGCAAGTATACATTTCTCAACCGATTCTCGTTAAATTTTGTGAGCAGGTTATATATTTATTTTGTCGAGCCATTTTTCAGGATGAGTGTGGTCGCAGCCGTGTCGCGATACATTGCCTGTGCACCGTCCTACGTCCTAATTCCTTCTGTCCCTTAATCTTAACACAGGGCAGGGCGTCTTCGAGGGCACTGGTGACCTATCCCTACTTCCTTCTGCCCCTCAACCTTAACACAGGGCGCCTTCGAGGGCTCTGGCAACCTATCCCTACTTTCTTCTCTCCCTCAATCTTAACACAGGGCGTCCTCGAAGGCTCTGGCGACCTATCCCTACTTCCTCCTGCCATCAATCTCTCAACACAGCACATCTTCAAGGGATCTGGCGACCTATCCCTACTTCGTTCTGTCCCTCAATCTTAACACAGGGCGTCCTCGAAGGCTCTGGCGACCTATCCCTACTTCCTCCTGTCCCTCAATCTCTCAACACAGCTCACAGGGCATCTTCGAGGGCTCTCCTTACTTCTTTCTATGTATCTTTCAATAATAATTATTGTAAGTATGACATTAATATTCCTATTAATTTGTGAATTTATGTAACATTCTTCATCAACACCTTCATCATCTTATTAAATCACTTAATCAGCTAATTTTCCATCAAAGTTCGCCAAAACACAAACCTGTATGACACATGTAAGTTTCAGTGAATACATAAGTCCTGCATGAGCCTAAAAGGCTTTTGCGGCCGCAGCCAATGATATTCTTATCCAAAAGGCTGTATATCACTTATCTAACTACGTTACTTAAGTCTTTGTATTCCTTGTGCTCAACACAGAACTGCTCCTACATACAACTTAACTATTCTTAACTATCTTGAAATTATTTTGGCTTAGGGGAATGTAGTTTGTTAAGATTCTTTATAATGATGGAGTGATTGAATTACTTAAAGTTAGCGCTCACACATAAAGCAATTTTTTTATACATAAAAGTACTTAATCTTAAAATAATCAATGCCAGCGGCATTGTACGAGAGTGAAGACTGAATTCTTGCCTCAAACATGCATACACTGACTCATGGTAAGCAGACGTCGGCAATCCCTTACCTATTTGAGGATTCGTTCATTCCTTGGTATCTTCTTAGGAGTTCTCGGTGCTGGGTATCTTCTAAAGTCCTCCTGCGCTTGGGCACTCCTGTTGGTCGATCACGTGACGCATTTGATTGTACGCCCGTCGGGTAGATCTAAATGTCATCTTTTATATGGAAAAATTACAGTTGGATCTATCCGACGCGCGTTCGGACGTTACGTGATTACCCCCCTGCGCCCCTATTCTGTAACTTGTTTAAGCTCACCTCAACGCTCACCCACAAATATATCTTGACACCGCGATGCGTAGTAACTAAGCGTAGGTAGAGGTCTAGCTTCGTAACGGGTGACCAGCGGGGTGAGCCGCATTTGCGCGTAGCGAATAACAGCCCTGGAGCTGTGGCGGGCGTCTCCGCTCCAACGGGACGGGCTGCGGGCCGCCATTTTGTGGATGGCGACGAGGTTTCGGCACGTCGACAGAATGAGATAAATGCAGTTCCCCACTCTCAATAGAGTGTACTCGGGAGCTCTATCGACCACCATAATACCATGCATATGCGTACAGAGCAACTAGTGGTGTTTTTATGACTGCAGTCATCTTTAAAAAGACGAGCTCAAGGCGCGCCTACCGGAAACCATCCACTACAACTTAATTGGCGGGGTATTAACCTGCCCAAATTGCGCTCGTACCTTTGCAAAAAAGATAGGGTATGCAAGCCACATGAGAGCGCACCAGAGAGTAGAACAACAACACTCTAGTCATAGTGCAAATTGGTAACACCAAATCCAGAACACACAGTCGCTGTGGCCGAAATCGGTCACGACAGCATCATTATCATCTTTAAAAGTGCTAATAAATACAACTTTAAAAAATAAAAATAAACACATGGAAAATTTGGAACACAAAACAATTAACATGAAAACTACAAAAAAATATATAATTATAAAGGCTATAAGGGCACACTCAGCTATTGCTGGCGGCCCATAAAATATTGTTCCACCAGCGCTAAATTCTAATGTGCCCCACTCGGTCTAAGATGTGTGCCGAGAAGAAAAGAACAATATAAGGTAAAGGTGCCCCAGTTAGACAAAATAATACATCGACGATATGCTGTGGCTTATCTCGTTAAAACCTGTAGGTGTGCCTGTTAGATGTTTCAAGGTCACTAAGTGACACTAATGTTGATGTGAGCACTCAGTGCTAAAGTCTAAATATGAAAATCTACATACGTGTCTACACTTACCTATAAAGCATCTGTTTAATTATTTTCTGTACTCAGCTTGCTCATTCCCCAGCAACAAAGGCTCGTGATGTGCCGCAATAAAAGTAAAATAAAAGTTTTCAGACTGTGCTCAAAAGAGGAGTGTATAAACAACTTTACTTCCTATTTGGTGAACAAATGGCGTCATTTTGCTATTTCACACTGTGATACTCGAGCCGAAACGCTCCAAACGAATTTCAGCCTTGTCACAGGAGGAATAAGGTCGTAGATTAGGATTGATTTTGTCAGTACATGTTTTATGTCGTATTGCGTTTGGTTTGGAAACTTATTATAATGCTTGTTCAAGGCAGCTCAATGTTGTTTATAAAGATACTATAGCAAAAAAATATTTAAGGTAAGAAAATTTTGATCTTTGTTTTCTAAGTCCACAAAGTGTCCTACTGCTGGGCACAGGCCTCTCACTTTGACATCCGCTCTGGTTTGGAGCTATTCCTGGTCAGTCGTTAAGAAAAGCGTCCAAGTCGTCCCGCCACCTCGCGCCTCGGCCTGCCACGTCGTCACCAAATTATGGGACTAACTTCGTAGTAAATTTAACCCGACTTTTTTGATGCACGCAGCAGACGTGGCCAGCCCAGTCGCATTTAGGTTTGGTACGATATCACAACTAATTTATAATATTTATCGCGAATTGCGAATCGCGATCGGTAGTTCTGTAGCCTGCGATCGCAAGTTCTGTAAGTACTCGACCTTCTTTTAACCGACGACTTATCGTATTGTAAATGGGAAACATGTGTATGGGGATAATTGGGGATTATTTCCGATCTGGGAATGTTCTTGATACGAAACGGGAGTACGAGCACTCCCAGGAACCGAACATCACGCATTGACTCGCCTCGCCTTGCTGGTAAAAAATCTTCGTTAAGTCTTTGTTCCCCGTTGGCGCTTTATATATATATATATATATATATATGCCGAGTCCTTTTGTCCGACCAAGTGTTACACAAATAAGCTACTTGTTTTACCGCTATTAGAGACATCTCTCCAGCCATGAAAGCAATTTCACGTAAAAATGTGTTGTTCATATGGAAAGATCACGTTTTGTATAACATTGTCGGGATGCAAACTTTTTACAATATGTGTAAAGATATGGACAGAGAGACACAAAGAATTAATGGGTTTGAATTGTGGTGCTAGAGGTGGATTTTCCGAATACCATGGACGGCAAAATACACAGAAATATGTATCTATTCTCTCCCAACCCGGTATCAAGGCTCAGAACAAAACTCAAAACCCAGTAGGCAAAACTGGTTATCGTTGGCAATATCGAAGGAAAGACCACATGGGGCCGGTCGCCAACACTATGTATGTTATGAATCATAACAATTTCTTTCTTTCTTTTCTTTCAATGAAAGAGAGCTACCTCCACATCTACCTATAGTTTATCAGGCGGTGAAGACTTCTTACGGAGGACGACCGTTTAGGAGGTTCCAGTTACCATGATTCTCAGTAATGAGGGACTGATCGGAGAGACAAGACATGAAAAACTTTCAAAGTCAAAGGTCAAAGTCAAAGTGATTTATTCTTCAATTTAGGCATATTACATGCACCTATGAATGTCGATAAACTACCACCGGTTCGGAAAGTAAACCTCTTTATGAGCCGTTTATTTTACCCAAGATAATTATTGTTTTTAATTGTAAAATTATTTACATAGTGATATCTGGTATACACCGTATTAACGTAGATACACAGTATCAATTGAGTTTTGGACGTCAGCCAAAAAGCAATATGCGATGTGATTTCAAAAATCGGCTAAAAAGAATTTCGGAACATTTTAAAATGTTGTCATTTTACGTTCCGTGTAGAGGATAGTTTGTGTAAAAAATAAAATAAATATTTAGAATTTGAACGAACATGTTGCTTGCTCTAAAATTTATATAATAGTCTGCCTAGGTAACTGCATACTGCCTGACGACAAACATTTTGTATCGTTTTCGTTCAAGTGTAGTGTTATTGATGTCGATACGTAGATAATTGTAATCGAAATAATTATTAATGGATACTAGTCTTTCAGACAGAAGATCGTGTCGCGGATGAATCAATTTCTTGGACCCTGCCAGTACTGAAATAGTCTACATACCTATGAGTACAATGACTATCTGTCTCATCTTAGCGTCAACCCCGGATCTTCAGACTTTGGACCACTGTCGCTTCGTTGCATTGTATTGTCTTCGACCACCTAAGTAATGAACAATCTCTGGCGACAGCATTCCATATTATTGACATTTTAATTTGTAATGCGGGTTTTTTGACTTTAATGTACTGTAATTTAAATTAATTTTAATGTATGTAGATGTAATCATGGATTTTTATCTGAAATAAATGATGATTATTATTATTATTCTGGCATTTCTGAGACCTTTTTCTTTAACCAGGGCTTGGTGGAGGCGACAAAGCCAGACATTTGTTTTTAAGTAACTTGCTGTTTTTCGTAAAATGAGGCTGGAGGAGGAATCAACGCTTTGTTAGTTTATATCTGATGTCATGGCATGGCATGTCATGGTCTTTTTTAATATGTATATTTATTAAAAGTGAATACAAGATTATAATAAACATTAACTAAGATAAATTAAAACTAAGTTAAATCTAAAAAAGGCCCTCGAGTCATTGTACCGAGGATGCTGGCGGCATTTCCTCGCTGAATTGCAATGCTGATGCGTTGCGCGAGAAAGCCGCCAGCTCTTCGGTCACCAGTTACATCGACCAGACGTTTCGCGATTTCTGCAAATAACTTATGCGCACTGGGACCCCACGGACCAACGCCTCTATATTTATTACATTTCAGATTTTCGGCGTTTTCCGCCGCTGCACCCGCTTTAGAAGTAGTCCGTTAGAGGTGAGACGGTGCCAGTGTGTCTACACATGTAGCGTCCCTGGTCTTTATATCTGATGTCATGTCCCTGGTGAATTCTAATTAATTAGATAAGACCAGGTTCGATTCTTGGTAATACGAAGATTTTTTGTTATTTCCTTTTAGCGCCAATTACGTGATACATGATTCAAAGCGCTAAAGGGATTTAAACTGCTACGGACTAGGGACAAGTACTACGAGAAGAGTGTGGCAGTGAATGAGCACATTCACTGCCAAGAATTGCTACGCGCTACGCTCGTAGCCGATCCCGTGGTTTTCCTAGGCGGATACCTTGCGGTAAAAGTGTTAATAATAGGTATTCTATTTACGTATTACTAATTACGTACACACACACACACACTACTCTACCTCCTACAGACACACCTCCTTCTCACCGCTACGGACTAGGGACAAGTTCTACGAGAAGAGTGTGGCAGTGAATGAGCACATTCACTGCCAAGAATTGCTACGCGCTACGCTCGTAGCCGATCCCGTGGTTTTCCTAGGCGGATACCTTGCGGTAAAAGTGTTAATAATAGGTATTCTATTTACGTATTACTAATTACGTACACACACACACACACACTACTCTACCTCCTACAGACACACCTCCTTCTCACCGCTACGGACTAGGGACAAGTTCTACGAGAAGAGTGTGGCAGTGAATGAGCACATTCACTGCCAAGAATTGCTACGCGCTACGCTCGTAGCCGATCCCGTGGTTTTCCTAGGCGGATACCTTGCGGTAAAAGTGTTAATAATAGGTATTCTATTTACGTATTACTAATTACGTACACACACACACACACACTACTCTACCTCCTACAGACACACCTCCTTCTCACCCTGGTCTAGTACTAGTAAAAAAGTTGTTTATAGGTACCTATTATAATCTGTGGAAGAGCGGGGCTTCCCAATACAGCCATGGTTTGCTTACCGAGGGGCTCCGTCCCTGTCTTCATGAACGTACACTGTAATTTAAAGAAAAAACCGGACAAGTGCGAGTTCAACTCGCGTGGTGAGGGCTCCGTATATAATCTAAATTTCATAAGTGTTTTTGAATACTCAAACTTCTTATAGGTTTTCCTGTAATCTTTAGGCAAGGAATAGTTCCTTGCCTATAGATTACAGGAAAACCTATGTATTTCTAAAATCGTGCTCTGATCTTACGTAGGAGCTCTATTGCTCATCCAAAATGGGCAATGATTATTACCATCATGAAATATTTTACAGACAGCCAGCGTACGTTAATTTAATCAATGTGGAAATCTGCATTACGACGTCAAACTCATCAGGGTAATTGACGTTAAATTTTTCGAGCGGAAAGCAAATTATGAATGACAAGCTGCCCGCCCGGCTCCGCCTGCATTTTACAAGGAAACTAGGCTTAGCACGGGATAAAATAAAGCCTATGTTTATTCCAAAGATCATGACACGGTAAGTATTTCAAATTCCCAGCCCAGGCTCATCATCATCATCATATCAGCCGAAAGACATCCACTGCTGGACATATGCCTCCCCCAAAGAGTGCCAAAGTGACTGGTCCTGCGCCACCCGCATCCAGCGTACTCATGCGACCCCAGACCCAGCCCAGACTACTTCTACTTATGATTAATTAATAATTTAAAAAAAAACATTTTTTCTAAACATTGCACTCAATAGTTAAAATAAGAAATTGTATACCTAATTATCGAATGTATGAAGCCTACAGAAAATACAAACGCTGGGTTGTCAATTTTGTAATCAGGTAACATTTCGTATGTTAGGACAGTTCAACTGTAATTTTTCCATATACAATTTGACAAATTGTATACGGAATTATAATTATACAATTCAAATCTGTCGTAAAACGGACACTTATTTCAAAAGCATATTATAAGATAAACGACTACATCATGGATAGGGATATTTGGCAGCGATAAAATCCTGCACTAGAAATCTGTCGTAAAATAAATAGGCTTTCTACTGTAGCAATGTAATTTTAAAATTTTATAATACTCTGATACTAAAATGATATATTGTATACTGTTTTGAAAAAATGACACCTCGCCGAGTTTTTTACGCCGGTTCTTCTCGAGGCAGAGGTTTACTTTCCGAACCGGTGGAAGTTTATCGACATTCATAGGTGCATGTAATATGCCTAAATTGAAGAATAAATCACTTTGACTTTGACTTTGACACCTAACGTACGTTCAATGCGTTACGCGATCGACCTGATAGCTTAACAACTGGTTAGGCCGGTAACTGGTAAGTTTCAATAATTATATTCGTTTCTATTCTACAAGCTTTATACTTTTGATAAGTAAGTATTACATTTGTTCGATAAACTTTTGAATGCAATTTAAAAAAAAACTATTTCAGTGATTTTAATTCTGGCCGGGATTTTCTTTACCATTCGCGATTTTTTTTATTTACTCAATAAGTTTTTTTTTCATCCAATAAACAGAAACAGGTGTGAAGAACGTCGTTCCTATATTCGTATTTTTGACTTATTGAACACATTAGTTAAAAAGCTGATTAAAGTGTTAAAATTATGATAATAGCTACATCATGCAGTAGAATGCGTAGAATTATGTATAATTATAATAATTACTACAAGTACAGCTCTTGCATTAGCGCGTAAAATTACGCGTCCTCCTCTGCTAATTATTTTTATTTTACCGACGCGGTAAAGAAGTCCTTCCGAGGTCTAATTAGCGGCCCAGTGAATACAGGCCTCATTAGATGGTACGGCTAATGGCTTGGCTTAAGTTTATTTATAGCTATAGGTACCTTCTTATTCGAAAAGTGACTAAAGTCGTATGGGTCTACCATTGTTTTTAGGTACTACAGTTACTAAAATGTATAAGTATGCGACTAGAATACGACTACTATCAATTTGATTTAGTCTAAAGATAATTATTTCTGGAATACTTGATTTCATAGTCAGTATTTTGCTATACAATCTTTCTCGTAACTTATACAAGTTTTTCCATGTAAAATTTATTAAATGCGACATTTGTTCGTATTGGTCAGGCATACCTACAGATATGGCCTTCTAGTGTTGGCTACGATAGAACTGTGTCTAAATATTGTTTTGAATAGCAACCGTTCCCCAGATATCTTTAGCAATAAATGATTGTATTGTATTATATTGTATTGATTGATATCATAATCATTCGGTTGTCCTTATCCCATTTACTTGGGGTCGGCGCAGCATGTTTTTTTTCTTCCATACCTCTCTATCGCCCGTCAACTCATCACACTCTTCCTACCTATTCATATCGTCTCTCACGCAGTCCATCCACCTTTTTCTTGGTCTACCTCTTCTCTTGCAACCCTCCACATTCATACTTAATGCCCTTCTAGCAACATTACTATCATCCCTCCGCATAGCTTGTCCATACCACCGTAGGCGATTTGCTCTCAGTTTTCCAGTTATGAGTGCTACATTCAGGCTTCCTCTTATATATACTCATTCCTTATTCGATCCATTATCGTCACGCCACACATCCATCTCAACATTATCATCTCTGTAACATGCAATTGTATTGATTGATATAATAAAATGTTAAATCAATCAGCTTAAGCTTGGTAGCTTAAATGCAAACTAGCATTACAAATTACATTTATTAGGGTATTCAACCAGTGATTATCTTACTAGCTATCGAATGTAAACCCAAACAACACAACCAACCTAAGCATTCAAGCATATTGAACTGTCAAACATGTTCACAGATCTATGAAGTCTAGGTATAATGTGGCTTTTGGAAATTTAATCACAATTCCCTGTGCATAAGATCCAATTTAGTAAAGCACGTTTTGAAATTCAAAATTCAATCTTTATACAATCACAGGGAAATCTGCAAGCGTTCCGATACGCTCGTTTCGTTACAAAATTCATCAAAGCGGCAACTTACTACAAACTCTGTACACTACATTATTCCTGTACGTTCATAAAGTACCTCAAGATCCGAAGTACGCTTGCACAACGAAAATTTCTCGTAAATTTTATAATGTAGCTATATTTGAAAGTAGACTTTAAGGTTTTACATATACAGTTGAGTTTTCAGTGAGAGAATGATGCACCTGATCGATGCAGCGTTGCATTCGTCTGAAGCACATCAATTTGGTTGATTTTCTTCGGGCCGGGTTCTGGTTACTAAAACCCGGTTATTCATGCTTATTAAATTGGCGGAATTTGTTTGCGAGCCCTGCAGCTGTTAGCAAACTTGAGTTTTATTGCAGTGGGTATAGGAGTGAGTTTTGATTTCATGTTTTTGAATGCATGTTGTTGCGCACTGTTTTTTCACAAATATTGACTGATATTACGAGTAAACTTAAAAGCCGAAACGAAAAAAGTTTGCGCTAGGATACAGATGAGTAGAAAAGCTTAATTGGATAGATCTGTAACACTGATAACGACGGTGGAAATTTCAAATGTCGTAAGGGACAACAGCCTGCTTGTCCCTTACGACATTTGAAATTTCCACCGTCGATATATTTTAAGATATAGTGTTATCCGTTTTCTATTACAGGGCAAACGATGAAACTTTATAAATTATAACTTTAGATATTTTTTTACTGAATTCAAGAATTTTGAAACATTAGGATATCTTGGAATATTCTGTCATCCTTTATTTTTTTAGATCAGGTAACATCCGGTCAAGGCCACAAAAGTCGTGTAAGGCACGTGACTGTCAATTTGGAGAAAGTTAAAAAAAAAAACGGAACAAATTTAATTTGATATTTCACAGTGGCTTCTTGATGAAAAAAATCTTAAAGAAACCGGCTTAATCCCAAGAAGGTATAGTTTTTCTTCTGGGTCCGATGGCCGTCGCTTTTGTAAAACGAATGCCTACGCCAAATCTTGGGATTGGTTGCCAAACCCAGGATCGACTTTGGCAACTTACTATATCTACAGGGTGTAACAAAAATGGGGTGTAAACCCATTAAGGCCAGATTCGGTAGCGTATTGCAATTCTAAAATGCATTTTTTGTTTTTTCCTTTACCCTCGCGGGGAATGTTGTCATACACAAACACAAGCAATGTCAACAAAAACAAATATATAATGTAAAAAAATGCATATTTGGAATCGCTATACGCTACCGAGTCTGGCTTTAATGGGGTCACACCCCATTTTTGTTACACCCTGTATATAGCCTGGCCAACTAGAATTTTTTTCTTGTACGTCTTCAATCAGGGCACCATCTTGGAATTCAGTACAAGCCGCCGCAGATTAGGCTAAGGTACAGTAGCGGACTTAAATTGTTGAGCCATTTAGAGCTCACTTTATACTGGTAATTCATAGCTTAACTATTAAAAAACCAAAATTAGTTGACACCTAAATGTCTCAACAATTCAACTTGACCGTACTCCAACTGGAGTAGGTTTACATACGCAAATATATTTTAGGAGATGTCTATTATATGTTACATGATGCTGCGCTACTTTAGGTTACTACAACCGGTCTAAAGCTAGAAAAACCAGCCAAGTGCGATACGGACTCGCGCACGAAGGGTTCCGTACCATTATCTATAAAAACGGCAAGAAAATCATGTCTGTTGTATGGGAGCCCCAGTCCGACTCGCACTTGGCGGGTTTTTTAGTATTTGTTGTTATAGCGGGAACAGAAATACATAATCTGTGAAAATTTCAACTCTAGCTATCACGGTTCTTGAGATACAGCCTGGTGACAAACAGACGGACGGACAGACGGACAGCGAAGTCTTAGTAATAGGGTCCCGTTTTTACCCGTTGGGTACGGAACCCTAAAATAAAAACCCTCATAAAAGCCCCAAAACTATCTATATGTAGGTACATCTAAGTTAAAATGCAAAGTTCATAATGAAATCGCGCAGTGGTCGGCCAGTTCATTGTGGTTTCCCGGGCCAGTGCCAGCGACTGCACTAAATCCAACATTCCTGTGGACTCGCAAAATCCTTTACTAAAAAGCGGTCGCTTTGTAGATCCTGAGTTTACTCACTCAGGACATAATGGGTAGTTTAGTGGAACAGTGGAGCAGTTATATCTGCAAAGTAAATTTTGTGTGTCATGCTATGGTTAAACCACGATACTACACAGAGAGCATACGATCTAGAGTTGTCCTATGGTTATAGCAAGACAAGCACACAAGTATATGACCTGCTTGATGGTAAATAGACACTGTACTCTATGGGCGCTTTGGACTCTAGAAGAAACAATAAAATAAGTATCTGTCATAAATTAAATTTTTGGTACAAGCTTTTATTGCCGACTGTACTTTTCTGTATACAATTATCAACTACTCATTGAGACGATTCCAACGAGCCCAAACACAAGGTGGTTACGTCGGTTAAATACTGAATTCCCATGGCCACCTTCTGTCTCCTTCATCAGATCAGCTCGATGGTACCATAATATTAAAATATCATTCAAACTATACTGCTACCCAAAATTTCAGCTCAATCGGATTACGGCAAGTGACTGAAAAGTGGATTGCATGTTTTGAGGGACAACTTACATACGAACAGAACAGGTTTAAGTTAATTTAAATAAATAAATATAAATATTGGGGCACAATCTTACACAAATCGAACTAGCCCTATAGTAAGCTCTATAAGGCTTGTGTTATAGGTACTAGAAGACGGTATATATAATATATATAAATACTTAAATACATAGAAAACATCCAAATCTCAGAAACAAATACTCATGCTCATGACACAAATATTTGCCCTTACCGGGATTCGAACCCCGGACCTTCAGCTTCGTAGGCAGCTTCACTATCCACTAGGCTAAGCGGTCGTCTAAGCTTAAAAAATAAAGCTTGTAAAAAGAATAAAAACATATATACAGTCATCAATCTAAACATAAGAAGTGTACCTATGAGTTAAAATGATTACTATAAAAAGTTTAATGACCTATCAGCGGAGTAACAAGCGCTTGACCGATCCTTTATCGGTTTGAGGACTCGTTGTGTCGACACCTGGAGTCAAATGAAGATCCTTCGCACTCAACAGCAGCTCTAGGGAGCTCTGGTAACACACTCAGCACCAGGAACACAATATCTTAAACGCGTGTTTCTGAGGCCATAGGAAGAATAAAATTTCGTATAGTCAAAAAAGGTTATTCTCGAGGCAGAGGTTTACTTTCCGAACCGGTGGTAGTTTATCGACATTCATAGGTGCATGTAATATGCCTAAATTGAAGAATAAATCACTTTGACTTTGACTTCGACTTTGAAAGGAACCCTTATAGTCTCGCCATGTCCGTCTTCCGTCCGTCCGTCTATCCGTCTGCGGCTTAGCTCAGTCACATACATAATGAGATTTTTTACTCCTTAGGGCCTCAGGAATACACTGTTAATATTATTTGGAATTCTCCCGGGGCACGGGGTATACCTACGCAGCAGGTAGTTAATAGTTATGTTATTTGGAATTCTCCCGGGGCACGGGGTATACCTACGCACCAGGTAGTTATGTTATTTGGAATTCTCCTGGGGCACGGGGTATACCTACGCAGCAGGTAGTTATGTTATTTGGAATTCTCCCGGGGCACGGGGTATACCTACGCAGCAGGTAGTTAATAGTTATGTTATTTGGAATTCTCCCGGGGCACGGGGTATACCTACGCACCAGGTAGTTATGTTATTTGGAATTCTCCTGGGGCACGGGGTATACCTACGCAGCAGGTAGTTATGTTATTTGGAATTCTCCCGGGGCACGGGGTATACCTACGCAGCAGGTAGTTATGTTATTTGGAATTCTCCCGGGGCACGGGGTATACCTACGCACCAGGTAGTTATGTTATTTGGAATTCTCCCGGGGCACGGGGTATACCTACGCACCAGGTAGTTATGTTATTTGGAATTCTCCCGGGGCACGGGGTATACCTACGCAGCAGGTAGTTATGTTATTTGGAATTCTCCCGGGGCACGGGGTATACCTACGCACCAGGTAGTTATGTTATTTGGAATTCTCCCGGGGCACGGGGTATACCTACGCAGCAGGTAGTTAATAGTTATGTTATTTGGAATTCTCCCGGGGCACGGGGTATACCTACGCACCAGGTAGTTATGTTATTTGGAATTCTCCCGGGGCACGGGGTATACCTACGCAGCAGGTAGTTAATAGTTATGTTATTTGGAATTCTCCCGGGGCACGGGGTATACCTACGCACCAGGTAGTTATGTTATTTGGAATTCTCCTGGGGCACGGGGTATACCTACGCAGCAGGTAGTTATGTTATTTGGAATTCTCCCGGGGCACGGGGTATACCTACGCAGCAGGTAGTTAATAGTTATGTTATTTGGAATTCTCCCGGGGCACGGGGTATACCTACGCACCAGGTAGTTATGTTATTTGGAATTCTCCCGGGGCACGGGGTATACCTACGCAGCAGGTAGTTATGTTATTTGGAATTCTCCCGGGGCACGGGGTATACCTACGCAGCAGGTAGTTATGTTATTTGGAATTCTCCCGGGGCACGGGGTATACCTACGCAGCAGGTAGTTATGTTATTTGGAATTCTCCCGGGGCACGGGGTATACCTACGCAGCAGGTAGTTAATAGTTATGTTATTTGGAATTCTCCCGGGGCACGGGGTATACCTACGCAGCAGGTAGTTATGTTATTTGGAATTCTCCCGGGGCACGGGGTATACCTACGCAGCAGGTAGTTATGTTATTTGGAATTCTCCCGGGGCACGGGGTATACCTACGCAGCAGGTAGTTATGTTATTTGGAATTCTCCCGGGGCACGGGGTATACCTACGCAGCAGGTAGTTAATAGTTATGTTATTTGGAATTCTCCCGGGGCACGGGGTATACCTACGCAGCAGGTAGTTAATAGTTATGTTATTTGGAATTCTCCCGGGGCACGGGGTATACCTACGCAGCAGGTAGTTATGTTATTTGGAATTCTCCCGGGGCACGGGGTATACCTACGCAGCAGGTAGTTATGTTATTTGGAATTCTCCCGGGGCACGGGGTATACCTACGTAGCAGGTAGTTATGTTATTTGGAATTCTCCCGGGGCACGGGGTATACCTACGCACCAGTTAGTTATGTTATTTGGAATTCTCCCGGGGCACGGGGTATACCTGTTATGATGTGTATGTTATTATGCCTGCGGTCGTGTAAGTTACTTCCCCAGTTGCGCTGATCTAAATATGAGCGAAATGACAATACGCTACGCCCTGCGTCTCTAAAATAAGAAAGAATTTACTTTACTGGATTGAATTAACTATTAAGGATCATAATCTTATCCGGGTATTTAGCTAAATCCTCTAACATTAACTGGGCTGTTTCAGGCTGCATCCATCATACAGATTATCTCTAGTTTAATTATTAGATAGTAAACAGGGCCAATGATATAGGGCGTTGGTTAGCCATAATAGAGCCGTCGCCTAGATTTATGTATGATTTATGTAAGATCATACAATGAATTAAATGCATAATAAGCTGCATGCACTGGTATATGTCTAAGTCGATCACCCAAAAACACAACTACAAATTATTCTTACTTTTGAATAGCCTACTAAGTTTTCCACTGCTGGTTAAACGGGCTCGCCAAAAAAAAAAATTAAACTTAAACCAAATAGCATTAGAAAAAAGTTCAGTTTTATAGCCAAAGAGTGATTTCACTCAGACAACTTTAGGTTATCGAAAATAACGAAAATATAAAATAAAAAATAACTCTTCAAATCTATAGTCCACTAAGCACATCAAGTAGGTACATATATATACTAAAAAAATGTATTTATGTTAGGAATTATTATAATTATGATAGTAATATATGTGTATTTGTGTTAACGTGCAATTTTATTTTCTGGCTTTAAGTGAAGAGTTGGCTTAAAAGGTTAGCTGAATGGGGAATGATTGAAAATTTTAGAAATGCCTGATTATTTTATTGGTGATAGGAATAACCTTCCTTAGCACCAGAAAAAAGTTTCAGATTTTTTAGCTGCGACAATTATTTTTGAAAAATATAAACAGTTTCCTCATTTACGTTTTGGGTCAAGAACGGTAAATAGACACTTTCCTTGATCTGTCTCCTATTACAAAAAAACTATCTTAAATATCTGTGGTAAACTGATACTGGTAATGACCAATATAGCTGCTGCAAGTATCAATATCATTGCCAGTGTCAGTTTACCACACATATTTGATATATTTTTTTGTAATATGAGACCGATCGAGGAAGGTGCCGTAACTGACCCAAAACGTAAGTGAGGAAACTGTTTATATATATTTTTTTAAATTGTCGCAGCTGAAAAATCTGAAACTTTTTCTGGTGCTAAGGAAGGTTATTCCTATCACCAAAAAAATAATCAGGCATTTCTAAAATTGTCATCCATTCCCAATTGTTGTATCACACGATCTTGAAGAAACTCTTTTGAATGAGTGTATTGAGTCAATGTCTATTAATATAGAGGCTTTGAATAGCCATACGGATACTGACAAACTAAGGCGATTCCTAATTACGATACGTCAGTTCGGATTGCCAAAATTGCCCCTGCGTATATTTAATCTTTAAATTTCGACAAATTTCGACAATCATTGTTCCTTACAGGTACTAAATTGGATACTCACCTATACAGGTAACACACGGAATTTCAGCTAATTTAAATAAAATTACTTAATAAAAGCAGCACAGTTGATTGGCTTCGTGACACCGTATGAAGGCTGTTCACACTATATACTGCTATTTACAACCTGTCTCAACTTGTCACTGGTACCCAGCATTCCTGACCCTTTAATTTGTTACAGTTATATGCAATCGGAGGTCGAGAGTTATAGTGGTTTGTCTGAGATGAAGTGGCAAGCTTTGTGAACAATCATGTATTGTGACTACGCACTTTTTTGGTGGCAGCTTTCAACGACGGAAGTAATTCATTACTCTGAAATATGTCGCCGGATTACGGGCGACGTATACTGGAAAGAGATTTTAGAAAGCAAAAAGGCAAAGAAGTACGGTAAGATACCCTTTCATTGGCATCTAAAATACAAGTCAATGGCAAATACATAGTTCTTGCAGAATTATCAACCAAACATATCTTAAAAATGCCTTATGGCTGCCATTTTCGACGAAATGTACGAGCGGCTTAGCTTTGCGGATAGCATCTTCGTCTGCGAAGTGACAGCACTGCTGTTCGATTACGTAACGTTTCCTACGTTAGGTAGATTTCAAATGTCGTTGCTTTCTTGGATTTTTTTAAAATGAGTTTACGTGTACCTACTCTTTTACACTTCTGGAGTGATATAAGTAAGTTTTTATTTTAAAAACTATTATTACTCAAAATGATGTTACCTCAAAATCAGCATTGACTACTGTGCTATGATCTCGGGGTGCCAAGATACATTACTCGGAGGCCATAACTTTAGATCAAAATTTCTCCGAATATAAAAAAGGACACAAGGGGTTACTGCAGATGCTTTGTAACTATTTCTCCCCTCTTAACTAATTTCTATACCTAGATATAGATTACCTAGATGACCTAGATAATCTTAAACCTAAAAGCTAACTAAACCTGAAAATTCTAATAAGACCTAATAAAAAATTCCAATAAGAAAATCTAGCCTAACCTAATTCTAAATTCTAATTACTAATTAATAAGTTAAACGTAATAAATAAGTTAATTGTAATAAATTAGTTAAATGTAATAAATAAGTTAATATCTTGCATTAGATCAGTAAATTGGCCAAATGATCGTTAGTGTGTATGTAGAACCCCATGTTGTGTCCGTAAATAGTAAACCAAAGCCCTTTTCACATAAAGAAATGGAGTCATTCGTCTACCTAGCCTAATTCGTATAATTTCCTACAAAATATTACAGTTACAGTATAAATTCATCTTTTAAAATACGTTATAAATAAATAGAGTTTCCCTATTGTTGTTGAGTATTGTAATAGTTGAGTCAAATAAAGTAATTGATTGATAAATCGATTTGTAAGTCAACTGAAGTCAATGTTAATCAAATTAATCATAATAATTAATAAACAATATTTGTTTTGTGGTTATAGAAGGCGCCCCTCCCCGCAACCTTCAGTGTTTCCCGTGCCTGTTGCATGGACAAAACTCCTCCACAAGTCTGAAGGACCTCTTATTCTTTTTATTGTCACTTTATTTTTGTGACTTCAGTATTTCTTTTGAGAGGATATTTGCAAAGGGACCATTTACGGTATAGCAAAATACTGGTAGAAGCAGCAGCAAGAGATCTACTCCAGCTCTCAGAATTCTGCAATTTAATTTGAAATTGTTTAAATGTTATATTTTAACATTTCGATGAGATAGTATTTTGGAGCACCATATTTTTAGGATAGCCAAAATTACTAAGATCTTACTTTTTGATCTATTCAATTTTCAATGAGATATTTTATCCAGACTATTTGTAGTCTTTCGGATCACCCATGTTTTCAGGATCACCTAATTAACTACGATCATATTTATCGATCTAGCCAAGGTAAAAGGTTCATCGTAAATTTTAGATGATTTTGGTAGCGTGTTCATTTATTTACAGAACCAAAGAAACTAGAATAAAATCAATCACAACTGCTCAGAGATCTACAACAAATATTCAACAAACGAAATTGAATTTATATTTTTAATATATTGTGAGTTGTTTATTTTAATTCTATCTCACAACATTAGGTCTACCAGTAGAAATTCAAAGGAAGCAAAATATACTCAACATTGTATTTGTTTGTCAAGTAAATTTGTCAGTGTCGTATATAAATGTATATAAAATCCCTAGCCTATCAACTAATCCTATATCTGCCTACAACTAAGCTCCCCATCTACCCCAAAAGCCAAGTGAAATAATATTGTAGGATAAAACATCGTTAGTTAAGAAAATATGTAAGTCGATTATAGGCTTTCAAAACAAAACGACTTGAAGTTTACCCCTTAACAAAATATCATGACCTAGACAAATTATCCTAGCCCTAACAGCTACACTATCCAACTAATCTGCCGAGGTATAATTGCAATCTAGAGACTCGAGTCTCACATTTAATTTAAACGTTTATAACCTAGGCTAAGTCTAAACCTAAGTCAAGAAAGAAATGCCCTAATATCCTATCACCCTAATTCCACGTGTGATTTTATACCTAAACCTACCTACCATTAAAATCCCTAAGCTACTGTATTCAAAACTTCCAACATTATTTTTATTAGTGTTATGTAATGTGTATGAACTAAGCTAGGGAACTAAGCTGTAACTCGTTCGGTAGGCTAATCCGAGAATGCAACCTATAGCCAGTGTATTGTACATTCCACAACAGTCCGTGGACGTGGGTTCTGTGAAATGCACACCCTATCGCGTTTATAAACATATAATTATATATTTTCAATAAGAGACCAAGCCTTAAGAACACACCAGACCTCAATGAGTGGATTAAATCCTACGATCGACTTATGGGAAATGGCGATCTGCTCACTTAATTCTGTGGTCTACCTTAAGCCAAGGAAGAGGTCCATCTAATGATAGACTAAACCATCTGTGCAAATAAAAAGGATGGTTCCAGGTTTCTCTCGAGCCTGGCCTAACACTAACAGGATCCCGGAACAGACTCCTTTGGCACCGTTAGGTGGAATCTATTCCGTTAGGTTGACATGCAACCAAGGCATTGCTCTGTTTCGAAATATTAATAAAGATTTTCAAAATAAAATCATAAATAAAAATGTCAAAATCTAATAAGAAACGAAAAAGTTCATTACTATGCAACATAATTGCTCAGCACTGAACCTTAAAATAAACAAAGTCTAATAAATAGCGGAATAATTCACCATTATGCAACATAATTGCACAATGCTGAACCCTTTCACTACCACAATAATATATCTACGATTAATTACGTTATGAGTTTAGGCTCGATCCAGTCTCAATGTCAATCCAAAAGTTCGCTAGAGAATGAATTGAAAATATCAGACGAAATTCTCCTATAGACTCACTAACCCCATTAGAACACTAATTAAAATTAAAACAAACTCAATCAAGTAATTATACTTTAAACTAGTTATTCCTAGTCAAAAATGAATACTTTAATCACTTAAACTTGAACACAAAATATTACTAGTAAAAGAATCACGAACGAAAGAACTTCACTAAAACATTTAAATTCTACTCTAATTCATTAAAATGGAATCACTGAGTCAAATAAGAAAGTTACACACAAATAAATACACTGAAAACCCCATTTAATTTACCATAAAGCTATATCCGAACATAGACTAAACCAGCATAACAGAATACCAGTACAATCCATACCCAGACACAACTTAGGTAACCTAGAATGAGACCTATTTTCCCTGCTACAGAATTCGTCTGATCCCTTCAACTGCCAAGATTCGAATGTCCACCACCAAGCTATCCCCACTAATCGCCGTCCTAAAATCCCCTCCCCGTTCCCCTGTAATATGGCGTCTGAAAATATTTTACAAAGATATTTATTACATACAGCAATAATATTTTAAACTCTATTCCCTTCATTAATTACGACCAATACAGAAAATTAAACACTTTATTTAAATTTGTACAAAACCGTCACACGGTTTAGACTGTAACAAGACTCTTTTGACCACTTCAGTTTTTTGTAAATATTGTAAGCATACTAAGAAACGACCCTGTCGCCAAGTCAAAGTTTACCAACTAACATTGCGTGTGCTTCACTAAGTGTGAATATTCTACAGTCCTTTATTGCTTTGTATTAACGTTTAAATTTGAATGAAATATCTTTTGTTTACTAAGATTTTAATAACCAATTAAATTTGTAATGACATAAATTTCAGTCACTCCAGTACTCGAGATATGTGTGAAATATTAGACTCTGGAATGCGTTAATAATCTAAACTGATAAAAGTAATACCTAATTGTATGTTTACATAAGCTTGAAACGAGCAGATGAAGTCTGATTCGTTACAATCTTCCCCCAAAGTTCACTGCAGCTTAAATATATAAACATATATTTGCGTAAGTTAACTTTCAAACAAAATTAATAATAATAAAACTATTGTAAAATAAAATTGAAATCAATACTTGATTTTAAACTTCTTAACACTCATCCCTTCTGTGATCGCCTTTTTTTTTTTTAGCAGCGGTGTGTGGTGTGTGTTTAAACCTGACAAAGAATGAAACATATTCAAGAAAACAAGATTCCAAACTCAATATGTTAGAAATGAACAATTAATGGCCCAACAAGTTAATCTTGCCTCACAAGAGAACAGAAGTTGTGCTAATCTTCCACCGACCCTACTGGTACATACGAAAGCTTCCGACTCGAGTCTATATTTTAACGACCAAGAAAGGATTCAGGCGTATCTCTACTTAAAACAAGATTGAACCCTTTAACCATGTTGGATGCCAAGCATGGGTATTAAACCATTAAGAGATTAAAATCCAACACAGCAATCTAGATCTTTCCCTCTTAAAAAGCCATCCTAAGCCTGGAGCATGTTGCAGCATTAACAAGACGTTATTAGGATACAACGACTTGCCAACGATGACGTGTAAGGTGAATAATAGCACCATAGACTGGCACGACGTGTGTAGTAAAGAAACAGTACAGAAGGCAGTCAATAAATCTGCAGTATTGCTCTTTTTTTTTTTTGTCGAGCCTAAACCTAGCTTCTATCTACTGTATTGTTTCCGTTGTGTAGTGTGTGTGTTCCGGTCAGAATGTTAATAAAGTACTTCGCGTTAGTCTTGCTTCATATCAGAGCCTGCAACCTATTTTAACCTTAAAAAATAAAGTTAAAATTCAATAACATTCAGCAAGTACATTCATCCCCATTCTCATTTCCGTACTACTCTGAATATGAAAACAATCCTTTAAATACGAATTTAAAAATAACAAAAATAAAGTTTAATTATTTAAATAAAACGTCATTTATTTGAAAGACAACTCTTTGCAAATATATGTCCATTGAATGCAGATAAATAATCATGAATGATAACAAAGTATAACATCTAGAATTGAAATGAATGTAAATCAATGTATAAATCACTAAATCCCATTTATTTAATATAACTAATATTTCAAACTTGTTTTAGTTGTTTCTACAGCAACTAAACAAAATATCGTCTAATTGATAAAAGAGCCATCTAGTGATGAGTCTGACAAAATGAGTGAATTAGTTTCCCTAACTACCACCAGATGTCACTTGCACACATATCCCTTGCATCGAAAGCACTACTTGAATAATGTAACCTTTTTTAAATTATTTTTGTATCTAATAATTTTATCATGAAAAAAAAAGTTAATTAATTTTTGAACTTTGAACAAAGTTAATTATTACAATGGTCACACCAGTGTTGTTTTTACAATGAATCAATGAATATTCTGATCCTATGATACGTAATGTATTTTAGTTTTAGTAACCTAAAATTGTATAAGACATTGTTATTGTATCTATTGATATCTAAATTTATATTAAAATAATGAATGGTAAAATCTTTCGTTATAATGAAAATTTCATACTTTTTTTTTTTGCAACATTGACGTTCAAAATGACGTATCCGTTAGAATATAATGAAACAACTGCGCGTACGCGGCTTCATTTAAACTGCGTTTCACAGTGCAAGTGCATCGTGTCGAGCTACAATTGAGTAAGTGAAATTATTTTGGTTCTTAGTGTTTTAATGTCAACAATCTGGAATTAAATGTAAGTACTATTTATTCATTACTTTTATCTAGGAATAGTTTGTGTTATTTTATCCTAATAAATACTAATGTTACTGTCACTATAAAGCTTTTTTTTAATATTTACAAACAATTTTTCAATTATAAATGAACAATTTCAAATTGGTAAATGCGAAATATGTCACAGTAAACAGACAGTTAAGATAATACCTAAATTCAATTAAATATATAATTTAATGAAATCTTAATGCATGGCCTTTTTTGTATCAATTTGATTACCAAAATATAATTATTATCGTGTTTATAAAATAAAATATTGATATTTAACTATCCTTCAACCCCTTTTGTATAAACGATCGTCCAGACATGTTAGAAGTCCGTATTGCAATAATTTTCTAATAAACTGTAATTTTGTCTCCTGGCTAACGGGACAAAATAACAACAAGAAAGAGTTGATTGACCCAAACATGTATCTCTACCTAAATACCAAAACTTCATAAATAATAACTTCCAATCACAACGGATTAAATTATTACGTAATAATTTATGCATCATTCTACTATCCGTTTTAATGACATTTATTTCTAAACTTAAAGAACATGTAGTTCCTGAAACTAAAAACGACCTGAAATAACCAATCATTTCCTACCATACATTCATATTTTAACTGTATAAATTTCAGGCATTGCCGTGGTGAATTTCATATAGCAGAAATTACATTACATAATTGTAAACTCAACATCTTCCTATCACCAAGTAAGTAAACAAAAAATTATTCAACCGTCCTAGTAAGTTATGTTTCAAAATATTTAACATTAAATCAAATCTTCCACTCTAAACTAAAATCTGTGCTTCCTAATAAAACATGTGCGCAAAACAGGTACCTGCAAACCCAACCTCTGCAGCGTTCATTATTTCATTGTTTCAAACCCCTGTTTTTTGCGATAAGAACACGCGTCCAAAGATGCTTCCTGTCTTAGCCGATGTTAAATAATTGGTTATCAATTTTACGAAAACGTCACTAAATTTTTTAGCAATTATTTAATCTACTTGTAAACAGAATAATTTATTAATGAATTATGTTACTGAATACTAATGCTATTTTCTTCCCAATGTTTCAGGTTGTATATTTTATTACTGTGTTGCCGAAAACAACATATTTCTCTTCTAATCTAAAGGTAATTTTACACTTCCTTAATCGTTTACATTTATAAACCTAATCGAACGAGCGAACGAAGCGAACGAATGAACCAAAAATCGTTCGTATGCTCGGTATCTGTCCCACTGTCCGCCTACTCTCCTCTACAAGTCGCACCCCTAAACCGATTTTCGCGAAAACCCACAGCTGACGGAGCCACTGACATTTCTACTCTATTAATAACTGTATCAATACTGACAATAAAATAATAAAATGATTTATCGCTTAGAATGAAAATAGATTAACTAGGTAGTTTTCTCAAAATAGCCATGATGTCAAAATGTCAAAAAAAATTAATAACGTACGTCTATCAGACTCGGATGAATGCTTTTTTTTATATATACAATTATTTTACGCTCAAAGCTCTTGTCACTTTACTAAGTATACCTAATTACAATACCTAACTTCTAGACCTAACAATGTCATTACAATTCCTGCCTGCATAATAATTTCTAATAACATGTGATTTTAAAACTAAACTGACGAACGTCAATGATAAGGACACCCTTTTTTTCAACTCAGTCGACTACCTGCTCTCAAGTGACCAAACTTTTTGCTTTCGTACGCACAATTTCTTATCACCAAACTACGGAAATAAAATGTGCTTTGTTTACAACGTTTGAAGAGAAACATAAATACAGCCCGTTTGATGTTATGGTGACACATGTGCGTTGCTGATTCTAAAATTTTATATGAGAAGCTTAAAAGTTATTTCATTATCGAACTTTCTTCTATATTCAGCAAAGTCAATAAACTACCAAGTGTTGAGTTTTAATAGTCGGTTTTTTTTTTTAATACCATAACTAACATATTAGACTCCTAAAATACCTAAATTTTATCTAAAAATGTGATCATATGTAAAATATTACGCTCCCATCATCGTATATAAGTATCAATCTACCAATTACTAATAACTACTCATGTCAAGGGATATTTGACTTTAAAGACGTGAGTGACGGGTTTCTTTAGTTTAAAACTAATAACTAATGTATGTCATTACAGGTAATAATTGAGTGGCAAGAATACTAATGTCGACTTATTCATCAAAGACACTTTATGCTGGATGCAGATTTTCTAGAATTACTCGAATCGAGCACCTGACAATAAGTAAGTAAGAAAAACTTTAATGATTATAATAATCTAATGACTTTATAATGAGTTATTATGATAGGTGCTAGAAGCCGCCCTCCTCCTACGTATACTGGCTAATTATGTTTGGTGGGGAGAACAAAATAAAGGCAAAACAATAACTAAACCTAGATTAAACATACTTAAATCACCATATCAACATTTTGAAATCAAATTTCCACTACATAATCTTAATATCTATTGAATACCAATAAAAATATTAAAACTGTTACCTGAATTATAACTCTAAAATATATGAATGTGAACCAGGCAATATGTCAAATCTATCCCTACATGAATTTCAACTACCTGTCAACAAATGCCATAACCAACGTAACTCATTTTCGTACATTATTTTCAGTTCGCTGAGCTACAAACTACTCGTCGGATAAAACGGCGCTTCATCGATTAATCGATCAACTATACTATGACGTCGAGAAACGTCTCTTCAGTAATTCAAGTACACAATAAGGACGCACCATATTGAAGCATGTTACTGAAATACTTGTAATTCAAATCCATGAAAGAGAATTAAATTTCTAAAGTAATTTATGTCTTTGGCATTTTCATGACTAAGAAAACCTGACATCATCTATATATTATAAATGTGAATCATCTATAAATCAATAACTTTTCCTGATAAACCGTGTTGAGATAAGACTATATTTTACAAGAAACTACTTCTATATTTCTGAAAGCAAATCTACATCCAAATATTATAGCAATTGACTTATGCTTCCCTCATGATTTACAAATTTAAAATTAGAAAACAACCTATTCATGAAAGGAATCGACTTCCCCCCATATTTGCGAAGTTAATAATTTACCTAATATGTCAACTATAAAAAAGTCTTCTACATATTTTCCAATTCAAAAATTCTATGAATGATGAGCGAATTTCCCTGTCAATAGTTAACCTATTTCTGTTACGCACTATAAATGGTTTTCCTTGCGATAGATAGCGTTACTGTTGTACCTAGTTTGTTACGTACAAGTGTTCCTATTTTATTACGTCTCTACTTCTAATGGTACCGAATCTACTGTAAACTGTGCGTGAAATGTATAATACTTCTGACTCGTAATTATTTACTAATTGCTATCAAAACAAAATACGAATGGTTGTAATACGATTTCCTAAATAATAAAAGAACTCCAATTCTATAATGCTATCCGTTTTCACAGTAACAATTGTGTTGCTATAATCAATTGCCTAAGCGTATCAATTATAACAACATATTTGATCCAAAACAAGATATATAACTTAATAACTGAAATAAATTGTATATTTATACGAATTACTATTCTACTCCATAAATCATTATCAAAGAAATAATGGAATTTACGTAAATAGAATTATGTTTAAATAATTGACACTAAATGAAATCTAAAAATAAAATAAAACTACAATCAAATTCCGGAAACGCCTTCAATTGAATTGTCTATCCTTGTCCTAAGCACTAATTTCTAGATTCTATGATGAACCTGGTCCTAAACACTAATTTCTAGATTCTATAATGATCCTGGTTCTAAACACTAATATCTAGATTATATGATGATCCATAAGCACTAATTTCTAGATTTTATGATGATCCTGGTCACGGCACCAATTGTAACTATTTCTCCCCTCTTAACTAATTTCTATACCTAGATATAGATTACCTAGATGACCTAGATAATCTTAAACCTAAAAGCTAACTAAACCTGAAAATTCTAATAAGACCTAATAAAAAATTCCAATAAGAAAATCTAGCCTAACCTAATTCTAAATTCTAATTACTAATTAATAAGTTAAACGTAATAAATAAGTTAATTGTAATAAATTAGTTAAATGTAATAAATAAGTTAATATCTTGCATTAGATCAGTAAATTGGCCAAATGATCGTTAGTGTGTATGTAGAACCCCATGTTGTGTCCGTAAATAGTAAACCAAAGCCCTTTTCACATAAAGAAATGGAGTCATTCGTCTACCTAGCCTAATTCGTATAATTTCCTACAAAATATTACAGTTACAGTATAAATTCATCTTTTAAAATACGTTATAAATAAATAGAGTTTCCCTATTGTTGTTGAGTATTGTAATAGTTGAGTCAAATAAAGTAATTGATTGATAAATCGATTTGTAAGTCAACTGAAGTCAATGTTAATCAAATTAATCATAATAATTAATAAACAATATTTGTTTTGTGGTTATAGAAGGCGCCCCTCCCCGCAACCTTCAGTGTTTCCCGTGCCTGTTGCATGGACAAAACTCCTCCACAAGTCTGAAGGACCTCTTATTCTTTTTATTGTCACTTTATTTTTGTGACTTCAGTATTTCTTTTGAGAGGATATTTGCAAAGGGACCATTTACGGTATAGCAAAATACTGGTAGAAGCAGCAGCAAGAGATCTACTCCAGCTCTCAGAATTCTGCAATTTAATTTGAAATTGTTTAAATGTTATATTTTAACATTTCGATGAGATAGTATTTTGGAGCACCATATTTTTAGGATAGCCAAAATTACTAAGATCTTACTTTTTGATCTATTCAATTTTCAATGAGATATTTTATCCAGACTATTTGTAGTCTTTCGGATCACCCATGTTTTCAGGATCACCTAATTAACTACGATCATATTTATCGATCTAGCCAAGGTAAAAGGTTCATCGTAAATTTTAGATGATTTTGGTAGCGTGTTCATTTATTTACAGAACCAAAGAAACTAGAATAAAATCAATCACAACTGCTCAGAGATCTACAACAAATATTCAACAAACGAAATTGAATTTATATTTTTAATATATTGTGAGTTGTTTATTTTAATTCTATCTCACAACATTAGGTCTACCAGTAGAAATTCAAAGGAAGCAAAATATACTCAACATTGTATTTGTTTGTCAAGTAAATTTGTCAGTGTCGTATATAAATGTATATAAAATCCCTAGCCTATCAACTAATCCTATATCTGCCTACAACTAAGCTCCCCATCTACCCCAAAAGCCAAGTGAAATAATATTGTAGGATAAAACATCGTTAGTTAAGAAAATATGTAAGTCGATTATAGGCTTTCAAAACAAAACGACTTGAAGTTTACCCCTTAACAAAATATCATGACCTAGACAAATTATCCTAGCCCTAACAGCTACACTATCCAACTAATCTGCCGAGGTATAATTGCAATCTAGAGACTCGAGTCTCACATTTAATTTAAACGTTTATAACCTAGGCTAAGTCTAAACCTAAGTCAAGAAAGAAATGCCCTAATATCCTATCACCCTAATTCCACGTGTGATTTTATACCTAAACCTACCTACCATTAAAATCCCTAAGCTACTGTATTCAAAACTTCCAACATTATTTTTATTAGTGTTATGTAATGTGTATGAACTAAGCTAGGGAACTAAGCTGTAACTCGTTCGGTAGGCTAATCCGAGAATGCAACCTATAGCCAGTGTATTGTACATTCCACAACAGTCCGTGGACGTGGGTTCTGTGAAATGCACACCCTATCGCGTTTATAAACATATAATTATATATTTTCAATAAGAGACCAAGCCTTAAGAACACACCAGACCTCAATGAGTGGATTAAATCCTACGATCGACTTATGGGAAATGGCGATCTGCTCACTTAATTCTGTGGTCTACCTTAAGCCAAGGAAGAGGTCCATCTAATGATAGACTAAACCATCTGTGCAAATAAAAAGGATGGTTCCAGGTTTCTCTCGAGCCTGGCCTAACACTAACAGGATCCCGGAACAGACTCCTTTGGCACCGTTAGGTGGAATCTATTCCGTTAGGTTGACATGCAACCAAGGCATTGCTCTGTTTCGAAATATTAATAAAGATTTTCAAAATAAAATCATAAATAAAAATGTCAAAATCTAATAAGAAACGAAAAAGTTCATTACTATGCAACATAATTGCTCAGCACTGAACCTTAAAATAAACAAAGTCTAATAAATAGCGGAATAATTCACCATTATGCAACATAATTGCACAATGCTGAACCCTTTCACTACCACAATAATATATCTACGATTAATTACGTTATGAGTTTAGGCTCGATCCAGTCTCAATGTCAATCCAAAAGTTCGCTAGAGAATGAATTGAAAATATCAGACGAAATTCTCCTATAGACTCACTAACCCCATTAGAACACTAATTAAAATTAAAACAAACTCAATCAAGTAATTATACTTTAAACTAGTTATTCCTAGTCAAAAATGAATACTTTAATCACTTAAACTTGAACACAAAATATTACTAGTAAAAGAATCACGAACGAAAGAACTTCACTAAAACATTTAAATTCTACTCTAATTCATTAAAATGGAATCACTGAGTCAAATAAGAAAGTTACACACAAATAAATACACTGAAAACCCCATTTAATTTACCATAAAGCTATATCCGAACATAGACTAAACCAGCATAACAGAATACCAGTACAATCCATACCCAGACACAACTTAGGTAACCTAGAATGAGACCTATTTTCCCTGCTACAGAATTCGTCTGATCCCTTCAACTGCCAAGATTCGAATGTCCACCACCAAGCTATCCCCACTAATCGCCGTCCTAAAATCCCCTCCCCGTTCCCCTGTAATATGGCGTCTGAAAATATTTTACAAAGATATTTATTACATACAGCAATAATATTTTAAACTCTATTCCCTTCATTAATTACGACCAATACAGAAAATTAAACACTTTATTTAAATTTGTACAAAACCGTCACACGGTTTAGACTGTAACAAGACTCTTTTGACCACTTCAGTTTTTTGTAAATATTGTAAGCATACTAAGAAACGACCCTGTCGCCAAGTCAAAGTTTACCAACTAACATTGCGTGTGCTTCACTAAGTGTGAATATTCTACAGTCCTTTATTGCTTTGTATTAACGTTTAAATTTGAATGAAATATCTTTTGTTTACTAAGATTTTAATAACCAATTAAATTTGTAATGACATAAATTTCAGTCACTCCAGTACTCGAGATATGTGTGAAATATTAGACTCTGGAATGCGTTAATAATCTAAACTGATAAAAGTAATACCTAATTGTATGTTTACATAAGCTTGAAACGAGCAGATGAAGTCTGATTCGTTACAGCTTTAAGGAAGCGTCTCAGGGCCCACCGCGTATCATCATCATCATCATCATCCTATCAGCCGAAAGACGTCCACTGCTAGACATAGGCCTCCCCCAAAGAGTGCCAAAGTGACCGGTCCTGCGCCACCCGCATCCAGCGGACTCCCGCGACCTTTACCAGGTCATCAGTCCACCTTGTTGGGGGCCTACCCACGCTGCGCCTACCGGTACGTGGTTGCCACTCGAGAACCTTTCCGCCCCAACGGTCATCGGTTCTAAGTGCAACGTGCCCCGCCCACTGCCACTTAAGTTTAGCAATTTGGATAACAAAGCGTCTTACCGTCGAAGAACAATGTGTTCCAAAACCTTCCTTCTAAGTCAATTTTACAGTGCGCCGTCCCTAATAGGTAAAACTGACTATGAATCGCGGCGTATTTTCTAGGCCGCCTCGCGCCCCGCTTGCATTTAAATTGACACGCATTGTTATTATAATTCCTTGTAATTAAAACGTTCTTTGTTATGAAAATGAGATCAGAAATCTGAAATAGTTTTAGCTGGAAAATGTATGTTGGGCTAATTTTCTACGAGGAAATTTATTCAGTAATCCAACAGCAAATCGAGTATCGTGAATAATCCTCACTTGTTTAGGCTTCATGATAGTATGAAAATACAAACAGAAGATTTCCTTGTTGTGCCTACGACGGTATTACAATGTAAAACAGTTTTAAGGATCAACCAAATCGAAAAAACAAAATGCGCTGTTGTTGCTCCTCCAAGGCGTTTTAGATGAACAAAGCCCACTTTTTTCTTCTTTTGTCTTTGTCTCGTAATACAAAGTTGTTTGTTGTTTTGTGTCTTGAATAAATGTTTGATTCTTGATTCTTGATGAAAAGTGTTATGTACTTTTTTCTCAATCATGAGTACTTTTCATTATGATAATTTTCCTTATTTATTCCCGTAGCCAAAATGGCAAAAACGGAACCCTAATAGTTTCGTCATGTCCGTCTGTCCGTCTGTCCGTATGTCACAGGCATTTTACTCGAAAACTATAAGGTGCATTTTAATAAACTTTTGAGGATTACTACATAGTTTTGTAATTAAAATGAATAAAAAAAATCTTTCTAGGGGTGCACTTTTTTTACTGTAAGCCCACATTATGTGGCAGATCAATCGATAGGCCTTTCAAAATAAATATAAAGATTTTCAGCAATTTTTTTGATTAGGTGAATAAAATCGGAGATAATCGCCCCGAAAGTCACTAAAATCCTGTCCCCCCCCCCTCTAATTTTTGAACGATGTATTTTAAAAATATGAAAAAAAATCATGGACATAGGCTTATTGAATTTTTCACCGAAAATTATTTTGATCAGGATCGGTTCAAAGGTTTTCGATATATTACTGAAAAACTGCCTTCCTTAAAGAAAAGGACGTAAGTGCCGTAAGATTTCTGTGACGATACGACCTTTTTAAGGGGGCTTTCGAAGGGTTCACGCACTCACGCTAAACGTATTGCCGAGTTTAGTGTTATGTGATTTAACTCAAGTGGTTGCTAATTTTCTTGTCATTACGCACTTAACCTTTAGGATTCTTTGATTCTGATACAAGGTTTATTTTTTCGTTTCTGTCATAGAGTCAGTTTTCGATATCTGATCAGTGCTAAGTCATACGAAAGGTAAAATGCTTAATTTCATAGAATTCAAACCATAACCACTACTCGGTTATACAGTTTTTTCAATGTTCAGTTCCCTGCCTGTCGTACAAGGCGACTAAAAGGGGTCCTCGGGGTGGTACACGGTTGCAGTTGGGGGCTGCAATCGGAAAAAAAAGGTAGATACCACTGAGGCATGACGATAGGGCGGCACTGGTGCGTTCCGTAGGAGATCCCAGAGCCGTCCGAAATGCGTTAAGGAGGACCATCGGGGGGTTTTTAGTCAGTGCGAGTCCGACATAACCTCCGCGCTATCTCCGTGGCGTGGAGGTATACATAACAGATTTTCCTCCCTTTTTAAAAACCTTAAAAAAAAGGTACACAGTATCATCATCCTTTTGCCTGGTTGTATACTAATCCATTCTGACCTTCCAACCCAGAGAGAAAACTTGTTGGGCTTAGACCAGTTTCCTCACAATTTTTCCCTTTAACGAAAAGTCACTGTTAAATATTCAAATCATATTTAGGTACATAAGTTTTTTTTAAGCCTGGGTTCAAACCAACTGCCTTCAGATTGAAAGTCGCGTTCTTTAAAACTACAGTTCACGGCTAAAGTGGCTCTTACCTATACCAGGTACCTACACAGTGTAGAAATTATTACGTAAAGGTTCGCCGTTTGCCATGCAGTAAAGAAACACTGCAGTCAACAATGTTCGCTTAGTTATTTCTTAAGCTGTAAAACACTTCGACGAAGCACTGTCGAAACCTCTCATTTCCCTTCAACTGTTTCAGACAATTCCAACTTTACTCGCTACGGCTTAAGGTTCCCTTTGCTTTGTTACCAATGTAAAATAGCAGATTCCGAAAGTTATCAGGTGAGTTACAAAACCCATCGAGGGCGCTACAACGGTTAAATGGGAACGTAAAATTAGGCCTCATTAAATACGTTTCCAGAGTTTTACGAGCATATTATTTTGTGTCGTGCCTTGGGTTTTTACATTGTTGTTTGCAACAGTTGATGAAAGGTTCGGCATCCCTTGAAAAATTAATGAATATCCTTTGGACGAATGAGCGATAGATTATGATTGGCACTGTCACTGCCAGGAACCCGCCTAGCGGGTGCCGACGACGTAGTCGCTTGCCGCTACTCCTATTTTTTTTATCTATACTACATACAAGGAAAACCATGGCTTGGAGCGTAGCGCAAAGCGATTCTTGGCAGTGAATGTCCAGGCTATAAACTATCTTCGTGCAAGATTTCGTCCAAATCGGTTGAGCCGTTTAAGTGTGATTAAGAAACAAACATCCAAATATCTAAATATCTAAACATCCAAATTTTTGCATTTATAATATAAGTAGGATTTAGTTTTTATTTTATTGAATGTTAATTTTAGTATATGGTTTGTTTTGTATTTGTATAACGTTTTTGTAACTTATTGAAAACATAAAGTCTATCGCTGTATTTGCGTTCCGCGAATAAATGAAAACGTTAATTTTTATTGTTATTTACGCTATATATTTATCATAGTATTTTTATGACATATAAAAACAAAATTTTGACTTTTACTCGGTAAAATTTTTAAGGTATTAACTTCATAAAACAAATAACGAAATAAAATTATTTTGCAAGTTTAAACAATGTGACCCGGAAAATAATTCGTCAACAAGCATAAAAAGTTCATAAATCTGTCACCCGGAGCATAAATTCGAATCGAGTGACACCTGATTCATCAAAATCAGTTCAGTATCATAAACGCTACAGTGGAACACACGTAAATACAAACATAAACTGCTATAATCATATCCCTTACATTCAGGCTCCGCCGTACTGTAGTTGGGAAAAAATGCACATTGTCGTTTTTCCTTGTTAAAAGTAAAAACTCAGTGAACAATCGATGATTAAATATTCCTCACAAATTGGTACTTCAGATTTTAAGAAGCATAATTACAACATTTCCCTACCAAGTTAGTAAATTAGAACGCATTAAAGGTGTTCACGAAGTTTAGGCAAATATCTCAGCAGAATACTAAATGATGTTCGGCAGCAATTTCATAGAACGTGATTTATGGATGATTTTATGGGGCATAAAAATACAACGGTTCAGCATTGATTAGTGAATATCAAAAAAATGGCTCAAGTTTGTAGGTAGATATTTTTAGACTTCCCTATTGCACTACCATGGGCTGTTTGTAATACACAGGTACTTTGACGTATTATGTTGACCTGTAATTTATATTGTCAATAAATAATGAGTATGAATATGTGTATGAGTATTACAAACAACCAAGGCGGAGTCACGGGATAAAAGTATCACCACTCTCAGTCTGTCAGATTTTTTAAATCGGATGTTGTTCCGGATTATTATTTAAATTCACTTACTTATTTTCCATAAAACGATTAGTACAAATAGCAAACTCTGACGTCATACTTTGATGTCAATTAGTATGAAGCGTTTCGGCTGCCACCAGCGAGGTACGCCTTTGACTAAAATTTTGGGTATTTACGTTGTTTAATTGTAGTTGCTCCCATACAAACATTCGTTGCTCTCCAAAAACTGGTTCGAATGGCATAGTAAAAAAAAATTAGGTCACCTATTTTGACGTTGCATTAATTACCTAGTATTGTAATAGTAATAGTAATTTATTAAAAGCATTATGTTACATAGTTATCAGGGAACCCCACACTAGGCTACGCTTGTATCGTGGAGAACCAGTTTATGTAAACATCAGAAATAACTTACCTTAAATATTTAATTAAGTATTACATTCGGAGGAGTAAGAACAATTACACATTGAAAAGTTTATACTTAGAAACTAACTTAAATATCAAAAATAGCTTCAGTCTCGTTTCATTCATATATTGCTACGTGCAAAGCGTATTAGTGCTGAGCGAACTAAAATATAGTTTCCAAGCTCTAAAAAAGGGACCAGTCTGAAAATCAGCGCTGGATGTAAACAAAAGCTTCAGCAAAAGCTGATACTGGTATCCATTGCCCAGATATATCTAATCATGCTTAGTTTAAATTGTAGTTTAGTTTTTTCTCTTTTATTGATTTGTTTTTATGTTTGTAAAGTTGTGGCAATAAAACATTTTTTTTATACAATATTGTCGTTTAATCTCAGATCATGTGTTATCCATTTCGTCAATTTGGTTCCAAACCGATAATCCGACCATTACCACTCATCTTATTACTGTATTATATGCATATCGGCATTTAACGTCTGTATATCACTAGCAGCAGCAACCGCAAACCGCCAAGCACATTATACAATATGTCTTCACAGATTGTGTACCAAGTTGTTTATGTTATATGATATTACGGTAAAGTTTAGAGAGTATTATATTATTACCACTATGTACAAATTCGTTGAACTATTAATTGTTTACTCACAGGGAGGAAAGTACTATTTTGTGCTTGTTGCAAACAAACTTATTTGGATGGAATTTAAACACGGATAATTGTAGCTACGCTGCATTGTTTTTATGGCATTTCAGAAATAAAAAATCAATTTGATAATAATTTTATCTGATTCAGTGTACGCGGTTACACACTTAACACATTCTTCCGTGGTTTTCCCGCTAAGAAGTGGAAAGCACCTACGGCATAGGCACCCGGTAGGCGGGTTCCTGGCAGCGAGAATGTTAATTTTGCTATGACGCAAGAGTGAACGCATGAACCAACCTAATTTCAATATCATAATATCCTTAATAATCCTTTCCCATCCACACACTTACTTACACTTTAGTATAAATAAAATATTTGGGGACGTCTTACACAAATCTAACAAAATTAGTTCCACGGTAAATTCAATGAGGCTTGTGTCATGGGAATTAAACGACTATTTAATAGATAATCAATAGAAAGTATCCAAGTCCTAGAAACAGATATTAATGTTCCTCACACAAAATATTTGTCCTTAACGGGATTCGAACCTAAGACCGTCAGCTTTGTAGGCAGGGTCCACTAGGCTTAATCAGTTGTCAGTTATGTTTCGCGGGCTTGTTTTGAAACGTCAGCTATGTGCTCGAGGGAGCGAGTCAAAATTAATCTTAGCCCATATGGAGATTAACGTATATAGAGCCAATCACTCACATGCGGCAGAAGTTAAGGACTACACATAACCACGATACGAGATCGGTGGCCAGCTAGTCGATCACGTAACGCCTCGTACGCGCGTCAGGCAGATCTAAATGTCAACTTTTGTATAGGAAAATGACAGTTGGATTGTCCTAAGGCTCGTTCGAAACGTTACGCGTTTACCCCTCGGGGGTAAACTTTATGTCCCAAAAATTAAAACTTGATTACATTGCACGTAGAACGAACCGAACCGCTGTTGGGGCGGAAAGGTTCTCAAGTGGCGACCACGTACCGGAAGGCACGGCGTGAGTACCCCAACAAGGTGGACTGATGACCTGGTAAAGGTCGCGGGAGTCCGCTGGATGCGGGTGGCGCAGGACCGGTCACTTTGACACTCTTTGGGGGAGGCCTATGTCCAGCAGTGGACGTCTTTCGGCTGATATGATGATGATAAAAATTAAAAACTATTTTGGAGATAGAACTTAATAAAAACGCCTGCCATATAAATATTGTCAACAGCCTACCTGCGGACATCTGAGGAATCTGAATTCATTAGATGCACATATCAAGACACACATATATCATGTTGTTTAACGGAGTTTATTAGACTTATTGTAAAATGTCGAATTAACCTAAGTATTTGTAATGTAAAATTATTTTTGTTTTAAAAGTCTTCTGCAGGCAAATTGTATGTATAAAACAGTTTTGCAGGGCTTTTCTTTGAAATATAATTTTGTAGTTAGATTAATTAATAAATAAATAATACAGCATAGCGTGTGGTGGTAAATGGATGCTGCAGTGCTACGGACTATGGCGTAGCGCGTGATGGTGAATGGATGCTGCTACGGACTGCGGCGTAGCGGCGTGTGGTAGGGAATGGATGCTGCTACGAACTATGGCGTAGCGCGTGGTGGGTGCATGAAAGCTGCTGCGGACTACAGCGTAGCGTGTGGTGATAAATGGATGCTGCTACGGACTGCGGCGTAGCGGCGTGTGGTAGGGAATGGATGCTGCTACGAACTATGGCGTAGCGCGTGGTGGGTGCATGAAAGCTGCTGCGGACTACAGCGTAGCGTGTGGTGATGAATGGATGCTGCTACGGACTATGGCGTAGTGGCTATAAACGTTAGCTTGCAGCTTAGGACCTTATAACACTTACGATTTGCGAGCGTGTCGCCGCGACAGCGCCACCTTATCGCCGCGGGTGCGCAACGAGTTTACAGCGTTCCATTACCGTTTTAAATAGCACACAAAATGTATTCAAACGAGGAAACGTTGTTTGCTTTCTCCTTATCAAACTTAGATATTTTTGAAGTTGTCAACGTCATTGCTCACCCGACATACCTACTCAAAAATCGTTGTTTACATTGTAATAATGTTATTTTTGCGAACAAAAAAATTACAAAGGTATTATCTTAAACTAAAGATTTGTCAAACTGTGAAGCGATTTGCTGGCGATGCATTCACTTAAAAAAAATTTTTACAAGTAACCAATAATACTAAACTACCTCCAAAACCAAAAGACCGCGAGTCCCTACAGAGTTCGTATGAAGATACGACCTGTTTGCGGCACGAAAGTGCAGTGCTTTATTTTTACACCAATTATTGTAAACGGTTTTTTTTTATCTTTATTTTTATTTTAGTTACACGGAGTTAACATGCGAAGAGCGTTTTTTTATTTGAAGTTAGTACCTGTTTCAAATGGGTACGAAATAAGACGCAACTTGCAGGTTCTGCCAGGAGACAGAGGAGACAGCAATGCACATTCTCTGCTCCTGCGGACCACTCATGCAAAAAAGAAGTACCTACCTAGGAGGGCGGCACATCATGCACCCAGAAGAGGTACAACATATCACCGCCCAAAGAATCTGGTATTACCTGGACAACGGGCAACGGGCCTTAACGGTGAAATATAAACAAAAAAAGGGCTGCCACAATAGATCACTCGCTGGTCGAAGCGGCACATTAAAGGCCCACAAATCAACAATAATAATATTAGTACGTGGTGGGATGTTAAACATTCGCGAGTGCAGAGGAGTAATCACGTAACGTTTTGAACGCGCGTTAGGTAGATTCAATTGTCATTTTTCCATATAAAAACATATTTGAAATTTGGGAATTGATAGATCTACCTGACGCGCGTACAATGCGTTACGTGATTGACCAGCAGATCATGGCGTCCGCGTCGTGTCGGCACAATTGCTGCGGCTGCGCCGCGAGCTCGTCACGAGCTCGATGCGGGCTCGCTCACTGATCGCTTCACTTTTAAACCGCTCGCAAATCGCAAGTGTGATAGTGCCCCAGTAGTGAATAAGTGTGCGGTAGGAGGTAGTACAACTAGCTGCCAAATCAAGTCGCGCGCGACTTCCGTCTCACTCGCACTGTGCAATTTATAAAGAGGAGGGTAGATTTTCTCTTTTCCCGTCGCGCTGCCGTCATTAATGTAGCTTCACAGATTTACAGCCAAAAACTAACAAGAACCGCGACTGCATTTTGACATTCAGGCCTAGTGGTTTGCGGGAAATTGGAATGTGGTCCATAAAAAACGTAATCCGACGACCCGATAGGCATAGGTTTTAATCCGTGCAGCCCCGATTCCACAAACGTGACTCGCAATATACAGACGGCTTACGATATGGGAAGCAGCCGGTAAGCTGATAAAGTTCATTAATAATTCAAGAAAATATGGTACACTGATTTATGTGAAACAACGTTTCTGTTGTATTCTGGCATGGATTATGGAAATATTTATTTTAATGTTGACATCGGACGATGTGTCGTAACGTAACTATGAAATGGGCCTGGGCCGGACACGTATGACGCTAAAACGACGGGAGGTGCAAAGGCGGTCGGCAGACCGCCGACAAGATGTTCGGACGACATAAAATTTATGGCAGGGCCAATCAGAAGGCGAGCTACGGCAAATCCTACTGAATGACAGAAAATTGGAGAACGGTGGGCACATACACACTGAAGAAGAGAGAGAGAGTGAAAGATCACCCCTCCATAAAAACTATATTGTAGTGCTTAATTGAAGTTGTCTAAATAAAAATGGTATCACGTGACATGTGTGGCGACCATATTATGGCCACTGGTGAAAAGTAACGATGCGACTGGCTTACTGCCAAATTTTGCTATTCGAAGTGCATTAAGGATTTAAACACACATTAGGTTCTTGCGTCCGGTTCGTGCAACTGATCGTGCAGATAAATCATATAAAGTTGTAGCGGTCGTGCGGCCAAATTCGCAATGTTTAGAATTGGTGAGGAACAACGTCAGCATCTCTTTTCTACTATTTAAGATTGATGATCCTCGTGATATACTTTGTACGGGTACATAAAATTAAGCAATAATTAAGTATTTAAGTATGTATCAGTAAGTTTATATTGTATGCATTATATAAAAGTATGTATATTCATGAAATTTATTTGTGTTTCCATTCGAGTCTCAGTATTTAGTATCCTGCACCACTAAAGTTTCTATTTAGCCCAATGGTTGACTGGTAGAGAATGTCTGATGGCATTAAGTCTGCCAGTTGTACTTTTATTTGTATATATGTGCAATAAAGATGTAATAAATAAATAAATGTCAAATCACACCACTGATTGTGTTGAGCATAAAAATAAAGAAAATAAAAAAGAAAAGAAGATATTTATTCACTACACAAAAGACACATTGTGTGTGTCATCACGGCAGTGAAACGGTCGCTGTCTCAGCATTGTGCCGAGGTGTCAGACAGACACCTATAGCGCTGGTTTTCAGACAGCACCGTAAGTGACCCACAGAAATAAGTATTGAAAGAGCGATTGAAGCGAACGAAGTTCTCCGTTACAGCTTGGGCCAAAATTCTTTCGTATGTCCTGATGTCCAGATATCCCGCTGTCCGGCTGTTCTCCTCTACTGGTTGCATTTTTCAACCGATTCTTGTGAAATTTTGCGAGCAGGTTCAACTCAGATTGTCTAAATTAAAAAAAAACGAAGAAAAAACAGGCTTGTGAGTTATAAAGCTCACAGAGCCACTACTTTATTGACATCAACGTTTTACGTTACACTATAGGGTTCATTGTGTAACTTTTCGAACGTGCGTTAAGACAAGTCAACTGTTATCTTCCTATAAAAAAATACGTTTATACAGATCTTATTCCTACTTCCTGGCTTGGGGAGTCGTACAATTTTCAACTCAGCACGGGCGGTAATGAAAAAGGTTGTTAAAAAAAGATCGCAGGTATTTGACGCCTGAGCAGAAGGTAGAGATAAATTTTATCTTCTTCTATATGTGTGTCCTGTGTGTTTGCGAATAAATGTATCTTTCTTTCTTTCTTTTTTTTTCTACCTTCTACTCCGGCCGGAAATACCTGCGATCTTTCTTTTACCGCCCTAGGTGAGTAATAAACTAGAACTCTATTTCAATATTTTATTTTAGTCAAACATGCAATGAAATATTAACGTTTCGTTCCTTATTAATACATAAAGGCTGTGAAGAATCACGTTTCAGGTGCTGTGAAACGAAAGACCCATCACGAAATTTCATATAAAATTGGAAGTTTAGGCCTGTAAAGTGATCTTCTTTTATATCATCTTCAATTGGTCACCCAACATCAGTGTACGGCCATTAAAAAAAATCTTTTATTTTATTTCATTGCACTAGGGATTGTCCGCCTCGTTCTATTATCCGGCCTCGTTATGCTCGGCCGCCTATGTGACACTCGGCAGGCAATCCCTTATTTTCCGGCCTCTGCAGTAATGTACTATTATTTTTACAAAGGGTCATACCGAAAATAAGGGTGATGCCTCACTTGTGTAGCAATAATAGCGTGCCACACGTGGCGTTCGAAACTGTCGTGCTAAAAACCATTTAAACTGCTCTAATGATTTGTGTCGAGTGCTTTATCAAAATGTCTAATTACTTCAAACGACACGCCTTTGTATTTTACTGAGAATTTATAAAAGCCGTTTGTGGGAGTAAAAAGGTTTCTGTCGGCGGTAAAAAGCGAACGTTACCCACCCTTTTATTATTAAAAACTATTTGGTCGGAAAAACATGTGCATCCAAACTGTGCTAATACTTGCCTGATGTATTATACTTTGTGTTGTTTAGGGTTTCGGTACCTCAAAAGGAAAAAAACGGAACTCTTATAGGATCACTCCGTTGTCTGTCTGTCAGCCGATATGCTCCGAAACTACTGAACCGATTGAGTTGAAATTTGGTACACATATGTAAATTGGTGACCCAAAGATGGACGCGTAAAGTAAATTAATGAATTCTGAACAAGGGGGCCACTGTCGGGGGGTAAACTGGAAAATTAAAAAAAAAGCAAACTGTATTGTGTGACATATCAAATGAAAGGAGTTGTAAGCATCTCAGATATTTTTTTTTTATAATTTTAGCAACAATAGATTTGAAGTAATTTAGGAAATAAGACGAAAATTGACCATTCCCCCCCCCCTCTTTTCTCCGAAACTACTAGGCTTAAAATTCTGAAAAAATATGGAAAATAGTTCCTTGCCTAAAGATTACAGGAAAACCTATAAGAAGTTTGAGTATTCAAAGTAACAGGAAAATTCTCAATATTTTTGTGTATTTTGTATGGAGCGCCTAATGCTTAGAGAATAGGAATTTTACGGAACCCTCACCACGCGAGTTGAACTCGCACTTGTTTGTGTATCACAAAGGTACACAAAACGCAAAAAAAACAAGTCTATCTTTATTATATTTCATGCCCATTTTCCAATATAATTTATGAACATCGTTCTGCAAAAAAAATATAATACTCTAGTTGACTTTAATACTTTGTAATGAAATAATGAATTTTGCGTCAAGTTAAAAGATATCTTAAACAATTAAAGCTACATAAATACAGGAAAAAAAATACACTCAAATTAAAGGGCTTTGTTATGTTTTCTTTAGTTAAGATATCGACTAACATATATGTAAGTACTTTTGTAACTAACCCAATATGGATCGAATGGTCTGAATTAAACGTGTTTTTTATTATTTTTTATTATTTGCGTGTTTTTGGAGAATGCTCAAGTGTATTAGCACCTTTAAGAGTGAGGGACATGCGTTTGTATTCAACACTATCAATCCTCTAATTAATACTAGTGTATCTGTGAGCTATTAAAACTCGCAAGCCTGACTTAAAAAAAAAACGCTAAAGTGACTTGACAAAAAGAAACTATACAATTAACGAACCTGCTCACAATTTCACGAGAATCGGTTGAGAAATGCGACCTGTGCAGGAGAACAGCCGGACAGCTGGACAGACACCGGACATACGAAAGATTTTCGGCCTAAGCTGAAAGCATAGAACTTCATTCGCTTGCCTCGTCTGGAATCACCAGCGTCCACAGGCCACGATCAGGAAGACTGTTTTTTTTTTTTCTATTTGATTACAATAATGTTTGATTGCAAAGTCAAAGTGAATTATTCGTCAATTTAGGCATGTTACATGCACCTATGAATGTCGATAAACTACCACCGGTTCGGAAAGAAAACCTCTGCCTCGAGAAGAACCGAGAAGAATGCATGTTTATTTTGTACAGTCTATATAATGAATGTTATCTTATCTGTTTTGTGTGCCCAATAAAATAAATAAATAAACATGTACCGTTTGACCAGTCTTGGTACAGAAACTCACCTTAGTAAACACGTCACCTCACTAGCCACGTGGGTCATAAAACATGGCGCTTACACGCGGCCGTGTTTTATTTTTGTTGTACAACTTATTAACTAGCAACTTATTGTGCGCTGCGAGCATTTACGTTAACTGGCTTTTATATTGCTTGCTACAAATTGTGCCTTTGTCTCGACGGGGTGCATTGTGACCTTTGGAGTGGGTAATTTAAATACACCACGTCGTTATGAAGGTTTAAGTTACGTACTAGAATATTAATTTCTTACAACTTGCAACATGTTTATGAGTGGACTAATTCGATGCATACTTTTGCACTTGACTGTATATAAAATTTTAAAGTGGCTTTAGTTTAGAATATTATTGCCATTAGAAAGAACATTGGATTTTAAGTTAAAATTAGAGTCATTTTAATTAGTACAGTAATAGGATAAATCGTTAGTACACCTCATACTAAAATGAACTCTATTCACCTATAATAGAATTTATTTTAATACAAGGTTTCAATTACTGGCCACCGTTCAACTACGTCATACTAAATTGAGTTCTGTTTGTAGGGGAACAGAGTTCATTTTTAGTATGAGGGGGCCAGCTTTTGAAGGGTGGCCAGCTGCTGGTGATTTACCCTATCACTCTATAATTACACGCGATATGAATGCATTTATAAAAGTACAATTAAACAATAACTAAAACTAAGTATTTTGAGACAAAAAAACAAATAGTGGCTCACACGAGCTGCACAACTAACGAGCCTGTCTGTTTTTCAATTGTTTTTTTTTAACTGAATCCATAAAAAAAACTTTATAATTATTGAACCTAACTAACAAAATTTTGAGGTTGAGAAAAAATGCGACCTGCAGAGGAGAACAACCGGACATCTGAACATCCGAACATACGAATCTAGCCGAAGCTGTAACGAAGAACTTTGTTCGCTTCGCTCGCTCATTCAAAAAGCATCTTTGGGCACTGAAACCTAATTACAGATTTTCTCGATCCGGATAGGGTTTCTTTATTTTTGACATTGATGCAAACTTAAGTATAATGTATTTTTTTTTTATCGTGGAATAAATTAATATATTCTAATCTAATCATTTGGCTGCTCGAGGGACCTGTAACTAACGCAAATCCTCCTCTACAAAGTTTTCCCAGCAATACCTGGTACACGGCATTTTTTTTAAATATAATGATCTGGGTAAATTACACTAAGCGTAACATGTAATTGGAATCGGATTGTTCGCGCGCACGTTATGATTGGTGCGCCTGGCATGTGTGCGTGTAAACAAAACCATGCACAATTGAAATTTTTCATAAAACCCAACTGCTTTTTTCGAATATTATTTATAATATTATAGCCTATGTCACTCCTATGATTATCAGGAATCCAACGACACCTCATATGTAAAATCAATGAAGCCGTTTGAGTGTAAGCCGTGAAATATTTTTTTTTGTTCACATAGGTTCATACGCTCCAAAAACTCACTCCTTCTGAGGCAGGCCGGTAAAAATGGACTTCGAGCATTTACCCTTATATCGCACATTATAACTTCCCTATTCGTCGAGTCTTTGATGTTAAAGTAATAGCTTTTCGCTCAAGCATTCCCTTTAATAACCTTAATTATATGCGTTTACGGATAATTCAAACATTTAATAATCTTAATACACAATCACAGAATAAATAGCGCTTCCTTCCTATTATAAACGACGCGGGTGATACACTAAAATTGGGTGCGCCATTATATATCGCATTTGTGTGAAAACTTTTATTTGCAATGCTTTAGGAATCAAGGTGTATATTATGTTACCGTCAGATTATGAACACCGTCAGGTCACAATTTAACGCATTATTTTTTGTTAGTTTATAATCGATCAAAGTCAAATCTTAAATTGTAAACTGAATCAAATTAGCATGATTCTGAACGCACCTTGTGCGCTGATTGTGTTAATAACAGCGCCATCTAGGTTTCCATACTGGAACCACTAGATGGCTTATCTAGGTAGAATCATACTGATTACTATCATAGCATCCTTCTGATTATGTAAGTAGTTTAGGATTAAGTCGTCAGAGGGCGTTATAATTAAAAACCACATTGTAATATTTGTAATAATGTTATTAGGATAATTATATTTGGACTTGACAAATAGACACGATAGAGGAAACACGCTTTTTCATTGTCTGCAACCTGACCACCGCACCCCGAAGCCATCCACATTCCTTCAGATTGGTTAAACGAGTTATTCCGCTTGCATCAGCTTCCACTTACGTCAGAATATGATTGTTTTTTTTTTTTTAATCCAGACATTTTATTCAATTTATTTCCTCATCCGGCATTGACGACGGAGCCCCGCTGCTATGGGAGACGAAGCACATCCCCGTGTGCATTTAAATTAATCCTCACAGTCTAGGTACTGCCGAGGTTTTTAGTACGGGCTTTACTCGAAAGGAGTTTAACTTTTAACGGGTGGGCAGTGTGAATATAACGTCCCTAGAGTTGCAAACGTCCATAGACTGCGGTGACTGCTTTCCATTAAGCGTACCAGATCGTGAGCATTTAGAATGGCATTCGGGTCATACTGGTTCGGGTGAAATAGTTTATTTTTAAAATCGAGAGAGAAATTATAGACCCGAATGTCATATTTTATTGTAATTACGTATAAATTCTCACGGGCTGTACGCCGTTTGAGACCGACGTGGTATAAAAAAGTGATGCTGTGACGCACTCTAATTGGTCGAATGCAGTTTAACCGGCGCTCGGACGAACGAGTTTACTCGCGTTAACAAGCTGCGTTAGATCGGACGTGATTCCGCACACGCCATCTGATTTATTTGTGTTAAGGTGGAACTTCATTTCGTGGCCTATTTCAGCTCTTATTTCACCTTTCTGTTGCTTTTACCACTTTTTTCAGGAACATTGGTGGTTAAATAACAGAGAATAATATTCCTGATGTAATCAAATTGCAACCTATAATAATAAAATTATAGTGACAAGGTATTTAAGACACAACTAAAGAAGCTATTAATAGAACACTGTTATTACTCGGTAGACGAATTCCTTGACGACAAAAGTTTAGTATTATACAAATTACAATAAAAATAGGACATATAAATTGTAGTTAGTTTAAGATCCCAGACATAAAATAATTGTAACTTTGAACTAAAAATTTTTGACATATATATTACCTAGCAAATCTGACATAATGGCTCTAAATGTAATTAATTAAGTAGGTTAAGTGTCGGTTTGTTAATTTAGATTTATTGTGTTAATAATTTATTGTGTGCCCTTACAGGGTGTCATGAAATGACTTAAAAAAAAAATGTAACACCTTATTATGTATGCATGACATAACAATGAAATAAATGAATAATAATAATGGATATGAATTCACCATGACTTAATGCGCGAATAATATATCCTACTTGTATTTCATGTTCTGATTATTTCTGGTGTGGTTTGAAATGACAAAGTTCGTGCAATACTTTTTGCGATTGAGAAGAACGTACATTGGAACAGATTTCCACGTTTATAATAATTTAATAATAGGTACTTACTGCCCGCGCGTTTCCGCCCACGTGTTACACAGAACGCAAGTAAATAACAATAGTACATTGTGCCACGAGGTTGGTAAGTCAATTTTTATGAACGAGAGTCTATTTAGAAGCCACAGGCATAAATGCATATTTTGAAACAAAACTAATACTAGTCCTTTTGGTTAAATTTGACGTGACGCGCGTGAGGCAAAGACCCTTCGGCATGCAGCCACGATTTAAAATTACTGTTAAAACATTTTACACAGACACTAAATTACTTTAATTACATTTTTCAATCTTAAAATAATTTAGTTTATCATATTTTATATGTGTTTTTATGCTTAGATTTTTTTATAAATACGTTTTCAAACATCGTATTTGAGTTAAAACGATACCTGACGCATGAGTGACGGATACAAACACCAATGGGCGTAATAAAAGCCATTGTAGCTCTGTATGCCAGCGCGTTATGAAGCCCTTTATGAGCAAGTGTGATGAAAAACTATTTTTCGCAGTCTTCAGTCAGCACTCGTCAGTGTGCGTCAGTCAATTTTATTGTCAGTCGTGCAGTTTTGTACTCGTTGAGAGGTTCGGCTGAGCCCAAATGTGATGGCTTTATCTTGTGTAATTGAGGAGATGCTATCGCCATCTTCCAACTTCATCATTAAACCTTCTTTATGATATGATAAAATTGCATTGTCATCCTATTTACACAAGTGTATTACTTACATTTAGTACTACTAAACTACGGGAAGTTCGACTTGGAAGATTTGACCTACACTTACTAACGAACGAATCAACAAAGTCAGTTAATATAAAGCTTCTAATAAAATATGAATAATCAGTTTTTCAATATATAACATCCACCACATTATTTATTTTGGTAAGAAAATTAAACATGATCTGTCTTGGTGACTTGTACAAATAAACTATTGAAAACATAAAAAAGGATCTAAAAGGTAAAACACAATATGCATAGGTACCTAATTCTCAAAACTTGTACACGCTCAAGGGCTCTTGTAAAGAATCATCATAAATAAAGCACCTATTTTCATAATGACATCATTATGTGCCAAATGAGAGCTCCTGACGATATGCTGTGTTGAAAGTGAGAGACCTACATTTTTATTGCTAACATAATAAATTCTCTTGTGAAGTAGTTTCTTCGGATGAGGTGGGTCGTGCAGTGCGAAGATGAAGTAAAACACGACGTAAGAGACAGACAGCAGTTTATTAGTTCAGTCGGCGCTATAGACATGAGTAGTTCACGAATGAGTGATTCAAATGAAGTACTTCACTTGGTGTCACTCTTTCGTTCACTAGTTCAGTTCGGATTCATATACTTCAATACTTCAGTATATCAGTTCACTGACTCGCTCCGAGCGAGAGTGAAATGGAATAGACGGACACCGTATTTAAATTTTAAATACGGCAAGTAACTCAATAGTTCATTGAAATACATGAGTAGGTACGACTGATATAATATACTCAATCAAATCTATCTAATAAATCGATCTACTACATCAACTGATCTAAATGCACCTCTAGAGCTACTGAACTATATTGAACTAGTGAACTAAAATAGTGATATACTTCACAGCGAACGAAAGATGCATATCAATCTTTTCTTTTTAGTGACACATTTTGCGCATGACTACGGCGCTATCTTCTAGTAACAACTTCAACTTAATAAGCGTAGCGATTCTCCTACGGCCGAACAGCGTCCAATATATCGTCGCCTGTAATATGAATTAACGTAACCGCCAAAATACCGAAATTGAGTTATATATACAGTTCGACTGCAAATTTGATGCTCCGTCGATAGCTGTTATTAAAATTTCGATATCTTGAAAAAAATGTCGATTACGTTAACCAGAATAACACCATTTTTTTCACTTTACCGTATTTTCTTTAATGTATGACACATTTTTTTCATTTTCTTATTAACAGGTTAACGTAACGACAGATCTGTGATTGCGTATTTGATGTATCGACCAAAGTTGAAGACAAGTAATAAACTGAGTAATGTAAGAGTCATTTTGATACAGATGAGTATCGAAATGACTCTTGCATTACTCAATTGGTGGCACATTATAACTGATTGTCTGTTACGCTAACGTTAAAGTTAGATAAAATTAAAAAAAGGGGGTTAAATTACATGTGACTACGCTTGGTTTTTAAGGCAACGCTTGCAAATATTTACCCAAACCAGAGGTTTTTAATTTTAAAACTTAATTGATATTGTATGGCAAGACATAACATATTTCCAAAAGGGGCAGGCACAGCGCATTTACATTTCAGTGCCGCTTCTAGCAAGTTTGTGGGTGATGGTGGAACAAAAATGTGTTATTGTAAACTAGGTTATAGTTTATCACAGCTATAAATATTCCAAAATCAATCAAATTGGTTTCAAAGTATGTATTTACTTACTGTAAATATAGCAGTAGGTAAAGTTCCCGTATTTTGTATAGAATGTATATTAATGTAACAGGCATACGTTCCATACAAAATACGGGAAATTAACATAAAATTTGGCAGTTACATTACATTTTGTGTATTTATTCTAAACTGACTTGGAGTATACGTTAATTTACTTACTAGGAACTTCCCGTCTATTTCTTTCCATTTGAAGCGTTAAAGCGAATCCATACATTTGTGTGCTAGAATCGATCTCGGGTAAAAAAAAAACTACATTGTCACTTGACAATAAACGCAATTAATTACGTACTGGTAGGTACGGTACCTTATTTCAAAACATTGTTAATTAATACCCTTGTTTAGTACTAGTCCTGAAATATTCTTTATATTTAAATCTATTTAACACAGAAATAAAAATAACTCATAATGTAGACCTTGGGCCTTCTTGTAATCAAAACGAAAACATGCAATTAAACGAAAATAATTTCATAAATTAAAAATCATTAGATTGAATCACAAATGTAATTATCACAGTTTTTATAAAACAAATTACAATTGAAGCAATCAATTTTTATGTCACGTGCGTGCTTTTTACGGACCTGCAAGTGGAAAACGAGATTTCATTGAACTCAAGTAAAGTTTTCTATGAAAGCGCACTACATGTATTGTGTCTCTATCTATTTGTGTTTCGATCTACACATATATTACCTGCTATACTATATATATTACAAATGTAGTGACTAATTAAGAGATCTCAATAAACAACCAATTTTAAATAAACTAATATTATAACGTGTTCTCGTTAAGATATTTAGGATTGAATTTTTGTTCAGTATATAGTAGTTAGTTACGATATAGTTTTTTATGATCCATCCATCCTCCCAAGAGAGTATTTCCTGAACTACCCGCACTTGGTCTATACTTATTAATCACTTGTACACTAGGGTTGTCAACCGGCCAACACACAACACTTATTATGTCAAACCGTCATTCCAGTTGAGATTGCGATGTTTTCTGATTTTAATGACTTCACGTATTTTCCTACTATAAAAATGACAGTAGTTTTGTAGAAAGGACTTTCGGTTTAAATAAGTTACCTAATTATACGCGATTTAGTCCCGTTCAGTAACAACGATGTGTGAGAATCATCAAAGTTTATATCAATGTAATATGACAACTATTTAAATTTAAATTATTTTCGTTCCATAGCAATTTCTAATTTTGATAGGCCTAAGAAGGCCCGTGGCATAAATTTTGGGTTATTTTCGTTCGGTACTTAATTAAGTACCTAGATTTCATTGTCAAGTATACTTCACGACTAGTACTAAACAAGGTACTCTACCTTTTGATTAAATGTAGGTATATTTATATTAATTTATAACGGGATTTAAAAGGCGACCAGGTTCCTAGTAAGGCCCATCACTGACATTTTATGAATTTGGTTTATTTACATTACTTACAACGCAAAAGACGTTGCAGTTTTTAAATTGGTTTCTGAAATAAATAATCAACAGTTACTTTAAGAGTTTTTTTATTATTATTTGCTTCGCCGTAACGATTTTACAAGGTTTTGAAACAAGACGCTTACCAATCATATTAGGGTCAATTTTCAAACGGCCTGTTTTTGCTGTCACACGGCTATAATTTCAAATCAGTTTAATATGGAGTATTGATACATATATATTTCCATTCTGTGTATTATAAAGTACTTAAAATATATATTTCACTACCTTAAATATTAATTGATTTAGAAAAAAAAATGTTTGAAATCATAAAACAGCGAAATTTACCGCTTTTTCGCGTGTCACACTTGCGGTTTTGCTCAAACAAAAAATCATAACTATGTACTACAGCATCGTACAAATAAATAACTTGTACTGTAATAAAGAACATTTATTAGCGTATTAATTAAAGTATTTTAAATAATTAATGCATGAATAATTAACACTAGTGAAGCATTTTAGTAGTTGTCACACGGCCGACCCATTTATTAGGACTCAAGCTCAAGACCCTTAAAATCTGTTTTTTTCTATTAGCCCACCATTACATTTACTTAACTATACGATAACGAGTTAGTTGGGCTTCAATCGCCAACGGAATGGATGCAGTGCCGGTATTTCTTACGGAGGAAACAGGTCAATCTTTAAAACGATGTTATTTGGTACGGCTATCACGACATTTGCATGGGCGTTTATTTATTCATATACGATTGAAATAAAAATGTGTCTTTCATAACAATAGTTAGCAATATGGGGTAAAAGTTTCGTGTTTGACTAATTAGTGAATTCAATTAATAGTGTACGAAAGACCGGCAAAAAACGTTAATGTCGACATTTGTATGGCGACATTTGTACGGCTATTTTGTCCATACAAATGTCGAATGTGGCATACAAATGTTGATTCAAAACAAAATCAAAATAAAACACGAAATATGGTTTCCATGCCCATTCATATAATTTTTTTTGATTACTTTTATCATTGTACTTATTTTAGGAGATATTGTACGATGGGTTGATGCAATATTTTGTGCAAATGATTATGTACCAAAGGCCCTTATTGGTAGAAATAAAACCTTGCTCCTTTACCAAATTGAGTTTTAAAAGTTTAAATCTTAAGAAAATCTAACTAACTACATGTTAGTGAAAAACAAGTACAAAAATAAAGAATAAAATATTTAAAAAATTACATGTTTAAGTACTTTTGTCAGGCAAAAGAAGAAACGCTCCCACACCGCCTGCCTTACGTCCTCACCCTCAATTTCCAATGACTGTGACATACCAAGGTACTTATTTCTGCTTCGGAGATAGATCTGAGGGACATTGCCTTAAATTTGTTAAATTTATAAGTTTTCCTCGCTGTACATGCATAACCGCACACTTATCGACACCAAATTCCATTTTGATGATTGATTCTCAACAGGTCATGCCTATTTGGTGCAAAGTTGCAAACAGCTTAAGGTAATCCATATAGAGCAGATGAGAAATGACCTCACCCCCTCTCCGAAGCTGGTAATCTAGCCCTGAATCCTTCAGCAGGGTGCTGAGCGGATTCAGCACTAGGCAGAACCACAGAGGACTCAGGCTGTCACCCTAGATGGTCCCTTGCTCAATTCTGATAGAGTCCTGCGGGCCAGAAGGCCGTCTCCTCCTCACGGTTGACTGTAGTCCACTGTCCCATACAAGCGCCTAAGAACGATCTCAGAACTGCTACAATTTTATACAGCTTTAAGATCCTCCCCAGCCATGAATGACTCTTGAAGGCACTGAATTATAGGCCTTCTTGTAGTCAATCCAGGCGGCCGAGAAGGCCCCTTTGTTCCGCCGGACTCGTTGGCAAATGGTCATGTCTATGAGGAGGAGCTCTTGAGTACCACGAGACCCAACCTTACATCCATTTTGAGCAGAGGCCAACCGTTAACCAGAGATACTATATTATTCGCCGATAAACGTAATGTTTTGCGAAAATTAAACAAATGTAAACCGTACCATACTTTTTTCTGAATAAATAAATTTAAAAAAATTAAAAAAATATTTCATGAAGACGACACTCACGTACTATATCGAAATAGTGAGTTTTTTAGTATTTATATAAATCTTAATAAGCTTTTTCAATATTTTTTTGGGCAAAATCGACATTTTGATGGCAATTGCCGACATTTGTATGCTGCTATCGACATTTTGTATGGCATAATCGACATTTTTATGGCACTAAATCGACTTTTGTATGGCGTTGTCGACATTTGTATGGCGCTGACAACATTTGTATGGCACGGTTTTTTAAACCATCTATATCTAGCTAACCATTAGAAGCAGAGTGGTGCCTCATGCACCATATTTTTTCTTTTTAGAAAGCCTACCTGACGTTGTCGGTAAGAATCAAATATTCCAAAAAAAATAAAAAGCCATACAAATGTCGAAAAAACGTACTCTTCAAAAATTGACCCATTAATTCATTACCGACGACAATGCGTACTATTTGCCTAGAAATTACACACTTAAAGAGATTTCCACACACATTTAGAGAGTGAGAGAGAGAGGGAGACTTTGAATTTGTTTTAAAACAACATTTATATTAACATTAGAACTGTTTCGTACGTATATACCTGTTTTACTTATAGTTGACTACCCTGCTAAACATTAACTAAAACAAAATAATTTATTCTATTTTGGACGTTATTACAAGTGAATAAGTTTGAAAGTACTAAAATTATCGTCTTATAACGTAAGTCCACGTTTTGAAAACTATGTTACTTACTTTAATGGTTTGCAGCTTTTTTGTGACTTACCTTAAATCAGTGTTACCTGTTCTGAATTTTTTTAAATAAATCTTAATGTAACTCCACTTTTTTGAAAAAAAATTAACGTAACCGCCATGCTATTTTCTAAATTATAATAGCAGTCTTTTTAAGACCTCGATTAGTAAAAAGATCTCGCAAATATAAGATAATTGCTACAAACATCATTACAATAGGATAAGTGTGTAAAAAGTTATTAACTTTTTCTATTTTTCAAATTAGTTTTTTGCCTCTCCTGAAAAATCGTCATTTGGCGGTTACGTTAATTCATATTACAAGCGACGATATATAGTACAGCTGCCGAGCACGAAGGGGAGCCGGATTCTTAGACTAGGGTTAACTGATAGCCAAGAAGGTCCGCCAAGGTCCCGTATATGCGTCCCGTATACATACAAATATTGCTCGTTTAATAGTATAAGATATTAGGTTCATTTATTCGGATGAATCTATTATGTCGCAAAGACAAACAGCGTGGCGTCGTTGAATGCTAGCTGCTCAGCTTTAGACTTTTTGCATGATTCAACAGTGACATAATTTTGTCATGATATGGCTGCTAATATTTAATTATATTTAAATTATTTATGTAATATCTTGTAATGTCTACCTACAGTTACACTTTAGACTATTATAGTGACCAAGATATACATTTTTGTAAAGGAATATCGATGATATCGTGATGTTTATTTATTTTTATTTTACCGGGTTAATATGAGAATTTGGCTAATCCAACCCGCCTTGAAACGTCAAAAATAAACGTAAATATTATTTCGTGTATGCATGATATAAAATGCATATGCTAAGCGTTATACAAGTTTAAAGCAGTATACAAGCCACATAATACGAACATTAAAGAATAAACCAAAACTAGCCACCGTATCTCAATTAAAAACTCCACTGTTTACATTCGGAAGGTATCAATTTTCGTGGCGATCGTAAGCACAGGTAAACACAGGATCATCCTAAACAAACGCGCTGTGTACACGCACCGACCGCGTCGGCCCGTCGGGACCGTCGGGCCGTGCGGAGGGGGTTTAATGACTGTCAATTGTTTGCGTTTCAAATGTTCGGGCTTAAGGACTGTCGCGTGGAAAATTGTCGGTGTTTATTCGGTCGATAATTGTGTGTGGTGTGGTATTGATTCAAAAAACCCACCGTACTTAGATACCTACCCCACTTGCCTGTCGTCTACCACAATTTATAATTTTCTAGTTTGAGCTACATGTACCTGCTGTTTTCTGGGTGAGCTATAAAATGCATTGTATTGTATAACTATATCTTTGACGACTGGTTATCCTAGTGGTTAGTAACGCTGCCTACGAAGCTGAAGGTTCTGGGTTCGAATCCCGGTAAGGGCAAATATTTGTGTGATGAACATGAATATTTATTTCTGAGTCTTGGATGATTTCTATGTATGTAAGTATTTATATCTATTAAATAAATCGTCGTCTAGTACCCATAACACAAGCCTTATTGAGCTTACAATGGGACTAGTTCGATATGTGTCAGATTGGCCCCTAATATTTATATATTTTATTTATTTATTACTTATTTGTACTCATCATCATCATCATCATCATATCAGCCCAAAGATCCACTGCTGGACATATGTCTCCCCCAAAGAGTGCCACAATGACAGGTCCTGCGCCACCCGCATCCAGCGGACTCCAGCGACCTTTACCAGGTCATCAGTCCACCTTGTGGGGGGCCTACCCACGCTGCGCCTTTCGGTACGTGGTCGCCACTCAAGAACCTTTCCGCCCCAACGGCCATCGGTTCTACGTGCAATGTGCCCCGCCCACTGCCACACAAATAATAATAATAATGGGCTACGGTAATCTGTAAGGGCACTTTACGCTCGATGCGCTGGATCCCTGGATCTGCTGGATAAAAATCGCGGGAGTATGCTGGATGTGGGTGGCGCAGTACCTGCCAATTTGGCACTCTTTGGGGGAGGCCTAAGTCCAGCAGTGGACGTCTTTTGGCTTATATGATGATGATGATGAACCTGTTTAGGTGGACCGTATACTAGTTTGCCACCGACAGTATAAAAAACTAGCAAAAGTGCGAGTGGGACCAGTGCTTTATGTTTGAGATAAACGCAATTGCTAGCTAGGCAGTCGGGTCGTTTTGTAATTAAACTGCTGATCGCACGTAGCGGCAGTTGGGCCGGCTTTTACTGCCCAGGTCATAGTTATTAATGAGTACGCGCATAAATTGAGCAGTAAACTCAAAATGGCACAACAATGTAACATACAAGATTAGTTTTAGTAGAGTGACCATCAGGTTAGACGTTGGCTAGGACAACATTTTAAGTAGAAGTATCTTTCATTTGGCGAAGTGGAATCGGTACCTATACGAATGTCGCGCAGATTTCCTTCATCATATCATCCAAAAGACGTCCACTGCTGGACACAGGCTTCCCCCAAAGAGTGCTACAATGACCGGTCCTGCGCCAACCGCATCCAGCGGACTCCAGCGACCTTTACCAGGTCATCAGTTTACCTTGGGGGGCCTATCCACGCTGCGCCTTCCAGATGCAGATTTCCTTACTTGTCGGTATATTGGTAGTAGTAGTGTTTTATTTCACGGAAGCAGGATGGTGCGAATACTTACCGCATTCGTACCGCTCTGCTTCGGCGCATCCCGTGCCAATCACGATGCCCTTTATTTCAATGTAGGCACGCAGTAAAGAATCTGTACTGACTAAACTTTACTGACAAATGACACTGACAGATTACTGATACAGCACCGACTCCGCGCCGCAAAACGCGGAAGAGGCCTTACGTAATAAACGTATCAAATTCGATGTGTTTTTTTTCATTAATGTTATAAAGTATTTTTTTTGTGTGACACCGGGAGTGTCTTCGTGGACCATTGACGCTCCTTTGATGGGGGACCCCTCCCCTAAGCTATCGAGGGACACTCACAAAATTTCCGCATCGGAACCCGCCAGGCACTTACGCCACCGATATGACTAATGGTCAAAAATGGTGTATGTTTGCATACCTTAATATATACCTACAAAATACGACTATTACACGTTTACTATAAGTATATTTAAATAAAGACAGAATATTTTAGGCTCCAAATTGCGGTTATAATAGTACATTGTTTAACGAGGGGCGTAAGTGGAATATTGCTAACGAGAGTCTATCAGAAATATTTTTTGATGACTCGAGTTTGCAATATACTTACGCCCGTGTTATACACAATGTTTTTCATCACATTTGCGAGGAAATAAATAACTACAAAAGACAGAAAAATCTAAGTTTCATACAGCCGCACCTAGGTATCAAAAATTGACAACTTCACTTCCAGATCAGTGCTAGTCGAGCGCGCAGCTTCAATATTACAACCAATCACAGAGCAGTATTCTTGCGGGGCGGGGCGGCTTGGCCAACTTGATTTTTTTTTCAACCAATCACAGAGCAACCAGGTTGGTTAAGCCAATCAGAGGGTTCTATATTTTAAAACTAAACTTAACAGCCCGTGGGAGGTAAAACGGCTATAATTGCTCTGTACGCTCGCAAGTAATAACGCTATTGACGAGCAAGTGTGATGAAAATAAAATAACAAAATACTAACCTAATAGACGTATTATTCCATCCCATTTTATCTTCATTTGTTTCAATATAACGTTACGTAAAAGTTTTTTGTCTGCGCTTAAGTCTCCCAAAATGTCTTACTTACGGAACCCTAGTCACAAGTTATACGTGACGTCCAACAACACCGAGCGTGTTAAATTAGACTAATCCCATCAAATAGGTCAACTTAAAGGGTTTGGGCCCCTTTACAGACCCGCTAGGGTTAACTGCAGCTTTTAAGACTCCATAAATTAGATCCCTGTTTAGTTGCAATGCATGGCTTCATTACGTTTGATGTCCGATATTTACGCTACTTTTGATTCGTTCTCATTGCTTTAATTTTATGGACAAATCTTATTCTTCTAAATATATAAAAGAAGAAACTGACTGACTAGCTGACTGACTGATAGGTATATCAACGCACAACCCAAACCGCTGGTTCTAGAATTTCAAAATTTGGCACATAGGTTCTTCATAAAATGTCTGGGGTGCACTAAGGAGAAGCGTTTCAGCGAGCATTTTAGCGAGCGTTCTAGCGAGAATGCTAGCGAATCTATAGTAAATTTGCATCGAGCTTTTAGCCGAGCCGAGCAATTTTTCCCGAGCATTTTAGCGAGCGTTCTAGCGAGAATGCTAGCGAATCTATAGTAAATTTGCATCGAGCTTTTAGCCGAGCCGAGCAATTTTTCCCGAGCATTTTAGCGAGCGTTCTAGCGAGAATGCTAGCGAATCTATAGTAAATTTGCATCGAGCTTTTAGCCGAGCCGAGCAATTTTTCCGCCACGCGCCACTTCGCTCACACCTCCCGCACAGTATTTACTAGCACATTCAGTGCCCAGAATCGCTACGCGTTACGCTCGTAGCGGATCCCGTATGTAGCGGAAAGCGACTACGTCGTAGAGACGCATACGTGTCGTCACGGGCCTTGAATGGGCTAGAGCGTTCGCTAGAATGAGCGTGAGCGCGTAGCGATGTTGGGCTCTACATAACTTGGCTCTGTTCCTTGTTCAGTTCAAATTTTAAAATGGCGAATTTTCGATATTCTGTTACATGTGAATGCTCAAGTCTATCAGCACCTTAATGTGGAGGTGTTTTTAAATTAATTTATTAATTAACACAAAAAGAATACATGATATAATGCCCATCTAGGCAAAACCTTGAAGAGGTTTGTGTACCGATGGGGAGTTCTTTACTTCTGATATAATTTATAGATAAATTAAAAGTAGGTAGGTATTTTAAGTAGGTAGTAATACAACTTACTTTACAGTTTACAGAATATAGGTTACATTTTTACATTTTAAATAGTGCATCTTCAGAGTTTTTCTTATTTTACAGCCTTTCACATATAAATTTTGTACATGTTCAGGTAATTGATTTAATATTTTTGCCAGTAACTATGAGTGTTTCTACTTATATTTCTGCAAGTGGGCTTCTATTTTGAGGTTTCGGCATGATAATACAAACGTTCTATACGTAAACCGTAAATATTACCAAATCTACAGCGAATATTTGAATTGCGTAATAGCCACTCTATATATATATTGACGGTTGAATGCGACCTACCCCTACGGTGGTATCATGGGTACTAACTAATTGAGAGAGCACGATAAATACGAATTTTGCCAATAAAACACAACGGAAACTAATTATGCACTACATCGGTATAACATTTTTTTTTATTTATTTATTATTTATAGTTAGCATTTCGGTAAAGGAAAAACATCGTGAGGATACCTGCATACATCTGAGAAGATATTCAAAGGTGTTTGTGAAGTCCCCAACCGGCACTGGGCCAACGTGGTGACTAATGCCCGTTCCCTCAAATCCATTATTTCTGATACTATGTTATTTAGCAAAAAATAATCCTTATAATGAAGCCTTCCCATCGGTGTGATAAAGCTACAGAGTAAAAACAATTCTCGTGTAGCGGGTTCGATTCCCGGTTCAACCGTGTAATTATTTAAAAATCTATGAATGCAGTTTAGATTATTTTTGAAATTAAAATAATATCTTCTTTTAGTAAAATATTCCATCTACAATATTCAAGGTATAGTCCAGGCAATGAACTGACAACTTGTATGGAAAAAATGACAGATTTGGAAATATTTTTTTTAATAGCTAATTTTTTTAATGTAATGGTTATATTATCAATTAAATAGTTACCTAGATACAAAATCCAACAAAAAATCAGACATCAAAAAAATCAATATTTAATTAGCTCCCAAAAAGTCCGGATAAATATTAATATATGTTTTTATCTTTATTTAGGTTCATTTACATTTGCTTTAAAATATACAATATAAATAAAATAAAAAAGACAATTTAATTTAAATCTATATAATTAATTCCGGGTGGAAAGTTTGTTGGATTCTTGAATAAAGCATCTTAGAATAACGTTTTAGAATGAAATAAACAAAAAAACGCTATTATAAATTAATGTTTTTCGAAAAAGTATTTTGCCTGGAGTAGTAGGTACTTTCCCTCCATGTGGCATAGCCGTGGGACGCCCTGTATATTAATATTACGTCCAACCATTTGGATGCATATTTGTCGCAGTATTAATGGCGCCACGCGGTGCATAGGTAAGTGCCCAGATAAATGACTCTCTAAATGCAGTCACGTTAAACTGAACCAACCGGTTTAACTTCCGTTAGCCAACCTCAGTAGCCTGTATTTTTGCACCGAGTCGCTTAAAATTGCATGAACACTCCAAACCCAATTACCGAAAAACTGTCGGCATCCCGTAAACGCCCGAAATAACCGCATTATTCATTCGATGTCAAAATTCTCCCGCCTTTTTAATAATACGGTGTTCTGCAATGTAACAGCAAGTTCACTTTAATATAAACGCATGTGCCTGACGACACTTTGGCCCCTACGGCGCCCCCGCCGGCGGGGACGTCCACCGCGTGACCGCGACAACACAGACACATATAGTCCCTACTCGTCCCGGTACCGCCGCATACCGGGCAATCCGACGCAACCCGACCCGGGTTGGGCCTACCTGAGTTTCTTGCTGGATTCTTCTCAGCTAGGGTAGGTTTAGCGAATCAGCAAATCCCAGTAGTTCATCACCACTCACACATCAGATTCGGTTGAAACCGTTAAACCAATCTCACAGGAGCGCAAACTCTTAGAGTATTCCAGTGTTATACCCCCCGCGTGGTCGTGCCGGAGAGTTTCCCCTGGATTTTCCCCAGGATACTTTCCAACTATGCAGTTCGACAGCTATATTGGGTCCGTCCTATTATAGCAACAGTCAGGTTCAAAAAAAAAACACTTTGGCCTAGTCGGTTGTGACCCTGCATACTAAGACACCGGTCCGTGGTTCGGATCCCGGTGAGGGCATTTCAGCATGAATATTTGATCGATATTTGATGATTGATCGTGGTGGGTCGTGAAAGTTTTGAATAGGGTAAAAATGAGGATCTCACAGATGATGCCGATATTGAGAGGGAACGCAGGGCGCTGGCAGTAAGGACGAATATGTTGTTCCGCAGGTTTGCACGCAGTACGGCTGAGGTGAAACGAACGCTGTTCAGGTCGTATTGTCAAACAATTTATACGTGCAGCCTGCGGATCAAATGTACGAAACGAGCTTACAGTGCCTTGCGCGTCCAGTTTAATAACGGGTACAGAATGCTGATGGGGCTACCTAGATTTTGCAGTGCATCTGGGATGTTCGCGGAGGCTCGCATGGATGACTTTCATGCAATAATGCGAAAACGTATCTTTTCCCAGATGTGCCGAGTGAGAGACAGCTCCAACAGTTTTCCTGTCGAGATAGGGGAGAGGCTTGATAGTATATTTTATCAGCACTGGGTCTCAACTCACGTGCATAAGTATGCCCGAAATAAATATTAACTACCTAACATAGTGATAAGGAATTTGTAACTAACACTCTATGGATCGTTGATGTCCGAAATAAATGATTAATTAAATTAATAAAAAATAAAAATTAAGTATGTATTCATTCATCTATATGAGTAGGTATATTTTGTAGGTGATGACGTCATGGCGGCGTGTACCCACCATGACGTCATCCGTCGGGCTTTGTAACCGAATGGGCATACTTGCCAGCGGATTTCTGAATGTTTATAGTTGTAAATTATATAATTGATGTAAGAAGAAAAAGGAAGACGAACTTTTATTTCACGTTCAATGGTGGAAAATGGATCTATTCATTTAAGGAGAGAAGGAAATAAATGAGGCTAGCATTCAATAGTGTACTAGTAAATAGTCAATATCTGAAACTATGTTCACTATCTTTATCTACATAGACTAGTTCGATAACCACGTCGCGTCGTTTTTGGTATGCTAGAGCTTATTGATTTTTTATAAAACTGTCATAATTAAAAAAATTGGGCAGGACATATTGCCAGGCAGTGTGTGGTGGACGAAAACTTTAACGGATTGGTGGCCACTTACAGGAAAAAGAAGCGTCGGTCGTCCACCAGCTCGATGGGTTGACGACGTTAAAAAGACCGCGGGTCATTTTTGAATGCTAGCACGGGACCGGGATAAGTGGCGTACTCGAAGAGAGGCTTATGCTCAGTAGTGCGCGATTACAGACTGATAATGATGATGATGATGATAACGAATTGGAATTTGAATTTTCTACCTTCAACCAGCGAACGAAAAAACCATAGAAGTCTAACAAGCGCCGAAAAGTGGCCCCACAAAAAGGATGCACATTGTCATTATGCGGAGGCGGTGGGGTGGGGGCGGGGAGTCAAAAGGATGCCAAGCAGTTCGCACACATGCGCATACCGGGTTTTGGGCACGTGTTTCGATAGAAAGTTGTAGGGTGATGCAATTTGCCCAACTCAAATAATCTGAACTATTCATCATCATCATATCAGCCCAAAGACGTCCACTGCTGGACATAGGCCTACCCCAAAGAGTGCCATAATGACCGTTCCTGCGCCACCCGCATCCAGCGGACTCCAGCGACCTTTACCAGGTCATCAGTCCACCTTGTGGGGGGCCTACCCACGCTGCACCTTCCGGTACGTGGTCACCACTCAAGAACCTTTTCGCCCCAACGGCCATCGGTTCTACGTGCAATGTGCCCCGCCCACTGCCACTTAAGTTTAGCGATTCGAACTATAGTATAGCTATCCGAATAAATTTCAACGTATATTACTAAAAATATTTGCAAAAGTAAGGAAATCACGTTAATGATTCAGTTTGAATTTACCGGTCCCTCTATAAGAATCTATTACAAATATTACTAAGAACTTCTTAAGTAGATTTGCAATTCGGAAAATTCCTTGATATTGCAGCGCACAAAAACAACGCATCCTTTGTCAAACGTAGCTTTCGTAGCTAATATTTCTATAAAATAAGCGTTTTAATATAGAACACCGCAGCTTTTGTAAGCTGTGAAGTATTGCGAGGGAGCCATTTTCTGCACCGCCGCCTGCCGATGCCTGTCTAAAAACTCGACTAAGTACAATACTTTGGTCTTGGCATCCGCTTTCCGCTCTTCTGACAAACAAAGTTGCTACAGCTAATATTTCCCTTGTTCGTTAATATTAATACGAATTGTAATTTTTATGATGATGTTTTGATTAATTACGTAGCTTCAATCATGATTGGCTTACTCGTATGATATTCAATGAGTTTTTACCGCGTCCCCCTATAGTCGCATAATGTCTAAAGTCATAATATTTTGATTGGCATAATACTTTACGCATAAAGTTGTTGCTCATAAATGTCTTTTGTCATTAATGACCCTGCGCATAATACTTTCATTGTCATAAAATTGTACTATGCCATATATTTTTTAACCATAATGGTCCATATCATACAGTTTTTAGGCATTATATTGAAGATCATAATAATTTTTAGTTATAAAAATTGCTGCGCATAAATTTTGAGAATAGTCTGTTAGGTATTATGATTAATTCGCAAAAACAAGAAAAAGCTAGAAAAAGGGCGAAGGCTCCCACAAGGGGGCTTGGGGGCTCATCATCATCATCATCATCATATCAGCCGAAAGACGTCCACTGCTGGACATAGGCCTCCCCCAGAGAGTTCCAAATTGACCGGTCCTGCGCCACCCGCATCCAGCGGACTCCCGCGACCTTTACCAGGTCATCAGTCCACCTTGTGGGGGGCCTACCCACGCCGCGCCTTCCGGTACGTGGTCGCCACTCGAGAACCTTTCCGCCCCAACGGCCATCGGTTCTACGTGCAATGGCACTGAAACTTGGTCGCTTACTATGGGGGCTCATAAATTATTGTAATTATTGTATTTTTGGTAGTTTAGGTTATTGTTAACTTGTGTCCCTTCACGGCAAAGTAGGAAAATGCCACTATAGTTTCAGTGGGTATGCTTTATTTTTGTAAATCCCACATAACCTATTTCCCAAACGTGGGGTTAGCGTTTTTCAAAAAAAGGGTAGGTACAATATGATTTTTTTTCATAATTCGATTTTCTTGGGTTTTTCTTACTCAGAATCGTTGATACTATCGATCCTCATACAAGAAAAAAAGTTTCCCAGATTTTACTATATAAGTTTTTTTCTTCCAGTGCGTCACAACTATATAAATAAAAAAAAGACTGCATACAAAAATGTGACGATCTGGAATGGAATATTTGGGACGCTTTTTTTCTTGTATGAGGATCGATAGTATGAATGATTGATTCTGAGTAAGTCAAACCCAAAAAAAAAGAAATCTGAAAAAAAGTACATGTACACATTTTTTGAAAAACGCTCGGGTACGCCTAAAGCGTTCCCAAATACAAAAAAATAAAAGATTTAAAACAAAAACCGGTCAAGTGCGTGTCGGACCACGCACAACGAAGGGTTCCGTGCCTATTAAAAAGGTCTTATTGTCACAGAAATCTTACGGTACTTACATCCTTTTCTATAAGCGATATCTCGAAAACCATTGAACTGATCTTGTTCAAAATGAAGAATTTAATGAGCACTATCTCCATATTTATTTTTTTTATTTTTGAAGTACACTTCGAAAATTAGAGGGGGGAGGGAGGGGGGGAATAATTTTCGTCACTTAATCAAAAAAAATGCTGAGAAACCTTATATTTATTTCGAAAGGCCTATAATTATATTGATGTGCCACACGTGGACTTACAATGATATATATTTTTTAATGTATGAAGAGTCCCACTAAAAAAATTTTTTTTAGTCTTTTAAATACAAAACTATATGTATCGGCTAACAAAATACACCTATCCTCCAAATGGACAGACGGACGGACATGTTTTTGCCATTTTGGCTATGGAACCCTAAAAAGAAGGTTTGGTTACAAGGAAACAATTTACTTTTACCAAATGTACCTACAGGATTAATGTTTGTCTTATATGACTTGAAAACATTATGCGCAAAACTATTATGGCGATTGATATTTATGCTTAAAGTTTTTTGCGCTATAAATTTATGACAATCGTTATTTACCTATGCTCTCAAATTTTTCGGAGTAAGTCAGTCCTTGAAGTGTTGTGAATCCGGGGGAAAAAACTAATAACATAGAAAAATAAACATATAGAATTCGTTGTAATTTGTTAATGTGAAAACGTAGGTGAAAGCCAGCTTAAATTGAAAACAATGAAATCGCCATGCCTTTTAAAAAATACAACCGTTAGTCCTTAAGGGTAACATTCTTCATACATAATCGTCGGTTTAGGGTCAAGTACTGTGGGGCTTGACCTTTCCATAGAATTTCTGCGATTCAGCCGGAGAATGTTTGCCGAGACATTCAGTTACAACCTTCCAGATATTTCCGAGAAGGTTTAATAATCAGATAATATCGTTTAAAGCTACTAGGTGGTATGGTTATTAGAATTTTACCTATTTTCTGTATACGACGCACATACACATTCGGCAGTCGGGTAAAAACAAAAGAATAAATAAATCCTTTCAATCTGTCGTGTCGGTCAAAACTGAAACATTCTAGTAATCATTTAAATGGCCGTAGCCACGGAGCACGGTAGGAAAATTACTTTCATACGATAACGGTACACGAAAACTATTAGGGAACGGCGTGAATTGTACGGCGACATTCTGTAATGGCTGCTTGGCTGCCTTTGGAAAATAGACCGCGTTAATTTTAGCAGGACATTCGAATTTATAGTATACCTTCCAGTTTTTATTTTTATGTTTTTATGTTAGTCTTTTAGCTCATTGTTTTTTTTTGTTTTAACATAGATCTCTAACATAGTTCTTAAGGTTTGCTGTACTAACAACATATGGATCGCTAATGGTCTGAAATAAACGATTTTTATTTATTTATAGTAAAGTGCAATGGAAATGGTCTACGTTGGACCTAATATCCGTACAAATTGACACAGTTTTATTGCCAGTGTGTCTAATTGGATTACTGAAAGGCTTAATTCGACCGCAGGTCAACAATCTTTACTTCTGCAAAATAAAATTATCTCATCATCTTATAAGTAACCTTCAAATCACACAAACTAGTAGAGTTAGGTAGCACCTAAAAAGTTCTTTATCTTCAAAATACTTTTTTACTTGGTAACCGTACCTAGGTACCGTAAATAATTACTTTGATCAATTTTAAGGTTTCGCACAATATTTTGACGACGGTAATATCTACACGAAAATATAATGTATGAAATTAAAATATAATAATCGGTTTTTACTGTTCGTTCTGCTTACCAAATAAAAAAATGGACTTGTAGTTTATATTCAGAAAAAAAAACGCGATCAAAGTTAAACTGAGAATTGGGTTACTTTGAATCCACTACTTATTAAAAAAAAAAATATATAAATGTGAATCCAAAGTAAACCCACTAAAAAGCTTATAAAAATAAAAGGCGGTTGAATAGATACATTTTAAATTATGTTTTTTTGTGGTTTGGGGTTCCTTTGATAACAAGAATAACACACTTTACAAACTTTTTGAGGTATTTATTGTACGCAAAAATGTAGAAACTTTAATGAAGCTAATAGTATATAATTTAGTAAATAATTTTTCGAGGTAATTTTTAATTTTGTGACTCAACCTTCCTCAAGTCATCATGTGGTATGTGCTGTTGTTCCCACAAAAAAAAACGATATACATTAAATTATTATTAATCTAAACAATAAATATCGCCAGAAAACGAATTCCTGAGGCTTAATCGTTAGGTCAATTTCACCACGTATCAAAGTCACCCCGACCCTTGAATGCATGAGTGCATTTTAAGGTATAAGGATTGCGGTTTTTTTTAAACTCACTACTAACCAGTGATTAACTTAAGATAGCGTACAAATCACTGCGACATAAGTTTAGTCGACGTTTTTTACCCATGATAATGAAGAGGAAAAGTGTCTTTATCGTTAACATTTTTTTTCCATGAAATAATTGCACTACAGACGAACCAGTTGACTATGTGTCGAAGCCACTACCAATGTTGCCAAAATGCCAAAAAAAACGACATAATCTCAAACTCAAACTCAAACTCAAAATGATCTTTATTCATACTCATATGTATTGGTAATGTCATAAATTACATGTCAAAATTTTAAACTCTTTAATACAATTAGATTAGATTAGATTATTTATTTCATGACAAAAAAATACATTAAAAATTAGTATACATGTCAAAAAAATAAGATTTTTTATCACGATCGTCAAAATTAATTAAAAATAAATATACAATAATATAACGATGGCAATAAATGATTTACTATTTTACTTAGTAGTGGGTAAATAATATAATAATAAATATTAGGGGACAATTTTACACAAATCGAAGCAGTCCCATAGTAAGCTCAATAAGGCTTGTGTTATGAGTACTAGACGACGATATATTTAATAGATATAAATACTTAAATACATAGAAAAAAGTGGATGGAAGTTTTTATCAAAGTGGTCCCGCAAATCAAAGTAACCGGTTTACGGTAATTTGCTACCGTCTTTAAAAAATATATGTAAAGCCAATAGTCATTAATAGGATACGTGTAAGGCTATCCCCTATCATTACAAGGCAACGTTTTAAAATATTCCTCCCCTTCCCTAATTACAAGTTCTCGAGTATTACCTAATATCTTCGATAATTAACGCTAATAACCCTACATATCGCATAGCCCGGTAATAACCTACATAACAAATTAGATTACATATCGTATTCAAGGGGTATCAGCTTACGTTACTGTGCGTGATGGGAGATGAAATTAGACGTGTTTTAACGACGCCGAGTCAGATGGCGAACAAAATGGCGTATTTTGTGAAAGTGTGAATGTCATTGGTAATGCCAAGTGCTAACCAAATTTGATTTATTTAATCATGGAGTAAATCTTGTAAAATTCTCATTGGGGCATTGCACCTAAAATGGGATGAAACGCAGTAATTTCAATACTTCTGCCTCTCGATTTAGAAAGAAACAAAGAAAAAAACATTTATTGACAGCACAGAAACAACAGGAAAATTGATAAAACAAAAAAATAAATAGACGTGGCATAAAATAATAAATGGTCCCGACTCTCCGTCGGGGCCAACTGGTAAAGTCACGGCGTGCAATACAGTTTAAAATCGGACAAAAAGTAGACGAAAAAAATAATAATAATATAGCAAAAATAATGAAGAATTTCACTAAAGAGGCATATTACAAAAAAAAAAAACGCGTAATTGTAAGTTTCTATCGTCAAAATTACATACCTTTCATTCGTTTTTTTAAATAATAACTATATTTTGTAAATATATTTTAATTTCTCTTTTACAATCTAAGCAAAACGAGTTTTCTATAATCATTTTACTGATTTAGTAATGATTTTTCTTCAGAAGCATGTTTCAGCAAAATCTCGTGAGATACCTCATTTAGGAGCGACATTTAATTTGGTCAATGCCATGAAAGTATCCACAAAAAAATCCAATACATTACAAGTACTTTGTAGTCCAATATAAGCAAAAAACAAATTTATTTTATGCTTCATGGGCTGAGAATATTTTGTATGTACCGAAAACGGTTAAAATCAAGTCATAAAATATTTCTCAAAATCCCTGCATTATCTTAACGTAATTCGAATACATTTTTTTTTAATGAAATATACAGCTTAGTGAATTGTAAAAAACCGGCCAAGTGCGTGTCGGACCACGCAAAACGAAGGGTTCCGTGCCTATTAAAAAGGTCGTATCGTCATAGAAATCTTACGGCACTTACGTCCTTTTCTTTGAGGAAGGCAGTTTTTCAGCAATATCTCGGAAACCTTTCATCCGATCTTGTTCAAAACAATTTTCGGTGAATGAACTTAATAAGCGCTGTGTCCATGAATTTTTTCATATTTTTAAAATACACCGTTCAAAAATTAGAGGGGGGGGGGACAGAATTTTAGTGACTTTCGGGGTGATTATCTCTGACTGTATTCACTTAATCAAAAAAATTCCTGAGAAACCTTATATTTATTTTGAAAGGCCTATCGATTCATGTGCCACACGTGGGCTCACGAGGAAAAAAAATTTTTTGACTTTTAGTTTTATGTATGGAGTACACCCCTAAAAAAAATTTTTTTAGTAATTTTAATTACAAAACTTTGTAGCGGCTAACAAAATACACCTATCCACAAAATTTTATTCAAATACACCTTATAGTTTTCGAGTAAAATGCCTGTGACATACGGACAGACGGACAGACGGACAGACGGACAGACGGACAGACGGACAGACGGACATGACGAAACTATAAGGGTTCCGTTTTTGCCATTTTGGCTACGGAACCCTAAAAAGGGCCAGCGAAGTAATTGTAAAAATGCAAACCTGCATTAAGGGATGGGTCGTTCTTCTTTTCGACCGACAATAGCCTGTCCTTCGTCTTACTACGGCATCTCATTTGAGTAATGATTTAACGGTTTTATAATATTCGAAAATGAACGTCCATATTATTTTATTAATTAGTATTATTTAATATTTTAGTTTCTCTAACTAGCATTTTTTTAAACGTATTTTTATCGTAGAAGTCCGTGACAGAGTGGTAAACCAAAATGTAGTCCCCACTGAAAGAGTCCACTTTGTCACATATTTTTTTTTTAAACCAACCGTAAACAAATATGTATATTGGCCGGAAAGGAAACTTTAATTAGTGTTAATGATGCAATGCATTTTTTTTAGATTGCACTTCAAAATCACAATTTTTGATAGTTCAAAAACCAAAAAAAAGGAAAACCTCGGTTCATTGTCGGTAAAAAGGAAGAACGATCCGGATATCAACTGTATAATTTTGAAGGGCTCTTTTGAAAGGTTACACAATTACTAGTATACGAGTAGAATGCTAATAGTACACAATGCCACAATTGGAAGTATATTGCTAGAAAAGCACTCTATAAACACAACTTACACTTCTTGATGCATTATAACTCCAAGTGCTCAATCATCCTGACAAGAGTGCCCGACTTAGAAGAAGAAGAATGCTACATTTTTCAGAAGTCAGCTTTTTTTTTTTTTTTTTAAATTGAAATAAAATTTATTGAAATAAAAATACATGATTATAATTAACATTAACTAAGATAAATTAAAACTAAGTTAAATCTAAAAAGGCCCTCGAGGCATTGTACCGAGGATGCAGGCGGCATTTCCTCGCTGAATTGCAATGCTGATGCGTTGCGCGAGAAAGCCGCCAGCTCTTCGGTCACCAGTTACATCGACCAGACGTTTCGCGATTTCTGCAAATAACTTATGCGCACTGGGACCCCACGGACCGAGGGTCTCGACGCCAAAGGGTACAAAGTGGTACTCTCTGCCGAGGCCTCTGTATTTATTACATTTCAGATTTTCGGCGTTTTTATATTATTTTTTAATTTATTTATAAAAAATAATATAACAGCATAATATTATTACAGAGTCCCACAAAACCGTTTGCACGGTTTGCAGAGCCGAAATATCAAAGTCAGAGTTTAAACAGCATTAATATGTTGCTCCTTGAATCATTTGATCCACAAGAACATACGTTCCGAATAATTTATCACGCGCAAATTAAATTATGGAACTTGTGAGCGTACAGGGGTTCTTGGCGGGAGAAGTACATGGAAACTAAATATTTCGACGCATCACATGAATCACTTAAGTACCGTAAAATCACACAACTATAGTCCACTATCTCCACTATGGTCCAAAAGTAAACTCATTCGTTTTTATCAATACCGATTTTGTATTTGTGATTTTATAGGTTTTTATTATAACTAGTGTATTGACCGCAAATTTATTGAAATAAAAATACAAGATTATAATTAACATTAATTAAGATAAATTAAAACTAAGTTAAATCTAAAAAAGGCCCTCGAGGCATTGTACCGAGGATGCTGGCGGCATTTCCTCGCTGAATTGCAATGCTGATGCGTTGCGCGAGAAAGCCGCCAGCTCTTCGGTCGCCAGTTACATCGACCAGACGTTTCGCGATTTCTGCAAATAACTTATGCGCACTGGGATCCCACGGACCGAGGGTCTCGACGCCAAAGGGTACAAAGTCGTACTCTCTGCCGAGGCCTCTATATTTATTACATTTCAGATTTTCGGCGTTTTCCGCCGCTGCACCCGCTTTAGAAGTAGTCCGTTGGAGGTGAAACGGTGCCAGTGTGTCTACACATGTAGCGTCCCACACAAGCATCCGTCCCAACCTCCATGGAACCAGAGACACACCATCAGGTCTTTTGCCATCATCTCTGACAATGCCAGGCGGCTCAAGAAGAGCAGGCACATTGATGCTGGCAAGAGACCGGCGGATTATGTCATTAAGTGTCGCATGTCTTGAAAAGCGGCCTGCACTTTTTTGACAACGGTTTTTATTTAAATTTGTGTCATTATATTGCCTGTCCTTCTTCACCGAAGGAGAGGCCATTTGAAATTTAATGTAAAATGTAATTTAAAATAAATAAACATAATGTCGTAGCAAATTAAAATTGAAATTCTTATGTAACAATGTATTAATAATCAATAAATGGCTAATCTAATTCTAATTCTAATATTGCCTGTGTTTAAGTTTACCCATGAAGACATTCCCACCTGAGCAAGTAATATGAGAATTAATTGGGATCATAGTTGGGTGCCGTCTATAGTTGTGTGGTTTTATGGTACATAATTATTCCTTCTTGTCAAACATCACGACGACAACCAACCCTTACAACTTTTTCTGGTGAAATGACTAGCGCAAATCAGATTTTTTTATTTCGAATTGCGCAATTAATGTTACGCGGTTCGTTTTTATACTAATAATATAAAGATGAAAGACTAAAAAGTTTAGTCTTCAAGGTTGTAAACTCAGGAATTGCTCATCCGATTTCAAAAATTCTCTTCCCAGTAGGTACCTAATTAGTAACCGCGTGGGCAACTAGTTTTAGTAATAAAGTGCTCGGCTAACAACTTTATATATATATATATATATATATATATAATTTATTAATATATATATTTTAGTATGCTCTACAAATTGACCATAAGTCTGATCAAAATAATGACAATTTAATGAACAACTATTTTAATGGAAGTTATTTTGCGGTGGAACGCGGCGCCGATTCGAATTGTTTGCGACGTAAATGCTTTTACCAAATTTAATTAAAGTTCGTAACATAATGATAACAGTGTTTGTTAATATTGAAATTTCCGCTTATGTGGTAGTTAATAAACATTAACGAGGGATCGTTATGGGTAATTGTTATTATGATATTAATTATTAGGAACTGAGGACAAACATTGGGAACTATGTTAAGGAATGGTCTAGGTACAACTTATTTTTTTCTTACACAACAAACTTATTCATAACTTACTCTAAGTCTTCGCCAAACTGCATAACAGTTTGTTAGCGATTATCTATATACTATTTTAGTTAGGGTGCGAGTGTTTTAGACGCCAGCAAAGGATATTCGAATAATATTGCTGGCCTAAGCCGGCCAATTTTCACAGCTTGCTATTGAAATGTAGGATCACAATAATTACCTATATCATTAGATTATCATCAGTAAAAAAGTTTCTGTCTAAAATTTCATTTTTGGTACAAGCTTTATTGCCGACTGTACTTTTCTGTACACCGTCATCAACTACTCATTGAACGATTCTAACGAGCCCAAACTCGATGAGGTTGTGTCGTTTCATTGCGAAGTTCCTATGGCCACCTTCCAGCTCCATCATCAGATCAGCCCCATGTCATCATAATATTGCATTGTCACGCGTTTTACACATGTATGCAAAATTTCAGCTCAATCGGAAACCGGGAAGTGGATCAAATTTAACTTGCAAGATTTGATTACAGACAACGGTCAGGTGAAAGTAAATAAAAGCTTGTAAAATGGAAATTATTGCACTAGATTGGATTAGAATCATTTATTGCTTATTTAAAATTGACATTATATTTTACAAATTAGCTTTTTATATAAACAAAAAGAATTCACGGCAAGCTCGACAGAATATATAATAAATAGAAATAGTTTACACGATAAGATTTCTTAATAATATCAAAATGTATAATAAAATGACACAATATATTAAGTATTTATTTGCTATAAAGACACCGAAATAAACATTCGGTGCTCAATATGGAACATCCATAATAGAACAAAAAAAAATCTTCAAACATTTTGGTGTGCATTAGAATAAAATGAACGCTTTTGTTTTGCTGCCAAGGTTCAGTTTACGCTTCGTTCTTTCAAACGAAGCACTGATATTCTTTGGGGCACATTGCACGTTGAACCGATGGCCGTTGGGGCGAAAAGGTTCTTGACTGGCGACCACGTACCGGAAGGCGCAGCGTGGGTAGGCCCCCCACAAGGTGGACTGATGACCTGGTAAAGGTCGCTGGAGTCCGCTGGATGCGGGTGGCGCAGGACCGGTCATTGTGGCACTCTTTGGGGGAGGCCTATGTCCAGCAGTGGACGTCTTTGGGCTGATATGATGACTGATATTCTGCCGAAATATTGTATTGTGATGTCAATTGAACAAGGTTCATTTTGCCGTTAGTACCTAGGTACATATTAATCACAACAATCCGCAATCACATGCGCTCAATAATTCCGAAATTAAATTAAACCGCAACAAATAGCCAAAAGTGAGAATGACAAAGTACCAAAGCTAACAGGCGTGATTAATTAAACGCTCCATTGTTAACACATGGAACCTTGCCGCAACAAAGCGTGCACGTATCGGAAACGTTAAACGTCAAAACGGTTTACAATCGCAAACTACACAGACACTGAAGGACAACATTCGCATTTTTACATAATAAACGAAAATTGGTCAAGTGTGAGTTGGACTCTCAAATAAAGGTTTACGTACACACAGACACACAGACGTAAGAAAACAACGAAATTAGGTAAGGGGTTTTCTGCATTTTTTAAAATATCTATATTATTTATTTTCTCTGTCTCAAAAGACACAAAAACAGATTGACAGACAGTAAGTGAAAGGAACCTATGGCACCCTTAGGATGCAAGAAACTTAAAAACATGTATAAAACTTAACTTTATATAACTTCCCTCTTTTATGATGTTTATTTTAGGTTTATTTTATACTTAGAGCTAATTCCTATTTATTATTACTATTATAGTTCGTTACCTATTTTTTTATTGCACGTGATAATTTCTGTTATTTTTAGGGTTCCGGACCAAAAAGGTAAAAACGGAACCCTTATGGTGCGACTCCGTCCGTCTGTCTGTCTGTCACAAAGTCAAATATCTCAGGAACTACTAATGCTATCGATTTGAAATTTGGAATAGTTGTAAATAAAGCTAATCCTCGTTTATGGAAAATGAAAAATTTTAATATATACTTTTAATTTGTATAAAAAAGGGCGGATAAGAAGGGGGGCAAAAATTCAAAGTCTAGTTAGTAGGCCAAGTGGGGTATCATATGAAAGGGCTTGAATTGTACATTCTAAAACAGTTTTTGTTTCTTTTTCTACAATGGTAAAATTTTGATTTATAAAGAAAAATGTTGAAAAAAATACCATTCCCCCCCCTTATCTCCGAAGTTAACCAAGCGAAAAATTTGAAAATAATATATATTATTAATATTAACGTGAATATTACCGGAAAAGTATAACAATACCTCTATCTAGCGTAGTTTTTTTTTATTCTTCAAAAATCATATGTTAATTTTGTTTGTAATTTAATACTTCTGTGTTTAATTTTTTGCATTCAAATTCGTATGAAAGTGTTCTGAAAGTACCTTTTAGCAAATAAAAAAAGAATTATCGAAATTAATTCACTTGATAAAGAATTATCGCTGAAAAACCAACATACAGTAAGGGAAATGTATTAACGTACCACCGTAGAACCCTATCGCAATAAGGTAACATACCGCTCGAGTTTGAGTGACGGCGGCCTGTCAATTGCGACAGGGTTCTACAGTGGTACGTGAATACATTTCCCTTAGGTACTGTACATACCGAGTTCCTTGGTCCCGCAATTTAGTAACAAAATGCACCGATAAATGGCGCTGTAGGTACTCATGTCATGCTCATGACTTAACTACACTATGCGTTGTTTAGATTTTTCCAAAATTAATGGGTGGGGCAAGACGGGTGTGTTCAAACTCAAACTCAAACTCAAAGTCTTTATTGTTGGTTATATGTAAGTAATACAGATGTTATAGGATTTATAGTGCATTAAACCTGCCTAAAAGGCGCACAATGTCCTTAAAAAATAAAAGTAAAAGTGCGTACCTACATCTATAATTTTAAATAGCATGCGATATTAAATAAGAAACAACAGTAGTATAAAATTCATCAAATTATTAATTACTAAATTCATTCAAATGTCATCATAGTAATAATCCAAATTATAATAAATAAGAAATAACAACAGCATACAATTAATCATAACATTAAATATTAATTCAAGTAAGTGTTCAAATAACATTATTATTTTCACAATTTATTGTCGAAAAATTCTTTGAGGTCGTAATAACATTTCGTGATGAGTAGTTTGCGTAAATGTTGCTTAAATGCAGGCATTGGTGTTGTATGATATTTCGTACGGAACCCTCGGTGTGCGAGTCAGACTCGCACTTGACCGGTTTTTTATTTTGTTTAGTTTAAATATCTAATTAATAACACACTAAAAAACTTTATTCACTGAAACTATCAATCACAAATGCACAATAGAATGAAACATATTTTATAGAAAATAAAATATTTTTCATTCTATTGTGCATTTGTAATGAATCTGAATATGTAAGAAGGACCCGCGATCTGGATACAGGCAGCGATGTTTGATGAACGATTTGTCAAACAGTGGAATAAATTCTCCTGACCTGCTGTTCTTGCTTCATATTTGCCCCAGTATAGTTAAATGAACGCTGAAGGCATGAGAAATGGTTTTTTATCCGACTATTTACTGCCTCGATTTGTTTGCACCTGGATTACTGCTGACGCTGTGTCATTACTCTTTCTGTTGTACTGCCTATAAACTACTGATGCGGGGGAAAAGAAGTTGTCGTTTTACAATTGCATGTAGTATTTGGATGAAATTCAAAGTCATAGATATATTTTATTTATACGGCTAACTTTCGTTGCGAATGGAAATAATTAAAGCGTAGATTGCATTAAGGTTTTTGCAGTATACTAAGGTAGAAGTACTAGTGCCCTTATAGTAGTAGTACTAGTACTCGACGAATATAATTTAACTAGCGAATAATAAACTAAGATTGATCACGACATCATTTTTAAGTTACTAAATGTTAGTGACTTCAATATTTCTTATCACAATTTCAAAACAAATAACTTATTTATAAGTTATGAACATATTTGTTAAAACCAGCTGCCATCGGGACAATGAGTTAAACCTTCAAGTCCCAATAAATGTCAGTCTGTCATTCATGACATTTGTACTGAAATGACATCTATTGGGACTGCCAGCATAACCGCCTGCCATTTACTCGTACATTCGGATTGATTACCTAATTCTTATATTATCAGGATTTTTTATAAGATCACCATATGAAACGAATTCCATATCAGTAACTTGAGTAAATACCTCGTCTCCCAAACCCTATGAAACTGTTTAATACATCTTAAATGAGCACAATATCGTGATTCAAATAAGTATTTTCTGTTGACATGTCGGGCACTAGTACTTCTACCTTATATCACAAGTTGTAGGTCTTTTTTATATATTTGAAATACGTAATACCTTTTTTATCAATTGCTATTTATCAAATAATCTTTTATTTTCCCAAGTGACTAAGTAATTTGTTAAACAACGTGAAATATTTCAGATCAGTATCCTGAAATCTGTTTCACAAAAAAACTTCACAATTTGAAGTACCTATAAGTAAATATCGGATCAGACCAAAATTTATTCTTCAACTATGTACATTATTATACACCTACATTATTCCTCAGCCAATCTCCGAGCATGGACTCATCTTCATAATTTCACAAAACGCCGCCATCGAAAATTGCCTCAAAATTTTAGTCGCGTCACTTCAGAAGTGTCTAGCTGGCGATTTTGTTTAATTATTTCTACAAAGATTTATGTGACGGCCGTCAACGTCAATACGCCGCGCGGCGGACCGGAAAATAACTTGCCGTTTTAGTCCTGTGCATTTCTTCTGGGGACGTTTAAACTATGGAGCTACGGAGGGAGCGACCGTGCATATGAAACTTTTCACTAAAACTGTAGTTGAATTCGTAGTGTATGCTATTGAAGAGGTTAGGTCTGATTTTTATCAAAATCGTTATTGCGAGACATTGCTTTCGGAAAACAAAGTATTGTCATTGGATCAATTCATCATCCTCCAAGCGTTCTTCCTGGTTGTCTGCCTTTAGGGCCGCTTTAGCTCCTAATCCCAAGATTTGGCATAGGCACTAGTTTTACGAAAGCGACTGCCATCTTCTGACCTTGTAACCCTGAGGGAAAACTAGAAGTTATTGGGATCAGACCGGTTTCCTCACGATATTTTCCTCCACCGAACAGCCACTATTAAATATCAATTGATAATTCGTATTTACGTTTTTTTAAACAACCCAGTGGTTGTCATTAGAAAGAGCAATTATCGCTGTAGGAAAATAATAGGTCGAGTACAAAAATAAAGATCTACTTTTTCACCTTATTTCGTTGTAACAAGTACTAAATCGATAAATCTTTTCTAGTCTACTGTACAAGTAGACAGTGACAAAATGTTTTACAGGTCACATGAAATTCATTCTTATGTCAAAGTTATGAAGATAGGGAAATACTTTTCTAACTTTATATTTTTCTCACTTTATATTTACATGCAAAATCTGAATCGACTGTCACTTTGAAGGACACCTGCGTTTATTATTTTACGCCTATTTGCCATGGTTAAACCAAATTCACGTATCGGATTTTGTTTGATTATAACAATTGCAACAGAATGCGGCTTCAATTATCTGGCCTAGAAATACTGAAAAATAGTACAAACGGAACCAAACGGAAAAATTCAAATCCAATATTATTCTCCTATATTTTTCCGCTAATGAAACTTCGTCCTGTATAAAGGTGCTCAAGAAATCTTTTCATAGCTGAGGGAAGGTTGTACAAAAACTCTAGTCAAAACGTTGTAAAGTATTTTAAAGATCCAATTTATAGTGCAAGTTTGTAGCCTTAAAAAAGGGGGAATAACACTATTTCAACTTGTATCCTTCAACTCGCTTGAGGATTTTCTCGAAGTAGGTTTCCCTACAAAACATTTAAAAAAAAAATATTTTTTTACAACATGAGGTGATAAAGAGTGAGGGCTACAAGAGAACACAATAAAGATGGTTGAATTAGAAATAATAGCGATTTAACGCAGTTTGCATACAATGACATGACGCTACGGTAGGGGATGAAAGAATTTTGGGCAATTCCCATATTATGTCACATGGAACAAAATCATGTTCCACGTCTAGTGTAAGTTACTACCTACTTACTATGCCTCGAATACGCATGCGACTTGCACCGGTAACATGATCGCGTTTTGAACAGCCTAAAATATTTAGTCACTCATTTTCTGATTTGAAACGAAATAATGACTGACTTAAATAAAACATGTTAGTTAGTCAGCTATACTGCACCACAAGGTTTTTTTCAAAGGACATTACAGCCCGCGTCCTGCATACAAGAAAGAAAGATACATTTATTCACAAACACACAGGACAACACGTCATATTAAACAATAAAATAAACAAGAAAAACATATAAAACATGAAACAAATGTGTCTCTGCGGCAATGAACCGGACACTGGCTCAGGAATATGCTGAGGTGTCACTTCGTATTTAATCCGAATTGACATGTAATGTTTGCACTACCTACATGCAGCATCAATCAATACGATAATAATTAACATAAAAATCTGTTATTACTTATGAAACTAAAACAACAACTAGATTTAAAAAAATTAACAATGGGCATATTTCTTGCTACTGTGACAGCAAGAAATATGCCAATTGTTATTTTTTTAAAGGTGTATCTGGTAAGTGCCCCTTGGATAGGGTGAGGGTGAGGCATAATATGCCTCACCCTATCCATATCATTCCAGCAATTAGACGCCGTGAACTTGAAGCTACCTCGAAAAGCAGCGGTTCAGTACATAGGTATGAAGGCCATTGCCTTAAATCTGCGCGCACTTTTGGACCATACCAGTTTTCGAAAAAGGTAAGATGGGGTTTCGCGCCTTACTACCCCGAACAGCAGAGTGGCCAGGTGCAGGCGCCGGCGTGCAGGCGTGTTCAGCAAATTAGCGGGGTTCAAGTATGGAGTGATGTGGGACCGGGAACAAAAACGAGCGCATGAGTTCTGCACTCGATGTATGAGCCTCCTCGATCGACCAGTAATGCACCCGTCATACACGACATCGCAATAGTTTAATGTAGATGATATAAGTGATTCACATGGGTCGACACGCAAATCGACACTAAGGTAATCACGTATATTATATAGAACTTTAATGCGATAGCAGCAGTTACTCAAAACATTTAGCATACGGGGAACTCTCTAGTTTTTCTCTTTAACATCAAAATTCTAAGCATCAAACTTCTATAGCCCAGCAGTTCAGCACAGTCAGTCCTTAAGCTGAGATCAAACTTTGAGTAATTCCAAACTATAGTTTAAAGCGTGCTTAAACAGTTGATTAACGAGCCGATTTACTGGCAACTTGCTGAGTTTCCCAACTAAATCACTGGATCTGCTCGTTTTTAACAATAACTCTGTGAAGTGTTCAATTAAATTGTCGGGAAGCGGAAAGTTTCTTGAAGGAGCCAATACGGAAGATATTAACTCACTTCATTATCTAGGAAGAAGCCGGATAATCAACATCTTTAACCAGTACCTGCTGATAATGTTTCGGTGCTGCTGATAGTGCCAATGTTTTAATGAATGGTGGTGGTCTATTTATTAACACGCTTTTATTTTTATTAGGTCGACCTGTATGTAACTAATTTAACCATCTTCCAAGGATCGTAGCGTTATAAAAATTGGCAGCTGTAGTAGTTCTGATGACAATACAATAATATGGTACTGTCGAACTGATCTGATGATTGAGCCTGAAGATATGAAATGGAACTTCATGATGGAACATCGTATTATAGCTGTCTTTGGACTTGTTAGAAAAGTCTTGTAATGAACTTTGACCACGATTAGGTTTCAAGGTCTGATGATGAAGCCGGAAGATAGGCACTGGCATTCCATGATGTAATATCGTATTATAGCTTTGTTTGGTCTTGTTAGAAAGGTCTTGTAATGAACTTTGACTACGATTAAGTGGAATATCGTATCATAGTCGTGTTTGCACTCTTAGTGGTCTCCAGGATTGTTCTAAGCTGACAGGTAAAATACCATGCAATACAGACGCACTAACGGAGATGGAGAGGATGCGGGCTCATTTGCCTACTTGAAATAAATGTATAAATGTTAAATATATTTCGTTATCAAAGACTAAAAAGTATAAAATAAATTAATAGTTTAAAAAACACTAGAAAAACACGCTTTTATAAATGAACGTAAAAACCAAAAATAAATTATAGATCGTTCAAGTTGTCTCTATTTCTGGGCTGAAGTGTAAACTATGTGCTTTTAATTATAATATTTGATTGTTAAAGCGTGGGGCGCTGGAACAGGAAAGACTTTCTGCAGCTTCCGCCAGGAAGTTAGTAGGTATTAGTATTTGTTTACACGAAAGTCTTTCCTGCTCCAGCTTTTACAATCAAATATTATAATTAAAAGCACATAGTTTACACTTCAGCCCAGAAATAGAGACAATTTGAACGATCCATAATTTATTTTTGGTTTTTACGTGCATTTATCTTATAAGTTACTCAATAAACTATTTTTAATTTTTTTTTTCATTTATAAAAGCCTGTTTTTCTAGTGCTTTTTTATTTTTTACAGTATAATCTTTTTTTACGGAGGTTTAATTATCCCTATTTAATTATTTTATTAAGTAAAAATAAACTGGAGGTGTTAAATATACGAGTAAATTATCAATATACAAATCCCTCGTAAACAAAATGGTAGGTTTTATTTAACAAACAAATAAAGATTAATACGAATGCCTGACTTGGCTTTACGAAATATCTCACAACTTTTTTTACGGTGGAAGAGTTTCGAGACTTGATCTATTTTTTACGTGGAATGTTTTTTATGGGTATTTCAATTTCAATTTATTTTTATTTCGGACAAAGGCCATACCGTGTTAGTAACATACTACTTAATTATAGGGTTAGTGTTATGTAAATTAATTAATTTATATTTGTAATCTCGTTCTCGAAAACGGCTATAACGGTTTCGATGAAATTGGGGATATAGGTACCTAGAGGGCAGAAAAATCAATCTAACAATAAGGTAACCGTCCGAGTGCTCGACGCTGTACTAGTATATGGCATTGGGCACTCTATGTCAAAGTGACATGGCTTAAATTCGAATGAAGCAAAATCCTCTTAGTTCGAATTTAACCCATATTGCTTTGACATAGAGTGCCCATGCCATATACTAGTACAGCGTCGAGCACTCGGACGTTTACCTTAGTAGGTAGTTAAAGTTTTGGGACAAATGACTCTTCAGTGTTTGTGCATACCTGACCTGACCATAAGGGATTGTGATCTATTTCGATATTGACCACTTTGAAAAAGGCAATATTATTATCAGAAAATAAACTAGCAATAGAAGCTAGAATCCAAACACAAATCATAGGCAAAATTCCAAAACCATACGCACGACCACAAAGCGTTATAGTCGAAAGCAGTTAACGGCCAAGTTTTTTAGATCTTATCCAATTTATATTACAGTTGAAGTTTGATAATAGTCGTAGGTCGACTTATTGCGTTTTGTTTCTGAATATTATCCCGTGTGTGTCGGTATGTATGAGTGTGTCACGCGCGCGAACGGGAATGCGTATCAAGTGTGAAATACCCTTTAGAACGCTTTCACACCACAATGTTGCCAAAAATCGGTCTTCGGGTCGTTAGACGAACTTAGCTACTAGGTACTACTACTTTCAAAGACCGATAACACATAAACAGGGTAATTTTCGTGTGGCCTTAAATTCCCTTGTTTAAACGATCCAGCCTATTTAATGAATTCTAACGATTTGTTTTCATATTTTACGTAAAATATTTGTGAGATAAGCGTCAATATTTGTTTTTGAGTCTTGGATGTTTTTAGGGTTCCGGTACCTCAAAAGGAAAAAACGGAGCCCTTATAGGATCACTCGAATGTCTGTCTATCCGTCTGTCACAGCCGATTTGCTCCGAAACTACAGCACCGATTGAGTTGAAATTTGGTACACATATGTAAATTGGTGACCCAAAGAGGGACGCGTTAAGTAAATTAATGAATTCTGAACAAGAGGGCCACTTTTGGGGGTAAACTGGAAAAGTTTCGCAAACTGTATTGTGTGACATATCAAATAAAAGGGGTTGTTGTAAGTATTTCAGATATATATTTTTTTATAATTTTAGCAAAAACAGATTTAAAGTAATTTAGAAAAAAAGACGAATTTTGACCATTCCCCCTTATTTCCGAAACTACTGGGCTTAAAATTCTGAAAAAAATATGGAAAATAGTTCATTGCCTAAAGATTACAGGAAAACCTATAAGAAGTTTGAGTATTCAAAGTAACGGGAAAATTCTTAATATTTTACGGAACCCTAACCACGCGAGTTGAACTCGCACTTGTCCGGTTTTTTTTATGTAGTTAAGTATTTTTGTCTATGAAATATACATATATATCGCCGTCTAGTACTCCACACCACAAGCCTTATTGAGTGGGGCTAATTCAATTTGTAAGATTTTATCCTAATATTTTTTTTATGTTACGCACTTTTGTAATTTTGGCATAGCAACACCTGCTTTGATGACATTTTGCCGTTCTATTGAGTCTATGTTTTACTTCGCTTTTTTGTCTCGTCATTTAAGGACGAGATTGAATTTGGTTTAAGTTAATTTTGAATAAATCTGTTGAGAAACTTAATTGTATTCCAATAGGATGGTTAAGTTTTTTGTATTTGCAAATGTGCGATAGTGTCCGAATCGGTGACGTTTGCTTCACGATTCTCGCGGTGTGATTGTTCCTCGTGGTTGGCAAGCCGGTTCGGGCTCCGTGCGGCGCCGGAGTCGGTTTGACCTTATTGACATTTGACCTGACTGTTGACCACTGTCTGCCCGCGTGGATGCAAAGAAAGATACCAGCTATCCGGTGAGTCCTGAGTATTTACCCTTTAATTCGTAGTTTTAAATTTTATAGTCCGCGTACTGTGTGACTCCTTCAGGAGACGGACATCAGGAGCCGTAGCATGGTTGGCCTTATCACGCGACAAGTGACGAAATAGGAGCGTCGTCTCGTTCTATCGAACGGTGTTAGCCAGTGACGCACGCTCTATCCTATCACCTATCGCGTGACATTGCCAACCATACTACGGGGCCTGGTCAGAATTCTAAACAATTTATTTATTATTTCGTTGGCACGATGTTTGTATCTGCGCGTATTCCGCAATGTGCATCTGCTTAGCGTCACAATGTTTCATATCTAAATGAAACCTTAGCTCGCTCCGGTGTGAGCGAAGGCCCTCAAAAATCAGTAGCGCCTTTACGCACGTACGCGAAGAAAAATGTCCTAACCTTTTCCAAACAGCGCCCGAATTTGGATCGAGCGAGCTGAATACATCGGAAGCGAAAAAATATTTGTTGTGAATGTGAATTTTCTGCCTTACGTATTTGTGTGAGGATTGAAAAACGTACCAGCGTACGACCTGCATGTCAAGTTTATTTAAGTAGAATAAATAGTTGCCATTTCTAAAAATGTAGAATGACATCTTGAACCACTTCCGCATTCCGCGGAGCGGAATCGATATGCGGTATTTTTTTTAATTTACGGTGATATTATTACTAATTTACGACCGGTTAGCCTAGGTGCGACAAGACAAAGAGGTTGCCAGACGCACCGAAAACGCCTGGAGGAGCTATTGGGCTATGAAGGAGTACATGAAGGGAAACCTTCCGATATCGTTAAAACGCAAACTCATGGACATGTGCATTCTGCCAATCCTTACCTACGGAGCACAAACTTGGTCTTTGACAAAAGTTTAGAAATCTGCCCTCAAGGTTTGCCAGAGAGCCATGGAACGCAGTATTTTGGGCATGAAATTAACGGATCGCATTAAAAATACAATACTGCGTTCCAAAACTCAGATAGCTGACGTAGCTCACACAGCCGCGAAACTTAAATGGGACTGGGCCGGGCACGTCTGCCGCATGCCAGAAGCGTTATGGGCCACAATCACCACCAAGTGGGTCCCACAGAACAGAACACGGCGTCGCGGTAGACCACGTAGGAGATGGCGAGACGAGCTTGAAGACTTCAATCAAGACTGGTGGGAGACTGCCCAGGACAGGAATTTGTGGAAGAAAAGGAGGGAGGCCTTAGCCCAGCAGTGGGACAGGTAAGGTTCTTAATAATAATAATAATAGCCTAGGTTAGTGGAGAGCTGGTTAGTGATGCTGCCTACAAAGCTGAAGTTCCTTCGAATCCCGGTAGTCCACGCTATTTATTTACTACACGTCATGTCATTTGTTTAAAATATTGCTTTCTCATATCATTTGTACGGTCAAAAACTGATTAAAATATACGACCGTATGAATTTACAGGTTGTATACGCAGGTAACTATTGAGGATTCTGTGGACAGCGATGAAAACTAATAACTCCATCTTACAGGAACTCGGCATCACCAAACGTCTCCCGGACATCTGCCAGGAAAGGACACTTTGTTTCTTTGGACATATCATGCGTTCATTTAGGCATGATCTAGAGAAACAAATAATTCTTCGTTCTGTGGAAGGCAAACGCGATAGAGGAAGCATTCCAGTGCGCTGGACTGATGCAAATAAGAGGGCTGCAAAATGCAGTCTTTCCATGCAGTCCATTTGACGAGGAACCGAACTGCATGGAGGACTAAGCATGCAATCACGATCCTCAGTCATGAGGGATCAACTAAGAAGAAGCAGAGATACGCCGATGTGACTATTTTTGAAATCAGAATTCCGAAGGTTACTTATAACATCCAAACTTCCAATATTAATATAGATTAATCGAAGCATAAAATAGAGGAAAGTAAATACGAGCATATTATATTTCTATTTATTAAATACCAAATATTTTTAAACACAACAATAAAAAGAGCACAATTCCGATTCATATTTACTTGTTTACAGATATCGTCAAATACAGAGAGAGCCTTTTATTTTAGCCTTCAGTAAAATATTTGAGAAAACTCAACATTACCTGAAAATCATACAAAATTAAGTCCAATTTATGTTACAGGCGATTATAGTTCAAATAATTAGAGACTTATGTCCTAGAATGGCGTAACATGAACGTGAACTGAAGTCACTTTCATTGTAAGGTACGAAAATGTGCAAATATTTTTTGATGTCGGATAGGCAGGGCAAAATCGACTATGACTGAATTAACCGAATTGAAATCAATTTTTCACCTTTGATGCGCTCTTTTTGCCACGTTCTGCGCTTACGGCGGAAACGAGAGCAAACGCGATAATTATAAATTTTATTTAAATCTAATATATTTAGGCAGATAGACCGAATGGTAGGCAAACTGTAATCCATATTTGCGATGCAGTGCAGCAAGTGAAAACGCAAATAAACCGTTTGGCGTTGCGATTCGTGCGATTCAATGGGTTTAAAGTGGTTTACTGACTACTAATAAATGATAATTAATTATACGAGCCTTTACACGAAAGTGTTTCTTTAACTTCGCAATTGGGAATGGATGAAAATTTTAGAAATGCCTGATTATTTTTTTGGTGATAGGAATAACCTTCCTTAGTACCAGAAAAAAGTTTCAGGTATTTCAGCTGCGTCAATTATATTTGAAAAATATAAACAATTTCCTCACTTACGTTTCGGGTTTAGGACGGCGAATAATATTTTTTCCTTGATCTGTCTCATAGTACAAAAACTGTTTTAAATATCCGTGGTAAACTGACACTGGCAATGATATTGACAGCTGCAGCAGCTATATTTGTCATCGCCAGGGTCAGATATTTAAAATATTTTTTTTGTAATATGAGACGCATCAAGGAACGTGTCTTATATATATTATTCGCCGTCATAAACCCAAAACGTAAGTGACGAAACTGTTTTTATTAAAAAAAAAAGACCCAGCTAAAAAGTCTGCAATTTTTTCCTGATGCTAAGGAAGGTTATTCCTATCACCAAAAAAATAATCAGGCATTTCCAAAATTTTCATCCATTCCCCATTGTTCACGAGAACAATTCACCACATTCGTTAGCCTTTATAGTCGTTATTTTTGCAGGAAAGTGTTTCTTTCTATACTCACAATTCATCATCATCATCATCATCATCATATTAGCCGAAAGACGTCCACTGCTGGACATAGGCATCTCCCAAAGAGTGCCACAATGACCGGTACTTACAATTATTGTGCTAGAACGCAATTCTTCACAATGACATGGAATATAATTTATATTTAAAAGTAGGCAAAAAATTGGATTATTTTAGCGTAACTACTGGCTTGCAATAAGGAGATCTAGTTAAGATTTGTCACGTGCACTTAATTCCACGCACGCCAAACGTAGCGGAATATACATATGCGCGTAAATGTAAACTTGACTTCAAACCAACGCATTAAGTGAAATTGACGGCAAAGACGCACAACACAAACACGTTTGTATTACACGAGATACATCAAGTCAACTGTCACACTTACACTACATGCATGAGATCAATCCGAAACCTACTTTTCGCAATCTAATTTGACTTCAATGAGTTTTGCGCGCTCGTTTAACGCGCGCTGAGCTATCGTATCTGAAACTCGCGACCGACATTGGATTTAAAATGCAAAGCTTATGTATCAAATTGACCCTCTTCATCCATATTTGAGTCAGCCCAAGCATGCATAAGCATAGGTGGCGCCATTTCCGTCTACCTCGCCGCTCGTGGCCTAGTTGTGGGATCCCTTAAAAATATGGCCGAATAAAAGAAGTGTGATAGTTTGGTTTGTTTCTTGAGTAACTAGGTACTTGTGAACACTCAATGACAGATAAACATAACTCAACCACGAAATCACCTGTCATAATCTCCATATACAACCCTACAACCTGCAGGAAATCACTAGTAAAGAAACTACAATAGCCTCATTTTGCAAACTCGCCACCTCCATAGTTAATAACCTGAAAAAGTTCAATGGCACATAGTTCACTCCCCATTCCACCCACCATCCATTACAACCATCACTCATCATACATACACAAATCCACTAGTTATATTAGAAATTATTTACCATAAAGTAATCGCGGATTCAGTGGCCCGTATCCTTCGCGGGGACTGATTCCTGGTTACGAGATTAAAAAAAAAAATAATGACAGATACGACGTATAAGAAATGGAAGGTTCATTCTATATCCATACACACACGCATTAGACGACCTCTGTCGCCTAGTTGGTAGTAACCCTGCCTACGAAGCCGGAGATCCTGGGTTCGAATCCCGGTCAAGGCATTTATTTGTGTGATGAACACGAATATTTGTTCCTGAGTGATGTTTTCTATGTATTTAAGTATTTATATATCTATATAAGTATGTATATCGTCGTCTAGTACCCATAGTACAAGCTTTGCTTAGTTTGAGACTAGTTCGATTTGTGTAAGATTGTCCCAAAATATTTAATTTAAATGTATTTAAAGAAAACTACTACGGAAGCATGAATACACGCATAATTGTCTAAATTCAACAACAAAATATATTTATATTTAATCCGTATTTCATTTGAGTATATATCTAATTGACAGTGCATGTGTACCAGCTTTGAGGGGGAAACGGGCTAGCGCAAATGAGAGTGCTCAAAGAATACGATTGTAATTTCAAACCACGCCATAAGCGCGTTCTGAAATTGATTTTCAACACACTGATAATAATTGTCTCTCTCAGAGTACTTATTATTAGGTTTCGTAACGTATTTTACTGACACAAATTATAATTTGCCATAACGATACCGAATAGTTACGAAATAGTTGTGGTTCTTGTTTGATGTCATTTAATTACATGGCAACATTAGATGTTATAGTACATTGTTTAACGAGGGGCGCAAGTGGAATATTGCTAACGAGAGTCTATCAGAAGCCCATTTCTGCAATATTCTTACGCCCGTGTTATACACAATGTTTTTCATCACATTTGCGAGGAAATAAATAACTACAAAAGACAGAAAAATCTAAGTTTAATACAGCCGCACCAATCAAAAATTGACAACTTCACTTCCAGATCAGCGCTAGTGGAGCGCGCAGCTTCAATATTTCAACCAATCACAGAGCAGTATTCTTGCGGGGCAGGGCGGCTTGGCCAACTAGATTTTTTTTCAACCAAATCACAGAGCAACCAGATTTGGCAATCAGAGGGTTCTATATTTTAAAACTAAACTTAACAGCCAGTGGGAGGTAAAACGGGTATAACTGCTCTGTACGCTCGCAAGTAATAACGCCATTGACGAGCAAGTGTGATGAAAAATATATATTTTATATTAATTAAAGCAATTCAAGAGTTGCTTAAATAGTGATTTAGGCGGCTGTTGTTTAGGCCTTACAAATATTTATTAATAGTATGTGGGAATAAAACAGCAGTCAATTCTTTACATTTATCTTTTTCGTTGTTGATCACTCTATTGGGTGAATTACTGCTAAAATTAAATGTTTTATTCATTCACACTTAAAAGTTGAGCGGCAATAAAAATCTATCTTGATTTATCACCCATTTAATGGTATCGCCCTGACATGGCGGGCTTATGCTAATGAACATGGTTTTAAACTGCCATTCCGAAAGGAATTCTCGTAAACTCCTATGTACCCCAACCGTGTATTGCAAAACACAACGCAGTTCCGTTTTGATAAAGTTCAAATTACGATAAACGGCAAAAAATTATGAGAGATGTATTTTCTTTATCATCGCCCTGATAATGTGCATGGTTTTAAAGTTCCATTTTGTATTAAAATCATAAAAGGGTGGCTACATGAATGATGGATGGCTTGGCCGAATTATTGAGTAATCTGAGCAGATCGACAGGTAATTACGGGGGTGGAATCAGAAGTGTATATTCAGTCATACCTATTGACAAAAGGCCCACGCTAAATGTTTTCATATGCTTGGAGTTAATTCATTATAATGTGTGACGTAGATGACAAACTAAAAACTTTAATGAGCTGTATTAAACATTTATTTATTTAAATTGTATTGCCCAATACAGGACAAAGTACAAATGGCAGAATTAATGCCATAAGATATTCTCTACCAGTCAAACATTGGGCTAAACATTTGGTGCAGGCAACATTTGTACGAGAGAACACGAGAAAGGTAGGATACAGTATATTTTAATGTCAAATATTGGGCTCAACGTCATCTCCGAGAAGAAGATTTGTCTGTCCTTTAGAACTAATAATTATATATTCTGCCATTTGAGTGATGTCTATCAACTAACGGTCTAACATTCAAAATAACTGCAGAAAACACCATTTGAATAACCTTATTTCCATACTATTTAATCGCTTCGTATTCTTCATTAACTTGTCAATCCATGACATTAATGATTTCTGCTTCAAATATTTTCTCATTGTGTCTGTGAGCGACGCCCCGTCCCGACCTGGGAGCGCGGATACACTCACGCGCTCAACGCGCCGCGTGATGCCGCGCGGAACGGGCGTATGACGTCACCGGGGTCGCGGTAGAGATTATCCCGACCGGGCTCTCCACGACTCCACAAGTCACCTAACAACACTGCCCTTTTTAGGTACTGAGGCGGCGCCGACGGCAGCCAACCTGACACGCCAGAGGGGCAGCAGCAAATCTGGGGCAGTATGAACTGCTGGGGAGTGCTAATCCCGCGTAGTCGCTCGACACGCTGATGAAGGAGGGGTTTTGAGAAACACTTGTTCAGAAAAATAAATTATAATATATTTGTACACGAATTATTTACAGACTGTCCTATCACTATTGCCCTATCACTTTTATACTACTGAATTTACTAGTTAGTTATGACTCTTCTGGTTGGGAGTCGAGCGAACACAAATTGCTAGATGACCCGGGCTCCCTTTTATACTCGTTTTCTAGGTGGCCCGGAGTCAAGTCTGAACCTGTCCAGACTTCAGGTTGCCGCCCACTTTTCTTAAGGAAAGTGACGGCTTTTCCTCTCATGGGAATAACTTCGAGAAAATAAGCCTTTTCAGCCTTTACATATGTACCTTGAGTGGTTACGAACGTCTTACCAACATATTGCGTTCTGATGTGGTCATCTAATGACTTTTAATCGACATCGAATTCAACTTATTAATGAGGGTGCGACAATATTTTCCTCTTATGAGATTCCTATTGGAATTGTGCGGTCTTTACCGACTTAACTCTAGTTTACGAACAATAAGGACGTCTGTGCGCAACTTTTAACGTATCATACTATATAACAGCATTACAGGATAGTTTTCCACTGAAGGTGATACAACTATGATACTGTGATTGACTTTTCCCTAATTTACATATTGCAATTTTCTTACACTATTTTAAGCCAATCACAGGCGATTGCGGGCCACGCCCATGGCTTCCGCATGGTCGAGGTGCCGAGATATACACAAAAAATAATTCGAATTAAATTTGGACCAATCACGGATAGCCTTGGTAACGCCCCTGGCTTACTTTATGGTCAAGGCAGGCCGATATACTCGATTACACATCTACGAGTCTCGACTTGTCTTTTCTCATATGTTAGCGTGATAGCGATGTGCCCCTTTACTGGACTGTCTGGGGATATAGTCTCATGCAATGGACTTTTATAACTTTATACATTTAATTTCGCTATTCGCGCTACTTATACCGCCCGTTAATGGACTTGTGTGAGATATACTCAAAATAGTGAATTTAATAATTCTCTTTTCGCTATTCGCGCTACTTATACCACCCGTTAATGGGCTGGCGTGAGATATACTCCTACACAGTGACTTTAACAATTCTCTTCTCTATGGATAACTTTAGATTATTATGAGTACATGCTGAGGCTACTTCAATGATACTTTATATTTATAATGAGCTATGTACTGGGGCATTTATTACACTTATAAACCTACCCTAACTTTACAAATTGGTGCATTTACATTTGCACGAGTCATCCATTAACATGGGGCGAGGTATTACCGGTGGGGCCGTCTGCCCGTTGCCCTCAGGAAAGCTCGTCTGAGGCGGGTGTCGTCCACAGTGTCCACTTCATGTCACTTAGCCTTGATCTATTTCTATTACAAAGCCAAAAACATAATATGTAGTAATATATAGGCACATAATATGCACCTGCTTACATTTCCACTAAAAGTGTTGTTGTATTCAACAACAACCTAATCACCGAAAGACTTTATAGACTTTAGCTCAAGCCACTGTTATAAATACATTAGTATTTCCTTCCCGTGAGCGGAACAACGGTGTCACGAACCTGTAGGAGGACACGCCATGTACACGGAGCGGATGCTAGGTCTACCAGTGTCAAAGGAATAGGACTCACACAGAGACGGCATCCACCAAGGTTTAAGGACTATTGCAGGCGCACGTGTTTTTTTATTTCTCCCTAAATTGTAATTTTCAGTCAGAATGAAAATGAAATTGAAAAACAGCGGATTCCAAAACGTCGTAAGTAAATTATGACGTCAATACTACGGTTCTGTATGGCAGCTTGCACATATTTCATATGACAGGCGTAGTATTGACGTCACATACTTGTTTAAAACTTGGTTATACAATTTCGCGATTTTCTTAAGAACGAGTAATAAAAAAAATCTGAATTTACCTTCTAAACTTCACTTTATTACCTTCAAAATTAACATAATTATCAAAATGGTTTTCAATTTAGGCACCATGTCATATTTTGAAATGTTGTTATGAATAGAATTGGTATTTGGATAATAGGTGAAAATAATGGATGGGTAGAGGCCTCCCCTTTATTCTATAAACCGTAAAGAAACTACATAATAAACCATTCAACTAGCAAATCCCGTTATATTAGGAGCTTTTAAAGCATCATTGAGAATGAGAATGAGAATGAGAACACAATTACTTTCTCCCAAAAGTAATTTTGTGGATTCATAATTCGACGAAAATAGCCCTCAATACATAAAAAAAATTCACAATTAGTTCAAATGGTTTGTATCTCATTTGAAATCAAGTTACTAAAATATAGGCCTGGCAAATATTATTGATTTTGTCCTGATTTAGACCAAACAAGAACAGAGTATATTTTAGGACAAGGCCAAACAAACAAGTTTAAAGTCTAATTCTTTTGTAGTTATAATGATATTGGGTATCTTAGGTCCAACAAGGGAAAAGGAAAGGTGGGCAGTTTCTTATAGATTACATCACATCATCAATTTAATAGCTAGGCTCTTGTCGGTGGAGTAACCGCCACTGATTTTTGTCCTCTGCCAGCCTCTTCACGTTTTCATATGACTCGACAGCCACTTTCTCTTTTATTTGGCTGGTGTAAGTATGTCTGGGCCTTCATCTACCTCTCCTTCCTTCGATCTACAGATTACATTATTGTAAAAATAGCTATTATCGGCAAATAGTTTACAAAATGAGATGAATAATTGATTGATGAAAAGTAAAGTAATGCCGTGAACAGGTAGATAGGTATTAACATAATATCAAAGTAGGCGTAATTCTGTCATTAATTATTCACGACTAACATTACGGCTAGCGATGGTTGACGAGGGTACAAATAATTGAACGTGCGAACTGACATTCCCTACGATAGGTATAAATTAAATTGATATTGCCTACAAATACTTCGGGGAAGTAAGGCAGAATTCAACAATAATTAATCCTGGGGCTATATTCAACGACTTGTAAATGGTGATCTGTTTGAAATTTATAGCACTTTCTTTCACGTACGCTGAGCCTACCTATATCATGTACAATTTATATCATAAGTAGGTATACTTTTGGTGTAGCAGTGGTATAACTCTATCATGACTCAGGTGTAATATCGATTGGAGATATTAACTGGTTGATTAATTAGTCGATGTGACTTTCACGTCTTCTTCATCGATTCCTCAAGGCCAGTGCCGGGATACACAAGGCTAGTTTTTCAAGCTAGAATAGCAAGCTAGTGCTAGTAAGCTAGCAAGCTAGTGCTAGTAAGCTAGCAAGCTAGTGCGGCCTTTTTCGTGTATACATACTTTACTTTAAAAACAAAATTTAAAGTGACTTCAATATTTAATACTTCGCCTAGCAACATAGGTATATTAAATTTTCCACATTTCCTTTCTGATTCATCACGTGAACTGCTTTCCGAGAGCAAATGCGTTGATTATTATAGAAAAAATCAAAGTCGCTAAATGTGGGCCGTAATATTTGAGGAGTTCCGTCGATTCCTCAAGGATCTCAGAATTGTCACTTCATTAGTTGCTACTTCAACGGAATCATGTCAGAATCTTTGACGTACTTTACATCGTTGGAGTTCCATAAGTCATCTGTGGTCTTCATCATCAGTCCCACTTCATCAAAATTGCGATTTCCGAAAACACTTCACGCATGCCTATAAAATTTGAGGATTCTCCTCAATTTCCCCTGGATCCCACCATCAGATCCTGCATTGGTGACAATGGGACCACCTCAGGAGTATACTCTTTCGAATAAAAAAGTAATTTTGAAAATCGGTCTACAGTTGACAGAGAAATCGGTGAACATACATGAAAAATAATACATACCGTGGAACATAGAACCTCCTCCTTTTTTGAAGGCGGTTAAAAACTAGATTTACCTCCAGGCTAGTAAGCAAACGAGACAGCTAGCTAGAGTCTGAGGCCAGGATAGTTTAATAGCTTGCCGTTCTATTTTTTGACCTAGTAGTGACACAGGTATTGGCTTCGTGTAGCTGCTAATACAGTGACACAAGTATTTAATTGGCTTCGTGTAGCTGCTAATACAGTGACACAAGTATTAAATTGGCTTCGTGTAGCTACTAGTACAGTGACACAAGTATTTAATTGGCTTCGTGTAGCTGCTAATACAGTGAAACAAGTATTTATTGAGTTCGTGTAGCTGCTAGTACAGTGACACAAGTATTTAATTGGCTTCGTGTAGTTGCTAGTACAGTGACACAAGTATTTAATTGGCTTCGTGTAGCTGCTAGTACAGTGACACAAGTATTAAATTGACTTCGTGTAGTTGCTAGTACAGTGACACAAGTATTTAATTGGCTTGGTGTGGCTGGTGAAGCTAGGTATTGGTTTGATGAGTACGCAGTGACCAGGTTTTGGCTGGTTTAAAATTATCTGGCATCATGTTAACAACATTAGCATGTTTCAAGCGACGACAGCAAGCCAGGACAGTACCTTTAGTACAGTGTCTAGCTTGCTATCCTAGCTTCAAAAACTAGCCTCAGCCTCACGTTCTATTTTTGCTACAGTAAGGTGAACATTTCTGAGCATATTGGAGAAAAGAGTTTTTATTTGTATCGTCTCGTTGTAATATGCGATATCTTCAAACACACTTCAATTAACGTTACATATAAATCCATTGTCCAATTCCAAATCATGTCATTCAAAGTCCGACGATTCGGAGAAGCAATTTTACTCGGGTTTTCATTACCTGCCCAGAAACCTTCAATATTTTGTAAAACAACCCTCCCACATGAGGAGGCCTTAATTGCTTATCAACCCGTTAGGCACTAGGAATATGTGAAAATTATCTATTCACTTATGAGAAACATGAGCTGTATTCCACTTAACATTCTGAATTGGAAGTGGTTCAGTATTCGACATGCTCTTTCTGACAAGTTAAGTTTGGCGCGCGTAGAAGCGAGTGCGTGTGCAATAGAAAACAAATTACAATTCAATTGGGGAAGTCAAGTGCCCTCGCTTTACCATAAGCCACAACAATGGAGTCGGGAGGTCAGAATTCGATCATTCGACAACATTGTAAGTAAATTGAGAGTGAATTTGTGTTAGGAACGTTTGGGGCGTAATATATTGGACAGTTAGAGGTTTTATGTTAAGTAAGGTTCTACCATCTGATAAATATGGTTAGAAAGGTAAAAGCGGTAAGCAGTTTATGGACCAGCTATTACCCAAAGAGCGTACAATACCATACGCATCATCATCATCATCATATCAGCCGAAAGACGTCCACGCTGGACTTAGGCCTCCCCCAAAGAGTGCCAAAGTGACCGTCCTGCATCCAGCGGATTCCCGCTACCTTTACCAGGTCATCAGTTCACCTTGTGGGGGGCCTACCGACGCCGCGCCTTCCGGTACGTGGTCGCCACTCGAGAACCTTTCCGCCCCAATGGCCATCGGTTCTACGTGCAATGTGCCCCGCCTACTGCCACTTAAGTTTAGCGACCATACGAATATTGTATAATAACCTGTTCCGGCCGATGGTGGGACTTCCTCGATACTGTAGTGCGTCAGGCATGTTTGCTGATGCGCACACGGATGACTTTCATGCGCAATTTAGTAACCCTTCTTTGTTATCCCTCATTTCACTCCAAGTGCGTCCTATCCCCAGTATTCAACTCCGTCCCCGTCGCCGCATTCTATTTGCTGTCCCGGCGGCGCGAACTCGTGCCCTATCGCACTCACCACTGCACCATGCCTTGACTCTTCTCAATGATGTACTGGACAGCGACAGCAAACTGGATATGTTTCACAGCACGGAATCTCAATTTCTCTCGACTAGCAGCCGATATTTGGAGTCTATTACGACTTCAAGTTCCATAATTTCTTGATAGCTACTGTATTACCACTGATTTAGACCTAAGAAACTTAATGTATATTAACCTCCTGTATAATTAACATGCATAGCCTGTCTGTTAGTGTTAATTTAAGGAATGAATAAATAAATAAATAAATAAATAAATACGTAAGTTTACGTTCTAAAAAAGAAGGAAGAATGACAATTAAATAAGTTTCTGTCAAAATAAACCATTTTCGGTACAAGCTCTTATTGTCGTCGGTTATTTTTCAACTACTCATCGAGAGGGTTCCAATGAGTCCAATCACACGGGTTTATCTGATGTATGTACGGTCAGCAGCAGAAGTAGTTAAGTGGGCCGGGTGTTCAAAATGACCTGCACACGACTTTATTCTTAAGAAATTAAGAGCGTGTGTAGGTTATTTTGAACACCCGGCCCGCTTATCTACTTTTGCTGCTGACTGTACCTACATAGTTTAGATGTTACTTTGGCAACCTTCTGCTTTCATCCCTAGATAGTTCAGGGTGGCATAATTGCGCTTTCACTAAAATGATACCGCAGCACGTAGGTTGAAAAAAAAGCTCGATGATTTTTCTTGAAAGAATATTGTTTTTCGTATTTGAGTATAGGTATATTCAAAGTTTGTGGACAGCAAAAACTTTTTCTGTACGTACCTATTTATATTTTGTGAATATTGACCCGGAATTGAGCTCCATAGTAAAATATACGAGAAAAAAATAAATGTGGTCAGATTCGAATAAAAAATGTCTTATAGAAATCATCTACTTGAACGACTTTTCCAAAGAAACTTACCAAAAAATGTTTTTGCTTTCCATTTTAAGCCACTTTGAAAAAATGCAAAATTTAAGAAAATACGTTTTACGGCACTTTTTTCATTTTTTTTGTCCCATCCGGTAACTGATATAAAAATAAAGATAGTTCACACCGCCTTTTTTCATAAACTTCTGCGTTCTGCGTGACGTCACATTATGGTACACTTTTTAGCATAATGTGACGTCACGCGGAACTTTAACGGGCTATATTTTTACCATTTTTTGTTGGATTGAAAAAAAATAAAAACACGTGTCCATTATATTTTTGATAATTTAACTGACCGACTAAATATAATTATATATTTTTTTACCCAGAAAAGTACCCAAATTGACACTGAAAATTAACATAGTTACATACGAACTGTGCAATCTAATATAAAACTTGTAAAAAAAACGAATACCCATTTTTATCACTTAGTATGTAAATAAATAAATAAATAAATATCGTGGGACAATTCACACCAATTGATCTAGTCCCAAACTAGGCAAAGCCTGTACTATGGGTACTAGACAACGGATAAACATACTTATATAGATAAATACATACTTAAATACATATTAAACATCCAAGACTCGAGAAGAAACATTCGTATTCATCATACAAATGTCTGCCCCGACCGGGAATCGAACCCGGGACCTCAAGCTTCATAGTCAGGTTCTCTAACCACTAGGCTATTCGGTCGTCAATGTATTCATACCTACTTTGAATAATGCTTCAAAATCATCGGCATTTAATTACATTGACGTTAATGTCCAGTGTTTCTTTGAACTGCAAAATGTGTTATAAACATGCAATATTACAAACCTTTTTTACCTTCTTGGAACCGGTTGCTATTTCCATTTGCTATCGATTAAGCAATTATATGGACCCAAATAATTCACGAAGAAAATACGAGAAGTACAATCAGCCACAGCGCTACGGGTGCTAGTCAATACATTGTTAATAAGAATATAATAGACTACAGTAGAATCTGAACAAAAAAGACATCAGTTCAGCAATGTGTGTCGTATAGAATAGTTGAACGAGCGAGTGAAGCGAACGAAGTTCTTTGTTTTAACTCAAACGCGGAAGTAATATAAAAACACACAAGAATTTAAAAATAAACACTAACGTAAAAACAAGAATAAGTTTTAATTTAAATTCCAGACGAGGACACAATTAACACCAGGGTAATTTTAAATTAATTTTAAATTAATCCTAAAATGATCGCACTAAGTTAAATCTAAGAAGAGGATACAATCGAGAATAGTGAAAGTAATAGGAAAAATAAAAATATTCGTTCAACGGTGCGTTCACAAAAATAACCAGTGTGCGGTGACAGGGTTAAAATGATCACGGCAAAATAGCGACCGGCTCGCTAACACGCGTAACTAAGGGTGATGGTAAGGGTGACGTCGTCAGTGAAAAAGGTGAAGTGACGATGGGGTTGATTGGTGAAGGTAATGTCGCGGGTGAAAAAAAAGGTTGGGCCAAACTGATGGTTGAAACACGATGTGGACTGATACTAATAATATTATAAATGCGAAAGTTTGGATGTTTAGATGTTTGTTACTCAATCACGCTTAAACGTCTGAACCGATTTGGATGAACATTTGCACGAAGATAGTTTATAGCCTGGATTAAAATATAGAATAGTTTGTATCCCGGATTTACGCAGACGAAGTCGCGGGCGGAAGCTAGTATGTTAATAAATATTTCATTACATTTCATTTTAGGAATGGTTGCGTTGGCAGCTATAGATAACGCAGGTCTTTCAGTACCCCCCTCGAGGGTGCCCGCCTTGTCGGGGCGGGGGGGCTTAGTAACCGTGGACTGGTCACCCACGGCGAAGCTAATAATAAAATAAATTCATTTATTTCCATACAACATCGGTCCACAATTCACATAAAAATAAAAATAAAATAAAATCAAATTAAATTAAAATACACATCAAATAAAAAAATTCAGATTAAAAAAATTAAATTACATAATGGTGTTAACAAAACCTTATGATACGGCGTGGAGCGCAGTGCAGTGGTTTATGTAAGCCCCATCCCACCTGCCTGCAAACATTGCTAGGATGCTGTTGGTACTGGCCCTCACCCTCCCCAGTAGCGAGGCGGCTCGCTTGCGCATGATGGCCGAGAAGCTATCGACTAAGAGGCACCAGGGCCGGCCCGTGTGGGCCGCCGGCTGGCCCGAGGAGGGCGCTCCTAGCGGGCTTGCCTAAGCCCGCTTAGGATGCGTTGGGGAGGGACCGCAGAAGAAGAGGAGTACCTCCTTATCTTCTGCGGCCGAGGCGGTATCGCAGGGGGAGAGGCGTGTTGGTATAACGGTGCGCCACTCTCCCTACCCCCTGCGAACTTGGCGGGGCCGTTCCGCTGAAACGACATTGGTGGGACCGCAGAGGAAGAGGAATGCCGGTATTACGGTGCGCCGCTTTCCCTATCCTCTGCGGCCGATACGAAAAAAAAGGTCTTTCAGTTCAACACTGTGCATCCTCGGGTGCTCTGCTGACTGTACTCTTAAGGCCTCTACAGACTGCCGGCCTGCGGTGGCGGTCAATACTAAATTTGGCTATAGCTGTCAAAATTATTACTGACCGTCATCGCTACTGCAGGCCACGTCAGTGAGATTGAGGCTTAATTGGTACACTGGTCATTATTTGCAGTTCAACTTACGAAAAAAACTAAGCGCGTTTTGGCGCCACCTAATTGACTACTTTTCTAATAACTTTTAAAAAAATAACTACGGCGGACTAAATAACTTTAAAAAAAAGTTATTCAGTCCGCCAGTTAGATTATCAAAAAATATTGGACACGTATTTTTTTGTTTGTCAATTAAACAAAAACTGACGAAGATATAGCCCGTTCAATTTCCGTGTGACGTCACATTATGGTACACTTATTAGCATAATGTGACGTCACGCGGAACTTTAACGGGCTATATCTTTATCATTTTTCGTTTAACTGACGAACAAAAATATACGTGTCCAATATTTTTGATAATCTAAATGACGGACTAAATATATAGAATTAAATAATTTTTACCCAGGAAAGTATCCAATTATGAGACTTTTCCGCCCACTTCCATCGGAGGCCTAGAGTCCTTTTTTTGTATCACGGAATTAACATAGCAGTTCACATATTTCTGTTCGGCCGTTACATGCGAGGAATTCGGCTGCATGCATGGGGTCACGCGATTTGCAATTTGTAATTGTTTTCTGCATGTTCATTGTGTGAGTCAACGCGATGTATTGTACCGACGCCACAATTAACTGACTAACTGTGAACCCTAATGCGATGTGATAGGGCCTACAAATGGTCAGTGTGAAGTGTCGCGATTTGTATAAGACTTTTTGGAAGTCACGTCTATTATTACGCATACATTTTGAAACGTATGCCTTAGTAAGAAGATCCAAAGTCGTGTATATAGGTATTTTTTTTAATGGCCATAATATAACGGATGAAACAAGTAATCGTGGACTTTATACAGTGTGCTAATTTGTAACGGGAATGTTTTGTGGCAATTATTATACAAGATTTATAAATTACAGTTACTTCACTTGAACTACATTGTAATGAAATTCTAAATAATGGTTTAGCTTTTTAATTAGCATATTTTGCTTTCTCCTTTTAAATTTAAAAATAGCTTTTTGTCTTTACTGATCATTATTTCAAAAAAAGTGTACAAGGATGTTTTAGGAATGTATTTTAACAAAATACTTATCACTTATATTTTACAATCATAAGTATAATCAATTTAAAGTTGAAAACAGATTATATTTCACATATTTTTTGATAAAGTATTCAAATTTTAAACAGTGAAACTTTTAGTGGCATACCTAAAAGTACAATTTTTTTTCAAAAAAAATGGTCGTTTAGTTTCATAAGCTTAGTTGTTAGTCCTTGAAAAATTTATTTATTTATTCGTTCCTTAAATTAACACTAACAGACAGGCAATGCATGTTAATTATACACGAGGATATTATACAATAATAAGGTACTTAGATCTAGAGCAGTGGTAATACAGTAAGTACCCAAAACAGTATGGAACTTGAAGCCGTTGAAGACTCTAAATATCAGCTGCTAGTCGAGAGAAATTGAGATTCAAAATCACATTTTTACCAGTCCGGCGCAAAATACGCCTTAATTGAACATGAAATGCTAGCATACAGTATTTGCATTGGCACGTCCGGCGTGCGTGAAAGAAATAGTTAAATTTCCCCCAGGAACCGACTAGTTTTCCCGGGACAGAAACTCGATCTAGACACACACAATTAAGAGCATTTTTTGCACCTTTTTTTAGACGTGAATAATACTGAGTCAATTTTTAGCAGTAGACGTCTTTCGACTGATATAATGATGATGATGATGAATTTTATACGATGAGAAACTGTCTGCGCGGCATTGCCTGCGTATTTCACAAAACCGCAGACAAAGCCGCGGGGTATAATAGCCTATGTCTATCGAAAAAGTCCAATCTACACGGTAGAATATAATCGGTGAACAGGAACCCATTTTTCTAATTCAGTAATCGATGGCGGTCACGTTTATGTAGCACTTAAGTGGAACCAAGTTTTTTTATCATAACTAATTTTTAAGTTGAAATTAAATTTTAATTAAAATTTATTGTCACCCTACTAATGGTTTAGTCTGAAAAGTTTAATACCACAAATCGTAACGTAGATAAAAAATGGCGGCAATCATTTATTGACGTCTGATCTGTCTAGTTTCCCGCCAAAGCCAGCAAGCACTTGACGTATGTACCTACACTTACGAGTAACTTCCCTTCAATAAAAGTAGGGTGTCTATTTATTCAGTCATTGTACATTTTACCGATGTTAATTAAGTGTGATTAATTAGATTGTGAGCTATATTGCACGAGATCTCACGTATTGGTTTCTGTGTAGATTGATAATTAAGATTTTTCTATTCCTGATCACCGATTATATTCCACCGTGTATACACGGGTGAAAGAGTTTCTGAAATAAAAGGTTCCGGAGAATTATTTCCTTGAAACACAAACGAATAATCTTACAAAGCGTCGGCCCTCGAACTAACTCGTCCATCTATTGCTTACTTTCTAGCCTCTTCAACAATGTACTATTTCTCTGTACTATATTCTTAAGAGACATACCTCCAAATCTTGGCCTAAACATTTATGCTATACTGACACAACTACAAAATGCCCGAGTAACAGTGGCAAGCGGCCGTATTGCATGAAAGAGATCGATTTTTGGAGAATTGCATTAGGACGTTTTTATAAATAAATTTTCATTCAGAGGCATTAAAGGATACTTTTCCTTATTTGTTTGTATTAAGGTCATAAATTAAACGAGTCTGAACACGAATCTGCCACAATCTCAAAAATCTAATATTTTGAGTTGTGGCCGTATAGCAGACACTGGGTGTTTTGATGGTTTTACGTTTGTTCCATATTGTAAATGATCCTTTGGTGTTTGACGATTTTCTATTTGTGCCGATTGACGGTAAATCCCACCACAATTAGACCACGAAGTTCCAATTGCAATCTAATCCAAAATTCTATCATCAAGTTTATACTTAGATTACATACCAGCTTAGTGTGAATGTTATACAATATTATCACAGCTACGGTTTGTGGCTCTCCATAATTGTTGAAGGTACAAATTAATCTATTCTAATGCGAGCATTGAATCAGATGAAACGTGAGTTTAGGTATCACGTTTCTGTAATCTTATATGTAATCTGTTTGTTATCTTGGTTATAATATTTAGGCGTTTCACACACTGCCGTCGCTGTGGCGTGCGGAGCAAAGGTTCACAACGTTGTATCTTGCTTTAGTTTGTTTACAAAATGCGAACGGTACAACACACTGCACCGTTAATTAAAAACTAGTTATACTATAAGGCAGACTCCTTAACTCGGAAAATCTTTTACATTTAAGATTAGAAGTTAAGATTGTAATGATTATGTATTTTTTAATGAAATAAACAGTTCAAATTTAATTTTTTTTTTTTTTTTAATATCCGTCCGGCGTTTATATGCGGCTCCGCACGCCGCACCAAGGCGGCGGCAGTGTGGATGCGCCTTAAGTGGAGCTACAGCTCCAGTTCGACTTCCCGATAATGGATCAAAGGATCAGCTTAGCAATGCACCGCGGAGAAGTTTCCAAAGTTGCGAAAATTCTAATAAGGAAAGTTCTTAGAACTTAAATTTTATAAACATTGAAAACATGTCACACATTTAGACGACCGACCGGTTAGCCTAGTTGGTAGTGACACTGCCTACGAAGCTGAAGGTCCTGGGTTCGAATCCCGGTAAAGGCAAATATTTGTGTGATGAGCATGAATATTTGTTTCTGAGTCTTGGATGTTTTCTATGTATTTAAGTATTTATATCTATTATATATATCGTCGTCTAGTACCTATAACACAAGCCTTATTGAGCTTACTATAGGCCTAGTTCGATTTGTGTAAGAATGTCCCCAAATATTTATTTATTTATTATTTATTTATTTATGTCAAAAACTCTCTGGATGCATACATTAAGCTGTTTAATTTGCCCGCTTAAATAATAATAGATTATACATGTAATTAATGATACATCCATGAAAAATTCCTAGCAGAAACTTCCTAAAGGAAACTTATTTTTAAATTCTCGTGTAAATTTCCGGAAATTTCTGAGAACTTTCCTGATATTTTGAGAATGTTCTGCAACTAGTACCTACCTTGCTTGCTAGATCAGCGACGTCAGCATTTACTTTATTTATTAACTTTATTTGATTCGTGACACAGAGAGCTCAACAGAAGTGTCCAGGAGCCGTAGCATGGTTGGCCTTATCACGCGACAAGTGACAAGATAAGAGCGTCGTCTCGTTCTATCGAACGGTGTCAGCCAGTGACGCATGCTCTATCCTATCACCTATCGCGTAACAAGGCCAACCATGCTACGGGGCCTGTTCCCACATTTTATGGCCCCGCGCGGAGCGGTTTTATAACAGTTTAGACAATTTTTCTACTTAAACTAGCAGTCCGCGCATCTTCGCCCGCCTATTTCAAAGAACACAATCACACCTGCGGGATAAAATGCAGCCTATGTCAGATAAGTAGTTTTGGAGATTACCCATTACATACAAACATACAATCAAACAGACTTTTCATCTTTACACAGGGTGTATTATTCAAATGGGACAGTGAGGGAAAATCCGAAACTAGAAGAGATAAGGAAATTTGCTCTTAGGAGTTGAGAGACAGATTTTGGAAAAAATAAAAACTACATTCAAAGATTTTCAGAAACCCTCATACACGGCCGGGAATCGAACCCGGTGGAATCTGTCTAAATATCTGAATTATTTTTATTGTGTAAATTAATATTGCTAAATGTAAGGATTAATTATTGCTATGGAACCCTGTACATACCATCACAGAAAAATTCCGTATTTCATAGTTTTAGTTACAGAAAGGGATCTCCCCATACTAAGCTAGACCTGTGTTTAAACACCACAAAATATTAACTCTGACGTGTATATATATACTAGAAATTTGTGTATTTGTAAAAGAACACAAAGATATTTTTATTAAAAAAAGTAACTTTAAGGTAAATTTAAGATCTCAATATAGGTATGACTTATGTACAGTCCGTCCTTCTAGCTATATACTTAAAAAGAGCACATACGTCACTGGGATTAAAATCTACAATAATTTACCAGAAAGCCTTAAGTCGTCAGAAGGGGCACAATTTAAAAGGAATCTGAAGGACTGGCTGTTATGCAAATGTTTCTATGACCTAAATGAATATTTCGTGTAATTATGAATGCCTATTGTTATATATCCGTTTTTATTGAATTCAAATTTTATCCTATAATTATTTTGTACGTCCGAAATGGGCAAGCTGTTGATACAAATTATTTTATAACATGTTATCACAATGTACACAGTTTTGACAATAAATATATCTTATCTTATCTTATCTTATCTTAAGTCTGGCTACCTATGGCGTATGAAACTACACTCAAGAGCAAAAGTTTTGGGTACAGTGTGTACTGAAATTCTATACAAAGTGTACCCGAAACTTTTGCTCTTGAGTGTATGTAGATGAAATAGGCAAATTTGTAGTTTTTTATTGATGTCCATTATTTGCGCCACACTTTTAAAAACTGTAATAGGATATCATTCCTATAATATACTCATACCCATAGTAGATACCTAGTAGGTAGGTGCTGTTTGTACGGGGAGATCCATTTCCGCACATAAAACTATGAAATGGGTGAATATCGAAGCGTTTTAACCGCCTAATTTCTTTGGACACGTTTCCTTGTATTTCATGTATAAGTTTCATGGTATTTCTGGTAAGATGATAGAAGTACCGTGTCCTCACTGGATGGATGGAACGGAAGATCAGCACTGGCTGCAAAGCCAGCATCATGCCGAGTTGGGCCCATTTCGTGACACGGCACAGATTCACTTTTTTTCTTGTGTCTTTGTCTTGTAATAATGTATGTTGTGTTGTTTTACGAATTAAAAAAAATGTTGATTTGTTGAAGCCAGGGTCCTTCACCAAACAACGGGAAATGTCATCAAAATGTGGAGACACTTCGACAAAAAAATGACCAAAGATATTAGGCGGTTAAAACGCTCCGATAATCACCCAAATACGGCATTTTTCTATAATCGTAGATAAAGGGCTCCTTGGCAACAATTGTTCCTTACATTCAGAATTCTTACGTTACGCAAAAAAACGATCTCAAATTTTTGACAGATTTGACCGGGTTCGTAAAGGAAACAGCAATTTATAATTAGTAAATATCCTAGTTTATTTTAAGAGAAACTGTCACAACAACAAACGGGACGATAGTCATATTTTTACATAGAAGACAGACGTCACGAGCTGCATAGAAACGTTAAGATGAGGTTTGATGACTATATTTCTACATCCTCCCTTGGGCATAAACCCATCTTGGACGAGCAGTACTCGAGCTTCAGCTGTGGAGTGCCCTTGGTCAGCGCGTCAGCCACCATCTCATTTGTCTGCACGTACTCGATTACAATCATCTTCTGGCGCACCTTATCACGAACAAAGTGGTGACGTATGTCAATGTGCTTGGTCCTGGAATGATAATTCTCGGTACCTGCAAGTTTAATTGCACTTTGATTATCACACAAAATTGTCATTGGTACGGTTACCAAGTGTGGCCAAAATTCTTCCTGTAGCTGCTTTAGCCACATGGCTTCCTGTGTGCAACTAGAAAGAGACATATATTCAGCCTCGGTCGTGGAGAGCGCGACGGTCTGTTGTCGGCGGGAGTTCCAGGTAATTGCTCCACCCTGGTGAATAAATACGTAGCCGGTACATGACCTACGGTCGTGCTCATTGCTACACCAGTCTGCATCGCAATAACCATGTACAGGTTTGTCATCACGTTTATAAGTTAGAGTGTAATTTTCAGTGAATTTTAAATATCTTAAAACTCGTTTTAACGCCATCCAATGCTGCATTTCAGGTCTGGAGTTAAATCTGCTGAGAGTATTGACAGCATAGGAAATATCGGGGCGCGTTCCTTGTGATAGGTAAAGCAGACATCCAATAATCTCCTGATAAGGATGTTCATCTGAAATTAAATCTCCCTTTTCATTCACGGTAAACTTTATTTTCGGATCTATAGGTGTTTTGACACCCTTACAGTTTGACATTCCATATTTGCTCAAGATATCTTGTACATATTTCTGCTGGTTAAAGCTAAAAATTCCTTGTACCTTGTCTCTATATACTTGTAAACCCAGGCAGTACTTCAATTCACCCAAATCTTTCATTTCAAATCGTGAAAACAAGTTAGTTTTTATATCATTTTTAGTTTCTTTGGAACTCGTAAACAGTATAAGATCATCCACGTATACAGCTAAAAATGTTATGTCTTGCTTTTTTATCCTGTAGTAAATGCAGGGATCGAGTAAAGATTGAGTTAAGCCGATTTCTTTCAGTGCACCGTCCAGTTTTCGGTTCCACTGTCTGCTGGCTTGCTTGAGACCGTATAGAGACCTTTTCAAAAGGCATACTTGAGCTTCATTTTCTTCGAAACTTGGAGGTTGCTTCATGTATATTTCCTCTTCGATATCGCCCTGTAGAAAGGCAGATACGGCATCCATTTGATCTGTATCTAAGTTATACTTCACTGCCATAGAGAACAAATATCGCAGCGATGAATATCTGATTACAGGTGCATACAATTCATTGTAATCGCAACCTTTCTTTTGAGCGCAACCTCTGATAACTAATCTAGCCTTATACTTTGTAATATCTCCTTTTTCGTCTCGTTTCGTTTTAAAAACCCATTTACAGGATATGGCTTTCTTTCCTTGAGGCAAATCACATAATACCCAAGTATTATTTTTCTGTAAAATCTTGAATTCCTCTTCCATAGCTTTTTTCCAGTGACTAGACTCTGGGCTAGACAAAGCTTCTTCTAAAGTCAACGGGTCTTGATCCAAAGCCAAACATACAAATTTGACCTCATTTGCCTCATTTTCCTCGTCTTCTGTCTGTGTACATTGCCCTCCTCGGGGCCTCAGGTTTATGAAGCGGTTAGGAGACTCAAATGTGCAATCTGTGCTTGGTTCGTAAGTTGTATCATGATCCGTCAAGCTCATCATAGTTTCAAAACTTTCCTCCAAGGTAGAATCATTCTGCTCACTTTCAGCGGAGTTAGAGTTGAGCTGGTCATCAGTTGGATTCACAGGGTTCTCGTCAGATTCATTTAACGGCATTGATATCGGTACCGTAACTTTAATGTTGGCGTCTGGCAAAGAACTGTCTTCTAGTCCGTGACAGTCTTCAAGAAATATCACATTCCTGCTCTTTGTAACCTTCTTGGTGCGTGGATCCATCAGTTTGTATCCTTTGGTATTTTCGCAGTATCCGATAAATACCATCTCTGAGGATTTTGGGTCCCACTTCAATCTCTTTTCCTTCGGCACGTGCATCATGGCTTTACAGCCGAAGATCCGCAAATGAGAAATGTTTGGTTTTACGCCTGTCAGTTTCTCAAGTGGCGTCACGTAGTTAAGGACTCGAGTCGGAGATCGGTTAATTATATGAGCAGCTGTTTCCAGTGCCTCAGCCCAAAATTTCTTCGGCAGTCCGGCATCCATCAGCATGCATCTGGCACGTTCGACCAGCGTGCGGTTCATACGTTCTGCCAAGCCGTTTTGCTCTGCTGTGTATGGTGCTGTTGTCTGATGCTTGATGCCTGAACCTGTCAAGAATGTTTTCATTTCGTTATTTGTATATTCTGAGCCATTATCCGAACGTAGAATTTTGATTTTGCAGTCCAACTGATTTTCCATTTCCTTTTTGTACATCTCAAACACTTCCTTTACATTTGTTTTATTTTTCAAAATATACACATTCACTTTTCTAGAATAATCATCCACAAATGTAATGAAATATTTTCCTCCACCCATTGATGGCACCTCCATAGGGCCGCACAAATCGGAATGTATAATCTGGAGGGGAGCGGTAGCCCTCGTGCCAACATTGTTAAAAGGAAATTTAGTTTGCTTACCTTTCAGACACGGAATGCAACTATTGTTTGCATCTGCATTGCTTACCAACGTTACACCTTCGGTACATAAAGGCAATCTACTAACATCATTGTAGTTGAGATGTCCCATTCTCCTGTGCCAAATGTCCAAAGATTGTTTGTCTGCAGTTGAGGTAAATGCATTCCCTTTAAAAGTGTTCAGCTTATACATGTTGTTAATGAGTGTTGCTGTCGCTACTAAACGCCTCTGTGCATTGTATATTTCACAGCCATACTTATTGAAGACAACTTGGCAGCCATTTTTAATTAGCTGACTAACTGACAACAGGTTAGTACTCAATTGAGGAACATATAAAATATCTCTCACCTGAATGTGGTTTATCTTACCGTCTTCACTCAGCAGGTCCAGGTTAACGTTACCCATCTGCTTTACGGTGACTGATGTACTGTTGGCAACCATTATGTGTTGAATCGGAGGTGCCCGGACATCGTACATACCATCAGAGTCATTCGTCAGATGCTGTGACGCCCCGGAATCGATGTACCAATCTGTACTGCTCATATGTTTATTAGCGGCTGAAAAAACTGCAGCAAAACCTTTATCATTAGTCTTCTTCTTGCTATTACAGAACTTACTCAAGTGACCATACTTATTACAGCTGTAGCAACGGGGTCCAGTTGGCTTCTTATTTTTGGGGGTGGTTTTATTATGCTTTGCGTAAAGAACGGACACATTTGACTCCTTGACTTCTTGAAGTAGCTTCATTTTGATGAAATCTGTGCTTATCTTTACACCAGAGCTCTCCAGCCCCATAATCATCGGTTTGTATTGCTCCGGCAAACCAGCCAACATTAAAGTACCTAACCATTCATCATCGACACAGAACCCTATATTTCTGAGCTTATGAGCGGTGGTTATTATTTTATTTACGTACTCCTCGATATTTAGACAGCTATCTAGTGTTGTGTTTACTAAATCTCTGAGTAACCCAACTCTACGCGACAAACCTGAGTCTTCGAACGCCTTTTGTAAATTTAGCCATACCTCTCTGGAAGTCTTTGCGTCTTGGACGTGTACATAATTTACCGGGTCCACAAGCAAAATTATCTTCGACTTAGCTTTGAGATCTAGCTTCGGATTTACTGAAGAATCTTTCGGAGGTTCGACGCAGTCCCATAAGTCTTCGTGTTGTAAATACGTCTGTACAGCAAATCGCCAGGTGCTGTAATTTTCTCTTCCCAACAGTTTTTCTATTTGCACGTTGGACATGGCCATTGTATCGGTGCCAATTCAAATAATATAACGATGTCTCAACGTCAAACCTAAAAATCAAACATCACTCGCGGAACTAGACCGAACTTACTAATAACGGAATTACGTTTACGGTTGACTTTAAAACGAATTATTTATCGAGTCATATGCCCATAACCTAAAGGAAACAGCAATTTATAATTAGTAAATATCCTAGTTTATTTTAAGAGAAACTGTCACAACAACAAACGGGACGATAGTCATATTTTTACATAGAAGACAGACGTCACGAGCTGCATAGAAACGTTAAGATGAGGTTTGATGACTATATTTCTACAGTTCGATTCCCGGCCAGTGAGGCTTATTTTTTCCAAAATCGCACATAGGGGCAGAATGCCGATTTAGGCGGCCATAAATCGATTTCCAAAAATGTAGCCTAGATAAGAAATAATCACTTCCCGATAAGGTTGAATAACCATAGAATGATAAACTACCCCCTCCCTAACCCTTACAGCAGTGCCTGCACTGCCATGCCAGTCGAAAGTTGATCGTCGCTCCCAGTGCACGCACATCTTATCGGCATTCGTAAAAACAGGTTACATTTAAAAAATCGTGGTGTTTTTTTAGTGTCTATTTTGAAGAAAGTTGTGATGGATCCTAGTTCTACAGGTAAGAGAGTATTATAAAACATTAAATTTATGTGAATATTTTGAATATCTATTATTATTTCCTGAGGTAGAAATAAGTCTTCTAAAATTGTTGTAAAAAACCACGTTTTTGATTTATAAAAAGGTTTTTGTTATACATCATGGCACGTCCGGGCCATAATACGAGTAATTTCATAAAATAGAGTAACTGTACTAGATAAGTACATTAACTTTGACTGCGATTTTTTGCGAAAATGCGTTTTAGAGGCCATTAAATACCACGATGCAAAACCACGTGTTATTTTGTTTTTTTTTTACTTTTGTGTTTAAAATAGTTTTGATTTGTTTTAGGATCGGAAGGAGTTGCAGAGGCAAAATTAGTGACCCGTAGGTTCCTATTTGATAAAATGCAGACACAAAATCTTGCAAATTTTGAATTGAAACTAAAATATCTTGAGACGTATATTTTATCGCAAGAAAACTATTGTGAGGAACAGAACAAGGATATAAAGCATAAATTGTATTTTTTAAAGTCAGACTTTAAGAAGAAGTGGGTAGAGTCAAATAGGAAGAGCGATATTTTCTTAAAAAAACATGATGCATGGTTACAAGGAACCTTCGAAATACCAAGAATAAAACGAGGATCATCAGGCCGACCAGCAAAGATATTCGAAGAATCCAGTGAAAGGAGCAAGCGTAGAAAAACAGAAGAACTCCGTACTTCTGTGGATACAGAAGTGTTAATAAGTGCTACCCGTATCCGCATCCGGGTTATTATCGGAAGAAGCAGCCAAAGCGCGCAATAAGCACTTTAGGTAATATAGACAAGATTTTTATAATCTATGAATACACAATCTCACAAGTTTAATACGACATTCATAGGTCACTTACTTTCATATTTGCTTATATTAAAAGTTTTCATAATTGTCTCGTAACTATTTTTTTTTCTATGTCAGTTATAAAAATGTCGAAAATATGTCGTATTTACACTAAACGATCATTAATATACCGTTAAACTATTGAAAAATAAAACACAACTAAGAACAATGTTGTTTTTACTGACTTTTGACTGGACTATAGAAAAAAACGGGCACCTACCGAGATAATCTGTTTACTATTTTCAACTGTTTTTAAGTAGGAGAATAATATTCTAAAGGTTAGGAAGCGGGATCGGTAACGGTTTTCTTATAATAAGATACCTATTCTTCAGTTTCATACAAAAAAAAACAATATTATTTTTTTCTGCTTTAAATAAGCCTTATTTTGAAAAAATATATACAACATTTTTTATTCCTTACAATATTTGCAACCGAAAAGTATTTTTTAAATAGGTTTTAAAAAAAAAGTGTATGTCCATTTTTTTGTCATTTCGATCCACTGTGCTACTGCCCTCTTGGAATTATAATTACAAAAAAATCACGAGTTTGAGTACATAAATGCGATAAAATAATTTTGGCCGCCTAAATCGGCATTTTGCCCCTATGTGAATCGGTCTCTCTCCTCCTAAGAGCTCCTTATCTTTTGTAGTTTTAGATTTCCTCTCACTGCCCCGTTTGAATAATACACCCTGTATAATACTGGCTTCTGCCCGCCACTTCGTTTGTACGGCCCCGGTATGATAATAATTATAATAATAACCATTTATTTCAGGCTACTAATGCCCACAATTATTTAGTTCTGGAGATTGCACCCTACCCCTTTACAACCGAGAAATCGCGATTTGCCAAGCCAAAAATGAACTTTAATGACAATTGACAAAAAAATGACAATTCGATGGGAAAACTTGCACGATCGTGTCGAGTTGTACAGGGCTATATACAAACTTACAAATCTATAACTTCACTTACTTTTCCTCTTTGTAATATTAGTATGTAAAGTGTCATGTCATAAGATTTAATTTAGTACGGAAATTAATCTTTAAAACAGTCCGATTACCTTGGCAGCCGTGTTATCCGCCCGCTATATGTTATGTGATACTTCTAGAGAAGGATCGGTTTTCAGGAGCTAGCTAAATATTAATGCGTCATGTATTGCACACGCGAGTAAGTTTATTCATGAATAAACAATATCGCTTGTTCAGGCGACGTCGAAGATTATGTATTTTGAATTATCACAAAGCAATATGGTGCTAAAGTATTAACATAATATTTGACGTTGACTGTTCTATGATACTAGTAAAAATGTTTGTTTCAAGAGTTCAATCTACAAAGTAAAATAAATGTTGTAGCGAGGGTACGTGCGGGGTGTAAGGAAAGGCGTGTATTAAATTGCACGAGAAATACAACGTAGAGAGAGATCAAGCGTCGTGTTCCCCAGCCAGTAAGGAGTAGAGTACTGGAGCGGATGCACGATTGAGGACTATAGATAGCTATGAGCACGTAGTTCCAGCGAGGGAAGCAGGGGGCTATAACTAACTATAATCGATACATTTCAAATTCCAGTCGACGAACCTAACCAAATCAGGAAAAATCTTAACAGCGCGTTGTAGCGGTCGTGACAGCGACATCTTGTGGCGGATTCGGTACTATTTTAGGACATGCGCTCGTCGAGGGAGGTCGCTAGTAGTATCGATTTCCTATGTGTTTAGTGCATCTATTCGTCACTGGATGGTGGCAGCAGTACTGTTATTTCCATTGGTTTTGTTCACCTATTCGTCACTGGATGGCGTTAGCAGTATTGTATTTTCAGGTCGGAAGGTGGGATTGCTGACTGATTGTTACAATGTGTAATTTTTCGAACAAGCGTTAGCGACTTCCGCATTTGTCGGTGCGAGTTTGGTGCGGTATCGGTAACCTGTCACCTGCCGGTGTCAACTGTCAGTCAAGTCAGTATAGATTTTTTAATGCGCATACATGTTATAGTTTGAGTGGGCTACGCGGGTTCAACCTGTTCGTCTTCAATCTGACGTAACGTAGAAATAACATGATATGTAACAAGTACAATCAACAAGTTACACTTTACAAGATCAAACTTGTAGCTTCAACCATAGAGCACATTGGAGCTATTTTAACCCGAAAAATGGTCGAATCAACGTGAAATCTGTGGGTCGATCACGTAACTTTTCTTACTAAAGTGTGTAAGATTTAAACGTCAATTTTATATGAAAAAATGACAGTTAGATTGAGATTTAACTGTCAGACGCGCGTTCGGATCGTTACGTGATTACCCACCTGGTTGTTTTTCCTCTCAGTGTACGTGGGTTTATTTCGAAATTTAGAATAATGTTGTGAATATTTTGCTATGCCTTAGATTAATTATGGCAAACATAAGCTCCGGGTCACTGTATGTCAGTGCTTTAAAAGCGTATCTAAGGAAAAGAGGTGCAAAATTTCGGTCACAATAATAAGTTTTATTATCCTACTAATCCTACTAATATTATAAATGCGAAAGTTTGGATGTTTAGATGTTTGGATGTTTGTTACTCAATCACGCAAAAACGGCTAAACGGATTAAGATAAATTTTGGTATACATATAGTGTATAGCCTGGATTAACATATAGAATACTTTTTTACCCGGGAATCATCCCCTAAGGGGGCAAAATGGGGGGCGAAAGTTTGTATGGAGCTACGATATAAACGAGTTCCACACGGACGAAGTCGCGGGCAGAAGCTAGTTTTTAATAATTGATTTACTCTTTTAAGTATGATTTAAATGTAAACTTTGTTCTACGCCCGTAATAACAAACTGGACCTCACTCCCTAGTGATGCCAACTGGTAAGCGCAAAAACGGTAGCCCTCGTTGGCACGGTACTATCGCCCAAGGGTACGGGTTCACACCTCTAGGATCATTTTCGAGCGTTCGCTATGCATGTGCAGACGATTTTGAACAGAAAGTGTGAACCCGTACCCTTGGGCGATAGTACCTATGCGTGGGAACCGGGTGGTATGAATGAAGTACAGTACTGCATGCGTAACGCCCCGCATCCTTGCAATGAATAAGTATACTGACAAAAACGGAAATCTAAGTACAAAATACGGAACCCAAATGCGGAAGAGGCCTTTTCAGAAGCCAAACAACAATTCCTTAAAATCATCCCGATAGAAAAATAATGCAAATTAATAAACGTGCCTCCTCTACGGAGGCATGATTTACAGAAATTGAGGTGTACGTAGGTAGGTACCCTTACTAATAGATGAGTATCAAAGCCAGCCGCTGGATTGTTGTTGTACCTACATGAACTTATGCAGGTATAAAGTTAAAGACGTGACTGAAGTTTATCAACAATGTATGGTGTTCCACTAAGTTTACCTACGTGTTGTGCAATACAAACAAAGTCATGGTAATTATTGATAACTAATAAGTTAACAAGTTTGTCTTGTAAGAACACTAGTATACGCTTTAGACTCACTCTCTCTATCTTTCATGTAGGTTTTTGAGCTCGATCTCTCACTCTTTAATTTTACTGGGCATCCTCAGTTATAGTGCGGATTCTTTTTCTAGACCGAACTTATCTTAGTGCCTAGTAAACAATGAGATTGTCTTTCATTGTTTAGTGGTGCAAAGCAATTGTCTTTTATTGTTAAGTGTGACCACTTGATACTGTAAAATAAACTTATCGCTCTACCATAAGTAATATAATGTAAGTCAAAATGTTCTATGAAAATTGTACAATGAGATAAATAAACTAAACTAAACTAAACTAAACATCAACACTTTTACAACCAAAGGCAGCTTTATGTCTAAGGAAACGAGGTCACATTTAAATAGGTACTTAACAAAGTTGACCATTTTGTCTACTAACACAATGATCTAAGTTGGTCGAAAAACTAACAATTATTACTATTATTGTATGTCTTTCCCGGCTCACGGGACAATAGTGTCCCGGGCCTTAATCCCTCGTATGCTTTAGACATGGATCCGTGCAAAGCATTTGAACCTATTGTTTTACATATCAAAGTCATAATTTGATTGCGTAATTTTGACATCCGCATACGAGGGGTTAATATTGACCGATGGCCGATATAGGCTGACCGATCTAGCCTTTATTTTAACCCAGGCTATAAACTATATTCGTGCAAAGTTTCATCCAAATCGGTTGAGATGTTGAAGCTTGATTGAGTAACAAACATCTAAACATCTCTTTCTTAACATACAAACATCCAAACTTTCGCATTTATAATAGCAATTAGAATGATTAGAAGGATAGGATTAAATAGGAGTGCAAAAGAATCTTTATGTTAAACGCGATGAAATCAATTTAAATAGTTTTAAGTAAGTATGCAGATGAAATGGAATAAGTATAAAAATATAACGATTAACCAAATTAAACCAGTGCACAGTGTGAAAAATGTAGTAGCTAGGGTTCGAATGCTAGAGTGCTTTTATTTATTTTTAAAACCAGGTCGATGGCAAACAGGCAGTGGTAAACTACTTAAGTGCGAAACAGACCGTATTAAAAAGTTTGTATAATATTTATAAAGTAGTGATATTTCAATCGATTTTAATTTACATAGCATTATCCTACTAATCCTACTAATATTATAAATGCGAAAGTTTGGATGTTTAGATGTTTTTTCCTCAATCACGCAAAAACGGCTGAACGGATTAAGATGAATTTTGGTATACATTATAGTGTATAGCCGCCTGGATTAACATATATAATACTTTTTATCCCGGGAATCATCCCCTAAGGGGGCGAAGTGGGGGGCGAAAGTTTGTATGGAGCTATGATTTAAACGAGTTCCACGCGGACGAAGTCGCGGGCAGAAGCTAGTAATGTATAATGTATAGCGCTATTAACTATTAGCATTTAAATAAGATTAATTAAAAATAACATAATAATATTATTATCTACTTGTATCGACTTTAAAAAATAAATGATACTTTTTAAATCTGCATATCACTGTGCTCTTACGGATTTTTTTAAATTCAAACATCGTAACATTATATGACAATGAAGTTGTTGACAGGCCTTATCTCAATGCGAATCTCAAATCGCTACCTCTTGTATATTATTATCGTAAAAACTTTTAAAACGCGCTTCATTTTGCACTTTTCAGGTGTCTTTATTCATCTTAAGATTCACATAGTAATATGATAAAGGACATTTTAGTCTCTTTCTGATGTTTTATCGCAAAAAATAAATATTAGGGTATAACATGACACTCGTATAAAATCAAAGCATAAACTGCATGCTAAAATAATTAAGAATAATCTTTCTGCAATACGAACCCTAAACCCGGGTAATACCACGATAGTGTTAATGCTCTGGCCATCTGTCGCCCCCTCGTGAAGATAATCGGCGAGACTAATAAGTGCGCCATTCTTTGCTTTAAACTGTATGAGGTTAAGGGGAAGTATATTTTACAAAAGTAGCTAAAGTAAATGGACAGAATACATAAATGCTGAGCATCAGAAATGAGCGCAGCAGCAGAATCAACGCAACCGATATAGCCCTCCGAATTGCTAAACTTTAGTACAACAGGGCACATTGCACCGAAATGGCCATTGGAGCGGAAAGGTACTCAAATGGCGACCACGTACTGGAAGGCGCAGCGTGTGGGTAGGGCCCCAGAAGGCAGACTGATGACCTGGTAAAGGTCTGGATGCGGGTGGCACAGGACCGGTCACTCTGGCACTCTTTGGGGGAGGCATTTGTCCAGCAGTGGACATCTTTCGGCTGATATGGTATCGTACTAAGAATATATGCTATAGACCGAATTCGTTTCTCGGTCTGCTCTGCTGGTATGCCCCTACGATTTTTTATGTACTCTGATAAATATGTCAATAGCTGTACAATATTAAAATACCCTGAATTTAAAATACATGTAGTTAGAAACTATTTTTGTACTCGGAGATTATTTACTGAGAAAAATCTAATTTAATATGGCCGAGTAAAAAAAAATATCCGTAGAATATATGATTTTGTTTTCTACATAAAGAAAATTAATAGAATTAGAATGGCAAGTACTATAATTAAAAGATGCTAAAACTGCGTCAGTTAGGGTCTTCTTGTATACCACTGTTATATTAGTTTAGCTTTTTCAAAACAAGCGTAAATAAAAAAAAACACGTCAGTGTATTGAATTTTTCTGTGCATAAACTCACTTTACTATTTAAAATGAAACGCCAGAATTTCAATAAAGTACAGAAACAACATCCCCTTAATATTTACTGGGACAATATTCGTTGCACGTCGCACCCAGCAGCTTGAAAAATAGTATCTTATAATGTTTCATAATGCTTGTTCCTTGCACCCATTTGTCATTGCACTAGGGGACAAATTAGTTTAGATGCTAATTTCATAGATCGCTACTGCTTTAGTGCGTCTGATGATACGGTGGACATACTCGTAAACATATAATAATCATTGTCACGCCACTGCTTGGAAATGTGGCAAAAGATGGTCAGAATTAAGGCTTCAAAGCTGGAGTTGGTTAGACGTCGCACGAACAGGCCATCTATGACTTTAAACTGTCCAACAATGTTATTGTTGGACAGTTTGAGCATCGATCGACCAATCACAGGGCCCCGCGCACGATTGCACCGGCGTGCGCTGCGTGTGCTCCTCCTCCTCCGCGCCGGGCGCGAGGCAAGCGAGCCTGTTTAATATTATGATCTTTAATTTTGATTTAAAATTATAATTATTTGCAATTTCCTTGCAGTAGGCGTGAAAAGCACTTTGTTAAGCTTCGGCCGAAAGTGCACTGGAACTAACTCGTCCATCTATTGCTTACTTTCTAGCCTCTACAACAATGTACTATTTTTGACTAAGACAATAATATACATCAATAGGCTTGTGACCTTAGTTTTTTTTACGATCCCATTCGAACCAGTTTTTGGTGAGGAACAAATGTTTGTATAGGAGCAACTACAATTAACGAACATAAATACCCAAAAAAAAGTCAAAGACGGAACTTGATATGCTAACTTCACAGACATCCTGATTGTATTTTTGGCTGACTGTTTATGTATCATTATATTTGTGTTTGTGTTATTTGTATATATGTATGATTGTGTGTGTATGTTTATATATAGAGGTATTTATGTACGTTTATTTTTATAATTTCTTGATTTTTGATTGATAATAATCTCTGCACCACCTACTGCATAATCTAGTTTTATCTCTTTCTCCGATACCCAAAGGTTGTCTGGAAGAGATCGCTCTTCAGCGATAAGACCGCCTGTTGTCTACCTCTACCTACATGTTATTGTATTGTTTCTCTATGTAACTGCTTTGTTTGTGTGAGGTGTGCAATAAAGAGTATTCGTATTGTATTGTATTGTATCCTCGCTGGCGGTAGCCGAAACGCTTCATACTGATTGACTCAAAAGTATGACGTCACACTTTGCTATTTGAACTCATCGTTGTATGGAAAATTAAGTAAATTGCTGTTTCCGTCGCGAAATGCTGCGTTTAGGTCCATAGTGGTTCTACAATTTTGTTTCTATAAAAGCGTAAGGATTCTACTGGTAGCTTTAAATTTACACTTGGACTATAAAAAATGCATATATTTTTTAAATTTTCAAGGTTCATATCTTTTATGATTTTAATTATATATTGTAATTTATACTTTATTACAATAACATGATGGTTTACTATCCATTTAACAACACCAAGTTATCAATTTTAACATGAGGTCACAAGCCTATTGAAAAACTATAACCAGTCATTATAATTTGAGACGTTTGAAATTGTAAATCGCTTTTTCTGAGGTGTAACGTAACGAAGGATTCAAGCATTAACACCCATGACGAAATAGTACATTGTTGAAGAGGCTAGAAAGTAAGCAATAGATGGACGAGTTAGTTCGAGGGCCGACGCGTAGCGGAGGCCCTCGAAAGTACGAGTCCAGCTATTGCCCTTTCGGCCGAGGCTTAACATAGTGCTTTTTACGCCTACTGCGAGGAAATTGCAAATAATTATAATTTAAAATCAAAATGAAGTATCTAATTGAAGATCATAATACTAAACAGGCTCGCTTGCCTCGCGCCCGGCGCGGAGGAGGAGGAACGGGCGCACGCACGCCGGCCGACCGCGCGCGGTGCCCTGTGATTGGTCGATCGCTGTTCAAACTGTCCAACAATAACATTGTTGGACAGTTTGAAGTCATAGATGGCCTGTTCGTGCGACGTCCAACTAACCCCAGCTTTGAAGCCTGAATTCTGACCATCATTTGCCACATTTCCGAGCAGTGCACTGCAGTGGCGTGAAATAGTTATTTGTGTCACAAGGGAGCAAAATAGTATATTTACGGCGAGGGCGGTGTATTGAATCCTGAATGTAGTGAGGGATTCAAGTGTTAACGCCCAAGACGAAAATAATTTTGCTCCTGAGTGACACATGTAACTTTTCACACCGATTATGAGGAAAATTGAAATAAAATGCTCTAAAATTAATTAAATAACTTTTATTTAAGTTTTATTGAAGAATGACGTTTATTGTGACAATTTTTTCAAATATTACGAAAAATTCTCAAGTTTTAATATGTAAATGTACCTATAACGTTGCTAAAGTTAAAACTTGAAATATGTTCGTTTTTAATCGATTACGATGAAATTACAATCGATTATTTTCTTAAGATCTGTGTTCAATTGGCACATTGCGTAAATGCTACATGCCAATGAATAAATTAAAAAAAGTAGCTTGAACAGAAAAGTGGCATTTTGCTCCCTCTCGTCGGGGATCAAAACTTACTTTTCTGAATGAGAGGTGTGAAAATAATTTTGCTATTGAGTGGCTCACAATTTTTCACACCAACTATGAGGAAAATATAACAGGCATCGATAGTTTTTATTTCAGTAAAACGTATAATTTAGTGTCACAATTTATTTCAATATTTTGAAAAATTCATTAACTTTCATATAACGTTGTTAAAACTTGAAATATGTTCGTTTTTAATCGATTACGATGAAATCACAATCGTTTATTTTGTTAAGATCTGTGTTCAATTGGCACATTGCGTTAATGCTACATGCGTGCCAATGAAAACTTAAATTAAAAAAGTAGCTTGCATGTAGCACTTTGATCCCTCTCGTCCTAAAGCAAAACTTACTTTTCCGAATGAAAGGTGTGAAAAAAGTATATAATTATTGCCTGCTCACAAAATTTCACGAGAATCGGCTGAGAAATTCGACCTAGACTGTAGAGGAGAAACCGGACAGTCGTTTTTTTTTTTGCCCAAGCTGAAACGGAGAACTTCGTTCGCTTCGCTCGCTCGTTCAATTTGTTTTTATTTTTAACAGATTCGTTCATGCAACCAAACCAAGGTCCAAACTTCCAAAATATTACTGACCATCGGCATATCTGAAAATGTGACACGTTTTGAGAAATTCAAGTCTTTTTCGTTAAAGAAAGACTTACTCAACAGAAAGACAGTGATTCCGCGGAATAAAGCTGACCGGAGATTGCCAAGGATGGTGGGAAATAGAAATCCAAAGATTTCTCGTCCGCGGCAATTCCTTTTTTTACGAAACAGAATAGCATTTATATGACTATTTCTAGGATGGGAGCGTACAGTCACGGGCACCAAGTATACACCACAAAGTCTCAAAAATATGGACACAGACCTTATTTCTGCAACAATATGTAGTATACATATTTTGAATCTTTGTGTGAATAGATATTTGTGCCCTTGACTATACAAATATCACAGATACTGAACGCCTAAATTTTTTTTTAAGAGCCTATTGAGTGTCCCACTGCTGGGCAAAGGCCTCTCTCCGTGATCTCCATGCGTCCCTGCTAGGTGCTTCTTCCGCCCAATTGTTGAGGAATAGATCCAGGTCGTCCCGCCATCTCCGTCTAGGTCGGCCCCGTCTGCGGCGCCCATCATGTGGCACCCATTTCGTAGCTACATATATTAGCCCACCTGGCCGGCCCAGTCCCACTTGAGCCTGGCAGTCTAAAAATTTAAGTTAGGAAATTTTCTGCCCTATTACCCGTCTCTCAGTGGCATACATATACAATGACAAGATTTAGACGAAACATATACATCTTAATTTAAAACCATAGAGGTGAACAATAGGTCCCAACTACTAGGCATTAAGGTGTCAAACATTGGGACGTTTATCTTGTATTAATTTATTAATAGTCTGCTGTATAAGAATGAGCGGAATTGAATTATAAGAAATTGGGTAGTTTCCACATGTTAAAATCGATAACGCAGTGTTGCTAAATTGAGAGTAAACCATGAAATAAATGTAATTAAGTATAAATTAAGAAATATAATTAAAATTATCAGAAGATATAGACCTTGAAAGTTTAGAATAAATAAACATTTTTTTTTATTCTCCAAAAGTAAATTTAAAGCTACCAATAGAATCCTTATGCTTTTATAGAAACAAAATTGTATGACAGCTATGGTCCTAAACGCAGTATTTCACGACTGAAACACCAATTTACTTGATTTTCAATACAACGATTAGTACAAATATCACCCTGTGACGTCATGATTCAATGTTAATCAGTATGAAACGTTTTCGGCTGCCGCCAGCGAGGTCCGTCTTTAACTCAATTTTTTGGGTATTTATGTTTTTTAATTGTAGTTGCTCCCATACAAACATTTGTTCCTCTCCAAAAACTGGTTCGAATGGCATCGTAAAAAAAATTTAGGATACAACCCAATTGTGAAATCAAAAGTAAACAAACAATTTCCATATTTCTTCCTTATGAACAAAACGGACCCTAATTTCCTCCCCACCTTCCAAAACAATGAGTTATTTATTCCTAAACTGAATCGATTCCAATCGCAACGTCATAAATTAATTTGCCCAAACACGATTAAAATTTACCCCGAAAACTCATACAGGATGTACAATTTATGGTTAGGTATTGTGCCCAACTTTTTTCGTTATTTATAATTTATAGACCCGGTCGGTCGGCGGGGAAATTGAATACACAGTCCGCACTCTCATTACGGTGCTCGACGGTTAGGAAAAAAATTATAAACAAAAACCGGACAAGTGCGAGTTCAACTCGCGTGGTGAGTGTTCCGTATATAATCTAAATTTCATAAGTGTTTTTGAAGGTGACAGTTACATATTTGCGGCGTTTGCCGTACAGACTTTGGGTCCATGGGGACCGGAGGCCCTAAAATTGTTCAATACAATATCAAAAATGCTCACACGCGCCACTGGTGACCATAGGGCTGGCTCGTTCCTCGCTCAACGCATTGGCATTGCCATTCAGCGAGGAAATGCAGCCAGCCTTTTGGGCACTCTACCAGCAAGTGGCATCGATTTAGGGGATATATGTAAATATAGTGTAGGCCCCATAGGTTAACCCGGCGCGCATGAGGCAGGGTATCTCATACCCTGGTAGTATTAAAAAGTATTGGTATTTTCTAAATCTTTGACTGACGACACTAGCTCGCTCAGTAGCTGGAGGCAGGGGTGTGCGAAAGGGGATAATGGCGTGATCACAGTGTGGCGTGACACACTGGCCGGAATATTCGTGCACAAACCTGTCTCGGGTATGTCATACCCTGCCTCATTTTTGACGTATTTATTTTAAGTATACATTTTTAATAATTTTATTAAGTTTTTTTTATTATTCTTAATTCTTTTTTATGATTTTATTGTATAGGTTTGAGACGCGTTTATTTATTTTAGTTAATATTGTCTTATTATTTATGAACACTTAAATTCAAGAAAATCAACAAAAAATAATTCTAAGCTATATCCGCCGGCAAATGGAAAAATAACTGGGTGAGCCTTCACCTAGACATGTAAATGTATCTGGACGGTATTTCGGATACCAGGACTGTCCATACATAAGGATATAAAAACCAAATATTCCTGCAACGCTTGCGGCAAGCCCATAATGTTTGTAGCATGCAAAATTGAAAAATTTCCGGATCTAGGTATGGTAGTAATTAGTCATATCTTTTACTTAAAAATTTTAATTATTCTATTTTAAGAAGAAAATCTCAGTATCTTTCAGTTTAAAGTTGATTTATATTTTAAAGAGTTATTTTTTTACTTTATTGTTGATTTTTTTAAACCCTTAAATTTTTGTTCCTATAATTACATAGTATAAGAAAAACATGAATAAATAAAAATAATTTCATAATTATAACTCTTTTTCGATTTAATTCTATTAACTAATTAATTATTTAACTATACATTATCAAGAAAATAAAATAACATTAATAACAACTATATTATGGGGCATTAAATTTTGGGTATGTCATACCCTGCCACATGCTTGATGTAACTTTTTTTCACATCATGCTCGCCGGGTTAAGTTAGTTTTAGTAATTTTTGTAGTTAATTCTTTTTTTTGTTATTTATTGAATACTATTTTTGAATACTCAAACTTCTTATAGGTTTTCCTGTAATCTTTAGGCAAGGAACTATTTTACATATTTTTTTCAGAATTTTAATCCCAGTAGTTACGGAGATAAGGGGGGGAATGGTCAAGTTTCGTCTTTTTTCCTAAATTACTTTAAATTTGTTTATGCTCAAATTATAAAAAAAATATATCTGACATGCTCACAATAACCACTTTCATTTAATATGTCACACAATACATTTGCGAAACTTTTTTTTTTAATTTTCCAGTTTACCTTCCAAAAGTGGCCCCCTTGTTCAGAATTAATTAATTTACTTTAAGCGTCCATCTTTGGGTCACCAATTTACATATGTGTACCATATTTCAACTCAATCGGTCTAGTAGTTTCGGAGCAAATCGGCTGTGACAGACGGACAGACAGACAACCGAGTGATCCCTTATAGGGTTCCGTTTTTTTCGATGTTAGGGGACAATCTTTGACAAAAACACATAGTTCCACATAAATTAAGCTCAATAAGGATTTTATTACGACACCTAGCCGAAGATAATACCCACCATAATTTTTGTTTATAGAATTATGGACTATTCATTATGCGGGCCTCTAGTCAAAATATTTAAAATTATATCCAATAAAATTATTTAATATCTAATTATTTGAATACTTCTTAACAATGATATACATTTCTTATATATATTACAAGATTATTTTATTAAGTTAATACTAGATTATTAAAATGTATGTTATTTTTATCCATTTACACTACACGTTTAAAACACTGAACCGTTTTTGATAAATGGGGTGTAAATAGATTCGAAATTATAATCCGGGTGACATAGGCTACCTTTTGTATGAAAAAGAATAATATTGCGGCAATCATAAAGTGACTGACTTTGAAAAAATCTTTTGCTATAGCGTGTGGGAGGGAAGTGAATCAAACGAAACAGTTTTGAGCCACTTTTAAAAAGAGTCATTTACTTGTAACTCTGAATATTCATAATACCACCGTATGTCTAAAACTTATCCGGCATTCACCTTGTTCAGGACTCCGACACAACTTGTAATCTAGTTTCGTGTAACGAACAACAAACTTTAGATAACCGTTTAATCAACATATTTCAGTAGGTACGTGGGTTTAGACGTCGTTGAAACTTTGAATCATATTTAGGTTTAGACTGTGCTGTCTAATCTCGTGCGCGGTTAGCCATTTCACATTGTAACTCGTATTGCGTTGATTAAGTATAAAGTTGAGTATACACATGTACTGAAAAAAAAACGTGAATCAAGATATTTTTTACAAATACCATAATCTAGAATGAAATAAAAAACCGGCCAAGCGCGAGTCGGACTCGTGCACGAAGGGTTCATAAGGTACAGACGGGCAGACAGACAGACGGACGGACAGCGGAGTCTTAGTAATAGGATCCCGTTTTTACCTTTTGGGTACGGAACCCTAAAAACGGTTTCAAGTTATATTAAAAAAGGTCTGTCCGATAACATTTCTCTTCCAGTGTAGACTTTATTACACCACTCTACTTCGATATAGTAATAAAAATCGTGCAAAGTTTTGATACCAGCAACCATAAAATACGTTTTTTTAACCGAATAATCACATAAAACAAATCGTTACATAAAACAAATAATAGAAAAAAACCGGCCAAGTGCGAGTCGGACTCGCGCACGAAGGCTCCCGTACCATTATCTATAAAAACGGCAAAAAAGTCACGTTTGTTCTATGGCAGCCCACTTAAATACATCATGTGTGAAAATTTCAACTGTCTAACTACCACGGATCATGAGATACAGCCTGGTGACAGACGGACAGCGAAGTCTTGGTAATAGGGTTCCGTTTTTACCCTTTGGGTACGGAACCCCTAAAAATTAGCAGTCACGACGTATAAGGAGATTTAGGAGGCGAACCTAGACAGAGTCAGATAGAGGGAGCTTCACTGACAAATGTCTAACTCTTATAATTATTCTTTGTTTGTAAAAGGTCTTTATTTATAATAAAAAAAACAAGTACAGTGTAAGTACACTAACACATACACTTACACACAAAAATAAAATAAAATTTACTTTATACAGGCTAGTTTTCGCTGGTTGCATTGATAATAAAAATAAAAACTTATTATCAATGCAACCATGCATTGATAATAAGTTTTTATTTTTATTACATGGAGAAACTGATTACATTATATGTTCTAAGTATGAAAAAACTATACCTAAAGGGTATTTATTTTATGTGACCCATTGTATTGGGTGCATTTTTTGCATTAAGATCTTACAATTATGATGATGATGAATATTCTCAAAATGCAAAAGCACAAAATACTTGTGTAAAATCTCGTAGAAAAATCACGGCATTTAAATAATAAGCGCAACAAAATAAACTGAATTTAAATCGAAATGCATTCCGCAATATTCACGTCCGGAAACTGAATTTCCGCCTTAGTGGAAAAATTGTAGTTGCTTGATAAATGTACTAGGATTCACATAGTAAACAATATACCAACTAGTTGTAAAAGCTATTAGTTGTACCTTCAACTCCGCTCGCATTTCTCTGAAAGCCCTTTTTATTTATAAATAAATATTTTGCGGACAATCTTACACAAATCGACCTAGTCCCAAACTAAGCAAAGCTTGTACTATGGGTACTAGACGACGATAAACATACTTATATAGATAAATACATACTTATATACAAAGAAAACATCCTCGGTACAATGCCTCGAGGGCCTTTTTTAGATTTAACTTAGTTTTAATTTATCTTAGTTAATGTTAATTATAATCTTGTAAATATTCACTTTTAAGAAAACATCCATGACTCGGGAACAAATATTCGTGCTCATCACACAAATAAATGCCCGTACCGGGATTCGAACCCAGGACCCCTTGCTTCGTAGGCAGGGTCACTACCAACTAGGCTAAAGCGGTCGTCAAACGCAAAATTCCAAGGATATAAATTGGTTTTGTCAAAATTAAAAACCAATTTCTAAATTATAGAGAAAAGTTTAGAAATGTATACCTCCAAGCATGATTGTTTCGATAGCTCAGTTGGCTAAGAGCGACGGGCTGCTTATGTCTGAAGGCCGCTTGCAGCTTCAAATTCTGCTCGGAACGATATAATTTTCATTTATTTTCCCTTCAATTTGAAATTTATAAGTTCCGTTAACAACACTACTGCTTCATATAAGTACACTCAAGAGCAAAAGTTTCGGGTATACTTTGTACAGAATTTCAGTACAAACTGTACCCAAAACTTTTGCTCTTGAGTGTAGTAGGTACATTACTGCAGTCGCCGGGAAAGAAGGGCTTACCGGGTGAGTAGGTATAGATAGTAATACGAAGCCGGCAAGCCCTTTTCACGGCCTGGCATGTATATAGTGATTTTCTCAAACATATGCAACATAATTCAGCTGGTTAGCCTATTCATGAACACAGACGCCATTTTTACATAAAAATAAAAAAAAAATACCCGGCCTGGACTTTTAATTTTGTACGAAATTCCTTTACAGTTCTCTCGAGTTGTTCCGCCCGAAAAGTGATACTTTGAAGCCTGTTATAACGCACGTAATGACGACAATTTATTGCACGTTTGAAAAATATTTTTTTTGATGGGTGCATCGTTACTGACGACTTCTCAAAGTAATTTGACACATTGGCATCGTTAAACATGAATGATGAAGCCATAAAAAAAATGAAAGGTTATAAGCTGAAAAAACAAAGTAAACCTGTTATAAAAACAAACCCCGGTTATCTAAACTATGCATAAAAGTTTGATCTACTTTTCACACGGCACACGCGTTGCTAAAAGTTGGACATAGGATAGTTCACATTACTGATGTTCACTACCAACTATTCGCTTTAGAAGAACCAGTCTACATGACGATCGTAATTTGGCGCGAAATGACGTGTCAGTGGTAACCCGCCTTAAACAGCTCTACATTATCAGGGATATTGCACTAAATAATCGCACCCTTAGAATGAAACCGACCGAACTCAAAAAAATCGACAAAATGAGATAGCAACACATCTTGATGCAATATGTAATTGTGAGTAATGTAAATCGCGACATGTGTTGCTGACTCATTATGTCGATTTTTTTGAGTTCGGTCGATTTCATTCTACGGGTGCTAAGCGGGCCGGGTGTTCAAAATAACCAACACACGCTCTTATTTTCTTAAGAATAAAGTCGTGTGCAGGTGAGGTGAGTGTGAGTCTCACGCCGACGTTTTGCACCATATTTTATGCTTTGACCCGTGACGACACATATGCGTCCCTACGCCGTAGTCGCTTTCCGCTACATGCGAGGAAAACCACGGGATCGGCTACGAGTGTAGCGCGTAGCGATTCTGGGCACTGAATGTGGCAAAAGAAGAAGAAACACTGAGGAGTATTAAACGTTATTTAAACTTCATTTATAACTTTTGGAGATAACATTGAAGAAAAAAAAAGCAGTGCTCATCGTACTGCGTATTCGTAATAATTATTACGTACCTAAGAAATAAAATAATGAAAATGCATAGTTTATAATATGATCTGCCGTCAACCCCCTCAATTTCGATTGTATTTTTTTATTTTATTCTGTACTTAAGTGTCCTATTTGCTTATAAGGTCACGATAGGAGCATACGGACATATTGGTCCTCGTGTTCCTACCAGTTGGAGAACCGAGCAGGAGCCAGTGGAAACGCTGGGTAGTCCAGCGTGGACTTTCTGTTATAGTTTGTTACAGTTAAAATGACGAAAAGTACTTAAAACCAACCATTACCGACATCTAAAGTTTAGTTGTTATCTTCAAGTAGGGTGAAACAATGGGGAATGGATGAAAATTCTAGAAATGCCTGATTATTTTTTTGGTGATAGGAATAATCTTCCTTAGCACCAGAAAAAAGTTTCAGATTTTTCAGCTGCGTCAATTTTTTTTTGAAAAATATAAAGAGTTTCCTCATTTACGTTTTGGGTCAAGAATGGTAAATAGACACTTTCCTTGATCTGTCTCATATTACAAAAAACTATCTTAAATATCTGTCGTAAACAGACACTGGAACGACCAATATAGCTGCTGCAAGTGTCAATATCATTGCAAGTGTCAAAGTAGCTACATCAATACACGTGCCGCACTTTTGTCAGTTATGACGTCTCATTGTTATCTTTTCCTTTCATATTTATTTGTATTTAGATTAGTTTAATTTAATACTTAAGAAATTAGATAAGAATTTCCCCTTGCCTTTATACATAAATAACCCTGTCATATAATTTGTATACCTATTTAAAATCAATCTCTCATAGTGTTATCTTGCTCTGTAAAACGATGTGTTCACCTGTAATTGGGGTACATAAGCCCCAACACATTCTATGCCAAAGACAACTGTTACCTTATCTTATGTACGAGTACTCTGTTGGTGTCCCGTGTAATGAATAAAATAAATAAAATAAAATATTTAACGACAAAATTAGTTGTAAAATCGCACGTTAATTGCATTTTCATCATTTTAACCAAAACTCTGGGGTCTGCTTTCGATATTTAGGTACTCGGCCGTGGTTAGTTTTGGAATGGATGTGATGTGACAGTTTTGTTATATATTTACGTCAAAATGTGTATGATTTGGCAAATTGCAGTTTCCAAACCTGGCTTGGTCGAATTAAAGTTGTTAGAGGACATACAGTCCTCTCTGCAGAGCCTGCATGGAAGAGGAGGAGACAGCCGCCCACGTCATCCTGACGTGCCCTGGGGTGGCAGATTACCGGGCAAAGCACATCGGAACACCGGGGTCACTACCGGAGGCCGTCGGCAACATAAAGGGTCTGCTAGGCTTCCTGGTGGAACTGGGCTGGCACGAATAATAGTAGTGCCAACCCACACGCAAAATAGGCGCAATTATGACGTCGAGTTGCGGAAACCCAGCCCGCGTACACCTATAACCTATAGAGGCTGTGTTGTAGGGGTCTAGTTTACATTGGGATCTCTGGTGAGATAAAAGAGATAGGTTATGAATCACGTTGGTGATAAACTAGTTTAAAATGTTTTCCTAGTTGGTATTTCCGCAAACACATTTCCATGTCCGTCTATTTTCGTTGTATTTTATTTTATTTACGAGTAATGTAAGTCTAATAAAGTGATTGCATTCGAACTAAGTAAGAACTACCGTTCATTTGAAAGTTATTACGTTATGGGTAACCTCTTTTGAAGTGGATATTTCCTTGTAAGCAAACTTATACATATAATAATAACATAGGCTTACTGTTCCAAATTTAGTACAGACAGTATCGTATACATTCTATGACCTTACTACTCATACATAAGGTCGAAAAGTGTATACATGTTTATGATGCTGACTGTACGTAACGTACATCTGGAACAACATTCGAACGAAGGCTTATTTGATTTTTGAATAAAGTTTAGTATGTTTTTCAACTTTTTTTTAAGTTGTTATTTATCAATTATCACAAATCATACCTATTATAAGTAAATCCTAGGGTCAGTGTAAGCAGTATCATCTTTTATTTTATGGTTGGAGATTCGAACACAACAGTGAACAGTATTTTTACAGGTCTTACTTACATCATTTTTGTACCTACTTCCAGAATCTACTCTCACTATAAACTCACAAGGTAACAACAGCACTAACATATAGATAGCAACAAAGCCAAAGTACCTTTTCAATGTCGACAAGCAAAAATACCTACCTATCTTTATTTTCACACTTATAGACAAAATCATGCGTTCAATGCACTGTGAACGCGCCGTAAACACTTGCGCTGACATTTTATTGGTTTTATTATTTGCTGTGTCGACAAAGTCAAAGTCAAAGTCATTTATTCTTCAATTTAGGTATATTACGTGCACCTATGAATGTCGATAAACTACCACCGGTTCGGAAAAAAAACCTCTGTCTCGAGAAGAACCAGCGTAAGAAACTCGGCGAGGTATCATTTTTTTCAAAACAGTATACAATATATCATTTCAATATCAGAGTAATGGGTCATTCTTCTTTTCGACCGACAATAGCCTGTCCTTCGTCTTATTACGGCATCTCATTTGAGTAATGATGTTTACGGTTTTATAATGTTCGAATGAACGTCCATATTATTTTATTAACTAGTGATATCTAATATTTCACTTTCTCTAACTAGCATTCTTTAAATGTTTTTTAAAAATTAAAAAATCATTCATGGGTAATTGTGTAAGGTTTTATAACAAACTTCCAGGAAACTTAACTGAGTTATCTATTAATAAATTCAAGAACTATGTGAAGCGTAAACTTATCTCGAAAGCTTATTATAGCACACAAGACTACATGAATGATAAAACTCCATGGAACTAATTTTGACTGAATTTTTAATCTATTATTTTCGTAATATTTTGTTTTTTGACATTAGATTGTTTTTCTAGAAATGTTCTACTAGTATTTTTTATACAATTTTTTTATCATATATATTTTATTCTTTATGTTTAAAAATTACTCAAAAAAATTAACTGACGATTTGAAAGTGCTTGTTACTAGGCCTACTTGAATAAAGATCATTTTGAGTTTGAGTTTGAGTTTTTTTTTTCGTAGAATGCCGTGACAGAGTGGTAAACCAAAATGTTGTCCCCACTGAAAGAGTCCACTTTGTCACATGTTTTTTTTTAGAAACCAACCGTAAATAAATATTTATATTGGCCAGAAAGGAAACTTTAATTAGTTCTGATGAAGAAACCTATGCATTTTTTTTTAAATCGCACTTCAAAACCACAATTTTTGATAGTTCAAAAACCAAAAAAACAGAAAAACCTCGGTTCATTGTCGGTAAAAAAGAAGAACGACCCTATTATAAAATTACATTGCTACAGTAGAGCCTATTTATTTTGCGATAGAATTCTAGTGCAGGATTTTATCGCTGCCAAATATCTCTATCCGTGATGAAGGTAATCGTTTATCTTATAATAATAATAATAAAACCATTTATTTCAGGCCAATTTGCCCATACCTTGTTAGTAATACAGACTTACATTACTAGTATTAGTACATCTTAACCTAGTTCTCACAGTTTTTTATTCCTTACACTCTATTTGGGGTCTTGATACACAGGACGATGAGCAGACGCCCAGTGACCAAAGAACGGGCAGTCCCATCTCTCTGCTATATCTAACAGCAAGCTGTTGGTGCTACCTCGCAGGCGAAACATTTGAGAGGCGATTCTTTTTCTCATTACGACATGAAAATCGTCCATTCGTGCTTGCGCAAACATGCCTGACGCACTGCAAAAGCGTGGTAGCCCCAACAGCATCCTGAAGCCGTTATTGAACTGGACACGCAGAGCACTGTAAGCGCGCTTCGTATAATTATAATATGCTATACAGAGACAAGAGGTTCTCCTCCTCCCAGCGTACTCTTCAAAGCTCTGGCAACCTTACTTACCACCCCAGCAGCACCTCACACGTATATCTACAGAGCAAGTCAGCTACGTCCTTCTGTAAGTTAGAGGTAAAATCAGATGCAGAAGTGAACCACGCTGCGTTCTTTTTAGGGTTCAGTACCTCAAAGGGAAAAAAAGGAACCCTTATAGGATCACTCGTGCGTTTATCTGTCCGTCTATCACAGCTGATTTGCTCCAAAACTACTGGACCGATTGAGTTGAAATTTGGTAAACGGGTCGTTCTTCTTTTCGACCGACAATAGCCTGTCCCTCGTCTTATTACGGCATCTCATTTGAGTAATGATGTTTACGGTTTTATAATGTTCGAATGAACGTCCGTATTATTTTATTAAATAGTGATGTTTAATATTTCACTTTCTCTAACTAGCATTTTTTTTAAATGTTTTTTTTTTCGTAGAATGCCGTGACAGAGTGGTAAACCAAAATGTTGTCCCCACTGAAAGAGTCCACTTTGTCACATGTTTTTTTTTAGAAACCAACCGTAAATAAATATTTATATTGGCCAGAAAGGAAACTTTAATTAGTTCTAATGAAGAAACCTATGCATTTTTTTTTAAATCGCACTTCAAAACCACAATTTTCGATAGTTCAAAAACCAAAAAAACAGATAAACCTCGGATCATTGTCGGTAAAAAAGAAGAACGACCCAAACATATGTAAATTGGTGACCCAAAGATGGACGCGTAAAGTAAATTAATGAATTCTGAACAAGGGGGCCACTTTTGGGGGGTAAACTGCAAAATTAAAAAAAAAAGTTGCGCAAACTGTATTGTGTGACATATCAAATGAAAGAAGATGTTGTAAGCATCTCAGATATATATATTTTATAATTTTAGTACAAACAAATTTGAAGGAATTTAGGAAAAAAGACGAATTTTGACCATTCCTCCCCTTTATCTCCGAAACTACTAGGCTTAAAATTCTGAAAAAAACATAGAAAATAGTTCATTGTCTAAAGATTACAGGAAAACCTATAAGAAGTTTGAGTATTGAAAGTAACTGGAAAATTCTCAATATTTTACGGAGCCCTCACCACGCGAGTTGAACTCGCACTTGTCCGGTTTTTTTTTTTACTTGATTTCGAACACAAAAGTCACATATACAAATATATATACATAAGGCGTAAAGACCTGGAGGTTCATTAATATATGATAATCATGTTAACAAAACAACATAATTATGAGACAAAAAAAGCCCAAAAGAAAAATATTTATACCGGTGCTCGAAGCAGTATTTTGTGCTGCATAGAAATTTGTACTTCATCAGTATAGCAGCTCCAAATATGTGCCGTATGATATTTCGCTGTACTCCGCCTCTTTGTTGCTTGCATACATTAATCAAGTTAAATAGCGCTTCTTAGCGACAACAGCGTCACAAAGCCTCGTCTCAAATTACTAAACCACAATCTTGATCAACCCAGTCTTCGCATTTTATGCCGCATGTTGAAAATTAAATTCAACGCTTATTAAACTTTGAAGTTGGGTATTACAGCTCGCGTGCTGAAGGTTCCGTGGCCGGTCTGAACCGCCCATAACCGGTAATGTGACACTTTACCCAGCCCCTTCATTTTGTAAGCACTTTCTAGGACGTTGTGCTACTTACAAGAAACATGGGAAGGAAAGCTGACGTGTTGTGTTTAGAAAGATGTATGGTGAAACATATGTACATAGCTAAACCCCGCGACCTTTACCAGGGGGTCGATCACGTAACGCGTTATACGCGTGTCAGGTAGATCTAAATGTCACTTTTTATATGGAGAAATGACAGTTAAATCTACCTAACGCGCGTAAGAAATGTTGCGTGATCGACCCACAGGTCACGAAACAAGTGGGAATTAGTGTCATATAACTAACACCAGTCACTACCAACTAGGCAAAAGTGGTTGTACTATTTATATAATATTAGATACCCTATCCTAACTTATAAATATTATAAAAGAAGAATCTGACTGACATGTCAACGCACAGCCCAAACCGCTGGTTCTAGAGATTCCAAATTAGACACGTAGGTTCCTTATAAGGTCTAGGGGTGCTTTGACAAAGGATTTTTAAAAACTCACCCCCTAAGGGGGTGAAATGGGGGTCCTAAATTTTTATGGGGAAACAAGATTAGATCGACTAATTCATTCGAAACTTCACAGGAGTATTTCTAACAATAAAGGAGTAAACATGTGTTCCAGATTTTTTTGAAAATTCAACCCCTAAAAGGAGGAAATATGGTGACAAAGCCTGAAAATCAACATGGGTATTGTTTCTATGGTTTATTGGGTCGCTGATTACAAAAACAACACCAATTTTAAAATCCAACGTGGCGGACGTGAAATACCGTTTCCCCTGTTGGGATGCGATGTGGTTGAAATGTCTAAATATCACTATAGGTCGTTTTTATGGTAATTTGGGACGGTAATTATGAAAATGACATCGATTTTGAAATTTAATATTGTGGACATGAAAATTCTTGAAAGCATTCGTGCCAAATTGCTATTCAATTGGAACTAATTTTTTGTAGACAGTTAAAATTACTTTAGGCGGGCGAAGCCGCGGGCAAAAGCTAGTAAATTTATAAGAACATTGAAGGCACGCTCAGCTTTAGCTTGGTTTTATATATAATATGTAGTTACCATTGTTACATCTAATAGTTTTCTAGACGTCTTTCAAACACCCCTAGTTCTTAACAAAGTTTCATCGAAACTTGTTCCACAAGTTTCATTGTTATCTGTTAAACAATCCTCATTCGTTTATCGTCGTCTAGTACCCATAGTACAAGCTTTGCTTAGTTTGGGACTAGGTCGATTTGTGTAAGATTGTCCGCAAATATTTATTTATTTTATTTATTTATTCATTATTTTTCTTTAAAAGAACTCGGGTGTTAATACTTTACAAATATTTGAGGTGTGTAATATTACGACTTAACTAATTAACTTACGGGTGACGTAGAACTGGTCACTGGGACACTCTTGAGTGTGGGCTTATGTTCAGCGTTCAGCAGTGGTCGTCTTTCGGCTGATATTTATTTATTAGGAATATTTTACAGAATGTTGGGCCACAAAGATGACGGATGAAACGAGATTGCATGTTACAGAGATGAGAATGTTGAGATGGATGTGTGGCGTGACGAGAATGGATCGAATAAGGAATGAGTATATAAGAGGAAGCCTGAAAGTAGCACCTATAACTGAAAAGCTGAGAGCGAATCGCCTACGGTGGTATGGACATGTTATGCGGAGGGATGATAGTAATGTTGCTAGAAGGGCATTAAGTATGAATGTTGAGGGTTGCAAGAGAAGAGGTAGACCAAGGAAAAGGTGGATGGACTGCGTGAAAGACGATATGAATAGGAAGGAAGTGTGTGATGAGCTGACGGGCGATAGAGAGGTATGGAAGAAAAAAACATGCTGCGCCGACCCCAAGTAAATGGGATAAGGACAAGCGAATGATGATTTTACAGTGTGACAATGTGCAGGGGGTGTAGGGAGGTTAAGAATAGCCGTACTCACGCCGCAAGTCTTATTGTAGTCCAATCACCAGTGCACTGTACGTATCTTTCACTCGCGTTTCCAGGGCTCAGAGTATCGGTAGCCACTCGCGACACGGAGGGTGACTAGGTTTCACCCTTTTGAGTCCTTTTCGATATTTGCAAAAACGGGCGCGCGCGACGCGTGTCAATCTCGGGCACACAGTGTCCGCGCTGAGCGTCGGTACCGGCGAGTTAGGATTTTGGAAACGGGAGGGTAGTTAGCACATCGTCACAACAGACGTCATACAGTATGCGATACAATGATACTTAACCCGGCGCGCATGAGGCAGGGTATCTCATACCCTGTTAGTATTAAAAAGTATTGGTATTTTCTAAATCTTCGACTGACGACACTAGCTCGCTCAGTAGCTGGAGGCAGGGGTGTGCGAAAGGGGATAATGGCATGATCACAGTGTGGCGTGACACACTGGCCGGAATATTCGTGCACAAACCTGTCTGGGGTATGTCATACCCTGCCTCATTTTTGACGTATTTATTTTAAGTATACATTTTTAATAATTTTATTAAGTTTTTTTTATTATTCTTAATTCTTTTTTATGATTTTATTGTACAGGTTTGAGACGCGTTTATTTATTTTAGTTAATATTGTTTTATTATTTATGAACACTTACATTCAAGAAAATCAACAAAAAATTATTCTATGCTATATCCGCCGGCAAATGGAAAAATAACTGGGTGAGCCTTCACCTAGACATGTAAATGTATCTGGACGGTATGTCGGATACCAGGACTGTCCATACATAAGGATATAAAAACCAAACATTTCTGCAACGCTTGCGGCAAGCCCATAGTATTTGTAGCATGCAAAATTGAAAAATTTCCGGATCTAGGTATGGTAGTAATTAGTCATATTTTTTACTTAAAATTTTTAATTACTCTATTTTAAGAAGAAAATCTGAGTATCTTTCAGTTTAAAATTGATTTATATTTTAAAGAGTTATTTTTTTGTTTTATTGTTGATTTTTTTAAACCCCTAAATTTTTGTTCCTATAATTACATAGTATAAGAAAAACATGAATAAATAAAAATAATTTCATAATTAAAACTTTTTTTAGATTTAATTCCATTAACTAATTAATTATTTAACTATACATTATCAAGAAAATAAAATAACATTAATAACGACTATATTATGGGGCATTAAATTTTGGGTATGTCATACCCTGCCACATGCTTGATGTAACTTTTTTTCACATCATGCTCGCCGGGTTAATATCATACGTTTAATCGGGAAAGACGATATAAGTATTATCATGATAATAGTTTCCAAGTCTAAAATGTCAAAACCTTCAAAACGAACTTAAGCATAACCAAACAAAGAGTTAAAGTCAGGGCGAGTAGAGAAGAGGACGTCCGTTAAGGTCATTTTGAAATTAATAATGTGATATCATGTTGATCATGATAACGAGTTAAACTAAGCTGTGGTTTTAATTGTTTCTAACCAATTCGGGTATGTAGAAGCAGCATTCAATCACATGATGTATAGTAGAAACCTTGAACGGTATTAATGGTCCGTATAGGTAAAATTAATAATTATAAATAAATAAAAATAAATATCGTGGGACAATTCACACCAATTGATCTAGTCCCAAACTAGGCAAAGCCTGTACTATGGGTAGACAACGGCTAAACATACTTATATAGATAAATACATACTTAAATATGTAGATATTAAACATCCAAGACTCGAGAACAAACATTGGTATTCATCATATAAATATCTGCCCCGACCGGGAATCAAACCCGGGAAATCAAGCTTCATAGTCAGGGTTCTTTAACCACTAGGCTATTCGGTGGAAATTATAATAATAATGATTCAATGGCTCTCCGTAAACTTGCGTGAGTTTTGTTTCCTGTTAATATCAGAACTATATATTTTCATTGTTTTCAACTACCATATCGATACATCAAAACAATCAAATCTCTTGAATAAATGAAAAACGGTATTTTACCTTCCCCGTATCCAATCCGTTCGCAAGGCCGGAAATTGAAATGGGCGGGCCAAAGAATATTGGTAGGCGGGTATGCCCCGGACCCATAATTCGCAGGATATTTCATGAGTCTGTGCAGGCTGATATCACAGTAGATATTAAAGAATCGGGTATGTACTAAAGTTTAAAATACGTTGAAGCAAAATGTATATAAAAGTTGTGACGCGTGTGCTGTGTGTGATGTCAAGCCCCAACTAGCACACTAGCGTTAAAATAACCCTTATATCATTCTTATATTGGTTCCAGCCAAGTGTTAAGGTGTTAAGAATGCCTGTAAAAAAGGTCTTATAGCGTGCTCTAACACCCTTATAACTACGAAAGAGGCCACGAATTACAGGTTAAGGTGTTAGCTGAGAGTCTTATAACACTCTAGCTCTTACGCAGTTTAAAGTGAGCATCTTACTCTTTTCTTTACCCATAAAATTATGAGACAAATATAGTCTTCCGACAAAATGGCGCAGATAGTTAGTATAGGTATTAATATTTGACAGCTATGGAGTCGTATTAATTGAAAGTGAATTAAATTGGAAGTGTGTGTGACATGAAGTGAAAACAATCTGCCCTTGTGATTTTACGGTAAGTGTATACCATGTTTCCCATCTCAATTTTAACGCGCCCAGGATTTGTTAAAGATTTCTAATAAAACTTATGAACATTAAAATATACATCTAAAGTTTTTATCATTTTCTATGCTTGTTTCTTGGCCAGTGGCATGATAAATTAAGTGGCATCCATATAATGGCAAGAGTAACATAAATAATGAAGTATCTTGATGTCAAATATTGAATAACCTAATCAATTTGTAGGTTAGAGTCCACCAAAACAATGGCGAATTACCTTAAAGCTTTAGGCGTCAGTTAACTCAACTATAACGCTTATTGAGTTACAACACTCTTACAGTGTCTTTAAAGTGTATCTGCCTAACACCTTAAGCGTTAGAAAAAGTTTCAATACTTACAAGAGAGTTAATTCTGTTATAAAGTCTCTGCCTGTAGCTAGCACTCTTGTAAAGTGTTTAAGTGTTAAAAACAGGTTAAAGCTTTAACATCTTAAGTGTAATTGCTTTGAGTAACACTCTTATAATGCTTTAGGACTTAATTATTTTTCTTAACCCCTTTATAACACTATTAGTTACAACTGAGAACATTATAACTCACTTATAAAGGTTAAGGTTATAATAATACCCTTAGCTGACACCCAAATGTTAGTTGGGGCTGCGGTAAGGCGAAAGTGTCGAGACTTCATGAAGTGAATCCGTACAAACTCTATTTGGCGCAGTCACACGCGTCGCTACAATAATCTTAAGTGGACTTCGGCGGACTCGGTGCATCGGTCATGACTCATGAACGGTATTCATGTGCCGCGTAGAACTGAGAGGTTACAAACGGGCGTTAGGACATTTTTGACTGTCATTTTTCCATATAAAATTGACATTTAGATCTACCTAACGCACGTACAATGCGTTACGTGATCGACCAGCTGGTTTAAAATGAAGCCAATGTTTAAAAATATCTCTTAGTTGATATACTGATTTTAGTATATGAAATCAAAGGTTGTCTGGAAGAGATCGCTCTTCAGCGATAAGACCGCCTGTTGTCTACCTCTACCTACATGTTATTGTATTGTTTCTCTATGTAACTGCTTTGTTTGTGTGAGGTGTGCAATAAAGAGTATTTGTATTGTATTGTATACATTTACTGTGCTGATATTTAGCGTGAGGATTTATTGAGGTTGCATCAGCGATATTTGACGGGTCGATTCACTTTAAAATGGCACCTATTAACTATCACGTTTTTATTCATTATTTATGTAATTACTAGTCGTACCCGTCGGTCCACCCACGAGGGATTCGCTCTGAATCAAGTCCTTTACTCCCCACCTTAACACATTCATTGACAAAAATTGCTACACGCTACGCTCGTAACCGATCCCATGTTTTTCCTCGTATGTAGCGGAAATCGCCTACGACAGGCACTTCCTGGAGCCGTAGCATGGTTGGCCTTATCACGTGACAAGTGACAAGATAAGAGCGTCGTCTCGTTCTATCGAACGGTGTCAGCCAGTGACGCACGCTCTATCCTATCACCTATCGCGTGACAAGGCCAACCATGCTACGGCTCCTGGCTTGTAAATTGTTCTATTAAAATCGCCATATTAATTTTAATATTGCGCAAATTGGTCGATCATTACAGTTTTTCTGCCATTTATGAAACTTACGAGATTCACTATATCTCTTTTCTTTTATTAGATAGGTACTATTACGCTGTAGTCGCATTTTACAACATACGCGGAAAACCACGGGATTCGCTGCGAGCGTAGCGCGTAGCGATTCTTGGCTGTGAATGTATTTACCTCTGCAGAATAGCAGTTTCACCAGGGTTGGAACCGATATAATTTTGTGTATTCTTTTATCCAGTTAAAAATATACTAATTTTAATTTTTTCTGTTTCCTTAAATAGATTTTCCTCAACAAACTAAGGCTGCTTAATATTTTTTCGCCAATTTAAATTCTAAATGCGTCCTTCCCGAGAAACAGGCGGAGTGTAAATGGTCCGTAATGAAAAACGTTTCGCGTATTCAATAATTAAGGAATTTCTTTTCTGAAGTCGAATTAGTGTCCAAAGGGGCGGAAGAGTTAGGATTGAAAAGTACTAAATACGGTGTGTTCCGTATATTGAATTAAATTAAAAAAAACAACAGCGTTTTGCAACACCGTGTATAACGATAAAATAATAATGATACTTGAACAATTATTATTTTTATTCACTTCACACAATGCAACTGATCAAGCAGAAGGAAGTTAAGTTATATGAAATGAAACTCTTTAATTCTACTATATATTTAGGAAGAATAATCTAAACCACTTTCCAAAATTTCAATTTGGGCGAGACATTATAATTGAAGTTTTATTATATTCTTCATCTCTTAAGAAGCAAAACGCATCTAATTTATTATGAAATAGTTACTTTCTTAGTTAGTATATCAAATATCAAGATTAGGATATCATAATACTAATCTAAGATTTTGCCACATTTGACAATGATATTACATTTTAATTAATTAATTTATTTATTCGGCTTACTTAAACTAAACATTATTTGCATAATATCTTAGGTAAGTATAGGTAAACATATTAAGAAACTAATCATATGTTGTTTTACGATACAAGTTTACATTAAGTTAAAGTAAGCCACCTTCCGTACTAGTTAAAACTGTATTACGGCAAGGTACCCTCCTTCTACCCATGATCAGCCGCGTAGTTATAGATCGTTGTACATGATAGCAGTTATAATAGTTTACAGTGTATATATATAAGTATTTACCTACAAATATCATTTCTATAATAATACTTATTTTAAGGCATTTAGGTTTATTATAATTATTGCATATGTTTCTAGAGAGAGATATTCTTTAATCTTGAAGTACTATATAATTTTATAAAACATAAACCGATAACTTCCTATACATATTTGTCTACGAGAACCCCAAAAACCGACGCAGATTAAATATGTTTACGTTAAACGAATGATAATGAGGCAGGAATTTGGCTACCGTTATTAATTTATCGTCTTTGATACCTAAATACCTGAAAGCGCCTTAACGTTTTTAGGGTTCCGTATTCCTATAAGGAGTTTATTTCAATCTTCGAACATTTCAAAACCTAATTTGTTCTTGTTGTAAACTAATTGGGTGTAAGAATGTCGAGGTGTGTTCTAGCAAATTTCGAGATGTTGGATATAATTTATGTAATGAAATGAAATTATTTATTCGTGACAAAGCTTAACAATGGAATTACAACTAAAAAATACTATATAAACTATATATACTAAGCAGTTTGTCACGAAATGGTCTCGCCTCAGCATAATGCTGGCTCGCGAGAGTCGCGAGCCAGCGCTGGTCTTCCGGCGAGACCATTTGTGGGCCACGTTCCCTGCTGTCTGACACGGCCTTAAAAATTAACTTAAAAATTTAAACTGAGTACTTCATTAGTCATATACATACATATAGTCAAAACTAAAAATATTTAGCGATATAAATGTACACCAAAAAGAAAAAGACACGTGTGCAACCCCAAAGCGTGTCACAAACCACATCGATCCGGGCATCTTCAGACAGGTGTAATAAAAAGGACAAAAAACAGGTCTGTGTTTGTGTTTCTGTTTACGTGTGTTAAACCGTAGCGTTTAAGATACTGAACCGATGTTGATGAATTGGCAGTGTGGCGAATCTTTCATCGGACCCTACAAGAAAAGGCTCTAAAAAGTGATTCATGAAAATTGCTCCACCGACAAGAGCTAGCTATTAAATTTAAGAAGAAGGCGAATCTTTAGTTTAAGGTAATATTCAAACGATTCTAAATTGTACTCCGGGAGAGTTTGACCTTTGAGTTTTTTTTTATTCTCAGTACTTTTCCGTCTGGTTATTGTATTTTGAACTCTTTAATGCTGGTTACAACCTTTTCTTTAACTTATACAGCGTGGGCCCTGTAACAGGAGCAAAAAATTAAACGGTAGATTATTAAGCTTGTAAGCAATTGTTTCCAAGTGGTTTTAATTGAAAAAAATTTTTTTTTTCGTTTTTTTTCTTCATCATTAGTTTACGTGTACTTTTTAACTCTTCTGAAGTGATATTTAAGTAACTTTTTATTTTATGACTCACTACATGACGTTACCTCAAAATCTGCATTGACTATTGTGCTATGATCTCGTGGTGCCAAGATACATTACTCGGAGGTCATAACTTTAGATCAAAATTTCTCCAAGTTAAAAAAAACTTGAAAAGAAATGGACACAAGGGGTTACTACAAATGCTCTAAGGAAGTCTCCTTTTAAATATTTGCTCCTGTTACAGGGCCCACCCCTTATATGTAAACTAGCTTTTTCCCGCGGCTTCGCCCGCGTACTTAAGAGTAGTGTTAACCGTCTACAAAAAAGGTGCATCTCAGTTTCAGTCTTTTATATATTTAGATTGACTCTACATACACTCTGCATATCGAACATAGACTCTACATATCGAATGTACATATCAACTCTACATATCGACTCTATACATATCGACTATAAATATCGAATCTACATATCAACTCTACATATTTAGATAGATGTCCGTTGTGTACTTAGATAGGTGTCGACTCTACATATCGACTACATATCGACTCTAGATATCGACTCTAGATATCGACTCCACATATCGACTCTACATATCGACTCTACATATCTGGACCCCCATATAAAATTTCACCCCCTCTTTTAAGGGGTTGGGTGCAGATTTCCAAAAAAAAATGATGCACGATTTTTTTGTTAGTCACAAATAGTCCGCATACCAATTTTTAGCTTTCTACCTAGAAAATTGCGGAATGCTCCATACAAACTTCCACCCCCCATTTTGGGGAAGTGGGGGGTTAGAAAGAGACAAAAAGTAGCCTATGTCACTCTCCATCCCTTCAACTATCTCCACTTAAAAAATCACGTCAATTCGACGCCCCGTTTTGCCGTGAAAGACGGACAAACAAACAAACAAACAAACCAACAAACAAACAAACACATACACTTTCCCATTTATAATATTATAGTATGGATATGGATATGTTAGTTCATCAAAGATTTGATCATCATTTTCAACCGCTTGCAGATATCCGATTGAGCTGGGGATACTTATCATATGTAGATTCGGTCACAATGCAATAGTATTGCACTAAAGAACTGATAGTAAGCTGTTCTACATTTTTTAAATATAATATTTTAAAATGTTTGTATAGATTCGATTGTCATCTAGATATTTTTTCCTCAAAATAATATCTCTTTATTATATTCACATCAAAAAGGCAGCCGCCATTATCGTGACGTTATAAGAGCGGACACAGACTATAGATAGGTACTACGTGCAGAAACATAGAAACGTGAAATTATTTTGTTTACAACGAAAACTTGTTTTTGCATTTGCTTTACTGACGTCACTCACAAGACAAAATGGCGGTCGGAGTTTTCGGCCACGTGACATACTACAGATACTCGTAATAAAAACCTGCGATTTTAATTTTCAAATAAAAAATAATCTTTTGTTTTCATAACAAAATATATAGTGTCATATTCATATGTCTTATGGTAAAAACTATTAAAAAAAATACTTTGATAATTTAATTTTGACGATGAAGGTGGCCTTTAGCGACTACCAAACTACACAAGATAAACTCGTCGTGTTTTGAGATTCTATTGTGCAAAAAAAGCACATACAATATAATAAGTTTATTACGCCGGTTCTTCTCGAGGCAGAGGTTTACTTTCCGAACCGGTGGTAGTTTATCGACATTCATAGGTGCATGTAATATGCCTAAATTGAAGAATAAATCACTTTGACTTTGACTTTGACTTCAAGGACATAGGTTATCTCAAAGAATATTCCCTAAATGGGTGGCACTTTACTATCTTTATCTTAACTGAAAGTATAATGTTATCTTAATAATTTTCAATCAATTTATTATCATTTTAAAGCTAGGTTAAGTAAAACATACGACATTAAAAATTAAACGTTTTATTATAGGTGATAACCCTGCCGCTATAAAGTTACTATTTATATATTCACTATCAACTTGCTACGTTTAAAAAAGTTTAACAAGCTTTATCTCGTAAGCGGTAAAGAATATTAACATAGTTTATTGGGAAAAAATAAAGCTCTTAGGGTGAACAATTCCCGTTTTTGTAAAAACTCTTCATTCTGTTCCACGCTGTATATAGTCGTAGTTTATTTAAATGTAGGTGTATAAAATGTCAACTGTTTTAAACATTGGAGAGTTATACAACAAAGCCAGTCATAATGAAAGCATATGCTATTATATGAATAGAAAGAATAATGATTGTAATAAGCTGGTTTAAAGTTAAAACCCAAAAATGTAAGCAATACATTTTAGGAAAAATTGTTCCACCGTATCAACTGGCTCTTTTAGCTATTTCATGCTTTTCCGTATCGATGTTCAATGTTCTTCTTTTTAGTTCGTTGTACAATTCCGTCGACTAATTTTCATCAGTTGAAGTTTCGGGTACGGAATAAAACACCTTCCTATAGCTATTTGTCTCAAACTCGTAAAATGTATCAATGGAATTTGAGTCTTATTCGAATGTGGTTGGGTCTTATGGGCTCTACTTTGATTGATACGATAGGAGCTTCTGAAGGTTATTGTCACTTTGCTGGAGGCGCAAAATCAGAGGATAATTGTAGGGGCTTGTTCGGATAAAATTCACTATTAAAAGGTTTCGGACAAGTTGGCAACTTTGACGTGTTCGGGATTGTGCGGTTTCGCGATATTCGAAACGGTTAATGGATAATTTATATACGCATTTTGGTGGCTTCGTACGGAACTAATGCCTAATATTGCCCGATAATTCGGTTGTACAGTCAGCATCAAAAGTATCTACGCAAATGAAGATGTCAAAAGTCTTTATTAAAAGGGAATAAGAGCTTTTGACGTCTTCGATTGCGTAGTTACTTTTGATGCTGACTGTACAACTTGGTAAAGGTAATACCGATGGCTGTTTGGGCCACGTACCGGAAGGCGCAGCGTGGGTAGGCCCCCCACAAGGTCGACTGATGACCTGGTAAAGGTCGCTGGAGTCCGCTGGATGCGGGTGGCGCAGGACCGGTCATTGTGGCACTCTTTGGGGGAGGCCTATGTTCAGCAGTGGACGTCTTTGGGCTGATATGATGATGATGATTGATTTGATTTTTATTCACCGTTTATAAATAACTAAAGATTTTTGTAAAACTTATTAACTTAGTGTCAATTTCGAACAAAAATCCTTCAACACATTTTTATTTTTAATCATGAAGTAAATACAACCAACAACATTATTGCTCTGAAATAAAACAATTAAACCTTACATAAAATGTACGTAAATACTAACTGTTAAAACCGTTACTCTTTTTAATTAGTATTTAGAACATAGTTGCAGATTGTTAGTGCTTTGTGTGATAGTGTTTGTGTCCAGTTGCCGGCTCTAAGCTAAGGGATGTGCCTGTTCCCTGTTTACAGAATATACGTAATTATTATATTGGTAAAAAACATACTTATCACAGTAAAAAAATACTATTCTGTGAGTCCAAAAAAATATATGAATTATAATTCAAAATAAAATAGTCGGTAAATAGAGGGGGTTAAAGGAAGTACCCTAGCTGGCCTAAGATGGTCGCTTTTTTATCACTTATCGCTGTGGATAATACAACTCGCTTTCTGACAAGCATACCAGTGCGAGAGTGATGAAGGATGTCTTATGGTGCGAGAGTGACGGAGGAGTTAATGTGTGAAAACGAGCGCGCGATAAATACTTCAATGCAAATATGAGGCGTGGTTTGTTATAATTATAGTGCATTGATTACGATAAAAATCACCATGAATTAAAAATGTTTTTTCGGACAATTTTTCACGTTGACATCAGACATACTAAGAGTAGTGCAGGAAATGCAAAGTTCGTGAGTACAAATCCAATTTTTCCACTTATAGAAAAAAAAAAAAACATAGATATGTATACTGCCCAACACTAATCTGACCACATCTTCTCAACATTAGAGAGGCCGGCGATGAAAGCGCATTCACTGAAGACAGTGTAGCGATTGATTTATGAAATTGCAGCGCCGAGCGTCCGTCATCGATGGGGGGAAGGGGGGTGATTAGGGCTGCCAACACTAAAGTTCCCTAAAATATATGTTACACCTTACTAATAATAAATAAGGGTATAATAATAGTACATTACTGTGATGATTATGAGGCCGGGAAAATAGGGATTGCCAGCCAAGTAGATATACATACATAGGATAGGAATAGAAGACTGGCAATCTGTTATCATGCCAAGGTACGTAAGGAAATACTTTCAACAGTTTTCCAAAAATATAAAGGTGCAAAAAGCTGCATATTTCGAAGACCTATATATAACACTGATAGGCCCAAGGTTACCAGAACCGCAGGGAAGCTCAAAACAACTTTTTACAGGCTAGTAAAAGCGAAAAGGTCGTTCTTGGGAAATTGAATAAAATTCTACAATAAAATTCCAAAACACATTACTGAACTTACTGACTCTAAATTCAAATCTGTCGTAAAACAGACATTTATTTCAAAAGCATTTGTAAGATAAACGATTACATCATGGATAGGGATATTTGGCAGCGATAAAATCCTGCACTAGAAATCTATCGCAAAATAAATAGGCTTTCTACTGTAACAAAGTAATTTAAAAAAATTATAATACTCTGATACTGAAATGATATATTGTATACTGTTTTGAAAAAATGACACCTCACCGAGTTTTTTACGCCGGTCCTTCTCGAGGCAGAGGTTTTCTTTCCGGACCGGTGGTAGTTTATCGACATACATAGGTGCATGTAATATGCCTAAATTGAAGAATAAATGACTTTGACTTTGACCTGGAAGATTCTTTTTTTTACACAGAATAATGAAGTTAGAGGCTACTTAGATGGCAAAATGTGCAATGCTGTGCGGGCAATTTGCTAGAGCGATCGCTAGATTGATCGTAAAAATGTTCGTAGCGATGTTTGGCTCTCCGCGTGGCTCGGTGGCTCTGTTTGTTGTTCAGTTCGACAATGTTCTGTTACATGCGAATCCTCAAGTCTACTTTCGCCTTTATATGTAATTGCGGGTTTTCTAATATGTACTAGCCGCTATCTGCATTCTTATAGACGGTTAGGAATACGCCTGTGCAACCGGCATGTAATTAACAGAATTGAAATATATCATTAAGCTTAACATCAATATTATTCGTGTAAATGTATATGCGTGTACAGTAAAGCAACGCACATAACATAAGAGGAAATATACATCATCATATCAGCCGAAAGGCGTCCACTGCTGGACATAGGCCTCCCCCAAAGAGTGCCACAATGACCAGTCCTGCGCCACCCACGCACACACATTGTACGTAGAAAAATACGTAATATACTTAAATATAACACGTAGTTACTGCAAAGGCTCATATATTGATTTTCTTCTTGGATTAACAACCTTTGTTCTGTTTTTTAATAAATTGTTTAGACTTTTGAGTTGCAAAGAAGCTTGAATTGGGTCGTTCTTCTTTTTTACCGACAATGAACCGAGGTTTTTCTGTTTTTTTGGTTTTTGAACTATCGAAAATTGTGGTTTTAAAGTGCGATTTAAAAAAAAAAGCATAGGTTTCTTCATTAGAACTAATTAAAGTTTCCTTTCTGGCCAATATAAATATTTATTTACGGTTGGTTTCTAAAAAAAAACATGTGACAAAGTGGACTCTTTCAGTGGGGACAACATTTTGGTTTACCACTCTGTCACGGCATTCTACGAAAAAAAAAAACATTTAAAAAAATGCTAGTTAGAAAAAGTGAAATATTAGATATCACTAATTAATAAAATAATATGGACGTTCATTCGAACATTATAAAACCGTAAACATCATTACTCAAATGAGATGCCGTAATAAGGCGAAGGACAGGCTATTGTCGGTCGAAAAGAAGAACGACCCAATTGTATTTTTTTTTATTTCACATAAAGTGAACCAAAAGTTCAATTAATTGTAACAAATACAACTTTTGCAAAATTTCTTCAAAAATAAGCAATCGGTAACCCTGATGAGAAAACTGGCTTTGAGCATCCCTAGGGCCTCCATCATATATCAATCTCGCAGACTAGTAATCAAACAAGGCCGGACTTAAAGCACACAATTATGCTAGTGCATGGGAGATAAAGCACAAACCTCCTAGCTTTTGATTGACTAGTGTCACGTGTGTACTTTCGACTACAAATATATTAATTTTATAAGCCTCTATTTAACTCCGGGATCGGAACCGGTTTTTTCAAAAGTCCCCGAAGTAGTCTAATATTTTGAATTATTTTAGGCTCTTAATGTAGGACTCTATCATGTGTTTAGCTATCATTTTCGTATTATTAGACAGCCTGATCAAAAATGATATTATAAACCAAAGAACGAAATTGAACGAAATAAAACCGGTATTTTTGTATGATGAAAATACCGGTACCCGATCCCTGATTGAACTTTTACTGTTCGCATGTAAGTATAAATAACAATAATAAATGAAAATTAAAATAAATGAAAAGAATAACATATAAAAATTATTTATAATTAGCGACAAACTCACACATATCGACCTAGTCCCAAATTAAAGAAGTAAATATTATGTAAAACGTTTCAAAGGAAACCATTTCTCAGCTACTCGCCCGTATCCGAATGAGCAGTTTGGCAAACTAAATGTAACTTGGGTGACAATGCAATATTGTGAATACGAGCTGAAACGATGATGGAAAAAGAAGGTGGAAATTTCATCCTGGGCAGTGTACCAGGGGGGTAATCACGTAACGTTTTGAACGCGCGTTAGGTAGTTCCAACTTTCATTATTCCATATAAAAACTGACATTTAGATCTACCTGACGCGCGTACAATGCGTTACGTGATCGACCCGCAGGTCCACAGTTCACACTAAAGGAAGTAAATTTATTTTTAATAATGTGCTTTTCTGGGAAGTTAAAACATTTTGCCAAAAACTTGTTAACATTATAGCCGAGGCAAAATACGGTTTCGAAAAAAAATAATTTATAATAGCGTTTTTTTTGTTTATTTCATTTTAAAACATTATTCTAAGATGCTTTATTCAAGAATCCACCAAACTTTCCACCCGGAAGTAATTATATAGATTTAAATTAAACATTAATTGTCTTTTTTATTTTATTTATATTGAATATTGTAAAGCAATGTAAATGAACCTAAATAAAGATAAAAAAAATATTAATATTTATCCGGACTTTTTAGGAGCTAATTAAATATTGATTTTTTTGATGTCTGATTTTTTGTTGGATTTTGCCTCTAGGTAACAATTTAATTGATAATATATCCGTTACATTAAAAAAATTAGCTATTATAAATTATTTCCAAATATGTCATTTTTTCCATACAAGTTGTCAGTTCATTGCCTGGACTATTAATAGAGAAGTTCATCCCGCGCACCGACAAAACTGTGCTGAAATGTGGCTGTTAGTAAGGAGGATGAAACTCACCCCGTTGAACCCCGTTCGTTGGGGAGGAAAGAGTTGATACAATTTAATCATCGGGGTTCGATCCCCGGTCGGAGCAGATATTTGTATGATGAATACGAATGTTTGTTCTCGAGTCTTGGATGTTTAATATCTATTTAAGTCTGTATTTATCTATATAAGTATGTTTATCCGTTGTCTAGTACCCATAGTACAGGCTTTGCCTAGTTTGGGACTAGATCAATTGGTGTGAATTGTCCCAAGTTTTTTTTTTATTTTATTTTTTTTAATCATGCTCTTTAACGTACTCGTACATATCCCGATTGATAAAAGCCAGTGATAAATAGTATGCCATTTTTTTCTTACACTGCCATCTAGAATGCCTGAACCTATGACAATATTCTTGCCCACTTGGTGATTACCGACTACAATATAGAAGACAATATGGCTTAGAGCTGCCAGCAGCCTTAAGCTTGTCGCAAACATTCTGAGCCTGGCAATTTTAGAACGTGCCTGCTTCTAGTAACTTCACAAAATTGCTCTGATTAGAAACTGCATAGTTGATAAACGAAATTGGGTTCTTACTTACAATATTATTTTAATTTGATAAAACAAAATTATATATTGAGCTACTAAATGACAGTACAAATTAAAACCGTGCGAAATAAAATTAAAATGCAAAATCCCAAAATTCTTAAAGGCAATTATTACGCCAACGTCTAAAATCTTTTGGCCTCTTGTTTTTGTGATCATCCTAATACCCTTCGACGATCATTCATACCACCATATCCCACTTTCACCTGCCACTGACATCATTAAATCTAGTTCAGGTATTCTGGTGTTGACCGTGAGTTCACCTCGCCGCGTAGCGTTTAGCGGCCTGTAAAATTCTTTCGGTTATTTAACGGATTAATTTTATTTTGTGTGTTAACAGTGAATTATCCTTGAGCTTTGGTTTTATATTAATTAAATTTTACGTGTTGTTGTATGTGAATTTCATTTTATTTTCACTAAATCGACCAAGTCCCATAGTAAGCTCAATGTGCTATTTTTTGTTTATTTATTTATTTCAATACAGCAACTATTCTTACAGGTTGACTTGGCCTAATGCAATAGCGCCTTAACTAATTGACTTAACCTAAATATAATACTTGCACAAGACACACAGACATATTACATACTTTAACAAATTCGGACGTAGAACAATAAAATAGGTCACTTTGGTCACCAACTAGATTTAGTGTGCGTACGGCGCGACTGAGAGGCGCTTTACGAAGCAAGTTGGTCCTGCCGCTTGGCTCCGCCAGCAGACGCGGCCGCCGCCACCGCCCCGCGTACTCGTCCGGCACACTAAAACTTAACTGCTGCAATATACCCGGGTAGCAGATAATACCCCGTAGAACTCGGACTAGGACGATTCTTTCCCGTTTCGGAGCTGTTTACAAATTAAGTTAATAAATTCCAAATGGAACCAAAGGTCAAAGTCAAAGTCAAAGTGGTTTATTCTTCAATTTAGGCATATTACATGCACCTATGAATGTCGATAAACTGCCACCGGTTCGGAAAGAAAACCAGTGGCTCGAGAAGAACCGGCGTAAAAAACTCGACGAGGTGTCATTTTTTCAAAACAGTAGGTATACAATATATCATTTCAGTATCAGAGTAACATAGAATTTTAAAATTACATTGCTACAGTAGTAAGCCTATTTATTTTACGATAGATTTCTAGTGCAGGATTTTATCGCTGCAAAATATCCCTATCCATGATGTAGTCGTTTATCTTATAATATGCTTTTGAAATAAGTGTCCGTTTTACGACATTTGAATTTAGAGTTCTCTTAATGACTCACGCGACCCGAGGTTATAAATTGCTCTAACAGCCCTTTTTTGTAAAATAAATACAGTTTCAATATCTGCCTCATCATCTGCCATATCTGCCATATCAATAATCTAAGGGGATTGACAAATCGCTTTATCATTGTTAAAAGAAGTATGACATCATTGAATCTGTAGTATTCGTAATTTTCGCGGATGCAGAATGGCGTGAATTTTCAATGGCGGAGGCCACGTAATACTACTCCGTGTAAATGTAATATCTAATCAATGTATACTAAACATGTACCCATGAGTAAAATGAAATCTGGTCGACCCCTTCTAGTCGAATTCTCGGCCTTGATAGAATGTTATGCGTCTTACTTGCTTTTATTCCATTTTAATATTAACAAAAAAATACCAATAAACCCGCGGCATCGAATATTGACATAATTTATTGAGTCTCAGAAAAACCCGAGACATCCAGATCGGACAAAATTAAGCTGACAATATTTAGGGATGGAAGGATTACTGGTACACGCTACAAGGGTCTACCCGGGTACCCAATTAATTTGCCAGGCACCTTCGTTCCCTTCGGACAAGTTTTTCCGTACAAGCTGAGTGCGCGGACAAATTTAATCTCGTAAGGACCTTTAGGTTCCTGGTTAACGTAATGATGTAGGTTATAGAAGTATTTATTATGATAGAATGTTGTGATTATTGTGGTATAGGATGATTGCGGCACGCGTTTGTTAAGTGGTGGTGCTTTCAGGCAGTTTAAGTTTAAGATTGGGGTGGGTGACCGTATTATAATTTTAATCTCTAATGACAAGAACATATTATTAACCCACGGCAAAAAAGTAGGTTCTAGCCTCGGGGCCGCTGAGCAAAAAAATCGTTCCAAAAGAAACGCAACAAGTTGACAAAAATGCAAAATGTAATTCAAAACTAATGCAAAACTAATCTCATCGGCTTTAAAATAGAGTTGTAGTAAAGTTTTATTCAGCCAACAGCATAATATTACACTCTTGTAAAATTGCCTGGATAACTATTAATCAGCTATTATTTATTTATTTATTAGGACCTTCAACATCAACAATAAGCATACTATTACATAATATTACTCTTATATGTATGCGCAAATTAAAACGAAATACCTTATTAATTACGGAAGGACATAGCATGCATCAATTAACAGTGAAATTTAAATAAATACAGATTACAATTTGTTTACTTTAACTAATAAAAACTAAATACTAAGTCTTGTCAGCAAACGTGGCTTTTATGAATGGGATAGTTGACGAGTTGAGATCAATACAATTTTGATGTTTGTTATAAGCCGTAAACATCCATGACAGGAGACAGTGTAGCTTGAGGTTAGTACGACGAGTAGCTAAACTGAACAGCTTAATATTACATGCTCTAGGAATTTGAGAGGGTACGTAGAAATTTAGTTTTTTGCAGCCTAATGCGATAGAGTTACAACAGATTATGTTTACAACAATATCCAGTTGGTAGCAATATTAAATGCCCTTGTATAACGTTAACAAAGGAATAAATCAAGAGACTGTAAACAGTCGTTGTGTAACTCTAGTCTTCTAAAACTGCTTAAAGTATGTTTTTATACTAAAGACTGTATTTTTTGTGTTTTGCAATGCTTTTAAGAAGCTAAAGTAATAATTTCGACAATATACAGCCGTAAACCAGCTGCTCTGTGACGAACAGTGTATGTCCCAGTACAGCTTTATGTATGTATTTACTCTCTTAATCATCATTTATAAAGTCTCTAGCTGTAAATTAACTGGTTTAAAGTTTTATCTTTAACCTAAATGTTTATTGGGTAATTTTTACCTCCGCGCTCTCCAAGTGCTCTTCACACTACCCAGAGCGCCGAGGCGCACATATATTGAATGTTTCTGTTCCCTTCACTAGCCCTTTGGATTACTCAGTCATGTATGTCTTGTCATGTAAATGGCCCATTCACGGGTTTCAATACGCTGAAATACCGGCCTAGCTTGCTTAATAGATTAGTTCGCTCTTGAGGCAAACGCAATTGTGGCCGATATCATGTCATGAACGAGGCTTTACTGTTAGCCAAATATTAGACTGTACCTATAGATAGGCTAGATCAGTGATGTGCAAGTACAGTCAGCAGCAAAAGTGGCTACGCAAACGAAGACGTCAAAAGTCATTAAAAGGGAATAAGAACTTTTGATGTCTTCGATTGCGTTGTTACTTTTGATGGTGGGTGACTGTACGTCATAGGACGGGAACAGGAACTGGTACCGGTTTATATTCGTGTCAAACGTCTATTTTTTATTGTCTAGTGATTTTAATCCATTCTTCCTTATCTCTATTTATAGTATTAAGGGGTATTTGACAAGAAATTAATAGATATGCAACTGTTCGATTTCGTTATTTATAATTTTCGGGCAAATTTTAGTTTGATAGTGGCAACACAATAGTAGTAGAAGATAATTTACACTTTGAGTTGGTCACACTATTTCCCCCACAGCTACCGAACCCATTCCCGGCCCGTGACGACACATATGCGTCCCTACGCCGTAGTCGCTTTCCGCTACACACGAGGAAAACCACGGGATCGGCTACGAGCCAAGCGCATAGCGATTCTGGGTACTGAATGTGTTAATCGGTTTGTTACTTTCCGAATTTCGAACAGATAACAACTTCATTTTAGCCGCAGTCGTTAATGCAGTAGTAGATAGTAAACTGTATTTAGTATCAGTGAAGTGAGTTTGGAGGCTGCCGAAGACTTTTAGACGTAATCAGAGGCTATTTAAGTAGCTGATATCCGAGGTAAGAGTCAAGAGTAAGCTTGGTTCAGGTGAAAATGGAAACTTCAACCGACGGTGTTCTGCTTGCGACGCCAGATTCTTTGTTCCACAGCTCCACCGTTCTACTTTTGCAAGTAAATTATTTAATTTTAATTAATTTCTCTTTGCTACGACTTGCCTTCTTTTTGTCTTTAAAGTCTTTGAATGATCCGTTTTTGCGGTCGCTAGCGATTTCTGATGTTGATAAGTACTTATCTTGATGACTTTCTGATGTTGATATCTATTTAAGTATGTATTTACGAGTATCTACATAAGTATGTTTCTCCGTTGTCTAGTACCCAAAGTACAGGCTTTGCCTAGTTTGGGACTAGATCAATTGGTGTGAATTGTCCTACTATATTTATTTATTTTATTTTAATTTTAATTTTTACCATTTTGTTGTCTTTTTATTCCAGGTGATCCTATAAAGACATTTAATCCTCTCTAAAAATTGGATAAAAAGGCATCATGAAGAAAAAAGTCTCTTAGTCCACTCATGAGGAGTGGTGGACAACGAGAGTCACCTCTTCTTCTGTTTCAGGTAAACCTGATGCGGTTTAATTAGAATGAGGTCAAGCGCATAGTTACCACCCATTAGAGTGGCCAAGCTGTGAGCTTTTCAAAAAAACCGGACAAAGTGTGCAAGTGCGAGTTCAACTCGAGTGGTTAGGGGTCCGTAAAATTCCTATTCTCTAAGCATTAGGCGCTCCATACAAAATACACAAAAATATTGAAAATTTTCCCGTTACTTTGAATACTCAAACTTCTTATAGGTTTTCCTGTAACCTTTAGGCAATGAACTATTTTCCATAAGTATTTCTCTGTGGCCTCCTGTAGCCTAATCGGCTTCATGGATGTTGATGTATGAGATGTCGTTGCATTCCTCTTAATCGTGGGAGTGACATGGGCTATAATATTTGTCAAAAAGCAGGTTTTTCGAAAATTCTTTTGACATCACTTGTTATATGGAAAAAATGACGTGATTACCCTCCAGTTTTGGACTGTAACGATCACGCCCGGCAATGACGATCACAATTATTTTTTTCCTTTGCATTTGTTCTCTGTATCAAATGATTTGAATGATGAAATAGTCATTTGTTTAAATGCCAACTGTATGAACCGCTCACCTTTTCTCGCGTGTGAATAAAAAAACTTAAGCAATCATATTTAAATCAAGTATGCGTAACATCGCCTTATTTACATAATTTCAATTGTTTCTTTCATTACTCTAATATAACTAAAATAACTAGATTCCAAGTCGAGACACGTTACGTTACAAAAATACAAATTATTCAAAATCTGATTTAGGAAAGTGACCCTCCCAATTGGCGCATTTGTAAAACAATCATGCTTCTAACACCGCGTATATTGTCAAATAAATTACTCGGACCCTTTAAAGCTTCGAAATTAGAAAGAGCAATTAGGTTGAAATGGCGCGCCGGTTTTGGGGTTGAAATTTAAAAAAAATCGTTATCACTCGCTGTCGCATGCTGTAATATCCTTGTATACACAAACTCACGTCTGCATTCCTGAAACTATTATTGAGCGAGCGAGCGAAGCGAACGAAATTCTCCGTCTCAGTTCTCAATATCTTTCGTATGTCCAGATGTCCGGTTGTTCTCCTCTACATCTCAACCGATTCTCTTGAAATTTTGTGTGTTCAATAATTATAAAGATTTGTTTTGTCGATTGAGATTAACAAAATGTTACATTTAAGTATAGCAATAATTAGGCAATACGTTCGTCAATTTATTATTAACTTAAAGTTTTTTAAGTAATATAAAATAAATTGTTCTTAAAGGAATATTTTTTTTATATTAAAAAACAACAAGTCTAATATTAAGGTATCTTAACAAAAAAACAAGTCCAATACTTAGTATTTATTATTATCAGATCTGTAACTTGATTTTTCCGAGAATTCTAGAAGTTCGCCATATTATATCCAGTATTTTGTTATCTGTAGCTAAATTATTTTTCTATGGTTAGTGATTTGACCTAGTTTTAAAAGGAAAATAATATATGTTCCAGTTATTTATGCGACCATCCTTTTTCCGTGCACAAAGAATTTTTAAGTAAACAAAAATAAGCACATAAATGACAGAAGAAAGGGATTTTGTCGGATTATTCACCCTTCTGGTGGTTTTCACGTATGCCTTTGTGAGTTTGTTATGATACAATTTGGAAAACAAATGTTTTTATGGCTGAGAATAAAGTTAACAGATGAGCCAATCTACTATTTGTCGCTCGTTGCCGGTTACGACTCATGTTCACTCTTTAATACTATAATTTTATATTTATATTTGGTAGTATAGAATAGAATAGAATAGAATATAATCATTTATTGCATATCACATTACAGATATGGATGAAATTACAAATAAGTAGGTATACATGTGACACCCTGCAAGGGCACAGCAATATTAGAGGGCTCACTAAACCATTTACAAGTAAGTTTATACAAAGCAAAACCACACATCAACATTTTTACTTGCCGGCAAAATATTCCTCTAAACTATAAAAACATCTGTTTGTTAAAAACAATCTCAATTGTTGGTTAAACAGTTATATCAGTGGTATCACAGTGGTATGTCAGTGGTATCTCAAGAATAGGAGTCCAATTTATAGTATTATAGCGAAGAAACTCGTCGATTTGGTCTCCTGGCTTACCGGGACAGAATAACAACAAGGAAAAGTTGATTGACCCAGATGCATTAATTTGAGACGTATTTGCGCATTTAACAAGGGGCAGAATGGTTAATGTTTGCATTTTTTGGGGTGATTCCATGAAATTCAGTTTACTTTGTTTCCCAGCAATATTAATGTTATTTATGAAACACTAGCTACCGCGCGGCTTCGACCGCGTATTGCAAATAATGCAGGAAAACCCCGGGGATAGATAATATTGTCTATAACCATTAAGAAAGTCCGTTCTACACGCAGATGAAAGAATTTTTGAAATCGAATAAGCGGCTCCACAGATTACCCATTACATACGAATTTATAAACTTACAAAGCTAATTACAACCTCACAGAATTTTTCTCTTTATTGTATTAGTATAGATAATTATTGTAGTCGTTGTTTATTTCCCAGAGATTTAAAATTATAAATATTTGATATTGTCATTCACTTTGGTTTCAGTCACATCTGTATATAAATAATTTACCGATTTTGAACCCCGGTTGAATCTTTAAAGAAATGAGAGTTAACGCGTGAAGTTATTGGTTCAAGTAGTGAACTGATCCGTAAACACTATTTTGTATCACATTCATTCCTTGATGTACGGTAAAACACATAAAAAGTGTATATTATGTACTTTTCTATTGCTGTCATATAATAACAACCGTGATCAACGACTAAACTTGCCTTCCAAGGCACGGCAGCGCGGAGTTAAAAATCACTCAATCTCGTACCTCGTTTTCATATTTGTTACAAATCTCGGGGTCTAGTTATTCTTGGGACGGGTTTTGATATGAATCGAGACAGTTATGAATTGCACAGCTGCAATTTGCTGGCTTTTGTTCGGAGCTGCGGTCGTCCAGATCTACGGGAATTAGATTCTGGCGCACAATTCTGGAACGCGTTTTTGACGTATTGAAATCATAATTATGTGAATCGGCTTGATTTATGCACATTCTTTCATGCATGGGTAACGGCGATAAACAGGTTGGCATCATCGGTACAATTAAGGTAAAATATTTCACATGTTTACTTTGGCATTGCCTACTATGTTAGTCGCTATAGAATGGTCTTAGGAGTTTGACCATATAAGATGGTTAGGTGTAGCTTTTTACAATTCGTTCAGCGTTCACGAGCTTCAGCGTTTGATATTAGAAGACCTTACCTACGATTAGATAACTAAGGCGTTGGACAGATTATTATATCTGATAATAAGTACATATAGTACATATAAAAATATTAAAACTTACAACAGGTAAATATTGTGCCTTCGTTGGAGTAAAATGAAGAACTAGACAACATTTTCGGATCACAAAACACACAGAACTGTAAATAAGTACTAAATATATTGGACGACCGCTTTAGCCTAGTTGGTAGTAATGCTGCCTTCAAACTAGAGGTTCTGGGTTCGAATCCCGGTAAGGGCATTTATTTGTGTGATAAGCACGAATATTTGTTCCTGAGTCATGGATGTTTTCTATGTATTTAAGTATTTATTTATATATATAAGTATGTTTATATATATATATTATTTTGTTCTGAAGAGAAAAACCTGTGATCTGAGACATTCTTTGTTCTACCTGCCTAAAGGTGAGTTCTGTACTCCTACAGCGTAAAATTTGCGACGGGCAATGCTAGCAGTTAACCAAGACAACCATATACTATATACTTTATCATCATCATCATCATCATTATCAGCCTGTTATCACCCACTGCTGAGCATAAGCCTCTCTTCGAGTACGCCACTTATCCCGATCCCGTGCTAGTCTCATCCAGGAATGACCCGCGGTCTTTTCTATGTCGTCAACCCATCGAGCTGATGGAGGACCAACGCTACTTTTTCCCGTAAGTGGCCAGTCTGTTACTTTTAATATTGCAATGAAATCGTTACCTGCAAAATGCAGACCCTGGAAGCGCTCATTTGCGAGTTTCAGCAGGGTTATTGGGGGACCGGATTTAAAATTAAACTGCCCTTCACTTAGCAACGATCGCGCATTAAACACTTATGGGTTACCAATTAGCCTGTTGCACTTTAATATTAGAAAGGAAAGACGACCGAATAGCCTAGTGGTTAGAGAACCTGACTATGAAGCTTGAGGTCCCGGGGCAGATATTTGTATGATGAATACAAATGTTTGTTCTCGAGTCTTGGATGTTTAATATCTATTTAGGTATGTATTTATCTATATAAGTATGTTTATCCGTTGTCTTGTACCCATAGTATAGGCTTTGTCTAGTTTGGGACTAGATCAATTGGTGTGAATTGTCCCACGATATTAATTTTATTTATTTTATTTAATTTAAATTACAAGTTAATTCGTACACCTACCTAATATTTAGATACCCATGGGAGCTAGTATGGTTGTCAGAACATTCACAATGCAATAAGGTCGAAAATAGTGGCGAAGTTTCAAGATAAGACAGTTAAATGCCTTACCGAATGGGCCCTTGAATTGATAACCTCTTTGGCAAAAGCAATCATTACGGTTTTCTAATTACGAACATGTGTCAGTCAGACAAGAAAATTTATTGAAAGCTGTTATTCTCACCAAATGTAATTTCCAAATAAAAAATATGGGCAGAGAGAAGACTGCCACAAAGACGAGTGACAATTAGTCGAAAAAAACGGAAATGATCGTTTGGGTTGTTCCATCCGGTTGACGTCAATGAGCGGTGTCCCCTAGACACATGTAAACGTAAGTTGTGTATGGCAAACTTTATGCCACTCCATTAAAATATTAAGTCTAAATCGTGACTGTACCAAGCAGAACTACATCTCACTCATATGTGGACTAGTCCGACTTATGGAGTTGTGACTTATGAACCTTATCATCATCAGCATCATCATCATCCGAAAGACGTCCACTGCTGGGCATGAACCTTATACCGGGTGGAAAAATCGAATGCAACATGGATGGCAACCTTAAATATTGTAAATAGCACATTCTGTGTAAAGGAAACATTCCTTTGTTTTTAAAAACAATAAATTCTGCATTTAAGGAATTATGAAAAATCGCTTGCCTCAGTCGGGACTCGAACCGGTTTAGTAAGTTTATTAAATAAATATTGTTTTATTTTGTGTGTTTTAGTTTTCAATTTTCATGGCCTTCCGTTATTTTGATTGTATTTGTTATTTAGAGAAAAATGAACCTTATCAGTTACCCTTTCAATCTGCATCATAAAATAGAGCACGTTATTTTTTGTCACATTTAACCGGTTCGAGTCCCGACTGAGGCAAGCGATTTTTCATAAATCCTTAAATGCAGAATTTATTGTTTTTATAAACAAAGGAATGTTTCATTTACACAGAATGTGCTATTTACAATATTAAAGGTAGTTGCCATCCATGTTGCATTCGATTTTTCCACCCTGTATATAGTTGCAACTACGTAATGACCCTGTGAACTGTGGAAGTCGCGGATTTAAAAAATAATTCTGACCGAAAAAAAATGATATAATAATAATAATATTTGTGAACAATCTTACACAAATCGATCTAGTCCCAAACCAAGCAAAGCTTGTACTATGGGTACTAGACGACGATAAACATACTTATATAGATAAATAAATACTTAAATACACAGAAAACATCCAAGACTTAGAAAAAATATTCATGCTCATCACAAATATTTGCCCTTACCGGGATTCGAACCCAAGACCTTTAGCTTCGTAGGCAGTGCCACTAGTACTAGGCGAAAGCGGTCGTCAAATATAATATAATTATGTAATGCTCACAAAATTTCACGAAAATCGGTTTTGAAATACGACAAGAGAACAGCCGCACAAAAGCCGACATACGAAATATTTTTTGCCCAAGCTGAAACGCTGAAAAGTTTGACCTTTTATTAATTTCAGCGTTCAATATGTTAACAGCTAGAGACAGACCAATGCAGGTGACAACTGGTTAGTAATATGTATTTATATATTTTATCACAGCGCATTTTCAGAAGTTAACATATGCTTGGAATGATTGTTATCTAAGTGTATTACTTCCATAACACGCAAATGCGAACGCAGGTTGCAATTTCAAATTCTCTTAGAATCTACACTTTATGCAAAACTCACACGTGGTACCTTCTTAGCATAAGTGTCACATAAACTTCAAACTAGAAACCAGGATTTTCCTAGCTAGAGTGCAAAGTGAATGTTGCATTATAGTTAGGACAGAAGTAGGTCAAACTTTGCCTTATCGTCTGTGTAAGGAATGAGCTGTTAGCTAAGTCAAGTTTATAATAAAATATTGCCGAAGAACAATATTTTTAGGAACGTATAAAAAAAATTGTGTTATGCAGTAGTATCGCTGCTAACGAAATTTATAAATTTCAATTTAAAGAAAAAAATTGAAAAATTTATTGCCCCGAGCTGGATTCGAACCGGTGACCACAGGCATACATGATCCGTCGCTACTAACCAACTGAGCTATCGTAACAATCTGTGTCGGCCACTAAATCTTTCCTTTTTAGGGTTCCGTAGCCAAAATGGCAAAAACGGAACCCTTATAGTTTCGTCATGTCCGTCTGTCCGTCTGTCCGTCTGTCCGTCTGTCCGTATGTCACAGGCATTTTACTCGAAAACTATAAGGTGTATTTGAATAAAATTTTGAGGATAGGTGTGTTTTGTTAGCCGCTACAAAGTTTTGTAATTAAAAAGACAAAAAAAATATTTTTTAGGGGTGCACTCCATACATATAACTAAAAGTCAAAAATTTTTTTTTCATTGTGACCCCCCGTGTGGCACATCAATCGATAGGCCTTTCAAAATAAATATAAGGTTTCTTAGCATTTTTTTTGATTAAGTCAATAGGGTCGGAGATAATCGCCCCGAAAGTCACTAAAATTCTGTCCCCCCCCCCTCTAATTTTTGAACGGTGTATTTTAAAAATATGGAAAAATTCATGGACATAGGGCTTATTAATTTCATTCACCGAAAATTGTTTTGAACAAGATCGGTTCAGAGGTTTTCGAGATATTGCTGAAAAACTGCCTTCCTCAAAGAAAAGGACGTAAGTGCCGTAAAATTTCTGTGACGATACGACCTTTTTAATAGGCACGGAACCCTTCGTTTTGCGTGATCCGACACGCACTTGGCCGGTTTTTTGAAATATATAAATACGACAATTAGGTATAAACTTCAGAATGAAGGAAAAAGTTTACTGCTCCTAGCTGGAGCTGGAGGCTCTCAACCAATTGAAACCTGACCAGTGACTCAACATATGAGTCAAACCTCTACGTGCGATTTCCGCTACACAGCGGAAAACGCTGCTACGCGCTACGGCGTAGCACACGTAGCAATGCGTGGCCTCAAATGGGTTAACACATTCCCTGCCAAGAATCACTACGCGCTACGCTCGTTGCTAATCTGTTTTCCCGCTAAGTAGCGGACAGCGCCTATGGCGTAGGCACCCGCTAGGCGGTTTCCTCACCGGGTTGAATTAGCTCAGATATGAAAGTAAAACAATCACGGATTTTCGTCTATCGGAAAAATGACCACGAATCGGGTTTCCGTTAAACAACAGATTGCATATTTATTAGTTTTATTACTCAGTTCAGGCAAACTCTTTGAAAAATCTCCTTAATTGAAGCATGATATTACATTTCACCTTGATTAATTGCTTCGATGCTGTGTCCTAGCGAAAGCTGCAGCTGACGTTATTGAATACAAACAGTGTACTCCAGGCAAAATACCGTTTCGAAAAACATTAATTTATAATAGCGTTTTTTTTGTTTATTTCATTCTAAAACGTTATTCTAAGATGCTTTATTCAAGAATCCAACAAACTTTCCACCCAGAAGTAATTATATAGGTTTAAATTAAACATTCATTGTCTTTTTTATTTTATTTAATTTGAATATTTTAAAGCAAATGTAAATGAACCTAAATAAAACTAAAAAAAAATTAATATTTATCCGGACATTTTAGGAGCTAATTAATTTAAAAAAAATATGTCTGATTTTTTGTTGGATTTCGCCTCTAGATAACTATTTAATTGATAATATATCCGTTACATTTAAAAAAATTGCTATTATAAATTATTTCCTTTGTCATTTTTTCCATACAAGTTGTCAGTTCATTGCCCGGACTAGTGTTTCAGTCAATATTTTTTACTAAATGAAGGACGATAATAGTGTTGTTATTTATATAATAATATAATGTAGTTATTTGTGTTGAAGGGAGCAAAATGATGTATTAACGGTGAAGGCGGTACATTGAATCTAGAGTGAAGCGAAGGATCCTACGATAGAATCCTGAACGTAGCGAGGGATTTTAAGTTAGAATCCGGAGCGTAGCATTTTGATCCCTATCGTCGAGGAGCAAAACTTACTTATCCGAATTAAACGTGTGAAAACCATATCTCTATGACAAGTCTTATAAGTAACTAAGTATGGAACCTTTCGGGGCTGATATGAAAATGAAAATGAAAAATGTTTCATCATCATCATCATATCAGCCGAAAGACGATGGCCGCTGGGGCGGAAAGGTTCTCGAGTAGCGACCACGTACCGGAAGGCGCGGCGTGGGTAGGCCCCCCACAAGGTGGACTGATGACCTGGTAAAGGTCGCGGGAGTCCGCTGGATGCGGGTGGCGCAGGACCGGTCAATTTGGAACTCTCTGGGGGAGGCCTATGTCCAGCAGTGGAAAAATGTTTATATTGGTTAAACTTTAAAGGAACATGCACAAAGTTTGAGATCTCCTAGTAACTATATAGACACCTGTAACAGGAGATCCCGCTCTTCCTTCCTCGCTCTTGATTATGATGATAATGAGTAAGGCTTGATAGTTAACTAAAAATAATATATCACTTGGTAGAAGCCTTATTTTTTAAAGTAGGAATATTATGACAGTCGTATTCGACATTTTTTAATAAAAAAATTGGTGATACGAGAGTAATCAGTTCGGATGATATAAATTAGTACATGTTTGATAATTTTCTAAAGTCTATACAAGATGATAATTAACATTACTAAATTAAATTAAAACTGAGTTAAATCTATAAAAAGGCCCTCGAGGCATTGTACCGAAAATGCCGGCGGCATTTCCTTGCAATGCTGATGCGTTTCGCGAGAAAATCGTCAGTTACATCTACCAGATGTTTCACGATTTCCGCGAATAGCTTAATGCGCACCGGGACCACACGGACCGAGAGTCTCGACGCCAATGGGTACAAAGTCGTACTCTCTGCCGAGGCCTCTATAATATACTTATTACGTTTTAGATTTTCGGCGTTTTCCGCCGCTGCACCCGCTTTAGAATATATATAAATTATAAATTAATTTATAATTTAGTTCATTGAATAATGCCTTCAGGGCGCTGTTGCGGCTGCCGCGCTTCTGCAGTGCGTCATCTATGTTTGACGAGGCGCGTACTGACGGCTTTGATGCCGTCTGGGGCAAAAAATCTGCCTCTCTCTTGTATAGAACGCGCGGGAGTAGCAACAGCATCCTGAATATGATAGCTGGTAAGTTTGATTGTCCCCTGACAAAAATTCTTACAGACCGCACCAAATCCCTACTTACTATTAAATACTAACCTAGACTAAGATTAACTAACACCAGTGGACCACGTAGTTGTCTTAATAAACATATTGGAATGAAATTAAATTAAATTAAGACGAGTTGATGTTATATATGACAAGTAGAGTCAGCGTGTCAGAATGTTTATTCATAATTTATCGGGCAAGATAATGAGTATTTACTACGAAACCTAAAGCAAATGCTAAACAAAACGATACTTCTAATTATTTTAAGACACGAAACTTTGCAGGATGTATTACCATTATAAAAACATAAAACATTTATAAATAAGTGGTTATGCATTACGTCTCAAGTGGCACCCTCTACTCACTATACTCGACGTGAATTCAATTTTGGAACAGTTCAGTTGCCCATTTACAGGAAACTTGGAGCAAACAGCACCGAAGATAAGTGATTTATAATGCGACTTCTAATATCACTTGACTCGTGAAACTTTTGAAAACTTCGCGGATGTATTCGTATTATATTCGTATTCCATTATCAAGCGTGTGTTAAAATATAATTGAACGCACGTGCGAAGCGAACGAAGTTTTCTGTTTCAGTTTGGGCAAACGTTCTTTCGTATGTCTGGTTATTTCTGAACCTACAGGTCGCATTTCTCAACCGATTCTCATGATTTTTTGTGAGCAGATTCAATGAAAATACAGGCTTGTTCTACGGCCACTAAACTATACTTAATTAATCTGATTTTTTTGCGGTTTTCTGCCAAAGAGTTGCTAAAACCAACAAGACAATTAATTCGAAAGATGAATTGCGTCTATTACTTTGAGTCATCAAAAGTGAACAATTACTTGCACATATATTACCAAGATATTTTTATTTCAAATTCTTTGATTTGTGTAGTTAACCACTTTTGTACAATAATGCTTAATATAGGGTAATTTAATGAATATAAAACGTAAAATTAACATTGAACGTGTTAATAATTGGGACTGAAAGGGATTTCTAAGCTAGGTGGTTTAGATGAATGGTCGCTACTGTATAATCAGAAAGTTAAATTGTGTATACAATACGATAAATTCTCGTTTTAAAAGAGAAGCAGCAAAATATACGACTATATAAAGTCGACTCAATATTTATGTGCTTTATCTGAATGCAACAAAATAACGGTACCGTATTTTTACAACAAAATTGTGGATTTGAAAGTTAAAGCGATGAATGAAATTTAAAGCTTACCCAGGCAAGATATAGAAATGATAAATTATAAATCATAATTATAATTAATGATAATTTTATGTTAAATTGTTAAATGATCTTATTCTAATACGTGCCGTATTATGTTGACTTGTAATTTTTATTATCAATAAATAATGAGTATCTGTATGATAGTTTTGAAAGCATGACTCAGAGATTTTTACGTGCAAGCTCCCGATCATTGCATACTTTTTGTTAAGTAGTAAAAATTATGTCATTTTTCATAATTATTTTAATGCCATTATGGTTTCCAAAGTTCAGTGTAAACGCCACAAAAGAAGATTTACGAGAAACTTAGTTCTAATTCTATTCCAGATCATTTCGGTGTGGCCTACGTACTTTAACACTTGATTGCGAAGCTACGCAATCACCCTACACTGGTGCTCTGACATAATTTTCGGCTTAAAACAGTTCACAATCTGTTGGTCGATCACGTAACGCATTGTACGCGCGTCGGGTACATCTAAATGTCAATTTTTATATAAAAATGACATTTAGATCTACCCTACTCAAGTTCGTAACGTTACGTGATTACCCCCCTTGTCAAACTGACGGTAGCGCATCGTTAGTTTTATTGCATCTCTGCAATTATAATAGGAATATAATTGACTAATTTTACCCTTTTGGGAACCGGAAGATGTTACACAATAATTACATGGGTACTTTATTTCATACACAGACTGTTTAGTAACAAAAGGAGTGTTAAACTTTTAAGGCAAATATAATTATTACTATATAACGATTTTCAAGGTAGGTACATAGAGATAATAAAATAAAATAAAATAAAATAGCCTTTATTTCTACCATATGTTTACACTTTTCATGCCTGCTTAATTAATTAATTCATATTAATACATTATATATATTCGATTTTATCATGCAATTATTGTTGTTATTCAATTTGATTTGAATAACAACAATAATTAATAATAATAATATAATTATAATTATTATTAAGGCGACTGCCATAATTACATAAAAATCGATATGGACCAGGGATCGGAACCGGTTTTTACAAAAGTCCCCGAAGTAGTTTAATATTTTGAATTATTTAAGGCTCTTAATGTAGGACTCTATCATGTATTTAGGTAACATCTTCGTATTATTGGACAGCCTGATCAAAAATGATATTATAAACCAAAGAACGAAATTAAACGAAATAAAACCGGTATTTTTGTATGGTCAAAATACCGGTATCCGATCCCTGTTTTATATAATTATGGCAGTCGCCTCTTTGGCGTAGGCCTCCCCCAGTGCTTTCCAATTTTACATACATAGAGATAGGCAATTTTATATCATTAAGATGCTGTGTGTGTGTAAACCTACTTGTGTGAAGATAACTATTTCTCTGTTTTGGAATATGATAACGTTAGCAACCATTTTACTAGAAACTTGTTCAACTTAAGAAGCTTACAGTGTTGTATGACCAAGTTTTTGCAAGCGACGTTGTATAAAAGGCGTTGTACCTACAAGACACTATGTGAAAGAAAAACAAAACCTAAAGCAAAACTAACAATTTCAGTAAGGCCACTTTTATCACCTAACGACATCGTAGTTTAGGTAAATATTTCAACGCGGAGATATTTCGTAGGTAACGTTGAAAGCCTTACTACAGAGACACACGTACGCGGACGAACGTGCCTCCTTTGTAACAAGCTTATTGTTTCTCTTCCTCCGAAAAAAATACTTAATAACATCGTAGGCTGTGAAATAAAATGCATGAGACGTCCTTTGTTTTTCCGTCGATAATGTAATCGTGTTAGTAGTTTTATGCTCCGAGATAAAAGAGGATGTTACGTGCTCGAGGTGCGGCGCGCGGGCACGTATTGCCGAATAAGAGTATCAATGACGTATCTTGGTATAAACTTAATATGAGTGTATATTATGTTTTTCAATTTTCCGCATTCCAGTTTGAAGTTGAAAGAACCCAAATCGGTCCCAAGTTTCGCCCACAGACGAGCGCATAAACTGGCTGGTTTAATTTGTGAATAATTGACGCGACCACTTTAGGCGTCGAGTGTAATGTATTGAAATATTCAGGCCGGCTAAACGAAGGCAAGGCGCCGTGCATAATATCGGACGTGATGCTATTGGGGACTTGTGAAGGAATTTTGACAGTGTCTTGAGACAACCTGTGTCCTGCAACATACGGACTGCATTCACCCTCTTGGATACAGGCTAACACAAAATGGGAATAGACGTTTCACGTATATTATTTTAGTCAGTATAACCAGAGACGTTCTGTGGGTCGATCACGTAACTTTTCTTACGAACGTCTGTAAGATTTAAACGTCAATTTTATATGGAAAAATGACAGTTAGATTGAGATTTAACTGTCAGACGCGCGTTCGGAACGTAACGTGATTACCCCCCTGAAATAGTCCCCTTTTAAGCACGTAAAAAGTGAAGCATTGAGTTAACCCTCCCGTTGGACTTGAAACAAATGTTTGTACATCTTTTACTGCTACGAATCGAAATATGTGCTACGGGCTACGGCGTAGCAGTTACGCTCGAGAGAGTTGAATGGCTAACTACCTACTAATATCCTCCTAGCCTACTATCCTACTGTACGAGTATCTATTTTTTGTATTCTACGATAACAGCAGTGTTGAAGTATTATCAAAATGAATAAATTCATGAACATAATCCTAAAATGAGTGAATTATTCCTAAAATAATTCATTACATTATGCCGTGAACGATACATTTTAATAATTCCTTTTGTATTTTAATATTATTACCCTACTTTTCATAATAAATACGATCCAATCGCCACATAATAATACCTTAATTCTTCCTAAAATAATTCATTACATTCTGCCGTGAACGATAAATTTTAATAATTCCTTTTGTATTTTAATATTATTACACTACTTTTCATAATAAAGACGCTCCAATCGCCACATATTTATACCTTAACGCCATTCAGTCGTATCAATAAAAAAATTGAGAATTTAATAAAATGTAATTGTTTTAGTTAAACCACTCTTGTCCATAATGACCGACATAAAAAAATATACTTTCAACCTTTTATTAATTGGTTTAAGATTGAATATTGTGCACATTATTTCTGGTTTAGGTCTTTATTATATTGAGTTTCAAACTTATAGCGCTCTTAAGTATTTTACGATTGAAGCCTTCACCTGCCCTAAAATCGTTTCATGAACCCTTTATTACATTTGAGTGTGTAATATGTAATTATTGCAGATAATTACCCACACGACACGCCTTGTTTTACCGCAGTACTATAATTTTTTTATGTACTTAATTACCTACATTTAGGCTTTATAAGCTTTTGGAGGGATGGAAACGTATGCGGTATTTTGTACTCTACCGTATAGCTTACTTATGTCGCCTAGTGTTTTTTTTCCTGTCGGTACACTGTATGCAATTATTATGCTGAATCAGAGCGGTACGCATGCAGTATGGCATTCGTTCCGTCCAGCTTCTGCACATCCCGCACCAATCAGTCATCATATCAGCCGAAAGACGTCCACTGCTGGACATAGGCCTCCCCCAAAGAGTGCCAAAGTGACCGGTCCTGCGCTACTCGTATCCAGCGACCACCACCCATCCACTCCCGCGACCTTTACCAGGTCATCATCTGAATGCGTGTGGCGCATGACCGGTCAATTTGGCACTCTTTGGAGGAGGCCTATGTCCAGCAGTGGATGTCTTTCGGGTCATATGATGATGATGAGTCATACACAAGTTTGATATAAAAGCTTCTTATGTGTTCATCAAGGGTCTCAATTTCTCATCATATCCCAATTTATGTTTTAGTTATTTATTAAAATTAGATGAAAGAGATGTAAGAGAGGTAGAGCTCAGCGGAATGTCATCTCGCTCATACGAGGGCCACACTAAAAGTTATGTGTAACTTGTTCTCACCTGACTTATTCTCACAGTACTACACCGGTGTATCCCAGCAAGGGTGGAAGTACACCTAAGTAGCAATGATTCTAGTACAGCGACACTTAAACGACTTATCAATGGTATATACGTATAGCGTACGAAGTACTAGTCCCTAGCTTTCTACAAATAAAACGTGGTTCGGCTCCGGGGGTCTTGAAACTACGTCAAACAAACGATAGCGCCATCTATTCTACAGGCAGCGCCATCCAGCGGGCTGTCTGGTAAGCTGTCCTCCTATACTGTAATTTCTATGGCCGCGGCAGTACTGGTCATGCCATCTATTGGTGAGTGGCGTTATATTCTATATATTGCTCCTGCTCACAAAATTTCGCGAGAATCGATTGCCAAATGCGACCTGTAGAGAAGAGCAGCCGGCCAGTGGGACATCTGGACATCCGTACATACGAAATAATTTTGTCCCAAGCTGAAACAGAGAACTTCAGTAGCTGCTCTTACTCGTTCAAATTGTAATAAAAAGGTCCTAACACAATATTTACACAGAAACCAGCCAACACGTTATGTGCGAAGGCAGTAGGACGAGTATAATAGAATCTTTTAGCATATAAATCGCAGCCAAAATCTTACTCAGAATTTTATACCCTTTTTACATTTAATACCGTTGTACATATTTTCATCGTGACATATTGACATTTAACTGATTAGTTTCTAATTTAGATGATTGTATCTAAAAATAGGTGTGATATTTTAAAAAATCTGTGTTTGTTATGGTAAAACGGAACCCTTATAGTTTCGTCATGTCCGTCTGTGCGTCTGTGCGTCTGTCCGTATGTCACAGGCATTTTACTTCGAAAACTAAAAGGTGTATTGGAATAAAATTTTGAGGACATTCTCCATACATAAAACTAAAACTCAATATTTTATTTTTCATTGCAAGCCCACGTGTGGCACATCAATCGTTAGGCCTTTCAAAATAAATATAAGGTTTCTTAGCATTTTTTTTGTTTAGGTAAATAGAGTCGGAGATAATCGCCGCGAAAGTCACTAAAATTGTGCCCCCCTCAAATTTTTGAACCGTGTATTTTTAAAATATGAAAAGAATCATGTACATAGGGCTTATTAAATTCTTTCAGCGAAAAATGTTTTGAATAAGATCGGTTCAAAGATTTTAGAGGTATTTCTAAATAACTGCCTTATTTAAAGAAAAGGACGTAAGTGCCATAAGATTTTAGTAACGACATGACTATAGGGCATGCAATCCCGGTATTTATTACTACTACAATACCGGAATCCCGTTTTATAAATCCCGGATTGCATGCCCTAGATACGACCTTTTTAATAGGCACGGAGCCCTTCGATGTGCGTTTTTTTTACTTGGCCGGTTTTTTTTAAATAGTCTCTGAAACTGTATTCAGCAAGAAGTGGATCTAATTTAAAAATAAACGTTGTAATTAAATGTAATATTTTTCTAGTCTCTAATAGTATCAGTGTGGACACCCCGCTATGTCGCATTGCGTTGGGGTCAACCATACTCTTGGGACTGTCCGGCCTTCAATAATGCAGGCTGGTCACCACGTTCGGCGGCTATACAAATGTGTGGTCTCCATTTAAGCTTAAAGTGGAATTTGCATTATTGTATATCCTAAGAAAAGGTAGTGTGGTTTTCTTAGGATTCTTAAGAAGGACCAACAAAGAGGTTCTCATTTTAATGTCGTGTCGTGTCGTATCAGCAAATCAAAGGGCTGGCGTGCGACAGAGATAAATGGAAATTACTCCACCGACAAGAGGATAACTCTTAAATTTAAGAAGAAGAATAAATTGTATTAGAGAAAAATGAAGCGATCAGATACTTTGTATGAAAAACGTTCTACATGCTCTATTTTTTTCGAGCAATAAAAACTAATTCCTTCGGTCCTTGGGATTTGCAGAAATCGCGAAACGTCTGGTTGATGTAACTGGTGACCGAAGAGCTGGTTTTCTCGCGCAACGCATCAGCATTGCAATTCAGTGAGGAAATACCGCCAGACCCCCGGTACAATGCCTCGAGGGCCTTTTTTTAGATTCAACTTAGTTTTAAATTTATTTAGTTAATGTTAATCATCGTCTTGTATTAACGTTAGAAAATAAATGTATTAGTTATATATTTCCGACCTTATATATGATGGATTCCACTGCGTATACAATGTTACATGTTAATTTAGCATGTCAATGTAGTTTTAAAATCAGAACCAAACAGCGTTTGTATGGAGAGTCGAGCGTCCTGGCTACCCTTTTTTTTTTGACGGAGTGGAAATGCACTTACGCATCCCCCCCAGCCTGTGGAAGCTATATAGGGGGGGAAGCTATATAGGGGGGTATGTGGGACTCTCACCCTCCGGCCAACTCTATTTAAAGAGAAGGGGGGGAGTCTACCCTCTAAAACCAATCTGGCGTGGCGTTTCCATCTCTGCCGTTAATGGGAGCGTCATGAGCGCGAGCATGTCACCACGAGTCCTGGCTACCCTGAAATTTGTTCAAAACCATTAACAAGGATAAATTAACTTTTTTTACATACCACATACGTGGAAAACAAGCGTACGTCACGCCTGATGGTAAGCAGTCGTCGTAGCCTATGGACACTTTCAACACCAGGGGTCTCAAATGCATGACTGACATTATCAAGTCACAACCCATCCAGCACTTTTTAACATCCCAATCGTGTCGCGTTTTATGCTTTGTGTTGTTATATATTTTACAAATTTATTATATTTAAAAAATGGTAAACTTAATAAAATGGGGTATCCTGAGCGGCTCAGACACACGATCCGTGTGCGGGATGAATCTCCAAACTATGGCACATATGCTGTCTTGTCCGGCGTGCCCACCGTAGACATGCTCTGGACAAGACCTCCGTGACGCGACAGATAAGGTTTTAGCCATTGCCAATTTCTGGTCCCGCACAATCGAAATCAAGGAAATAGGAAACCATCGACACGAGAAGAAGAAGAAGAACAGAATATAAATAAAAATCATTTACTTAATTCAGACTAACGTCCATAAATGGTTAGTAAACAATGAAATCTTATTTCTTATGGTAGTATGATATAAAAAGGGAGATACTTATAACTAAACAATGACTGCATGCAGTCTCTGCCAGGGGGTGAGCATGGGTCCATTTTCGCGCTCCGCAAACACGCTCAGAATGCCGTTGGGGCTGCCGCGCACGCGACGCATCAGTGAGGCGCACCTCTTGCGCATTATCGCCGCAAAGCTGTCAGTTTGTGCCTCCTCAATATTACACTAATTATTTATTTATCATCGATATTTTTGTACCTATAACATGTTGTGTTGCGTTCCGTGGGTCACGTACGGTGCTGTCTGAAAACCGGCGCTGTAGGTATCTGTCTGACACCTCGGCATAATGCTGAGACAGCGACCGATTCACTGCCGCGAAGACACACACAATATGTGTCAATTGTTTTGTATGTCTACTCCATTTGTCACTGTGTGTCTTTTGTCTAGTGAATAAATGTCTTCTTTGTTTCTTTTTCTTTTATAACTTTCTTGTTCTGGTCATGATCATGGTCAAGGTAAGTACGTCAGTATTACCTAAGGTATACGTCCTCGACGTTGCTCTAGTGTACCATCGCTAACACAGTTAAATGACCATCCGTGCACTTTATGTGCATTGTAATAAGGTTCAATATAAATACAGGATGGACAGTTAACTGTGTTGGCGCAAGGACCGGAAAACCCTTTTTCAGGCTTAAGCCTATCGATTTGGTAACCATAAGGTAACCATAAATTAACCCTAAAAAACCCTATCTCAATAGAGTTAACTTATGGTTACCTTAAGGTTACCACATCCGATATGCTTACCATAACAATAGGGTAACCTTATGATAAGGTTACCATTACGGATAGGGTTTTAAAAGGCCTGGCATAGACTAGTACAAGTTCGACGATTAGGAAGTTTACCTTATGCCTAAATTCAGAAACATCAAGGAACTAGTACAGTCAGCAGCAGAAGTAGCTAAGCGGGCCGGGTGTACAAAATAACCTACACACGCTCTTAATTTCTCAAGAATAAAGTCGTGTGCAGGTCATTTTGAACATCCGGCCCGCTTAGCTACTTCTGCTGCTGACTGTACTTATAGTTTGAGATTAGCTGTTGTTAGACAACGTTGTTGTTGCTTGATGCAAATAAATAAAATAATGGCACTATTAGCTGTAAAACAGACGAGCGTCGCATTACAAAACAAAAACGAAAATCTAAAAAAAAATATTGATCAAAAATTTTAAGTTAACATTATACACGTATCTTATCTAGTGGGCTCCAAACTAGGCCAGCCTATATCTTACAGCCTGATATATATATATTATAAAACCTGCTCACAAAATTATATGAGGATCGGTTAAGAAATAAAATTTAATGCAACCTGTTGATGACAGACGCCGAAAATGCGAAAGATATTTGCCAAGCTGGAACCAAGAAATTCGTTCGGTTCGCTCGCTTGTTCTATTAATCTCATTTTGCCCTCTCCTGCTTCGCATTTCGATGAGATATTTGATTAGATTGACTATAAAAATAGCAAGTTGTTTCCCGCAAACGGCACATCAGTAATCGAGACGATGGGTGCCAACGATCGATCTCCTACCAAGTTGTTTACAGAATTCGAGATGCGATCCGTATCTCGTATTCAGTCGCGATGTGTGCACTGCGCTTCTGATACGTGAGACGCTACACTTTAAATCTTGAGCATCGTAGTTCAAAACAGTCGTTCTAACGCTTGGGTTGTTATTATTTACGCGCTTTCGCCTCACTCCACCTGTCACGCCTAACGAAACTAGACCTCTACCTACTATTAGTACTACGAATTGCGGCGTCAAGATATATTTGTGGGTGAGCGTTAAGGTGAGCTTAAAACAAGTTACAGAATATTGGGGCTGAGGTCGCGGTCTGAGGGGTAATCACGTAACGTTTTGAACGCACGTTAGGTAGATCCAACTGTCATTTTTCCATATGTTTAGATATTTTCCATACGTTTAGATCTACCTGACGCACGTACAATGCGTTACGTGATCGACCAGCTGGGCGCAGTCGGGTAACGAGAGGGCGTTCATAGATTGAGCCCAATCACATGTATGGACTGCCGTTCATCACCCCGCTATCCGCTGGCGTCTAGACCGTGGCCTCACAGGCGGTATAATACAAATACAAATAATTTATTTCGTCAAACATAGGTAAAATAGGTGGCAGTTATAAGTAATATTCAGTTCAGCTATGATGTGCCGTGTGGCGTACGAAAATTTGGTATGTAACATGATGATAATATTATTAATTTACGTAACCCTGGCCTTGTATTGCCGTGCGAGCGAAAGATAGGAGCGCGGCCGCTGACGCCGCTGCTCAAAGTCGGACCCGTGCCACTCAAAACGTCAAAGTCGTTGTCGTGCCACTCAAAACGTCAAAGTCGTTGCCGTACCACTCAAAATGTCAAAGTCATTGCCGTGCCACTCAAAACGGCAAAGTCGTTGCCGTGCCACGCAAAACGTCAAAGTCGTTGCCGGCCACTCAAAACGTCAAAATCGTTGCCGTGCCACTCAAAACGTCAAAATCGTTGCCGTGCCACTCAAAACGGCAAAGTCGTTGCCGTGCCACTCAAAACGTCAAAGTCGTTGCCGTGCCAATCAAAACGTCAAAGTCGTTGCCATGTCACTCAAAACGTCAAAGTCGTAGCCCACTCAAAACGTATATAGCACTAACACTTGGTTGACAATTATAGTTACAATATGCAAATGTCACTCAAATGTTGCTTAATGCGTACTTATTACGCAATATAAATACATAGTTATTTAACTATGAAATATTGTAGATATTAAATATTGATAAATATTGATATTGTAAATACATATTGTAGTTTTCTATAGAGACTTGTATTTGGAGACAAACTGTTAAAAAAGTTTTGCAGGGAAATGTAACAGAATTAGTTTTCGGTCGCATTGTTTAGTATTATTTATTTATTTATTTATATATTGTAACAATATGTCAGCAATTCCACCTTCCAGACCTGGAAATACAGTACTGCTAACACCATCCAGTGACAAATAGATAAACTAAACCAATGGGAATAACAGTACTACTGCCACCATCCAGTAGTGAATAGATGCACTAACCACATGGGAAATCGATACACCTAGCGACCTCCCTCGACGAGCGCCTGTACTAAAATACGAACTTCTGGCGGATTCGTACTAAAATAGTACCGAATCCGCCAGAAGATGTCGCTGTCACCAAAACTGCAACGCGCTGTTAAGATTTTTCCTGATTTGGTTAGGTTCGCCGACTGTAATTTGATATGTATCGAATCTTAGGGAACCGATTATTCCTAGGTATAGCCCCCTGCTTCCCTTGCTGGAACTACGTGCTCATACCTAGCTATAGTCCTCCATCGTGCATCCGCGACAGTACCTTTACTCCTTACTGGCTCTGGAACACGACGCTTGCTCTCTCTTATACCGTCTACGCTGTATTTTTCGTGTAAATTTAATACACGCCTTGCTGTACGTCACGCCTTTTCCTTCACCCCGCACGTACCCTCGCTACAATGTTTATTTAAAAATGGGAAACAAACAGCTAAAAATAGCACACATGAATATTAAATTTAAAAATAAATTAAAAATAAAAGAATCAAACGCCAGCCTAAGATATGATATCAAATCAACGGGTAATTATCAAGATCCATATCTCTATTGTCACACGAATCCAAATCCCATGTCATCACACCGTAAATTACAATTACGAAGCGCCATTTGTAAGTAATTCGGCGGGGCTTGTAAAACTTTTATTATTGTGGAAATAAAATTTTGTTTAACGGTGTCGCTGAGTCGGGCGGATGGGCCATTTAATACAGGAATAATGGTCTCTGAGCAACAGACAGACATCGATGCAAAAGGACGCAATGTGGGAAGCTGTGGATACGGTATCCATTATCCTTCTAACCGTTTCGTTATCTCGAGCCTTCAAAAGAAGCTCGGGGTCTGCCTGGCCACTTAATAAAATGGTTGTGGTAATTAGCTTTTAACGGGCGCCTGCGATCTGACCTTCCAACAACAATAAGAATATATAATAATATCCCTAAAGAAATTGGCGAAGAGTTGAAATATCCAAAATGTGTTGACAATGTGAAAATATATCTAGCATGTAACAGTTTCAATTCATTACAAGAATTCTTTGACATAAATAAATTTTATAAACAGTGTTAAGATTGAAACTCAGAGATTTAACCTATATTACATGTGTTACCTAGGCGTATTATTTTTAGATTAAACTCTTTTATTACGTCCTACTAGTACTAGTTAGGTCTTAGAGCATACATAACTGGAGTAGCCTTATGTCGTATTTGCGTACAAAAAAGTAGTTAAACGTTTATAATATCAAGTGCTTACAGCAACTTGCGGGCATTTTTATGATCTGCCCTGCTAGCGTAACTTGACTCTCGACTCTACTCGCGCGCGAGATAGACTGTCCGTCACTTTCTGATTAATGCTGTCAAAAAGTGACGGATATTCTATCACGCGCGCGAGTAGAGTAGAGAGGCAAGTTATGCTAACAGGGCAGTGTTCTCTTGCGAGGCGATTTTGTGATCGATTGTGAAATTGTCTTTGTATGATTTTTTGTACATAGTGCAAGGTTTTTTACAGAGGGGTAAGTTACTGAAAGGCTACTCCAGTTATGTATGCTCTAAGTATATTACTTTAGTTATAAGTTTTAGATTTTAAGACTTGCAATACCCATAATCTTATGTTGTAAGAACACCTATATGCCAACAAGAAAGCAATAAAGTTATTCTATTCTATTGAAATCCCACGTAGCGAAAAAAAATGTTCTTATTGGTTGACTGTCAGAAGTTTTTAAGCCGCCCGGAGGTATATCTTGGTTTGGATGATTGCTGTTAGTATAATACATATAATTAGAATTAACGTCTGCGTGGCGGTTCGTATGGGGGAGCGATGTTTAAGTCAACGCCTGAAATAATTTAATAGCAATTATCTTGTAAGGCGATTAACGAGGTCTACGCGCACGACGTTGCGGGCAAAAGGTAGTTTATTATAAACTGATCACCACCGACGCTGCTTAACGTTGACTGGTAAATTATTACACTCACGAATTATACACACACGAAGTACACACATTTGCTTATTTATCTTCCGGAGAAGTGGCAAAAGTTATTTTCAAAAATAATATTTAGCATTTCATTCACTCGTCTCACACACATTGCCATGGCAACTGATCTTCAAGTCCGCCTCAAAGAAGTAAAACATCAAACAAAGATATTTCTGCTTCACTCATATGGGGTATAAGGTGGGTGCCAGTATGGGACAAGCACCCACTATTGAGTTGGAAGGCCTCCCTCTCCTATCTGGTCGGTTGCGTGTTCAAGTTGTCTTCCTCGGATCTTGGTGAAATAAAATGCCGGTTGGATTGGAGATTGGTGTAATGTTTAACTTATGGTTGCACTATGGAGACTAAATATATTCAACATAAAATACGTGTTCACAAGCTTTTTGCAGAAGGAAGTAATGTAACATGACAGATAGAAATCTAGACATAGGTATAATTCATATTACGAACTAGCCTAAACAGCCTGTTGTGCAAAAAATGTTGCCACACATATAATGTTTCAAAACCTTTCTACAAAATTTACAGGATAGAGATTGATCCTTGGGAAGTCAAATTGTATGTTACGTAAACCTAAATTTAAAAATAAATTTACTAAGTAGTATGTTTTTTTTAGTTTTTTAGGTAGAATTAATATGATATAGGTAGTTAAATTTCATGGCGTCTAATTTTATTTTAGTTTGGCTCTGTGGCAACCCATATACAGGTAAACATTTAACCCAGTGGAGATCTGGACACGCGGCAGCGTGTTAAACCGAGTTCAAAAGAAGAGAACTAGCAACGTAGCGGCTCTGTGTTATTTTACGAACCATTTGTTACATAAACATATGACATTTGGATCATTAATTACAACCCTTAAGGCTAACTAGAACCCCAAATTTCATAAATATAGCTCAATCGGTTATTAAGATACAAATATCAAAAAATCGGGATTTTTCTCACTGACTGTCTGACCTAACATCATAAACCTAACCTATTTCCAGATGACCTAGGAAGTTGAAATTTGGCATCCAACTGGGGTAATTATGTGGTTACAAACCTAAGATAAAGAAACATAGTCTTTATATGATTTTTTATATTTTCGAAAAAACACTAAGCGCCTATCGAATTTCTAATAGCAAAAATCAATTATAATTTCGAAATCAACTATAGAGACAGAGCTGGCCAGGCACAATATCGTTTTAACAGTCCTAAATGTTATTTGAACTGAAGTATAGTATACCTAGTACAGACAGAGTCATGGTTCACTCAGCGTCAAATACTTTGTAGCAACCAAAGTAGTCAAATAGTTCGGTATATTTAAGTATGGTAGCAGCCAGAGGCAAAATATAGATAGTAACACATCCTTACACCAATTGTAATAAAGACCTGTTAGGATCTATTTGACCACCTTGACTGCTACTAATTATGTGACAACCGGCTTATTCATAATACGTGCATATTATCATTAATTATATAAATGTACTAGCTTTTGTCCGCGACTCCGTCTGCGTGGAACTCGTTTATATCGCAGCTCTATACGAACTTTCACCCCTCATACTCATTTCACCTCCTTAGGGGATGATTTCCGAGACAAACTCTCCTACGTAATTCTCCGGGACTCAAACTATGTCTATACTATACTAAATTTTATCTAAATCGGTTGGGCGGTTTAAGCGTGAAGAGGTAACAGACAGACACACTTTCACATTTATAATATTAGTGCGGATAATGTAATATATCTAAAATAAAGAGAAGAAGTTAGACTTATTGCCTATAAGGTCAGCCACTGCTGCTGGCGGGCTACTGCAGAAGATAAAAGAGAAGTTGAGGACATACCTTTATCTACACACCTCTTTGCGTGAGAGTGCTAAGCGTAAATAAGAGATGGGTGTATGTTAATCCACATCAATTTTTAATGAAGACTACATGTCCGATTTTAAATACTTACCGCATCAAAATCTACACAAAAACTCTTCCATGAACCATGTTAAAGTCCCAAAGACGCCGTTCCACAGACTTTACGGCAAGAAATACAGTACGGGCGCGAAACATATTTGAGAATTCTCTTTTATCACCCATTGCAATGAGAACCGTCTGTTAATGCCTTTATGATAGACGTTAAAAACTGTGAGCACGAGTTCTGCTGTTTAATGTTTTGTGAAAGCTACCCACTTCTCTTGATTACGTAGGGTTAACTGTGAGATAAGAAAGATACCAGAGCTAGGGAAACCACGATTAGTATTTTTAATTCATTGCTCATTTGTTTTCGCTACAAGCTTTTATTTAACTGGCAATGTACTTTTATATGATGTAAGTTGTCCTTTAAAGCAAAACATTTCCACCATCATTTACAGCTCGTACTTCTTCTTGTTGATTATGGACGCTCTGTCGTTGGGCATACAAGAGGAGACACCCTGGTGTATGCTCTTCGCCGATGATATTGTTCTTGTCGGTGAAGACGCATACGACGTAAAGAGCAGACTGGAGAAGTGGCGACAAAAACTGGAGAATGTTGGCCTGAAGATCAGTAGATCCAAAACTGAGCACATGTTTTGCGATTTCGGCGGTCTCTCCAGTTTGATGGCCGTACAGCTAGATGGCGTTACGCTCCCAGTCTGCTCCGACTTTAAGGACCTCGGTTTGCTGAAGAGATGTGAATAACCGAATGATGGCTGGGTGGATGAAATGGCGACAGGTCTTCGGAACAATATGCGATGGCAGAATGCCTCTTCGGTTGACGGGCAAACTCTATAAGACCATTGGACGTAGTTACGCGAAAACGTTCCAACCCACAGCGACCCCATTTTGAGATAAACGCAATTTTGTGTTTTAGCGGTACACTTTTTCCCTGTTATTATTTCAGGCAAATACTATTGGTTTTACTGTGGAATGCCAAACTGGTTATTGAATGATATGCATATTTTTTGTAAATACATAATACAAGGGGCATATAAATAGGTAAAACGAGTTTGAAACGTTTTTGCTAAATTTAATTTTGTATGAACCTTGTTAAATAGCAATTATGCATAAACGTTCCAAAACGAATTTAAGTGTATTATTTATTTTTATAAATATATCTAAAATAAATATGTAAAATAATAAATAACAATGAGGAACATAGTTACAAAAACAACAAAAAAAAATTGAAAATGTATTACAAAAAAATAGGAGGTGATCTTTTGAGCTTAGAACCTATGCCAAAAATTAGCTGATATGGTTCCAAAAGTTATCAAAAACTTATATGAAACATTCAATTTTCATCATCGTATTCTATGATCTCGAAGTCCGGAACTCCACCAAACCCATCAAAATCATCAGTAGCTTCTTCAGAACTTTGAAGCGTTCTATAAAATTGAAGGCAATCCTCAGGTATGTAGTGGTACATGGATTGTAAGTCCACTAATTATATATATATATATCAACGTACAACCCAAACCGATGGTTCTAGAGATTCTAAATTTGGCTCGTAGGTACCTTTATGGTGGATTAAGAAAGTATTTTCAAAATTCATCCCATAAGGGGTTGAAATGAGGGTCCAAACTTTGTATAAAACAAGATTAGTAAGACTATTTCATTCGAAACTTCAAAGGAGTATTCCTAACGATAAATGAGTAAACAAGTGTTTCAGGTTTTTTGACAATTCGACCCCTAAAAGGGGGAAATGTGGTAACAATGTCTGAAAATCAACATGGGTATTGTTTCTATGGTTTATCGGGTCGCTGATTATGAAAGCAACAACGATTTTAAAATCCAACGTAGCGGACATGAAATACCATCTCCCCTGTTGGGGTGCGATGGGGTTGAAATGTCTAAATATCAATATGGGTGTCGTTTTTATGGTTTTTTGGGACGTCAAATATGAAAATGGCCTCGATTTTGAAATTTAATATTATGTACATCTATCTAAATATATAAAAGACGAAACTGACTGACTGACTGACATATCAACGTACAGCCCAAACCGATGGTTCTAGATATTCCAAATATGGCATGTAGGTTCCTCATAAGGTTTAAGGGTGGATTAAGAAAGCATTGCTCAAAATTCATCCCCTAAGGGGGTGAAATAAGGGTCCAAAGTTTGTATGGGGAAACAAGATTAGTAAGACTATTTCATTCTAAACTTCACAGGAGTATTCCTTACGATAATTGAGTTAACAAGTTTTCCGGTTTTTTAAGAATTCAACCCCTAAAAGGGGGAATTGTGGTGACAATGTCTCAAAATTAACATGGGTATTGTTTCAATGGTTTATCGGGTCGCTGATTACGAAAACAACAACGATTTTAAAATCCAACTTGGCAGACGTGAAATATCATCTCCCCTATTGGGGTACGATGGGGTTGAAACGTCTAAATATCAATATGGGTGTCGTTTTTATGGTATTTTGGGGCGTTCATTACGAAAATGGCATCGATTTATAAAAATGGAGGTTCTCAGTTTGACCCGTATGTTCCGATTGAATTACAATTTGGCACAAATACTTTCAATAATTTTCATGTCCACAATATTCAATTTCAAGAGCGATGCCATTTTCGTTATTAACGTCCCAAAAAAATCACAAAAAAGACACCCATATTGATATTTAGACATTTCAACCCCATTGCACTCCAACACCCAGGACAACAACCAGGGGAGATGGTATTTCACGTCCGCCACGTTGGATTTTAAAAGCGTTGTTGTTTACATGATCAGCGACCCGATAAATCATACAATAATACCCATGTTGATTATCAGACTTTGTCACCACATTTCCCCCTTTCCACCCCCTAGGTTGTATACTCAAAAAACCTGTAACACTTAATAACTCACTTATCGTTTGGAATAGTCCTGTGAAGTTTCGAAAGAAATAGTCTAACTAATCTTGTTTCCCTATACAAAATTTGGACCCTCATTTCACCCACTTGGAGGATGAATTTTGAGAAATCATTTCTTAATCCACCCCTTAAACCTTATGAGTAACCTACGTGCCTTATTTGGAATCTCTAGAACAATTGGTATGGACTGTACGTTGATATGTCAATCAGTCAGTCTCTTCTTTTATATATATTTAGATAGATGTGCACAATATTAAATTTCAAAATCGAGGCTATTTTCGTAATTAACGTCCCAAAAAAACCATCAAAAGTCACCTATAATGATATTTAGACATTTCAACCCCATCGCACCCCAACGGAGTATAAAGTATTTCACTTCTGCCACGTTCGATTTTAAAATCGTTGTTGTTTTCGTAATCAGCAACCCGATAAAGCATGGAAACAATACTCACTTTGATTTTCAGACTATCACCACAGTTCCCCCTTTTACGGGTTGAATTCTCGAAAAACCTGAAACACGTGTTTACTATTTATCGTTAAAAATACTCCTGTGAAGTTTCGAATAAAATAGTCTAACTAATCTTGTTTCCCCATTCAAACTTCGGACCCCCATTTTACCCCATTAGGGAGTGAATTTTGAAAAATCCTTTCTTAGTGCACCCTTATACCTTATAAGAAACCTACGTGCCAAAATTGGAATCTCTAGAACCAACGTTTTGGGCTGTACGTTGATATGTCAGTCAGTAAATCAATTTCTTATTCTTTTATATCTTCCAAAAAGCCATAAAAACGACACTCATATTGATATCGAGACATTTCAACCCCATCACACCCCAACAGGAGAGATGGCATTGCAGGTCTACCACGTTTGATTTTAATATTATTGTTGTTGTTTTCGTAACGACAGCGACCCGATAAACCATAAAAACAACACCCATGTTGATTTTTCAAACTTTGTCACCACGGGTTAATACCAGGTAAATACCCGGTATTTACCCGTGGGTTTTTACCTACTACCCATCTCTAGTTGGTGCTGTCCTTTGATTGTTTTGACTAAATACATAAACTTAAATATACCATAGTTATTTATCTTGGTAAAAAATATTTTTTTCTCTCGAACATATTTAATAGCAAAAATGGATCAAGTATGTGTGGATCGTTTATAGCAAAAAATTAGAAAATAATATATTATAATAAAACGTTCCAATTTATTTAGAACAGTCTTCGCAGCTTAAAAAAACAGTATGGAATAATCTAAAAGGTTTCAAATTACATGGAACATTTTTGCAGAAATAAAAAATGTATAAAGATTTTGCAAAAACGTTCCAACCCACATGGATCATTTAAGAAACAATTGAATGTGCTTTTTATGAATTTAGTATAATGTTCCAAGACAAGTGGAACATTATAACGATATGTTATTCTATTAAGAGTTTTTAACAATATGTTTCAGTATGCATGTAATGTTTTTACTTTATTTTGAGTACACGTCCTTGGCATAATGGTGGGTTGGAACATTTGGGTCAAACTTTATTGATGAAACTAACCTAAAAATACTAGCATCTTTGTGTGCACATGATGTAATATGTCAAAAATAGTACCCTGGTTATGGTAACTCATTTTTGAGTGACTTGTGGGTTGGAACGTTTTCGCGTAACTACGTCCCATTGTAAGACTGTCTTCATGTATGGATCTAAATTTTGGGCCTTAAAGGTGACGGATGAAAAGAGAATGCTGCATGTTACGCAGATGAGAATGTTGAGATGGATGTGTGGTGTGACGAGGATGTACAGAATGATAAATGAGTATATCAGAGGAATCTTTGTTATTAGCACCTATCATCGACAAATTGAGATCCCATCGCCTTGCGAGATATGGGCATGTTATGCGTAGGGGTGACAGTCATGTGACCAAAATAGTATAAGGTATGAACGTGGAGGGATGGAAGAGATGAAGTAGGAGAAAAAGGTAAATGGACTGTGTGACAGACGATTGAAGAGGAAGGAAGTAAGTGATGAGATGACAAGTTTACTTTGAAACCTTATGTTTATTTTGGAAGCCCTATCGATTGATATACCCACACGTGGACATAACATGTATGCACCACTAATATTTTTTTTTGTTATATCATTACAGAACTATGTAGCGGCTAATTATTAGGCTACATAGTTCTGTAATAGAATACACGTATCCTAAAAATTTTATTCAAATACACCTTATAGTTTTCGAGTAAAATGCCTGTGACTTACGGACATGACGAAACTATAAGGGTTCCGATTTTGCCATTTTGGCTACGGAACAATTAAAAGTACATGCTAGATTTAATTATTATTTACCTTGCCCCGTTTCGTCTCGCCTTGTCTTTGGAAAACCTCAACTTTTCTATTCAACAGCAAAACAAGTACATATAAAAATTCTTTAATTTTAAATGTTGTGGCCTTAGAGCATACATAACTGGAGTAGCCTTACCTATGTCGTATTTACGTACAGAGGGGTATGTTGCTGAAAGCCTACTCCAGTTATGTATGCTCTAAGTGTGTGTCACAACTCAGCAGTTAAATTTAACATCTTAGTCCAATTGCGAATGCTTGATTGATTATAGGACTAGCGATTGGTTGACCGCGGGATTGGTTTCCATGGCAACGGGGCGACCTTTTCAACTAGCCAGCCATTAAACGCCGACCCCCGTCTTGACTGAGCCTGTCTTACTATTTAATCACTTCAACAGTCCATTTGAAAATGGCCAAGGGTGTTAACGGACCACTTAATTCTTGCTATTCTGTTGAACCTTAGGAAATAGTTCTTAAGAGTCAATTTCGTTTGTTTTAAGGTCAGGAATTTGTTTTTTCCGAATGGTGATTGGCTTGGTTGACAGTTAGGAAGATAAACGATAGCTGCCATTTGTCATTTGTGCCACCAGTTGACGTAGTGTGCAGTCGGCCTATTAAATGCAGTATAATGAGACTGCTTTTTGATTGATGATCCATCGGTACTCCAAAGTTTCAGGCGAGTAATCTATGGTGACGTATTTTTATATCGATTAAGCGACACGGGAAATTTATAAAATGTTTACTGTATACATTTATGTTCGTCCTCGTTGCGTTTTTTCCGGTTATGGCCTACACAAGCCCTGGGTCTGCTTAGGCACCTAATCCCAAGATTTGGCGTAGGCACTAGTTTTACGAAAGCGAATGCCATCTGACCTTCCAACCCAGAGGGAGAACTAGACCCTATTGAGATTAGACCGGTTTCCTCACGATGTTTTCTTTCATCGAAAAACCACTGTTAAATATCTAATGATATTTCGTACATAAGTTTTTTGAAAAAAAACCAGGGGTACGAGCCGGGAATCGAACCCGCGACCTCCAGATTGAAAGTCACGCGCCTTACCACTCAGCTACAGTAGTTTACTGTAATGTAAAAGTATTAATACCTGCCTCTCAATTTTGCGATACATTGTAAGAAAAACCGGCCAAGTGCTAGTCGGATCCGCCCACCGAGGGTTTCGTACAAAATTACAAATGTATAGTTTTCAAATTTTACCCTGTACTTGTAGTATAAGACGATATTACTTGCCAAATTTCATAGTTCTAGGTCAACGACAAGTACCCTATAAATGTTGATTCTATTGAGTGTCGAAATATGCCTACGTTTTTTGCGACATAAACGGCTGTATTTTTTTTACGTTAACTTAGAGTTTGATTTTTTCACAATTTCAAGGGACAGTAGACTTAAGAATATGGTTTTAATTTCAACTCGATACCTCCACGCGCTCCCGAGATAAAAGGTCTTGGCAGATAGACAGACAGACAAAATGAGGTGCAAAGGTGAAGGTATTTCACGTCTGGTACATTTCATGTGTATCTACATGTCTATACTTTTTGATCTTGTTTATTAATATTCAATATACAATTTGCTTGATAGCGTATAAATTATTACTTATTACTTATTCAAAGCAATTCCTTGCGCACTTTATTTTGCGTACGGTAGTACTCGTAACGTTCCCTTGAGGATGCTTACTCGAGAAAATTGATAAGTTGAGTTTCTTCTAACGAGTTGGTCTACTTGATATCATTTTGGGAAAAGAGAAGCATTTATTGTATAGATACAATTTCGAGTATGTTTAATTAAGTAGCCAAGTTAAATTTTATTTTGTATTTGCTCACTGTATCCTGAAAACTTAGCAAAATTACTGGGTGTTTGTTAATTTATATGTGTTTAAGGTTCCGTACCTCAAAAAGAAAAAACGGAACCCTTATAGGATCACCCGTGCGTCTGTCTGTCCGTCTGTTATAGCCGATTTGCTCAGAAACTACTGGACCGATAGAGTTGAAATTTGGTAAAGATATGTAAATTGGTGACCCAAATGAAAGATATTTATTAAAATGTATCTTTGCAAAAAGTAAATCTTCATCAATATTATTTCTGGTATATAAAAATTTACTGCACATGCCCAGAAATAATCAGAAAGTAGAATAGTAATTACAAGAGCTTAATTTTTTTGTGCAATTTTGTGTCTCGTGTCAACCTTTTATTCCAGGATCTTTTGGTTAACCATGTTCGTTGGCGAACCACGCCAGGACATGGCATTTGTATGTAAACGATTATGTGCGTTAAAGCCATTTTATCTTCATCGGGTCGGAAGTGAAAAGTGACAAAAAAACTCACATGGATTTACTATTACGTAAAAGCTACTTTCGCCAGCAAAAAAGTAGGTTAAACTTTTACCTATTAAAGAAGATATTGTTAAAATTTGAGACAGGTTACCCTGACAGAATACTATTTATGTTCCGACGAGGAACAGATGTAGGTTTTAATTTTACCTATTTCATTTTTCTTAATAAGGTGAAGACAACACAATATGTGAAGATTACATTTACCTTGTATTGGGGCTGGTTTTCCGAGTTGGCAACATTGCGTTGAATTCCAAAGCTTTTTCCGGCGCTTGCAGCGCAATCTGGAGATTAGGAGAATTCTTGATACCGTTGCGACAAAACGCCTGCCTCCACGCCGCCCACGAATTAAAATTGCTTTTACCAACATATACTGTTGCTTCGTGCTTGACAATTGACCTGGACATTCATAAAACAAGTGCCTGTGTGTGAAATGTGTGGGTCCCAGGTCCACACACAGAAATGTTTGGGTGGCCATAATCCTGAAATCCACAGACAAGAAACCGCAAAGAGAAACCACGAGGAGAAAGCGCAGCTGGATTCACGTGAGTTAGCTACTCTGATAACTGCCCCTACACTATAAGACTCTAAAAGAAAGACGGCTACCAATCGCGCAATCACTAAATTTAATATCCTTCGAGCTAAGCTGGACTACCGTCTAAAACCATCAACGACATCTGGCTCCACTTTGTACAGGGGTGCGTCGCAGGATCGCTCGTGGCATTCAACTGCGTAAACCTAACCTGATGCTAATGGATTCTACGCACAAAGTACCTATTAAGAAAGTCTGAAAACACTGGAGTCTTAGAGAAAACTGGATTTTTGCTAAAATGACAATTCTGAGTTGGGAAATGAAGTTTAGTGATGGCGATATGACACCAATGTAAAACATCCCACATAAGGTAAACATGGCATAAAATCCGTTATGGAGGTGAAAACATTATATCACTAAACCTCGTACGAGAGGAAAATAAAACTGTAAAACACTCTGAGGATTTAGCAGCGGCATTCGAAACGATGCAGAGTACCTTCCACAAACTATACAGTTTAGTATTACACATGTTAAAAACAGTAAGTACGCGGGTCAGTCAAATATTTCTTGTCGTTATTCTGTTTCGGTCAAGAGACAATTGATACGATAGTGTCTCTTAGAAAAAATGTTACAACATGAACTTCTAACACGCTTAGAAGATATCCCATAAAAATGGGATCAAAAATGTCACCAATATTTATCATTGTTTGAAAAAGTGACCCAGCCCAGTTAGCACAAGACGTCGTGCCAGCTGTCTGGCGAGATAGACTAACCGTCTCATTTTAATTAGACTCTGATTAGAAATGAAGAACTATATTTTTTGTGTTAAGATAACTTATGTATGACGGAAATTTTATGTCGCCGCGAGACAGCTCGCGCACCGTCTTGTGCTAACCGTGCAACTGCTGGAGACGTAACTATAGCAAATAGACATAAAAAACCGGCCAAGTGCGAGTCGGACTCGCGCACGAAGGGTTCCGTACTATTATCTATAAAAACGGCAAAAAAAATCATGTCTGTTGTATGGGAGCCCCAGTCCGACTCGCACTTGGCCGATTTTTTTAGTATTTGTTGTTCTAGCGGCAACAGATACATAATCTGTGAAAATTTCAACTCTCTAGCTATCACGGTTCTTGAGATACAGCCTGGTGACAGACCGGACGGACGGACGGACAGCGAAATCTTAGTAATAGGGTCCCGTTTTTACCCGTTGGGTACGGAACCCTAAAAAGTTGATTTACCCACGTAATTTACCCTTTAATTCGCAACGTTAACCCGGCTTAACACACTCGTAGACTGTCTTTTTGTATTCTTTTCCTGACCTGAAAATCGAATCGTTTGGACTATTCAGCGTCACCGAGACTTGAACTAAGGACCTTCGCTGTTTTTTATGCGAATTGCGGGTTAAATATAGAGTACGAGTAGATTTCACGACTACTCGTTGCAACTGTTTAAAATATGAAATTAAATATTTAAGGTTGCCGATGCAATCAGCAAAAACGGAGTAGGTACTTATTTCAAAGCATCAAATAAATAATTATCACACTTTATCTAATGATCCTACCTACAAAGTTAACAGTTCTAATCCCATTATTTTAATAGGCTTGTGTCTTAATTTTTTTTACGATGCCATTCGAACCAGTTTTTGGAGAGAAACAATTTTTTGTATGGGAGCAACTACAATTAAAAAACATAAATACCCAAAAAAATTAGTTAAAGACGGGCTTCGCTGGCGGCAGCCGAAAACGTTTCATACTGATTAACATTGAATCGTGACGTCACAGTGTAATATTTGTACTAATCTTTGCATTGAAAATCAAGTAAATTGCTGTTTGGTCGTGAAATACTGTGTTTAGGACCATAGTTGTCATACAATTGGTAGTTTTAAATTTACTTTTGGACAATAAAAAAAAAATCATATTTTTTCTAAATTTTCAAGGTCCATATCTTTTTATGGTTTTAATTATATTTCGTACTTAATTATATTAATTTGATGGTTTACTATCCAATTAGCAACACTGCGTTATCAATTTTAACATGTGGAAACTACCCAATTCTCAAAATCAGCAAAGGTCCTTAGTCTCGTTGACGCTGAATAGTCCAAACGATTTTGGTCAGGAAAAAAATACAAAGAGACGGTGGTCGACGAGTGTGTTAAGCCGGGTGGTCGTTGCGAATTAAAGGCAACAAAAACAAAATAACTAGTTTCATTCGGGCCGCAAAAAAACAGCGAGAGTAAAATGATAAATGTAAAGAATCTTTAGAGTTTTTGACTAGCCGTCTTGGGCTTAATACCTTACTGCTAGAACCTGTATACAACTCCACAGCTTTGACATTTTTTCGATCTCTAGAATGTATTTTATGCCGTCCCTCAATCTCTTTCATGTAGTGGCTTATCTCGATCTTTCTGAGGGCAAAGGGATGCGAGAATCTGTGCCGGCCACTGCTTACGTATGTTGCACAATATAATGACTACTATTATACCTACTCGTATTTATGTATGTAGTTATGCCGTGGGCGTAAAATGGAACGTGAACTGCCCGGCAAATTGCAATGAATGTATGAGGTCAAAGGATTTTTGTAGCATATTTTGATTCGGCGAATATGGTTGGTTTTAATACTTGCTGCTTTTGGACCTTCTCAGGCAGATAAGCTTTACCACGTTCGCTCTTATCTATTCGGAATTCTGTACAAACTGGATTCTGTATGATAGCATTTGATAATGTTGACACACAATTTAGAGAATACTCTCTATAGTCATCATCATCATCATCAGCCAAAAGACGTCCACTGCTGGACATAGGCCTCCCCCAAAGAATGCCACAATGACCGGTCCTGCGCCACCCGCATCCAGCGGACTCTAGCGACCTTCACAAGATCCACCTTGTGGGGGGCCTACCCACGCTGCGCCTTCCAGTAGTTAGTCGCCAGTCGAAAACCTTTCCGCCCCAACGGCCATCGGTTCTACGTGCAATGTGGCCCACTGCCGTATAAGTTTAGCAATTCGGAGGGCTATATCGGTTACCTTGGTTCTGTTGCAGATAGACACATGTCCAGAAAACGGTATCGTTGTTTTGTGGAATATATACCAAATTGCAACGAAATTGACGGTATTAAAAACATCTTCTGCGAGTGTGCATGCGGATTACGTACAGTCAGCTGCTGCTCCCATATTGCAGCAATAGTTTATTATTTATCACATGGTAGATTTTTAACTAAAATACCTAGACCAGCCGAAAACCTGAGCAACCTGTTTAAAAAAGGCCTTGTAATTGTAAAAGGTATTGTAATTAACGAAAATAGTGACGACGACGATTAAGTGAAGACTTTTTTTGTTATTATGCACCAATGCTAGAAGCTTGAATTTAATTTATGTTGTAGGCCGTCAAAAAGACTATTTATGTGTTAAAAAATTGGATGTGTCTCTCTCTCAGAACTTATGAAAAAAAAAATGAAAAATGTTAACGCTTGAAAAAAAAAATTGTCTATGGAATGTTATGCGGTTTATAGTGACATATTGTCCGTCTCGGGTAAGTGTATTATATGTTTAAAGCACGAATTAATTCAATCTACAGAAGCGGAAATATTCACGAAAAATGATTTTTCTTAATATTTTTTTTTCTTGGAAAGTAAGAAGAGGAGAATGCTGTAATTTTGTATAAGAGTAACTAACAGCAGGGCCCATCATCACAAAAAAAATCAGCCTGAAAAGCTATTAAGGCACAAGATATTCCCTTACCCTACCATGGCCTTTAAGCATGTTGCTATTGACAATAAGTATGTGCATTGTTAACTGTTTATTGTTACCACATACCTATACTGTAAGGAAAAACAGCCTTTTTGTCGATAAAACCAATAAAGGAATAGCTGTGTGAATTTCTGTATATGTATACGGGATTGCACTAGGTACTCATTTAAATTAATTACGATCAGGGGCAAGTCGCTCAACAATCTCGCTACCCGACTGTACAATAAACAGTCTAGAAACCTAACCAAAATAATTTCATTATCTGTGAATTAAAAACCCCTAAAGAAATGTAATCATAGGTAACAACATTTCTGATATAATTTGTATACCTCGGCACCCGAAATTCCGCCCATAAGCCTTCCTGCATTTGTTTCCTAAACACCCCACAAGCAAAGCAATATCATCTCCGTGTAAACATTGCACTCATTATATTGAGCCGGCGGCATGTCAACGGTCCGTGAAATTATTCTGTTGCCGCCATTCTAATTTCACCCTTACGACGTGGTCCGAAGGACTAGCGGGTAGCGGGAAGCTTAGCCTGATTGCTCTTAGATACGCACTGTTTTTACAAACGGCGTATGTCAGTTTGGTGTTAATGTTACTTACGCCCCTTTGGCAAGGAGAATAGTGAAGGAAAGGGGAGTTATTTTAAATTAAAAAGATGCTTCAGCCCATGTGTACCTACAGTCAACTAATTTGACGCAAAACTCTTCTTAGAAGCAGTCAAACGTGCTTCGAGATTACTTTGCTTTTACACTATACTCGACTGTAATATTATATAATGAAAATACAATGCGTTCCACGGACTTTTTTATAATATAACAGTGAAAAAAACCGGACAAGTGCAAGTCGGACTCGCCCATCGAGGGTTCCGTACAAATTTCCACCTACCTCGATAATTGATTACGTACCTACTTTAAATAAAGACTATATTTTTTATGATTTAATTACAAATGTATGGTTTTTGATTTTTTCCTGTACTTGTAGTATAAGACGATATTACTTGCCAAATCTCATAGGTCTAGGTCAAGGAAAAGTACCCTAAACATTTTGATTCCCTTGAGAGTGTCGAAATATACTTTTTGGCTTAAAAGTTTGAATGACGGAGACAGATAGACAAACGGACAACAAAGTGATCGTATAAGGGTTCCGTTTTTTTTCCTTTTGTGGTACGGAACCCTAAAAAGTATAAGACGTACCTGATGGTGAGCAGACCCGTAGACTATGGATACTTGCAACTCTAAAAGAATCACGAGCACATTGCTTTTAATTGATTTGAGGTTTTGTTGTATTAATAGCTAGCGACGAATCCGTATTCGTCGCTACCCCGTCGTCGGACCCGTGTCCCTCAATTTCCCATTAATCACCATAGCACATCATCGGGAGCTCTGGCGACCTTGCCACTAGCACTAACACCATTTACCTGCAGAACAAATAGCGGTGTTCTTACAGCGGTCTTCTGTAAGATGGGAGTAGAACCAGATGATATTCCGCTGTGCCCTACTGCTTTACACAATGATTAGAACGTGAATGAGGCTGTAAATTCACGTGTACCTGCACAAATTTAGACAAATAAGGTAAACGTCCCAATATTTGACATCTTAATTTCAACTTATTTAGCCTTGTACGTATGTAAGTATGAAAATACTTTATTTTACACCAGACACAAGTAAAAATACAGACAAAATAGGTTGAATTGGTACAAAGGCGAATTTATCCCTGGAAGGGATCTTTTGTAGCGAACCTTTGAGCAATTGAGGAGGAGATAAGGAGCTAAAATATAGACAAACTAACACGTGTACCGACAGAGACGTGTCCAACCTTTATGCTACAACAAGTTAATCTAAATACATATTTGACATAACTTTGCCTTGCATCTATCTATCTATCTTCTATACATCTATACATATAATAAAGCTGAAGAGGGTCGAAAGTCTGTACATGGAAGATAAACGAAAAAAATTTGGCTGGGGATACTTAGAATTGATAACAGAACACGTTCCAACAGTTTTTAGAAATTTTGTCTGTTTATCTGTTTATCTGTTTATCTGTTTGTCTGTTTATTTGTCAGAGTATCACGTGGAAACGGCTGAACGGATTTTGATGCAAACTTTACTAATCTGTCGAGAGAATCCCCGGATAGGTTTTAAGCTACAAAAATCTTAAAGATTAGGGTTCAAAGGGGGTAGAAAATGGGGTTGAACTTTGTATGGGAACTCCTTGAATGTACGAGCTACAGACTTGAAAATTGGTAACCATAAACTTGACTGGAAAGTAAAAACGACCCCATTCATACTTTTAGCAATGTATAGATAAAACGTGAAAAATATGGGATGAAAATAGGTTCTGAGGCGACTAGAAACTATATAATGTTGCAAGAGCGGGGTTATAACAGTGTCATTACCATGGTAACATGTCAATATATTCGAAAATTCATCGTGTTCTTACAACTGATAGTTAGTCCAGTGGTTTGACCCATAGCTTACGGAGTCGGTGTCCCCGTGTTCAAACCCAGCAGCATGCACTTTTTGTAGTTTTATTTTTTTTGTGTCTGCTTTTATGAAAATGTATATTTTTCAAAAAACGCAGAGAAGCTTAGTGAATAGAGGATTTTGATGCAACTTTTACTTAATCGGTCGAGAAAATCCCTGGCCAGGTCATAGGCTGTAAAAATGATAAAAATTAGTTCAAAGGGGGTAAAAAATGGGGCAAAACTTTGTATGGGAACTCCTCAAATCCATGAGCTTTAGACTTGAAAATTGATAAACATATACTTGACTGGAAAGTAAAAAGAACTCCATTCAAACATTATAAAAAATATAGATAAAACGTGAAAAACCACGGGATGAAAATGAGTGCTAGATGGCTAAAGACTATCTATAATAACCAAAAATGTTTGATATCTCAACCGATAGTAGCTGTTAGACATTAGAAACCTAATTATTTTGGAAACTCAGTCGCTGATAACGTCGCTGTTAATATTGAAATCCAGCAACCTTGATCTTTGTCTTCCTATATAATTGCTATGAATTCAGAGGTCATCTAAAGTTGTATGATAGGTTGAGTTTAATACTTACGTCGAATTAGCATAGTTCACCAACGTCAAGAGACGTGGGTATAAAATTTGGAAACAACCGCATTCCGCGGAGAATTAAGTAGGTACCATTTTTTTATGTATAAAACTTCAGCGTTTGTGACATTCAGAAATATTATTATGAATACTCGGGTATAGTGAGCGTCCGCATGAGCTAGCTCTTCGGCCCTCGGGCTCGTATAGAAGCGATGTATTGGGCCTATCATTCATACGAAAAGCTCGGCCTTCAGGCTCGCTTGCCTCGCCACTCACCTTCGGGACTTTGGAACTCAGATTTCGCTTTCAAGACACTTGGAGATAGTGTGCGTCAGTCCTCGGGCTCGCATAGGAAGCGCTCTCTTAAACGGTTCTTTGGGCCTATCATTCCAACGAAAAGCTCGGCCTTTGGTTTTGCTTGCCTCGCCGCTCTTCTTCTGACTTCTCTCGCTCGGGACTTTGGTCTCCGGTTTCGCTTGCAAGACACCTGGGTTTAGTCAGTGTTCGTGAAGGCTCGCATAGAGAGCGCTCTCTGAAGGGTTGGTTTGGTTGGGCCTTTCATTCATACGAAAAGCTCGGCCTTCGGGCTCGCTTGCCTCACCCCTCAATTTTGGGACTTAAGGCTCATGTTTCGCTTGCAAGACACCTGTGGATAGTAAGTATCCATGGAGTCTCGCCCTCGGGCCTTCGATGCTCTGGCTCGCATATGGAGCGCTATCTATAAGGGTACGTTGGGCCTTTCATTCCTACGAAAAGCTCAGCCTTCGGCCCCGCTTGCCTCCCCGTTTACCTTCAGGACTTTGGCTCTCAGGGGTAGTTTGACAAGACACCCGGAGATTATAGAGTATCTTTGGGGTCTCGCCCTCGGTCCATTTGTTTCAATTATGAAATCTTATATTTAATTTCCGGTTTTGGTAATTTTTCTTCTACTAAGGTACTTCGTTTGCAATAAAGATTAAGTAAATCAATATAACTAAATATTATTGACGACAAAGTTTATGAGGATTTGAACTGTTACACGCATAATTTATAGAAATGAAATCGTAATAATCTAATTTATCAGTGTAGTAGGTACCTATCGTATGGTGAAACATAAGAATATCATGTCATCCATAATTTATACGCGTACGAAGTCGCGGGCAGAAGATAGTATATGATAAAATTGCTCATTACACAGACACCCTGATTATGTATTTGATTATGATGTGTTTTATGAACGAGCGAGCGAAGCGAACGATAATTATTTCAGCTTGGGCCAATTTGTTTCCGTATGTCCAGCTGTTTAGCTGTTCTCCTCTACATAAATTTTGTGAGCAAGTTCGATAATTTTATTATATAAAATTTTATTGTCGAATACTTTCTGGAATTTAGAATAAAAACAGGCTCTCGAGTAAAGCTCTACAACTAACAGAGCCACTATTAAATTGCTCGCGCTTGCCACTTAGACCACCGGCCAACCGGTTCCGTTAATTAATCTATTCCGAAATTTAATTTCCGGGTTCTGGGTAAAAATCTGAGGATGTTTTGTGACTATGCTGGAATATTCAAAGAAAAAGAGAGTTTTTTTTTGTTTTACAGCAATGATTCAAAAACTTTTGGGCCGATCTTGGTCAACATAATTTTCGTTGGAACCACTACTTAAGTCCGTTATTTTTTTCATATTGGAGACTTATGTCTGCAATTAAGTACCTAATGAACTTATTATACTCATTTTATCTATAATGAATTAATAACATTATACGTAAAAAGCATTGACATTATTGAAATATGTAAGTAGTTAAATTAAATATTGTGTCCGTTTTTGTGCAAAGTTACGATCAAATTAAGCTGATTGATTAAAATAAAACCTTAAAAAATAAAATTACTTGGGTACTTGGTTTTACTTAAGTACGTACCAACTTCAGCTGAACGCAAGCCTGCGAAAGGTCATGCTGGTCGATTGTGTAACGCTTTGAATCACAATCAGAATAATTTATTCGCTCATCATAGGTAAAAAAGGTGAAAATATAGAATTTTAAATGTAGTTACATAACAATGATGTGCCGTTTGACGTACGAATTTATAGTGTTTACATATAAAATTTAAAAATGATATATATAAATGTCATGTCACTAATTATATACCAAAATACAGATTAAAGAATAAATACAGAGGAACGACACACAGTATTTGTCACAGTCATTCCTAGAGAAAAAAGCGTATTACACTGTGGAGGATTTTTTTGGATAGAATGAAAAACTACATGTACTACAGTTAAAGTATATCATTATTTATAGTGGGCCTAATTCTGTAATTGTACTACAATTAGTAGTATTGTAATATATTGTATGTTTAAAAAAAATTGCTACACTCGCTTGAGGGGCTTTTATATACTGATGATTATAATATAACCTAGATAAGAGTAGTTAGATTTAGATATTAGTTTTTAAGGATCATTTGCAATACCCTGTCAGGGTCCATGTGATACTATATTTTTTTAAATGTAACAACTGTAATACCATGGTGTGCAATAAAGATTATGATGATTATGATTATTAAGTAAAAAAACTAAGCAATATTTTTTACAATAGGAATAACTTAAATTTGTAGGTACGTCTCTCTCTCTCTCTCTCTCTCTCTCTCTCTCTCTCTCTCTCTCTCTATCTCTGGCTCATGTCTGAAGATCGTGGTCATGGTGGGATAACAATCTGAAACCTTTGAGTAATTATGTCATACTACTAGAGAGGACATCTCCACTAGATTTTTTGTAACACCAGTTAGAGCCAATTGGCCTTATCGCGTTCAGTCTGTGCCGGACGGCCGCGGCAGCTCCTTATATTTTCTGAGTAAAATGCCTGTGACTTACGGACAAACGGACATAACGAAATTAAGGTTATAGGCTATGAAGCTTGAGGTTCCGGGTTCGATTCCCGGTCGGGGCAGATATTTGTATGATGAATACGAATGTTTGCTCTCGAGTCTTGGATGTTTTAATATCTATTTAAGTATGTATTTGTCTATATAAGTATGTTTATCCGTTGTCTAGTACCCACAGTACAGGCTTTGCCTAGTTTGGGACTAGATCAATTGGTGTGAATTGTCCCACTATACTTACTTATACTTACTTACTTAAGGGTTCCGTTCCTAAAAATTACCGGAATTCTAAATCAAGTGAACTTTATGGTTTTGCATTTTTTTCGTTTTCTTTCATTAGGTTTATTAAAAATATGGTAATTATGTATCATAAATAATTAAACATTGGTACACCGTTTGTTTTCATGCTGGATCTGCACGGTATTCAAAGCGAACCCCAAAATGTCCAACTTTCCTAATAAAATTGACATCCTTGTACAAAATTTAATTTCAAAGTCATAAGCTGTCACGCCAACACGTTGCTTCTGACAGATAAATTTATATCGCAAATGCATATTTTAAGACCTTAACAGTTCTGCTTAAGGGTCAATATTGTTTGTCAACAAAAATAAAACCGTACCCTATTCAATAAAATGTAAATTATCCCTTTAAAGAAAGTCCAGTCTAGTAGATACAGTATCAGGCAGATTTAATTAAATTTAGATGACGTTTAGCAATGCACCCTCTGAGTCAACAGCGTATGCATTCACCCTCGAACAATGGGTAATCAATGGGTAAATTAAACAACTGCGCGCGTTCACCTTCACAAGGCTCTGGGTTACTGGAAGAGCCAACTATATATGTTTTACAAGATTTCTTATTAAGTATTCAAACTTAGCAATTCGGAGGGCTATATCGGTCACCTTGGTTCTGCTGCGGATAGCCTCATTTCTGATGCGATCACGCAGAGATACTCCCAGCATAGCCATCTCCATTGCCCTTTGGGTGACTTTGAGCCTTCTTATGAGGCCTTGATTAACTAAGTGGCTGTGGGCGGGGCACATTGCACGTAGAACCGATGGCCGTTGGGGCGGAAAGGTTCTCGAGTAGCGACCACGTACCGGAAGGCGCGGCGTGGGTAGGCCCCCCACAAGGTGGACTGATGACCTGGTAAAGGTCGCGGGAGTCCGCTGGATGCGGGTGGCGCAGGACCGGTCGATTTGGCACTCACTAGTGGAGGCCTATGTCCAGCAGTGGACGTCTTTCGGCTGATATGATGATGATGATGACGATGATGATTCAAACTTACATTGCAATGCTAGATGAATGCTTTTAAGCAGTTCCACCTAAGGCGTTCTTAGTAACACGGGTGTAGAACATTCTTCCTTTATCTGGATATAGCTTTAATTTTACCCCATTGAAACTAGTTTTCAGGAGTGGTATCTTTTGAGGTCACAGTGTTTAGTCGCAGCACTTGTTTCCAACTAATTCGGTACAGCAACATCGTGTTTTAACTTTGTCGTTACAAACGAGGAATAAATTTAATACTTAATATGAGGTTAAACGCCAAATAGTATGAACTAATTTTGGATTAGATTAATCTTGTTTGGTAGAATTCAGTTTCTGGTGATCGTAACTATCGCAAATGGATGGAGCTTTATTAGATAGCGGTCCAAAATAATGATAGCGAAGTGGACTGATCGCGAACTGGACGGATCGCAAACTGGACTAATCGCGATCTGGACTGATCGCGAACCGGACTCATCGCGAAGTGGACTGAATACGAAGTTGACTAATTGCGAAATGATGGACTTTTTGCTATGTTGACCGACCGCGAACAAACGAAAAAACGGAGGAGATTCTCAAGTCGATGCGTATATATATATATATATATCGTTTGTTCGTTTTTTCGTCGGTTGAAAACAGGAGGCCAATTCACAGGTTCTCACAGATAGAAATCTAATAGAGATATCATAGCGATGTCCCGTTCTGTCAATTAAGATGAATAGAATCATGACAAATTTAAATTAGTTATAATTATTACTTTTATTTTTCTTCCTATTTGTGTACTTCGTGCCTCGCTCACCGCCTCGCAACCTTCTACAACTTCCTCACCCTTAGGGCTCTCACAGACTGGCGCGGCCTGGCCGCGGCGGTCAATGGTAAACTTGTCATTAGCTGTCAAATTTACTATTGACCGCCACCGCAGGCCGCGCCAGTGTGTTGCAGCTTTAACCTGTTGTTATGAAGCCACATCCAGCCAGTGTGCAGGGGTCGTCCCCTGTTTGCTAAGCGTGAAGACGCCGTGAGTGATCGGCTTATTTGGGTGTGTATAATTAACGCGTACAAAGCGCAAGTGCATGCCAGGCATCATAGTCTGCTGCACAGTTGCTTTACGATGATACGGAGATGAAACGCGGGTAAGGGTGGTACATGGAAAATATGGGTTGCCACCACAAAGTGAGTCCAATGTGATAATTGGGAATGGATGAAAATTTTAGAAATGTCTGATAATTTTTTTGGTGATAGGAATAACCTTCCTTAGCACCAGAAAAAAGTTTCAGATTTTTCAGCTGCGTCAATTTTTTTTGAAAAATATAAACAGTTTCCTCACTTACGTCTTGGGTCAGTTACGGCACCTTCCTCGATCGGTCTCATATTACAAAAAAATATATTAAATATGTATGGTAAACTGACACTGGCAATGATATTGACACTTGCAGCAGCTATATTGGTCATTACCAGTGTCAGTTTACCACAGATATTTAAGATAGTTTTTTGTAATATGAGACAGATCAAGGAAAGTGTCTATTTACCGTTCTTGACCCAAAACGTAAATGAGGAAACTGTTTATATTTTTCAAAAATAATCGTCGCAGCTGAAAAATCTGAAACTTTTTTCTGGTGCTAAGGAAGGTTATTCCTATCACCAAAAAAATAATCAGGCATTTCTAAAATTTTCATCCATTCCCCATTTCGTGAGGTTACGTGTAAGATATTGATTTTACGCGGCAAATGGTATTTATTGTACACCTCTTATTAGCAGATCTAGGTGGGGAACTAGGGGGGCTCAAGCTCATAAGCAGCTGAGTCCTTACTGCTTCAGCTGAGCCAAGCCCCTTCCAAACGGATTCAAGCCCTCCCCAAACCAAGATTCTAGATCCGCCAATGATACTCTCATATACATATACAGCCTCGGCCAAAAGTATTGAGCAACGTTTTCCTTTGTAACTTATGCATAAAGTATTATTTTTCAACATCATAAATACACGAAAACCTAAAATATGATAAGTGTTTGAACATGTGCAAATCAATAATATAATTATCATTTTGAAATTGCTATTTGCGTGTGAAAACTGAAGCTAGAAAAAGTCGCGTTTTACAATAAAGGTTTAGTTGTATATTTTTATAATGAAACCTTTATTGTAAAACCAGACTTTTTCTAGCTTCAGTTTTTACAGGCAAATAGCAATTTCAAAATGAACAAACACACATGTTCAAACACTTATTATATTTTACGTCTTCGTGTATTTATGAAATTGAAAAATAATACTTTATCCATAAGTTACAAAGGAAAACGTGGGGTGCTCAATACTTTTGGCCAAGGCCGTATGTTTATGCATTAATGGGATAAACCAAAAGTTGTTCCAGCCATCTCAGTTGCTGTTTCCAATCGGAGCCAATTTTCCAAGCAGATTCACCTCAATTTCCAGTTCAGTGAATATAATTGTTTTATGCTTCGAATATGCCTCGAGCAAGTGCATGCAGAAATCGCGGGGTTATCATATTCATATCAAATTATAAATTTATATTAATTTAAAAGGCCATCAAAAACACCCAGAGTGTATCGAGCTTGAGGCTGCGGCAGCAACGAGCGACGAGCGTGCGTTCATATAGCTTGAACTCGATCAAATGTATTAACGACCGCTCATCGCCCCGCTGCCCGCTGGCGTTCAGACCGCGGCTTGATAGGTATAGTTAGTGGGCGCATCCCTATTGTTATGACGATAAAGTCTAATTTCGTCAAACCCGTTCGCCTTTGTGAAATGCAAGAAGTATAGAATGAAGGGTATTAAAAAAGAACTAGAGTCCATTTCTTCTCACACATAGAAAATGGCTTGTATGTCTGGACTGTGAGTGAAATTGATCAAGACAAGTGACGAATATACTTACCTTTCTGTGTGTATTAATATTTATCAAAACATTCAGTACAGCGTATGTACTGAATGTTTTGATTTTCCACAAAATAGATAATTAGCACTCTAGTGCTTAGTGGTGTTAACACAAAAGGAGCATCACTGCTCTGCGTAATTTATCATCATGAACTGACATTAAACACGTAAAAACGCTTTGCGTGAGGTGAGTCAATCTATTGAAAATAGACTTAAACAAATAAAATATTTAAATAGGACGCCAAATATTGTCATACTGTTTCTAGATTACGGTGTGCGCCACCAGCCTTCTGTTACTTAAATAGTTGACCAAAAACGTTGCTTTATTGGATCTCATTAACGGAATAATCTCCATTTTATATGCACGCAACGTTAATCTCATACACCAACACATAATAGTCATTATCATCATGCTTGTTCTCCAGAGGGGTAGGCAGCGATCATGAATCCATTTACTACGATCTGAAAAACTTATTTCGGCTTATGCTCGCCGGTTAAGTGTAAGTACCAGGTAAATTACTTTGGAGACGTATTTGCATTTGTAGTTGTGGCCTCTGTAGCCAGCCTCTAGTGAGGCTGGCTACAGAGGCCACAACTACAAATGCAAATACGTCTCGAAAGTAATTTACCTGCACTTCTTTAAAACTTCTCCAATTCGGTCAAAAAATGTTTGCCACGGTCTTCCAAACACTCCAGTTACTTTCTTTATATGCTTCAGATTATTTCATGTGGCCGACATATAAATAAATATCGTGGGACAATTCACACCAATTGATCTAGTCCCAAACTAGGCAAAGCCTGTACAACGGATAAACATACTTATATAGATAAATACATACTTAAATAGATATTAAACATCCAAGATTCGAAAACAAACATTCGTATTCATCATACAAATATCTGCCCCGACCGGGAATCGAACCCGGGACCTCAAGCTTCATAGTCAGGTTCTCTAACCACTAGGCTATTCGGTCGTCATATTAAGCTGTCATTGGAATTAGTTCTTCCACGTCAAGTATAAGCCCTTGTACGCACTAAGCGGCTTGCCGTGCGGTGGGACAAAACATATGAAACCGCAAACGTAAAACCTCTACGCACTAAGCGGTTGGCCGCAACCGCACGCGGCTAGCCGCTTAGTGCGTACAAGGGCTAAGGCCGCTTTGTTGCGCGTGGCGTGCTGTGCGAATTTACGCTTGTGCGTAAACGCGGCCTTATACACTACATATCCAAACCTTATTGAAATAGTGGCTAGGTACCTTTTTGCGCCGTTTGGCGTGGAGAGTCTGGGACCGTGGGGGGAAAGCGCCCAATAGTTTATGGAGTGCTCCAAAGTTCAAGCGCCTGGTAGAAGTGACGCGTGACCGAAATGCAGGCTCAGCAATCTGGCACAGCGGATCAGCATTGCCATACAACCTGGCAATGCTGCCAGCCTTCTGGGAACGCAGCCCTCATATTGATTTGGAGCAATTTATTTATTTATATTTTAATCTAGTTTCTAATTTTAATGTTTGTTTTATAATTACTTTCTTGTTTATACACAATCGTTGTATTATTTATGAATAAAAGAACTACAACGATTATAGTTCATATTATTCACCTTCCCTAACATTTCCAGGTAATGCCTATGAAAATCTTGAAGTTAATGGTTGGCTCGCACAAAATCCGGGTATCCAAAGGCAACAAACAAAACCAGACTTTTCTCCCTTGAGCGTACATTTAAGATTATATTATTAAAATTACCTGGGCCTCAGTTCTTTAATCTTATTCACATTTCAATCGTATTTTAATGTTTCCTGCTCTCTTAGTCTTCCGTAACTACAAGAGGGAGCGGGCGCGCGAAACAGATCGAAATGTGATTGGTATCCGAAGCGACAAATGAAAATACACCTCCCGGCTATCATAATAGCAAGCGGCGTAAGATAATTATGAAACGGTAATTTTTAACGCCGGGACTGTGGAAGTGGAACCCTTCCCAATTAGCATTAATAAGCTTATTTTCCAGACTACCAACCTACATAAAATATGATGTTTTCTGCCTGCACGGCTATCGCGCGGGCTCTCTCGATTTTTCTCGTTTTCTAATAAGAGAGAGACGGATAGTGCGAGAAAAATCGAGAGAGCTCGCGCGCCGTGTTGTAATAGCCGTGCTGATGTTTAGTCTGAAGGTATTTTTAAATGAGCGTTAGGCCCAAGTGGGGAATTTCAAAAAAAATGGCAGATTAAGGTGACCTAAAGTGATGTTAAAGTCAAGTCTAACCTGTCGGTTTTGTTACTTAACGTAGGTATGCGATTGACATTGATTGTCGGTTTTGTTACGGTCCGTTTAAGGGGACAAAAATAATGAATATGCCCGTGTTGTGACAAATCAACTGTCATTTTTCTATTGGTCTATCATATTTCATTGGCAGTGCAGCGGGGTATTAGCGCGAGCATATTGGGCACATTTGCGCCAGGTACTATCGCCCAAGGGTACGGGTTCACACTTTCTGTTCAAAATCGTCTGCACATGCATAGCGAACGCTCGAAAATTATCCTAGAGGTGTGAACCCGTACCCTTGGGCGATAGTACCTGCCGTCCCGGAATCTGTTAGATGCGCCAACTTGCGAGGGTTCAATTTGACTAAGCTTGTTGCGGATTTATTTGTACGCGTTTGACGATGCATGTGGTGTTATTTGCTAGTTTGGGTTTTTTGACGAAACGTGTTGCGGATGCTTATGTTTTAGACTAAGCCGGATTTCTTATTGGTTCGTTTTAATGTTTATTTATTTTTATCTTTTGGAATTAAATTTAAAAAAATACATTTACATCCAAGTAACGCACACGTACGAGACGTTACGCAATCGACCATTAGAAACAGAATTTTGAGAGTTTTTTTTGTAATAATATTCTTGAAAATTAAAAATGAATTAACTGTCTGAAAAAAACCAGCCTTCTCGAATATCATAGCCGGTTTAGCCGGAATAATAAAAAAATGGATTATTGTCATAAATATATATAACCGAAAAAAAATAGTTGACGGGTTACCGACGTTACCGTTAACTAACAAAATGAAATCAACTCTTGGAAGTCGATTTTGTACCAGAACCAGCATTTGTATGGATATTAAATAGTTTTTCCATGATCTAGAGAACAATGCAATTTGATTCCATTTCGCTAATACTCGTATGACAAATAAACTAAAATAGACCGTGAAACCGCCACATACAAATACTATTCATTTTCAGAAAATGAATATTATGGTACGAGTAACAGGCAGAAACGTTTTTCCGTGCTTCGTGCGTGTGTACTTGTTTACACATTTTTTCTTTAGGTAAAGCGACATAATTATTTACTGTCAATTTTCAAATTAACGTTAATTTCACACTTTTTACAAAATTAAGCAAACATACTGTCAGAGTCGCCGAAATTAGTATCCAATAATAGCGTTTGACGTTATTATTCACGCGCGCACAATGACAACTGTCAGAACCTTTCAAAACGAACGTCGTCAAGACAAATCAAACTGAATGTACTGTACCGACGGAGAGGCGGGGGAGCGGAGAGAAACCAGCAGACTCACGCGATTATGGACTTTATCTCACAGTATTACACCGGTGTATCCCAGCAAGGGTGGAAGTACACCTAAGTAGCAATGATTCTAATACAGCGACACCAAAACGACAGCAATGGTATATACGTATAGCGTACGAAGTACTAGTCCCTAGCTTTCTACAAATAAAACGTGGTTCGGTTCCGGGCGTCTTGAAACTCTACGTCGAACAAACGATAGCGCAATCTATTCTACAGGCAGCGCCATCCAGCGGGCTGTCTGGCTATTAATATTTATTATTTAGCTCTTCTGCTGCTGCTGGGGGCGGAGAAAAATTCAATACCTAAATCAAAATTTTAAAAAATCAGTCCAGCTGTTCTTGAGTCATAAATGGTGTAACTAATATACGACATTGTTATAAAGGTATATAAAATATATTCATATTCATTTATTCGCAATATTAATAATATAACCTGTCATTACAGTGCATCATCATCATCATATCAGCCGAAAGACGTCCACTGCTGGACATAGGCCTCCCCTAGAGAGTGCCAAATTGACCGGTCCTGCGCCACCCGCATCCAGCGGACTCCCGCGACCTTTACCAGGTCATCAGTCCACCTTGTGGGGGGCCTACCCACGCCGCATACACACGACAGTATTACAGTGCATACGATAATAATAATAATAGGATTAAAATTAAGTATGAATTCATGGAGTTAAAAAGATTACAGGTTAAGGTGTTAGCTGAGAGTCTTATAACACTCTAGCTCTTACGCAGTTTAAAGTGAGCATCTTACTCTTTTCTTTACCCATAAAATTATGAGACAAATATAGTCTTCCGACAAAATGGCGCAGATAGTTAGTATAGGTATTAATATTTGACAGCTATGGAGTCGTATTAATTGAAAGTGAATTAAATTGGAAGTGTGTGTGACATGAAGTGAAAACAATCTGCCCTTTGATTTTACGGTAAGTGTATACCATGTTTCCAATCTCAATTTTAACGCGCCCAGGATTTATTAAAGATTTCTAATAAAACTTATGAACATTAAAATATACATCTAAAGTTTTTATCATTTTCTATTCTTGTTTCTTGGCCAGTGGCATGATAAATTAAGTGGCATCCATATAATGGCAAGAGTAACATAAATAATGAAGTATCTTGATGTCAAATATTGAATAACCTAATCAATTTGTAGGTTAGAGTCCACCAAAACAATGGCGAATTACCTTAAAGCTTTAGGCGTCAGTTAACTCAACTATAACGCTTATTGAGTTACAACACTCTTACAGTGTCTTTAAAGTGTATCTGCCTAACACCTTAAGCGTTAGAAAAAGTTTCAATACTTACAAGAGAGTTAATTCTGTTATAAAGTCTCTGCCTGTAGCTAGCACTCTTGTAAGTGTTTAAGTGTTAAAAACAGGTTAAAGCTTTAACATCTTAAGTGATATTGCTGTGAGTAACACTCTCATAATGCTTTAGGAGTTAATTATTTTTCTTAACTCCTTTATAACACTATTAGTTACAACTGAGAACATTATAACTCACTTATAAAGGTTAAGGTTATAATAATACCCTTAGCTGACACCCAACTGTTAGTTGGGATATACCCCGTATTGTATTATTCTATACTAACAAAACCACAGTAAAATTTTGCCTGTGGGGACTGCCACATCAGAACGGAAATCTGATGTAAAATAAAACCTGAAAGTATCCATTACCCGGAATACAAAGCTCCCCGCTATTCCGCTGCAATGCACATGTTCTTAGAAACGGCTATCCGACCGACGTCGTAAGCCGGTTGGTTTGTGGATTGAAACTGGAAGTATTCTTAGTATCAGGGAATGGATAATCATTGTTATGGCGAATGTAAACCCATTTTGGCTGTATAAGTCTATATAAACTTAAGTGGCGGGGTACATTGCACGTAGAACCGATGGCCGTTGGGGCGGAATGGTTCTCGAGTGGCGACCACGTACCTTAAGGCGCGGCGTGGGTAGGCCACACTGATGACCTGGTAGGTCGCTGGAGTCCGCTGGATGCGGGTGGCGCAGGACCGGTCAATTTGGCACTCTTTGGGGGAGGCCTATGTCTAGCTGTGGACGTCTTTCGGCTGATATGATGATGATGATGAAGTCTATATAATTATGCTGTGCTAATCGCCCCGACAGAAACTTGTGAAAATCGGTACAAAAACAGTAACTAGGTACTTATCATTTTAAGTAATATATTAGATTTAAGTAAATCGGTTATTATAGTATAAAACATGAGCGTTTCTCGCCATCAAATGTCACAGTTTGGCGAGTTTATATCAAAGGTATAAAGTGTAATTTCTTTTTTTAATAAATAAATAAATAAAAAAGTCAGACCACTAATTTGAAGATCATTCTGAACAGTAAGTGCATTGCTAACATGATTTATATAAGTCTTCAGACAAAAAAAATAGAGATTTAACTTCTAAAACGCTGCGGGTGCAGAAGAGGTGATCAAACCTTTCTTTGTATTGGGACCGAGCGCGACGACAGCGCCACGTGACAGGCGGCCATTATGGACAATTTTGTCACCGCTGTCAAACAAGAAGTAAGTAAATATTGTGAAAAATATTAATGAAATCTTGTGTTATTATAATTGGGTCGTTCTTCTTTTCGACCGACAATAGCCTGTCCTTCGTCTTATTACGGCATCTCATTTGAGTAATGATGTTTACGGTTTTATAATGTTCGAATGAACGTCCATATTATTTTATTAATTAGTGATATCTAATATTTCACTTTCTCTAACTAGCATTTTTTTAAATGTTCTTTTTTTTTGTAGAATGCCGTGACAGAGTGGTAAACCAAAATGTTGTCCCCACTGAAAGAGTCCACTCTGTCACATGTTTTTTTTTAGAAACCAACCGTAAATAAATATTTATATTGGCCAGAAAGGAAACTTTAATTAGTTCTAATGAAGAAACCTATGCATTTTTTTTAAAATCGCACTTCAAAACCACAATTTTCGATAGTTCAAAAACCAAAAAAACAGAAAAACCTCGGTTCATTGTCGGTAAAAAAGAAGAACGACCCAATTCACAACAACACATCTTACCAGGAGCATATTTTTATCTCAAAAACGATTAGAAAATGTTTACTGCAATATGGATTTGACAGCTCAAGTCAGCGACAAAAATGAAAATTTTAGCCGTAGCGGCGCTGTCATCGTTTAGGCTACCCCCGCTTTGCACTCTGCCAATACGTTACCGTCAAATTATGAACACCGTCAGTTTATAATTGTCGCGATATTTGGCGGAATGTTTTTTGTTAAACTAGCGTTTAAGTTTTTGTGAGATGTATAAAATAAAAATAATATATAAATAAATTATCGAAGAATACCTGTCAAACCGTTCACAATTTGAGGATTTATTTTTCGTTACTCACTTAAATGTGAACATTATCGACCTAATTTTTTACATTAAAGCGTAACGTAAGGATCCCATTTGGTAGCTTTAAATTTAATGGACCGTTTAAAAAAAATAGTTTTTTTTTATGATTTTATTATGATTTTTGTAATTTACATTTAATTGTAATAATTTGATGATATACTTTTCCACACTACGTTATCAATTTTAACACGAGGAGACGACCCTATTGTAAAAACATACCACCAGTAAGGTTTAGAGGTTTAGACAACGGTCAACTTCCCGTCCTGGGACAAACTTTTACGTCGATGTAAACTAGTAATTGAGTTCTAGAAATAAAATACTATTGTTATAACCTATAACTTTATTGTTATATGCGTTTGATTCCATCGCGTATCACCGCTGGGCGAAGACTAGGTCGTAAATGGATGTTTTTAAACTCTAGAGCTTTATCAGAATTCGTCGTAGTTACATAGTTGAAGTACTGTATGTGAAACTACTTTCTTATTCTTCTATTCCGCTTTGAAATCAGCTGTTTTTTTTTTGAGGTTCAGAAAACGGATATTCAAAAAGTCGTAGCGCTTGGTTGGATATATAATACGGCTGCTTTAAATTTGATTAGCAATCTTGAGGCCCTTCTCGAGGGATTATAGCTATTCGAATCCTGAGTTTTTGACTTCAGCTCGTTAGAAAAAAATCACGAACATAGGTCTAAAATACACTTAAAACATTCGTAACAAATTATGCACAAAAGGTAAACATATTAAAATTGATTCTAAAAATCGGCAATATCATGTTTGAGTGAACTTGGATATTAATTAGGTACGGGCAGAAGCTAATAAATAATATTTGCTTCTGCCCGCGACTTCGTCCGCGTGGAACTCGTTTATATATTGTAGCTCCATACAAACTTTCGGCCCCCATTTCGCTCCCTTAGGGGATGATTCCGGGGATAAAAAGTATTATATATGTTAGTCCATACACTATATGTATACCAAAATTCATCTTAATCCGATTAGCCGTTTTTGCGTGATTGAGTAACAAACATCCGAACATCTAAACATCCAAAAATCCAAACTTTCGCATTTATAATATTAGTAGGATAGGATTTAAAAAATTTAAATTAAAAAACATGATATCCGCGCTTCCGAACACGCACTTCCATCTCGCTCACGCGTGTATGCTCAGTGAGAGGGAGAGAACACCATGAACCTACCCTCACCTTAAGTTAAAGAACTACCCAACAGAAAAACAATTACCGGTAACGCACTGTAGAGGGAGCATAATTTTGTTTATAAGTTTAAAAATAATTTGCCTAATAATGTATAATTATATTGTCTAATTGTAAATAAATCTTCAATTATGACATCCGTAAAAACGATATGCCTCAAAAATATGATATGATAATGACGTCGTGAGCCTAGTGGGTAGTGACGCTGCCTACGAAGCTGAAGGTCCTGGGTTTGAATCCCGGTAAGGGCAAATATCTGTGTGATGAGCATGAATATATGTTTCCGAGTTTTGGATGTTTTCTATTTATTAATGTATTTATATCTTATTAAGCTTACTATACTAGTTTGCATTTGCCATTTGTGTAAGATTGTCCCGGCAGAAAATTTGGCCCAAATTAGAAAAAGTTTAATGAAAAAAAACATTATTTAATTTATTCAATTTATAGTTTGAAATCAAGAAAAGTGTTTGGGCCCAATTTTCTGCCGGTAAGTGTATATCGATACCGTAGTTCACAATCGTACTAATTACGGGGAGAAAAGTGGCGTAATTAGGACGATAGTGCACAAATTATAAAGTTACAATTTCAGTGACAAAAAAAATGTAATTAGTACGACTGTGAACTAGGGTATCGAATATCGTCGTCGAAATACCTATAACACAAGCCTTATTGAGCTTACTATAGTGCTAGTTCGCATTTGTGTAATATTGTCCCCTAATATTTATTTATTTAAATATTAACAAATATGACAGTAGTTGGATTACTGTTAGGGTTCGATTAGCACAGTGGGGACGGAACCCCTTGTACATCGTAAACTCGAATAGCATGCTGGCATGCCTCTAGCACCAGTAGCACTATATTCGGCACCACATTTATTATCTATCCAGCTATCTAGTACTACGTTCCGTGAGTTATGATACAGCAGTGCACATTATATACGAAACCTCGTAAGTGGCAAGTGTTTCATACGGAGATACGACCTTTTGTGCAAAGGAACTGAGTAATTCTGGTTAAATGTTCGCGCTTCCTTTTTATAGTTCCGTCTCACGCACCTGTGTCGGGCTGCGTTTGGACCGCTGAGACTGTTTAGTGGAGTAGCTAGTAATTTTTCATCACACTTGCTCGTCAATGGCGTTATTACTTGCGAGCGTGCAGAGCAGTTATAGCCGTTTTACCTCCCACGGGCTGTTAAGTTTAGTTTTAAAATAATATAACCCTCTGATTGGCTTAAGCAAATCTGGTTGCTGTGTGATTGGTTGAATAAAAAAATCTAGTTGGTCACGACGCCCCGCCCCGCAAGAATACTGCTCTGTGGTTGGTTGAAATATTGAACTGCGCGCTCTACTAGCACTGATCTGGAAGTGAAGTTGTCAATTTTTGATTGGTGCTGCTGTATGAAACTTACATTTTTCTGTCCTTTGTTGTTATTTATTTCCTCGCAAATGTGATGAAAAACATTGTGTATAACACGGGCGTAAGAATATTGCAAACTCGAGTCATCAAAAGCCCTCCGCCTTCGGCGTCGGGCTTCTGATAGACTCTCGTTAGCAATATTCCACTTACGCCCCTCGTTGAACAATGTACTATAGTTATATACTTCTGCTTGAAACTTAAGCGGTCTTTGTTAGAAACAATGGTTTTTTTCTCCTTTTTACAAGCTGTCGAAGTGAAAATAAACAAATTTTAACGCCTTTTTTTGTTTTGACAGGCGTTCTTTTCCATTTTAATTAAAAAAAATAACATAGCTACAAAAAAAATACATCGGAAAAAAGTTGGATCCGTTGTTCCTTCGGTATTTGGTTGGTTGATTACGCCGATTTAACTACAGTAGTTAATTTGCCGTAATCCTATCCTACATAATTATTATGACGCCTGATTTAGCCTAGTGGGTAGTAAAGTCCTGCCTATGAAGGTGACGGTGGTTCTGAGTTAAAATCCCAGTAAAGGCATAATATTAATTTATTTATTTAAACTTTATTGCACAAATATACAAATAAAAGTACAATTACGGTACTGTACTGTACCGCATATATGTGGGAAAAGAGTTTGTTTCGGAGTCTTGGGTGTTTTCTTTCTTTTTACGTATTTAAAGCTATAAAATATATCGTTGCCTGATAGGGACTATAAAGCTTGAGGTCCCGGGTTCGATCCCCGATCGGGGCAGATATTTGTATGATGAATACGAATATTTTGTTCTCGAGTCTTGGATGTTAAATATCTATTTAAGTATGTATTTATCTATATAAGTATGTTTATACGTTGTCTAGTACCCATAGTACAGGCTTTGCCTAGTTTGGGACTAGATCAATTGGTGTGAATTGTCCCACGACATTTATTTATTTATTTATTAATTTTTATAACACAAGCCTTACTGAGCTTACTATGGAGGTAGTCCGGTTTGTGTAAGATTGTTTCCTAATATTTTATTTTATTATTTTTTCAAAATATACAGGGTGATTTAGGGGTCGTGGAGCAAGAATGACCAAAAGCGAATAAGATGGTTATACTGAACCACTTTTCCCATGGGACCAACGACGAAGTCGCAAAAAAATAAGAGTCAATTAAGATTTTACTGTGAGTTCATTGAGAGCTAATGTATAGAACAGCTGATTTTTTTTGGAATTTCGTGGTCGGTCTCGGTCCCTTGGGAAAAGTTGTTCAGTGAGACCATCTGATTCGCTTTTGGTCATTCTTGCTCCACGACCCCTAAATCACCCTGTATAAGTATATATGCGTATTATAATATATCCTTGCCTAATACCCATACCCATAGTACAACTTTGCTTAGTCGGTCGATTTGTGTAAGTGTCCCAAAAAATGTTTTTTTTGAGATATCCAAATTTTCATCCATTAACAGGCACAAATCATTCGCGGTTATAAAGCACTTATAACAATAGGTATCCCATCCCGTTGTGGGTATTTTAAACCAACATAATATGTATTTAGCATACCTACTTTAAGCTTCGTTCAGACTGTTCTAGTAGTTTAGTCAATATATATATTTTAAACCAACATATGTATTTAGCATACCTACTTTAAGCTTCGTCCACTGCTGGACATATGCCTCCCCCAAAGTTACCGGTCCTGCGCCACCGCAACCAGCGCACTCCCAACAATATAATCAAATCAAATACTTTAATAATAGAGACGCTATTCGAGTAAAGCATTTACTAAACATGGCCTTTTCATTTCGAAGCGTTTGTGGCACATGTATATTGTGGTCCGGTGATCCGGGGTGTAATCTTTTTGAACGCGCGTTAGGTAGATCCAACTGTCATTTTTCCATATAAAAAGTGACAGACGCGCGTACAATGCGTTACGTGATCGACTCGCAGGTCTAGTAAAAGAATCCGCACTCAAGCTACTTATATAATTTCGACTGCATAGTCACGGACTTTAATCGTTGAGCCATACGAACCGACGACCGAATAGCCTAGTGGTTAGAGAACCTGACTATGAAACTTGAGGTCCCGGGTTCGATCCCCGGTCGGGGCAGATATTTGTATGATGAATACGAATGTTTGTTCTCGAGTCTTGGATGCTTAATATCTATTTAAGTATGTATTTATCTATGTATATCTGTTGTCTAATACATGGGTACTAGACAACGGATAAACATACTGTACAGGCTTTGCCTAGTTTGGGACTAGATCATTTGTGTGAGTTGTCCCACGATATTTATTTATTTAATTATTTAGAGATCACCCTCTACTGGATATTCATAGCTTAACTATGAGAAACCAAAATTAGTTGACACCTAAATGGCTCAACTAAAGTCCGTGACTGTACCTAAAGCTAGTAGGTATCTATTTACGAGTATAGTATTTCCCCACCTTGTTAATTCCACTTACCGAATTGGGTGTTCCCAGTTGCAGAAAGGGGAACAAAGCAAAAAGTGCCCCGTTTAACGAGTAAGCGGCAGGGTGGTTTCCAATAGCCCGAGTCACCCTATGACTGGAACGTACGCTATCAAAAACAAGTGTACCCTTTGCACCTTATTGCTGTGTGATAAGGTGCAAAATTGTAAAGATACCTTCGACGCGAAGGTAGATGATTCATGACGTTTGGAGCCACTTTTATAATTGCTTTGATATGGTTACGTGGTAACGATTTCACTTCGTTTTCTTCGTTAACGTTTTTGATAACTCAGCTTTTTTTACTACTAAGGTAGCAAACTATTTTTTTTTCACACTGCTCGGAAATGTGGCAAAAGATGGTCAGAATTCAGGCTTCAAAGCTGGGCTTAGTTGGACGTCGCACGAACAGTCGAACAGGCTATCTATGACTTCAAACTGTCCAACAATGTTATTGTTGGACAGTTTGACAGCGATTCGACCAATCACAGGGCACCGTGCGCGGTCGCGCCGGCGGCGGGCGCCGCTCGTCCTCCTCCGCACAGGCAAGCGAGCCTGTTTAGTATAATGAATAATGATCTTCAATTAGATACTTAATTTTGATTTAAAATTATAATTATTTGCAATTTCCTCGCAGTAGGCGTGAAAAGCACTGTGTTAAGCCTCGGCCGAAAGAGCAATAGCTGGACTCGTACTTTCTAGCCTCTTCAACAATGTACTATTAACAGCCGATAATTGACAGCCATCTGAGCCATCATCCTGGTACTTACAGTCGACGCCAAAAATACGTTTACACTTTTGCACCTTATCCCATTGCAATAAGGCGAATAGTGTAAACGTATTTTTGGCGTCGACCGTACATATATAGATATATTCGATTATATTAGATTATATTTCGTGACACGGCACAGATTCACTTTTTTCTTGTGTCTTTGTCTTGTAATAATGTTGTGTTATGTTAGGAATAAATATTTGATTTGATTTGATTTGATATATGATACTCAGGACAAGCAATACGTGATGCCACAATGAGGGACGGAAAGCCTTCTGTGAAGCTAAATTAAGAACTGGTCTTAAAAGGGCTGATGGCTTATCAACTTCAAGCTTTTAATATACACTCACCGGCAGAAAATTTGGCCCAAAAACTTTTCGTGATTTGAAACTATAAATTTAACAATTTTTTTTTTGAATTTGGGCCAAATTTTCTGCCGGTGAATATTATAATTGAGTTTCAATATCCTATTAAGATGCTCCCCCAGCCCCCGCAAAATTAGGCAGACTTTTTTGTACGCAAATACGACATAAGGCTACTTCAGTTGTGTATGCTCGAAGGGTCCGGGTGACTCGCTCGCCACTTCGCTCGGTCACTATACTCGGCAGGTGTGATCAAGGCATAAGCGCTTACGCAAAAACAGGAAGAAAAGAAAAGAAAAGAAGACATTTATTCACTACACAAAAGACAGAGATAAAGGGAGTAGACATACAATACAATTGACACATATTGTGTGTCTTCGCGGCAGTGAAACGGTCGCTGTCTCAGCATTGTGCCGAGGTGTCAGACAGACACCTACAGCGCTGGTTTTCAGACACTACCGCAAGTGGCCCACGGAACGCAACACGGCATTAGATAAAAGTAAGTAGACACATAATTAATATATAATTAATGTAAAATATTGAAAAAAATAAAATAATAAAACAGTAGCACGACGGGATGAAAAACACAAAGCATAAAACGTGACACGGTTGGGATGTTTAAAGTGCTGGATGGGTTAGGGTTGTGATTTTTGGGGCGTCAACAAATGGCCTTTAAGCTGGTGCTTAAAGGTATACTTGCTAGATGCTCCTTGGATAGGTGGAGGGAGATCATTCCAACACTTGGACGTCGCGAACCTAAAACTTCCTCGAAACGCCGCGGTCCGATGCTCTGGCACCAGAATCATCGCCTTACACCTACGCGCACTCTTGGGCCATGCAAGTCTACTCAGCAAATATGCTGGGACCCCAGATCGTACTATGCCAAAGAGAAGAGTGCGAGGTGAAGCCGTCTGCGTGCAGGCATGTTCAGCAGACCAGCGGCGTTCAAATAGGGAGTGATATGGGAGCGAGGTGGGACTCGAAAATAGAAACGAATGCATGCGTTTTGCACTCGTTGTATGAGCTTTTTTGTACCAGTAATGCAGCTAGCATAGACAACATCACAATCTGTTAAAGGAGTCACATGAAGCAAAATGATTTACAAATCATTTGTAAATCTTCTGCTGGTCGATTACGTAACGCATTGTACGCGCGTCAGGTAGATCTAAATGTCAATTTTTATATAGAAAACCGGCCAAGTGCGAGTCGGACCACGCAAAACCAAGGGTTCCGTGCCTATTAAAAAGGTCGTATCGTCACAGAAATTTTACGGCACTTACGTCCTTTTCTTTGAGGAAGGCAGTTTTTCAGCAATATCTCGAAAACCTCTGAACCGATCTTGTTCAAAACAATTTTCGGTGAATAAAATTAATAAGCCCTATGTCCGTTAATTTTTCCATATTTTTAAAATACACCGTTCAAAAATTAGAGGGGGGGGACAGAATTTTAGTGACTTTCGGGGCGATTATCTCCGACCCTAATCACTTAATCAAAAAAAAATGCTTAGTAACCTTATATTTATTTTGAAAGGCCTATCGATTGATGTGCCACACGGGAGGTCACAATGAAAAAAAAAATGACTTTTAGATTTATGTATGGAGTGCACAACTAAAAATTTTTTTTTGACATTTCAATTACAAAGCTATGTAGCGGCTAACAAAATACACCTATCCTCAAAATTTTATTCAAATACACCTTATAGTTTTCTAGTAAAATGCCTGTGACATACGGACAGACGGACAGACGGACATGACGAAACTATAAGGGTTCCATTTTTGCCATTTTGGCTACGGAACCCTAAAAATGACAGTTAGATCTACCTAACGTGTGTTTGAAACGTTACGTGATCACCCCCCATTCGATTGGGAAAGGCTTCGTTCGTGCATTAGCTCATTTAAATGTCAGTTATTGTATGGAAAAATGACAGTCGAGTTGTCCTAACGCTCATTAAAAAAATTACGCAACAACCCTCTGCAAAACTGAGCCCGTAAAATTACTAGTAGGTAAGGTACAAAAAAAAGTTAAAGCTAGGCTAGAAATAGGGCCCTGTAAAATCAGACGCCCCGTCGCCAAGTCTGATTGACCCCGAATTCGAACCTCACATTAATCATATGTCTCATAATGTGTAATAACAACGGCAAATAGAAAAATACGTTACACAATTACGGTCATACAAAAATATTAAAAAAGCAACAAATTATTGACATCTCAACGCACCTCAAAAGAGCCGCCTCTTGAAATAACACGATTAATCCAAGGGTACTATTACCTTTTATATTAAGTTTAAAAACCAACAATGACATTGGAACCTTTTCTTATTAACGCCTTTGTTCGATTTGGTTGGGGCGCAAACACTCAGTTAGTGCGACATGGTAGTAACGGCGTATCTTTTTGAGGGTGAATGTTACAATACATTCTTCTTCCAAATGAATGACTTTTGTGGAACGGGTGTGGTGCAAGGGGCAAGTAATCAGCGGAACGTTTTTTGTGTGTGTTTTTATATGACATGACGGTAGTAAACAAGCACACGGCCTGCTTGGTGCTGAGGATGCTTACGACTCCCTCGGGAGTGGGTTTGACTCTGATTTGATATTGATTGTGTTCGGAAATGTGCGGTTTGGAAACTCGTTGAAAAAGTTTGTGGTGTGTATAATAAAAGGTATATTAAATTAAACTTATCTACTATAAAATATAAATACTAGTGGTCTTACCGCAAAAGAGTAATCTCTTTCAGTCAACCTCAGTGGCAAACAAATGAAATGAGTAGGTACAACTTAAAGTAGCTAATACAGAAATCCTACTAATCCTTCTAATATTATAAATGCGAAAGTTTGGATGTTTAGATGTTTGGACGTTTGGATGTTTGTTACTCAATCACGCTTAAACAGCTGAACCGATTTGGATGAAACTTTGCATGAACATAGTTTATAGCCTGAATTAACATATAAAATACTTTTTATCCTGGAAATCATCCCCAAAGGGTGCGAAATGGGGGGCGAAAGTTTGTATGGAGCTGCGATATAAACGAGTTCCACGCGGACGAAGTCGCGGGCAGAAGCTAGTAATAAATAAAACCTACATACATTTATAATTACGACTATGACATATATTAATTATGATTGTTTGATGACTTATTGTGAGTCAGAAATACCTTCAGCTCACCTCATTTTAAGTGTCTAAGCATGTTAGTCCGCTACCTATCCATAAATAATATGATTATGTACTCACTAGCTCAGAATGAAGCCCTTATACATATATACCTAATGTATAATAAAAAAAACCGGTCAAGTGCGTGTCGGACCACGCAAAACGAAGGGTTCCGTGCCTATTAAAAAGGTCGTATCGTCACAGAAATTTTACGGCACTTACGTCCTTTTCTTTGAGGAAGGCAGTTTTTCAGCAATATCTCGAAAACCTCTGAACCGATCTTGTTCAAAACAATTTTCGGTGAATGAAATTAATAAGCCCTATTGTCCACGAATTTTTCCATATTTTTAAAATACACCGTTCAAAAATTAGAGGGGGGGGACAGAATTTTAGTGACTTTCGGGGCGATTATCTCTGACCCTATTCACTTAATCAAAAAAAATGCTAAGAAACCTTATATTTATTTTGAAAGGCCTATCGATTGATGTGCCACACGGGGGGTCACAATGAAAAAAAAAATGACTTTTAGTTTTATGTATGGAGAGCACCCCTAAAAAAAAATTTTTTTTTGTCTTTTTAATTACAAACCTATGTAGCGGCTAACAAAATACACCTATCCTCAAAATTTTATTCAAATACACCTTATAGTTTTCGAGTAAAATGCCTGTGACATACGGACAGACGGACAGACGGACAGACGGACAGACGGACATGACGAAACTATAAGGGTTCCGTTTTTGCCATTTTGACTACGGAACCCTAATAAGTCATTAAACATTGGAAGCGGTTCCATAATAGGTACTGCGAATATGCTAGCCAAGCTTAACACCATTTTTCATTAAAATAAATGTGATACAAATTAATATCTTTTGTATTGGACCAAGCCGGTCATAGGGCTAGTAACAATATCCCCCATTTCGCACGTGGGTCCCTGTCGATCGAAATGATTTATTCGAATAGAATGAGCGATGTTTACGGACTATTGTTGACAAGTTAAATTATCCTCTTTGGAACATTGAAGGTATACGGTTCAGGTTTTCTTAGTATTTTTGGGTATGAATTGTCAGTTATTAAAGTTTTATTGGCCGGCCCGAGCCTAGCCCGCGCTCGTCACCGAGTTTTTAGGGTTCCGGAGCCAAAATGGCAAAAACGGAACCCTTATAGTTTCGTCATGTCCGTCTGTCCGTCTGTCCGTCTGTCCGTCTGTCCGTCTGTCCGTATGTCACAGGCATTTTACTCGAAAACTATACGGTGTATTTGAATAAAATTTTCAGGATAGGTGTACTTTGTTAGCCGCTACATAGTTTTGTAATTAAAATGACAAAAAAAAAATTTTTTAGGGGTGCACTCCATACATAAAACTAAAAGTCAAATTTTTTTTTTCATTGTGACCCCCCGTGTGGCACACATTAATCGATAGGCCTTTCAAAATAAATATAAGGTTTTTTAGCATTTTTTTTGATTAAGTGAATAGGGTCAGAGATAATCGCCCCGAACGTCACTAAAATTCTGTCCCCCCCCCCTCTAATTTTTGAACGGTGTATTTTAAAAATATGGAAAAATTCATGGACATAGGGCTTATTAATTTCATTCACCGAAAATTGTTTTGAACAAGATCGGTTCAGAGGTTTTCGAGATATTGCTGAAAAACTGCCTTCTTCAAAGAAAAGGACGTAAGTGCCGTACAATTTCTGTGACGATACGACCTTTTTAATAGGCACGGAACCCTTCGTTTTGCGTGGTCCGACACGCACTTGGCCGGTTTTTTCATACATTGGCCTTTAACCCACTCAAGGCCAGTGACTCAACATATGAGTCATGCCTCTACGTGTGATTTCCGCTACAGAGCGGAAAAACGCTGCTACGCGCTACGGCGTAGCACGCGTAGCGATGCGTGGTCTCGAATGAGTTTCGAGCTGTTTCACGGCGACATAGACCATTGTCTTTTTCTATGCGTTCTAACTAGAAAGAGACGGATAATTTATCTAGCTGCGACAAAGCTCTATGTGCGTGCTGGTCAGCCAACAATGACATCATCATCATCATCATATCAGCCGAAAGACGTCCACTGCTGGACCTATGGCCTATGCCTCGCCCAAAGAGTGCCACAATGACAGGTCCTGCGCCACCCGCATCCAGCAGATTACCGCAACCTTTACCAGGTCTGTATCAGTCCACCTTGTGGGGGGCGAGGGGGGCTACCCACGCTGCACCTTCCGATACGTAGTCGCCACTCGAGAACCTTTCCGCCCCAGCGGCCATCGGTTGGACCATATACTTTAAATATATTTGGTGTCTATCTGATAGTGTTACTGGTGGAAATATTGTGTTTGTGGCTAACTGTACGGTCGACGCCAAAAATACGTTTACACTATTCGCCTTATTGCAATGGAATAAGGTGCAAAATTGTAAACGTATTTGTGGCTAACTGTACAGTGTAGAGGCACTAGTACATGCGAACACAAGTAGGTAATTGATACGTGGCTGCTGTAACATATTGATACGTGTGCCTTAGACGGCTTTCAGACGGTGGTAATGTCACGGTTTGGAATCTACTATACAATTATTTGGGCCTGGTACCTTGTGGGCAGGGCAGGGCACATTGCACGTAGAACCCATTGCCGTTGGAGCGGAAGGCGCAACGTGGGTAGACCCTTCACAATATAGGCTTGTGTTCAAATTTTTTTTACGATGCCATTCGAACCAGTTTTTGGAGAGGAACAAATGTTCGTATGGTATCAACTACAATTAAAGAACACAATACCCAAAAAATTGAGTTCAAATCGGAACTCAATTTTTGTATATATATTTGCAATCATGTTCTCGGAAACGGCTTTAAGGATTTCGATGAAATTTGGAATAAATGGGTATACGGGGGCGAGAAATCGATCTAGCTAGGTCCCATGTCCGGGAAAATTCGTTTTCTCCGTATTTTCACCCGAGTAGAGCTCGGTCGCCCAGGTACTTGACAATGAAGTATGACGTCACAGTTTGATACTTGTACCAATCGTTGTATGAAAAATCAATTAAATTGCTGTTTCAGTCGCGAAATACTGCTTTTAGGTCCATAGTTATCATATAATTTTGTTTCTATAAAAGTATAAGGATTCTATTGGTAGCTTTTAATTTACTTTTGGACTTTAAAAAATGCTTTTTCTGAAGTTTTGAGGTATATATATCTCTTTAGGATTTATATTATACTAGCTGTTGCCCGCGACTTCGCCCGCGTAGACCCGGGATAAAAACGATCCTATATTTTAATCCTGGCTATAAACTATCTTGTAACAAACATCCAAACATCTAAACATCCAAAGATCCAAACTTTCGCATTTATACAATTTTATAATATTAGTAGGATTTTGTAATGTATACTTTATTACAACTATTTGATGGTTAACTATCCACTTGGCAACACTACGTTATTAATTTTAACATGAGGAAACTACCCTACTCGTATTATGTGGTCCGACGGTGATGACCCGGTGAAGGACGTGAGTGACGTTACCAAAAAAAAACCGGCCAAGTGCGTGTCGGGCCACGCAAAACGAAGGGTTCCGTGCCTATTAAAAAGGTCGTATCGTCACAGAAATTTTACGGCACTTACGTCCTTTTCTTTGAGGAAGTCAGTTTTTCAGCAATATCTCAAAAACCTCTGAACCGATCTTGTTCAAAACAATTTTCGGTGAATGAAATTAATAAGCCCTATGTCCATGAATTTTTCCATATTTTTAAAATACACCGTTCAAAAATTAGAGGGGGGGGGACAGGATTCTAGTGACTTTCGGGGCGATTATCTCCGACCCTATTCACTTAATCAAAAAAAAATGCTAAGAAACCTTATATTTATTTTGAAGGTGATTGATGTGCCACACGGGGGGTAACAATGAAAAAAAAAATTTTGACTTTTAGTTTTATGTATAGAGTGCACCCCTAAAAAAATTTTTTTTTATCTTTTTAATTACAAAACTATGTAGCGGCTAACAAAATACACCTATCCTCAAAATTTTATTCAAATACACCGTATAGTTTTCGAGTAAAATGCCTGTGACATACGGACAGACGGACATGACGAAACTATAAGGGTTCCGTTTTTGCCATTTTGGCTACGGAACCCTAAAAAGTTCTTTATACTGTACGTGCTCTAAAACAAGTTGAGACCAGTTCATGATAATTGCAATAAAACCAACTCGACTCACAATTAAAATTAACAAATGAATATTGCAATTAGATCGATCTCCCCTTGCAATCTCACAGGCTATCGCACATCTGTAGCTCGGTGCCTTATCTCAGGATCCGATACGATTGTGTGTTGACGTTGATTTGAAGTGACGGTGGCCCTTACGAGCATGTGTGTTTATTGTATTGTACAGTATGAATGTACAGTAAGGGAAATGTATTTACGTACCACCGTAGAACCCTATCGCAATAAGGTGACACATCACTCGAGCTAGAGTGACGGCGGCCAGTCAATAGCGACAGGGTTCTACGGTGGTACGTGAATACATTTCCCTTACTGTACAGTGTAATAAAATTGGTATACTTAAACCGTTCTTGTTCTACAAATATTATAAATGCGAAAGTTTGAATGTATGGATGTTGGCATGTTTGTTACTCAATCACACTTAATAAACGGCTCAACCGATTTGGATGAAATTTTGCACGAAGATAATTTATAGCCTGGTAAATAAAATAAAGGATAGTTTTTATCCCGGGTCCAAGCAGACAAAGTCGCAAGCGGAAGCTAGTTTTTAATAAATAAATAAATGAACTTTACTCTAAAGTAAATTATATCAGAGGCAAGCAAAAAATAACTATAATATATATTATGTTAGAAAGATAAGTTTTTGGTGGGTATTTTTTGATAGATTTTATCACATTTTATGAAAGTATTGTCTACTATTCGATGGAAAGTAGAGACATAATACTACATAGTTCCCAAGTTTTTTTTTGCCGAATGTTGTATATTTTGCAGCGCTGGCAGACTCAGACATGTAAAAGAGACCGCATTTAAAGAACTAGAATATTTAATTCTAGTATCAAAAGGTCGGTAATTCATCGAACGCAAAAACCCACCTGGAAGCAAATGACCTTTAAAACTGAACTTTATTCAAAACAAAGAATAACACTTCTCCTTGTATTATTAAATCCGAGGAATTTAAGCCAACTATAATTTATACTTGTTTGAAGAAAATTAACGAAAAAACATATTTTTTACAATGAATTATTTATAAATAAGAAACAAATACCTCTTTCCGAAGAAATTGTCTTCTACAACAAGCACAGATACATAAAATATTCTATTAAATGATAATACACCTTCGTATAAACACAGGCGTAGTATCGAACGCGCCAAGTAGGCGTCAAAGGCATTAGCCCGATTGATAGTGAAAATAAAATGTCTAGTATTGTAAACTAGACCGAAGGGCAAACACCGGAAAGACTGTCTGAAGGGCACTCAGGCAGAGCATATTAAGGGATTTGCATAACAACGAACTACACTGGTTGACATTTAAAGGGGAATATTTTGTTAGGTGTAAACGTGTTTCGTAAGTTTTGGTGTATTTGATACGTTTAATTTCAAGTTGAATACTGATTTAGCCCTGATTAGGTGACGTTGGAATTACATTAATTTTATGGGAGAAAAATTATAAAATATGTTTCGTATTAATATAACATTCGATTTTAACGGACTAATTCGTCTATGTCACTTCGTTTATCTGGTATATCAAAGGGAAACATTGTACTACATTAAATTTATTCGATCATTAAGTGATTTACAAACTTAACAATAGGTACTAAATGCGTTTCTAAATGGTTTTCCTTGAAATCGCATAGCAATTAACGCACGATTTTTCTAATCTTATCTGAAATAGGGTATAATATAAACCCCTTTGCATTTTCCAAGTATGTTTTTCTATACACTACGGCATTAAGCTAATAATATGGAAGGGTTCCAAATATGTCGCCCAAAGTGACAATTAATACGTGACTTTAACCACTTTTTACTTAACATTATTTTTTTACGAAAGTTCAAAAAAGAAATACTACCTATGACATACCTATTAGATTTTTTGTATTCATCTTAATATTTCAATCATTTAATTAACGATTTGCTCCTTCGCGAAACTATTCTCAATATCCAAATTAATTAATTGAAATTCACTTGTACCAATAAACTAGTTCTAGTTTCAATAAGTTGTTGTAAATTATGCGCCATCTAGGGATTATATTTCAAGGCAAACTAGAGAATTATTTGATAGACGTTGAAAGGTTATGAATTTACCAATTGGGATAGGTCAGGAGTAGGACAGATAGGTCAGTAAGGACAAACATTAAGTGGATTGAGCAGCAAGTCATAGTGATGAATTGATACTGATAATGTTTGCTTGGGACTGCCTTTGTTGTTCAACCTTTACACGGTTGATAAAGAAATATAATGTCATCATAATATCGCACTAATAGGAGATACGAAAAGAGGCACGACCTTTACCCATCAGTTTAATGGATGAAAAGTATTTTATACTTAAGTATATCGAATTTCTTGTATAAGGATCGATAGTATCAACGATTCTGAGTAAGAAAAACCCAAAAAAACGTTCTACTAAGTCTCTTCGGTTCATAATGCGCAGTTCTTCTGATTTTATACAGGCAAAAACTTTCAAGATTTTATACTGTTCATTTGTAAGAAGTAAACTATTATGCCTCCCAGATTTGGAACCTAAGCTATTGGGTCGTTCTTCTTTTCGACCGACAATAGCCTGTTCTTCGTCTTATTACGGCATCTCATTTGAGTAATGATGTTTACGGTTTTATAATGTTCGAATGAACCTCCATATTATTTTATTAATTAGTGATATTTAATATTTCATTTTCTCTATCTAGCATTTTTTTTAATGTTTTTTTTTTCGTAGAATGCCGTGACAGAGTGGTAAAATAAAATGTTGTCCCCACTTAAAAAGTCCACTTTGTCACATGTTTTTTTTTAGAAACCAACCGTAAATAAATATTTATATTGGCCAGAAAGGAAACTTTAATTAGTTCTAATGAAGAAACCTATGCATTTTTTTAAAAATCGCACTTCAAAACCACAATTTTCGATAGTTCAAAAACCAAAAAAACAGAAAAACCTCGATTCATTGTCGGTAAAAAAGAAGAACGACCCTATTACGTTTACATAGGATCGAGCTGTATCAGAGAAAATTCATTAGATTTGTTTGTTTTTAATTACCTAGGCCCCCCACAAGGTGGACTGATGACCTAGTAAAGGTCGCGGGAGTCCGCTGGATGCGGGTGGCGCAGGACCGGTCAATTTGGCGCTCTCTGGGGGAGGCCTATGTCCAGCAGTGGATGTCTTTCGGCTGATATGATGATGATAATAATGAAATTACCTAATACGTACCCCATATAACTCTTCTAACTATAATAGTGTATGCAAAATACACCATCTCCAGCCTTTGTCTGAGCGTCGTGAAATTGCTTACATTATATATTTCTTAAACATTGTTTATGGCAGCGTTTATTGTCCAGAACTGCTTGATAGTATCATGTTCAACACTCCTAACAGGGTTAAAAGGTACTATTCCCAATTTATGTTCCCTTTGCGTCCTCGAATTACAGACGTAGCAGCTTCCTTATTCGTGCGAGCTTGCCCTTATCTTTTTGTCTTCTTGTCTTGTCTTTAATATTTGTCCTGTTTTTATATCTGATGTTAATGTTTTGTGAGCTGTTGGTTATCCAATAAATAAATATGAAAACGAAAATGAAAATGCTTTATTCGTTTACCTACTTAAGTATTAATTTTAACATTTATTTATTATTTATTTATTTATTTCCACACTTACAACTATTTTTACAGGTCCTAAGCCTAAGACAATAGTGTAACTACTTTTACAAATTATGTTACCTATATTTATATCTATGTATTATAACATATTATGTACAATGCCGACTTTGTGAATTCATTTAGAGAACAAGAAAATAAGTCTATGTTATCTGCTATTAAGTTGAGGGTGCACAAACATGTGCTACTGGTGTCTCTTTTTAAGTAAAAGTAATACCTGTGCTAAGGGACACTGCTCTTCCATATGCAGAGTTATCAATAGTACAATAGTGTTAAGTTACTTATTAGTTTATACTAGTTATTACTTTATTAAATCTAAAATATATTCTAGGAGTTTTTATAAAGTTAATTTTAAGGAGTCTGTAATTGTGGTGCAAGTGAGTGTGTATGTGTGAGTCTATGTGTATGGGTATGTGTGTATGTGTGAGTGTGTGTGTGTGTGTATGTTAGCGTGTAGGTGGGTCTGTTATACATTTGATTATTTAATTATGCATTTATAGGTGTTTGTGTGTACTAACAACAGTAAATATGAATACTAAACCTCATACTTACTACCATATTAACCCTAAAACACATACTTACCATCTTATGAACACTAAACCACATACTTACCACAATATGAACACTAAACCACATACTTACCACCATATGAACACTAAACCACATACTTACCACCATATGAACATTAAACCACATACTTACCACCATATGAACATTAAACCACATACTTACCACCATATGAACACTAAACCACATACTTACTACGATATGAACATTAAACCACATACTCACCACCATATGAACATTAAACCACATACTTGAAAAGCAGGTAGTAGTATTAACTACAGCTGCAACCTTCGGTAGAGTTGACGTACAGTCGAGTTCTCCAATATCTATACAGACAACCTTTCAAAAATATCTACACATGTGTCTTATGTCAGTAATAATAAAGCCTGTGTACAGATATTTTTGAAAAGTTGTCTGTATAGAAATAGATATTGGAGAACTCGACTGTACTTTCCCAGTAATCTAAATATCTTTTAAACTCTCAATTGTAAATTGTGGCTAAAATCTTCTTAAGGTGAAGGCACTTTCCCGATTGGCCTACTCTAAATTTCTTTTTTTATAAGCGTGCCTATTTATTACTATTGTTGATTTGTAGGCCTTAATATGCCGCTTCGACCAGCAAGTGATCTATTGTGGCAGCACTTTTTTTTAGAGTTCACCGTTAAGGACCGTTGCTTCCAGGAAATTCCAGATCCTTTGAGCGGTAATATGTTGTACTACCTCTTTTGGGTGCACGATGTACCGCCCTAAGTAAGTACTTCTTTTGTGCATGAGGTCGGCAGGACCGTTCCTATAGACATTTGCGTGAGCGAGATGCGTTAACAATAAGGTGAAATTTTAATGAAATAGTTCCAAACTAGAAGCACAGACTACAACTCCTAAGTCCAGCTAAATCAATGACAGAACCGTGTGATCCAGATCCTATAACCCTGCATCACGTTAGTAAATATGAGTGGACCATACAACACAGCTCTTGGAACAGATGCTTCATTACAATGATTCATTAATTATTGATAAGGTTTAAAAACATGATATTTATTAATACAAGACAGTAAAGTAATTATTGGAAAGTAGGTAGCGTAGAAGAATTTCACTTCAATCAATCCTAAAATTTATTCAATCAAACTTAAACTTTACAGAATACCGCAACCACTAAATTAAGTACCTACTACTCTCTCTTTGAAGTTACTCGAGGTCATAAACATGCTCATTTTTAACAAGCTGAGTGAGGAGACAACTCTTGTTGACGGATCGATACGAAAAAGGATGTTTGTCTTGTCATTAATCATTATTTTGGTCTTTGCCTGATCCGATAGATTACAGTGGGTGTGTATGACATCCAGGGATCGGATACCGGTATTTTCACCATACAAAAATACCGGTTTTATTTCGTTCAATTTCGTTCTTTGGTTTATAATATCATTTTTGATGAGGCTGTCTAATAATACGAAAATGTTACCTAAATACATGATAAGAGTCCTACATTAAGAGCCTAAAATAATTCAAAATATTAGACTACTTCGGGGACTTTTGAAAAAACCGGTTCCGATCCCTGATGACATCAAATAAAATAACCAATAATGATGAATTCACTCGAAAAAGGATTAAAAATATTATCAAATGGAGAAAACAAATAAAGCAGGCGATTAAATAATCACAAAGTTATAAGTGTCTAACGTTTTAAGAGGGGGTATATTCTGTCCCTTTTCCGCAAAACGCACCTTCATACGAAACGATTGTACTTACATTTACTATGACGCTCCAGTGTCGTGACGTCACGAATGTTACGATAACAATGTTGGTATATTCAATTCAGTATTGTAACTTCGTAATTTTTTGAGGATTTTGGGATTTTCGTCACCAGGCATATTTTTGCCTTATTTATTTTGGAGTAATAATAAATTTTGAATCTACATTTATTGCTTTATCTGCCCCCCCCATCTGTCAACTGCGCAGCGGTCCCAATCCTATCACAAGTAAATATGCGTTTGCAATGCGGCGAGATCGTTCGGATCCGATATTTCGATTTATGAGGATTAGCATTGCAGCGGGGATTATTTATGTCAAATGGGTTTCAACCCGTAGAGGATCAGGACTGTAGTTTGAGTAAAGTTTTAATCAGCGATTTCGTGTGGTTTTCGATGGGTTTTGGTTATGTAGGGAGGTTAGCGTTTACGTCACACTAATACAATTTTGAATAATAGAAAATTTCGAGTAACTTTTATAGCTGAACCCAATTATGTTATACAAAAAAGAGGTAGATAGATATAGATATATTGTCTATACGAAATTCCGTGTTTTAAAATGGCCACCAAATATGACGTTGACGATTCGAAACTGAGGCAAGTTGGTGCAACTGACCCAATTTTAGTGTGACACTTTTGGAGCGCATAAGCGCAATATAATAAGTGCATTAAGACAGCTTGTGGCGGGCTGTTAGGGAGTAGCGACCCTACGTACCTGAGTGCTCCTGGGGGTACCCTGTGGTCAGGCTGAGCCGATCGGGTGGATGGTTGGACAGGACCCCCACCTCTGGCTTGCCTTAACCGGCCGTCCAGAGTGGAGTCGCAAGAGCTGTTGCTCGAGGGTACATGAGGACACCTAAGTGACGAGTTGGCTATTATGTTTAAAGTCCAGTGCCACCTCTCTACCCCCGCAGCTCTCTGACCGGTGTGGCCCTTAGGCCATTCTTTAATGTCGCTATTAATAGGGGCCCACCTAGCAGTTGGCGAGTCACCGTCTGCCAGAGATAAACAATTAAACAATTTTTTTTAGGCAGGCGTCCGATGTTTCACCAATAGCCCAGCCACTAGTCCATAATTTTCACCCAATAACCCGTTTTATTTAGATTCGATCAACCAGTAATAGTCCTTATACACCCCAGCGGGTGCTGTCTCTGTGTGCGTCCCATGACACGGGCAGGGACAGCATCCGCTCGGTGTACTCCTTGCATTCCATTAAATTGTCAAAAGGGGCTCTACGTGTTGGCTCAGTTGGTACTTTGTACCTATAGGTACCTACCCCACGCACGCCTTCCAAAGGTGAGCTGGAAAGTGTAATATAAAAAAGAGGTTTAAAAACCTATCTACCTCTTTTTTACATTACATCATTGGCTGAACCAGTAGAAATATAACGGAAGTCAACAATAATTGACAGTCTTTTACAGTGACTTTAGAAAACACTGATCCACTGCCAGTTAAGCTTTAAACGGACGAATAAAATCGCGGGTGGAAATCTTAAAACTAAAGGTACCGCTGAAACATGAAAAACAACAACTCCTAACACAATTTCAAGCGAAAATTAGTTTTCCAAATTTATGTCAGCGAATGCTGTATTTTATTTTTTTCCACCGACCGGCCGCATTAAATAGGCCACGATATATTATTTTACACTAAAATTCTTGCACGTAGCAACTAACCTAGTATCAAGGTGTTCTGGTAAAATATTAAGTCAAATAACAAGGCGTGTCCCCTGGCACAGGGTGTGAAATTTTGATGACTTGTTTATACGGTGTCGTCAGGCGGCTGCGATGGTCGACAGCGTTAGGGTGAGGATCCACCATAACTGTGCGATTTAGCGGAGCGGTGAGCGAGGAAAAATCCACCAATAGGAAGAGATGCCTGCGCGGGGCTAGCAATGCTATTGGAGGATTTTTCAACCGTTCCTCTGCCTCGCAAAGCTCTGTTGAATACTAGGCGTTTCGGTACCGCGCATCGCGACGTCGGACCGCGTTAGCGTGCGTACGAGCGGCGCTATGTGAAGTCGTTTCACGTTTTACATACACAGTAAGTTATGAAACGCGCTACCGGACTGCTTGAACGCGCGTAGTGGCGACCGCAACGCGCAAGCGTGAGCGTTCGCCGCGCAAAGAGGTCACGTATTGTACACACAGCGTCATTAATATAGTTTCTAAACACACAACGCCGCATTGCGTGGTGCCGAAGCACCTCGTGTGTTCTTCGCCTTATGCCGTCCATATCGTGTTAGTATAATACAATGGTATATATATATATTATAACAATAAAAAACATATTCTGACCTCACTTCGTCTGACCGCCGAACAACTTCAAAATGCTACTAAACGTAAATCGATAATCCATGACCTATGTTAGAAAGTATAAGATTGTCACAATACATTGTCGTCAAAATGAATTACAAGTCACTAGCAATTTATTAAAGCACTCTGTTTTAAATCTTTTAAGTAGGTAAGTACATTTATAGTATCCCAAGGCAATTCTTTTGATTTACAACCGAATCATAAAAAATGGACAACAATGAACTTTTCGTGAAATTTAATATTAAGCCAATTTCATCCCCCGAGTTTGCCTAAACATTTATAGTTTTATTAAACTTACCCGCGGCCATACAAGTCTATGGACTATCTATGGAGAGATATAAGCTCGTAATAAAAAAAATATCAACAAAAGGACCATGAGAGACGTAATAATCTCCTTATTGTGTAGAACCATAACATGACCCTCTGGTTGTTTGCTTTAGAATATTCTGTCAATCAAAATTCAACCTTAATACTCTTGAATACAGTCCAGAATCAATTCAACCAAAGCAAGTACCATAATATCCTTATTACCATAATTTCATAACGAAGGGTGCTGAGATTTTTGATATTGCATTCTGATTTTCGATTTACTTTTTTGGTTATTAGGAACTCATATTTCATGATTACGTTTAGATGGTTTGAAATTTTAGATGCGAGCTGAGATAGAGTGAAATTGCAGTGGTACGTGAGTGGAAAATCAAGCTGTGTCATTTGACCCGTAAACCTATTTGTTCTTTGGAATAGAAAAATTGGTGAGACAATAATTTTCTTTTTAAAGGCTATAACCGTGTAAGGGAACAAAAATGCCCCTGATGACGTTATTAGCCAATGAATATTGTTAATAATGCAAGTTATTAATCTGTCAATCATTGACAGTTTTCTTGAAATGTCACTTCAAATTTTTGTTTTAACTTTTCAAAATATTTTACAAACTACTGATCCGTTTCTGTTGTAATTAACGTATGTTGTTAATGACTTAAAGAGGAATAATTTTGCATAAAATGCAGATGTCTCTAGGTCAAAATTAACTTGGTGATTTTTGATGTCAAATATTTCAAACGTGAGTCAGCGACACCATCATGATAAAACAATGCCATCAAAAAAATATTTATTCAATTGTTGGCTAAAAATAGTCCAATTTGTAGAATAGAACAGAAAAATATTTGTTTATTCAAATAAAGCACACATTATAGAACAAAAATAATAAGACTTAAATAAATATAAACATACAAACTTATGAGTACAGCAATGTAGTATATTGCTATAAAGAATAGGCTAAAACTCAACATTAACTTTGAATAAATTTATTACCTACGTTAAATGCAGTATATAAATAAAATATTATCATAAGGGGAATTTAATGTTCTAATGTTGCTACGGGGAGTTATACAATGTTTTTAATATATTTGAAAATCTTCGTATATATTCGATAGGTAACTAGTATTTTTATTTCCTCAAAATAATATCGCTTTATGCAAATAAATAAGAGTTGAAATTTGAACGTTATATATTCGCGCCAAAAAGGCAACCGCCATAATCGTGACGTCATAACTGCAACACCAAACCACAGACTACTCAGAGAAACATTGAAACGTCAAATGTGCATGTCTTCTAGATCGAAAACTTGTTTTTGCATTTGCTATTCTGACGTCACTCACAGAAGACAAAATGGTGGTCGGCGTTTTCAGTCACTTGCAAAATCAATCCTTGCATCTAAAACTACAATTGCAGTGCTATCTCTACTTATTTTACTTACGCCTCTATTAACGAATCGTTCAACGGATTAATTTCGGAAACAACGCCCATATTCGCCTACGGTTATGACCATTTTATTATTATTGCGTATACGGGCTCGCATAAAGAGGCACGGATGGATGATAGATCACGTGTGGGGACTGACGACTTAAAAAATAGCCGTTCTTGTTACTTTTAACCCGACTGCCAAAGGAGGAGGGTCTTGTTTTTCGTGTGTATGTAAGTATGTATGTATGTCAGTTTCTTTGTGGCCTCCTGTATCCTAAACGGCTTGATCGATTTTGATGTATGAGGTGTCGTTGGATTCGTCTTAATCGTGGGAGTGACATAGGCTATAATATTGTCAAAAAACAGTCGGGTTTTTCGAAAATTCTTTTGATTTCACTTGTTCATCAAAATGGCTCACTCTTATCTTATCTAAAGTCGAGCCCAGAATCATGCGAACTAACTTGACAGCCGAAAATGTTGCCACACATATAAATAGTGATAGGTTTATGTCGACACAAATATGTCGATATAACCTTGTGCAGTCTATAAATCTGATTCTATTTATATTTTATCAAGTAATTGTCAACGAAACTTTCACACTCATACAATACTTACCAAATAGGGACGAACAACAGCAATTTATATGATATAATATGATCTGAAGGATGTACGGTTTATAGCGGATATTTTCGATACTTACTCCTCAAATTAAATTAGGAATAAAATACAAAAATAATGCTGATGTTCTTAAAACACAATAATAATGATGAACTAGACTATTTAAACATCGATTTTAACAGCACTAACCAAACTGTGGCAATATTAGTTTACAATGAACTGTCAAGTCAGTTCGCCTAATTCTGGACTCCACTTTAGTTGAGTCGAGGGCCCCTTCGGATACACTTCGACCCAGTGGGATCTTTTGTGCATTTGCCCTCTCCTTTATAGCCACTCCCAAGCTCGCTTCATCATTTCCACAAAACGGATGATGCAGCTCAGCGGGAGCACTTGAATTCCTTTAGTTGATAGCCGTTACCAAAGTGATTCATTCTTTGTCTGGCAAGGGTCTCTCTCTGTAGCTGTCTTCATTACTGAAGATAGTCGTTATCTGATGTCTATTTAGATAGTACGACTTGCTTCCACCGGTCTAATCTCAACTAGGTCTATTTATTTATTTATTTCACAACATATATAGGCATATAAGGTCGCGGGAGTCCGCTGGATGCGGGTGGCGCAGGACCGGTCAATTTGGAACTCTCTGGGGGAGGCCTATATCCAGCAGTGGACGTCTTTCGGCTGATATGATGATGATGATGATATATAGGCATAACAGAAATGAATACCAAATCGCTTACATACTAGATACAATTTCAAATTCCTTAAAATACAATTCATTGTCAATTAAAAAAATATATAAATTAATTAGGTACATGTAAAAAATTAAAAATAGAATGTCAAAGTTTACAAATCTAGTCCAGATACTCATTAAGAAATGCGAAGCATTTCCTGCCAAAACCACCTGCACTGTCCGCAAATATCTCAATTTGCGGGGCATCAATGGACATGACATTGAGGAGAGCGAGCGCCCGCGCAGTGGGCGCGCCCTCCGCGCGGCGCGTGCGCGTCAGGCTCCACGCGAACAGGCGCTGCGGGCGCCGCGCGGGCAGCGCGCTCATGCCCGGGGGACAGGGACGCAAAACTGGGACGTGCAGCCCCAGGCTTTCCAAAACACAGGGGTTATTTACTGTATTGTTCAGTACACCATAATAGTGCATCAATAATAACAGCTTCCGTCTCAACTCGAGAGTCTGAAGCCCTACCATTCTAGTTATCCCTCTAGGTTGAAGAGTCAGATGGCGGTCGCCTTTGTGAAACTAGTGCCTAAGCCAAATCTTGGGATTAACTGTGCCAAAGCGGACCCCGGGTTCTTTTAGGGTACAAGCAGGAAAATGCCAGGAGGATGAAGACGACTAGTTTCCATCGGTTTCTATTAGTAGCCATCCGCACCACATCGCAGAATTTGCCAGTATTCTCCTTAATGTTAAAATTTATTTTATTTTTATTATTAATTATTTATTTCGGACATCAACGATCCATAGAGTGTTAGGTATACATTTCTTATCACTATGTTAGTTAATATTTATTTCGGACATTCATATACTGGCACGTGAGTTGAAACCCAGTGCTGATAAAAGGGACTATCAATTTATATTTGCCAAAAAAGTCAATTAACCCATAAAGTCAATTAAAGCCATATTACCCAATGATGTATGATCCTAACTAATTCTAATCCTAACTAATATTATAAATGCGAAAGTTTTGATGTTTAGATGTTTGGATGTTGGTTAATCACGCTTAAACGGTTCAACCAATTTGGATGAAAATTTGCACGAAGATAGTTTATAGCCTGGATTAAAATATAGGTTTTTTTTATCCCAGGTCCACTCAGACGAAGTCGCGGGCGGAAGCTAGTGTAATATAAAAAAGAGGTAGATAGGTTATAAGCGCTCCTAAAGCACACTAAAATTGAGTCAATTGCAACTTGCCTCAGTTTCGAGTCGTCAATTCGTGTTTTAGCTGTCAGATTTGGTGGCCATCTTTAACCTCAGAATTTCGTATCTACCCTCTTTTTATATTACATCATTGATAATACCCATTCGCCGCCACAGAAAAAAATGCGAGGTGGCACCCTCACGCCACGCAAGTCATAAGTCTATTCTTTTTGGACTTCGTATTCGCAGGAGTATGAATTCGGTGGTAGGTGGGTGGCAACGGTGGTCAGTGACAAACTTGAGTTCAAGTTGGTAGCGGCGAATGGGTTAATGCATATTTTGTTAGTAGTGATCACAAAGCTAGTGGGTTTGAAATCCGAAAAGGACGAAGTGAACAAATATTTGTACGACGACCACAAACATTTCTGTTATTCGTCTTGGCTGTTTGTTGTTTTAAAGGACATGCATATATCGTAGAAATACTTTCACAGTTTTCAGTTTCCACGTTTAGCACTTCAAATAAAATAAAAACATGATACTATTTATGTAATAAATATGTACATTCCGACGCGTCGTTTCGGACCCTTTGCAGCTCTCTTAATCTTGCCATACAATATGAACGATAAAACGACCTAACTATTCAGCCCATTAGATATGGCCCACTGCTGAGTATAGGTCTCTTCTTAATTACGCCACTCTCCTCAATACTGTGCTAATCTTATCCACTACTTACTTGCAATCCGGCAGATGTCAGGCCATCGTTGGTGGTCTGCCCAACAATTCAATTCAATTCAATTCAATTCAACATTTATTCATGAACAATACAATAATTGTGTTTGAAATTTATACATACACTTCATTCATACGTTGATCGTTTTGATGACTAAATCTGATTAATAGTAGTTTATACAACTGATACATAATGAGAGGCCTTAAAACACTCGTGTGCATATTATGATACTCACTGATGCTCGTTTCATAAAACCACACTGGTGTTTTTACATTTGCATACACTACTTTATTTAAACACATATCATATATCCTCAATGTTGTGTTCGGGAAGTATTAGAATAACCGCCATTGCACCGCCATGGCCGACTATATTTCAAAACATGACCAACTAGATTCGCAAATTTGAAAGTCATTACTTTATTAATATCGATATCTTAATGAAAATACGTACAAAATAACCTACGGCCAGAGATAAGTTAATTATTTTTATAAATCTTATTCATATAATGCTGGTCATTACTGCCAGTTTCTGAACGCAGTTTAGCGGGTTTATGTTATGTGTGTAGATAAATATTTTTATTTAATCCAAATCAATACTTTAATGCTTTCGGGCCTAGTACTTAACTTATTGTTATCGGTACTTAAAAGAAGGTATTTAATACAGGTACTTTTATGGCTTACCTTACCTTAACAATGCCACTTGGAGAATGTCTTTATTGACTTCAACCATTTTTGTTGTAAAAATGTCTTGCCTGTGTGTGGCTTCCACTGTAGGAGGAAACTCAGACATTGGCAGTGTACTTACTGAGTCGGGTGTCCATGGTTTATTTATTTTACTTAGGACATTGAGCTTGTTTTTTAATGTTCAGTTGAGTTTTCTCTATTGTGTATATTACAGTTTACCAGAAATTTAATGTAAACCGTGTAACAGAAATTAATTAATTTATATTTATATACTAATATTAGAAAGGGATGTTGTATGTGAGGTTATAAGTTTGTACAGAAGAAGTAATCTCCAGAACTACACACACGAATTGATTTTTTTTTACCGGTATATAGAATGAATCTCACTGCACCGGAATATCTTAAATCTAAATTTCAATTTGTTACACCCCGTCCTGGTTGCGAGCTCCGTACATCCAGGAGTCTTAAACTCGCTGTCCTGTCTCACCGTACTGGTTTCCTCTCAAATTCCTTCGCTGTTCAGGCTATTCGTCTGTGGAATGATCTCCCTATTACCGTCAGGCAAGCTCAGTGCAAATTGTCCTTTAAACGCAAGTTGCGTAAGCATCTCTTTTCTACTATTTAAGATTGATGATCCTCGTGATGTCTTTGTGCGGGTACATAAAATTGTATGTATTTAAGTATGTATAAGTAAGTTTATATTGTATGCATTATATAAGTATGTATATTCATGAAATTAATTGATTTGTGTTTCCATTCTAGTTTCAGTATTTAAGATCCTGCACCACTAAAGTTTCTGTTTAGCCCAATGGTTGACTGATAGCATTAGGTCCGCTAATTTTACTTTTATTTGTATATTTGTGCAATAAAGTTTAAATAAATAAATAAATCTCACGAATGGATATATTTTATCACGTAGATTTGCTTGTGTTTTTTGTAATACGCGGGCGGAGCTCCGTTGTCAGCTAGTTTATGACTAACGCAAAGCAAATCCTTTAGTAGATATTATGCTACCAATATTATAAAATGTGAAAGTTTGGATATTCGTTACTAAATCACGCAAAAAAGGCTGAACGGATTAAGATAAATTTGAGTATACAAATAGAGTAGGTATAGTCTGGATTAACATATAAAATACTTTTTATCCCATTAAAAGTCCAACAAAAGGAAGTCATCGCGTACGAAGTCGCGAGCAAAAGCTAGTTCATCGTATATTTGGTAGCCCCTTGTCAACTTAAATGATTGTTATTTTGGTGGATTTGAGAGCAATAGTTGCAAGGTGTTGAAACAAAGTAGCAGTAATTTTAGCTTCATTAGTTAACCGGTTGGATGGAATATTCCTAAATTCAGGGAAATTTTAGCTTCATTAGTTAACCGGTTGGATGGAATATTCCTAAATTCAGGGACCGGAAAACTCCTCTTTAAAGTTAACCGTATCGACCCGGTAACCCTATCAATTAGGTAACCTTATTATAGGGTTAACCTATCATACGGTTAACCTATTGTTATGGTAACCTTATCGGAAGTGGTAACCGTAACTTCTAATTGATTTAACCTCAAACCTTATTGGGATAGGGTTTTTGTTTAGGGTTTTCATTGGGTTAAGATAACTTTTATCATCATGCTTATTGTGAGTTGTGCATTATATTTAAACATGTTATAGTGTATTGTTACTCCTACTCTCGTACCTACTACTCATTCAAAATACTCAAAATGTAAATCACTCGGAACCACTAAAAAAAGCTATATTGAAATAATATTATTTCAATATAGCTTTTTTGAGTATTGTTCAGTGTTAATCAATTATTAAAAATCTGTAACACGAAGTAACAAAACAAAGATATCAATAAGGTTTTTTGCATGTAGTCTGGTCGATGTAACTGGTGACCGAAGAGCTGGCGGCTTTCTCGCGCAACGCATCAGCATTGCAATTCAGCGAGGAAATGCCGCCAGCATCCTCGGTACAATGCCTCGAGGGCCTTTTTAGATTTAACTTAGTTTTAATTCATCTTAGTTTATGTTAATCATAATCTTGTATAAGAAGTATAAAATAAAATCAAAACTAAGTACAACATTATTTTTAAACATCCAATTTTTTTATGCATAATATGCAAAAAAAAATGTTGTAGATACATTCAAAAAAAGTCCCACGAATCCTTAACCTATAGTCACCTTACACTACCGGAGAGCACGTTACCTGCAAGCTTACGGAGCAACATCTCAACAATAACCAGACGTTTTACCCACTAGGGCTCAAAAAGCTTTGTCTCGAACTTTTATGATGTCCGACAAACAATAATACTATTGTTGACCTACTTCAGACGTTCAGACTCTAAGAAAAGGACGCAACAGATTGTGAAGGACGATTAAAGCAATTTGTATCTTAATGCCTTGTGTATAAGAATTAAAGTGGTTTAAAAATATAATTATTTTTTCTGATCGTTGAAAGCACTTGTTGTATGGTTATTGTTTCAATGAGGTCTTGAGATTTTTTTGTTACAAATGCATTTTTCTTTGAAGTTTAAGTGTTTCACTTATTAGTTTCTAGATGTTTTCCTCAAAAAATGGTAATCTATATACCTGTACCTGAGCAGAAAAAAAATAACCGGAAATTTTTATAATCGAAAATATGTTGAACGCAAAAAGTGTCAGTGTTTAGTAAAACATTTGGGTGATATACTATTTATATGACCCAAAAGAACATAATATTTGCTATCTTTGAAAAAAAGAATCATGAGTAGACAACTATAATTTTTTATTATTTTTTGAAATTGCATTGAATTTTGAATTTTTATACGAGTAAATGCCAAAGTTGAGAAATCTGCATTTAAAGTTCGTGATCGTAAAAAACACACTTCCACTTCGAAGTTACAAAGTGATGGGTACCAAACTAGTCTTCAATAATGGGCAATTATGTATATCAGAAACATTGACGAATTGACTGTTAATTAGGATTAAACACGCAAGGGTAGAAGAACATCTAATATCTTAATTTTGGTTAATTCATTTATAATGCTTTGAATTATTCATAAGCATTATAATATCTTAGGTATTTAGGAGGATTTCGTCGGACCACGCAAAACGAAGGGTTCCGTGCCTATTAAAAAGGTCGTATCGTCACAGAAATTTTACGGCACTTACGTCCTTTTCTTTGAGGAAGGCAGTTTTTCAGCAATATCTCGAAAACCTCTGAACCAATCTTGTTCAAAACAATTTTCGGTGAATTAAATTAATAAGCCCTATGTCCATGAATTGTTCCATATTTTTAAAATACACCGTTCAAAAATTAGAGGGGGGGGGACAGAATTTTTGTGACTTTCAGTGCGATTATCTCCGACCCTATTCACTTAATCAAAAAAAATGCTAAGAAACCTTATATTTATTTTGAAAGGCCTGTCGATTGATGTGCCACACGGGGGGTCACAATGAAAAAAAAAATTTTGACTTTTAGTTTTATGTAGGTATGGAGTGCACCCCTAAAAAAATTTTTTTTGTCATTTTAATTACAAAACTATGTAGCGGCTAACAAAATACACCTATCCTCAATATTTTATTCAAATACACCTTATAGTTTTCGAGTAAAATGCCTGTGACATACGGACAGACGGACAGACGGACATGACGAAACTGTAAGGGTTCCGTTTTTGCCATTTTGGCTACGGAACCCTAATAAAACCGGACTCGCCCACCGATGGTTCTGTACAAAATGACAAATGTATAGTATTCAGATTTTCCCTGTACGTACTAAACTTGTAGTATGAGATGAGACGATATTACTTGCCAAAATGACATAGTTCTAGGTCGACGGAAAGGTCGACGGGTAGAGTACCATTTGAAGGCATTTACTAAACTTTGATGATGATGATGATGATGATGACAAAATTTTAGTAACTTAAGCCTCACAATTCACAATTAGCACATGTAATGCAAGAAAATAGTCTTTCAATATAAATATTATAAAAAAAGCGCTATTTTATTACATAAATTATAATCTTATTGTCGTGGAACAGAAAATATTATGATAATTATAACGTTGTGCCAAACTAAGGTCCATTCGTCGCTCAAAGAATCAAAAACCAAAAATGGAAATAAATGCTTTATTTAGCAAGGGTACGGAGTCGAAATAAATAAATACCTTCGAACTACGTCAACCAGGAGCTAATATTTTTACTCATCTAAGTAACAAAACAACTAAGGAATGCAAAAACCGATTATTAACCGCTTCGACAAACTCAAAACCGGTTAACCAGTTTTTTACCGATTTTTAGGAATAAATTTAAGTATAAGGGGATAATTTTAATGAAGAAGTTATTTCTGGTTTATTTGTAGGCGGCATAGTTGACTAATTCTTTTTATACACTTATTAAAAATCGACAGGTGACAAACATAATAACGCTTAATAAAGCTTTAAGTAACAAAGCCAACCATCAAACGTACAATGTGTGATCACAATCAACAAAGGTAATTTAACATAATTGTATGTTTAGTTCAACTCCTAAGTAGTCAGCGAATTAAGCCAAACCCTTTTACTAAACACTGACACAAATATTTTAGATTCACTAATACATTTTTACATTTTTGTGAAGAAATTATTTGAATCAAATGCAAGCATAGCCGCGGGAAAACTCGGTACTGATAAAATGATTAAGTAAATACTATTTAGACGTCATATAAATGATTGGCACAATAAAGACGCATTTCAACTAAGCAAGCAGTCAGATCAGATATTCCATTATGACATTTTATGAAGGCACCGAAATATAATATCGAGTTCCACAGAAATTATGAATAGGTAAGATCAATTTTATTACGATGGATTGTTTCTTAGAAAGTCGTCTTTGAGAAAAGACTTTTCTTGTAAAATCAATTTGCCTGATGAATTATTTGAATCCTAAAACGTGAGGTTAATATAGATTTCGTTTTGATATAAAATTATTGCTATGAAATGATTTGATATCTGTCTGACGTGATATTTTTTTGAAGATTTATTCGATTTAGGAATATTTTTTAAACAAAAAGAAACAGGACTGATTTTATTAACAAACTTGTATTCATTTCTTCTGCTGCGACTTTTAGACCGCGAGCTACGTGCATTTTTTTGTCAGCCACTTACTTCCGTGCCATAACTTGTGAGAAGGTTAAGAATGTTGTATCATGAAGCCCCGTGGACGTCAGCTGCGGCTTTGTTGGTGGGTTGACCAGCAGCAGCCTCCCAAAGATGTAAAAAAAAATTGCCTATTCCTCCCGATTCATTTTATCATCAAATGATAGTTAATCCAATATTATGACGAAAAACAAACGTGGTGGAAAGTCCGTCAGCTGGTCATACCTTTGCGTCGGCGGTTAAAAAGGAAAATCTAATTATATAGATAGATAATATTCAAAGTAGACACAAAATATGACCCCAATTCTAACACCATAATGAATTCTAAATAAAGTCATAATTATATTAATATTTAATTACTCGTTTATCTATTATGTATGACTGTTTACGTATTTTAATCAAGCTTAGAGCATTTTGGTCAGTCACCTGTTTTAAAAAGTTATATGTTTCACTGTAAACCTATGAACATACTATCTTTTATACAATATCCACAGGGCAGGTGCATATTATGAGTCATGTTTTATAGCGGAGGGGAACCACAGATAAGGTTAATGTCCCATACATTCGATTTGGATAATTTTGTTAGGGTTCTCTGCACCCAAATTATAAAGGACGTATGGCAAAAGTGACTAACTAGGAATAGATTTTATTAAACGAGCGAGCGAAGCGAGCAAAGTTCTCCGTTTCAGCTCGGCAAAAATTATTTCGTATGTCATGCATGCGTCTGTCCGGCTTTTCTCTAGGTACAAGTCGCATTTCTCAACCAATTCTCGTGAAATTTTGTGAGCAAGGCCAATATTTTATACTCAACAAAAAAGTCGTTCTAGTTTTTCGAAAAAAAAGACAGACTCTCGAGTTCACAGACGTCTAGTTTAAAGATCGTTCCGTATTCTGTTAGTACTTAGTACAAACTTAGTATAAGATCTTAACGACGGTGGAAAGGAAGAACCCCTTAAGCGACATTTAGTGAATTGTACAGGAGAGTGTTTCAAAGTTTTCTTTTTGAGAAAAAAAATCATAACTTTTTTCCTATTTGAAATAGGTAAATGAGTTCTTAAGACGATAATCTTATTTAATTTTTCTCTATTTTATGAAATAAACATTTACCCCAAAATATTACAGGATCCTGAAAATGTTGTCGCTTAATTGAAAAGGTCCTCAAAATATTCCCGGAAGAACCATTTAAGCGACATCATCATAGTACTATAAAACTCACTGAAGCCACTTACCTTCTTTAACTTGTCTCTAAGATATTCAATTAAGCAACAGTCGTATGGGTAGTTATTACGTGCCAATTTGAAGTGGTATACCAGAAATTTGAAACTAAATCGACACTTTTTTGTGAATTATAACGCTAGCTTTAATATTTTTTAAAACTATTTCATATTATTGAAAAATTTAGAATATATTTGCGGTTAAAAAACGCTATATTGTGCGTTTTTTAAGGAGAAAAATAAAATACTTATACGAAATTAACGTGTATATTTATTTTAATAAAATAAATCTACTTCTAACAAATAACTCTTAATTAAGTGGGTCGTTCTTCTTTTTTACCGACAATGAACCGAGGTTTTTCTGTTTTTTTTGGTTTTTGAACTATCGAAAATTGTGGTTTTGAAGTGCGATTTAAAAAAAAATGCTAAGGTTTCTTCATTAGAACTAATTAAAGTTTCCTTTCTGGCCAATATAAATATGTATTTACGGTTGGTTTCTAAAAAAAAACATGTGACAAAGTGGACTCTTTCAGTGGGGACAACATTTTGGTTTACCACTCTGTCACGGCATTCTACGAAAAAAAAAAACATTTAAAAAAATGCTAGTTAGAGAAAGTGAAATATTGAATATCACTAATTAATAAAATAATATGGATGTTCATTTGAACATTATAAAACCGTAAACATCATTACTCAAATGAGATGCCGTAATAAGACGAAGGACAGGCTATTGTCGGTCGAAAAGAAGAACGACCCAAGCATGCACTTTTTTGAGATCACAATCATTTTGAGTTTATAAATTATTAAGAATAAGTAGCTAGCTTACTTATTTACTTTTTGGTAAGTGTATAAATATACAAATTACAATTATCACAATGTTTTAATAGTAACACTTAGCTTGTTAATAATTAAGTACTAGTCGAATCAGGCAGCGATCGGTGAAACAACCGCCGCACTTCGGTGTTCGTCGCTGACTGAAGCGACCCACTGCATTCCATTGTATAAGTTAAGCACCATTCGCGTGAAATTCGCGCCAAAATATTTTCACTGTACCGACATCAAATATATTAGAGCAACACTTTAACCGTTATCATACCATTTTCAATCTCCACTTAACCGACGTATCGCATTTATAAAGTATACTTTAAGCGACAGGTTCGGCTGCGGTAAGGAGTGTCGCTTAAAGCAATTAAATAACAACGTAATTTTTCGTAACATTCATTTAACCGACAATCGTTTTATTAAGCAGTTTTGAAGAACCACTTAAGTACAGAATTTAAGATATATGTGCCCGCAATAATCAATTAAGGGACATTACATCGGAAACGAACTCTTTTTAAAAATAATTTATACGACTGTGGTAATATTGGAGTAGGTTTTAAGTGACACAGATAATATTTTATTCAAATTGTGTGTCGCATAAGGGGTGGTTTTTCAAATTCAGACCTCATTCGTGAATTACTTTAAGCGACATATAAGTCATCGGATCGCCGTGAAACCCAATTCAAACGACGCAGAAAAAAACGCTGATTCCAATGATATGTATAACTCATTTTCGACCAAAATGTCGCTTAAGTGGTTCTTCCTTTCCACCGTCGTTAATCTGATCTGCTACTAAACGTGAAAATTGTAGTGATTCTTGAAATGATCTTTACTCCTTGCTGGTCGTATTGGCAGATGTTTAATTAAATTAAGCTTGTCCATATTTTAGTACTAGCTTCCGCCCGCGACTTCGTCTGCGTGGACCCGGGTTGAAAACTATTCTATATTTTAATCCAGCCTATAAACTATCTTCGTGCAAAATTTCATCCGAATCGGTTGAGCCGTTTAAGCGTGATTGAGTAAACATCCAAACATCTAAACATCCAAACTTTCGCATTTATAATATTAGTAGGAAGTAGGATTGGTAGGATTAGTAGGATAGGATTATGTTACTCACTATTTACCTATGGTGACAATATATGGTGGTAATAGGTATCTTTATTTGTAGACGGACGGATGTTGGTCAACAACAATAAAATTAGGCCAATTGGGAATGGATGAAAATTTTAGAAATGCCTGATTATTTTTTTGGTGATAGGAATAACGTTTCTTAGCACCAGAAAAAAGTTTCAGATTTATCAGCTGCGTCAATTTTTTTTTATATATAAACAGTTTCCTCACTTACGCTTTGGGTCAGTTACGGCACCTTCCTCGATCGGTCTCATATTACAAAAAATATATTAAATATGTGTGGTAAACTGACTCTGGCAATGTTATTGACACTTGCAGCAGCTATATTGGTCATTACCAGTGTCAGTTTACCACAGATATTTAAGATAGTTTTTTGTAATATGAAACAGATCAAGGAAAGTGTCTATTTACCGTTCTTGACCCAAAACGTAAATGAGGAAACTGTTTATATTTTTTCAAAAATAATTGTCGCAGCTGAAAAATCTGAAACTTTTTTCTGGTGCTAAGGAAAGTTATTCTTATCACCAAAAAAATAATCAGGCATTTCTAAAATTTTCATCCATTCCGCATTACTGGCCTAAATATTATTATTGCTGTTTGGCCAACATATATCTGTACATCTACAAAAAAAGATACAATATTTGTAACTATAGGTACCTAATAAATTATAGCGTTTTGATAATAGGTACCTACATGAAAGAAGAAACAATTTAGGACTCTTATATTGAATGGTTGAACAAACGACATTTTTTTTGTCCTATAAGGTAAGTGTCCTAGTCCTCGACGTTGCACTAGTGTATGACTTTATGTCAAAGTGACTATAAATTAGAATGAAGAAAAATCACTTTAGTCCCATCTCGTAGCCAGATTTGGTAGCTAGCTACGAAATGGGAAATGTGCTTTCCCATCTTGTACCTAGCTACCAAATGGGAATAACTTTCCCATCTCGGAGCCACATTTGGTAGCTAGCTACGAAATGGGAAATGTGCTTTCCCATCTTGTAGCTAGCTACCAAATGGGAATAACTTTCCCATCTCGGAGCCACATTTGGTAGCTAGCTACGAAATCTGGCTACGAGATGGGACTTTAGAATTCCCGTTTCGTAGCCAGCTTCGAATCGGGATTATTTCTCCCATTTGGAAGCCAGCTACCAAATCTGGCTACTAGATGGGACTAAAGGGAAAAATTCTCTTAGTTGGAATTTAACCCATATTGCTTTGACATAAAATGCATGCCCATGCCATACGCTAGTGCAACCGTCGAGGACTTATTGCCTTGTACAATCGACTACAGAAAGTAAAATTATGTATAAAATACAGCGTGTGTATTTGATACGGGGCATATTTTAATGACGATTACTATTGGACCTATTTACATTATTAATTTCTTTAGAATTTTATGTTTTTTTTTCCATATATAATAATTAAGCACGCAATGTACGCAATGTCATACGAGTACAATACAATACAATACAAATACTCTTTATTGCACACCTCACACAAACAAAGCAGTTACATACTGTAGTATAAGTGTAGTTACGAGTATCATGTCAGTGACATTTATTTGCTTTATACATTGCTGCTCGGTCGCACTTTAGAAAAATCATTACACCTAATTAATAACACAATTTAACGAAATTATTATCCCATACGAATTAATTATTCGCCCGTATCAAATACACACGCTGTATATATTATACATAATGCCATTCCAGATAGCATAAAAAATTCAACGACAATCCTTTCTATAGGGAACTAAGACAATGACGCGTACTAAACGAAATTTAAATAAAATTTAGGGAAATTCTGAATCTATCTGCGTGAACAAGTGTTAAGATTTTATAAAATAATTTATTCCTGAATATTTTTTTTATATTTTAAATTTTTAAGTCATTTATTTTCTAAAGTAAATACAAGATGATGACTAACACACTATTTTAAATTACATAATTAAATCTAATATGGAACCTAATGTAAATATTCTGTGTAATGTTTTAGTGTATTATATTTATTACAAATGAATGAGCTAGGTATTATGTATTTATTTAGACTTTACTGCACTGAAGAAAACCTTTTCGTACAATAGGAGGACTTAATGCCAGATGGCATTCTCTGTCTGTGTTTGTGTTGAGTCTGTGGGAAGGGATTTAAAAGAATTATGAGATTTTTGTTTTTTTTATTCTTAGAAAATTAAAAAAAAAACAATTTAATAAAATTATACGGTAGGTACCTACTCGGTAGTCCATACTATGAGTATGACTAACCATTATTGCATACCTCAGTGCGTAAAATAAGAAGAAGAAATGGTTTTATCTTTTTGTATACGATTGTAGAGTTTTCCATCTTGTGACTCCAGAATTCCAGATGCCATCTTGTGAATCCAAAATGTGACTAACGCTCTCTGCCCTTAACTTAGGGAACTATGTATATTGCATCGTTAACAACTAATCAATAAGAAAATGATCACGCTCCCAAAACGGAACCTTCACAATTTAGCTACTAACACTATATCAGCCTCCCTGAAATCACCATAATCACCGTTACACCCTTGACCCTTCTACGAAACTTAAATTTCAAGCACAAGAAACCCCGTCGGCTGCATCCACTCCCCACCAGTTGCAGGGTTCCCCGCCCCACCAGGGAGCGGAGCTCAGTTCGAATCGGGTTCACTCGGGGGCGCACGTCGTCGGCAATTCGGACAAGTTCGCGCATCCGAAGTTTCGGAGAACTTAGTTCTCGTAATTTGGTGATTATTATTGGTGCGTGCCTACATTGAGGTTGATACGTGATTCCGATTTCGGGTGAGTTATTTATTACTTTTCCCTTTATTGGGTGTTAATTAGAGTGCTCCGTAATTGGCTTCAGTTTTATTTTGTTTCCTTGTTGATTTCCTTTGCGCGTTCGCTAATGTCGGAATAGTTTCTTTAGTTTTCGGAGTAGGTACCTAGTTTTCTTTGTACTGCAGTTTTTTCTCCTTCGTTTGCCTATTTTTTTAAACAGATTCCAAGAAAAGGACTTTATTTTTGTACAGGTATGCTATTTAACGTGTTTGCGCATTTTTTGAATAGGTACCTAATAGTTTCAAATTTATTATTTGTTTGTATTTAGCAGAAATGTCCTATTAAGTTGATCATTTGAGTATCGACATATAATTATAAAGTGTATTCCTGAAAGTGTAAGCCCTAATGAACGTAAATTGGTATCTCTAGTTAAAAAAAAACAGTTTTTTTTTCATACAAATTTATTTGCCATGCAATGTGTCGGTTACGAAGCTAACAACTGACATTAACATTTGAAACTAGCTCTGCCTGTCTGAAATGTCAAATAAATGCAGCTCAAGAAAATAAAAAATAAAAATAACTCCATAAGAAAAGGTTATTGATATAGATATATGTTTTTGATAAAACGGTTCACAGCTTGGATGCAATAATTGGATGTTTTCTATTTTTAACCGACTTCAAAAAAGGAGGAGGTTATATGTTTTGTATGTATATAGATTATGTAGTTCCATTTAGTAGATAGTACAAATCTATGCTATTTAGATTAGTTTATCTTCTAGTATTTATTCACATAATCGTATCCGTAAGTCAGTTGTCAATTGGTTAGAATTTGATAGAATTTAGCATCCTCATTGGGAGAGTTTAATTTCTTTAAATATGAACAGATACATTATGTGGGAAATAAGTTATCTACTGCCATTTTTATCTTCATTGACAATACAATACGAATACGAATAGGTAGGTAATCTTAATTGCACACCTCAATTTACGAAAACAATACAGAACAACAACAACTTAAGAGGTACCTATACAACATGCGGTCTTATCGCTAAAGAGAGAACATTTACTAGTTTTAAACAATATAACGTAACAGCAAACGTTACATTACCCATATTTCTATTCTAAATAAGCCGTTAAAAGGTTCATATCTATATATGTAGATCTGTCACCAATACTTTAATTACGAACTCGTCATTTTTTTGGCCTAATAACCGTAAACTTAATATGAAACTGCAATGCATCCTATTATATTATTATGCGCTAAGGTAAAAGTCCTATTAATATTGTTGTAGACGCTGAGACTGCAATTCTGTATGTAAATTAAATAATACTTAAATAAATAGTCTTATATTGAATTATATATTATATACTATGTATATAACTGAATTGTATACAGTTTTGAAAAAATGACACCTCGCCGAGTTTTTCACGTCGGTTCTTCGCGAGGCAGAGGTTTTCTTTCCGAACCGGTGGTAGTTTATCGACATTCATTGCACACACATGCCTATTTGAAGAATAAATCACTTTGACTTTGACTTTTTGTATAGATTTAATATGCACGTATAATTTTAAGATAAGTAGGTAATTAGTTACTTATGTCTTGGATGTGGAAAATTTTAATTTGTTTAATAGTTAATAAATTAATTCGTATTATATCTCTTTGCCTGAGATACAGGATAATCCTGGTCCAGGCGCATTTAATGAATTTACCTAACATGTAACAGTGCAAGCTCAATGTACAATTAGCAATAGGGTCGTTCTTCTTTCTTTTTTACCGACAATGAACCGAGGTTTTTCTGTTTTTTTGGTTTTTGAACTATCGAAAATTGTGGTTTTGAAGAGCGATTTAAAAAAAATCATAGGTTTCTTCATTAGAACTAATTAAAGTTGCCTTTCTGGCCAATATAAATATTTATTTACGGTTGGTTTCTAAAAAAAAACATGTGACAAAGTGGACTCTTTCAGTGGGGACAACATTTTGTTTTACCACTCTGTCACGGCATTCTACGAAAAAAGAAAACATTTAAAAAAATGCTAGTTAGAGAAAGTGAAATACTAAACAACACTAATTAATAAAATAATATGGACGTTCATTCGAACATTATAAAACCGTAAACATCATTACTCAAATGAGATGCCGTAATAAGACGAAGGACAGGCTATTGTCGGTCGAAAAGAAGAACGACCCAATAAGGTTTTTTCAATAAATTATTCTTATTCTTATTTCTATCATCCATGTATTCCACATGCCATCAACAGAACAATGGGTTCCGCAGGGTCCCGTAGTCACTGAAAAGGTTAACCTGCAATCCATCTTCCGCTGCCCGCGCATTGGCCAAATTGCTCTAATTCTGCACTTTGCCGCCCGCTTTGCCCCATTACAGTTCAATTTGTCATCAGGCGTTCAGCCAATGATCTGGGAGAATTTACTGCGTATTTTTCTGACGTTAGGGTTTGATCTAGTATTGTTAATTACGTTTCCGAGCTTAATTGTCGTCAGCTCTATTGTATTATTTCAGTATTATAGGTATTTAATTTCTCTCAACAAAATACATTTTGATTCTATTCCGTACTTTGGTGAATATTCAGCGTTTTAAGGCGTTTATTTTTCGTCATTGTCGTCGACAATCAGAGTCCACTCTTGATGAAGACGTAAGCCAATGCCGGTACTGAGACTTGTTTGATTAAAGTTTCCGCGATATATTTTTTACTATTGTACATTGTTTAACGAGGGGCGTAAGTGGAATATTGCAATATTCTTACGCCCGTGTTATACACAATGTTTTTCATCACATTTGCGAGGAAATAAATACATACAAAAGACAGAAAAATGTAAGTTTCATACAGCCGCACCAATCAAAAATTGACAACTTCACTTCCAGATCATTGCTAGTGGAGTGCGCAGCTTCAATATTTCAGCCAATCACAGAGCAGTATTCTTGCGGGGCGGCTTGGCCAACTAGATTTTTTTTTCCAGATTTGCTTAAGCCAATCACAGGGTTCTATATTTTAAAACTAAACTTAACAACCCGTGGGAGGTAAAACGGCTATAACTGCTCTGTACGCTCGCAAGTAATAACGCCATTGACGAGCAAGTGTGATGAAAATTATATTCTAATGCTACATACTGAAAATCTCTTTGTTTGACCTTTTTAGGACAATTTATGTTTAACCGTTCTAATTATTCGGGAGGGACTATTGATTTTGTACCTAAAGTTATTTAGGTTAGAAGTTTCTAGACCTTTAACACAGAAACATAATGTATACAGGACTACTACATTTGCATTTGGCATGAAAATAAATTGACAGATGACGCTATTTTTTGTGTGCTACAACATTATTAATGAATAATGGGCGGCAGACGGATGTAAATTACGTCAAAATAATGTCGAACGATATACGTAGTATGGATATGACTAATATTGATTAAAAAAATGAGAACACAATTTCATAAAAGTTCTTTTTATTGTTGAAGTAAATCATCCTTTTATAGTTCACTATCCACTTAAACAGGGAAAAAGACCTCTACATCTACAGATGTAAGAGGTGCGTATTCGTAAAGTGATACTTCACCATCATTTGGAATTTTATCACCATCACTTAAATTTCTTATAAAATCATAATCACAAATATTACTCGAATAAAAGTCTTATCCATCTTATGCTTTCGTCACCATATTGCATCCGTCGGCCGCCCATTATTAATGAATCAGGTAGATTCTATGCTTTTCAAAAACGAAAGATTGTATTTAATTTAACTTGATATTATAAATAATCCTTAATACTTCTTTTCAAGTCTAGAGTATATCACTATCGAGAATAGGCACTATCTAAGTATGCAAGTAACACCCTCGACCTCATCATCATTTACCACCAGGCCCCTATTTCACCAACTTGACAATTGTCACCTGACAACGACAATTCTCCGTACATAGCTGGTTCCACAAGTAACCTAGCGATCACCTTAACTTCCAGAACAAGCAATGTATTGCGAATTGTCAATGTCAGGTGCCAAATGTCAAGTTGGTGAAATAGGGACCAGGGCCCTGTTTCATATACATGACAATGACAGGCGACAGGTGACAGGTGACAATTTGTCATTTTGTCAATTTTTCGTTTCATAAACATTACCTATGACAAATAAGTCGTGGTGGAAAAATTACAATTATGTCAAATTGTCGCGACATTTTGACATATTTCTGTTTCATGAAAATTGTCCCTTGACAGGCGAGAGGTGACAATTTGTTGCGAAAAACTTGACACATTGTTTTATGAAACACAAAATTGTAATTACAAGTTGACAAAGTTGTAGACTTGTCGAAGATTTCTGACCGGCGACCTCACCCAATGTCAGTGGCTACTTCTCACTAACTAATTACTTATTACCAGTGAAATGGTGTTAACATTGACAGACAATAGTAGCAACAGCGATGGAGAATATTTAATTCAACCAATACGTCGGCGTCGTCGAGCATTTAGGACAAGGGCAAACTTTACTTTTGACGTGGTTGACTCCACATTTGTAGAAAGATTTTGAGTTTGTAAAACTACCGTCGAATACTTAATGATTGAAATAGGACAAGAATTACAATACTCAATAACGAGAAATTTTATTTTAACAAAAATGTATTCTGTGCTGTGACATATTTGTCGCAATTTACGACAATTAGGTATGTCGATTACCATGACAAAAAAGTCTTGAGAATTTTCTTAAATACTGACATTTTAAAATTGACAATTGTAGACCTATATTAAACGCGATTGACACTGACAATTTTGTCAACTATTTACCTGTCGCAATCGGACATATTTGTCACGTTTATGAAACAGAATTTCGGTTTAAAGAATCTTTATTCTCATAAGAATTACAATAAATTAAATTACATGAGAATATTTATATATTACTAAGTATTTGTATTGTATTGTATTGTAAGCGTGCAGTATTTAAAGTAAAACATATTTACTAGTTAGAATAGGTACTTACATATTATAGTTAGTTAGATACACAAAAGAGGAAGGTGGTGGTCAAATGCGTACCTTTACGTAATAAAAAAAAAACCTGGCAAGGAAATAGCTTGTTATTTACCAATTTCTTAATATAAGACGGCATTTATTTACCTTACATTGTATTTGGCAATAGGTACAAACAAAAGCTTCTGACAATAGGGAACTTGGAGGGAAAATATGTTATTACAAACCTCGGTTACGTCATGTCAACTCGCGTCAATATTTATACAGTCGAAACGTAAAGTAAATAGATAATATTAGCTTACATACTTTTATTACATTACGTATTACTTATCATTTTGATGTAATTTGAACGTAATTATATTACTACTCATATTGTTATTGACATTTAATTCATGTGTTCATTTCTTACGGTTTCCTATTATGATAGGTAGGTATAGTGCATTTGGAGTAAGCTGGCGTGTTTCCACTTGGGACCGTCATTAGCAATAACAATAGGATTAAGTAAGTAGCGGCGTTTGCATTTTTTGTAAATGATTGCTAATTAAACATGTGCGGCCAGCGGTGCCTCAAACGATCCTGATACTTTTCTGTGGTCTATTGAAGAATTCTTGCAATCATGTAAGAAAAAAGGAAGGAGTATTTTGAAATACATCATGTTCCAACTTTACAATAGATGTCGGAAGTGCCTCTGACACTGAAACTACCGAAGATAATTCGGAAACAGAAGAAATGTGTTCAGAACTTAAAAACCACGTATTTTAATTTATTTCTTTATAAATAAATAACGAAGGTGTTTTTCAATTATTCTATTAGTAATATTAAAAAGTATCAAGACTTGTTGGTTTGCACCAAAACAGGTAAAGCTGAACCTGCGCCTTTAAAATGTTTATGGCTTCAACGAGTTTGGTTTATTGCCTATATTGCGTGCGTTCAAATGAAAACGCCAGCTTATTCCAAATGCACTATACTTACTTATTTATTACTTACCTGTTATATCTTCCAGAAGCCAATTCATTACTTTTAGTTATTTATTTACCCATGTTCTATATTATTTATATTTTGCAACTTGATCAATTCGTATAATTTTTTGAGAAAATCAACGATAACCGTTTCAATTTTTTATATATAAAAAACTTTCTAACTGTCACTTCTCAGAAAAAGATAATTTTATTTAATAATTTACCAAGGAAGTTAGTTTACCTACCTACGGTAATATAAAATGTGTCTATTCTTCAATGCCCTCATACACGGGAATTACGTTGTATTCGCCGCTTTAAAAGGTGCGGCATAATATATCAGAATACCTACACCAGATTCTCGTTCAGGATAATGTGGTTACCGTAGCGTAGTAATTCTTGTACAATAAGGCTTACACGGTCGGCCTTGCTTGCCTTTAATAATGGAAAACGAGAGCTTGGGTCGATTACATCACAAAAATTCACAAGAATCATACACGATAAATACAAGTTAATATAGTCTCACTACTGTCCATTTTTCCATTTACGTTGCGACGTACTTTAGGCCGCGCTACAATATGACATTATGAAGTTAATTTAGATTAGTGCAAACATAACTCGCATACTATAAACATCAACTGAAGGAACGGCCAATGAATCTCACTATTTTGTAAACTTAAAAGTAATAAGGGGCATTCCATGCCAAACGGACCGGTAAAAAAATGTTGATGTTTCAGATTTCAGTAATATTTTAGTATGTTATACCGACACAGGTCCTCAACCTACACAAGCACAATTTGTGCTATATAGTTAGCGATTTAAAGGTTAATATAGTTTTATACTCTACAGCAGGAATGCAGTATTTGTAGCCCCAAAAAGCAAGTTATAAAATATAAAAACAAAAAAATGAACATATGAATTTTATACTTCATTTAATGAACTTCCTGACGACATTTTTAGAGTGTAAGAAAAAAAAATTTTTTGGAAAAAAGAGTGTTTTTATATTTTAAACTCGATTTTCCCAAACTTGGTACACTAATTTTTTTCCTTTTTTTACCAAAAATAGCTCATAGTATGTATATCAATAATCCGTGCCAATTTTAATAATGGGCCAGGAGTCGTTTAGGAGCGAAATATTTTTTTTACACTTTCTAAAATTGTCGTAAGGAAGTTCATTAAATGAAATATAAAATCATATATATTTTTTTTGTTTTTATTTTTTCAAAACTATATTAACCTCTAAACCGCTAACTATATATTACAGTGTAAAAATATTGATTGTGTAGGTTGAGGACCTGTATCGGTATAACATACTAAAATATTACTGAAATCTGAAACATCAACATTTTTTTACCTGTCCGTTTGGTATGGAATGGCCTCATAAATCAGTTTAGTGATAACTTAACTTCTCCGTTCTTTCAACGCACTCCAACACAACTTTCAAGTGTATGGGCTAACTGGTTCATACACAAGTTTACCTAAAGATGATTTCTTTCACAGTATTGCACGTTTCAACGCAGTAATTCATCACGTATTTTGCCAAAATAAGGTCTTTTAGGGTTTACGATTTATTTTTCTATAGAGCGATAAGAAATCGTGTAGGTAATCATTTAGTAATTTTGGTAGTTGAAGTCTCGAGCTAGCAAAACTATTAAGTGGTTACACGAATACAAAAAATTCGCTCGAAAACTTGTAAATACCAGCCTGGATATAAGTCAATATAAGATAAGATAACCAACCGATGCTATACTCACCGGCAGAAAATTTGGCCCAACTATGCAGAAAAACATTATTTAATTCATTCAATTTATGGTTTGAAATCACGAAAAGTTTTTTTGCCGGTGAGTGTATTTTACAAAATCAGCAGGACGCAAGACGTTCTGAATTTAGAAGATTCTATTGTTTATTTACGTCGACATTTACAAACTGTTCTGGGACGCTGAAATGAAGGTGAATTGTGAGCCTATTTAGGGCGGGCGAGACTTTACTGACCGGTCTACGTTAAATATGCCGTCGGCAGCTGTCCTCACATAGAGAACTGTCAAAGTTCTCGTACAACTTACGATTACTGACGGTTTATATACGTCATTAAGTCCCGTTTAGTAATATAGTTATTTGTGTCTCAAGGGAGCAAATTTATGTATTTACGGCGAGGGCAGTACATTGAATCCAGAGTGAAGCTGGAAAGGAAAAGGATTCTAAGTTAGAATCCTGAGCGTAACTAAGGATTCAAGCGTTAACGCCCATGACTAAAATAATTGTGCTCCTAACTGACACATGCAATTTTTCACACCGACTATGAGGAAAATAAAATAGTCATCGATAGATTTGATTTCATTACTATTGTGACAATTTTTTTATTTTTTTTTTCGTATTATTTGATGTGTTTTAACAATTTTTTTTTTATATTACGAAAATTCATAAATTTTCTTAAAACGTTGTTAAAGTTAAAACTTGAAATATGTTCGTTTATTAATATCGATTACGATGAAATTGCAATTGATGATTTTATTAGATCTGTGTTCAATTGACACATTGCGTAAATGCTACATGCCAATGAATAAATAAATAAAGTAGCTTGAACAGAAAAGTAGCATTTTGATCCCTCTCGTCGGGGAGCAAAGGTGTGAAAAATAATGTGTGAGAGTCGTGAAAGTTTATATCAATATTGCATGAATATTATTTTCAGTCTCGGATATCTCTTATATATTTAAGTAAATATATCCCCATGGATAGTAGTAGATTCGTATCTGAGATCACATTTTCCACAAGATGTTTGTTTGTTCTATGTTTACTATTATATCATAAATTATATTCATGTGTATTGAACAAAAGTTGTACGTTATTGTTGTCGGGCATAGCTCGGTTGCGAACGAGACTTGTTAAAACTTGTTCCGCTGAAGTATTCGAGTAACGTAAATAAACCTGCTTAGAAGTTCTGAATGCTGGAGCGCAATTGTGCGTTCAGCAATAACGCATATCAAGTTTCTAGGAATTACTGCAATTACACCCGTTTTTAGGTTAATCTTTAGTAAAACCTGAATAAATAATTTCTAGAGAATCAGGGATAAGTCCCTGGACGAGGGACGAGTCCTGGTGGTCAGAGGATCCGGCCCTCTTAATATTGATGATGGAGGGATTTAGGAGTACGACATGGTTCAAAATAATTCACTATAGTAAGTACTCTCACTAAACACCTATGTCGGATGGATAGATGGATATAATGGATGAAAAGAGATATTTTTTTGTAATATGAGACGGATCAAGGAAAGTGCCGTCCCAGACCCAAAACGTAAGTGAGGAAACTGTTTATATTTTTCAAAAAATAATTGACGCAGCTAAAAAATCTGTATCTTTTTTCTGGTACTAAGGAAGGTTATTCCCATCACCAAAAAAATTATCAGGCACTTCTAAAATTTTCATCCATTCCTAATTCCCAAAACCCTCTCGATACCAACCTACACAGATTAAATATGCGCAGAAGCACAAACGCCCTCAAGAAATTTATCATTTACAAAATTAATGTAAACTGACTTTATCAGTCCAGCTTACGGGTGATGGAAACTTCGGAGTTACTTCAAGTTAAATTTGACGAGTGGCTCTCGAAGTTTTCACTTAAGGCAATAAGTTTTGAATTATGAAGGCTCGAGATTTGAGTGATGAGAAATGTTTTACGGGCAAATATGTGCGTGGACTGAAGGGTGAGTTATTGGATGGCAGACTGATTTGTAATGTCATAAATTATTGGCAACAAGTATCTTGGTTACTACGAGTATTTAATGAGTATTTAAAATAGAGCTGGGAATTAAGTTGAATTTTAAAGTACCTAGGTCCTAAAATATTGATGTCAGAATCTTGTTTAGAATTCGGAATGAGTTTAAAATTGTTCTCTTGTTTTAACGTAGGGTTTCACTTAAAATTTCGTTCGATTTTTAGCCTTTATATAATGTTTTACCGAGGGATTCCTGGTATAAATTTGATATTTCAACTTTTGTGAATCATCTTTTAAGTCGTCTCACAAAATATAGAATATTTATAAAAAAATCCTTATTTATTTATTAAGCCACCTAGGCTGCTATAAAATCAGATTATGAGGCCAACTTTTAGTCATGACAGGTCTAAATTAAATATTATTTTTACAATAATATACTAATGAGTAACGCAGTAGATGGCGTTGTCCCCAGAGCTGGGCTGTTATTCGCTACGTGCTCAAGCGCCTCACCCCACGCGTCACGTCTAACGAAACTTGACATCTACCTACGCATAGTTACTACGAATCGCGGTGTCAAGATATATTTGTGGGTGAGTGTTGAGGTGAGCTTAAAACAAGTTACAGAATAGGGCAATTCTTCAATTCTTCACGCGACCTCTGCCTACGCTTAGTTACTATACTACGCATCGGTGTCAAGATATATTTGTGGGTTACCGTTGAGGTGAGCTTAATACAAGTTACAGAGTAGCGGGGATAGTTTTGTGTGAAACACGTGTCTTTTCCACTGCGTTACCAGGTTTTTGCCAGGAAAGTAAAAAAAAAATCATGCCTGTTACATTACATAATGTGATTCGTACATTTGGACGTCTAGTTTTAATATGAATAATCTTTTGTGACCGTTAAATCTACAGGTACAGTCACGGACTTTAATCGTTGAGCCATTTAGATGTCAACTAATTTTGGTTTTTTTATAGTTAAGCTATGAATATCCAAGAAAAAGGTGAGCTCTAAGTGGCTGAACGATTTAAGTCCGTGGCTGTTCATTTTAATATAGGTTTAGAAAAGGAGAGACTCATATCTATTATAGTACCTAAATTAGCATTTCTTAAAAAAATTGCCACTCATTTTTTCTATTCTATTTCTCCTCAGAATCACGATCTCTTTCCATCCCAATAGGAGAATAAAGTGTTTTAAATTTTCCATACATTTTTGATTTTTCCCATTGTGTTACAAAGTACGAGTATATGGGCAGTTGGTAACACAATAGGAAAAACACTTTTCAATTAGGATCGAAAGAGCTCGTGCTTAAAACAATAACAAACAAAATAATATAAAAGTTCCCAGAACAAAAATACTATTAATAATAAAGGCATCTTTTTGAGAAACGCTCAAATGAATGCGTATGAATTTACTATCAGACAGGCTTATTTGCCACCATCATGGAATATAAGCAAGCCGCCACTGTGCACAAACTGACTATATATAATATTTTATATAAGAATAAACTTTTGTTGTAAACTAATAAAAAGCAGAATTTGTTGATCTGAAAGCTTTCTTTGTCCAAAGTAAAGATCTCACTGAACAATTTAATGCAATAAGGATGAAGTTAAGGCGAAGGCAGTTCTTGAACAAACTGCAAGTTATTATATCTCGTTAGTAAGAAGTGTCTACTACTATTCGCTAATGACTTTAAGGTACCTAAAAGGTGAAAGACTTGTGTCTTTCCAATATTTTTTTTTAATCTAATAAGATACTGTTTGCTTGTATATATGAATTAAGTATTTATTTATTTATATATTTATCACTGTCAGTTTGTGAAAATCGTCAAGTTTTCAATCTAACTCGCAATATAATAAACTGTCGAAAAATTGTCAACTACATTTCACAATTTAATGCATTACTTATTTTTCTTTCGTTTATGATCAGTCAATGAGATTGTTTGTCAGTCAAACACGTAAAAACGAATAGTTTATCACCTTAATGAACACCGAGTTGACTTCTTAGACCGAAAATCATCCCCAATGTCAAAATTGGGGAAGAAAGACAATACGTGGGGTTTCATAGGCAAAAGCTAACAGTTTTCCTAAAATTATCAAATCTTAGCAAATCTCAAAAGTTATCATCATCATATCAGTCGAAAGACGTCCACTGCTGAACATAGGCCTCCTGCCACAATGATCGAAAAGTTATACAAAGTTATGATATTATTTTATATAATCGTTACACAATAAGGGCTGTTAAAGTCGAGTCCCGTGTCTAGACCACGAGGCTTGCCGAGTTGCCTAAGTAAGGTACGAGAATTTAATAGCTAATTGTGTAACTATTGTATACAATACTTTTTATACAGGTCAACAGAAATAATTAAACAAACTTGGTATCTAATGAAAATCTAAGCCATGCTGAAACGAAGTGCATGTCAGAGGTGCCGGCGGCTCAACGTCGTTGATGTCGTTCGTACCGTAGCGCACGTGACGTGCCATTGGTCAAATTTATTATAGTTCAGTAAAGGCGCCACGTGATTGGTCGAATTTATTTTAGTTGTCTAAAGCGTTGTATAATAATTAAGTATTTCAGTTAAGTCGGGAGCTCCATAGAAAAAAGGATGTGGTTTTAATATAGTATACAAAGTCCTAATTCAAACATTAAAGTCGACGAGTATAAAAAATAAATGAAATACCTATCCCGACCCATTGCAATAGTCTAAAGTAGAAGACAAGCAGCGAAACTCAAGGCAAACAACAGAAGCCTCCATTTATAGAGGAAAAACTAACTGACTTCCATTATAATAGAAAACTAATTAAGCTTCCTACTGATTACGTTATCTTACGCTCCTCTAGATTTATGGGTAGTGAAGTTGAATTGTTTACTTACTTAAACGCTAATTTGAGAACTTGAAGAGATGGGTTGGTAAGAGTACTAAAGGAAATGTATTCACGTACCACCGTAGAACCCTGTCGCAATTCAAAGGTCGCTGTCGCTCAAACTCGAGTGGTATGTCACCTTATTACGATAGGGTTCTACTGTGGTACGTGAATACATTTCCCTTACTGTACATTAGAATGTTAGCAAATACTTAGATGCCCGCGCGGCTCCGCCCGCGTATATCGCAAAGATCACTAGTAAAATCTGCGATAAAAATGTAACCTAAGTCCAACAGCGAACAAAAAAACTATAGAAGTCCAACTAGTGCCGTAAAGTGGCCCCACAAAAAGGATGCACATTGCCATTATGCTGGCGTATGCGGACGTGGCGTTGGAGCGGAAAGGTTCTCGAGTGGTGACCACGTATCGGAAGGCGCGGCGTGGATAGGCCCCCCACAAGGTGAACTGATGACCTGGTAAAGGTTGCGGGAGTCCGCTGGATGCGGGTGGCGCAGGACCGGTCACTTTGGCACTCTTTGGGGGAGGCCTATGTCCAGCAGTGGACGTCTTTCGGCTGATATGATGATGATGATGTGGACCTGGGAACGGGGTGGGGGCGGGTTGTCAAGCAGCTGAGCCGTTTAGTTCGAATATGCGCAATATTCTGGCACCACTAAAATGGAAAAACAAAAATGCCCAATTTTCCTTTATACCCAAAAAATCGTCAAATCCTAGAGACCCCTAAATATTGTCTAGTTTCCCTCAAAATTTGCGGAGGGGCGTTTAAACTCTAATGGAACCAAAAGAGCCTTGTGGAGAAAGTAAAATAAAATAAAAAAAAAATTGGACCACCCATTTAGAACAAAATATAACTGTTGTTATCATGTTGTCAAACAAAGGAATGCACTTACCTACTACAAATTTCACACTTAACAAAACAAAATACAACCTCTTTTTCAAAGGTCCCTCTACAAAATTTGTAAGCGTCTTACGTGTACCGTATTTACAGAATTTACGACAAAAGTGTACCATTATTAAATGCTAACCGTGTGTTGTGGCAGCACGTACAATAAATAGGAACTTGTGCAGCTTTGCAGAACCGTGACATGGAACGCTAAATTCTTACTAACACGCTAATAAAGTTAAAAACAGAAATCCAAAGACGCTTTGCCCAAACTAGGGTAACGATGGACTTATTCGACCAGTCACAATTTCACAAACCGTATAGTGAATCTTTAGAAGTAGTCAGTCCCTTTTGATTCTGCGACGGGAAGTTCGAAGAATTTGGAGAAAAGAATCTTTTAAGCCCGCAAAGGGTCCGGGTCCGCAGGTAAAATGCGACAATGCGCGCAGGTAGCAAAGTAATCATTTTGTGGACTGTGATTTGGGACTTTTGTCGCATATTTGCTGAGTGACGAATTTAACGTAACCTGGTCTTTTGACATAATTGAGGCTTTTATTATTTGGAGGGGGCTGGGGACATGTAATTTTTTATTGCATTTAATACCTTAACAGTATTCAAATAAAGTCTACACCAATGTTTAGTTGCACTGTGTCATGACACATTCCATAATGGTGTACATGGTCTGCTGATTTTCGTTTTTACATCCTATATTTATTATTATAAGTGAAACATTGATTTTTTTACTAAATAACACGAGTAAAAGAAACCTCGTGAAAATTATTTTTACATTTCCGTAAATGTATAATTATAATTATTTTCACTAAGAGCTCTTAATTGGCGTTCTTGTTAACCGTTTACTTTGGGATTCGTAGAACAAAAGATTGCTTTTAATTATCTGTAAGCTGCTCCGAATAAAATAACTTACTTAATCGGATTATATCGCGTATGTTCGTAGGGTTTCATTGTATAATATTTTTATTTGAATATTATATACGATTTTTAAAATAAGGCATAAAACTTTTATTTAGCAAATACAGTATTAGTAATTGTACAGGTAGGTACCGCAAGACACCGTTCTCTCCAGCGGACGTAGACAGTAGCGACCCATTAGCGACCAAATGAGAGGCGACAATGTTAAGATTAAGTACTTACTGCTATTTAGTCAACAGTTATTTCATGATGACAAAACATAATATGGTAGACACAATAAATTGATGTAGGTAGTGACTAACTTTTTTTATATCTATAAAATAAACTTTCATTTCATAATAATATCAATATTTCCACCGTTTAAAATATTAAATGTAAATCTAATTTGAAATAATTATCTGTGAACGTGACTAATTTTGACCAAACAACACTGAAAAAAAAGTCTATTACTAAATTCATAAACCTCGCAGGCTATCATAATACGAGTACATGTGGATATAATATTAGTCAAATATCAATTCAATGATATACAATATGAAATGTTGCAAAGATTAAAGTGAAACCTATTACTAGACTGAAGAACTCACATGACAAAGAAATGTCGTCAAAGACTCAAAGTAGAAAATATGCTTAGTATTTTTATTTTAAGACAAGGTTAGTGAACGTCTGCCAGCTTACAAAAAAACATTGTTTTCTTAAATCGCAAAAATATTATGCTCAAATACATGTGAGTGGATTCCAAAAAAATTGTACATAGCTAAGAGCCTTAATCTAATTTACTATTTAACTTTTTACAGTTTCGTGACGGCAATTACCCATATAAAATATATGGGTAATTGCCGTTATGAAACTGTAAAAAAATAATTCATAGATTAGATTAAAGCTCTTAACTATGTACAATTTTTTTGCAATCCACTCATGTCTGTTAATTTTTTAACACATCATTGCTAAATTACCTTATTTTGTTTCTGAATATTTTGAATAATGAGATGAAATACTAAGTATTGTTGTAGTCAATTAACTAAAATAGAAATATCTTTTTCGCAAAATAATTCTCAATGTAATTTTCTGTTAATATAAAAAATAATGCGACACATTAAAGCATCTAGCTAAACCAACAAAAATCCTTTAATAACATTAGAACAAAAGTCACTGGGAGGGCAAATGTCCCTCTGAAGTCTCTTTCCTCAAATAAAAACGTCTAAAATCGTACAAAGCTAACAAAAACTCGGTCCAAAACGACTCCAGCTACTTTTGAAGGTTGCCTCTTTACAACTTGCTTGAATTGAAATTGCAGGCACGGTCCCAGTGGTGAAATTAAATTTAAAAACAAAAGACGGATACAATTCGTTAATCTCTGTTCTGTTTTCTTCGCGCACAGCCTTTAAAACTTTTTAAGGTTCCTTGTGCCTCTAACGTACGTTTCACTGTTTACACTTTTATAGTTTGAGCATTATCGTATGTATCTATACTATCTTTATCTATACTCGTACTAATATTGTAAAGAGGCCAAGTCCATGAGGTTGTAAGTTTTTATGCAGGAGATAATTATTCATCTCCGGAACTAATATCTCCACTACAAATCTAAATGTAGTAGAAAAAACATTCTTGAATCTAGATCTCATCGTGTTTATTTAAAAGGTTTGTAATGGAAATGAAACAGTAGAAACGGACTTCAGCTTAGTCACTCAAAGGACGGACAGTACCTAAACAATGTATTTTACTTATATACAGAGACACTCGGTCTTTCCTTTTTAATTAAACAAAAGCGTCAAGGGATTACAGAATTCAATCCCTAATAATCATTTAGACGCAAAGCCATTACCTTTTTTGTTTCCCTCTGATTAGGGAGCTCATTTAAAACAATAGAAAAGGACAGATGTTTAATTAACAAACAACGTATTGTCACTGTTGCGTTTTTGTTAGCAATAACCATTTCGGGACTTAGCACTGTGACTTTGTTTCCATTTTTGTGACGAATATTTAGGAAGAATTTTTAATTAAAAGCAAGCTTTTTAGCGTATTCGTTCGAAAAAGAGTACGGAAATATGAAAATTTTGCCATTGAAAGTACGGATTTAGTCTTTTGTGCTTTGTAAAGCCTTGAGTAGGTACAGTAAGGGAAATGTATTCACGTACCTTTTTATGCCTTATTGTTATAGTAAGAAGAGCAAAAAAGGTATGTGAATACATTTCCCTTACTGTACCTACATCAGTAAGGTTGCCGACATTACATTTTTTTTAATAAAAGAAAGTTATATCCATAATTTTTCATATCAAGGTGTAAGAAGTTTGGTGACGAAGGTTTTTTGTAGAACAGTCAATTGTTTTTATTGTTTGAAGTACAATGAATAATATGACTTTCATACTTCCATCAACAAATCTTTAAGACCGAATGAAACCGATGATTAGTTTCACTCAAAAACTTAGATACTTGCTTACAATTTGAATAGAAAAATAATATGTCAATAAATTTGTAAAAAGTGTATATATATGATATTAAAAAAAACAAGTAGCATGACAAAAAACGTCTGCTCATGATGTTTCATTTAGAAGCCACTTTCTGACTCATCAACGGCAATGATTAAATTGGATTTAATTACTTTTAATTGGACATGAAACACAGCTATCAGCCACATGTGCCGCCATATTTGTGTTTTGACTCATTTGCCACACACCAATGAGCAAGGGGTCAGGCGTTAATGTCCAATATTAGTCAGAGCACCGTGAATACGGGTTGAAACACCCCACAAATTATTCTTAGTGCAATGTATGCTCAGAACTACCTTCGACGCATGCAAGCTACGTAAAAACCGTAATTTTATTGTAATGACTAGCAATAATAGACTAAATTACCGTAATTGCAAATGGCTCATGGCATTTTAATTTACCTACGTTATTTATTTTGAGGGTTCCGCGTTTGGTAAATATAATATTAGCAGTATTGAAAATACATGAAACGGATATTTTAATCAATTGTTCAACTATGTTGCAAGATCGATAATTGGTTTGACGCCTACTTAGACCTCGTGTTTTTTTTTATGGAATTAGTATTTCAGTGTGTTTTGAAAAACAAGGATTGTATCCTATAGATTTTAATTTTCCGTAAAAGCGTGTAAAAGACTCTCGCAGAGTAAACCTTCTTTTAAGCGTTTTTTTCCGTTTGTTGCAGGTTGTGAAAGGCGAGGGTTATGGAGTCCGTCGTTCAATATTTACTCCTAGCTCTGGCTCTGACCTCCGTGCAAATATCCTACACTGAGAGCCGGCTAAATGAAAAACGCCGCGATAAAACCGAAAGGAGGCATCACACTGCGCAGGTTAAAGACAACATCTGTGCAATATCCGACAGAGAATCCAAGGTGTACTGTTATTGTGAGAAATCAGAAGTCAGAACCGCAACCAGAGCCGATTGCTTGGTTTTCAACGGCGGGATCGAGGAAACTGACCCGATTTGGTCAAGTTTCAACTCGCAGCCACATCTAGAAAAACTAAACTTCAACGTCAGATCCAATGGAGGTCTTAAATTTGTCCCATTACACGTCATACACCGTTTAAAGCAACTGCAAAACCTGCACATTCAATATGCGACTATTACCAAAATAGAGAAGAGGACGTTCTCAAATATGACCATGTTGAGAGAGATAACGCTGATGAACGACACAATAACCGAGTTAGATTTCTCGTCGTTCACAAACTTGCCGGCGCTTGTGAAACTAACTATAAAAGAGAACAAAGTGACCGAGGTCCAGCGAGACGTGTTTGTGGATTTGCCGGCTTTGCGATACCTCGATTTATCGTTCAACAACATTAATCTAGCTCACGATGGCTGTTTTGAACATCTGACGGTGCTCAACGAACTTATACTAGAGGCCAATTCCATTAGTGTTCTAACCAGAGACACTTTCCGAGGGCTGGCTAATTTGACGAGATTGGATCTCAGGTCTAACAAGTTGTCAATGATCGGAGATTTGACGTTCGCCGAATTGTGGAATTTGAATGAGCTCCTTTTGGATAATAATGAATTGAGATATTTATCTGAAAGGGCTTTCGACGGGCTCGCTTTGCTTCAGAAATTGTCTATGACCGGGAATGAATTAAAGTCCATAAATGAGCGGCTTTTAGAAGGCGTTAGGGGACTTGAGTTATTAGATTTAAGGAACAATGAGCTTGAGTTCTTTACGTTCGATACGGTTAAACCGATACTCGACAATTTGAAAACGAAGACGTCGGTCCTTTATCTGAGTGGTGAGTTATGTGGATTGAATTTTATTCCTTTGCAAATAACATTTTACAAAACGTAGCAGAATAATAATGAGTACTCATTATCCAATCTGATTAAATTTGGGATTTTATCCTTGATGAAAATACATTTAAGTTCGTTCCATTGCCTTTCAATTCCATCTGTTAGGGAGACTTAACTATTGTGATGTTTTTGGCATTATAACAAAACCAGAAAATATTTCTCCTCGTAACAATGAAATATATGATTTTTGTAGCACAAAACACAATGAAGCGAACAACAATATGTTTATTGTAATCAAATCATACGAATCTTGTATTTGGCGCAGACGTGTTATTTAGGAGAAAATGACGGCCACCCGAGTGCTTAGCGCTCATGGGAAGATAAACAACTATTATTTCTGCCGAACAATGGCAGTCCCTGTAGGGCTCTAATCCCCTACGAAGCACCCTCCATATTAAAGACAATTAATGAGTGTAACAGCTCTCCCTAGCCAACAAAGCCATAATAACTACACGTACACAATGCAATGTGTTTAATTCAGTCAACAAACAGAATATGATAAAAACGATAACTTCATTACTTTTTTGCCACGCGTCGGTTGCACCATGAAAACCCCGGAGTATGTCGTTTAATTGAAAGTTATGCCTTCCATTTATTTATCTACTCGTATGTTTTTTGGTGGACGAGTGTTAAAAATTAAACCAATATTTAAATTTTAGTCTCGAGAGGTTTTCGCGCCTTTCTCAGTAATTATTACTATACTATCCGCAAAACCAAGTGGCGAGTCTGGTCAAAAAATATTAGAATAATGCTATTATGCGCACAAATGGTTTCATTGTTATTTTTATTGCCCGACTAAAAATAATTAGTAAATAATAAAATAACAGTTATTTCATAATAATTACCTATTTGCTACAGAGGATATTGCATATTTTTATACAAATATATGTATAGTAAAAATAACACCACGTATGTACCTACCTATTTTATATCCTGCCTGACATGTAAAATAATGTGTTTTACCAATAAAATTCTGATTCTGATTCTGATTCTGATGGCTACATAGTTGGGTTCACTTCTAACACGGCATAGTGCGTCTTCGTCTATAATATATAATCTGTTTTTTTTGTTCACCAATCAATAATTGAATCCTGAAACATTTTGTTGCGCGCTCTCGTAGGTGTTACGTGTTACGCTAGTGCATTTGCAAATTCAACTGTGATACCTAGACAGATAGTAACTACTTTCATCCACACGAGTTTCAAATGTCGACAATTCAGACTTTTTATTAATTTCTTTTATTTTCATTAATATTATTAAATGAACTTCTTTCTTTCAGGTAACCAATTAACTTGCGACTGCCGTCTGTCGTGGGTCCATGCTCTGCGGAACGAGACAAAGAGCGAACCGCTCATGAGCGCGCTTGACGACGTGACCTGCGTACCGAGGACAGAACCAACCAACGACATCGCTTCCCAAGTTTATGAGGCCGGCAAACACCAATACGAAATACAAGCCAACGCCGACGTTTTCCAACAAGGCAAAGAGGAAACAGACGAAGAAGCAAGCCCACCATACAAGCTAGAAGCTACAGCAGCCCCCCTGATTGATCAAGTTGCATTACTGAATCAAACTGTACAATCGTTGCCGTGCCGTCATGAATCGCCCCGAAAAGGAGAAGATTCGTTAATGCTTTCGTCAAAGGACGAGAGCTACTGGCGTCCGAGCTCAAGTTTCAAAATCCTTTCAAACCTCTCGTTAGTGCTCACTCTAGTCACTATAAGTGTTTTAAATTAAACGCACGCGAAACTGGACTTTACGGGAACGATGTGTTGCGCTTGTTTTGTAAGAACTTTTGTACTTCTGCCGTTTTCTTCAGTAGTTTGTAAGGACTAAGACTGGTTAATTGTATTTAATTAAATTATTTCGTAGCGGTAACTTTGGTGGTTGTGAGTCGGTAATATGATGCGGCTCGTTTGCTCGGAAATAATTAGAAATCTTTGATTGTGAACAATAAAACAAAGTTTAAAGTAATTCGAAAATCAAATGAAATATCAGTAAAGTTTAATAGCTCTTGAAAAGCTGTGAACTCGCGTAGGTATTTTAAACCTAGTTATTTGTATCTGTAATAATATGTTTCTTTGTTCTCCAAGTAATAATAATAACTTAATATTACGTCGTTCTGTGCATTGACTAAATCCAGCTTAAGCTAAGAACGTCACAAGAGCTAATCTTAAAACGTCCAGAACTAAAAAAAAACGTACAGAACTAAAAAAACGTACAGAACTAAAAAAACGTACAGAACTAAAAAAACGTACAGAACTAAAAAAACGTACAGAACTAAAAAAACGTACAAAACTACATAAAAACCCGGCCAAGTGCGAGCCGGACTCGCGCACGAAGGGTTCCGTACCATTATCTATAAAAACGATCAAAAAAATTGCGTTTGTTGTATGAGAGCCCCCTTAAATATTTATTTAATTCTGTTTTTTAGTATTTGTTGTTATAGCGGCAACATAAATACATCATCTGTGAAAATTTCAATCGTCTAACTATCACGGTTCATGAGATACAGCCTGGTGACAGACGGACAGACAGACAGACGGACGGACAGCGGGTTAGTAAAGGGTTCCTTTTTTTCATACATACGTTCGCGCGTCGGCCGGCAAACGGTGACACCCATCCAAAGTATCGGAGGGTGTACCAATTAGCGTGAGTCGTCAAACATAAATTAACTCAGTGTCAGTTTTGTGACGAAAATTAAGCATAAATATAAATTACGTGAAAATTAACTAGTTTAACATTGAAGTAACGTCTTTATGCATATCATTTACAAATTAAGAAAATAAAGTTTAATTTTCATACAAACTGGACTAAAATTATCGTCACAAACACATGAAACGCTGTACTGTGATTCTGTGCATAATGCTTTGGTCTCTGTCATACACTAAAGGCCCATTTACATGGTGCGAGTTTATCGCAAGTTTTGGGGCAAGATATCGTGCGATAATTATCGTCAAGCGATTATCGTATATTAATTTGTAAGTAGGTAGATGAGATAGTTTTTTTTCTAGTAAGTGCCGTTGGGACACCCTGTATTTCTAGTTTGAGTGATTCTCGTGTTCTAATTTTGACATCGAATCATCAAAGGCGACGAGATTATCACTCCTTTTCGTGCGATATCGTACAGTTTACATTTATTTATTTATCAACAAATACTAATACAGCATATACAAGTACATACTCCCACAAAACCGTTTGCACAGTTTGACTATGGGATCGAGCAGTCTCTACATGATAATATATTTTCTCGTGCCACGATAATCGTATGTTCGAATCAATAAATTCGCACCATGTAAATGGGCCTTTACGATTAGCACTATACTATTTCATTATTGCAACTACATAAAGTTTGCTCAATAGAAATCGGCTTGGGCATACCTTGCCTTAATTATTGATGATCTTTCATAAAATGATTTTGATTGAAATAAATCGGAGGTGATTTATTGTAGCTTTGGTTGTTACAAATATGTGAACAGGAGCCGTAGCATGGTTGGCCTTGTCACGCGATAGGTATAGGGATAGAGCGTGCGTCACTGGCTGACACCGTTCGATAGAACGAGACGACGCTCTTATCTTGTCACTTGTCGCGTGATAAGGCCAACCATGCTACGGCTCCAGGTACCTCTATTATTTTAAAGTTACCTAATTTGTTTTACCGTCTTATACTGTATGAAAATATTAATAAGAAATTTTGCCAAAATGCCATTTGTGAAATAAATGTTTTTTTGGTTAAAAAAACATTTACCACTTTCCTTTTAATCAATTATAATGTTTAATAACAATCGACAGTTTATAAAATCATTACATTATACTCGAGAGCATCCAAAATTGATACATTATATAACTTACAAGCTGTACATAATTTCAATGCTAAATTTCAAACTAAAGGAGACAATTCGTTAGCGTTACACTTAAATTAATTTCATTGCTCTGAAGTATATATATCTATTTTAATTTAAGCAAGTTATTTTGCGCTGTTTGTGAGTCATAGTTTAGGTATTTTAAGTATGTTATAGTAATTAAGGTTAGATCCGTGAAATTTTTTACTTTTTGCCATATCAGTAAGTGATAAAGATCCAGTGATTAATTGCAATTTATTACGTTGCTTTACCATTTCATAGAGTAATTATAAGAGGTGTAAATAATATTAATTAGATTTAAATTTAAAAGTAAAAGTAAACTTGGAATGAATAATAAAGATCAATTCAGTGATTAAATCAAATTTTAATTCACGCGGCCATCCCTAATAAGTATCACTAAAAGATATCAAAAAAAGCGGCCAAGTGCGAGTCGGACTCGCGCACGAAGGGTACCATTATCTATAAAAACGGCAAAAAAAACATGTCTGTTGTATGGAAGCCCCAGTCCGACTCGCACTTGGCCGGTTTTTTAGTATTTTTTTTATTTTTTTATTTATTGCCAGCCAAAACCACAACATAATAAGAAAATACAATATACAAAAGAAACTTAACTATTACACTTAAACTAGTATAACAGAAAAAAAAAGAATACTGGTGGGGTGCTGCTATAGTGGGCGCAAGATGGACACCACTCAGCATAATGATCTGACATTTAGTAATGCCATAGCGCTGGTCTTCCATGGAGCCCAGGGCTGCATATTTGTTGTTATAGCGACAACTTTTTACCCGTTGGGTACGGAACCTTAAAAAGTATAAAGTCACAAGCGTCCATAGGCTATGCTGTCAGGTTCATCTAGTATGAGAGTGAAATTATATTACGTTAACATACATTATTTACATTGAGTCACATGATTAGACGTGGCGTAGTGGTATTAATGTAATTCTAATGGAAATCATCAATTGAAATGGGTAAAAGAAAAAAACTTATGTAAAGCCCTTGTTATATTGGTGGTGACGTATTCGAATAGACCTTACATTACATACCTACTTAAATTGTCTAACAAAACAAATGCCTATTCGAAAACGTCACCCCTACACAGTATGAAAGACGGGCTTTACCTTTTTACCTATAATAACGCTTAATATTAGCGTTAATTATTCGATTGAAATGTTGAATAGATATTCCAATTCCATTCTAAAACACTGTCAAGAAAATGCTGCAAAATTAAACAATAAATAAATAAATAATAATAATCTTCTATTTATCCATCATCATCAATATCATATCAGCCGAAAGACATCCACTGCTGGACATAGGTCTTCCCCAAAGAGTGCCACAATCACCGGTCTAGCGCCACCCGCATCCAGCGGATTCCTGGCCCACGCAGCGTCTTCCGGTACGTGGTCGCCATCCGAGCCTTTCCGCCCTAACGGCCATCGGTTCTACGTGCAATGTCTGGCACACGCTAAACGCTCACTTCAAGCGTATTTAAGCTTAGCGATTCGGAGGGTTATACATATAGGTTACCTTAGTTCTGCTGCGGATAACCTGATTTCTGATGCAATCACGCAGTGATAGCCTATATAGCCTAGAAATTTGTATATGTAGTACTAAGTTCATTCTAAAACACTGCAAAGTAAATGCTACAAAATTGACAATGCCTGTAGTTTTTTTTTCGAAAAATATATGTTTAATATCTTCTACTCGTATTTATCCATATCAAAAGATAAGGTGTGGTAAACTTTTACCGATCCGTTGGCAGAGTGCAAAGCGGGTGGAGGGGGTAGCCTAAACGATCATAGCGCTCGCTACGGCTAAAATTGACATTTTTGTCGCTGACTTGAGCTGTCAAATCCATATTGCAGTAAACATTTTCTAATTTGCATTGTCTAAAATTGTGTAATATAGTAAAATAACACAAGATTTCATTAATATTTTTCACAATATTTACTTACTTCTTGTTTGACAGCGGTGACAATATTGTCCATAATGGCCGCCTGTCACGTGGCGCTGTCGTCGCGCTCGGTCCCAATACTAAAATCGTAGCGAGGTTTCACTCCTCATATCGACTGTTAAAAACCGCGGTGAGCCGTCTGCCGTTGCGTTGTTGAGTGACACTTCAAAGGTTTTCGAGTGAGTATCGTTTTCAATGAGTGCACGTAGATTGAATGCATTTTTAACTTGATTTAAACGATTGTCTTTTTTTAGATCAGAGATAGCCCTGACCGACGGAACTTTGGACAATTCGTTGGAACAAATCAATGTTGATTTTTGAAGTCAATGGCAAAATATTCAAAACTGCGTCTAGCTTGTCGATTGCGTATACAGCACTTCGTACGTAGGTACTATAGATATATCTAAACGTGATTTTTTGTATAGAAAAATGACAGCTGATTTGTACCTACTAATTCTCATTTAAAAAGTTGCGCAAATACCCCTTCTCTGTGTCATGACATCAAGAAGGAATCAAGCTAAACTAAAGTACAATTTGTGACTTGTCAATTTTCCTACATACATTTCCTACATGCACGTTTCTCTAAAGAGGTTTCAATCATTTTGTTTTTATATTATAGCGGTTCTAGGAAATGTGGGTATGTAAAGTATTTCACTTAAGGATATCTCCATGTTCTCCCTCAGCTATAATTTTGAAAAAACTGGTGAATTTTCACACTGGTGAAAAATATGGAGCGGTCGCTAACCTGGAAGAAAATTAAAAAAAAACTGAAAACTTTAGTCAGCTTTTTTTTTTGTCTGACACATAATGAAAATATAATTTATGTCATATAATCATCTTTAGTAAATGTACAATATATGTGAAGCACGCTAAAATCGGATGGCTTGAAAAAAAAAATCTAAGAAAATTCATATTCCGTTTTTTTTTAAACAAAACTATAAAGTTTAGGGTGCTCAAATTTTGCACATTAATTACTAATGTAGAGCCATAACATCCATAAAAATTACAAGCCCAAACTCGTGGTGGGCCTTATAAACTACTTTTTCTGTAAAGTTTTTATTATTTAGTTTAATGTACAAGAAAAATACCTTCAGGTATACAATAGCCCATTTTGAATTTGACTCCAACAGCGGAGCGGGAACGGCCTCAATCCATTTATTTACCTTGCGCTATGGACTGTGTTGGCAACAAATTGTAGCCGATCTAGCGAGCTCCGCCGCGAGAATAGGTCTGTGCTGCAATGTACGCTGCAGAGTGGTAAATAGGTCACAATAGTACACAAATTTTGACTTTAAGTGGAGTTAGCCCTTGGAGACAAAAACCCCTTTTACCATTTTAGCTGCTACGCTTGTTCGAAAAATTACACCACTGCCCGCCATCCCTAATTGCATAATTTTTCAAACAAGCTTAGCAGATAAACTGTCCTTTTCCTACTACTACTGATTTCAGTGTTCCATACCACAAAAGGAAAAAAAAACGGAACGCAGGATCACTCGTACGTGCGTCTGTCTGTCCGTCTGTCACAGCCGATTTGCTCCGAAACCACTGGACCGATTGAGTTGAAAGGTAAACATATATAAATTGGTGACCCAAAGATTGACGCAAAGTAAATTAATGAATTCTGAACAAGAACAACTTTTGGGAGGTAAACTGGAAAATTTAAAAAAAAGTTTCGCAATTGTATTGTGCGACATATCAAATGAAAGGCGTTGTTGTAAGCATCTCAGTTTTTTTTATAATTTTAGCAAAAACAGATTTGAAGTAAAAATCCGAAATTTAACAATAAGACATTTAAAAAGTTGGTAGGTAAAACAAAACCAAGTTTAAATGTTAGAAAGGAGCGCACATTCGCAGACAAACTGCCCGCAGTTTGTCGAAACAGGTAATGTATACTTAGCGTTAAGTTGTTTTTTTGTTATAAATTATATAAATAAATAAAAAATAAAGTATAGTCTCAAACAGCCAATTTCAGTAAAAAAATATATTTTAAGAACCGTAAAGAGCCATTTACACAATGTTCGATCTCACATTTCCTTGAACCTATCTTTATGAGGAGTCCTCGAATACCCCTTCACGACCCTGCAAGGAGCCGCATGCGGCTCGCGAGCCGCGGTTTGCCGACCCCTGGTCTATAGTATAGAAGAAAGTTCTTGAAACATAACATATTATTTGAGAACCATCATGTACATTGAAATATATTTTCAACGTGTTCTTCTTAATACAGGATAATGAAGTTAGGCATTGTTAATAAGTTAAGCGAAATTCAAGTCAGCTGAACTTTTGATGTAAAGATTTTCTGAACTCTCAAAGTAAGCGTATATAATGAGCACGTGTAATTTGTAACAAAAATATGTCGAGAACTTTAATTTCATTAACGTATAAAATTTAATTTGATTCGTCTCACAAGAGTGTACTGGGGTCGTTCTTCTTTTTTACCGACAATGATCCGAGGTTTTTTTGGTTTTTGAACTATCGAAAATTGTGGTTTTGAAGTGCGATTTAAAAAAAATGCATAGGTTTCTTCATTAGAACTAATTAAAGTTTCCTTTCTGGCCAATATAAATATTTATTTACGGTTGGTTTCTAAAAAAAACCATGTGACAAAGTGGACTCTTTCAGTGGGGACAACATTTTGGTTTACCACTCTGTCACGGCATTCTACGAAAAAAAAAACATTAAAAAAAATGCTAGTTAGAGAAAGTGAAATATTAAACATCACTAATTAATAAAATAATATGGACGTTCATTCGAACATTATAAAACCGTAAACATCATTACTCAAATGAGATGCCGTAATAAGACGAGGGACAGGCTATTGTCGGTCGAAAAGAAGAACGACCCACTGGTGAATTCTACAATACTACTTACGGGACGTGACTTTTTCAGGGTACTTCGAGTATCCAATTCACGAGCCAATAACGCCATGCCATCATTAAATACTCTATCTACGGTCATCTCAAGGGCAAGTTGTACCAAAAAAAACCGGCCAAGTGCATGTCGGACCACGCAAAACGAAGGGTTCCGTGCCTATTAAAAAGGTCGTATCGTCACAGAAATTTTACGGCACTTACGTCCTTTTCTTTGAGGAAGGCAGTTTTTCAGCAATATCTCGAAAACCTCTGAACCGATCTTGTTCAAAACAATTTTCGGTGAATGAAATTAATAAGCCCTATGTCCATGAATTTTTCCATATTTTTAAAATACACCGTTCAAAAATTAGAGGGGGGGGGACAGAATTTTAGTGACTTTCGGGGCGATTATCTCCGACCCTATTCACTTAATCAAAAAAAATGCAAAGAAACCTTATATTTATTTTGAAAGGCCTATCCATTGATGTGCCACACGGGGTGTCACAATGAAAAAAAATTTTTTGACTTTTAGTTTTATGTATGGAGTGCACCCCTAAAAAAATTTTTTTTTGTCATTTTAATTACAAAACTATGTAGCGGCTAACAAAATACACCTATCCTCAAAATTTTATTCAAATACACCGTATAGTTTTCGAGTAAAATGCCTGTGACATACGGACAGACGGACAGACGGACAGACGGACAGACGGACATGACGAAACTATAAGGGTTCCGTTTTTGCCATTTTGGCTACGGAACCCTAAAAACGGTGTGTGTATTGTGCATCTACATTCCTAAGAGACTGAGTGAGTTTTTTTTTTTGCCCTGTTTGGCCTGCAGTGCGGCCAGTAACAGATATGGTTTAGGTAAACTCTCTGGGGGCCTTATGGGACTGAGTGAGAGCTGAGCACGCTTGACAAAAATTATACTTCTTCAGATATTACTTTGGACACAGCCAAAACATGGGATTTTTGTTAGCTTACAAACAACCCCGACGCAAACAACTTGTAGCTAAAAACCCTGTCTACTGAAACTTGATTTAAAAAAAACCGGACAAGTGCGAGCTCACCTCGCGTGGTGAGGGTGTATATAATCAAAATTTCATAAGTGTTTTTGAATACTCAAACTTCTTATAGGTCTCCTGTAATATTTTTAGGCAAGGAACTGTTTTCCATATTTTTTTCAGAATTTTAATCCTAGTAGTTTCGGTGATAAGGGGGGGGGGCGAATGGTCAATTTTCGTCTTTATTCCTAAATTACTTCAAATCTGTTTTTGCTAAAATTATAAAAAATATATATCTGACATGCTTACAACAACTCCTTTCATTTAATATGTCACACAATACAGTTCGCGAAACTTTTTTTTTAATGTTCCAGTTTAACCCCCAAAAGTGGCCTTGTTCAAAATTCATTTGTTTACTTTACGCGTCCATCTTTGGGTCACCAATTTACATATGTGTACCAAATTTCAACTCAATCGGTTCAGTAGTTTCGGAGCAAATCGGCTGTGACAGACGGACAGACAGGCGCACGAGTGATTCTATAAGGGTTCCGTTTTTTCCTTTTGAGGTATTGGAACCCTAAAAAACTGCAATGAAATCGCTTCTTCTGTTTGGGCACTACGATGCCACATGCGGACACACAGATCTTTAACTTATAACCCCGTCGTTTGCGCCGCCAGTTAAAAATGTACTTTGGTGTACGTTCAAATAGGTCGGCAGAGTTATATAAAATAGAAGAAGTGTTCCAAAAGATCCCTAACTATTGGAAGACGATTTTCAAAGTTCGCTAATGACGTAGAAATTATAATGGAGTTCTTATACCTTCGGGGGCGAAGTTTCGCGCGTAAGGCTACTTTTATAAGTACGTAACGACCAATGTAGTGGAAGAGGCGAAAATGCGACAGTTTTTGCGAAATTGAGTTGGGTAGTTAGGTGAGTTTCGGTTGTTGGAGTGTAATGTTTCATGCGGGATGTTGTAATTTTATTATAATAAAGCTCTAGAGGGTCGAAAATCTGTAGGTAGGTTGAGATATTATCAAGAAAAAAAAAACCATTCAGAGCTCTTTAGAATCGATACACACTTGCTTCATGTTTTATGTGTGTTTTTTTGTTGTTTAATATGTGTGTCCTGTGTTAGTGATTATTATTTATTAAAGAAAGAAAGATACATTTATGTGTATATTTCTTTCTTTCTTTATAACAGAACACACTTCAACAGTTATTATAATTTTTGTCTGTTTGTATGTCTGTATAGTTATACGAGCATCACGAGAAAACTATCTAATGGATTACAATGCAACCTTCACTAACACGTTAATTGAATCTTCTGGAGTGCAATAGTTTATAAAAATCATTGAATTAGGGCTCGAAGGGGGTAAAAAGGGTGGTTGAACTTTGAATAGGGACTCCTTGAATTCATGAGCTAAAGGGTTGAGAACTGCTAAGCATAAACTTGACAGGAAAGTAAGGAGAACACCTTTCAAACTTAAAGAAAAATATAGATAAAACGTGAAAAAACGCGAGATGAATAATATTGCTAGGCGGCTAAAGACTATGTAATAACCAAAAAACCAAACAAATGCGAGTCAAAGAGGCCAATGGGTATAAAAAAAATTGATGTATGTTTTTGCTGAAAGAAACATCGTGAGGAAACCGGTCTAATTCCAACAGGGTCTAGATTTCCCTCTGGGTTGAAGGTCAGACGGCAGTCGCTTTCGTGTTTCTAGTGTTTACGCCAAATCTAGTAATTAATCGCCAAAGCCGACCACAGGTTTCTTTAGGATACAACTGGAAAAAATGCTAGGTAGACGAAAAAACTTAACTTCCATTCAGCTTAATAGCTTAGGAACCGTAAGCGTACACTGGTTGGTTTCTTTTAGTCTTTACTTTATACTCAATAATAAAATCCTCAAACCTACGAGACCGTTAAAACTTCTCCGTCCAAAACGCGCGAGTTGAAACAGGCCAAGCGCACATTAAAAGGAAAAACCCGACGGATAAACGTGAAAAAAATGGAACGAAGACGTTACTCTTTACCTTAAACATTCGCCCAGGTAATAAGTAAGAGTATTTTTAACTTCGCTCTATGTCACGTAGAAACCCCTACCATGGAAATGAGATAAAGACCGTTACGAAGAACTTGACCGTGACTTCGGTCTTTTTAAGCGTTGGGAAAATTGTGTTACTCTTTGACCGAGCGTTTAGACCACTCAACTGTCATGTTCCCATATTTAGATCTACATAACGTATATACGAAACGTTACACAATCGACCAGCAAATATACTAACAGCGGCAAACGGATTAGATTCTAAAACCCCAACGAGTGCCGACTCCCTCTAAAGGAACGCAGCGAGATCGCGTTCCACATTCGACCGCGTGCTTAGAGCATACATAACTGGAGTAGCCTTTCAGTAACTTACCCCTCTGTAAAAAACCTTGCACAATGTGCAAAAAATCATACAAAGACAAATTCACAATCGATCACAAAATCGCCTCGCCAGAGAACACTGATCATTAAAATGCCCGCATGATGCAGTAAGCACTTGATATTATAAATGTTCGACCACTTCAAGCTTTTAATATACAATTGAGTTTGAATATCCTATTAAGATGCTCCCCCCGCCCCCGCAAAATCGGCAGACTCTTTTGTACCAAATACGACATAAGGCTACTCCAGTTATGTATGCTCTAAGACTGCGTGCAAGTATCTTCTACCCGCGCTTTGCTCCTAACACAATTTATGAAATGATATAGGAGAGTTTTAAAGGATGTACAATTGCCGGGAACACGGGAAAATTTTCTGGCAATGGCCGCCAACTTAGCAACGCCGAGAGAATATTGGCGGCCTGTTTCAGACTATACTAGGACCTAAATATAGCTTTATTGGTCAATCTGTCACGGGAATGCATTAGGATGCTATGTAGGTTTAAGTTCCGCTAGGTTGCGAATTCCACTTTAACACAATTTATATGGTGGGGGTGGTTTGTATGGGTGGGTTACAGTGGGCGGGGCACATTGCACGTAGAACCGATGGCCGTTGGGGCGGAAAGGTTCTCGAGTGGCAACCACGTACCGGAAGGCGCGGCGTGGGTAGGCCCCCCACAAGGTGGACTGATGACCTGGTAAAGGTCGCGGGAGTCCGCTGGATGCGGGTGGCGCAGGACCGGTCAATTTGGAACTCTCTGGGGGAGGCCTATGTCCAGCAGTGGACGTATTTCGGCTGATATGATGATGATGACAATTTATATGAAAATTGCAACGGTAGGGCATCCAGATTTTTATAGTTAAGTAAGCATGTAAGGTTTCAATTTCATTTTGGTTTCGTTTCAATTCCATCTCAATATCAGTGCATCCCACTAACATACTTAGCTATGCGGTGACACTTGACTTACAACTAGGCCCCACAGGCCAAGAGCTACAGCATCGTACGAGAATTCATTCCCGAGTTAGAATTCACTACATAACAGTTAACAGTTGTAATTCTGCTGAAACTTGATTCACAATAAACCATTCATCATCATTAGAGCGCTAAGGTGACCACCAGTCCACCTTGTTGGGAGTCTTAGGCGCTGCGTCTTCCGGTACGTGGTCGCCAACCATTCCGCGCCGACGGCCATCGGTTTTACATGCAATATCCCCCCCGCCCACTGCCACTTAAGTTTAGCGTTTCGAAGGGGTTATTTCGGTTACTAAACCATTAATGAATCTCAATAATGCGGCTAAGTATTAGCACGTCAATCCAGTAAGAATGTTAATGATAAATGCCTGGTTATTTAATAGCTGTTTAATAGCTTCGGTAATAGGTTCGCTTCACACCCGTCTTTAGCACGCAACACTGGCAATATATAGGATGATTGCTGGCAATAAAATGGCGGTTGAACCTTAAAGCTCTATAAATCAATTAACTGATAAATGTATGGTGAAAATAATCTTTCAAGTAATTTCGGATATTACACCGACATACTTACAAACACAAAACATCACAAACCTTACCTTTTTACAATACAAGATGATCCAAGAGCTTATTTCCTTATTTTTATATCGTGAGAACAACATTATTCATACAATTTGGTCTACACACCGCACGACGTTAAGTCAAATAAAAGTGACCATTTGGGTTATAAGTTTTTTTTTTAAATATAATAGTTATTTAAAGAATCACTTATTTAATAAGTAACTATAGCTACAACTTAAGCGTTTCTTTCTCACTCAGTACGTTATCTGTTGGGCGTAACGTGTGCCGATCTGTTTATAGTGTGTTCTAGATTAAATGAGTACTTAAAACCAAGGCCTCCGGTAGTGACCCCGGTGTTCCCAGGTGCTTTGCCCGGTATTCTGCCACCCCAGGGCATGTCAGGCTGACGTGGGCAGCTGTCTCCTCCTCTTCCATGCAGGCTCTGCAGAGAGGACTATCTGTAACACCTGGGGTGAACAGATGTTTGTTTAATAGTGATTGGCTCCCGTCAGAAGACGGATTGCTGACCTTACCGAGATCTTTTGGTAAACAATAGAACAAACAGTAGCAATGCCAGTACACAGCGTGCCACACTTCGGTCAGTTTTACGAGGTCTCTTTGCTATCTTGTCCTTCCATATTGAGCTACAACGAGGAGTTGTAAAACCCAAAAAGTTGTTAAATGGAGTTGGAGTTGTAAAATTTTCGTCATTTTAAGTGGAACAGACCACACCTGTTATGTAGTATGTAACTTGTGTAAATTATGTTCAAATGGTAGGGGGCAAATGACGAGTTATCTCAGCCGATGTTAATGCGTCGTTTGGAGACTGGCACCATTTGCCGTTATTACGCTTCCTTCAGGGATCCCTATCGGCACTGAAATGACTCATTTTGTCACCTTTTGGCGGTTTTAAACAGGATTTTATGCGGCATCACACTTTTGGCGACAGACGAGGAACGCAATTTATTTTCGAGGTTGATTGAAATACGGTGCCGTAATGTCTGGTTGAAGTATCCTTGTAAATTTCATTTATCTTCTTGAAGAATCTGACAATAAAACACAGTCTCAAGATACATAATACAACAAATATTGATGACCGGTTAGCCTAGTGGGTAGTGACGCTGCGTACGAAGCTGAAGGTCCTGGGTTCGAATCCCGGTAAGGGCAACTATCTGTGTGATGAGCATGAATCTGTGTGATGAGCATGAATATGTATTTAAGTATTTATATCTATTAAATATATCGTCGTCTAGTACCCATAACACAAGCCTTATTGAGCTTACTATTTAGTTCGATTTTTGTTAGATTGCCCACTAATATTTATTATTACTATGATGTATGTCTTTCCCGCTCACGGGACATGATGTTTCGGACCTTTGAGAGGCGTGCGTGGGGCTAGGTACCTACAAAGTACCAACTGAGACAACACGTAGAGGCCCTTTTGACAATTTTATGGAATGCAAGGAGTACACCGAGCGGATGCTGTCCCTGCCTGTGTCATGGGACGCACACAGAGACAGCACCCGCTGGGGTGTATAGGGACTGTTACTGGTTGATGGAATCTAAATAAAACGGGTTATTGGGTGAAAATGATGGACTAGTGGCTGGGCTATTGGTGAAACATTGGACGCTTGCCTGATAAAACTTTCACTTTTTATCTCTGGCAGACGGTGACTCTCCAACTGCTAGATGGGCCCCTATTAATAGCGACATTAAAAAATGGCCTAAGAGCAACACCGGTCAGAGAGCTGGGGGGTAGAGAGGTGGCACTGGACTTTAAACATATAGCCAACTCGACACTTATTATTATTATTTTATTATAATACGAAAAATATAAAAAGGGCGAGATATTTTCCGAAAGTTCTAGTTTATTACCCTTTGGGTTGGAATGCCAGGTAAAAGTCGGTATTTATAGCGTATTAGCGTTAATTGCGCGCTAGATAGCGCTGTCCCATCCTATTACTGAACACTGGCCGAAGCAAACAAAGTTCTCCGTTTCAGCAAAAAATATTTCGTATGTCCGGCGTCTGGCCGGCTGCACTAGTACAGTATAGTATAGTAGTTTTCTATCTTTTATGGATTTCAAGAGGATTCGCCGTGGTCAGTTATAGCATTACGCCTTGGCCACGACTTTGGTCTTAAGCGACCTGCGGCAGCGTTTTATCTGTTCATTGCGCGGTTGAGATGCGCAACGCACTGTGGTTAGTTGAATTAGAAAAACCGCAGGTCGCTTAAGACCAAAGTCGTTGCCAAGGCGTTACGCTAATAGAACAAATGTCTCACTATCAATTTCGCGCAGCATTTTTAGATTTACTCTGGCGACCTCTTGTGATGATAGTTACTCGTAGATATTCATCCTTCACAAGTTCAGCTTTGCAAAATTAGATCAGCACGATTTTTTATAGATACCAAGGTAATTTATTTTTAGTAGTAACCAAAAGTGGCGTATTTAAAATTAAGTATCCAAATACTATATCTAGATTATTTTACAGGTTTAATATTATTTAACCTACTATATTATCGTATAACTAAACTAAGCTTGGATCGTTTACTTAGGATGAAAGCAATACAAGTTTAAATTTGGGGCGCCATTTTAGATTTAAATTAAACAAAAATATTGTGGTACTTTTAAGGTAAAATTGTTGGAAGTACCAAATAAATTAAAAATTATATTAAAGGATAAGTATACCTACCCTAACACAGGCCAAAAACTGTAAATGTTATTATTTTGTGACTTTTAAATGAGATTTAGGGCTCGTCCAGAAATCATGTGAATATAATATTTGGCTTACTTTTAACAATGATGATCTTTCGGGAATCTCCCATCGTGATCATTGGTGTATTTTTCTGACCCATAATTCTTCAAATTTCGTTCTGTTCTCTCTTCTTCAAAGTTTGTCTGTAAGATATTATTACCTATACTCGGAAAAAAAAATTATTGAATGATCCGTTATTCTAAATTTTGATCGCATTTTGCAGAGTTTTGATGCTGTTGACGCGTACAGTCAATGTTAAAGATAAGTCTACATTTTTCGCCTTATTTCATTGGAATAGGGTACCGACTTGTAAACGTATCATTTTGCAAACCTCTCAATATACGAGTAAACAAAACGGAATTGATACCAATAGCACATTTGAATAATTGTCTAAAAATACCCTATTGATCACGCTAAGAACGTGCAAATGCAAAAGCGGATTTCACGAAGATATTCAATTAGCAAACTACATTGAAATTGCTTCTAAGTCTTCCATTACACGTAACTCGTGTATGGAAGTTACGGGACGCCGTATTCGCATTAGGCGGAGCGGAATCGGTATTAGGCTATTTTACACTTTACCTAAAGCTTAGTGACCTGTTGGTATACTGCCAGTACCGTAAACTGGGGTTACTTTAGGAAAAAATGGGGCCACTTTGATCATTTAGAATGCTGTATAAAAGCAGGTTAGAAAGGAAGATTTAATCGAGTATACAGCAAGATATAAAACTAATAGGGAATATGCATGGGACTTCAATTCTGAGTAAATTGCACTCAATCGATGAGGATATACGTAGAGATATCATACAACAGAAATATACAGCGTGTGACTTTCATATGAACATTTATTATAAGGGCTGAAAGTATAAGCCCTAATTAACGTAAATTGGTATCTCTAGTTTTAAAAAAAACGGTTATTTTTTTTCATACAAATTAATTCGGCCCGCAATGTATTGGTAACAAAGCTAACCACTGACAGTAACTAGGTCTGCCTCTCTGAAACGTCAAGTGAATGTTAGCAGTACATTGCTGCTCGAGAAAATTTAAAAAAATTATAATTCTAAAGGTAATTGTTATATTTTTTCGATAAAACGGTTCACAGCACTGAAAGCTATCGTTCCTTAAAATAAATGTTCTTATGAAAGACACACACTGTATATTAAAAAAAAACCTATTGTATTGTATCTCACGTTAAAATCACTAAATTTTTTTTAAATAAATTTTTGATAAAATTACGTAACGTAAGACAGAATATTGAATTAGAAATGGTCTTTTGTATGACAAGTATATACTGAAACGGAAATTTTAAGGAGGTAATTACAAATTAATGACTAACTCCATAATAAACGCATCCAGAATATGGATTGTGACGTCATAGTCATTTAATATAGAGCGTTATCGGTGAGTGCCGGCGCGTGCAGATTTCAAATGCCTATAGCATCAGAAAAAAAATTTCGTAAAAAGTTTTAATGCTACAGTTGATATTCCCCTGAATTATACTTTTCATTTTCGTAATAAAACTGACTTTGGAGGATAGACATGGAATTGGAGACACGTACAGTCGCCATCAGATATATCAGAGCGGCGAAAGCGCTCACAAATATCTGAACACGTCTCTAATGCCTCGACAATAGAGAGGTGTTCAGATATTTGTGAGCGCTTTCGCCGCTCCGATATATCTGATGGCGACTGTACTCTCTTATATTGTCTTGCGTGAGTCACTGGTCCGTAAATAAGGCCCAATAATTATATCATCGCCTGTAACTCAAACCACTAGCTCATAAGAAATAGACGAACTGAAGTTATTAACAGCGAGGGGACGGCACGGTTAGTCTATATTTAACAGTACTTATTACGCCAATCGTTATGGGTGCTTACTGCGGGTTTTCCAGGGACGAACGCATTTATCTATAATTCTCTAATTACTATCTATAATTGGCCTCCGGTTCTTATATCTGATGTTAACCTGTATTTTGAGCTGTTGGTTTTCCAAGTAATTCTTAGGTTTTGTGGAAGGGAAACCTAGAGGAAGGATTCTAGTGCGCTCTACTGACGCTATTAAGAGGGCTGCAAAAAAATGCAGTCTTTCCCGTACAGTCCACTTGACGAGGAACCCAATAAAGAAGTGTGTCTTGGTCATCATCCCCACAGGTTGCTCAAAGGTTAGCTGGAATAAATCCATCGCAGCTCGCCTTTGTACATGTGTTATCTGTTCTTGTAATAATTGTTCTGTTCTTGTGTTCAGTTGTTGTGTTCTGTTGTTGTGTTCCGTTGTTGTGTTCTGTTGTTGTGTTCTGTTGTTGTGTTCAGTTGTTGTGTTCTGTTGTTGTGTTCCGTTGTTGTGTTCAGTTATTTTGTTCTGTTGTTGTGTTCTGTTCCATGTACAATAAAGAATTTACATACACATAAGAAAAAGAAGAGATAACCCTTAAATGGGGTAGAGGGCTTCCACAGTGCTCCGCCATCGCGCTTTGCCTCGGACCACGTCAGCCCTATTGTCTTCGCTCCTATGTTATTCGTAATGCAAAGGAATCTACCTACCTAATTAATCCAATTCAGCAATTCTCTGCTAGTAATTTCGCAAGTAAAGCAAGTTTCGTAAACAGAACAATCTCACTGGAATAATATTTAATGATTAGTTAGGTGAGGACGTTGCCCCGGCCGGACTGACGTAGACGCAGGCTCGAGTTCTGCCCATTATCCAAATTCTGTCACGGTAATTTCCTTCTTTACATACGATATTTTCTTCATAAAATGATGGAGGCAAAATGGTAAGAGAACACCGTATTTTATGACTGAGGAGTCTAATGCCGACCCATTATTGATTTGAGGATTTTCCATGTATCAAAATGAGAACGCGTCTTGGGCATTAAGCCGATCCACGTGACTTGTCAAACAAAATTTAACTCGGTGTCAGTTTTGTAACGACAATGAAAAAATATTCAGTTTGAATAAAAAAAATCTATTTAATTTATAAATGACTAGCTTCTTCGTCTGTGTAGAACTCGATGAAAAATCCCGCGGGTCGTAAATTATAGACTATTCAATAATTAAATAATGTCAATTAGAATTTTGGTCACATGCGAGTCGGATTTTAGTTTTCCCATACATTTTGAGACCCAGCGCCTGATGAAGGGCATCGAGTAAAATTAATTGGCCTCCATACAAAGTTTCATCCCGTTTTTATTCCCTAAAAGGGATGAAATTTGACATAAATTATAGCGTATGTCCTATTCTGATTATATAAGGTACATAACTGGAAAGGTTCATGTAAATTCATCCAGTAGTTTTTGAGATTAAGTGGAACGTACATCCATCCATCCATCCAAACTTTCACGTTTATAATATTAGTACGAGTAGGATATGCATAAATACGTTATTTAAATGTGGAACATGTTGATTTTCACATAATAGCATATAAGCTTAATTCTCGTCACAAAACTGACAGTAAAATTATTATTAAAAATGCCTTGCTACGGACTACGGCGTAGCACTACGAGCATAGCGTGACGGCGAACGATTTAAAAAAAAAGTAATGACATCGACCCCTTTTAGGATAACGTGTGTTAAGTGGCGGTCAAAATAAAATGACTTTTAAGTATGTACTCAACATTCTAACCACACTTCACGCGTCCACAATGCATATAATAAACAGTAATAATTCACACGTGTCAATACGTGACTACTCTCACCCTAAGTATTAAGCCTCCCTACTGGTGTCTATTGTTACAACTCAATATGGATTAAAGAGTCTAAACGATGTTAAAATGTTAAGTTGCCAGGAGGGTGAATTTGGGGTAGGTAAGTTTGAAAGGTTCTGTCTGAAATAGGTGAGCTGCGTAAGGGTACTTAATATTTGACACTGGCAGCTTGTTTTATTTAGAAATATGATGATAAGTACTAGCTTAGTGGTAAGGATGATTTACGAATTATAATTTGAACAAGCGAAGCGAATGAAGCAGTTGTCCGGCCGTTCAGTTTTCCTCTACGGGTTGCATTTCTCAACCGATTCTCTTGAAATTTTGTGGGCAGGTTAAATAATATTGATTACTTTAGTCGATTTGGTTATTTAAAATAAGTTTAAAAGTGCGAGTCGCAATCGCCCACCGAGAGTTTCGTACAAAATGACAAGTGTATAGCTTTCAGATTTTCCCTGTATTTGCAGTATAAGACGATATTACTTGCCAAATTTCATAGTTCTAGGTCAACGGAAAGTGCCCTTTAAATTTTGATTCCCTTGAGAGTGTCGAAATATGCGTTTTAGCGGCATTAATGGCCGTATTTTTTTTACGTTAACTTACATAGCAGCTGTAGCAGCACTGTAGACTGTATAGGTTTTAATTTCAACTCGATATCTCTACGCATTCCCGAGATAAAGGGTCTTGACAGACAGACGGACAACAAAGTGATCCTATAAAGGTTCCGTTTTTTCCTTTTAAGGTACGGAACCCTAAAAAGATAGGTTTGCGAGTTTTACAGCTCACAAAGCCAGTAGTTTGATAGGTACCATTTTCTCGTCGGAGAAGGAAATTGTGAGGATGCGTCTGCAAAGAAATTTAAAGGTGTATGCAAAGTCCCCAACCCGCACTGGGAAGCGTGTGGAAACCTGCCATTCCTTCTCATCTATGGGAGGGGGGGATATGCCCAGCAGTGATGATGATGATGGGTAAGTAGACGTTTTAATGTATTATTGTTATTGATGCTGTATGTAGGTAGGCAGTGCCGTCAATTCATCTCACTTCGTATTTATGTCAATAATTTCACGCCTATCCCAGTAATTTGTTTATATATTAAAATTGTATGACGTTCCCGTGAGTCACCAACGGTGCTGGCTGAAAATCAGCGCCGTAGGTGTCTGACACCTCAGCATATTGCTGAGCCGGTGTCCGGTTCACTGCCGCAGAGACACACTCGTTTCATGTTTTATATGTTTTTCTTGTTTATTTTATTAGGGTTCCGTACCTCAAAAGGAAAAAAACGGAACCCTTATAGGATCACTTCGTGCGCCTGTCTGTCCGTCTGTCACAGCCGATTTGCTCCGAAACTACTGGACCGATTGAATTGAAATTTGGTACACATATGTAAATTGGTGACCCACACATGGACGCGTAAAGTAAATGAGTGAATTCTGAACAAGAGGGACACTTTTAAGGGGTAAACTGGAAAACTGAAAAAAAAAGTTTCGCAAACTGTATTGTGTGATATTATAAATAAAAGAAGTTGTTGTAAGCATCTCAGATATTTGTTTTATAATTTTAGCAATAACAGATTTGAAGTAATTTAGGAAAAAACACGAATTTTGATCATTCCCCCCCCCCCCTTATCTCCGAAACTACTAGGCTTAAAATTCTGAAAAAAATATGGAAAATAGTTGATTGCCTCAAGATTACAGGAAAACCTATAAGAAGTTTATGTATTCAAAGTAACGGGAAAATTCTCAACATTTTACGGAACCCTCACCACGCGAGTTGAACTCCCACTTGTCCGGTTTTTTGATTAATACGTGTGTCCTGTGTGTTTGTTTAAATGTATCTTTCTTTCTATGATGCAAACAATACTGGACACCTGCGTTGGCGGTTGCCAGTAAATGTGCTAAGCAACCAACGTAGGTCGCAATTCTTCTTGGACGGGAGGCCGCTTTGTATGGTTAATAATTAAGCGTCTTGGTGCTATAATAAAACACTAATCCGTTGATCTATATTGTTTTCTACGACAGCAATTGTTCAGCCACGTTAAACGCCTTCAGGGGGGTTTGAAATCTTGTAACGTCACCCACTTAACAAAAGGGACTACCAGGATACATTAGCGGGCCTCGGATTTCTCTAGTATATGTAACCAGGATATTACTAATGAAGGACGTTAAGTAAAACGAAGCATTTTTAGTTATTTATAAATAGTTCTTAAGTAGTACAGTTGTCCGCGTAGCTCCACTCGCGTATTACAACTTATCACAAAAAATCGCGTTACGTTTTACTAGACTTTCATTACAAAAGTAACAAAATAAACATCACACTTACGCACTTTTATTAAAAGCAACAAATCAAGTGTACAGAATGTCTATTTCCCAAATGCAGAGGGTGCTTCCCTTAATATGTCCAAATCCGCTTAAATCGAATAAATCATGTCGAGGGGTGTTTGATTCCCATTTTAGCCCCATTTTTGTTGTTTGTTGCCTAAAATAGCGTGATAATGATAATGGCCAAAGTTTGCAACTTTGTTGGTGATGGGACGTTGGACGTCCATTTGATGAATTACTTGAACATTGCACACCTGGGGCCTACTATCTAAATTATGTAAGAGATCGTCTTATAAGAGGTCCATCTCTCTGGCTGGACGTTTTGCTCTAAATATTATGAACGTAGTCTCATAGTTCACGAACTACCAGTGATACTAAGTGCAAGACCTATTATTTTATTTTTGTTTCATGTATATTAATTTTGCAATTGGCTACTATCCTAAAAATAATTATTTAGTCCGTCAATTAGATTATCAAAAAATATTGGACACGTAATGTTTTGTTTGTTAATTAAACAAAAACTGACAAAGACATAGCCCGTTAAAGTTCCGTGTGACGTCACCGACAGTCCGAACTTTAACGGGCTAAAGTCAAAGTGATTTATTCTTCAATTTAGGCATATTACATGCACCTATGAATGTCGATAAACTACCACCGGTTCGGAAAGTAAACCTCTGCCTCGAGAAGAACCGGCGTAAAAAACTCGGTATTTTTTCAAAACAGTATACAATATATCATTTCAGTATCAGAGTATTATAAAATTTTAAAATTACATTGCTACAGTAGAAAGCCTATTTATTTTACGACAGATTTCTAGTGCAGGATTTTATCGCTGCTATATCTTCATATTTTTTTGTTTAATTGGCAAACAACCACCCAATTGATAATTTGTATTTTCACTAAATTCATCACCTCTCAGTAAAGTATTTGCACGCCTGCATGCAGGATGAATACACTGTCATGTTCAATTATGTAAGACCTTTCTGTACTGTATTCTGACAAATGAATACTTTTGACTTTTGACCGCAACCCACTCCTGTATTATTAGGATTCCGTACCCAAAGGGTAAAAACGGGACCCTATTACTAAGACTTCGCTGTCCGTCCGTCCGTTGGGCGCGCACCGCCAGTCGGCGAGCCATACCAGCATCGAGCGCATGTCGCGCTGAGCTATTTTCTCATCATATTTTCAATTACGTGTTAGTTTTCAATAAATTTGTATTTTGAAGAAAACAGCATTCTCATTGTCCGCCTGGACACACACAACTTTCTATTATAAAATATATAAATGCACCTTCTAAAGTTTGACTTCTGTATGAAAAACGCATGGGTGCTCAACACTTTTGACCAAGGCTGTACGTTTACGAACGGGAAGTCTGTCGGTCAGTAATCACTTCGATCGTAACTTTTGTATAAAGAGATCAATCACTGCGTGGGTGAGGAGCCCTTAAAGATCTCTTGACGAGTGTTGAGTAGGTATATCCGGGGACCGAGAAGTCCCATTGTGAAAAGTACAATACAATTGTGCATGATACAGAACAAACTCAAGGAGTTACGAAAGTTTTAGCATTTTTTGAAATCTTTATTAAGGACTTATTGGAGGTTTTAAAATAAAACCATTTAAACCACCCGGGGTCCATGCCGCAGGCGGAACTTTTAGACGGTCTTTTTTTTGTAATTAGTTTTAAATTTTTCGTTTAGTATTATTGAATTTCATTTTAAGTCGGTTTGTTTTTTATTTAATTGTGATTTTGGTTGTTTAATAAAACTGAGACTATTATATACATTTAAAAACAAATGTAAACCACCCTCACAATTTGCGCAATGTCAATTAATTTTGACCGAAAATAATATATTTTTTCCTTGTATCTACCTATTTCACCAATGTCGAAAATGGCTCAAAAGTGGCCGGGTGTATTTAATTTTAAGATATACACTAAAATCTATGCTAATATTACAAAGAGGAAAATTCTGTTAGATTGTCGGTTTGTTTGTATGTAATTGGTAATCTCCGGAATCACTTATACGATTATTTTATTTTTTACCTGTGTATAGAGTTGATATTTCGCATGGAAATAAGCTATGTTTAATTCTGCGGGTTTGCCTGCGTTCTTGGCAATTAGCGGGCGATGCCGCACGGGCACCTAGTACATAATACAAGCGTAAAATCGTTTGAATTGTTTTTAGGGTTCCGTACCCAACGGGTAAAAACGGGACTCTATTACTAAGACTTCGCTGTCCGTCTGTCTGTCACCAGGCTGTATCTCAAGAACCGTGATAGCTAGAGAGTTGAAATTTTCACAGATTATGTACTTCTATTGCCACTATAACAACAAATACTAAAGAACCGGCCAAGTGCGCATACAAGAGACATGATTTTTTTGCCGTTTTTATAGATAATGGTACGGAACCCTTCGTGCGCGAATCCGACTCGCACTTGGCCGGTTATTTTTCTTTAGCTATTAACGCAAAAACCAAGGACAATATTAACGTGCGTTCAGTTAAAAGAGAAAATAATTAAGTATAGGTACGAGTAATTACATAACCGAAAACTTAGCCCCTAATTTCACCAGTGAAAAATTGATACCTGACAATGACAATTCATTGTAAGTAAATTTCTGGGTTTATTATATGTGTCCCACTGCACCCTGAACAGTAGCCATGAACACTTTCACTGCCAGAAACCCGCCTAGCGGGCGCCTACGGCGTAGGCGCTTTCCACTACAGTACTACGGGGAAAACCACAGAAGCGGCTACGAGCGTAGCGCGTAGCGATTCTTGGCAGTAACGTGTGCCAAGAATCGCTACGTATGTGTAACCAAAAATCGAACGATTCCGAAATAAGTAAAGATGGTCGCGAATTGTCACTAACCTGTCTGCCTGTGTAGGTATAAATACAGGGTGTGGCCCGTAATAGGAGCAATAAATTAAAAGGAGGCTTCCTTACAGCATCTGTAGTAACCCCTTTTGTCCATTTCTTATCAAATGTTTTTAACTCGGAGAAAAATTGATCTAAAGTTATGACCTCCGAGTAATGTATCTTGGCACCACGAGATCATAGCACAGTAGTCAATGCAGATTTTGAGGTAACATCATGTAGTGAGTCATAATAGTTTTTGCATTTTTGTTTTCAAAAGATATTTTTGTGATATTTTCAAATTTTTTTCATTTTTTTATTTGTTTTTAAAATAAAAAAAGTTACTTATATCACTCCAGAAGAGTAAAAAAGTACACTAAAACTTAAATTGAAAAAAAAACCAATAAAAATGTTTTTTTTTTCAATTAAAACCACTTAGAAACAATTGCTCACAAGCTTAATAATCTACCGTTTAATTTATTGCTCCTATTACTGGTCACACCCTGTATATGGTGGCAATAAGGTATTTTCCTCATGTTTAAATTGATAACGTAGTGTTGCTAAATGGAGAGTAAACCATCAAATTATTGTAATAAAGTATAAATTACAAAATATAATTAAATCATAAAATGATATGGAACTTGAAAGTTTAGAAAAAATATGCTTTTTTTTATTGTCCAAGGGTAAATTCAATACTACCAATTAACGCCTTTATAGAAAAAAAATTGTATGACAACTATGGATTGTGTGACAATTTTTCACACAACGATTAGAACAAATAGCAAACTGTGACGTCATACTTCTATCTCAAATCAGCTTCCACAGCATCCGTCTTTGTAATTATGGCTATTTATGTTCTTTAATCTTTCCAAACACTGGTTCGAATGGCATCGTAAAAAAATCTTAGGACACAAGCCTATTATCAGGGTCAGATTTGGAATATTTCAATACAACAATGGTGACAAAGTAGCGTAAGCGGATATCGACGCCTTTGTGCATACTTAAGATTATATGAGTTGTCCGAATTGCACCAAAGTAGTCCACTCAAAAAGCTACTCTATCGTCCACGATATAAGAGTCCAATTCCAATAGCAGTTTTATAACAAGTCGGCCACATTAAATAATCCCAACCATCTTTAGACTATTCACACGGACACTGATTTTAGCAACATAGTCTCAAGATTGGAAATTCCTCGTTGCTGGCCCCTTTGGAACTTAGGTTATTTGAAACGGGGAGAAAGCACGTTTTAGATGACCGAAGACGAGAACATCGACAGTGGCGTAACCACGCGTAACATTGCAGAACTATAACTGTCACTGTGTAATAAGACGACAACTATAAACATATCTTTTACGATGACTGTGCTTACAGAAGCATTCGGGTCATAAGACTTGTTCGGCGTGGGTCCCCCACAAGGTGGACTAAAATGACCTGGTAAAGGTCGCGGGAGTCCGCTGGATGCAGGTGGCGCAGGACCGGTCACTTTGGCACTCTTTGGGGGAGGCCTATGTCCAGCAGTGGACATCTTTCGGCTGATATGGTGATGATGATGATGAAGGCTTGTTCACAAAAAAAGTAGCCACTGTCGTATAATTCAGGTTTTCAATATGAAATGACATATTTTAAAGTATTTAATTAATAAAAACCGGACAAGTGCGAGTTCAACTCGCGTGGTGAGGGTTCCGTATATAATCTAAATTTCATAAGTGTTTTTGAATACTCAAACTTCTTATAGGTTTTCCTGTAATCTTTAGGCAAGGAACTATTTTCCATATTTTTTTCAGAATTTTAATCCTAGTAGTTTCGGAGATAAGATGGGGAATGGTCAATTTTCGTCTTTTTAGGGTTCCGTAGCCAAAATGGCAAAAACGGAACCCTTATAGTTTCGTCATGTCCGTCTGTCCGTCTGTCCGTCTGTCCGTCTGTCCGTCTGTCCGTCTGTCCGTATGTCACAGGCATTTTACTCGAAAACTATAAGGTGTATTTAAATAAAATTTTGAGGATAGGTGTATTTTGTTAGCCGCTACATAGTTTTGTAATTAAAATGACAAAAAAAAATTTTTTTAGGGGTGCACTCCATACATAAAACTAAAAGTCAAAAATTTTTTTTTCATTGTGACCCCCCGTGTGGCACATCAATCGATAGGCCTTTCAAAATAAATATAAGGTTTCCTAGCATTTTTTTTTGATTAAGTTAATAGGGTCGGAGATAATCGACCCGAAAGTCACTGAAATTCTGTCCCCCCCCCTCTAATTTTTGAACGGTGTATTTTAAAAATATGGAAAAATTCATGGACATAGGGCTTATTAATTTCATTCACCGAAAATTGTTTTGAACAAGATCGGTTCAGAGGTTTTCGAGATATTGCTGAAAAACTGCCTTCCTCAAAGAAAAGGACGTAAGTGCCGTAAAATTTCTGTGACGATACGACCTTTTTAATAGGCACGGAACCCTTCGTTTTGCGTGGTCCGACACGCACTTGGCCGGTTTTTCTTAAATTACTTCAAATCTGTTTTTGCTAAAATTATAAAATAAATATATCTGACATGCTTACAACAACCCCTTTCATTTGATATGTCACACAATACAGTTTGCGTAACTTTTTTTTTTAAATATAATGTTTATCTGCTAAAAGTGGCCCCCTTGTTCAGAATTCATTAATTTACTTTACGCGTCCATCTTTGGGTCACCAATTTACATATGTGTAGTAGTTTTGGAGCAAATCGGCTGTGACAGACGGACAGACAGACAACCGAGTGTAAGGGTTCCGTTTTTTTCCTTTTGAGGTATCGGAACCCTAAAACGAAGGTCGCTTCTTGGAGTTATGGATATTTATATCAGCTGCTATCCATTTTTGGGTAACTTTTGAAATGTCTGGATTGTAGTCTTAGATTTTGTAATATTCACGTTTGGGTCATAGAGGTTCTTATCTTCGTTTACTCAAATAGATTATCGATACTATAATGTTCCACAAATATCTTTCCAGATTCTTAATAACCGAAAGCAGGTCATTAATTATTTTAAATCATACCAGAAGTAGACACATTTCTACGAGTAAGCAATCATTTTGGCTTTAAGCCTTAACTGGTATTATGTAGGATTTCACAACTTTTAAGGAAATATGGATGGATTTTAGATTCTTACACATAAAAAAGAATACTCATTTACTATCCAATTGCAGTTTGAACTACCTAGACCTACTGGGTGACAGCGGAGACTTAGTTTTAGATGGCTACTTTTTTTCGTGAACAAGCCTTACAGATTGAGTAAAACAAGTCTTCTTGCATATCATCATCATCATCATATCAGCCCAAAGACGTCCACTGCTGGACATAGACCTCCCCCAAAGAGTGCCACAATGACCGGTCCTGCGCCACCCGCATCCAGCGGATGGCACGTAGAACCGATGGCCGTTGGGGCGGAAAGGTTCTCGAGTGGCGACCACGTACCGGAAGGCGCAGCGTGGGTAGGCCCCCCACAAGGTGGACTGATGACCTGGTAAAGGTCGCATATGGTATGTGCATATATAAAAAATGTTTGATTGCATAAAATCTTATAAGAGAGGCCGTTAATACGGATTAAGAATCCAACCAAAAACTAGGTTTTATAGCTCTTAATTTTGGCAAAGTTCACAGAAGAGATATGAACCTAAATCTCTGTTAAACCCATTCACTACTGTATAATGTGAATTATGGCCATATTTTCTAATTGTTTTGACGTTTCGAATCGCAAGAATGATATTAATTTTTTTTTTGTTGGAAAAGGCACATTGATACATGTTACTATTTTTGAGACACACAAAGCAATGAATAAATGAAATGAAATGAAATGAAGGCTGAAGCCGTATGATCATCATCATCATATCAGCTGAAAGACGTCCACTGCTGGACATAGGCCTCCCCTAAAGAGTGCCAAATTGACCGGTCCTGCTCCACCCGCATCCAGCGGACTCCCGCGACCTTACAATAAAACTTATTTAAAAGGCTTACGATTCTATTTATCCCCGAAATCATTTCTTAAGAAGGTAAACTAGAGAAACTGAAAAAATTGCAAAGTGATTAATGAACTTTATACGGATAGAGCCACGAAAAAGAGTTATCTTATAAACCTATGGATAATGTAAATTATTTATTTAACAAACAAAAATTAAAAACATATACGCATGGGATTAAAACTACTTAAATTAAAATTAGAAATAATGGATAGCTACTTACCTACTCTATGTCTATGTTTATGTTGTATTCATAATAAATACATAACCCTCATATACGGCTCCAAAGCAATCGGTTTTAGGGCTAAACTATTTTTACGATTAGGGTTCCGTCCGTCGTAAAACTGAATTGTACGAGCCCAACGTGTGATCGACGGGACCTATAAACTTGTCAGATCGTTGAATAGACGTATATATGTATAGTAAAAAAAGATATCCCATTAGGGGCAATTATTTTTTCACTTTCATAAAAATTTAAAATAGTGTATGCTCGGTAACACAAAATAAAATAAAAACTGACCAAGTGCGAGTCGGACTCGCGCACGAAGGGTTCACCATTATCTATAAAAATGCCAAAAAAATCATATCTGTTGTATGGGAGCCCCAGTCCGACTCGCACTTGGCCGGTTTTTTAGTATTTGTTGTTATAGCGGCAATATAAAAATAAATCTGTGAAAATTTCAACTCTCTAGCTATCACGGTTCTTGAGATACAGCCTGGTGACAGACAGACAGACGGACGGACGGACGGACGGACAGCGAAGTCTTAGTAATAGGGTCCCGTTTTTACCCTTTGGGTACGGAACCCTAAAAACGAATATTTTAGAGCACGCTATGTATTCACTCACGTTATGTCATTTGTTTAAGACACACCGTGACGACACCCATAAATAGATGTCAATAAGGTTTGATAAGTCAAATCAGTTCAATTTTGTTTTTAAAATACGCAATGTATATATAAATCGAGGACTTCATGTAGAGGCTACTTCGCAATGCACGGTATTATGATGTTCCTAAGGAATAAACTTTCTACTTTCGATACCGTAAATGCGATTGGCAAAACACTCCGCAGCTCTGGGCGTTTGAGAACTGTTCCCCGTCGCATGGCACTTGCAGAAAAGAACCCGCGTGTCATTGGGCCTACCTACTACGAGCGACTGCCCGCTGATCTTAGACTGGAACCATCTTACGAAGTATCTGAAGAAGCGCCTGAAAAGCCTTTTATTGCAAAATACAGTATACTCAGTTAAAGAGTATATGAATCTCGATTAGACATGTTAACAAATTTTTATTTTATTTTTATATTGTAGACTGCTTCAATATCTAAGGTGTTTTCTTTAATTTTTTTGAAAAAGTTAATATTCTCGGATATGTTTTTTTTAATAACGTGTCGCGCGCAGATAACTATTAAATATAATTATTATTTAAACTTGTATATATATGATATATATGATTGACGCTACCTAGTAGTTGATATATTTGCTTTGTGGTGTTATCTCACTTTTCTATTTCCTGATTATTATGTACACATTTGTTGACATCGTCCTATTATTGTATATTTATTTTTCATTAATTTTGACGATCGTGATAAAATAGTTATTTACGATACAAGTGCAGAAAATAGGAAATTCGCAACGAGCGGTGATAAATTAAAACACGACCGAAGGGAGTGTTTTAAATCGACACGAGTTGCGAATTACCTATTCGCACGTGTATCGTACAACGTTTTACAGTACATATGGCTCTTTAAAGTTTCAGCATATGCACGGAAAGTGCTCATTTCCGCACTCGTGCGGGAAAATAACACCATGTGTACTGTAAAATCTTATTTTTGAGACATGTATGCTTTGTAATGTAATTTTTTTATCATGAAATAAATAATCTAATCTAATCTATACAGTTTTTGGTAGGTGGTGGAAGATTATTCCAACACTTCGTGGTAGCATACCGAAAACTGGATGTGTTGTGTTGGTTACTAACCAGACTTAAGGCTCCTCGGTTTTCACGTGTGGAGAATTTGCTGTACAGGTATGATGGTTATTTGGCATGAATAATTCCATTTTATTTAAGCAAGCTGATTCCGTACTCTCAACAAAGTGCATCTTCAGTAGCTCTTGCGGCCTTACTTACCACGTATATAAAACCACAGATCAAGAAGTAAGTAGTGTGTTTGACGACCGGTTAGCCTAGTGGGTAGTGACGCTGCCTACGAAGCTGAAGGTCCTGGGTTCGAATCCCGGTAAGGGCAAATATTTGTGTGATGAGCAATAAATATTTGTTTCTGAGTCATGGATGTTTTCTATGTATTTAAGTATTTCTATCTATTATATATATCGTCGTCTAGTACCTATAACACAAGCCTTATTGAGCTTACTATAGGTCTAGTTCGATTTGTGTAAGAATGTCCCCTAATATTTATTATTTATTTCATATTTATTTATTATAGCGGCGATCGTCTGAAAGGTCTCGCATTTGCTTACCTTCAAAATATGAGCGAGATCCCGCTGTGTTGCTACTCTAAAGTTCACTTCTAAGTACATTTGTTTTAAACAAATACACCTTAAGCGTACATACTTTCGCCATACCTACATTATATTTACAGACACCAAACTTTCGTCTATTACGTAATTAAATTAGCAACCTCTTTGTAAATGAAAGGGGGGAAGTTACCAAGTAAACAAGTTACCCGAGTTTTGTCTCTGCGTCGCTAATTTGAACTCAATTAGGAATTATTGATACACCTAAGTGGGTAAGAGCATTATTTTTGATTAAAACTCATTTTCAGGGACGCCATCTGAGCCCAGTAAAAAGTGTAAAGCGCCCTCTTTATTTGGACGATCATTTTTATTCGAACATCAGCCAAATTGATAGTGAAGTAAGTACATTGAAAGCTGACGGTTGGGTTGAAAAATGGTGTGATGAGCGTAAATAAATATTTGTTTCAGACTCCTGGTTATTTTTTATATGCATAAATAGGGTTCTGTCAAGAATGTAAATTTTTAGGGTTCCGTTCCTCAAAAGGAAAAAGGAACCCTTATAGGATCACTCGTCCGTCTGTCTGTCCGTCTGTCACAGCCAATTTGCTCCGAAACTGCTGGACCGATTGAGTTGAAATTTGGTACACATATGTAAATTGGTGACCCAAAGATGGACGCGTAAAGTAAATTAATTCATTCTGAACAAGGGGGGCACTTGGGGGTAACTGTTTTTTTTCAAGTTTCGCAAACTGTATTTTGTGACATATCAAATGAGGTTTGTTGTAAGCATCACAGTTTTTTTTTATAATTTTAGCAAAAACGGCATACTTTATAATGGACATAAATTGGTTGCTCTTAAAACAATTTAACCATAAGATCACAGTTCTAACCTAACCTACTTTTCTGGCAGCAACTCGGTTCTGTGTTAAGGTCGCAGTTCTAACCTAACCTAACCTACGTACTTTTCTGGCAGCAACTCGGTTCTGTGTAAGGTCACAGTTCTAACCTAACCTACTTTTCTGGCAGCAACTCGGTTCTGTGTAGCGATTCGCTTTGGAATGCCCATGAAGAACGGAATGATCTCTCGTCTCCATTATCAGGCTCCATCATACCATCCTAGTAAATCGATAAATGAATCGTTTCATTCATTATCCACCACCGAATACGCCATACTCTCGTTTCCTCTTGCCCTTTTCAAAGTACTCCGATCTCACTTTCCGCATGGTTATTCATTTATTTCGATCTCTAATGACGTCATTTATCTTTCAACTCCAAAGGTAATACGCAATTACGATTATACAATATTATATTAAGCATTCGGTAACGACCCTATTGTGTAGCGCGTTGGGCGAAATTCGAACAAAAAGATCGGGATAAAATTGCAATTCTTTATTGTACTATTTTCTTTCAAGTGATCTGCTGGGGCAAAAACGCTTCCTTTATATAATCGGGCGAAATGTGCATAAGTAACCGTTGAATAATGATGAACCAAATGTTTACTTTGGTAAACTCGTATCTATTGCAATTTTTTTCCATCCTAATTGATTGCTCGTCACTCTATACGAGCAAGTTTTTTTTAAATGAAAACGATGATTATTATCGATTTTACGAAGGTATAACTAAAAATTGTAAAACGAGCGACAATAGCGATGGATAAACCGTTGGCGGTTTTCGCTTGCTATTCGAAACATGTAAATAGACACGAAAAAAGTAGTCTTTAACTATATTGGATAAATAAATTTAAAAAAATATGAAGAAAAATGTCATCATCATCATCATATCAGCCGAAAGACGTCCACTGCTGGACATAGGCCTCCCCCGAATAGTGCCATAATGACCGGTCTTGTGCCACCCGCATCCAGCGGACTCCTACGACCTTTACCAGGTCATCAGTCCACCTCGTGGGGGGTCTACCCACGTTGCGTCTGCCGGTACACTGCATATTTAGTAAGTACCAATCAATCCGTATTTTATGCAACAAGTTAGATAAATGAGTTAAGTGGCTAAAAATTACCCGACTGCCGAAGGAAAGGAGGGTTATGTTTTTCGAGCGTATGTATGTATGTATGTATGTATGTGTGTATGTCTTATTCTTTGGCACGCCCTGCAACCTAAACCGTTTGACCGATTTCGACATATGAGGTGTCGTTGGATTCCGCTTAATCGTGGGAGTGACGTAGGCTATAATAATTGCAAAAAAGCAGTTGGGCTTTTTGAAATATCTTTTAATTCCACTTGCTTTTTACGCCGGTTCTCCTTGAGGCAGAGGTTAATTCTTTCCGAACCGGTGGTAGTTTACCGACATTCATAGGTGCATGTAATATGCCTAAATTGAAGATTAAATAACTTTAACTTTGACTTTGTTTTCACTATTAAGTTTCATTTCCGATCGTCTTTACTGTACGTATTGGTACTTGTAATACGAGTGTGTGTGTTTGTGTACCTTTATGTAATGTGAGGTTGTGTTTGCTGTCTCGAAGTAGAGGCTTTATTATTTAGACGCCGCGCGCCGCGACACTGCGTTAAGCTACGGTTTCTTTAGATGAAATCGACGATCCTAATAGGTGCAACACTAAATAAAATAACCAATAATGTTGTATTTTCTCTAAAAATTTAGTCAAATGGAGAAAAAACAACGCAAGTGGTTAAATAATCACAAAGTTATTTCCGCAAAACGCATGTTCCTATGAATCGATTGTCATTTACTTTGACGCTCGATGGTCGTGACGTCACAATCGTAGCGTTTTCTCTTTCTAACAAGCAATATTAAAACGGTTACCACCTTTGTAATTTTTGGAGATATTTGGGATTTTCGTCATTAGGCATATTCTTTTGCCTTCTTTCTTTTGAACACCCCTATTAAAAGAGTCAGATCTGCAAAATTTAGATCCTAGGTTTTCAACGGCATAGGAAAAACACAATTTTTTTAAACCACATTATTATCAGATTTTCGTTCTTTTTAAATATGTTCCATAACGATCCAACAATATTATGTTGGATCTTAGAACAGTTTGATGGTTAAAATTGTCGATTGTGACAGTATCGACATTTTTATGGAACACACAGTGCAATGTGTCGGATATGCCACATTCTACTATATTACACGGAAAATTATTGCGTGTTTTTTTTGTTTTTTATTTAATGTTATTTATAGCCTGTTAAGTTATCAAATCAAACTTCTATGTATCAAATTGTTACATATGAGTTTCCGTGCAACAATGTCGGTTCTGCTAGATACGACATTTTTGGACCGACTTTTATGTCGGATGTGCCACATCATGCCACAAATCAGCTAAAACGTATGTGGCACTTCCGACAAATTTTGCTTGGACCATTCCGGTTAAAAAAGTAATTCCAGCATACGAAAAATTACATAGCAATAAAGGCGACCGACAGGCTGTTTATGGATTTTCACGTGTTCCAACGCAACGCTTATCCATATTCAGGTGATAGGTTTAGTATTATCAAAGATAGGTGATCTATACTAATATTATAAAGAAGAAAAGCCTGTGGGGGTGATTTTCAAAAAAATGTAATGGGCATTTCAAACGCTGACCTTGCCCCCCCCCCCCCCCCCCCCCTACCCCGCTCCCGTTGTATTCAATAGCTAACTGAGTTTAATCTTATAAAACCAGAATCTATCCTCGACATATAATTTGTACCTAACATATAATTTTTAGTAATTGAAATTTTTATTATTAATTACAATTTTAAGACGATAAAGACAACCGCTGGGCGTTTAAAAAACGCTACGTGAGAATTACTTTGTGAGATTGTAGCGTTGTAACTTTATAACTTTTTATGTAATCGGTAATCTCCAGAAGCGCTTATTATCCGATTTCAACATTTTTTAAATATATTTTGCGTCATAATTGCTTTAAAATGTCAGCAAGCTCAGAACAGGATCGTGAACATAATATCCCTAAATAAGTGTTCTCTACTAGTCACCTACTGGGCTAAAACATTCTAACAAGCAATCGTGCTAAAGAGACGGCGCCCTAATTTCAAAATATGAAAGGTGCCCGATGAAGTAGGGTATGAATATGAGACCGCCTCTGAACGCAGTAAACCGCGGGTTTATCCACCTGTCACCGTTCAGTTTGAACCCGGAAGCTTTTGATATCAAATATATATAACTAATTGTATGAAAGTCAGTAATTATAAAGGTGGTAATAGTTGTATGGTTTGTCACAATCACCAATTATATGGCGTACAATATTACAATTCTATTAGCACGTTATTGAAATTTAATGTTAAAGAAATTAAATTTTAATTACACATAAATGTCAAAATTAAGGATATTACTTAATAAAAAAACCGGCCAAGTGCGAGTCGGACTCGCGCACGAAGGGTTCCGTACCAATATCTATAAAACCATGTCTGTTGTATGGGAGCCCCAGTCGGACTCGCACTTGGCCAGTTTTTTTAGTATTTGGTGTTATAGCAGCAACAGAAATACATAATCTGTGAAAATTTCAACTCTCTAGCTATCACGGTTCTTGAGATACAGCCTGGTGACAGACAGATGGACGGACGGACGGAGAAGTCTTAGTAATAGGGTCCCGTTTTTACCCGTTGGGTACGGAACCCTAAAAAGGAAATGTCAATGGCATGCTATGTCACAATGAGAACAGAAAATGAAACATTTAAACAAAAAAAACAATTGAAAAAAATAATAAAATGACAAATATTATTAATGCTGAAAATAGAAAGGTTTGTTTGTTTTTATTTGACAGACTAACATAGCAACGACGGGTCAATGTTGTCAACCGCACCGCCATGTAGTTAACGTTGTATACTTTTAGTCTAAGGTCGTAATCATTTTATGTCTATATGAATTTGACCTGTAGGTATCACGTAACTCATTGTACGCGAGATAGGTAGATCTACTTGTCACTTTTTGTATGGGAAAATGACAATTGAGTTATCCTAACGTGCGTTCGAAACGGGTTAGGCTCGTAAAACACACTTTCCCGAAATGTGCACTTTCTGCAAAGGTGCACTTTCCGCAAAACTTACACTCCCAAAATATACACTTTCCCAATTTGGAAACTTTCTCGAAATGTGCATTTTTTTAAACAGTGCACTTTTCCAAAACACACGCTTTCCCAAAATGTACACTTTCCCATTTAGGGCACTTTCTCAAAAGATACACATTCATTATTTAAAGATACACATTTAGTCGGTAAAGCGGGATCTTCGGCGCTGCAGATTTGTCGTATGCGTGTGTGAGTGTGACCTAGGCGAGGCACTCACACATATGCTAGGTGTTAACATCCTTACCCTTAAAGTGTACTTTCCGGGAAAATATAACTTCTGCGAAAGTGCACATTCTGGGAAAGTGCACCTATTGACAAACTGTACATATCGGGAAGTGCACTTTTAGAGACAGTGTACCTACTTTACGGAAAAATGATCATTCTAAAAAAATGCACTTTTACAGAAAGTGCACATTTCGGGGAAGTGTGTTTTACGAGCCCGGGTGTCGGGTTTCTACTCTTCAACCGACTGCGCCCCTAGTACTCAGCGCTCACTATTCGCTTAAAACGACGCTCCTCCACGCCTCTTGATGCGCGCTTACTACCTACGCGCCTGCCTGCCACGCGCCCTATCTGCGCGCCTACTTACCAGGCGCCTGGAGCTAGGCGCCTGCCTGCCACGCGCCCTATCTGCGCGCCTGCTTGCCACGTGCCCTACCTGCGCGCCTGCCAACCACGCACCTTGAGCTGCGCGCCCGCTAACAACGCGCATTCAACCTACCGCGCATCCTCGCCTTTCTCCGTACCCTCGTCTAATTATTCCATCCGCTTCCTCTTTAGTTTTGACCTATATTGATACTGCGTGCCATGGAATTCTAAATTGTCAACAATAAGATTAATTAAATAACCCCGACCCATATCTCGTCCTTTCCTTGTAATTAGCTTTCATATCTGTTCCGTTGGCTTTCAAATTCTTGGAAGTCCACTTAACGTGACAAATTCGCCAAATTTTTACATCGATATTAAAATTAAATGTTTCTCTCCGTAAGCCACTACATTTCTCGGCATCCTTGGAACTTGTTAAAAGGGCGTTAAGATTATTGAGAAAATGTCATACTTTCTTCTTACTGAGTTTGCCAGTTCTCGAAACTTTCACAGCTTCAGTTATCTTCGAAAGATGAATGTAACAGTTCTACCTAGAAATAATATAAGTTTATTTTGAACTCGGACATAAACCTCGTACCTATGTGAATATTCTGAAAAATCCTGCACTAGAAATCTATCGCAAAATAAATAGGCGTTCTACTGTAGCAATGTAATTTTATAATACTCTGATACTGAAATGATATATTGTATACTGTTATAAAAAAAAATCATACCTCGCCGAGTTTATTACGCCAGTTCTTCTCGAGGCAGAGGTTTTCTTTTTGAACCGGTGGTAGTTTATCGACATGTAATATGCCTAAATTGAAGAATAAATCACTTTGACTTTGAATGACTACAATTTGAGCAGGATCCTAAAATCAGGCGGAAGGTTAGTAGTTGACAGAAATAATTTACCATCAAGTAACAAATATATTAGAAAGAAGAAGAAGAAAGAAGAAAAAACATTTATTCGTGACAAAACACATAAAAACAAACTGTATAGACACAATACACACAAACACATTTGCCACGAAATGGTCACAACTCAGCGTGATGCTGGCAGCGCCAGCGCTGGTCTTCCGTTGTGACCATTAAGTGAGACACGCACAATGACGCCACGATCGCACACGAGGACAATTTACAAAAATAATCATAAAAATAAATAAATAGGAAGAACATAACTATTAAAAGGAATATACAATAAATGAAATATAAAATAAACATAAAAAGACATCTTATAAAAAAATTGCTCTAACACAACATGCATGGTCGACTGGTCGTGTGGTAGCCACTTAATATGAAAAAAAAGAAAAAGACTGACAAGTCTATGGTAATGATTGGTGACAGTGACAGTTTAGTTTTGACACATTACATACTTATTATACAATTATTTTTGCACATTACAATCAATCATTACATTTACATTTACTAGGAAGGTCGCGTGTCACTTCTGGATAAGATTAGCTCAGGATAGGGACGGGTGGCGTACTCGAAGAGAGGCCTATGCTCAGCAGTGGGCGATTGCGGGATTCAAATTCAAATTGTTTATTTGTAAACATAGGTTGTCAGGGCTGCAAATGATGATGATAATGAACCAAGTACCTATTTTCTGTGTGGAAAAATAGCACCAATCCGTGGTTGTCGTAAGAGCCGCGACTATGGGATTATGGTGTACGGGGGGTACTAACCTATGACTGGAACATCACATTTTTTACCTACAATTTCTATCACTTTTGGTAAAACAGGTGTGGGTTATTTTAATAAATATGCACTAGCTGCAGGCAAAGCCCTGGGAATAAAATATGCCCATCCCGAAATTGGTGAAGGATTTTTTAAACAGATGATTAGCTCTGGAGCTTACCCCTACACACAAACTAACAAAGCTACAGACATACATACCTCAATCGTTAATTTTATATTATTGGTTTAGAAGAATATAATCGCAAGAGATGGGTGAGCGAGGTTAAGGCTGGAAACAGTGCTCGACCGACGGTCAGCGCGTATCCTCGGTCGGGCGTAGCAATCGCTGTAGAAAGCATACTGTGCGTTCAGACGGATGCTCATGCTCACCGTCAGCGGCGTCAGCGCGTATGCGGCCATAGTAAAACACGCGCGACCGACCATACGCGTTCACGTCGGTCGAGCACTATTTGCAGCCTAACAATGCTATTGGTGCATTTTTCCCACGCGTACCGCTCCACTACCTCGCACTGCTCTACATAGTGACAAGAATTTTTACAAGCTTTCTATTAACTTGCAATGTAACTATGTTCGGGTGGAATCTTGCAACTCAATTTTGAAGCAGATATCTTCAAACGATTGAGCTGAAATTTTGGGCAAAGGTATAGTTTGGATGACAATTCAAATATGGTACCATCGAGCTGATCTGATGATGGACACAGAAGATGGCCATGGGAATTCAGTACTTAACCGACGTAACCCTGTTGAGTTTGGGCTCGTTAAAATCGTCTCAATGAGTAGTTGATATCGGTATACAGAAACGTACAGTCGGCAATAAAAGCTTGTACCATTTTTTTTACAGAAACTTATTTATACTACCACCAACTAGTCTGTATATATTTAATTTCAATATATCTAAGCTATGTAAGCATAAAGTGTATTGGGTAACGAATGCTAAGAGTGCGAGACTGCGAGCGGGTGGAGAATTCACCGCCGGTTAAGTGAAGTGATTATGATTACAGTCATCATTTATTCGTATTACGAACATTGAGCGAGTGTCCAGCTAAATACTTGTTGTGATACTTGTGATGTTTGTGAGTGCTGTTGCTGTGTTACGGGGTAAGTGTTCATATAAATATGGTGTTGGTCTGGATTCTGGGGTGTCAGTCATGCAATTCGAACCGAGGGTGTCAGAGGGGTATCGTGCGACCTTTTTGTCCACAGCTTTTGGAACGTCTTTTTGTCACCCTTAAATATCACGTGATGGTCCAAAACAAAGGTGCACTAAGGAACAGAGTCTTGTCTATCTCGGCGAGAATGCACGTGCGCGTTTTACGGGGATTGCTTTCAACAAAGACTGCTTTCGCCTAAAACACAATAATGGCCTGGAAAATATTTACCCAAACTCTTACGTGAGTGGATCAAGCATTCTTAGGCAAAATTACTCGTGCTCCTTGTAAGTGCATTTCAATTTTGTGAATATTTTACTGTGTTCGTGCTTCCGATTTTAAGTGCTTTCTAGCCTAACCAACAAACGGTGCGGTGATTCCTGGACAATTTGTTATATTATCTTGGTGTTAATGAAGAAAACCGGACAAGTGCGAGTTCAACTCGCGTGGTGAGGGTATATAATCTAAATTTCATAAGTGTTTTTGAATACTCAAACTTCTTATAGGTTTTCCTGTAATCTTTAGGCAAGGAACTATTTTCCATATTTTTTTCAGAATTTTAATCCTAGTAGTTTCGGAGATAAGAGGGGAGAATGGTAATTTTTCGTCTTTTTTCCTATATTACTTCAAATCTGTTTTTGCTAAAATTATTAAAAAAATATATCTGACATGCTTACAACAACCCCTTTCATTTGACATGTCACACAATACAGTTTGCGAAACTTTTTTTTAAATTTTCCAGTTTACCCCCCAAAAGTGGCCCCTTGTTCAGAATTCATTAATTTACTTTACGCGTCCATCTTTGGGTCACCAATTTACATATGTGTACCAAATTTCAACTCAATCGGTCTAGTAGTTTCGGAGCAAATCGGCTGTGACAGACTGACAGACAGACAACCGAGTGATCCTATAAGGGTTCGGTTTTTTCCTTTTAAGGTATCGGAACCCTAATAAATAAATGTCACTCGAATCTTACTTTGACTAACCGTCCACTTTCCCTTCCTGTAGTAATGCGACAGGAGTATCACAATGACTGATCAGTATACCTAGATATTTTTCTAGCAGGAACAACATTTGCTTAGTGCTTGCCACAATAAAAATATCGACAATCCTGTTATCGATAAGTACATACTACTGTAAACTGCAGACGCTGGTGATGCCTCTCGGTTCTGAAAAAAGACCTTAAAACTATATTCTAAATCTACGATACTTACCTGCTACATACATACATACCTAATTGTTTACATATTTCATGTAATGATGTACCTACCTATTTCTTCTTATATAAATAAATATATACTTACGCATTAATAGTGAGCGCGAGCGACACCTGTAGTATCTACCTAGTTATACAAACATATATGCATATAGAATGCACCTACGTCAAACCCAGACGTCAGTTGCAAAATGACCACTGTCACGGATAGCCGCTATCTCCCTCGCGGTCGCTATACTTTATTTTCGTATACATACCTGCTGTGTTTTCTCTTACATTCTTCTTCCCTGCACCCCGTCACCGTCTAACGTTTACAAAGTGGCCCTACGAACCGGATCGAGTTGATATTGTTTATGTATCGAACGCCGCACAAGATGGTGAACACCCGCAGTAACGCGAAAAAAGAACGTGAGAAGCAGGAACGTGATATGGAAATGCCGAAAGGGGATGAAACTGACGTGGAACAACTCACTGACCAGCCTACTAGTGAAAATTTAGAGAAAAACGTTAAGGAATTCGACAAGACTTACGTAGCAAACGAACCAGTTGCGGGTACGTCAAAATCTGTTTTGAACCCGGCTGAGAAAGAGCCCCGAATACCGCCTGATTCACGCAGCAGCAACCGCTCGAAGTCGAAGAAGTCCACGTCTACTCGCATATTGGCTGAACGAAAGCAATTGGAAATAAAAGCTGCTGAAGAGCAGGCACGCATACAAATGACCTTGGTTGAAAATAAGTTAGCGGCAGAACTAACAGCCCTGGAAGAAAAATACAGTCACGCATCTTCGAAGTCAAGTGAGACCCAAAACAACGGAAGTAAAATCGAGAAATGGATTGACCGCAGTCAGCATGCGCTTCAACAAGTTCGGGAGGCAGGCGAGGTCACTGACCGCCAGCCGGCACCGACCGCCGTCGACTCAGAAGCAACGATGTTTATGCTGGCACAGGCTCTCAAAGATCTAGCAGCTTCCACCTGTAAACAAAATAATAATTTAATTAGTCGTTTGAGTACACCACGAGAGTTACCTACCTACTCAGGTGACGTTGTGGAGTGGTTGAATTTCAAACAAGCGTATGATGAATCTACAGAACTCTGTAACTACAGCACGAAAGAGAATCAGTGGCGTTTGAGAAAGTGTCTCGTCGGAGCGGCACGAGAAGCGGTATCCGCACTACTTACCAGCGGTTCGTCGCCCGACACCATCGTGGCAACTCTCGAACTACAGTTTGGAAACCCAGATTTAATCGTAAATAAAATCATGAGTGATATCAAGAAGTTACCTTCGCTGACTCAGGATTATATTGGGGACATTGTGAAATTTTCAATAAAAATTACAAACTTTGTAGCTGCTGTTAACACACTTAAGAGAGATGAGTACCTACAGGGCGTCAGTATTTGTACAATTATACTATCAAAGTTACCGACTGCCTTACTCACAAAATGGTCCGATTATTATTATAAAAACAGACTAACTAGATCGACTAAGTTGGATTTACTATCACAATTTCTATCGGACGAAGCAACTAAACTTACTCAGTCCGGTATTAGCCTGCTGAATATGAAGCAAATAAACAACAGTACGGATAGAAGCGGATTTAAGCAGCACGCAGTATTTGTGGCTAGTCAACAAGCAGAAAAGTGCAAGTTTTGCAAACTATCCCCGCATAGCCTTAATAATTGCAGGCTATTTAAAAAGTCTTTACGAAAAGAAAGATGGAACTTTGTCAGGAATAACGGAATATGCTTTAAATGCATAGCAGCTGTCCATGACAAGGAAAGTTGTCGCGCGCCGATGTGCGACAAGGACGGCTGCGGGCAGCCGCATCACGCACTGCTTCATTACCCAATAAACAAACAAGCGCCGAGTCAAGTTCACACTGTGGATGTTATCGCCGAAGAGAATGAAGACTTGGAGCAGGTGGAGCCCGAAGAAGACTCACAGCCTGAGAGTGAGCCCGGGTCTGAAACCGGTATTGTTGCAAATATTAGCGGGGACAACAACAAAGTTCTTTTAAAAGTGGTTCGTGTTAATATTCACGGCCCTAAGGGCGCGATCACAACGCACGCCCTGTTAGACGATGGCGCGTCTATTTCTCTGATCTCAGCTGATGTGGTGAACCGGTTAGGTTTAGCTGGAAAAAGTGAGACTTTGCGTTTACGTGGTGCTTGGAACTCTGGTGAAATTCTGTGCAAATCCGAACTGGTAGACTTTAAAATATCAAATGAGAACATTGAGTATTTTGAGTTACGTGCTCGCAAAATTGCAGAGTTAAACTTACCTATGCAAAAACTTTCCAAAATAGACATTAAAAACTATGAATACCTAAGTGAACTAAAAGGGTGCTTTCAAAGTGCTGACGTGAAACCGGAACTATTAATCGGACAAGACAATTATCCTCTTATTATGCCTATACAAGTCATATCGCGTAAAGTAAATGAACCGTGTGCTACATTAAGTTCATTAGGCTGGTGTGTACATGGCCTTATTAACTCACCAGTTAACCGAGGAATATTAGCACAGTGCGCTGCAAAAAAACATACTTACCGCGTCACACCACCTCGCCTCCTGCTCGCTTCCGTTGCTACCCGGCGCGGTAGGCGTGTTGCCTAGCGCTGATAACGCCGACCGGCTAGCCCTCGACAGCAGCAGTCCGCCCGGCGCGCACGCCGTCTCCCCGGACCCGCGCGCCTGCCGCATCCCGCTGAGACCTGCCGCGGACGAGTTACCTACCATTGAAAAAATATGTTTTGATACGGCGAAGCTAAAAAACGCTATGAGTTTTTTGTGGCTAAATGACGTAACTCAACCAATTACGCAACATGTTATGACGTCACTTACATTTGACGGGAACTGCAGTCCTTTTGTCGCGCAATTCAGAAGAGATAAGAACGCACAGTTGTTTATCGAAACGAAGCCTGACGCCGCACGAGCTATTATGCACAGCCACTTCATAGGCTCGCTGCACACAGTAAGCGAAGCGATAAATATTATTAACGATGTTTCCAAGGTACATAAACTGTGGACAAGTAATAGCAAAGAGCTTCTGTTACACCTACCTCAAGAAGAGCTAAGTACTAGAGGAGAAAGTTTATTAGTGGACGGTGAGAATAAGATGCAAAGAACCTTGAGATTATTATGGGTTCCAGCGCCGGACACGCTGACAGTCGACGTATCGTTAAGAAACATACCTAACGAAATGCTGGAATTCAAAAAAGTCCTTACAAGGCAGGAATTTCAACAAATTGCCATGTTTACCTACGATATATGTGGCATATTGTTTCCAGTGACAATAAAAGGAAAAATATTATTAAAGTCCGTCTGGAAAACAAGCCTTTCGTGGGGTAAAAAAGTAACTAAGGAGCTATTTACTGCCTTCCAACAACACTGGATCACCGACCTAACGCATGTTGTTGGTTTGCATATACCAAGATGGTACTTTTCTGTCTTTAACCAGTCAACCATTAGTGCGAAAGAGACAACTAGAATTCTACAACTTCCTTTGTTCGCTGATACCTCACCGTACGCTTATGCTGACGTTGCATACCGAAAACTTATCAACAAAAACGGAAGTGTGTGCGTAACCTTTGTCGCATGCAAAAACAAGGTGTTGTCAATGAAACGGTTATCAGTTCTACACTGGATTAGAAACCGTAATCGTAATTACAAAGAATACATCGCTAACAGACTAGGAGAGATTGACGAGTTAACCAGCTGTTTGGATTGGCGTTACGTACCCTCACGAATGAATTTTGCGGACATAGCAATTAAAAAAAAACGCAGTAGGTATAAGCTGGACGCTGAGTGCGAGTGGTTACAAGGGCCTAAGTTTTATTTGATAAGGAAAATAGATGGCCGAAGACTCGCATTGATACGCCTATTGTATGAGTGCTGCCGAAGCAGCACTGGGGGGGAGATTGTAAACTGCAGACGCTGGTGATGCCTCTCGGTTCTGAAAAAAGACCTTAAAACTATATTCTAAATCTACGATACTTACCTGCTACATACATACATACCTAATTGTTTACATATTTCATGTAATGATGTACCTACCTATTTCTTCTTATATAAATAAATATATACTTACGCATTAATAGTGAGCGCGAGCGACACCTGTAGTATCTACCTAGTTATACAAACATATATGCATATAGAATGCACCTACGTCAAACCCAGACGTCAGTTGCAAAATGACCACTGTCACGGATAGCCGCTATCTCCCTCGCGGTCGCTATACTTTATTTTCGTATACATACCTGCTGTGTTTTCTCTTACATTCTTCTTCCCTGCACCCCGTCACCGTCTAACGTTTACATACTACTTTAACGACAAGACGTACATACAACCATAGACTTATATTGGCTACCTACCTTGACGTCGCGTGCACCTACACTAACCATATACAGAGACACAGATTTTTTTTGGGACCGAAAATGGATTTGGGAAAAATTACATGTTTTGACATTCTGCGTCGATTTGAAAGACAATTTCGGTGTGTGTGTATGTGTTTTATGGAGTGGCTTATGGGATAATTAATTCAGAGACACGTACAAAGAAAGTTACGAAAGTATTGCAAACCTTTTTCTGGAGTATGTAAAATATAAATAAATTGAGAGTTTTGTTATCTATTTTCTAACGCACCCTATATATATTTAAATAAATAAATAAATATCGTGAGACAATTCACATCAATTGATCTAGTCCCAAACTAGGCAAAGCCTGTACTATGGGTACTAGACAACGGATAAACATACTTATATATAGATAAATACATACTTAAATAGATATTAAACATCCAAGACTCGAGGACAAACTTTCGTATTCATCATACAAATATCTACCCCGACCGGGAATCGAACCCGGGACCTCAAGCTTCATAGTCAGGTTCTCTAACCACTAGGCTATTCGGTCGTCATATTTGTCTTTGTAAGTGGTACTTATCGATAACAGGACTGTCGATGTTTTTATTTTGTCAATCACTTACAATAAGGCGTTCCTGCTAGAAAAATATCTAGGTATACTGATCAGAATCATTCCAATTATGGTAAAGATTTCAATCCACAAATAATTCGCATGGCTTTTAGATCCTTTACACGTATCAGTCATGGGGATTGGTTGTGAAAATAGAACCCTTATTTTCATTAATGAGATACAAATTAACATAGCTGATGATGATGACAGTTGATCGAACCTCAGAAGTATCTCAGTAATTTCGCTTAGATTGGACTTTCCAACAACAAAACCAGATACATATTTGTCGTGACGCGAGAGAACGATATCAGTTTCATTAATTTATTGAACGAGCGAGCAAAGCGAACGAAGTTCTATTCTTCAGCTTGGGCCAAAAATCGTTTGTCCGCTGTCACGCTGTCCCACTGTCCCGCTGTTCTCCTCTACAGGTCGCATTTCGCAACCGATTCAAGTGAAATTTTGTGAGGAGGTTCGTTGATTACATAGATTTTTTCCTTGAGTCACTTTTCGAAATTCAAAGTATTTTTTTAGGGTTCCGTACCCAACGGGTAAAACGGGACCCTGTTACTAAGACTTCGCTGTCCGTCCGTCCGTCCGTCTGTCTGTCACCAGGCTGTATCTCAAGAACCGTGATAGCTAGAGAGTTGAAATTTTCACATATTATGTATTGTCTGTTGCCGCTATATCAACAAATACTTAAAAACCGGCCAAGTGCGAGTTGGACTGGGGCTCCCATACAACAGACATGATTTTTTTTGCCGTTTTTATAGTCAATGGTACGGAACCCTTCGTGCGCGAGTCCGACTCGCTCTTGGCCGGTTTTTTTTGTTTCTTCCTCATGGAGCCACTAGTATAATTATATTCACATTAATCTATCGTGCTCTAACGTGACGGCCTCTGTTGTGTCAGACGTCAGACATGCCAGAGAACATCACGTCAGATGAGTATGAATCCGGCTTCAGTCGAATATTAGAGCTGCCCACACAACGCTGCGCTGACGAGAATGACGCCCTCAATTTTAGCGGAATGGCACTCTCGATTACAATGTCTCTTCGTGGCACATTTTCCATTATAGGTACCGCATAAAGCACGCCGCCTTTCTACACGACATACATAGAGACGATAAGAAAATATACATTTTGTAATACTTAAGCTGATTGATTTATTTCCCTCTTTTATTTATCTGCAATCAGTACTATAAGCAAATTGGTTGAAGATTTCATAGTAAGTCGAGTATGTCCTCCAGTGAGGGCATCTACTCCTCCATTAAATCACGTAACTAGTATGTTAATAGGTATGTCTTTTCTTTTGAGCCTCTTTCCATAGCTTTACAGCAAGCTCATTCGGATGGCGTGTCAGTTTCTCTTTGTACACTTTGGTCGCAAAGAGAATTTCTTGTGTTCATTTCTAGATACTTGTGGATGTCAGAGTTGGTTGTAATCTACGGAGCATTGCATATTGGACCGAAGCATGTTATTTAGCATTCTTTGTAAAATTGAGATGTTGGCGTTACTGGCACGGCCCCACAGTTGTATACCGTACATCCAAATGGGTTTTGATTGAATTGAAAGCAACAAGAATAATATTATAAAAAATACACAATAAACAAGACTAAGCACAATAAAATAAAATAAAATGTAAGTTGAAACCATACTAAGCCTGAAAATGCCCGCGGAATTGGCTACTTTCCTAAAAATATTAAAAAAATATTGGACACGTATTTTTTTGTTTGTAAAATAAACAAAAATATGAAGATATATTATAGCCCGTTAAAGTTCCGCGTGCCGTCACATAGATTCAAAAAAATATGGATTGTTATTTATGGAATTGGGAATGGATGAAAATTTTAGAAATGCCTGATTATTTTTTTGGTGATAGGAATAACCTTCCTTAGCACCAGAAAAAAGTTTCACGTTTTTCAGCTGCGTCAATTTTTTTTGAAAAATATAAACAGTTTCCTCACTTACGTTTTGGGTCAGTTACGGCACCTTCCTCGATCGGTCTCATATTACAAAAAAATATACTAAATATGTGTGGTAAACTAACACTGGCAATGATATTGACACTTGCAGCAGCTATATTGGTCATTACCAGTGTCAGTTTACCACAGATATTTAAGATAGTTTTTTGTAATATGAGACAGATCAAGGAAAGTGTCTATTTACCGTAACTGACCCAAAACGTAAATGAGGAAACTGTTTATATTTTTCAAAAATAATTGACGCAGCTGAAACACCTGAAACTTTTTTCTGGTGCTGAGGAAGGTTATTCCTATTACCAAAAAAATAATAAGGCATTTCTAAAATTTTCATCCATTCCCAATTGAATGGTTCTTGGCGGGAATCTGATCGTCATTTTTTTTTCTGGCGTTTGGAGGTGAACAATTGGCATTGAAAATGGATTTGACGCGAAAAGATTTTAGAGCAATGCTTTTATACGATTTTAAAAGAATTTCTCCGCAAGAATGTAGTGCTCGTCTTTAAAATGCTTTTGGCTTGAAGCACCACATTTGAGCGCTGTGAGACGGTGGTATGCTGATTTTATAGAGGCCGCGTTTCTCTCCATGACGATTCTTGTGAAGGGCCGTCTACCGCGTTAACTGAAGAAAACGTGGCTGCTTTCAGACAACTAATAGAGGAAAACTCACGAATCACTAATGACGAAATTCGTGGACAATTAGGGATAGGTATGAGTAAAATATATTTAAAAAATCAGAATATTTAAAAGTCAGGAAGCTTTTTTGTCGATGGATTCTTCATGAACTTACATCAACTCAAAAACAGGCCCATGGTGATTGGTGCCAAGAAATGCTGCGAAAGTATAACCAAGGACGTTGAAATTTGTATGGCAAATTTTCAATTCACTCCCGGCGCATCTTCGGTGGAAATAGTACGGATTGACGAGAATTTGCGCGACGTGAATTGAAATATTTGTTTGTATAAAAATAAACCGTATTGTTTCTGAAATAGAGATTAAATTAACTCTGCAACAGAAACAAACATCTCGCTTCATTTTGGTCACCTTCAAAGAACCATTCACTTGACTGTTGTTTTTTCCGGATCATAAAGGTGATTTTCCACCGGCGCGGATTGACAAGGCGCGGCGCGGCGTGAATTGAAATATTTTGATCCGGAAAAAACAACAGTCAAGTGAATGGTTCTTTGAAGGTGACCAAAAGCCAAAAAAAAGTGCACCAGGCAAAACATGTTGGCAAACAAATGATAACGAGTTTTTTTTTTTAAATCAGGCCAAATTAGCACTTAAGTACCTTTTGATAATATGAGAATGGTTAATGCCAAGTGGTATACAATCATTTGTCTGCCGAGTGTCTTTGAAAAGGTCCGAGAAAGCCGACCAAGAAGCAGACGAGAAGACCAGATTATGAAAGTAAAAGCCTTAGTTCTCGACGTTGCACTATTGTATGACATGGGCACTTTACGTCAAAGCAATATGGGTTAAGTTAGAAAGAAAAGGGTTTTTCTTTATTTGAATTTAAGCATTGGCATAAAGTACCCATGTCATATACCAGTGCAACGTTGAGGACTAGGACTATCCTTACAAAGAATTGATTGAACATTTTAAATTTAAATATATAATTATACTCCAGGCAAAATACTGTTTCGAAAAACATTAATTTATAATAGCGTTTTTTTTTCGTTTATTTCATTCTAAAACGTTATTCTAAGATGCTTTATTCAAGAAACCAACAAACTTTCCACCCGGAAGTAATTATATAGATTTAAATTAAACATTCATTGTCTTTTATATTTTAATTATATTGAATATTTTAAAGCAAATGTAAATGAATCTAAATCATTTTCGCTTGTCCTTATCCCATTTACTTGGGGTCGGCGCAGCATGTTTTTTTCTTCCATACCTCTCTATCGCCCGTCAGCTCATCACACACTTCCTTCCTATTCATATCGTCTTTCACGCAGTCCATCCACCTTTTCCTTGGTCTACCTCTTCTCTTGCAACCCTCAACATTCATACTTAATGTCCTTCTAGCAACATTACTATCATCCCTCCGCATAACATGTCCATACCACCGTAGGCGATTCGCTCTCAGCTTTTCAGTTATGGGTGCTACTTTCAGGCTTCCTCTTATATACTCATTCCTTATTCGATCCATTCTCGTCACGCCACACATCCATCTCAACATTCTCATCTCTGTAACATGCAATCTCGTTTCATCCGTCATCTTTGTGGCCCAACATTCTGATCCATGCATGACGACAGGTCTTATAATGGTCTTGTAAATTTTGCCCTTCAGTCGAAGGGGCATTCGGCCGTCGCAGATGGTTCCCGTAACCTGTCGCCATTTCATCCATCCTGCGCTGATTCGGTTTCTAACGTCTCGGTCAATATCGCCATTACACTGTGAATGAATGAATCTAAATAACGATAAAAAAATATAATTAATATTTATCCGGACTTTTTAGGAGCTAATTAAATATTGATTTTTTTGATGTCTGATTTTTTGTTGGATTTTGCCTCTAGGTAACTATTTAATTGATAACATATCCGTTACATTAAAAAAATTAGCTATTATAAATGATTTCCAAATCTGTAATTTTTTTCCATACAAGTTGTCAGTTCATTGCCTGGACTATTACCTATGAATTGGTAATGTATATAAAGTACAGATATAATCGAATCGATACTGGGCGTTGAGTTACACAAAATTTAATGCATCATATTATGTGAGCACATACTCTAAATAATTCCCAACATACATTTCGGTGTTTCGCGATTTCTATCTATTATTAAACTTTGTAATATAAATCATACGAACCGAAGGCTCTAACTATTTTCTGGTTACGGATATGCTTTACGGTTTTCGCATTTATGACATTTGTAATACGGTTCATATTTTCAGATGATCCGAAAACATTAAAGGCTCCACTCATGCGTACTGGGCGTAGATTTTCAATATCCGTTGCGAAGGTTTATGTCCAAAGCCCAGCTTATTTGGAGGTAAAAAGTTACATTTCAGTCCAAATGTGTTCTATATTTATTTATAAAGTTATCTAACACTGAACAAAATATTATTTTCATTTGGGTGAAATCTTTTTGGATGTTTTATAAGCAGCATTTTGTTTAGACTATGGGTTGGTTGCACCAAAAAAGTGTTCATTAAAATTGGAATATATAAAAAGTTTTACGAGTTTTTATGGAATGATAGCTGCCGGTGCCATAGTTGACGTTGAACTGTATATAGTCGTAAGATGATGAAACCAGGGATCGGATACCGGTATTTTCTCCATACAAATTAAACCGATATTATTTCGTTCATTGGTTTCATTCATTTTTCATTTTTGATCTGGCAATCTAATTTTTTTTTTTTTTTTAAGCCTATAGAGTGTCCCACTGCTGGGCAAAGGCCTCCCCTCTTGATTTCCACACGTCCCGATTCTGAGAAATCTCTGGCCAATCGTTGTGAAATATGTCCAGGTCAGCCCGCCATCTCCGTCTCGGCCTGCCACGTACGAATATGTTACCTAAATACACGATAGAGTCCTACATTAAGAGCCTAAAATAATTCAAAATATTAGACTACTTCGGAGATTTTTGAAAAAACCGGTTCCGATCCCTGGATGAAACCCGCCTTAACCATCAGTTGTTTAAAACCATCTGTAATCGTAAGTTATGTCCGTTAGAATCTGACTTTATGGGAGTTTGTCAGCTTTCTATGGAATGACAGCAGCCGGCGCCATATTTAACGATTCATCATCATCATCATCATATCAGCCGAAAGACGTCAACTGCTGGACATACGCCTCCCCCAAAGAGTGCCAAATTGACCAGTCCTGCACCACCCGCGTCCAGCGGACTCCCGCGACCTTTACCAAGTCATCAGTCCATCAGCAGTACGTGGTCGCCTCTCGAATTAATGTAACGATTACCGCCCTGTAAAGTGTGGTTGACACCACCCAGCCTTAGACTTAGTGACCCTACTACACACAAACAGTTCAGTACCTAATGTGGTATTTGACGCACAAATATCATACTGATTCTAATTTAAGCTCTTCATTTCGAATAGGATCCTACAGGTACATACATGTTATTCATATTAACTTATTGCATTTATGGGTTTTACAAGATTTCATAATTACATGTTCCAGCGTAAACCCCCGTTAAGGCATGGAAATATTATAAAGTACTTAGTACAGTACATTCTGATATACCTAGCACATTACGAGGATTATTAAAATAATTTAGGTGATGCTCCCGGCAAGTATCGGTCACTAAAATTCCTCAAATTATATAAATTCCCTGTCAAAAGGCTGATTTATTACCATATTATTACAGTGGTGAGTAAGGTTAGGTAGAGATATCAATACTAAAGAGCCTTATTTAAAATTCACAGTATTCCCTACATACATACCGCTACTGGCATTGATTAAATATGTAATTCAACCACTGCAAACGTCGTAGTGCCTCGCACCTCGCACACCAAATCAACATAGCTTCAAAGCGAATCAATGACTAATTATGCTGAAATAACCATCTCAACATAGATACATAATCAACAGTTACTGACTTAATTTTGTCTCTCTTTCTCTTATTGGGATCAGCATTAAATGACAGAGTAATTAAATATAAATAAGAGTATTCGTATTTGTTTATTCATACCATCACATACAAGTTATACAACAATTACATAATACCCCGATATGGCGCAGCAGAAACTTACAATTATTACAAGCTTAAAATTATAACAATGAATTTATTACAAAAACAAAAAATAATACAGAACTAGGTATACAAGTTTAGCTGAAAAAAATTCATCCAAGGTATAGTAACTTTTTGTTGGAAAACATTCTCTCGCATTTTTCCTCTTTTATACTGTAGTCGATTCCATTATAATTTTTTACTGACATCGTGTGTGGACTTGAGGTATCTGGATCCCGATATCGTAAGTAGATTATTTTTAAACCTGGATCCGTAACGCCGTGGTTGGTCTCTAATGGATTTATTTAGTTGAGGATATTTTCTTACAAATTTGCACATTTCAAATATATATAATATGGATGAGTTAGGATTTTGAATTTTTTAAAGTGTTTCTGGGCTTCTTATATTAGCAAGTATTCGTATGCATTTCTTTTGAAGTATAAATAGATATTTAATATCTGTGCTGTTTCCCCATAATATTATTCCATATTTAAGCTATAAGTAGGCATATGCATAGTACGCGGTGAGTGCCGAATTGAAATCAGTAGATCTTTTAAGTTCTCTTGGGGCATAAACGAATGATGACAATTTCTTTTTAATTTTAGCATCGTGTTTTTTCCAGTTAACATTAGAATCGATTTCAAAGCCCAATAATGATGCTGACTCTACGCTATTGGGACAAGGAAAGTATACGGAAACATGGTGATTGAGGAAAATTACCGGGCATGTTCACTAAGTGCAATAATGGATGCGTGTTGGCCGGATGTATGATATGCTAGCATGTAGGCTTAGTGGTTCAAAAATTATGCGGCTGTCAAATAGTAGTCACGGATTCATATCCTCGTTTGTATCCATGAGGTTTCGATACCTCTATGTATGGAATATTATTAGATTTTTGCACTGATTTAACATCAATAAGTTTCACGCAGTAATTTTAGCTCTTTTGTTCGACGCATGTGGAATCAAGTGCACAAAACACATTTTTTTATCATTTTATACATTTTTTATCGGTAATAGATAGTTGGCGAGATCGCGCGGTTCATCCCGCGTTCCTTTAGTGTTATTTTATGTTGAAATACGAAACATGAGTGTTAGATTGCCCCTAAGATCTTTTTGAAATCGATATTTTAATTATTTTACATTGCACAACACAATGGTTAATCTAACCGGCTCATAAGCCAAATTGGAGCACGACCAATGAATACCAAATACCGTAATCGAATTGCAAAGCATCACAGTAAACTAAACAGTTAACTGTAGCAAAGTGCAAATTAATCCTTAGTAAGTTAATCTTAATAACATTCGAAGACCCGCATAATGGCCAACGGCCAGAGTTTTCTTCGAGAATATTCGTTTGAATCTTCCTTCAGTGTACTTTGTATTGTGCCTCGTTCTTGATACTTGATTTGGTGGTCATCTTTAAATGCATACAATGTTTAGTTTTCTATTGCTTCAGTATTTTAGCATTTTAGTTTTATTTTTGCTTTTTACTGCGCAAATGAGGCTTAAATTATACATTGTATTTGCTTAATTTAGAATTTATATATGATTAGGTTTGAACCTTAATTCAAGTTTTTGTAATGTTTCGGTAGTTTAAAAAAAACCGGACAAGTGCGAGTTCAACTCGCGTGATGAGGGTTCCTTAAAATTGCTATGCTCTAAGCATCAGGCGCTCCATACAAAATACACAAAAATATTGAGAATTTTCCCGTTACTTTGAATACTCAAACTTCTTATAGGGTTTCCTGTAATCTTCAGGCAAGGAGCTATTTTCGATATTTTTTTTAGAATTTTAAGCCTAGTAACTTCGGAGATAAGGGGGGTATGGTCAATTTTCGTCTTTTTTACTAAATTACTAAAAATCTGTTTCATCAACAACCTCTTTCCGCTCTTTCCGCTGGATGCGGATAGCAAAGGACCGATCATTAAGGCATTATTTGGAGGAGGCCTATGCCCAGCAGTGAACGTCTTTCTGCTGATATGAGGATGATGATAAATGATAATGATAAATGATAAATGATTTATTCAGTAACTAAAAAACACTTTACAATATTAGGCTGGTGCCTCTTTTTAAGCAAACAAGATGCCTGTGTCAAGAGACACCGCTCTTCCTTAGAATTTAGCAAGATATAAATAATTAGGATAATAGAGGAGAGGAGAGAGCATAGAGCCTATATCAAAGGTTTGGATTACTAATTCAGTGTATACCTAAGCAGCTCTCACCTTCTCCTGTTGGTGTGATGATGATTTAACTTGTGTTGCGCCCTGTTAAGGCATGTAAAATTGCAACTTGCTCCACCACTCGTTCGTTCCAAACGCAGCACACCGCCGTAAACTTATCAGGTGCTATAAGTATTACGATCTTAATCTTTAACAACGTTACTTGTACTTTACCTGGAACTTCGCCTCTTCAATAAATCAGCTAATTGGCTTGCACCTAAAGAGTTTCAAACGGGGCAGAGGAGTTTAAATTTGAAATTTGCAAAGGACATTTTCATTAATGTTATTCTGAGAGGCTATGGCGTGTAATGGGAAGTATGCGATGGCTTTGTGGAATAAGTCTGAAGCTTTTAGTTGGACATTTTGAGGATTATAGGGAATGAGAAATTTATTGGCCAGCCGTGTCGATGGAGTTCTTTAACTTTATTAATGAGTGATTTGCCTGCTCATCATATCAGCCGATAGACATCTAGATAGACTACCCACGCTGCGCCCTCCGGTAGGTGGTCGCCACTCGAGAACCTTTCCGCCCCAATGGCCATCGGTTCTACGCGTAATGTGCCCCGCCCACTGCCACTTAAATTTAGCGATTCGGAGGGCTATATCGGTTACCTTGGTTCTGCTGCGGATAGCCTCATTTCGGATGCGATCACGCAGAGATACTCCCTGCATAGCCCTCTCCATTACCCTTTGGGTGACTTTGAGCCTTCTTATGAGGCCCATAGTAAGCGACCAAGTTTCAGTGCCATACGTCATCACTGGCAACACACACTGGTCAAAGACTCTCGTCTTGAGTCACTGCGGAATATTGGACGAAAAGATGTACCGTAGCTTCCCGAATGCTGCCCAGCCGAGTCGGATTCGACGATTGACCTCTTTCTCGAAGTCGGATCTACCTAACTGCTCCTATTTCCCTGCTCACTGCCTCGCAACCTCACACAGTTTTGGTGGGTACTCACCCTAAGGGAACGATAGGCGGAGCGTCCCTGTTGTATAAACCATATATCCCTATGTATAAGTTTATCAATATCACGCTAGATGGCGCTGACCCCCTTTTAAATGGCGCTATTAAGTTTTTCCTTAATTTACATAAGAAAGTCTACAATCTTTTGTTTCGTGAGATCAAAAGACCAATTTTAAACAACTCTGGACTGAATAGTGAGTTACGTTTTTATTCACCTGTTTTTCGAAATTATACATATTCTTACATCAAGCACATTCAGGTCCATCTGTCGAACACAGGATACTATAAAAATATCAGTGTAACTCAATTTACCGAATTAATCTGCTCTCATTCGCTTGAATTCAAAAACCGGTGAATATTCAAAAGCCGTTTGATGGTCAGTTTAGCATAGTTAACGAAGTTCCGTAGGACATGAGGTGTTCTGAGTACGGGTGGGCGGTTTCGATGCGATTAACACTTTCACTGCTAAAGACCCGCCTAGCGGGCGCCTACGCCGTAGTCGCTTTCCGCTACATTAGAGGAAAGCGTGACACGAAGCGATTCTTGGCGGTGCATGGTAATAGGTAAAAACTTAAGTAAGACCCCTTTTGCTGAACAAGCGAGCGAAGCGAACGTAGTTCTCCGTTTGAGCTTGGGCAATGCTTTCGTATGTCCTGATATACGGCTGTTCCTTTAGAGGCGTAAGAAAAGCTCATTGATTTGTAACGTGAGCGCTGCAGCGCTACGTCACACAGCGGCGACAGGAGCAGTGAGACGCAACGACAGTGGCCCACTCTTGCTGTTTTGGCCTTCTGGCCAATGGGGAATGGATGAAAATATCAGAAGTGCCTGATTATTTTTTTGGTGATAGATATAGTAGATAACCTTCCCAAAAAAAAGTTCCACATTTTTTAGCTGCGTCAATTATTATTTTTTAAATACATACACTTTTCTCACTTACGCCTTTGATCTTAAAATATTTATATTTTTCAAAAATAATTGACGCAGCTGAAACGTTGCAACTTTTTTCTGGTGCTAAGGAAGGTTATTCTTATAACCAAAAGAAAATCAGGCACTTGTAAAATGTTCATCCATTCACGCTCTGTCCGCGTCGACTAAAATGGTCCTGCGTGGCTCAGCTCACAGTTAGACAAATAAAAAAAATAGAATGGCCCACCGTGCATTGGAAAGCACTACCACCCTCCTCTCTACTCCGAGGCAGCGCTGGCACGACCTCGCTCGCCCGAATCCTTCCTCCTCGCTCCGAGGCAGCCCTGGCACGTCCTCGTATGCCCGAGCGTCTCCCGCCTACTTTGAGGTTGTGATGGAGGTCCCTGGCTGAGCCCACGTCACCCTAGCGCTCGTGGCAGAGAGTTCACCTTGTTAGTCACGGACCTAGGACGTCGACCACCCTCGAGTCCCCCCGAGGCAGCGCTGGCACGTCCTCGCATGCCCGAGCATCTCCCGCCTATTTTGAGGCAGTGAGGCAGGTCCCTGGCTGAGCCCAAGTCGCCCTAGCGCACGTGGCAGAGAGTTCCCCTTGTTAGCCACGGACCTAGGACGTCAACCACCCTCGAGCCCCCCGAGGCAGCGCTGTCACATCCTCGCATGCCCCCCGCCTACTTTGAGGTAGTGAGGCAGGTCCCTGGCTGAGCCCAAGTCACCCTAGAGCTCGTGGCAGAGAGTTGCCCTTGTTAGCCACGGACCTAGGACGTCAACCACCATCGAGTCCCTCCGAGGCAGCGCTGGCACGTCCTCGCATGCCCGAGCATCTCCAGCCTACTTTGAGGTAGTGAGGCAGGTCCCTGGCTGAGCCCACGTCACCCTAGCGCTCGTGGCAGAGAGTTCTCCTTGTTAGCCACGGACCTAGGACGTCAACCACCCTCGAGTCCCCCCGAGGCAGCGCTGGCACATCCTTGCATGCCCGAGCATCTCCAGCCTACTTTGAGGTAGTGAGGCAGGTCCCTGGATGAACCCAAGTCGCCCTAGCGCTCGTGGCAGAGAGTTCCCCTTGTTAGCCACAGACCTAGGACGTCAACCCTCGAGTCCCTCCGAGGTGGCACTGGCAAGTCCTCGCGCGCCCAGGCTTCCAAATAACATTCCGCTACAACTTACCATTAATACCCGCCGTCCGTATTATAAGTTGTTTCGCGATAATACCGCCGTACCGGAGTGAATAGCATTTGATACCGTAGTTAGGCTTTTAGACGTAAGGTTGAAGTGATATTAAACGGGCATTAAAGACCCATAAACTAACATTATTAATCAAATCCGTGTTTGCCTTCTGCTCTTCCTCGATCCTTAATCTCACCTCTGAGCTAGTCAGGAAACCCTCGCAAGGCCATAGTGGCCCAGGGACTTGTATGTGTTATTAAACCCACGCATCACTTCTGGCACCCAAGGGAACACGCATTACAGCTTTATCACAAGGAATTGGAAAAGCTAGTAATCGATGACTTAACATTCGATTGCCATTCCTAGTCCATTGAAAGAAAGAAAAGAAAGAGACATTTATTCGTGACAAAAACAAACAAAAAAGAGTGTCAGAGAGCATTTTTCGTCACGTAACGGTTCTATCTGAGCATAATGCTGGCATTACTGCCAGCGCTGATCTTCCGATAGAACCATCGGCATCAAGTGATTACACGGTACGACAAACAAACAAAAGATAACAAAATAATAATAGAAGCTTACCTAAACACGAGAAAGGAAAAAAAAACAGATTAATTGAGATCTTAGAATAATAAAGCCGATGCTTAAATTAAATATAACTACTAGCTCTGTGAGCTGCTGAAATTGCGAACCAGTTTTTTTTTATTATTTTTTGTTTAAATTTAAAAAAAAAGCTTAATTTACGAAGAAAAAAATATATAATTATTGAACCTGTTCACAAAATTTCCCCAGAATCGGTGGATAAATGCGACCTGCAGAGGAGAACAACCGGACATCTGGACTTCCGGACATACGAAAGATTTTTTATCAAGCTGAAACGGAGAACTTCATTCGCTTCGCTCTCTCGTTCAACCAACAACAGTGCAAAAGTTGTCACCTCGTTGCTGCTGTTAATAAAAAAACTACCAGCTAGAGAAAATGAACAAAACATTTTTTTTTTTGCCTGATGTTGTTTGACATGTACCTATGCTAGCACTAGCAGTTAGTATTAAGATTTAAATTTGATTTAGTTCACTTTTACAGGCAACTATTAAAAATATAAAGCCGTTAAAAGTAGCTCTAAAAACCAGGCACAAACAACTACGACTAACTCAGTTTATATTACAAAGACTTTAATAACGGCCCGAGTACGTGAACGTGAACGTAAAGATGGCAATTTTTAAAATTCTCGTAAGTCGTAGTTTCCAGGTAAGTCGCGCCAACGGGTAATTGTAGCTAAAATACATGTGTTGAGCAGGAACCGTAGCATGGTTGGCCTTATCACGCGACAAGTGACAAGATAAGAGCGTCTTTTCGTTCTATCGAACGGTGTCAGCCAGTGACGCACGCTCTATCCTATCACCTATCGCGTGACAAGGCCCACCATGCTACGGGGCCTGATGACGCCAAAGATCGGGCCTTGAAAACGTTATAAAAAAACGCGATATCATAACGATATATTTCGTTAGTCGTGTTGACTGACATATCAACGCACAGCCCAAACCGCTGGTTCTAGAGATTCCAAATTTGGCACGTACCTAGGTTCTTTATAAGGTCTAGGGGTGCACTAAGATAGGATTTTTCAAAATTCACCCTCTAAGGGGGTGAAATGGGGGTCCAAAGTTTGTATGAGGAAACAAGATTAGATCGACAATTTTATTCGAAACTTCACAGGAGTATTCCTAACGATAAATGAGTAAATACTTGTTATGTAATTTTTCATCATCACGTAAAATTATCGTCCGTAAACCGACTTTACAGACAACCATTTTTTTATTATTGGTGGTGGTTGAGAACATTAACATACTTGAATCTCACTATCGTTAACTTACATACTTCTTCTCTTAACATCTTGAATGTATATTGTATATATTATCTTGTGGTCCGCTTACCAAAGGCCTTGTAAGGCCATTAAGCAATGGCTTATATTATCATCATCCTCATCATATCAGCCGAAAGACGTCCACTGCTGGACATAGGCCTCCCCAAAGAGTGCCACAATGACCGGTCCTGCGCCACCCGCATCCAGCGGACTCCAGCGACTTTTACCAGGTCATCAGTCCACCTTGTGGGGGGGGGCTACCCACGCTGCGCCTTCCGGTACGTGGTCACCACTCGAGAACCTTTCCGCCCCAATGGACATCGGTTCTACGTGCAATGTGTCCCGTCTACTGCCACTTAAGTTTAGCGATTCGGAGGGCTATATTGGTTACCTTGGTTCTGCTGCGGATAGCCTCATTTCTGATGCGATCACGCAGAGATACTCCCAGCATAGCCCTCTCCATTGCCCTTTGGGTGACTTTGAGCCTTCTTATGAGGCCCATACGTCATCACTGGCAACACACACTGGTCAAAGACTCTCGTCTTGAGACACTGCGGAATATTGGACGAAAAAATGTGCCGTAGCTTCCCGAATGCTGCCCAGCGACCTGGCTGGGCAGCATTCATTGCTGGCTTATCTTATCCGTTTTCAAAAATTATTTCATCAGCGTGTAGTCCGACGGGTTTGCCTGCGTTCTTACCATTTAAGCGGGTGAAGCCGTGCGGGCAGTTAGTTTATTACATTACTCATTTTGCTACATCAATTTCGATTTAACTATTAGACACCTCGCCGTCAGTAGCGAGAATAATTGTCTAATTACCTGAACTGTTCAAGCACTTAATGCCGGTTATGATCGATTTATGCTACCAGTAAATAGCGCCCCTGACTCCCAACGGTGACCGTAGTCCATACGATTGCAAGTCGATGGCAAGTCGGGGATAATCAAGTGGCCGGTAGTAATTATCGGGAATTGGAATGCACGCTGATTCGACGGCTATATTTCAGAAATCGAGAACTGTTGGTCCGTGGCAATCCGTTTTAATGATGTGTTTTGTAATTATGGATGTCACGTATTCGTCGTGAATTAGAGATTTTCGCTATTCCGTTTTTATAGTCTGCTATGTAGGGCACGTATCCTACTATCCTACTAATATCCTACTAATTCTACTAATCCTACTAATATTATAAATGCGAAAGTTTGGATGTTTTGATGTTTAGATGTTTGGATGTTTGTTACTCAATCACTCAAAAACGGCTGAACGGATTAAGATGAATTTTGGTATACGTATAGTGTATAGCCTGGATTAACATATAGAATACTTTTTATCTCGGGAATAATCCCCTAAGGGGGTGAAATGGGGGGCGAAAGTTTGTATGGAGCTACGATATATACGAGTTCCACGCGGACGAAGTCGCGGGCAGAAGCTAGTTGTGAATATTCAACAAGACAGAATAACTTCACTGGAAGAAAATTGGTCACATAATTGAACAAGGGAGCGAAGCGAACGAAGTTCTCTGCTTCAGTCAGCTGTTCTTCTCTTTTATAAGTTTTTTTTAATAAAAAAAGTTACTTATATCACTCTAGAAGAGTAAAAGAGTACACGCAAACTTAATTTGAAATATAATCCTACTAACTAGATGTTTGGATGTTTGTTACTCAATCACGCAAAAACGGCTAAACGGATTAAGATGACTTTTGGGTATACATATAGTGTATAGCCTGGATTAAGATATAGAATACATTTTATCCCGGGAATCGTCCCCTAAGGGGGCGAAATGGGGGGCCAACCGTTTGTATGGAGCTACGATATAAACTAGTTCCACGCGGACGAAGTCGCGGGCAGAAGCTAGTAATAAATAAATGCAAGCCACTAGCTTTCATGTGCTCTGCCTTCCCCTTCTGGGAACACAGTCGTGTATGTATCTTATATTTAACACAAAGCATTCGTCGCCTGTAATATGAATTAACGTAACCGCCAAAATACCGAAATTGAGTTATATATACAGTTCGACTGCAATAGGTAATTAAAAACTCACATTGGACTATCTCATAATCGCTCGAAACCATCAGGAGTCGTCAACATTACCTTTAAATGTTAATATACAATCGTAAACTACACGGGCGCATTAGCCATAACTAAATCCCGTCCAATGCAGAGGTTGTAAATCATTGGCACGTTTCAAATTAATTCACTACAGTACCTGACTCTAATCCGCGCGCAATCAGGCTGGCTTTTGTGACCGTTTCAGGGTTAATGAACTCTGGAAAATAATTTTGCACTGGTCTTTGATTTAGGGGTACGAATATAATTTCGATGACAGCTAGCAGAATTCGAAACTGAGAAATGTGCGGTAAATATTAATAATTATGTTCTTAAATAATTTTGTTATGAACAATAACGTCTGCTACAAAAATATAAATTAAGTAAAATCCCATCATATAAAACGAGCAATATTTGTAGGTAGTTTGTAATCACGTTCTTGAATAGGGCTCTAATGATTTTCGATGAAATTTGCAATATACGGGTTTACAAATATAAAAAATATATTCGTAACAATTATTGTTATGTCGTACAGAAATTAGGTACTTAACTAACATGTATGTAGTTATGTAGGCTATTATAATTCATCATCATCATCATCATCATCATATCAGCCGAAAGACGTCCACTGCTGGACATAGGCCTCCCTTAAAGAGTGCCAAATATTATAATTACAATTATATAACTTTAATATAATTAGATCGGTCCGACGAACCGATCGGATCAGGAACACGGAGCTGCGTACCAAAACTGGCATCGTAGATGTGGGTGCCAAGTCCGCGAAGCTAAAGTGGGACTGGGCTGGACATGTCTGACGGATGCACGTGGAGCGATGGGCCAAATTAGCCACCGAATGGACCCCACAAGATGGCTTCCGAGGTAGAGGCAGACCGAAAAGGAGATGGTGGGACGACTTTGATACGTTTTTTACAGATTGGAGCACAGGACCGAGACGAATGGCGGAAAAAAGGGGAGGCTTTTGCCCAGCAGTGGGACACAAAATAGGCTAATTTAAAAAATATATAATTAGATTTTCTTCATCATCATCATATCAGCCCAAAGACGTCCACTGCTGAACATAGGCCTCCCCCAAAGAGTGCCACAATGACCGGTCCTGCGCCACCCGCATCCAGCGGACTCCAGCGACCTTTACCAGGTCATCAGTCCACCTTGTGGGGGGCCTACCCACGCTGCGCCTTCCGGTACGTGGTCGCCACTCAAGAACCTTTCCGCCCCAACGGCCATCGGTTCTACGTGCAATGTGCCCCGCCCACTGCCACTTAAGTTTAGCGATTCGGAGGGCTATATCGGTCACCTTGGTTCTGCTGCGGATAGCCTCATTTCTGATGCGATCACGCAGAGATACTCCCAGCATAGCCCTCTCCATTGCCCTTTGGGTGACTTTGAGCCTTCTTATGAGGCCCATAGTAAGCGACCACGTTTCCGTGCCATATGTCATCACTGGCAACACACACTGGTCAAAGACTCTCGTCTTGAGACACTGCGGAATATTGGACGAAAAGATGTGCCGTAGCTTCCCGAATGCTGCCCAGCCGAGTCGGATTCGACGATTGACCTCTTTCTCGAAGTTGGACCTACCTAACTGGACAGTATGTCCTAGGTATATATACTCGTCTACAACTTCGAGCGTAAAGTGTCCGATTGAAATGGGAGTTGGTACTACATGGACGTTTGACATGACCTTCGTCTTATCCATGTTCATCCTTAGACCAACTCGCTCGGAGGCTTTACTGAGGTCATCGAGCATAGTACTCAAGTCCTCCATGGTCTCAGCCAAGACTACTATATCATCAGCAAACCGAAGGTGAGTGATGTACTCGCCGTTGATGTTGATGCCTAGCCTTCTCCAGTCCAGAGTCTTGAAAACGTCCTCCAGTGCAGCGGTGAACAGTTTTGGGGAAATAACATCCCCTTGCCTGACACCCCGCTGCAGCGGAATAGGCTTCGAGCTCTGATCTTGGAGTCGGACTGACATAGTGGCGTTCTCGTACAAACACTTCAGTACTTCGATATAGCGGCAGTCTACTTGGCACCGCTGGAGAGACTGTAGTACAGCCCAGGTTTCGATCGAATCGAAGGCTTTCTCGTAGTCCACGAACGCTAAGCAGAGTGGCAGGTTATACTCCTCAGTCTTCTGTATAACCTGACGGAGCGTATGAATGTGGTCTACGGTACTAAACCCTCTTCGGAAACCGGCTTGTTCGGGAGGCTGGAAGTCATCAAGCCTGCGTGCGAGACGATTCGTAATGACTCTTGAAAACAGCTTATAGACATGGCTCAGAAGTGAGATGGGTCGGTAGTTCTTCAGCAGGGTGTTGTTACCCTTTTTGAAGAACAGCACCACCTCACCTCTGTTCCACGCCTTTGGCGTTCTTCCTTCGAGTAGGACGGTGTCGAACAACTTCTGAAGGGCCATAAGGATCGGTTTTCCACCCGCCTTCAGGAGTTCGGCTGTAATTCCGTCTTCACCGGGTGCCTTGCTGTTCTTAAGCTGTTTCAGAGCCATTCTAATCTCGTACAGGCTGATGTCCGGGATGTCGTCGGTATAGTGTCGGGTTAGTCTAGCTCTAGGGTCTTCCGCTAGACCAACTTCGGGTCTGCGAGTTGACGTGTACAGATTTTCTTACATTAATTAGATTTACATTCATAACATAGGTATAATAATTAATTAGGTAACATATTTTAAATTACAATTATCTTATCGAGTCTTGGATGTTTTCTATATATTTATGTATTTATATCTATTATATATATCGTCGTCTAGTACCTATAACACAAGCCTTATTGAGCTTACTATAGGCCTAGTTCGATTTGTGTAAGAATGACCCCTAATATTTATTTATTATTTAATTATGTATGTAAATCTCACAATGTGAGCGGTAGGTTGAAGAACTTTTACTTCTTCAATCTACCCCTAAATACGGTGGGAATAGCTGCGTCTTTAACTACATAGGCGATGCATCGGGTAGGCGATTGTACACAGATAGTCCTAGATAATACAGTGTAAACGATCTGACTTAGCGAATCTGTGCAGTTCCACGACCAGTCTATTTTCATGTTTATTGCTACGTAGCGGGTACTTAGTGTTCACGCCTCTACATCTAAATGCATCTATATGGTCGTGCGTGAACACTGCCGCATTGTAGATAACAAAGTTTCCAAAGTTGCGAAAATTCTAATAAGGAATGTTCTCGGTACTTAAATTTTATAAACACTGAAATCATGTCAAAATCTCACTGTATACATAATATATCAGCTGTTTAATTTGCCTGCTTAAAGAATAATAGATTATATATGTAATTAATGATACATCCATGAAAAATTCCCAGCAGGAATTTTCTAAGGGAAACTTATTTTTAAATTCTCACGTAAGTTTCCGGAAATTTCTGAGAACTTCTCTTATATTTTGAGAATGTTCTGCAACTTGTACATTGCTAGTTGTAGATAAATAAGCACGGTAGGGATAATATCTTAAATAGGATACCTCAAAAGTAAATTTATTTTCGATACCCCTCGCCCAGGCTGTGAGCTGCGTACCTCCCGTGTTCTCAAACTATCCATACCTTCGCACCGCACTAGTTTTATGACTCACTCCTTCGCCGTACAGGCAAGCCGTCTCTGGAATTCACTCCCTCTCAACATCAGACAAGCCCCAAGCAAGTTTGCTTTCAAGCGGATGCTGCGTAAGCATCTGCTTAAACAAGAATTCGACTAAAATCCATCCACATATTGGTAGTATATATTATTGAATATGTAGTAGTATATCTTTTTGTATGTATCTTATATATTTTTATTTATGTATGTCTATATGTAGTGTATTTTTTTCCTCTCTCCTCAAGTATATTCGTAACAGAAATTATCATACTTTTTTCTTTGCACCTGTTATAATTCTCTGTTTAGCCCAATGGTTAGATGCCATCCGGCATTAAGCTCGCCATTTGTACATATTTTTTTTGTATTTTGTGCAATAAAGTTTAAATAAATAAATATCTTCAGCACTCTGAAAATATCCCGCGCGGAGGTGTCTACCGGCTTTCCGCTATTCGCGCGAACGGCTCTTTTCTGCATTGAGAATGCACGAGTCCAGTCCGACAGAGGAATGAGCGCACAACTCCGTGCCATACGTCAGGATTGAGTGCACTGTCGCGAAATAGCACACTCTCCATGCGGGCGGGTGCGCGCCAGGCGCCGAAGTGCAAAGCACGCACGTCCGAGCTTCCCGTACACCTCATCGATGTGTGTCTCCCACGTCAGGAGCCGTAGCATGGTTGGCCTTGTCACGCGATAGGTGATACTAGGATAGAGCGTGCGTCACTGGCTGACACCGTTCGATAGAACGAGACGACGCTCTTATCTTGTCACTTGTCGCGTAATAAGGCCAACCATGCTACGGCTCCTGTGCACTGTCCAAGTGGAATCGAAGGACACGTGTGCAGGTAACTGCTGTATAGGGGCACCTGCACACACTCTTAGGGATGAACTCGGATGGCCGTTTAGTTTGAACCTCATAAAACTAGTTTTTTCTTTGTTCAAAGCCAAGAGGTACTTAACCCATTCAAGGACTATGACTGAACATAATGAGTCATGCCTCTACGTAAGATTTCCGCTACAGAGTGGAAAAACGCTGCTACGCGCTACGGCGCTACGGCGTAGCGATGCGTGGCCTCGAATGATAAGTAGTCCTACATGCAAACTTACAAAGCTCCAATCACGCAGACTTTTTCTCGTTAGGAAATGCCGCCAGCATCCTCGATACAATGCTTTGAGGGCGTTTTTTAGATTTAACTTAGTTTTAATTTAATTTAGTTAGTGTAATTCATCATCTTTATAATTAGTATAGAAGTTTAGCTAATTCATAATCAAAAGTCGTAAATTTTGTAGCATTTTGGTGCAGCATGGTGTATAATATAGTTAATTATGGTTAGTACAAACATTATTAACGCTATTTAAACATTAAGATGAAATTGTTTATACCAATTCCAACAACACTACGCTGCACCGAAAACGCTACAAACTTTACGATGTCTGGTCATTGCATGCATATGATGGATTTCTTTAAATGAACGTAGAATTTATTTATAAACAGAAACACCAATAAAGTAAATGTTCAAAGGACAACTTTGAAAGGCGCAGCACCGCTCGGTAAACATTAAATAGAAGAAACCTTTCCAACTAATGACATCGGAAAATCAACGTAGAGGAAATCGCAATTAGTGGACGAGACGATACAGATACAACTATGTTGGGTTTTATTACACAAAATACAAATACTTTGTCTACACCACCAAGTTACATGTCAGGTTTACGTATTAATACGGTTTTGGTACACTATAGGTATCTCATTCCAGATAACATTAGAATTTTAAAGTACACATTCATCAACGTTTCTAGGTTTATCAAAGGGACATATTGTACCTACTAGTTTTACTAATTTGAGTTGTATCTTATACTTATATCAATTAGCTGTCTGAAAGTTAATTTACCCATCACCATTCATCATAATCATATCAGCCGAAAGACGTCCACTGCTGGACATAGGCCTCCCCCAGAAAGTGCCAAATTGACCGGTCCTGTCTGATTCTCACGGGAGTTTTCTATAATAGGTATATATGTAAACTCAACTCTTTTATTCCACCACACGAACAGTCGTTTAAGTACAAAAAAGTTTCTAAAACACTTATAAATCCCTTACGTGTAGGTAAGTATATAATTTAGGTACTCCTAACGTACCCAAATCTGTCTAAACTAACTTTTAACTTTTATCTGTAAGGTAAAAGAAAATCCCGAAACTTTGTATTTACTGTAAAAGAAGCCCCTCTTAAATCTTTGCCTTCTTGAGTCATGAAACAGGAAAAACTTTGAATCTCGTGCAGTCTGCGGCCTGAGGGCTCAATTTGGAGACTAAAGATCCCATTTCAATGTGATGCCAATCCCATTTTAATGTCAGTGCGATATGCTTACACCCGTATCTCACCCGTCACCCACAAATATATCTTGACGCCGTGATTCGAAGTCAATAAGCGTAATCAGAGGTGTAGTTTCGTTAGGCGTGACGGTGAGTTGAGGCGCCTGAGCGCGTACAGATAACAGCTCAGAGTTGGCACAAGCGTGTGCCAGACCCTTTATTGATTTGAGGACTCGTGGTCTGTCACACTTAAGAAGCTAAGAAGGAAAAAAAAGTTAGAGCGCAGCTACATTGCAACTTCAGGAGCTCAGGAGGCCTTCCTCACCACTAGGAGTACGACAAATAGTATGGCAAAAGTAACTGTGGCATATAATAATCATATATTTACAGTACACATGGTGTTACTTTCCCGCACTAGTGCGGAAATGAGCACTTTCCGTGCATATGTTGAAACTTAGAGCCATATTTACTGTAAAACGTTGTACGATACACGTGCGAATAGGTAATTCGCAACTCGTATCAATTTAAAACACTCCCTTCGGTCGTGTTTTAATTTATCACCACTCGTTGCGAATTTCCTATTTTCTGCACTTGTATCGTAAATAATTATTGTCGAGGCACAAGGTGGACTGATGACCTGGTTAAGGTCGCGGGAGTCCGCTGGATGCGGGTGGTGCAAAATACCTACAGAACAATGCTAGTGTTACTATAGTTAGGATGCTTCAAATTTGAGCGATTAAATGACAATCAATATGATTCACATATGATTTTGGTGTATCAAAATCACATTCCAGAACTGGGCATCTTTTCTAGGTTAACATTTTAGGAATATTAACGATATTGAATGTTGGAATTAGAGTAGTCTGAAACTCATATCATCGTCTTACCTTAACTTGAGAAGTTTAAGTATACGATAAGTTGGCTCAGATTTTTTCTTAATTATTAACTTATAAACGTCTCTATGGGGTATATGGGTTATCAGAGATGTTTATTTTCAATTCATTTACACAAAAAATACGTCCTATAAACTGGTTTTTTGGCCTAAATTCGCCAAGGTTTGGTGCCATATATATTTTGAGGTAAATATGCGATACTATTTGGGTAAACCTCGTTGTTGTTATTGCGATAAGCCATTAAAAACATGAAAAAACGGACAGGGGTCATTCTTGAGAATTGCATTATTCATCTGATTCCCTCGGCGTTTTTTTATTTTAAGAAATTTCTACTAAGTTACAATAAAATCAAATTATATATATAATAATAAACATATTTATCGAATAGGCATCACTTTGGGTCAATTAGGTACGGAAATATACCAATTCAAGTTTAGCTGTCGGGGGAATCAGAAAAAATGTGGAGGGAATAAAAAAAAATGTCGGGGGAATCAGAAAAATGTCGGGGGAATCAGAAAAATGTCGGGGGAATCAGAAAAAAAAGTCAGGGGAATCATAAAAAGTACAAGGGAATAAGAAAAATGACAGGGGAATCATAAAAAACTACAAGGGAATCAGAAAAAAATGTCAGGGAATCATATAAACTACCCAAAGAATCAGAAAAAATGTCAGGGGAATCATACAAACTTCAAGGAAATGAAAAAAATGTCAGGGGAATGGATAAAAAGTACAAGGAAATGATAAAAATGTCAGGGAATTATTGAAAAACTACAGGGGAATGATAAATTGACAGGAGAATGATACACTGGTAGTTAAAGATCAGATTTTTTATTAAAAGTCCGCAGTAAGCTCGGTTCAAGATTTTTATGTCGACAATGTTAAATTTCAAAATCGATGATATTTTGGACATTTCAACCCCACCGCACCCCAACAGGGGAGATGGTATTTCACGTCCGCCATGTTGGATTTTAAAATCGTTGTTGTTTTCGTAATCAGCGACCCGATAAACCATAAAAACGATACCTATGTTGATTTTCAGACTTTGTCACCACATTCCCCCCTTTTAGGGGTTGAATTCTCAAAATACCTGAAACACGTGTTTACTCATTTATTGATAGTAATACTGCTGTGAAGTTTCGAAAGAAATAGCCCAACTAATATTGATTCCCCATACAAACTTTGGACCCCCATTTCACCCCCTTAGGGGTTGAATTTTGAAAAATCCTTTCTTAGTGCACCCCTAGACCTTATAAGGAACCTACTTGCCAAATTTTGAATATCTAAAACCAGTGGATTGTGCTGTGCATTGATAGATCAGTCAGTCTGAGAGTCGGGGGAATCAGAAACCGGGGGAATCAGAGTCGGGGGAATCAGATACCGGGGGAATCAGAGTCGGGGGAATCAGAAAAAAGTATGTTTCTTGTCGATTATGCCGAAACTGTTAGTAATATTAGAGTAATTACTAAATCAACACATGCAATCATTCATGTGTTATTCTTTACACTAAACATTGTATACCAATTGCAGTAAATAGATTTTATATGAAAATAAAGGGGAAACACAGTCATAGTGAACCAAAGTCAGGGGTATCATATATATACCTTCATTGCTCAGAGCTCCAGCGACGAGACACGTCATTTATCCGCGGCATTGGTAGCGCTACTGACGAGGGCGAGGCACGACAGGAATTCCGCGTTACAAGATGTTGCAGTAGGGATGTGTGCGTTGTTTAGTGAGGCTATGTGAGGCATTAGGGGATTCGTAGCTTAGCTCTGGACAAACCTTTGATATAGATTCCAACAAAAACTACTATATATAGGGGAACCATATTTTTTTATTTTAATCATCAACTTATAATCTAACGATTTAACTCCATAAAATATTTGATTTCAATCCATAACTAGTTCTTTTAAGAGTAGATTGTTCACAAAATGGCGGATGGACGCACCGGGGGAATCAGGTTTTAGGTGTTTGATATTTTTTTATGACTACATCTACTTACTTTAATCAAAAAGTAAATCCTGCCCCAGTTAGATTAAGGGTTCAACTACTATAAAAAAATGTGTAAGGTCAATTATCTTATGTGGGCGGGTACTTTTTCCCTCTGGACGGTAAAAATTGACCTTCTCAAGAATCACCCACAGATCGAAGGTCATTGGCAGTTGGGAGGCAACTTGTTTTTAGATGTATCTGTTGCGTCACAAAGACTGTGCCAAGCGGGACATGCACGCGTTTAACATCCAGGTCCGTAACTGGGAGGAGCTTGCCGGTGACAGGGACAAAGATGGCGTAAATTGACGTTGGAAGGTCGTACAACTCATGACGAAGCCTGGAGCCGTAGCATGGTTGGCCTTATCACGCGACAAGTGACAAGGTAAGAGCATCGTCTCGTTCTATCGAACGGTGTCAGCCAGTGACGCACGCTCTATCCTATCACCTATCGCGTGACAAGGCCAACCATGCTACGGGGACTGGTGTAGAGTTCTCGCGAATAAGCGAGCCAAGAGGCGCCAGCATAGCACCTGTTCCCCGCGAGGAAGTTTCACCTGCATGACTTGCGGTCGTGTGTTCCGCTCCCGTATCGGCTAAAGCTAAGAGACGTTGTCTCTCCCCTTAACACTGTTTTTATAGTCTGTAATAGACTAAAAGGCCTCTGAATATAATAAGAAAATTGTTTGACTATTAGAGAGGTAGGCACAGTGGGGTGTCATCTCGCAGATATTTTAGCGGAGCAGCCCAACAGGAGAGCATGGTGGAGACCATGCAGAAAACCACATCCATAGTATTTGTCTATGTAATTCTTGTAGTAAATGACGTCAAAACACCTTCTAATATATGTACAAGCGCACGCACATAAACGGCCACGCGCAAAAACGATTTGAATGAATTATACATTGAAATAGTAGATTATACACCAAGGGGATAAAGCACTGTTTTATGTCACGGGAGCGAATTGAATCCCGAACGTAACGAAGGACTCATAATTTAACTCCTGAGCGTAGCGAGGGAGTTATAAGTTAATTCCTGAGCGAAGCGAGGGAATTAAGACTGAGTCCTGAGTGCAGTGAGGGGTTCAACCGCCCAAGACTAAAACAGTCTTATCCCCGAGGTGTATACTCTACTTTTCACACCTTATGCGAGACAAAAAAACAGGCTCAGTAGCTAAATAATGTTTGATTTCTTTGCTCGATGTCCATCCGATTTCCTATTTAAAAAGGCCAATAACTTGGCATATGTATTAATTTGTATGTCATGTTTGACACTTATTGTTGCCCTCAGCATCGAATATATACACCACAGGCTACTTGGCTTCTTTGTAGCTGACAAATATTCAAAATAGACCAGAAGCACTGATTCAGACACAGACTTTACGCCTTTTACAGCTTTCCATTTGTCAAAATCGTTGTAGGCTTTTAGGTATTTTTCCTTTGACTTCTCTGGCAGCAGATTGTTGACAATGCCTATGGCATCTAATTTGATAAACTCAGGAGTCAAAACACTTTCATCACTCGACATTTTCAATATTATTTTTGAAATTAAATCTTCTATAGGCACCTACAAGAACTCGATTTGTTCGTCACGCGTGAACAAAAGAAGGCGCGCGACGTTCCAAATTCGAAAGCACAAGCCGTGGTCCTAGATTCGAAATTCGAATTTCGAACACCGCGCTCCTCCGGACCGGGGTTCACACGGAGGCAAACTTCATTTATTTTGTCAAATCAAGTAGGCCATGGCCTAGGACAAATTGTGTTTAGCAAAATTAAACTTTATGCATATAGTAATAAGAATTATGAAAAGTGAAATCATATTATTAACCAGCGGGTTATAATGAAATTCAGTACAACATTATAACCCGGCTAATACCAAGGGATTTAATGTCTTGCTTTCGGTAGGGTTTACATGACCTATAATTCGGCATTGTCGAGCATGTGGTTTGAAAAGATATTTAATTATTACATTGCAATGATTGAATATCACCTCCAAATTGTTTTTTTCCAAATTTTGAGGCGTTTGAGGATTAATAATAAGAAAAGTATCTTAAAAGGAATTAAGAGACAGGCGTTTTTAAGCACTTTCTTCTTATAAAACTTCGGGGAACCGTTCTCAACAATAGAAAAAGTTATTTTTGAAATTCATTTTTGTGTTGTCGAAGATTTTGCTAACTTTACCAAGAGATATATTATTATTGCGTACACGTTTCTGATAATATAAATAATTCAATTGAATAGGAGGTCTCAAGTTTTTATAAAACACGCTTGACCTAAATTCTCATAATTCTGATCGGTTATAACTCAAACAGAAACCCGATCAAAACTTTTAGCTAAAACAAATCCCAACATAAACAAGGATATACAAAATACACAGCCCTAACAACACATCTATCGAATACGACCTCCTGAACCAAATCAAATTTCGTCTAATAAAAATATTTTCATACTGTTCAGAAATACTCTCGAGGTTGCCTTATCAAATAACTTAAACTCGATAAGTTTCAGTGGAAAAGTCCCGAGGGAGAAAAGGGAAACAGGAAAAGTTCACACCTCGAAAAATGGGGGATTTACGCCGAAGGTCTCGTTATGGATAACACTATTGGCGGTATTCACTGCTCTTGTTTGTAGTTTGTTTACATTTTAATTTATTGGAAGGCATTGTTTAATCTTCTGAGTACCGGCTACTACGGCGTGTCATCTACAAAAAATATTAATGCTTAAGTTTTTAAATTCAACTCTTGAAAGTCAAGATTACCGATGTGCCTCTACCCCTATTTTCATTACCTTCTGGCGTATGATGGTTGACATAATATTATCATTTATCGCTATGGATAACTCATCCATCACGTTCTTATGCGAAGTGATAGTAAAGGATGTCTTATCCACGGCTACACACAAAGACAATTTTACACACACAGTCATGGCTCACCCGTATAAATAATTATGTTTTCGTTTGTGAGATGAAAGTACTGTCACCTAGTAGTTTTATAAAAGTTACACTTTATGAGCGAATTTGAACTCCAATGCTAACAAAATCGTAACTTACATCTATAGAACAAATGATATGTGTTCACTTATTTTGTAAGTAAGTAGGTACATTATATTTGGCAAAATGTTCATTTTAATAGATATAACGGTTGATTCCGCTTACGGCAGCTGCCACTTAGTCAAATTTTTTTTCGTTCCATTTAGGTCATATCTGACCTAATTGGACTTTGTTGGCAGAAAAAAAACCTATTTCTAGTCGCGTAATGTACGCAGTCGCGTACATGATCACTAGAAAATATTAGTAGTATGGACATCTGATTACCTACCTATTCTACTCTAAGGCATAGGTCGGTGTAAGTACGACGACGAGCGAAGCGATGAGGAGTGTTAGGAAGAACTGCGACCCCACAGTGCGCGAGCCGAGCGAGCGAAGCGAGCGTGCCACGGCAGTGGCAGCTGAAGCGCCAAGACTATAAACGGTTCTGGCGCTGTAGGGTCGCAGTCGCAGTTCTTCTTAACTAGACCTGACCAAATTGGCATTAAAATATTCCACTTACGTCAGCCATTTTGATTTTCTGAACTATATGGAATTACATAAATTTTGATGTATGAAAAAAAAAACTGACCTAAGTGTCAGCTGACGCAAGTGGAATAATTCGATAAAGGATAAGTTGATGCTCAAGATTTGACTTGGCTAGTTTTTACATACAAGATACTTATCTGATATTTTGGCTAATCAACTTATCATCATTATGTCATACGTAAGTAAGTGTTATATATATTGTAAGATATATCTTACTCTTCGAAAAATTTGGCTTGCTAGTAAAAACTAGCCAAGTCAAGTCTTGGGCATCAATTTATAATAAGTTATCTGCTATTATATAGCAAAAACTTACGTGCGGACGTGTCCCCTGGGTGGTGCTAAAGAGTAATCAACTTTGGCTGCTGCACTGGCCCTGTAGCATGGTTGGCCTTGTCACGCGATAGGTGATAGGATAGAGCTTGCGTCACTGGCTGACACCATTCGATAGAACGAGACGACGCTCTTATCTTGTCACTTGTCGCGTGATAAGGCCAACCATGCTACGGCTCCTGAACTCAACGAGAGCCTCGCAGCAATTGAACAGAAGCGATACATACATATACATCATAGCCTGTAGCATCTATAAAAGATGATTTAAGCAGCGTCCTTTAAAGTGTGGCACTTGCGTACGTGGCTTGTCGCAATACGAGAGCGACAGTGACGCCCGCATATATGACATGTAAATGTCATACACAGCGCTGTTGGAGGCGCAGCAGCGCGCTGGTGTCTCAACGCTCGTTTGTGGGACAAGAGGTCGAACCAGGCGATATCGTGTAGTGTCAGGCCTTCATACACTGCCTTTCTCCAAAATTCTCGGTCCTGGGACATACATATACATCACCACAATTTAATTTGTTAAGTTGATTATGTATCATTTTTTTAGGGTTCCGTACCCGAAGGATAAAAACGGGACCCTATTACTAAGACTTCGCTGTCCGTCCGTCCGTCCGTCCGTCTGTCTGTCACCAGGCTGTATCTCAAGAACCGTGATAGCTAGAGAGTTGAAATTTTCACAGATTATGTATTTCTATTGCCGCTATAACAACAAATACTAAAAAACCGTCCAAGTGCGTGTCAGACTGGGGCTCCCATACAACAGACATGATTTTTTTGCCGTTTTTATAGATAATGGTACGGAACCCTTCGTGTGCGAGTCCGACTCGATCTTGGCTGGTTTTCATCCTGTTTGCCATACGATATAAAAAGTAAAAACGGTTATTAAATAAATATCAACCCACCCCCATGCCATTAACCTTCGAACTCCAATAACCCTTTTCCAATAAATTATTTCTGCCTAAATCAATTAGCGTACTAACGAAAATAGCCGGGAAGAACAAAAGCAAAATGAGTTTCGTCTAACAAGTTAGAATTGAGTTCATAAAATAAAAATATTTTAAATGTTCCCTGAGAAGAAAGTTAAAAACCGAGTCATTCATGCTTACTAATTAATTCGGTACTTAACAAGCAATCAAAGGGGCCTCTTCAATTTTGTCTCCTTAGATCCTTTTACCGTATTTATTGATTCCGTTTTCATAAGTCCTCTTAAACTTCTTGAATTGTTATTTAAAAAGAAGTTTTGTAGACTAAGCTATTGCCCGCGATTTTGTGCACTTCAACTCCCTTGTCAACTTTCACCCCCGATTTCGTCCCTTTGAGGGATGATTTTCGATATAAAAAGTACCTTTCCTTTGTTTTAATTCGGGATGTAGAATACGAATGCCAGTACAGTCATTCGGCACTATTAAAACACGGAGGTGCCGGAATTCGGATGTTCGGATTACTGCATAATATAGTAAAATAACGGACAAGTGCGAGTTCAACTCGCGTGGTAAATTTCCGTAAATAATACACAAAAATATTGAGAATTTTCCCGTTACTTTGAATACTCAAACTTCTTATAGGTTTTCCTGTAATCTTTAGGGAAAGAACTATTTTCCATATTTTTTTCAGAATTTTAATCCTAGTAGTTTCGGAGATAAGGGGAGGGCGAATGGTCAATTTTCGTGTTTTTTTCCTAAATTACTTCGGATCTGTTTTTGCTAAAATTATTAAAAAAACTGAGATGCTTACAACAACCCCTTTCATTTGATATGTCACACAATACAGTTTGCGAAACTTTTTTTTTAATTTTTTTAGTTTACCACCCAAAAGTGGCCCCCTTGTTCAGAATTTATTAATTTACTTTACGCGTCCATCTTTGGGTCACCAATATACATATGTTCACCAAATTTCAACTCAATCGGTCCAGTAGTTTCGGAGCAAATCGGCTGTGACAGACGGACAGACAGACGCAACGAGTGATCCTATAAGGGTTCCGTTTTTCCTTTTGAGGTACGGAACCCTAAAAATCAGGTTTACACTAATGCCAGAGAACAAGCGCAGAGCGTAATTGACAACATTTAATTTTTCATACCGGCTCAAACTAAAAACCATTCAGAGATTTGGGCTTGCTGAGTAAATTACGCTAGTTCTTGAGAAAACTGGAAATTACTTTGAAGAAGCCATTTAAAGGCTGAATGCGGATATTCCATAGCTGTGTTAATGCATCTTGTAAGAAAAAAAATGTTGTTACATTGACAGTTATTTGTCTCCTTCTATCTTGTCATTGTCAATGTCAAATGTCACTGTCACAGACTCAGCATGCTAGTTATTTACTTTTTAATTCAATAAATTGACCACAGTACTAATCTTATTCATCCTTTAAATGTATGTATGCCTTTTTCGAACGTGGTAGTTTCAAACACCCAAATGAAGGGGGTTTAACTTAAAATAAAATAAAAAGGAAAAATACGTGTCTCCTAACTTTTCCAATACAATTTTAAATGCCTAAATAAAATGAAGGAGTCAGAAAAATTAAATGTCGTTAATTAGGTAGAAGGCGCGTCGGAGAGTGCCAGACAATTTTTTTTATACCACGTCGGCGGCAAACAAGGTTACGACCCACCTGATGGTAAGTGGTTACCGTAGCCTACGCTTGCAACTCCAGGGGTGTAACATGCGCGGTGCTGACCCTTTAAGAATTTATATACTACTTTTTTTAAACCTTAGTCCCTCGGGAAAACCTCGGCTGGGAGCTCACTCTACAACTGGAGCGTCCAAGCGGATTATTGGATGTACCGGACTATTAAAATGCCGGATTAGTGAGACTACTGTATTGTTTTATACCAAAGTTCATCTTATTCTGTTCTGCCGTTTATGTGCATGATGATAGAGTCATCCAAAATTCAAATTTTCTCATTTATATGTATAGTATGTACCTATTTTGTTTTATATTAGCTGCCCGCATATTACAAAGAACGCAGGCAAACCTGCGGCATAAAACATGGAATGCATAGAATGGACTTTTCGTCAACCATACCTACAGTGCAAGCAATTAACGGTCCAAAAATACAAACGAATCCAATATTGATTTCAGTGGCCATAGCGTTGATTTTAGCTATCGTATATTTTATTAACTATACTTTCTGCATAATCAATCATCAATCAATAATCATAATTCATCTCTTAAGCCCGTAGTGTACTTCTGGAATATAAAACTTATTACTTAATAATTGATAGAATATTTATTTTCTATAGTAATAATAAGATGATAATTATTTTATTTTTTATTTTATTTAATTAACATTAAAAAGGCCCTCGAGGCACTAGTTATACCGAGGATGCTGGCGGCATTCCCTCGCTGAATTGCAATGCTGATGCGTTGCGCGAAAAAGCCGCCAGCTCCTCGGTCACCAGTTACATCGACCAGACGTTTCGCGATTTCCGCAAATATCTTATGCGCACTGGGACCCCACGGACCGAGGGTCTCCACGCCAAAGGGTACATAGTTTTACTCTCTGCTGAGGCCTCTGTATTTAATAAGTTTCAGATTTTCAATAATTACTTATTTATATTAGTTTATACTAATATTCATCATCATCATCATCATCATATCAGCCGAAAGACGTCCACTGCTGGACATAGGCCTCCCCCAAAGAGTACCACAATGGCCGGTCCTGCGCCACCCGCATCCAGCGGACTCCAGCGACCTTTACCAGGTCATCAGTCCACCTTGTGGAGGGCCTACCCACGCTGCGCCTTCCGGTACATGGTCGCCACTCGAGAACCTTTCCGCCCCAATGGCCATCGGTTCTACGTGCAATGTGCCCCGCCCACTGCCACTTAAGTTTAGCGATTCGGAGGGCTATATCAGTTACCTTGGTTCTGCTGCGGATAGCCTCATTTCTGATGCGATCACGCAGAGATACTCCTAGCATAGCCCTCTCCATTTGTTGATTTTTTGACCAGTTTGATTGGTAGTTGGGTAGGGGTTAATCTCAGATTCCAAATACTCTACCAATTATGTAGTTTATTGGCTACCTTTCATAGGCAATCAACCTCAGAAAATACGTTGGATGTAATTCATACACCAATATTTTTACCAAACCATGTTTGTTCCATTAAGGGTACCATTTTCCAGCGATTTAAAATAACTTCGCGTCGACGTGGAGTGGCCATAATAATAAAATATCACGGCTGCAACAGAAACTCTGTTTCGACTCGTTTTTTATTCATACTTTTGTAATGTACTCCAGAAAAAACAGGATGTAGCCTCGATCCGAGATGTTTTCATATCTTGGCTCATTTTTATTCTTTTGCGGTATTTCCACAAAAAGTTATAGTAAAGAAACCGGTCAAGTGCGAGTCTCTTAATTTCGGAAAAATCTTAACAACTCATAGTGTACTTAAGTAAATATTTGGGATATTCGTGTTGCATCTTTTTCCTTCCTACGGCAAGATTATGTAAGGTAGGCAACCACGCAACGCCAAGTAAAGAACCCGTGGAGGCATCAAGCTAAAATTTATATCAAATACTCAGGTCTACTGTCCCTTGGAGCTGTGAAAAAATCAAACTTCTAAGCCAACGCAATCAAAAGATACAGCCGTTTATGCCGCAAATTTTCGAAACTCGCAAGGGAATCAAAACGTACAGGGTAGGCACTTCATGTGAACTCAGAATCTTGAAATTTAGTACGAACCAACGTCTTATAGCACAGATAAAGGAAAAATTGCGAAAACCGTAAATTTTTAGTCACATCATATAATTTTTTTTTTTAAATTTATTTATCAAAAGTACAAAACAATTAACAATGCTATGTTACTCCCCAAACTGCGATAACAGTTTGTTGGCGAGACCGCGCTCATTTTAACTAGTGTTAAGTACCTATGTTAAAACTATGTTAGGTATGCTATGTGAACTATATAATCTTAAACACTAACTTATACACTAAACATGACAATGCCTGAACACTTCACCCCTGCACTTAAAGTGCTATACTTTACAATTATTTATTTGTTTAGTTATTTTTTAACTGCAAGTATTCTTTTTTACCTATGTAAGTATTAATGTAATTTTTCCAAAAATGTCTATTTAGGGTTCCGTACCCGACGGGTAAAAACGGGACCCTATTACTAAGACTTCGCTGTCCGTCCGTCCGTCTGTCTGTCACCAGGCTGTATCTCAAGAACCGTGATAGCTAGAGCGTTGAAATTTTCACAGATTATGTATTTCTGTTGCCGCTATAACAATAAATACTAAAAAACCGGCCAAGTGCGAATCGGACTGGGGCTCACATACAACAGACATGATTTTTTTGCCGTTTTTATAGGTAATGGTACGGAACCCTTCGTGCGCGAGTCCGACTCGCTTACTTTATAATTCAATTTTGCTGCACTTTTTTTTATTCTCTTAACCAATCAGTCTCGTTATATATTTTTTGTATCAGAAATGTATTAGCACTTTTGCCATAGTAGTTTTTGGCAGAATTCTGTACATATTTCTTTGCCCTTACATTTAAATTACTGAGACGACGCGCGCTAACCATGACGATGACGGCTCGAGTCTTTAAATCCAACTCAAACCACTAATAATCATTGTCTAACTGGCCACTTTAGTTCCCTTCTCTTATCTCCGACATTAAAACAGTCATTAGACTTAAAAAGGTTTTTTACAAGCACAATAAAGCCTTAGATTCCCCACTAGCTGCGGACATCCTGCTCTCATTCCCGGCGGGGGTAATGAAAAAGTTGGAAGCCGAAAACTACCGCTGCAATGGAATGGTGTAAAATTTTAAGAAATCTCGTATTTTCTGGTGTGTTAAAAAATGCGCCCTGTTTCGTAAAATACTTATTCTTAGCTTATGTGTGCATTATGTATCGTTTTATGCACTCCGAGCGAAGGAACTCAAATGGTTCATATGTACATGTAAAGAAAGAAAATAAAAGAAAAGAAGACATTTATTCACTACACAAAAGACACACAGATATAAAGGGAGTAGACATACAATACAATTGACACATATTGTGTGTCTTCGCGGCAGTGAAACGGTCGCTGTCTCAGCATTGTGCCGAGGTGTCAGACAGACACCTACAGCGCTGGTTTTCAGATAGTACCGCAAGTGGCCCACGGAACGCAACACAGCATTAGATAAAAAGTAAGTAGACACATAATAAATAAATAATTACCTAATGTAATATATTGAAAAAAAAAACAGTAGCACGACGGGATGAAAAACACAAAGCATAAAACGCGACACGGTTGGGATGTTTAAAGTGCTGGATGGGTTAGGGTTGGGATTTTTGGAGCGTCAACAAATAGCCTTTAAGCTGGCGCTTAAAGGTATACTTGTTAGACGCTCCTTGGATAGGTGGAGGGAGATCATTCCAACACTTGGACGCCGCGAACCTAAAACTTCCTCGGAACGCCGCGGTCCGATGCTCTATCTATTAAAAAGTCAAAGTAAAAGTCAAAGTGATTTATTCTTCAATTTAGGCATATTACATGCACCTATGAATGTCGATAAACTACCACCGGTTCGGAAAGTAAACCTCTGCCTCGAGAAGAACCGGCGTAAAAAACTCGTATTAAAACTATGCATAGCTAGTTTCATGAACACAATGAGGTTATAACAACAACCAGGAAAGACCATACAAAGAAAACACCTATGCAGATGAATTATTTATTAAAAGACAGAATGATACTGCTAAAGACATTAGTAAAAAGTCTATCTTGATGTTGTTTTCCTTTAAATTAAATACCTAAGAAAAGACAGACGAATCCAAGAATGCAAAGTAACGAAATTTAGAACTGGAATTGGAAGCGCTTGATTAAAAACGCTACTTAAATTTTGTATCAATTTAATTTAACTTGAGATTGACTGCTCTATTTGGATTCTCATTTTTAGGGTTTCGTACCTCAAAAGGAAAAAACGGAGCCCTTATATCTGCCTGTCTGTCTCTTTATCTCACAAACGCGTGGAGGTATCGAGTAATAAACTCGAGTTTAGAGTCCCTTGAAGCTGTGAAAAAATCAAATTTCTAAGTTAACGTAAAAAAGAGATACCTAATAAACTACGAAAAGTGCAACTCAGCAATACGAGAAACTTACTGGATATAGTCCTTCAAGACCTAGTTCCTACTTCGCCAAAGAATTACACTGCAAATGAACCAAAATCCACTTGAAACTTCACGGGTCGAACCAAGCTTCGCCAATCTCATCGGCTATAAAGGTAAAGAGGCACTTAGAGCTACTAACTCGCTGTATCTAAGTTTTATTAGAATTCTTAGCAGTCCAATAACCTCACACTCGACTTGCGACGGGGAGCAGAAGGGAAAAAAAAACGGAGAACTGATCAAGTGGAAAATTACTTGAAAGCAGTACCTCTTAAAATAAACACACGGTTAGGAGGGTGGTGCAGTAAGGATTTTGATAAAATGGTTTCAATAAGTTTTAGTACACTACTTCATTCCTCATTTTATTTTATCTAGGTACTTATTTTAAATGTTTTGGTCATGTCAGAATGAGATCATTTTAATACATAGTTAGTTTATAGAAGACAATCTATCTATCACAATATTTCTGGTTTTATATAGATTCGTACCTGCACACAAACTGTTAAAACATTAAGTTTCCTGTCTCAATTGTTTAGTAGTCCTACGTATTAATACGTATTATGAATGCGAAAGTTTGGATGTTTAGTTGTTTATAATGTTTGTTACTCAATCACACTTAAACGGCTCAACCGATTTGGATGAAATTTTGCACGAAGATAGTTTATAGCCTGGATTAATATATAGATTAAAATACAGGAAAGTTTTTATCTCGGGGCCGCGCAGACGAAGTCGCGGGCGGAAGCTAATATAATAGATAAAGAAAAATAATCAAGCATGAAAACGTCGACACAATTGCTCAGTCCCATGAAGACCGGTGGTGCAGCCGACGGGGTCCAAGTTTTTAAGCGCCGCAAATATTCGTCTTTATTAAAAGACGAGTTTGCGGCGCTCGCAGTGGAGGCACTTGGACCCTGGTCGACTGACATGAAGGCATTTATCAGAGCCCTGTCGTCACGGCTGGTCGACACCTCAGGGGACCCCAGAGCCGGCGCTTACCTCGTGCAGAGAATTTCTCTAGCAACGCCATACAAAGAATTAACGCGGCCAGCGTATTGGGAACCATGCCGCAGGCGGATGTATGTTATTTTCTTTCTTTGTTAGTTTATTTTAATATTATGTTTGTTTGTTTTTTCATATTTCATGTAAATATTATGCTCTTACTATAAATAAACTTACCTAATATATGTAAGATGAACTACGAAAATAGCTAGGAATATGGTTATTTTTCATTTTTAGTAAAACATCATGATTTAGGTACAAAAATATAATACATGTACCTTTTTTTTGATAGAAATGATAAATATCTGGGAATTCGAATACCCTTTTTGGGACTGCTGATCCACTGTTTTCCCAGCTTCCTTGCAGCTCAGCCCTAACAAGTATAAGTTTTATAGTATCTATTGTAATGTTCCCTAGTAGGTAGCCTAAACATACCTTATCTAACCATATAGATATTATATTTCATTTAAGATAACAATGTAATGTGGTAATTGACAGATTTAGAGTTTAAGGGTACATAATAGTTTACTGTAACAAAGACGCATATTGCTTGGTACCACTCAGCGAAACCTAAAGTGTATAAACAATTAGGTCATATTACATAAATAATTCTTTAAAGACACTCGGACGCATACCTACTACACTACGATTAAAATCAGTTAACTACTGATATTTGGCATTAATTCACTCGATACTCTATCTTAACGTCAGAATATTAGAGTTTATTTTGTAAACACGCTGCCTATAAATATAACGGTTGTAATAAAGACTTAATTACATTGGTATTAAGGTAGAATATCCCAAGGTTTGATCCAATCTGTCAGTGGTTAACTGATTTTAATCAAGGTGTAATATACCTATTAGCCACGCGCTTTACTCCTTCCCCAATATCTGTATTGTTAGTAAACGATTCCTTAAAACGATTTTCTTTAAAAACTCTGGTGTGCCACAGGGTACGACACTGTGTCCCGAACCTTATAGAATGACAGTGTAACGCTATGGACGGTTCTTTTTTAGCTCATTCGATTATTTAGGGAGCGGAAAATATGTCCCACTTGTCGTGTCAGTGAACGATCCGCTTGATCTGGTAATGTTGGCAGCGAATTCAATTCTGCGTGCTGAGATTTGGATTTCTAAAATAACGATGTATAAGGGAAAGAAATTTGAGTTAGGTTATTTTTCCTTTTTTTGTCACACATATAACTTTGCTTTAGAAAAAAAGATATGTTGTGATGCTTACAAGACAATCTTCTTTATTTTGGTACAATAAAACATATCAAACTCAAACTCAAACTCAAAATGATCTTTATTCAAGTAGGCCTGTAACAAGCACTTTCAAATCGTCAGTTAATTTTTTTTGAGTAATTTATTAAACATAAAGAATACAAAATAAATAAATAAAAATTGTATAAAAAAAACTAGTAGAATGTTTCTAGAAAAACAATCTAATGTCAAAAAACAAAATATAACGAAAATAATAGATTAAAAATTCAGTCACAATTAGTTCCATGGAGTTTTATCATACGTATAATAGTCTTGTGTGCTATAATAAGCTTTCGAAATAAGTTTACGGTTCACATAGTTCTTGAATATATTAATAGATACTCGGTTACGTTTCCTGGAAGTTTGTTATAAAACCTTACACAATTACCCATGAATGATTTTTTAATTTTTTGAAGTCGAGTGGGTACCGCGACCTTATGCTTATTTCTAGTATTAATATTATGTAGGTTACAGTTTTTCCTAAAATTGACAATGTAATATCATTATATTAATATTTGTAAACTTATCTCTAAGTGAGTCTTTATGGTTAAATTTATATAATATTTTATTTTAAAATATAATATAATATTTTAAAATACTACAAATTGTAAGCAGGATTGCATTGATGAATTATTTACAAAAATAATGTTCTACTTTCCTCACATATTCCAGTAATTTTTACAATCACATTAAACACTATAATTGTAGTATTTTGCTTCGATTCCTGTTTGTAAAAAGTAGCACTTAATTTTTTTTAATTTGAAGCATGTTTTTCTTTAAGCACCCTTCTTAATAATTTCCCAGAAGGATTTTTTGGTAGACTATCTAAGAAAACGACGTCTTTTAACCTTTTGAATTCTGCAACACGTGTTGCAACGAATCTTTTAATATCATTTTCATCTCCTTTGTGCCCATCTTTTAAAACTATGAAAGCCTTTGGCGCTTCTCCTGACCTCTCATCAGGAATTCCAACTACTCCAGCGTCCAAAACCGATGGGTGTTCTTTCAAAACACTTTCTAGCTCTGCTGGAGCTACTTGGAAACCCTTAACCTGAAAAATATATATTTTTAATGTAACAAGTTTTTAAAATTAAAAATACTTTGGGAATACAGACAAAAAATAAGAAGAATAGATCAAAAAGTGTCTCACAAGAATAATTGAACAACTTAAGTACGTCGATGCCTTTTGTTGTAAACTTGACAATTGTAGTGAAAATAATGTGCCGAAATAAAAATTAACTTAAATTCAATGAACTAGTACTTGATAAGTAGTACAAATTTATAAAATCACTTTGGTTTGGACGCATTATTTTATAAATTATTTCCATTTTGAAGGATTATATTAAGTATTTTAATTGGCTAGTTGAATCTTTTTAAAGTAGATATAAATTGATTAATATTTGTAAGATTAGTAACCAAAACATTTCGTATCAATTTTTTTTGGGAACTAGTAAACCGTCTACTTTGATTTTAAAAGATTACTTTTCTTAAACATGCGAAACGCTGTCAGCTGTTGTCGGCGTTTTCGCCTATCTAGTTGTGTTAGTTTATACATTATCTGTGCTGTGACATCATACACCTTGTTAACAAACCGTTTGTTCTTGTCGTGGTGATTCTTGGCAATTTTGTGCATTTTGCTTTCACGAATCCTACCTCAATGTAACTAGTAACAGTAACACGGAGATAAAGAGTTCTTAAAAATATTTAATTACAAAAAGACCACGATCACAACCAACAGTTAACGGGTGAGATACGAAGTTTGTTTCCAATTCGCATGATGTCACATCATGGCCAACGGAGTTTTTGGCGTTCCAGATAATAATAAAAAAATTGAAATTATGCAGCCATCTTACACTTTTATTATCTAAATATATTTTGGTTTTGTAAGTCAAAAATAGCATGAAATACTCAATTATTTCTTCAAATTTGATATGAGGCAAGTAGTCCATTGCATATAATGATATGTATGAACATCAGCGTTTGTCTGACGTACCTTAATAAGTTCCTTAAGCCTATCGGTAATAATAAGAGCTCCGTGCTCGTCTATAGAAGCCAAGTCTCCACTTTTGAACCATCCGTTTTCGTCTATTGCATTTCTTGTAGCTTCGGGATTGTTTCTGTAACCTTTCATCACTTGTGGTCCGCGAATCAGGAGTTCACCAACCTAATACAAAGCACTTATGCGTTTGTGTCCCTCTCATTCATACAATTTAAAAGAATTCTGTTAACTGAAATGTGTTTTTGGCCCTTTCTCGTCAACACAAATAGCAAAATAATAGATTGCAGGTAAAGGTTTGATAAATGTTTATAATTAAGGCCAAATTTTAGATGGTGATGCTTCAAATCAGTTTCATCTAGGGTTCAAATATAAAAAAAGTTAGATTACTTTATTGAACACCTCAGTATATGAGACTAATGCAGGACACAGACATAAAAGTAGAGGTAAACGACAGGCAATATTATCGCTAAAGAGCGAATTCTTCCAGTCAACTTTTAGATTAAGACATTTACAATATCAAAAACCTACGTCAAAATAATGTCCAGCAGTAACCGTCTTTCGGCTGATATGATCATGATGATGATGAATGTCAAGCGATATAACTACGTAATATGGATATGACTACAATTGATTTAAAAAAGAAGATAATTGCAAAAAGTTATAGAATGTTATTGGTGAAGTAGTAAGTGGATTTTTTTCTATATTAAATAATACCATAAGATGGGCCGTACCACCGACGTGGTATTAAATAAAATAGATATTTTCCGTCCATTCCATTCATAGATCACTATCCTTTTATACAGAGAAAATCACCTTTTACATGTAAGAGGTGTGTATTCGTAAAGTGATACTTCACTATTTATTTCGAACTTTATCACCATCACTCAAATTTCTTATAAAATCATAATCATAAATATTTATTGAATTTTAATAAAAGTCTTATCCATATTATGCTTTTATCACCACATTGCATTGCATCATCGGCCGTATATTAATGATAACCTCATAAGTGATATTCAATTCGTACCTCATTGGGACCAAGATTATTCATTTGTGAATCCACTATCCTTAATTCAGTATTAGAGATCCCAAAACCAGCTGTCATGTAATTTGTTGATCCTGGGGCGGTGGTCGTGACCAATGGTGATGTTTCCGTCAAACCATATAAATGGATGAAGTTGACATCAGGCTTAAAATAAATAAATCATGAAAATAATAAGTATAGACACGTTCCTGAAACAAAATACTGAAGTTGCAAAAATTACATCGGAATGTCTAGTTAATGAGCATGTTATTGCTGCAGATACAGTGCAAAAAGTTTTTCCTTGTCTAAGTGTTTATGATTTGATATTAACGTTTAATTTCACCTGGCCTATGGAACAAGATTTTTCACTGTCCTTGAAAAGTTTATATTATAAATGATCGATATCAAAGTCAGAACTACATAAGTATATCTTACCTTACACTTCGCAATGAGTCTTTCTATATCCAGTTTTGGCAGCGGCGCTGCGCCACAGATAACTCTGTCTACATAAGCTAAATGCTCTTTCTTTGATTCTGGATACGAACCCAAAAATAAAACTGAAAAAAATACGTGTACACATAAAGCTCACGGCTTACACCTTTTGTGTCCAGAGGTTCATATGATTCATCGTTTTGGTAAAGATACAAAAGTAGGTACAAAGAATTGAGATAAGAACTTCCCTGAGAAAAAAAAAACGATACTGTCATAAAAATCAATTTCATTTGGCTTTTAAAAACGGCTTATTATAAAAAAAATCTGCTTTTATTCCTGACCAAATCATTTTCATCACTATATCCTCATTTCATTTTTCATTTATTTATTTCATTAACAATACAAGATTGTGTTTGAACTTACTTAAGACTAAAACCAACAGTAAATATCCTAACACTCAATCAATCAGATAAATTAAAATACATTAAAACACAGTCAAATAAATTAAAATACATTAAAACACAATCAATCAAATAAATTAAAATACATTATAACACAAAACAGTCAAATAAATTAAAATACATTAAAACACAAACATTCAAGTAAGTTAAAATACATTAAAAATAGGACGTGTCATAATAGAAATTTGCTACATGTCAGTCTTAATATCATTACAATTAAAATTAAAATATTTAAATTACAAGTACAATATAAAATTCAAATGTCATTTTGTAAGTACCTACTTTACTAGCGTATCGTAGTCCCATTTAGTCACACCTTTTTCATAAATTCTTCTACCGAATACAAGCATTGTTCTAACAAAATTACCTTAAGTTTCTTAGCAAGCATGTTTGCATTTGTGAGTAATTTCAATTCGCGCGGCAGTTTGTTATATAGACCGATTCCCTGGAAGTCCTCGGAGTGCTTAACTACCCTGAGTCGCGCCACAATGGTCTGTGGTAGATCCTTTCGTCTACTAGCTATACGTTTGTCTCTTTCTTCTGGCGTTTCCAAGTTTTGTATATGTTTCACTAGGTCCTTGAGCACTACTAGGACATAAAGACTGGGAACAGTAAGAATTGCAAATTTTTTGAAATGGTCTCTGCAAGAAACCCACTGTGGTATTTTAGCCATTATCCTGATAGCTCTTTTCTGAGCTATAAAAGCAGACTGGACATTGTAACTATAGCTATTGCCCCATAACCTAATACTATAACGTAGTTTTGACTCCACTAGCGCATGATACACAGTTTTGAGCTGATTAATTTTTAATTCATTTCTGAGACTTCTTAATGCATAACATGACGAGCTAAGTGAGCTAACTAGAGAAGACAACTCTTGCTTCCAGTTTAGCATCGAATCAATTTCAATTCCAAGAAATTTAGCAGAGTCCACTTGATCTATTTTAACTCCCTCAAATACTATATCTAGAGCATCTTCGTTTCTCGCGGTTGACCTGAAGAGCAGAGCTTTAGTCTTACTGCAGTTTAGTTTAAGGTTATTGATCCTGAACCAGGCACCAAAAGAAACAAGGGCTTTGTTTACCCTATCATTCAGCTCCACAATGTTGTCAGAAGAGATAACCGCATTTGTATCGTCAGCAAAAACTGTTACTTGTATGTCTGGTATAATGTCATATATGTGATTAATCATGTCATTTGTAAATATAATGAAGAGAATAGGTCCCAGTATTGAGCCCTGTGGAACTCCTCTCAACACGCCTGCTGTTCTGGATCTAAACCCTTTCTCAGTGTCGTCATGTGTACATTTAATTTCAACAAACTGTTTCCTGTTAGTAAGATATGATTTAAGGAGAGACAATATCTTACCTCTAACGCCATAGTGCTGCAGTTTCGCTAAAAGAATACCATGGTTAACGGTGTCAAAAGCTGAGCTAAGGTCCAAAAAGAGGCCCGCAGTTTTCCTTTTCTCATTTAATTGTTGAACAACATCCCTGACTAATGTACGTATTGCATCACCCGTCCCTATGCTTTTTTGATAACCAAATTGGCGTTTACTTAATATCTTGTTCAGGTATAGATGCCTAACAAGCCTGTCTTTAATAAGTCTTTCAAGCAGTTTGGAGAGAGTTGGTAAAAGTGAGATAGGCCTATAGTTTTTTGAGTCTGTTTTCGAACCCTTCTTGTGAATGGGTATGACTTTTGCTATCTTTAACTGATCCGGGAAGCAGCCTTCCTCAAAACACTCATTGAAGAACTGTGCAAGGGGAATCTCAAGTAAGTCAATGTTATCCTTGATTATCGTAATTGGGATGTCATCGTATCCACAAGACGTTTTAGGTTTTAGCTTCTTAACTAAAGATCTTACTTCTGAAGGAGTAACCGGCTCACATAAAAAGTCGTTATCAACAATCGGTACGTGCCTCTGAAGTAGTGCTAATGCTTGATCACCATTGTTGACAGCCGCATCTTTACCGTAGTCAAACTGGTCTATGAATATATTACAAATGTCAGTCGGTTTACTTATAATTTCAGTACAATTATTTTGTGTCACAGTTTTCAATTTTAAGTTATCACTTATACTATTTACTATTTTATTACGATGTCTATTTACTATTTTCCAGATCTCCTTTGGAGATTTCTTTGATTTATCTATATGTGTTTGGACTGCGAGGCGCTTTGCAGCCCTGATAACACGTCGAAATATATTGATATACTCCTGCCTATATTTTTTTATCGAGTCCGAAATTGGCGCTATATTTGTTACAAGTACGCGCTTCATGCTACTCGAGACTTTCACACCTTTCGTGATCCAATTAATCTTCGAGTTTGATGTGATTGACACTTTCTTCTTACGCTTCTTAAAGCTTTCATCAAAAATCATGTTAAATTTATTAATAAATGAATTTACACCGATGTTTGTCAGATTGATATTCATGAGTTTTTGCCTAAAAAGCTTATTTGTTATCGAATTAATCTTCCTTGTCTGCTTCCATATTTGCGCTCTTTTTTCTGGTTTTTTCACTTCATTCACATTAAATGTACTCAATATACCTGCATGGCCGTCAGCTATCCCATTGTGATCCACCAGTGGAAGACTGATACTGTCTTCTGGTAAATTAGTCAATACATTGTCCAAACAAGATTTTATTTCATTGCGTATGAAGGTCGCTGTCGTGATGAGATGTTTAAAATTATAGGACTTTAGCAGAGATAAGAAGTTAACAGTTCTTTGGTCATCTTTAAGTAGATTAATATTGAAGTCACCACAGATGATGCAGTCTTTGTTGAAGAAGAGATCTAAAAGTAGTTCAAGACTTTCCATAAATTTACTCAAGTTAGCTTCAATGGGATTGCGATAGCAGCAAACTAAGTTTATATTTGTGTTATGGTCTTTAATTCCACACACCTCAAAATATTCATCCCTGTATAACTTTTTACAGATTTTAAGCTCCTCAGACTTCCTGTCCATGTGACCCAATACTAGAGTGCCACCCCTTTTCTTTTTTGACCTTGTATTAAAAGTTATTAATCGATACTGAGCCAAATTAAATAGTGGAGCCGATGTAGGGTTAAGAAAGTGCTCGCTTACGCATACATAGTGTTGTAAGTTACTACACATATTCAGATACAATTCTAATTCACATTTCTTGTTAGTTATTCCACATAAATTTTGGTAGTAAATGCATAGTAGAGATTTCTTATGTGATGATGTTATACTGGTTGAATTAAAGGGTGACTCAGATCTAAAAAATTATCTATATACAACTTAATGCTTTTAAATATATCCTTCATCCCTGAGGTTAATATTTTACCTGATTGTGGCGAGAACATATCGAATGTTAAGCTTAAATTCGAGTCAATGAAATGTGCAGTATTATTTGTTTTCAAATACTGGTTTAGACAAGTATTGAATAACTCCACTCTATAATTATATAGCGGAGCACCGCATATGTACGTCGGTGTGCAGACAATTATATTAGTGTTAGTTATCATCTCTAAGGTTGATCTTATTTCTTGTACTAGCGCTGCAGGCTCGTAGCTTTCCTTTATGTCGAAGTCTTGCTCGCCAATCAGTAGAACACAGCAGTCTTGGTTCGTGTAACCTTTAAGCTTGAGGGGTAAAGCAGTCAATAATTCTCGAATTCCGGCGCCAGGAGTAGTAAAGTGTATACAGTCATATTCATCAAAATTCTGTAGCATAGCTGCTCGTATTTTTGTACGGATTTTACCACTAGTATTGCTCACAACACAAAATTTATGTGATTTATTGACTTTTGTAGAGGTTCTGTTGTGATGCATTTGTGTATCATGTATTGTTCTAGTGGTATCCGTGTTTTGGGGTTGTTCTTCAGCTTTCTTGGTGCATAGTGTGTAACTTGCGTTTTCAGAAACACGGATTTCCTTTGAAAGAAACAACTCTTGTTCCAACTCCTTGATTACATCATTCAGAGCGCGTATGTCACGCTGCGCCTTAAGTAGTTCGCTTTGCAATTTTTTGATCTTAGATTCCATACATAATATATTCGCAGTATTCCCTGGTCTCAAAGAACAAGGACTGCTTGTGGAGGGGTCAACAAGGCAGTTAACAAGGCTGGATGACAGGCTTTTCCGATCTTTTTTTGAAGTGCGAGGTGTTTTACATATATTTTTCAGTGTACATACCTCACGAGTTAGTTTTTCTATTTGTCGTATATATTGATTTTTTTCAATAATTGAATTATGTAGTTCTTGTTCAGTGCTTGTCAGATCTAGTTTCAATTTATTAATTTCTATTTTCAGCTCTGTCACAATGTCGAGATCATTTGTTGATAGATCTAGACTCTTTGACAGCTCATCTTCAAACAGAAAGGTGGAGGTCTGAGTGGAGTCTGTTTGTATAGGAGATTCAATAGACCTCGCTTCTGTCAGATCCCCTTGTGAATGCGGTGAGCAGGGCGTAGTGATCTGAGGCTCCTCCGTGCGTACAATAGCAGAGGACGTGCTAGTGGTGGGTGTAGTCGCCGCACTCTCAGTGGTGTGAGGCTCTTCCGTGCGTACAGTAGCCGAGAACGTGCTTGTGGTGGGTGTACTCGCCGCACTCTCAGTGGTGTGAGTCTCCTTCGTGCGTACAGTAGCAGAGAACGCGCTTGTGGTGGGTGTACTCGCCGCACTCTCAGTGGTGCGAGTCTCCACCGTGCGTACAGTAGCAGAGGACGTGCTACTGGTGGGTGTACTCGCCGCACTGTCGCTGCGGATAGCGCGAAACTTTTTTCTCGTCGTTATGTATTGTTCGTCTGGTTTTTGTACGGCACTTGTGAGTTACTTACATTTACTCCGCTCCTCTTTCTTAATCACACTATTTCGTATTTTATCTCTCAATCTCATAGACCATACATAGTTCTCAACACACTTAATTCTACAATAAAATATCTGTACTCAATTATGCTTACCTATAGGAGGAACAATATACAGCAGACTGATTTTGTGGTTTTTCAAAGTAGATAAAAATGTATCTGGCTGGAATTTTGGCAATGTCACTATTTTGGCGCCTACTGATAACTTGTGAAGTGTTATTATTGATAAGCCATAGATATGATAAAAAGGTAACACGGCCATAATAGAATCTTGATGTGAAGCTGAAAAAAAAGGATTATTTGATGGTGAGTTGCTAACGTATTAATATATGGTAGGCACCAATGGATAAAAGTGCCAAGTACAGTCAATTCAAAGAAACGTGACCCCATCGTTATATACAAGTTCGTATGCCGGGGCGTAATATTTCTCTGCAGCTAACTATACTCCTGTAACAAGTATTTTAGTGCGGGATGGATGATTTATCTCAATTAAAGATTTATTTATGCACCCCTACCATGTAACGGCTGTCTCAATAAGAATGCACTATGAATTACCTTAATAATACCTAACTTAAGGGTTATTTTGCAATGGATTAGTGCACTCTTATTTGAGACACGCGTTATATTTAAGGTGATTTAAAAATATTAGGCTGTCTAAGTTCAATATTAAATCAAAGTCAATGAACAACATGAAATTGAAATTTGAATTAGATAATTAAACAATAAGCTTGGACACATGAATTTCAATAATTGATACGCTGTTTATCTCTATTGCTATGACTGCACTGGGACATTTACTTTGCTTGTAAAAGTTTATCACAATATATTTTAAAAGTACCTACCTGTAGTATCGCAATACTGTTTAACTCCTTCCACATCTGACTGTACACAGTTTACAACTACGTTCTTATGGGTCAGTTCTACGCCTTTAGGTAAACCAGTTGTACCACTTGAATATGGCAGTATAGCCACGTCATCAGCGGTCTTATTTACATCATTAAGAACGCTTTGATCTACATCCGTAGTCAACTCTTGAAACGATATTGTGTCAGGAACAAAACTCTCATTGTTTGTTATACAAATGACTGGAATGTTAATTTTGGCAATTTTTAATGATTCTTTGATTACATCAACTGTGTCTGTATTGCCAATTATGATTTTAGCTTTTGAAAGTAGTAGTTGTTTATGGACTTCATCTGAAAACAAACAACTTTTTTTAATCAAACGTATTTAATTAAGCCTTTGCTCTTTCACCAAATTGGTATTATTAATAGTATACATAGAAACAATTATTATTTTCACTGTTCTTATCAAATAGAAAATGGCGTCGATGCTTATAATTATTTAGGTACTTGTAGTTTTCGTCAAATGTCTCAAACAGAGAAATGTGTAAATGGATGTAATTATTATATTTGTATTGTGAATTGCATAAAATAAAATTAGCACCACATCAAAGACACATACATATCGAAACATTAAGGGTGAGTGCGCTAATGTTTTAAAAATAAACCTAAAGCCGGATTCACACTTATCTAATTACACACACATCTGATGCGCTCTTACATGGCGGCACCTTTTGTGATACCTAAGTATGAATCCGGCTTAATGCTTGTTTATCGAGGTTCATGTCATTTAATTTTGTGATTGCACTGCGTGTTTGTTTATTCTGAGGGTTCTTAAATCTCTTTCCCATATTGTTTCGCTCACTCGCTAATGTTAACTGGATACGCTGTTATCTTCTTCCTTCTCCGGATAAACTTGCATCATTTGAATACAAATTCATATTGTCTAAACGATGATTATTTTGAAATGAGCTACGTTCAGTTATTTTAGATGAATATCCATGCGATGGTTGTCACTGAGGGCGGGCCTTCATATCCTTCCGCCTGACGGGCGTAGTGAAGGTTTCCAAGCTAACTCAGGGGTAGGAGGGATTTCTACTAGGTTAAATAGAAAACACAGATTGTCGTAGTAATAAACTGGGTCTAGATGCCCATTCATTTTTAAACTTTTAAGCTTCATTTATAAACTTATCTCTCACTGGCTTTAAAACGGGGGTTGCAACCCCGTGTGAAATATTTATCTGGGTCCTGTTAGGATGCTCAAGTAACGCAGGCTACTGGCGTAAACCGATTCGCGGATCGTGTCATAACCAATCTCTTTTTGTAAGCCCACGGAGATATCACTTGTAGTTTTAAAGCTGTAGCAATTTCTTTGTTGAAACCATCCTCTTTTCAAGATTCATTTCGAAGAAATATTAAAGAAGAGGATATTTTTTTCAGATTTATCGAGTAATTATAGTTAGCCTCGATGAAGCTGAATAGAGAGGCCGTCGGGAAAAACTAACTAGATCAAGATGGTTAGAGCAGGTTGGTTGTCCAGCAAGCTGGACTTTTAATATTAAGGAGGGGATTCTCTGTTGTACTTACGAGGGGTGTATATAGGGTTGACTGTCGTCAACTCAGCTCCAGCTGACAGTATCCCCACTACAGCCAACACATACTCCGGTGAGTTAGGCATCATCGTACAGATCACGTCTCCGCATTTGACTCCCAGTTTTGTGCGGAGTTGTGATGCAAAGTTGCGAGAGTACTTGTAAAGTTGGTGGTAAGTGTAGGAGCGATTTGTTATACCGCATATCTGTAAATAAGTTGAATCAAGTAATTTCGTTTTAATGTATGATGGAAATTCAACTGTGGTTCGTAGTTTACGCTGTGGATAATGTTTTGAGTTTGTTAACTCTTTACCATACACGAAGAATTGTCAATGAAAAAATCAAGTTTGATAGGAAATAGAGCAGTATGTTTGTTTTGAAATCGAATCAAATGAAACTATATTCCAATTTAGAATGATATCAATTCCATTAAGATTGCCTTTTAATTGGGTGACTAGAGGATGTAAATGACCAGTATTTAATCCCATTTACTTTTTTTCTTTTGTCTTGTCTTGTATCCTGTATGTTGTGTTATGTCATGAATAAAAAGGTTTGATTCCTGATTAATTCCGGGACATATTCTTACTTTGATATCTCTATCATACTGATTTTGAGAAAATCTCACAAAGGTGGGGATAACTATATTTAATAAAATACCACGACATGTTCATAACAAGGTAATTGACAATGTTATCATTGTGATAAATACAAGATACTAGATGATCGTTATCAATGTAGTCATGTCAAAACAAAAAAAAAATATGTTTGAAAGATAATTTTTCTAGATAGAAAGGGCACAGCGAATGTGTGTGATAAGGAAAAGAAAAATACATTAAAAAAGACCGTGACCATAACAACAACACTAGATACTTGCTCTTAAGATAATAAATAAATATTGTGGCACTCTTTGGGGGAGTCCTATGTCCAGCAGTGGACGTTTTTCGGCTGATGTGATGATGATTATGATGAAATAAATATTAGGGGACATTCTTAGACAAATCGAACTAGGCCTATAGTAGCCTAGTTCGATTTGTCTAAGAATGTCCCCTAATATTTATTTAGCTCAATAAGGCTTGTGTTATAAGTAGGTACTAGACGACGATATGTATAATAAACTAGCTTCTGCCTGCGACTTCGTTCACGTGGGACTCGTTTATATCGTAGCTCCATACAAACGTTCATCCCCCATTTCACCTCCTTAGGAGATGATTCCATAAAAAGTATTTTATATGTTAATCCAGGCGATACGCTATATGTATGTCAAAATTCATCTAAACATCAAAACATCCAAACATCCAAACTTTCGCATTCATAATATTAGTAGGATATAACATACTTAAATACATAGAAAACATCCAAGACTCGGAAACAAATATTCATGCTCATCACACAAATATTTGCCCTTACCGGGATCCGAACCCAGGACCTTCAGTTTTGCAGGTAGCGATATGTAATTCATGTTCCTAGTAGTGGATGTGGTCGCCAGAGCTACCTAGGATGCGCTGTGTTGAGGGTGACGGGGCATTTATCTCTAGCCGTGAATACAACAAATCCTCAAATCAATAAAGGGTCAGCAAATCGCTTGTTTTTTAACGGTCTACGTTGTTCGCTAACCATCTGACACATTTTAAGATTGATGATCCTTGTGATATGTTTATACGGGTACATATAATTGTATGTATTTAAGTGTAGGGGTTCAATCAGAAAAATAATTTTAGTTCTTAGATTTTAAAATAAAATAAAATAACAAGCAATAAAAAAATATATATAAGTATATATATATTATAAATAACATTCTTAGTTTACAGATTTCTTTTTATATACAAGATACTAACGTTATTGATTTTAATACTATACTACGTGAACAATATTCCTTTGCTATTCCGCTAAAAAACGTGCAGGTTGATCAGCGGAGATCAAATGCAACTATTTACGTATAAATAAACATGCAAATAATTACAGCAAACCACCACCAATAATGAAAAAACCTCGACACGTGTTTCGCCTATCTACGAGGCATCATCAGGAGATGCTGGCAGGAGATGTTGCTTGCGCCACGTCCACTGAGCAAATGAGCCGTCCAGAACCGTCAGCCCTATTTGTAGTCTGACCCCCCATACTACCATGCATGCGTGAATGAGACGGAAGAAAACGTAACTGATGACGCAACATTCAACTGTTCGTTAATAATCACGCCTCTATTGTTGTACCTAATTATTTCTAATTGTTCTAGAACACTTAAACGCAGTAAACGCAGTAGTCATGTAATTAATTGATTTGCGTTTCCATTCGATTCTCAGTATTTAGGATCCTGCACCACTAAAGTTTCTGTTTAGCCCAATGGTTGACTGGTAGAGAATTCCTGATGGCATTAAGTCCGCTAATTGTACTTTTATTTGTATATTTGTGCAATAAAGTTTAAATAAATAAATAATATAACTTATAAATTGTGTTCTTAGTAAAGAGTATACTCGCCATAACTCCTGAGTGTTTGCTGCGTGCTGCGTGGTCGACGAGGGAACTTGTGAATTCTCATAAGCCAAGCGTGGCCGACGCACATGTTATTGCCAATCCCTAGTTGACCGTCAGGCGGGTGGTAAGTGTAACATTTGTATGAAAAACGAAAAATTAACTCAAACTCATACCGTAGCGATTTTATCAGGCCACCTCTGGAGGTTCTCAAACACATGTTCCGCGATAGTCCGGTTAGGGATCTCTACGTCCTTATACGGGGATTTGACGACGTTGTCACGCGTCCACACAACCTGATTCCTCACCAGGTTAACTGATAGGTTTCGACTTGATATCAGTCTTCTGGTGGCTCTTGATAGCGCTGAAGTGGTCATCATGACTCCTGGAAAAAAAAGTTTCAATAGTATAGCAGCGTATAGAAGCATAGCATATTTTAAAGAATGTATTAGACTCAATTTCTTATTCATAAACTTAACATGCCTGACAACTGAAATGTGCTTTGCTCTTTTCCCACAAATGCAAATCAAAGTTACAGCTACAGTAAACAGAATTTTAACGGCATTATTAGCTAGGTTTGATGAACGTGGGCATTAGGTATTTACCAATATCTTTACAAAAATCGTTTCAAAATAAACAATTTAATTCCAAAACACACGTGATAAAGGAAAACGTCAGGAAACTGAATCACTAAGGACATCAAAGCGGCGCCAGAATTCGTCGAGATAACCCGATAACGGGTCGCACTTCACAACACGCCTCACCACACCTCATCACACCTCAGGAGAGGAGACCAAGTGTTGTTCCGACCTTACATTAAGGTGATCAATGCCCCTAAAATGTTGTCTCACTCGCTCGCTAATGTTAACTCGCTAAAGTTTTCAATATGAAATGTCAGTTTTTCTTAAGAATTTGATTACAGAGAAGGTCTCTTCACCTATCGTTTTGAGTGAAGTCATGAATATTTATACCAGCTGCTATCCATTTTTAGGCAAATTTTCGAAATCTCTGGAGTCTTAGATTTTGTAATTTTCACGTTTGGGTCATAGAGGTTCTTTTTTTTCCTTTACTCAAATAGATTAGCGATGCTATAATGTTCCGCGAATATCTTTCCAGACTCTTCATTACCGTATGCGTAGAAGGAGACACATTTCTATGCAATCATTTTAGCTTGAAAGCCTTAACTGGCGTTATTTAGCATTTCACAAATTTTACATTCTTACACATAAAAAAGAATACTCAGTTGGCTATCTAATTGCGATTTGAACAACCTAGACCTACTGGGTGACAGTGGAGACTTAGGTTTCAATGCTACTTTTTTCGTGAACAAGCCCTAGATATGTAACATATCCTTAGATATAGGTTTTGTGTAACCTTAGTTGTGCATCATCATCTTGATAAATTTGAATAAAAACTCATATAGACGAAACGACTGATTATTTTGGAACATATGTTAAAATTTTAGATGAATGAATTGCCTTAAATCTTTTTTTGACAAAAACTGTGAAAATATCTCTTGCGGATTAAAAACAGTAGCAAATTTTAAGTTGAACACATACAGCCTCATTATAACATTTATTTTCACATAGCATTGATTGTTCCACACGGATTTCAAACGTTTATGATACAGCCTTGGCCAAAAGTGTTGAGTACCCCACGTTTTCCTTTGTAACTAATGGATAAAGTATTATTTTTCAATTTCATAAATACAGAAGACGTAAAATATAATAAGTGTTTGAACATGTGCAAATCATTAATATATATCATTTTGAAATAGCTATTTGCGTGCGAAAATTGAAGCTAGAAAAAGTCGGGGTTTACAAAAAAGGTTTAATTGTATATTTTTTTCACTGAATTTCCCTTAACGTCAATTAATATGTCGATTTTTTCCGATAGATACACAACTTTCTATTATATAATATATAAATGCACCCTTTAAAGCTTGACTTTTGTATGAAAAATGCATGGGTGCTCAACACTTTTGACCGAGACTTTATACATTTTTCGCTCAAACTTATGCACTGGCTCATTTAAGAGCCATAGCGTTTCAAAAACGCTCATCTGACGTCGATACTTCTCCTCTGCGTTTTTACATAACCCGGTGTCAAGACATACTGGGAATGAGCGAAAAGGTGAGATGGAAATAGTTGTGAATAGCACTGATGTCAGCGTGAGAATAGGCCCTTTGAAATTGGTGGGAAATATCGCTCCGCCATAATTGTCGGGTGGGTATAGAATTTCGCTCAATATTAGGTATTTGATGCTTAAATCCTGGCATATTGGATGAGATGTGAGTATCGATGAAAGATTCTCTAATTCGAAAATTATGCTGACAGGAGTTTGGTGTACAGTCGACGTCGAGGAGATATGTGTATGTTTTTCGCCTTATCACGCGTAAACAAGGTACACGTGTGTTAACATAAAAGTTATATTTGACGTCTGTCTTACCTAAGTACATATTTGTTAAAACAACCGGGCATAGCTGTCACGTTCTGACAAGTATGCGAGTGCGAGAGTGACGGATAACTATCTTATCCACAACGATAAGTTATAAAATAATCATAATACTTCCACATGTTTAGTAATAACTACAAGGGCACATTGCACGTAGAACCGATGGCCATTGAGGCGGAAAGGTTCTCGAGTGACGACCACGTACCGGAAGGCGCGGCGTGGGTAGGCCCCCCACAAGGTGGACTGATGACCTGGTAAAGGTCGCTGGAGTCCGCTGGATGCGGGTGGCGCAGGACCGGTCATTGTGGCACTCTTTGGGGGAGGCCTATGTCCAGCAGTGAACGTCTTTCGGCTGATATGGAATATGATAAGGAATATCGTATGATTCCAGATAGGGCTGTACCTATTATAAGGTAGGTGGACCAAAAGGGTGTCAGGTTGGTGGCCACTTCTAGGTAAAAGGAGCGTCGGCCGTCCACTAGCTCGATGGGTGAACGATATTAGGAAGATCGTGAGTCACTTCTGGATAAGATTGGCTCAGGATAGGGACGGATGGCGTACTCGTACAGATATGCTCATCAGTAGTGGACAATTACGGGCTGAAAATCATGATGATGATTAAGGAATGTAGTTAGGTAGGCTTGTTGCTACCGTATAAATTTAATAATATTTATTTCAAATGTCTATTTTGAACGAAGTTACCTTACCATTACGTAGGTCGAACAACACTATATTGATAACCAAAAACTTACCTGACTGAACTATCATGATAAACTTAGATTACCAACTATACACACAACACAACACTCACAACGATACGACAGGCACTGATACAACGTCAATGCCGCTATTGCTACGTACCACTAAAACCAGTTCCAATTGTGTTGTGACGACAGCACCAAGCCACAGATTATATAATCATCTTTGCCGCTTCATTTTACGTTTCACTATTCAATTTTAGACTTTTTCGCGTTAGAATAGAGTTGAAACTGTCTAGCTCCCCGTGGAGATAATAGTACAATGCGATTGTTTAGATGTAATGGCAAATTGTGACTGATAGTGTAATAATCAGTGATCGGTTATTTGGATTCTCCCTCGCGGGATATCAAGTAGAAAAGTTAATATAGATACGACAGTTTCCCGCGATACCGAACAAACCGTACAAAAATAAAACAATTTAAATCATCTCTAAGGAATCTTTTAATCTTACATGGCAACCAGTTGAGACAAAAACTTCTATTCTTTTCCTAATCTCTACACTTTATTTTAAGCAAAATATATTAAAACCTCCACAAAGTATTAGCTTATATATCTGTCATGATGGAAAAAATACTTCAAAATCTTGACATTGACATTTCATTATTTTCTCTGGATTTTAGTTCTAATTATTTGCTTCTAAGGATTGCATAAATAAATAGGTATTAGCAGTATAATTTATACTATAATATTAGGTCACAGGTTATCGTATAAGTGCAAATTTAGCTGATAGACACGCGTACTTACTCGCTGAACTTTTATCCAAACGGTACAAAATGTGCCGCTTTGGAGGCAGCAAATGAGCTGTCAGTGTAAACACTTGTGCTCATTTGTTCGATTTAGACAAAAGAACGGAGATTAAGTACTCGTCTATCAGCTACTTAGATGTTTTAAAGTGTAATAAAAAAAACACATTGTGTTTTTTGCCTTTTCTAACAACATAAAGCCCGGATCCCGGGGCATATCCATACTAACATAATGATTGAGGTCGTTCACCCCATGTCGAATCCAAAAAACCGATCACTGGTAATAATATTGATGAATGTTAAGGCGACGCAACCCACTAAAATTTGATAATATTAGCTCGATATGCTGTGCTCTATGCTCGCGCAACGGAAAATTTCTAAAATCTGTATAGATTATTGTTTAACTGTATTTTTTTCAAAAAGTAAACAATGAGAAATGTATTGTGTGACTGTAATGCGTGACTGTGTGTAATTTAATTAACAGATTATGTAATATTGTGAAATGATTACCTATACAGGGTGTCCCACGAATTAGTGATATACTGAAGCTGGGAGGTAGAGGACCTAGAGGGCTATCTGAATCACCCCCATGTATGTTCCGCGATTATTCGTATTTTCGGAGTTATGACTTTTTTTTAAATTTTTCACCTATCGCCGAAGATGAGATTTTTATTTATGGTGACGTGAATTATTGCGGTAGATGCTTGATTTTTTTGTGTGCCAAGCTGATAGATAGGCCAATTCAGTTTGGTAACATTTACTATCGTTAGATCTATGAATGGAATTAAAAAAAAATTAAATGCCAAGAAAGATAAAATTACCCAGTATGTTCACAACTTCAAGGGCCCTTAAAAAAATAAAATCATTCTTGGCATTTTTTTTATTCCATTCAACGATCTAACGATATTAAATGTTACCATACTGAATTGGCCTATCTATCAGCTTAGCACACAAAAAAATCAAGCATATACCGCAATAATTCACGTCACCATAAATAAAAATCTCACCGTACTCGGCGATAGGTGAAAAATTAAAAAAAAGTCATAACTCCGAAAATACGAAAAACCGCAGAACATACATGGGGGTGATTCAGATAGCCCTCTAGGTCCTCTACCTGCCAGGTTCAGTATATCACTACTTCTTGGGACACCCTGTATAACTGGTGGTGCAGTAAGCGCAACCGTAAAACCCTAAGCGCTGAAAGCGCAAGCTTATCGGATTGCTGTCGGTGCGCCGCGCCCGCGCCCCGCCAGCACTTGTCACGGACAACTGACTCCTCCACCGCGACATACGACGGATCGCGGCTCGCGTTCGCTTCGCTCGCGATATATTTTGTACGCGTTCGCGCATCCCACAATTCCACAGTTGTAACGATCTCTAATTAATACATATTTTAATTATACAGTCCGCTATTATTTCTCTCCACTTTAGCTAGACCAACAATAACAGTACCTAACCTATTATGACTTGTAAATATTTTTTTTTACGAATAAATATCTGTATTCCGTATTCTCTCCTCGTTCTGGAAAGAACTGTCAAAATATCGCTTATGGTTTAGAAGCAGTAGTTTGAAACAGTCTAGTTAAAAATGTACAAAATACCCACCAAAACATTCTGTAAAAAACTAGCCAAGTCTCGATGGAGCTGCTTGTTTATCTCTAATGAAATCTAGACAAAGTTGTGCCAAGTCTATGGTTCGTCACTGCGATTTCTTTTTTATTATAGTTAATGTTGTGTGACTTGGCCGTTGAAGGGTACATAAGGGTACAAAACCAGGTGCTCCATGACACCATTGCACCAATCTGTCGCCGAACCGCTACCCATTGACGATGGAAAATTGCCACTTGGAAAACGTTGGTTCAATAACCAGTCAATAAGTATTATTGAAATACGCAGCTTTATCAAGCCTACAATCATTCATCAATCATCATCAAATAATTTGTACCACACATTATCTCTAATCTGAATGACTTGACAAAAACGAATTATTTGTTATCAAATTGCCGGCGATAACGCACTGCTGCATAATACACGTTGGATTAAAATGGCCTATTATACCATCGGTAGGTGCCTTAGAAGTGCGCCCTGTAGCCCGGGCATAGGATACGGTTACGGTATCCCCTGCCTGTCGTACAAGCCGACTAAAAGGGGTCCTCGGGGTGGTACACGGGGGGCCTGAAGTGGCAGTGGACAGGCTCGTAGAACCGATGGCCGTTGGGGCCTTAAGTGGCAGTGGGCGGGGCTCATTGCACGTAGAACCGATGGCCGTTGGGGTGGAAAAAGGTTCTCGAGTGGTGACCACGTACTGGAAGGCGCAGCGTGGACTGCCCCCCACAAGGTGGACTGATGACCTGGTAAAGGTCGCTGGAGTCCGCTGGATGCGGGTGGCGCAGGACCGGTCATTGTGGCACTCTTTTGGGGGAGGCCTATGTCCAGCAGTGGACGTCTTTCGGGTGATATGATGATGATGATAATGAAGTTACAACTCGAAAATATGGGAATATCTAGGCACCACAGACCGCAATTTTTTATTGTCATCCAATATAAAACCCAACAGTTAGTACTAAGACAGATTCAATGTATTAGTTCAAGGATTCTTAAATCATAATGATCACATGCCTGGTGTGATCACTTCCGGGCTAATATACATATGCGAATCTAATTGTGAGCTCGATCAGGCATCAGGCAAGGGTGTGTAGGTAAGGCTTAAACTGTGCCGAAGACTTGGCACAGATTACTCGTACGTAGATCGTTCCCTATATTTTTTCTATGGAGCTCCTAACTCAACTACAATCAATTATTACCTATACAACTCTTAAGACAACAAAAAAGAATTTGACCAATCACGTGGCGCCTTTACTGCATTATTATGAAGTTGGCCAATAGAACGTCACCTTGGTCGTATAACAAAAGACATCAACGAAATGCTGTAAGAGAGTTGAGCATAGCGGAATTATCATTTTACAAGCTTTTATTCAGTTTCACCTGTCCCGATGTTTGTCATCAAATCTTGCAAATTAAATTTGATTCACTTCCCGGTAACCGATTGAGTTGAAATTTTGCATACATGTGTAAAACGCGTGACAAAGCAATATTATTATGATGACATAGTGCTAATCTGATGATGGAGCTGGAAGGTGGCCATAGGAACTTCGCAATGAAACGACACAACCTCATCTAGTTTGAGCTCGTTAGAATCGTCTCGATAAGTAGTTGATGACGGTATACAGAAAAGTACAGTCGGCAATAAAAGCTTGTACCAAAAAATTATTTTTTGTCAGAAACTTATTTTCTTTTCTTTTTCGGGAATCGACAAAGACAAATGACAGAAAAGGTATTGAAATAGGTATAGCCTATATCGTCACACACAAACTTATACATATCATTTACATTTAGATCAGTCGAACTTGGGTTTTCAATTGCGTAAGTAACCTAATTACGCATGTACCTTGATCACCCTACATTAAGAGTTTTTTTATTAATAATAATAATAAATCTTTATTTCAGATATAAAATCCATATTTTGTTAATGAGACATATGACTAATGTTAATAAAGAATATTACTTAATACATCATTTGCATTCTCATTAAGCTGGCTGGATATTATTTTAACATGAATTGTGTAATTTATGTACAAGAATCTTTTTTAATTATAATTTTTTTTTTTTATTAAAAGTGAATACAATATTATAATTAACATTAACTAAGATAAATTAAAACTAAGTTAAATCTAAAAAAGGCCCTCGAGGCATTGTACCGAGGATGCTGGCGGCATTTCCTCGCTGAATTGCAATGCTGATGCGTTGCGCGAGAAAGCCGCCAGCTCTTCGGTCACCAGTTACATCGACCAAACGTTTCGCGATTTCTGCAAATAACTTATGCGCACTGGGACCCCACGGACCGAGGGTCTCAACGCCAAAGGGTACAAAGTCGTACTCTCTGCCGAGGCCTCTATATTTATTACATTTCAGATTTTCGGCGTTTTCCGCCGCTGCACCCGCTTTAGAAGTAGTCCGTTGGAGGTGAGACGGTGCCAGTGTGTCTACACATGTAGCGTCCCACACAAGAATCCGTCCCAACCTCCATGGAACCAGAGACACACCATCAGGTCTTTTGCCATCATCTCTGACAATGCCAGGCGGCTCAAGAAGAGCAGGCACATTGATGCTGGCAAGAGACCGGCGGATTATGTCATTAAGTGTCGCATGTCTTGAAAAGCGGCCTGCACTTTTTTGACAACAAAGTCCGTGGTGACCCAGTCGGTCCACGTCCGTGCCACAAGGGTATATGTGTGGAGTGCATACCGTGACCCCAAGCCGCAGACCAGTCGCCAGACGAAGGGAGGTCGGATCCAGGAAGGAATTATTAATTAATTAGATTATTAATTGGACTTACGATTAGGGTTCTACGTTGATCTTCACATTTTTAACGGAACACGTAGTTTCGATTTAAGACTTATATTTTACCCTGTATATTTTGTATTGTATACGACGCATGGCAAAAGCCCAGAGCTAGTTCGATTGGTATCCGAATGTAGAGTTATATTTATTTATCATGTGAGAGTGCTGTAGATAGCTACTCTGTGCTCTTCAAAAGCATATGTTAAGTGAGATAATATATTATGTATGCACTGCATCACAAAGCAATTAGACTAATCAAACCCATACCAGCCGTTGCATTTGGCATAATTTATACAAACTACAGATGGAAGCCTTAAGAACAGTCGGAATATAGGGGGATTCTGTTAAAATACAGTAAAGTGTAACCAATAACAAAATTGGAATTGAAATTGTATTGAACATATTTCGTTAGTTTTCAGTGCTAGTCATAAATAATAGATAAATTGATTTATATGTATATTTCAAGGTTTGTAAATAGTTCAAATAATAATATTTAAACAAAAAAATACATACAGTGTCACCTAAGTCACCTTGTATATATTTTACCCTGTATACATTTTCTTGTATAAATTCTTCTCAATTTATAAAAAAAAACTGATCATAAATGTAATCAGTACTTTTATATACAAATCAGCAGCTGACGACGCAGCTGAAAAATCTGAAACTTTTTTCTGGTGCTAAGAAAGGCTTCCTATCACCAAAAAAATAATCAGGCATTTCTAAAATTTTCATCCATTCCCAATTAGCTTAGGATTAGTGTAAAACTAAAAACCGGCCAAGTGCGAGTCGGACTCGCGCACGAAGGGTTCCGTACCATTATCTATAAAAACGGCAAAAAATCTTGTCTGTTGTATGGGAGCCCCAGTCCTACTCGCACTTGGCCGGTTTTTTAGTATCTGTTGTTATAGCGGCAACAGAAATACATAATCTGTGAAAACTTCAAGTCTCTAGCTATCACGGTTCTTGAGATACAGCCTGGTGACAGACAGACGGACGGACGGACGGACGGACGGACAGCGAAGTTTTTACCCGTTGGGTACGGAACCCTAAAAACAACCTACATTTTATTGCATATTATAATATGTCTATACAATATTCCTGGAGCCGTAGCATGGTTGGCCTTGTCACGCGATAGGTGATAGGATAGAGCGTGCGTCACTGGCTGACACCGTTCGATAGAACGAGACGACGCTCTTATCTTGTCACTTGTCGCGTGATAAGGCCAACCATGCTACGGCTCCTGGCTAATACCGTTTCTGGGTTTTTCATTCACCGGTATAAAACCTGTCTCTTAGCAATCGCAAAGAGGATTATTCTGCCGGGAAAAATAAAAAGGAATTTCAAAAGAGGGATTTCCTATAGCCCCTTTTTGTCAGCAAATGAGGCGTAATATGACATCAGCGGAGAGGTTGATTTTGTTTGCATTCAAATGAGTAAAGGATTCTTCGCACATGTTTTAATTTTACGCCTACAATAGTAGAGTCGAGATTGTTGTAACTGGAACTTTGGTTATAGGACTTATATGGTCTTTAATTAATGTTAAATGAAGGAATAATACAATATAACAAGGATTAATACATTAATAAACATAATTAGGTCGACGTTTTGTACGTCACAAAATTTAATATTTATCAGTAAACTACGCAATGAGTGAAGTTGGTTCCAAAAGGGATTACAGACGCGAACATGTGAAAGGAACCTTAGGTCAAAGACGGTAAGGTAGTGTCGTTTGTGTCGAGTGAATCGAATGATTCAATCGGATCAAGCAATTCAGACAGTTCTAGTGTATACAAACCGGACAAGTGCGAGTTCAACTCGCGTGGTGAGGGTTCCGTATAATACTGAGAATTTTCCCGTTACTTTGAATAAACTGAACTTCTTACAGGTTTTCCTGTAATCTTTAGGCAAGGAACTATTTTCCATATTTATTTCAGTATTTTAAGCTTAATAGTTTCGGAAATAAGGGGGGGGGGGGTGGTAAATTTTCGCCTTTTTTCCTAAATTACTTCGCATCTGTTTTTGCTAAAATTATAAAAAAATATATCAGAGATGCTTACAACAACCCCTTTCGTTTGTTATGTCACACAATACAGTTTGCGAAACTTTTTTTTTTAATTTCGCAGTTTACCCCCCAAAAGTGGCACCCTTGTTCAGAATTCATTGATTTACTTTACGCGTCCCTCTTTGGGTCACCAATTTACATATGTGTACCAAATTTCAACTCAATCGGTCCAGTAGTTTCGGAGCAAATCGGCTGTGACAGACTAACAGACAGACGCACGATTGATCCTATAAGGGTTCCGTTGTTTTCCTTTTGAGGTACGGAACCCTAAAAAGCTAGCGCATGGGCAGGACGTATGCAAGTGAACTGTCGGATTGACATTGACTCTGGGTCGAGCTTACTTTCGTGACGTAAACGTAGATACATTATTGTTGTGGCGGGAAAAGAAAGAAAGAAAGAAAGAAGACATTTATTCACTACACAAAAGACACTAAGATATAAAGGGAGTAGACATACAATACAATTGACACATTGTGTGTGTCTTCGCGGCAGTGAAACGGTCGCTGTCTCAGCATTGTGCCGAGGTGTCAGACAGACACCTACAGCGCTGGTTTTCAGGTTTAACATTGAGCCCCATATCAAAACCTAGTACAAAGAGTACGACTTTGTACCCTTTGGCGTTGAGACACTCGGCCCGTGGGGTCCCAGTGCGCATAAGTTATTTGCAGAAATCGCGAAACGTCTGGTCGATGTAACTGGTGACCGAAGAGCTGGCGGCTTTCTCGCGCAACGCATCAGCATTGCAATTCAGCGAGGAAATGCCGCCAGCATCCTCGGTACAATGCCTCGAGGGCCTTTTTTAGATTTAACTTAGTTTTAATTTATTTTAGTTAATGTTAATCATAATCTTGTATTAAATTCTGAATAAATAATTACATTACACAATAAATATTTTACCATATTCTTGCATACCTGGTAAATCCTCACCTATTTACAAAGACACCAGCTTAACAATTAATTGTTTTAAACTGCACAATTTTAAATGAGTAGTTCGATTCTCAGATTTTGAGAACTCTACAGTTTGTGACATTTTTGTATGGTAATGTAATTTCACCTTTTATTTTCATTGGTTAGGGAAACAGTTTCATTCCAGAGAAGGAAACAAAACTGTAATAGGGACCAGTAATAGGTTGTGCAAGTCGCTGATGACCATAGTCATGGGCGGAATTATACCCTTACTTGTAACTTAGTTAGGAATACACATTTGAGTACAGTAAATTCGATATTTCAAATAGCGAATAGGCGTTAAAATATACTATAAGGTTTAAGCGAATTAAATTGCTTGTGTAGATACATTTACAACACAGCAATATTAAAGTAAAGAGGTCTGTTTAAGTTTGTTTTAATACTGGTAGATTCGTTAGCAGAGTCTTAAATCGTTAGTTAAGTAGGTAAAGTTGGTTAAGATCATTCAGACCCCATCCAAAGCAAGAGAGTAGCATGTGAAAGATTACCACACATCCCGTCGCTAGAACTTTATTAAAATATGTAATATTAAATATATAGATAGATAATATTAAGTCTAAGATTTTAATGTAAAATGAAATAAGGTTTAATTTTGTCAATTATGGCATGCTCATAAAGTCAATAGTTTTCAAGGAAATGCAAAATTAATAAAAAAGAAGTATACTTTTCAAGATATCCCCTATAGTTGGGTCCTCGAATTAGGCTCCAACAGTAGTCGCAGCCCAGAGCCGCGATTCCATCTGTATGCATTGATAAAATTGATGTCATGACAAATTTATATTATTACTTCGAATCTCGCATAGTGACCCAGACTCACAAAACATTGAGTAGGTATACCTGAGGCAGGTCTCGTTTCCAGAGTCCTTATTTCATCCAGGCTCGAATTACTTACATTCTTTTTCCCATATTCTGCCTGAAAAACTAGTTCAAACCAGTACAAAAATCATTCCCACAGGGAATCTGATGTCAATACATCAGTCCCACAATCCCGGACAACTGTCAAGAGGTAAATTAAAGTGTCAATCATTTCACGCGGGGGCGCGGCTGGCATGGCGGACATATTGTATTGTTCATGGGCAGTTGTTTGCTTTTGTTTACAAATAACTAGCTTCAACGCGTGGTTTTGTCCGCGTTTACCTACTTGTTAACGAACGCCTGAATTTAATGCAACAGCAAGTATACTGTTAGACTTCTTACAGGCGCAGCACTCCCTTAGATATTTCCACTCCCCTTTTTACTCCTTTAAGGGATGATCTAACTATCTCATCCAAACGGTAGGTCCAACTTCGAGAAAGAGGTCAATCGTCGAATCTGACTCGGCTGGGCAGCGTTCGGGAAGCTACGACACATCGTTTCGTCCAATATTCCGCAGTGTCTCAAGACGAAAGTCTGTGACCAGTGTGTGTTGCCAGTGATGACATATGGCACTGAAACGTGGTCGCTTACTGTGGGCCTCATAAAAAGGCTCAATGTTACCCAAAGGGCAATGGAGAGGGCTATGTTGGGAGTTTCTCTGCGTGATCGTATCAGAAATGAGGCTATCTGCAGCAGAACCAAGGTAACCGATATAATATAGCCCTCCGAATCGCTAAACTTAAGTGGCAGTGGGCGGGGCACATTGCACGTAGAACCGATAGCCGTTGGGGCGGAAAGGTTCTCGAGTGGCGACCACGTACCGGAAGGCGCGGCGTGGGTAGGCCCCCCACAAGGTGGACTGATGACCTGGTAAAGGTCGCGGGAGTCCGCTGGATGCGGGTGGCGCAGGACCGATCACTTTGGCACTCTTTGGGGGAGGCCTATGTCCAGCAGTGGACGGCCTTCGGCTGATATGATGATGATGATGATGATAACAATCTTATATCCTTTCGAGGGCCTTAAACTATATCCATATTAATTTTCATTTCATCTCAATCGTTTCAATGGTTTAAGTGTGAAAAGGTAACTGATAGACGGACAAACAGACAGACGCAGTTACTTTCGGATTTATAATAATACCTACCTATGGATATTGTATTAGGAAAGGTATTTCAGTAGTCACTTTTTCTGTTTAAAAAGCGCAACGGAATATCGTCGTGTGAGGAACTTCCTTGTCTTTGGCTGTTGGCCTTGTATTTAAAGGTACTTTTTAAAAAATTTATCGGTGATAAATTACTTAAAAACTGCCAGGCTCAGTGGGACTGGGCCGGCCACGTCTGTCGCATGCATCCAGACAGGTGGGCTAATATAGCTACGAAATGGGTGCCACATGACGGGCGCCGCAGACGGGGCCGACCTAGACGGAGATGGCGGGACGACCTGGATGTATTCCTCAACAATTGATCGGATGAAGCACCTAACAGGGACGCATGGAGATCACGGGGAGAGGCCTTTGCCCAGCAGTGTGACACACAATAGGCTCTTAAAAAAATACTTATAAATACCATTTACTATTCGATTATAGTTTCTGCATGATTGCGTAAAGTATTAATATTTTAACAGCCGTCAGTTCAAAGACACTCACATACCACCGTCTGTAGTAAGCGAACGAGAGCAAAACTAAACCTTATTTCAAAGCGTTGACGTTGGTTTTTAATTGTTTATTTCACCAACTACTGACATTTAATTCGCAAACAAAACAAATGCTACCGCTCGTTTTTCACAGTTTACAATTTTTTAATAAATTTATATTTACATTTGCCCGTGCACCGGCTATCCGTTTGTTTTTGCTCGGGAAAATAACACAGTTGAAATTGGTTTTTTCAACGACAAAGTCAATTTTTCACGTATCCCGTGGTTTTGTTTTGCGGAAGCACGGATGGCGTGCTTTGTGACCGCGGGTATTAATTCGGGAACAGTACACATTCCTAGCTTTCATTTTGTTTGAGCTAAAATTCAATTTAAAGAACGACCATACAGTAACTTGACACCGCATAGTTGACAATGCATTTTTGCTTCGCGAACACAGTGTTTTTGTAAGCTTTGGTGTGATCTATCCTTTAACCAGGAAGTTCGTAATTTATTTGAAAATTGCGATTACGTGGGTCATGAGGTCGCCTGTGTTCTTAATTGCGTTGTCCACTGATTCGAAGACTTGAGGAAAGATTGCAATGATGCCCCATAAGGAACCTATAAGTGAGCTGGATAGGGGAGCTCTCTATTAGTAAGTACGTTTAAACTGAGACCCTTAAGTCCTCCGCACATCTCCTCGCAATTTATTGACATATTAAAACGATGTCTTAATTCCCCCGACTTTTACGTGACTACGACTCATACCTATGATACAAAAGATGGGACTAAGAAGGTAAATCGTTGAATATATAATGCCTAAATGCTGCCCACCAGGGAGACTACAGAAAGCTAGCTGGCACATTTTCTTCACATAAAAGAGTGTAGGCAATTTGCGAATACCAATTCGTTCAGACAAGACTCGTATTTCACACATGCTTAATTAACCTTTGGGTACTTAATTACCCGATCTCTGACTTGTTTAGAAACACATTAAGAAGATCTATCAGCAAACGGCCTAGTTCGCATCAGCCCAGAGGGTCAAGAGCATCTAAAAGTTGGACATAATGAAAAAATTGTATTTAATTACTTTTCAACTTTTAATAGAATGGTGGCAAATAAGCGTCCGAACCATCAGATGAGAAACGAATATACGTACAAGGGCGAATATAACTTCACAGGTTAGTTATTAGCTGCGTCCCCAGCTTAAAGGACGAAGCGCTATTACGTCAGTTTGGTGAACGTGACTCGAAACCACACACAAAAAAATCGCCGCTTTCATAGCGCTCTGACGACGTCCTAATTAGGTCAAATTATATTTCATCATGTTTGATCTTCGTTTAAATTACGTCGCCTTATTCTTCCTTATGCAGATTTGCCGCTTCCGTCAAAGTACCACTTGAACATTTTGTCCATCCGTTTAATTCGAATACCTCCATGTGCAGTCTTGCGTTCATTTCAGCCCTCGAGTAAGCAATTACGCACAAGGGAATCGTTTAAACAGGGAAGGTTCAAGATAATTAAAGTTGGCCACATTCGGTAGCCCATTTGTGACCGGAGGTCAACAATTTGGCTTAATAATTAAGTGGGGCATAAGCAGAGGCGTAATAAAACAATGTTATACTTTATTTGTTAAGTAATTTGTCGTCGCACATTTCGGGTGCTATGAACTATGAATATTAGCGAATGTAGTTTGGTTTCAATACGTCTGTACGCTAGCAATGGTAGTTATAAAACAGCGCACAGTTTAAAGATAAATGTATTTAATTACGTCTTTTTTATTATATTATATACTTTCCGCCCGCGACTTTGTCTGCGTGAACCCGGCATAAAAACTATTCTATAGTTTAATCCAGGCTATAAACTACACTCACCGGCAAAAAATTTGGTCCAAACACTTTTCGTGATTTCAAACTATAAATTGAATAAATTAAATAATGTTTTTCTGCATAGTAAACTTTTTCTAATTTGGGCCTAATTTTCTGCCGGTGAGTGACTTTATGCAAAATTACTTACATGCAAGCCGTTTTAGCGTGATTGAGTAACAAGCATCTAAACATCCAAACGTTTGCATTTATTTTATTAAGTAGGATAGGATTAGTAGGATACACTAAATTATTTTTTAATACAGTTGCTCAAAAAGTGCTACTTTACGTAGCTGTTTAGCGTGCGGAAAGTTGGTTTTCACGCACTAGTGCTTTTTACTTTTCCTTGTACAAATCGTACCATTAATTATCATGTCAATAAAAAATTAATAACATAGAACTACTTATATTAAACAATATTTAAACTGTATTATATGTACTTTATTTTTTTTCAACTGTATTACAATGATGATACCAAATGAATAATATAAAAGTTTTGAATTCCTTACTTGTTGTTTTTCTTATTTTTTCGCAACTGTATTAAAAAACGTCGTTCGATACACGTGCGGAAATGTCATTCTTCACTCGTCCCGAGTCATATCTCGGTACTCGTGACGTAATGACAAACTTTCCGCACTAGCATCGAAATATACTATTGTGTGTGTTATCTTTCTTTGAATTTTACAGATTATTTTATTGCATTTAATTGATCTATAATTGAAATATGAAATATGATCGAATGGTAGTTTTCTGTACAAGAATAAACGTTTCTGTATTCTTTGTTCCCACTGTTATATTTGTGGTATTGTAAACACCACAAATCGGTGTTTATACAAGGTTAAAATCCACTAGGAATATTTTTTGTGATCGTGTATACTGCGCTCACATTGGCTTACACGGCCACGAAAGACGTTGCCTCCCTACTTGACACTTGTATTGTTACAGACATACTATAGTGACTTTTGTGTCAAATTTGAACACATCATTCATATAGGTCACCTTGTAACACAGACCATTAAGTGGTCTGTGCCTTGTAAGCACGCCAGGAGTTATATTATTTCGCATAATTTTCATTTCCCAACCTATCAATGAAACCGTAAATTTGTCAGAGCTTAAAAAAAACATCGCACAGAGCTCTTTGTTTGGTTGCACTAGGTTAGGTTTGTTTTATAACAATTGTGAATGATGTACGGATTCATAAAAAAAATGGTGTTGGAAAAAAACATCGGCGATTTTAATTATTTGGGAAAATATTATGCCATAAGTTACTGAAAAATCGTATTGCTCATTGCGATCATTCAAGAGCACTGCATTGGTTGGGAGCTGTTGTTAGATTGAAGAAGTATGATAATCTTGATTAGGAAAATGACGTCTATACGTCTAATGTACGCGTAATGTAATTAAAAACAAACTGCCAGATCACTTTATAGCCACTAATTTACTTCTGGCAATCAGAGTTGCCAACTTCGCACTCCCCTAAATCGATTGTGGAGACTGTAGTTATCCAAGAGAGAATAAACGAGGTTTTGATGTTTTTACGACGATATGACAATGTTTTAGACGACCGAATAGCCTAGTGGTTAGAGAACCTGACTATGAAGCTTGAGGTCCCGGGTTCGATTCCCGGTCGGGGCAGATATTTGTATGATGAATACGAATGTTTGTTCTCGAGTCTTGGATGTTTAATATCTATTTAAGTATGTATTTATCTATATAAGTATGTTTATCCTTTGTCTAGTACCCATAGTACAGGCTTTGCCTAGTTTGGGACTAGATCAATTGGTGTGAATTGTCCTACAATATTTATTTATTTCTTTTTTAAGCAATTCAGGCTACCATTTTTTAAATCGAAATTAAGTGAGCGGATAGGGAAACCCAAAAGACGCAATGAGCGATCACAAAACAGTGCCAGCAAAAGCTAATATCTCACAAATTCAATTTATTGCGCGTGCGGGCGAAAGTTCCCAAGAATCATTACCCTATTAAAGCCGGTGGTCAAAAGTCACTAACAGAAACCAAAAACCGGGACAAATTATTTGGACAATAGACCCTCGTATTGCGGCTTACAGGAGGGGCGGTGGTCAGGCTTCCCATTGTGTTTTGAATTAGGATTTTGTCATTTCGGGAAAGGCCCTGGACCATAATGGGTCCGATTGTTCGAAAATACGTTTCGCAAATTCGTATCTATCTGTTGAGGTTGGTTTACTGCAGAAAATAATGACAAATAGTTGGTTTATAATATAAATACTAAGCTGCCCGTGCTTCGCTCGCGTATCACAAAGAACGCAGGCAAACCCGCGGAATAAACTAATTATAAAAAATATAGCCTATAACTACCCAGAAAGTCCATTGTAGAATCCACGCGGGTGAAAGAATTTTTGGAATCGAATAAGCGGTTCCTGAGATTACCCAAAACATACAAAGTTACATAGCTACAATCTCACAGACTTTTCCTCTTTCATCATCATCATCATATCAGCCGAAAGACGTCCACTGCTGGACATAGGCCTCCCCCAAAGAGTGCCAAAGTGACCGGTCCTGTGCCACCCGCATCCAGCGGACCCCTGCGACCTTCATCAGTTCACCTTGTCCTCTTTACATTCGTATAATTATTATAGATAAACTTCTTTACAGATCTATCTACATGTGACATATAATATTAATAATATTGTGAATAAATGTTTATAAATATCTATCCATAATGGCAATTTTCGATTTGACATTTGATTAGATATGGCAACCAACTTTGAGCAAAGCAAAGCTTCGAAAACATCATTGTTTTATTTCATTTTCATTTCACAACTTGATGAATAAGGTAATAGTTATTTATGATACATGTGCGGAATATCGTGTCGATCAAAAACACGACCGTCAGGGAGTGGACAAAAAGGGTTACTACAAATACAGTAAGGAAGCCTTCGTTTAATTTATTGCTCCTGTTACAGGAAAAACCCCGTATAGGTACTTCACCATGTCATTTAACCGTGGCGGAGTAATGTAGGCGTGACACACAAAGCATGGCAAGTTCATAAGACCCTAAAAACCACATAAAACATTTGAAGAAAGAAGAAAGAAAGAAAATACTTTTTATTTAACGTCACAAATTACACAATTAAACAAACAAAACAAACAAAAGAAAAAACTAAATAAGAGGACGTTAAACAGGATAAAGCCACAGCAAGAGACAGCAAGCTGAGGTGCACATTTTTGGTGGGGACCTCACTTAAAAAGTTACAAGTGGCGACACAAACGTCAGCAACTGGTATATATTAACTGTGAAAAAATATAAAATAAAATAAATCTAAATAATTAATATAAGTCCCACAAAATAAATTAAAATAAAAGAGTGATGTGATTTACACGTGATTAGATTGCATATGAAGATTATGAAGGTATAGGTCGATTATTTACTGATGATTCTATTTATTTATTTTATTGTGACATTCGTAATTATGAATTTAATTTTATTTTTGATTATACTATTGACATCGACACTAAATTTAATAAACTATTTAACATTTTGACATACTATATCGACATACATTTTCCAATAAAAAAAATTAAATGTAATAATAAAAAGAAAAAATTGCCATGGGTAACCGACGAAATAACGGAATACATGAGTAAACACAGAGACCTTCACGAAATCCAACGTCAATATCCCGGAAACCCGATTATTTCTAAATGTATCGAAAATTATTTAAACTTAATTAAATCCACAACGCTGCGCGCTAGGCAAGATCATATTGAACGTAGGCTAGGCGAGAGCAGAAATCTGTCTAAGGAGATTTGGAAAGTGGTCAACGAGGAGACAGGTGCCAAGAAAAAGTCTCAAGATATCTGCCTAAATGATTCCTCGCAAACAATGATATCGCCTAGCAAAGTTCCAAATAAGTTCAACTCACATTTTTTAAATATAGGTTCAAAATATGCTATACATACGGATCCCGTTTTAAGCAGGCGTTATATTTATAATTACCTAAATGACCTTGACGTACCGGCGATGACCTTGCCGACCGTCACAAGCGAGATGCTGAATAAAGTGATCCGAAATATGTTAAAGACACGCTCTATTGTTGATACCTATGACATCTCACTCAATATTTTATTATGTATATGGCCAATTATCTCTGACATTTTAGTTATACTTATTAATATTATTTTTGAAACAGGTGTGTATCCAAAAGTGTTAAAGAGTACCAGAGTGAGCCCAGTGTATAAGGGAAAGGGTGACAAGTGTGATGTCAACAATTACCGACCAATAACAATAGTCCCAACAATTTCCAAAATTGTGGAGTCTATTCTGTCATCTCATATAATGGCCCATCTAGAGAACAATGACCTACTGACTGACCGCCAATTCGCTTATCGGCAAAACATGTCCACTACTACAGCTGCGCTTAAGATATTTGATTGCATTGTTTCCGGTCTGGATGACAAGTGCAAGATGGCAGGTATATTTTGTGACTTGTCCAAGGCTTTTGATGTGATTGATCATGGATTGCTTTTGGACAAGTTACATCATTACGGGATAAGAGACTTGAGTCACAAATGGCCATAGTTATGCAGAATGAGACCAATGCCATTTTTTCGAAAAATGAGTTAACAATGCCATCAACAACTAGATTTTTTAAACTATAATCTGCTAATACCGTCATATTTTTAGCACGTTATTCCACTGAATTACAGTATTTATGTATAAAACGACCAATGACAAAAGAAGCGTTTTATAATGTAGTAACCAGCCAAAGTACCCAACATAGTTCATTTCGCCCGTTTAAAGATCATGTTTTCAATCTGCAGAAAACAGCCAACCTACATTTGGTTAGTTGGTCGCATTTGACAATAAACAGCGGTAACAGCTAACGCACTTTTTGATCTGCCTAAAGCGACCAGGCAGTTGGTCGCTTTCAACAATATTAGGTTTTTTAGTCCTACTCGCCAGTTTGGTCGTTTAATGTAATATTTTGCAGTTACCGTACTAATTTCATTGTTTCATAGTTTGCTGGACGCGTGCAAGGAAGTTTTATGTCATAACTATATGAACGTACGTTTTTCATGTAAATTTAAGTGGAAAATTTATGACTGTGTTCAGCAACTTTTTTGTTTTGGAATAATTTTATTTGTATTCACAAAATAAAAAAATACATTTATGTAACTGTGTAATCTAAAAAAATAAATCATTATAGGTAAGTGTGTAGCTTCACACTTACCTATGATGGAAAAGGCCGAGACAATATGTAGTATTTTATTTACGGAGTTATTTACAAATTAATGTATTACATAACACAATAAACATAAAGATTTTTAAATCCTAAACGGCCTTGAGTAAAAGTAGAAGGAAGATGACAGGTCTGTTAGCTACGTTGCACGGCAACGGGGCACTGCAGCGCGCAGGCGCGCGGACTTAGCGCCGTGGCGGCCGAGCAGGCCGCTACATCATAAAAAATCTAAGTATGTTTTTTACTAATGCTACAATCTGCATAATATGCCTAGGTTCCTCTTTTTGTTAAACTAGTAAGATTTACTTATAAATTTTATAATCAGCATAAGTAGACTAGCGTGATATTGGTTACGAAGATCATCTTAGCATTTTTCAGAAAATTACTGTTACAGAATATCGTAATCAGCATAACTCGACTACAGTTTGGTCGTTTTCATAGAAATAAGAATAACAAGCAGCATGTGAAATATTGATTTTACAGAAAACGACCAACCACTTTGTTTAAAAAAAAAGACACGAAAAAAACTATTAATATGTGCAATCAGTCCTTAATACATTACTTTATATAATATTCTACCAAATTGCATCTTTTTTTATTCGAGAAAGTGGTATTAAAACCCTTAAAAAAATTATTGAACCTTAAAACGGCTGTATCTCTAAATCGAAAATTAATTATTGGTCTCATTCTGCATAACTATGGTCAAATTAGTTACATCATTTTTGTCCGACCGGAAGCAAGTAGTTAAATTATCAGTGGGCGGTAAACCACAGAAGTCCAGTGATGGTAGCGTGAATATAGGAATCCCTCAAGGTTCTGCATTGGGAAATACCCTTTTCTTAACGTTCATGAACGACCTTCCCGCTGCCATCACAGCTGGTCTCTCTGTCCTATTCGCGGACGATACCACAGTGGTCGTCAGCGCGTGCACTTATGAACAGCTCGGAGAGAAAATTCATGACGGCTGTGATCAACTGCAGAGGTGGTTTTCTACCAATGGCTTACTCTTGAATTTAACTAAATCCAACGTCATGGTCTTCTCGGGGCGCAGAATTACGATTCCTCCGTGTGTAGCGAATAGCCCGATGCCGATAAGAGATGAATGTAGGTTCCTTGGCTTCACTCTGGACTCTAACCTTAACTGGAAGTGCCATGTAGACAAACTATGCGATAGATTGAGTAGTGCAGTCTTTGCTTTGCGTAAGCTAAAACCTCTGATATCCGACGATGCAATGAAGCAGGTTTATTTTGCTCATTTTCATTCGCTGATGTCGTACGGTACGCTTATTTGGGGAAACTCACCTGATGCCAACAGAGTGCTGCTTATGCAGAAACGTGCCGTACGTGCGATGATTGGGGCAAAATCGAGGACTTCATGTAGAGGCTACTTCCCAATGCACGGTATTATGACGCACTACTCACTCTACATATTCGAAATTATAATGTTTGTAAGGAACAATCTTTCTATTTTCGATACCGTAAATGCGATTGGCAAAACACTCCGCAGCACTGGGCGTTTGAGAACAGTTCCCCGTCGCATGGCACTTGCAGAAAAGAACCCGCGTGTCATTGGGCCTACCTACTACGAGCGACTGCCCGCTGATCTTAGACTGGAACCATCTGACGAAGCATTTAGACGCCGCCTGAAAAGCCTTTTATTGGAAAATACATTATACTCAGTTCAAGAGTATATGAATCTCGATTTGACATGTTAAACTATTATTATAATTATTTATTTGAAATCATTTATTTAAACTTGAATTGATATTATTGACGATACCTAATGGTTGATATATTTGCTTTGCTTTGTGGTTTTGTTTTATTTTACAATTTCCAAATTATTGTGTAGTGTACACATTTATTGACATCGTCATATTATTGTATATTTATTTTTAATTAATTTTGACGATCGTGATAAAAAATCTTATTTTTTTGACATGTATACAAATTTGTAATGTATTTTCTATCATGAAATAAATAATCTAATCTAATCTAATCTATAATATAGTGCAGACGGTAAGCCAAATTAAGTAAATAAATTGGTAAAGTGACTATTAATTAATTAATACATTGCATTTGCAAAAAATATGCATGGCACTTAGATTTGACAGCACTTTTGTTTTACAGCACGGATCGGAGGAGGCAGATTGTTCCAGCACTTCGAATTTGAATACATCATAAACAGGCATTATAGTAAGTAATCACTCAAGCTATACATCAGTGCAAATAAAGCGTCCTTCTCATGTGTGGAGTGACATTTCGCTAAGTGTTCGCGCCGGGCCAAATCGCCTCTTCTCGATATCAGTTGATTATTCAATCGTGCCGATTTGAGCGAGTGGGCGAAAATACAGTTGGGTGCACCGAACAATTTACAATTCACTTGCCGCTCGGTTCAGACTCCAGTGCCGTGCAAAGCCTGTCAATTAAAATGATACACCCTCAATTTTCACTTTAGATATCGACAAAAACAGAAGATTAAATAAAATGCGCCGACGCCGCCGCGTAAGCTTATCAGTATCATCCAGATCGCTTTTAACCGATAATACTGTGTGTTGTTTCGCTATTATCTTTGTTTTTTTTATTTTGTTTTTTGATTTTTTTATGTGGGATAAATATTTTTTGCTGACAATCTTACACAAATCGACCTAGTCCCAAACTAAGCAAAGCTATGGGTACTAGACGACAATAAACATACATAAATAGATAAATACATAGAAAACATCCATGACTCGGGAACAAATATTCGTGCACATCACACGAATAAATGCCCGTACTGGGATTCGAACCCAGGACCTCTTGCTTCGTAGGCAGGGTCACTACCAACTAGGCTAAAGCGGTCGTCAAATTTGTTTGTATTGTATAATAAAATCATGGCACATTATATTTTTAAGAGAATTCTTATCGGTACAGAGATTCCTAACTTTTTCTACTTCCTGTCTTTTTCTTTATTTTTGAAAGATAATGAAAGAAAGAAAACAAGTTTATTCATGACGATGATAAGAGAAGTAACAGGTAATGAGAATTTAAAATTGTCATTGAAATGGTGTCCACTCAGCTTTACTTTTATGTATTAGATTATTTATTTTATTTGCTCCTTATTTCTTCTTATGGTAATCGTAAGCGGTGTTCGTTAAAAAATCAGATTAATCCAAAACAAAAAACACTTCGACAAAAACTTATCGAGTCTTTTCTGTCATTGTTTTTATTGCACTGACGTGCAATCGTATAAAATGTATTTTAGCGAAGCGTTTTCGACTTCCACACTGAAATGATGTAACCTAGTGTCGTTAAATGCATGGAATAGACGACCTTATCTCGCTGAAATAAAATACATGATCGAATGTCTTGTGCTTACTGTCACCAGCATTCGACTGTGCCAAGCCGTTGTGGTCTTTTGACTTAGTGCTGACTTCGATCCGGGATGGTTAGGACTTTGATTGATACAGATGTATAATTGTTTTTGTCAGGCACATTGTTGGCGTCAAATGTTTGGTTGAAAAGTGAAATGAAGAGATAGGTAATTAATATGCATGTGTCCGTTGCCAAAGTGGCATATTTATTGTACACACGTACTTTGTCACTTCTGGTCGTGCTATATTTTACAGTACACAAGCTTTAGGGTATTGCTCCAACTTGGCTATGAAAAAAGTTTCTGAGAAAATATACGTTTCAGAGAATCTATTTTCGATAAGTGAATATTTTATTTGCACAGTCATTGTTTTCATTGTCAGCATATAAATAATTATACGTCCCTCTGCTAGGCACAGCCCTCGCTTCTCACGGATGACAGGGAATGAGGAGTAATCCTCACTCAGTGCGCTTTGGGGACTTCACACCTCATCAACTGATTATAAAAACAAATCTAACGAGCTTAACGACTTGATTAAAGACGTTTGAAAAAGTTTCTTTAACGAGCTTTAAGTATCACCATCAGACCAGCTTCATGGAATCATAATTTAGCAGTTGAAATAACTCCTAGAAACAATTCATTGGATAAGTTCGACTTGATGTGAGATCGAAACTTAATCATCATCATCATCATATCAGTCGAAAGACGTCCACTGCTGGACATAGGAATCCGCCAAAGAGTGCCAAAGTGACAGCGGACTCCCGCGACCTTTATCAGGTCATCAGTCCACCTTGTGGGGGGCCTACCCAAGCCGCGCCTTCCGGTACGGTACGTGGTACGAAACTAAATACAAATAGCTAAATTTATCTCTATTTATACCTACATGCTTTGAGAAATGTTAGTTCAAACAGTGCTTTTAAAAACAGCCTCACAGGTATTCTATTCGTATAAATAAAAATTCGCCCCGCCGAATTTGAAATAAATTTAAAAGTTTCAATTCTAATGCAATAATTCTTGCAACAATGTCCCGAAACTACTGAACTCTGAGCTTGTAACAGATTCGGAATAGTCATTGCCCAGCATTAACATAAAAGGCGAGTACACTACCATGACTATGAAAGTCCTAAACGACCCCTGTTTCCCGCTCACATACATCCTTTCCTTAAAACCACGCAACTCCTAAGATATACATAGTTCCATCCAACAAAAACACGAGAACTGCACCTTATTTCTAACATCATAAGAACGCGTGCAGGTTTCCTCGCTAAAGAAAATCACGTGCTTTCGAATTTGGACTTTGTTATCCAAGTTTTAAAATCGTTTTTTAAAAGATGGGAGGCGAAACAGCGCTTCTTGTTCTAGGCTAACATGCAAATACCCCGACTTACAAAAACTTTAAGAGGATTCAGTGTGTGGCTTTGACATTGTTTCTAAAGCAGAAGGCACGGAAGACGCTCTGTGACGTTCATTAACATCTCCACACTATGTAAGTTGTTTCAGTTCTCCTGTCATTACAGTAAGTCATTAAACGAAGTTGAAGAGATAAGATAAGCCGTTGCAGAATGGCGTGGAAGCGAGTTCACAAAATGCATTGCAATTCAAAGTAATATGTTTTAATTTGACTCAGTAGGTATGTTAATGTTTATTACGTGGCGTTTACATATTGTGTTTTGTAATCCAGTCCTTGAATATAAAATGTCAATTGGTAACGGGTAGTTGTCGACTGAGCCAAACAAAAAAGCAGTCAAAAATTTGGAGTGAAATTAAAAAGTTCTTGACGTCCGGTAGTGACCCTGCCCGCGAAGTTTACACCTTGGCCACGACTTTGGTCTTAAGCGACCTGCGGCAGCGTTTTATCTGTTCATTGCGCGGTCGAGACGCGCAACGCACTGCGGTTAGTTGGGATCACGCGCAATGAATTAGAAAAACCGCTGCCGCAGGTCGCTTAAGACCAAAGTCGTGGCCAAGGCGTTACTGTCCTGGGCTTATATTGTCGTCTAGTACCCATAAGACAAGCCTTCTCAAGGACGCTATGAGACACGTCTGTCCCTTAACCCATTCTCGGCCCGTGACGACACATATGCGTCCCTACGCCGTAGTAACTTCCCGCTACATACGAGGAAAACCACGGAATCGGCTACGAGCGTAGCGAGTAGCGACTCTGGGCACTGAATGTGTTAATAACTATTTATTTATTAAAAACTAGCTTCTGCCCGCGACTTCGTACGCGTATAAATTATGGATGACATGATATTCTTATGTTTCACCATAGGATACCTACTACACCGATAAATTAGATTATTACGATTTCATTTCTATAAATTATGCGTGTAACAGTTCAAATCCTCATAAACTTGTCGTCAAAAATATTTAATTATATTGATTTACTAAATTTTTATTGCAAACGAAGTACCTAAGTACTTATAGTAGAAGAAAAATTACCAAAACCGGAATTTAAATATAAGATTTCATAATTGAAACAACCGATGGCCGCTGGGGCGGAAAGGTTCTCGAGTGGCGACCACGTACCGGAAGGCGCGGCGTGGGTAGGCCCCCCACAAGGTGGACTGATGACCTGGTAAAGGTCGCGGGAGTCCGCTCGATGCGGGTGGCGCAGGACCGGTCAATTTGGAACTCTCTGGGGGAGGCCTATGTCCAGCAGTGGACGTCTTTCGGCTGATATGATGATGATGATGATGAATTGAAACAAATAACTCGAGGGCGAGATCCCAAAGGTACTCTATATCTCCGGGTGTCTTGTCAAACTACCCCTGAGAGCCAAAGTCCCGAACGGAGAGGCAAGCGAGGCCGAAGGCCGAGCTTTTCGTATGAATGAAAGGCCCAACCAAACCGACCCTTCAGAGAGCGCTCTCTATGCGAGCCCAAGGGCCGAAGGCGCCGAAGCAACTAAACCCAGGTGTCTTGCAAGCGAAACCGGAGACCAAAGTCCCGAGCGAGAGAAGTCAGAAGAAGAGCGGCGAGGCAAGCGAGACCAAAGGCCGAGCTTTTCGTTGGAATTATAGGCCCAAAGAACCGTTTTAGAAAGCGCTTCCTATGCGAGCCCGAGGACTGACGCACACTATCTCCAAGTGTCTTGAAAGCGAAATCTGAGTTCCAAAGTCCCGAAGGTGAGTGGCGAAGCAAGCGAGCCCGAAGGCCGAGCTTTTCGTATGAATGAAAGGCCCAATACATCGCTTTTATGCGAGCCCGAGGGCCGAAGGCCCGAGAGCTAGCTCATGCGGACGCTCACTATACCCGAGTATTCATAATAATATTTCTGAATGTCACAAACGCTGAAGTTTTATACATAAAAAATGGTACCTACTTAATTCTCCGCGGAATGCCGTTGTGTCCAAATTTTATACCCACGTCTCTTGACGTTGGTGAACCATGCTAATTCGACGTAAGTATTAAACTCAACCTATCATACATCTTTAGATGACCTCTGAATTCATAGCAATTATATAGGAAGACGAAGATCAAGGTTGCTGGATTTCAATATTAACAGCGACATTGTCAGCGACTGAGTTTCCAAAATAATTAGGTTTCTTGTGTCTAACAGCTACTATCGGTTGAGATATCAAACATTTTTGGTTATTATAGATAGTCTTTAGCCATCTAGCACTCATTTTCATCCCATGGTTTTTCACGTTTTATCTATATTTTTTTATAATGTTTGAATGGAGTTCTTTTTACTTTCCAGTCAAGTGTATGTTTATCAATTTTCAAGTCTAAAGCTCATAGATTTGAGGAGTTCCCATACAAAGTTTTGCCCCATTTTTTACCCCCTTTGAACTAATTTTTATAATTTTTACAGCCTATGAGCTGGCCAGGGATTTTCTCGACCGATTAAGTAAAAGTTGCATCAAAATCCTCTATTCACTAAGCTTCTCTGCGTTTTTTGAAAAATATACATTTTCAAAAACGCAGACACAAAAAAATTAAAACTACAAAAAGTGCATGCTGCTGGGTTTGAACTCGGGGACGCCGACTCCGTAAGCTATGGGTCAAGCCACTGGACTAACTATCAGTTGTAAGAATACGATGAATTTTCGAATATATTGACGACATGTTACCATGGTAATGATACTGTTATAACCCCGCTCTTGCAACATTATATTTATAGTTTCTAGTCGCCTCAGAACCTATTTTCATCCCATATTTTTCACGTTTTATCTATACATTGCTAAAAGTTTGAATGGGGTCGTTTTTACTTTCCAGTCAAGTTTATGGTTACCAATTTTCAAGTCTGTAGCTCGTACATTCAAGGAGTTCCCATACAAAGTTCAACCCCATTTTCTACCCCCTTTGAACCCTAATCTTTAAGATTTTTATAGCTTAAAACCTATCCGGGGATTCTCTCGACAGATTAGTAAAGTTTGCATCAAAATCCGTTCAGCCGTTTTCACGTGATACTCTGACAAATAAACAGACAAACAGATAAACAGATAAACAGATAAACAGACAAAAATTCTAAAAACTGTTGGAACGTGTTCTGTTATCAATTCTAAGTATCCCCAGCCAATTTTTTTTCGTTTATCTTCCATGTACAGACTTTCGACCCTCTTCAGCTTTATTATATGTATAGATAGATAGATAGATAGATACTTACTTAAATTACGTGAATTTGTTTGTCGAAGAATCCTAAGTTAAAACTTCGTTTTTCTTCGTGTGTTTTACTTTAAAATTTCCTCACGCGTCTTTTGTGTTTGGCTTTAAAAGAGTATTAATACCGTGTTGTGAATTCTTGCTTAGAATTGCTATAGACGGCAAAGTTTACTCGGGAAATTCGAACTCGTTCATATTTTCTTTTCTCTCAAATGTTTTAAACCAATAGCTATATATATTTTTAGAAGACTTGATCGAAAGTTTTATCGAAGCATGACACTCTTTCCAAGAGAGGTAGGACACAGAGGAATGTCATCTCGCACATATTAAAATTGCAGATTTAAATGAGCAGGCGAACTGGGGAACGTCTACCTTAAAGAAGACCACTGCCGTAATCTAACCACTACTTGCTGTGTAGGTACTCTATGTGGTGATGTGTTCCTGGTGGTCAAAGGTCGCCAGGTCATTTTCGTCGTTTTTCCTAAATTACTTCAAATCTGTTCTTGATAAAATTATAAAAAAAAAAAACTGAGATGCTTACAACAACCCCTTGCATTTGATATGTCACACAATACAGTTTGCGAAACTTTTTTTATTTTCCAGTTTACACCCCAAAAGTGGCCCCCTTGTTCAGAATTCATTAATTTACTTTACGCGTCCACCTTTGGGTCACCAATTTACATATGTTTACCAAATTTCAACTCAATCGGTCCAGTAGTTTCGGAGCAAATTGGCTGTGACAATGACAGACGGACAGACAGACGCACGAGGATCCTGTAAGGATTCCGTTTTTTTCCTTTTGAGGTACGGAATCCTAAAAAGAAATTGAACGTGATAAGGATACAAAATACTTTCAAATTCATATTTATCTCTTTAGTGAAGCTTACAGGAAGCATACAATCCGCCGCGCTGGACCGTCTGGATGCGCCTTTATAAAGTAATTGGTCGAGCTGAAGGTGCAGTTTGTCTTTTCCAGAGAACCCGCCTATTACAGAGAACCCAGCCAAGACGCGGGATAAATTAAGGCTTATTATATCCGTCCTGAAGATCCATTGATTAAAGTATTTTTGAACTGGATGAGTTGCATCGGACATTGTCCAGGCCAATAAACTTGCAATCTTACACTTTTCCTTTTTAGGGTTCCGTAGCCAAAATGGCAAAAACGGAACCCTTATAGTTTCGTCATGTCCGTCTGTCCGTCTGTCCGTCTGTCCGTATGTCACAGGCATTTTACTCGAAAACTATAAGGTGTATTTGAATAAAATTTTGAGGATAGGTGTATTTTGTTAGCCGCTACATAGTTTTGTAATTAAAATTACTAAAATATTTTTTTTTAGGGGTGCACTCCATACATAAAACTGAAATTCAAAAAAATAAATTTCATCGTAAGCCCATGTGTGGCACATCAATCGATAGGCCTTTCAAAATAAATATAAGGTTTCTCAGCAATTTTTTTGATTAAGTCAATAGAGTCGGAGATAATCGTCCCGAAAGTCTCTAAAATTCTGTCCCCCCCCCTCTAATTTTTGAACCGTGCATTGTAAAAATATGAAAAAAATCATGGACGTAGGGCTTATTAAATTCTTTCACCGAAAATTGTTTTGAACAAGATCGGTTCAGAGGTTTTCGAGATATTGCTGAAAAACTGCCTTCCTCAAAGAAAAGGACGTAAGTGCCGTAAAATTTCTGTGACGATACGACCTTTTTAATAGGCACGGAACCCTTCGTTTTGCGTGGTCCGACACGCACTTGGCCGGTTTTTAATACTATGTAACACAAAAGTTTCTTATTTTTAACAAAACGCACTGAATCCGACTTATAAAATGAGCTCTTGTAAAATTAAGTTCCGGATTATTCCCAATTAAAGTGCTAATATTTCTTACTGTCTTCTATCTAGCCTGATAAAGAACTAGCAAGTCTGATTTATCGTGATAATTTCGCAGTGTAACTTCAGTAACTATCTTCGTCCCGTATTTGTTGGGCGGGTAAGGAAGGAGCAACGTCGTCGAATACAATTTAACCCAGTATCTTGAGAGAATAGCTGTGATGTAGGATACATATCTGCTGCTCTGGAAAACTTTCTTTGTACAATTCTCACCACTGCTTTGTATTAATACGAGTCTATCTTGGTGCCACAGAGTCTATTCGCGAACGGGAACTTTATTAATGCTTGTAGTTATTAGAAGAATACATTGCAGTCTCCAGTTAAGATAATGGTTACAAAATTAATGCACATCCAACTATCAGTAGACTTTCAATGCAATTTGTGATTTTGCGGCAATTGGGAACCTATCGCAAATATTTATGTAATGAGCATGGATATTTTTTGTTGAATCTTAGACGTTTTCTATGTATTCAATGAGTTATATCTATTAAATATACTGTTATATAGTACCCATAACACAAGCGTTGATGAATTTAATATATTAATATAAAAAAAAACAAAGGTAGCGAGCACAAATGATAAAATGAATAGCCTAAAAATCAACAACCACTTCCTTTTTAACGTCTTTTACCCCGCCATTAGCTAGTAAAGTCTAAATTGAGCGGTCCATCGATTTAAAAAAAGCCGTACAGAACCGTGCAAGCAAAAAGGTGAAGCCTAAACGCCGTACATTAAAAGGCTTACATTAATTAACAGCCTTTCCGAGTGTTCCGAATCAATTTGCCTTTAAAACTAAACTTTATAGGTCGTTAATGGAAACAGATAGCAACCCTTGAACTTAGTGTTATTGGGGCTAGGAATTTTCGATGCCAAAGAGGACAGAGTGTTCACTTTAAAATATATTTTGTATATTAGTACTGTGGCTCATGCATGCCTAAGGAAACCGGACATCACAGCTTAAGAACGCTGGGGAGTCCACAGGAATTGACTACTTTCCTAAAAAAAATTTAGTCCATCAGTTAGATTATAAAAAAAATTTGGACACGTATTTTTTTGTTTGTCCATTAAACAAAAAAATATGAAGATATAGCCCGTTAAAGTTCCGTGTTAGGTCACATTATGATACGCTTTTTAGCATAATGTGACGTCACGCGGAACTTTGACGTGCTATATCTTTATACTTTTTTGTTTAATTGACAAACATAAAAATACGTGTCCAACATTTTTTGATAATCTAACTGACGGACTAAATAGAATTATATATTTTTTACCCAGAAAAGTACCCAATTGTACGCTCGTTGCCATTTTATTGGTTTGAGGATTCGCTGAGTTGGCATCAAAAGATAAATGCTGGTCCCTCATTTTCAGCACTGCGGTTTTCTGTAAAATGGAGTTACTTCACCAGATGAATTACTCCGAATATGAACGAGCTTACCTTCCACTGTGCCCAGGATGTACTGTGTTGAGAATGAGAAACATTTTTGTCTTTAGTTTTGGACAAAACGAGACCCATAAAGGGTTGGTAACGGGCTTGTGACTCCTCTGGACTTGCAAGTGTCCGTAGGCTACGTGATTGCATACGATCAGGCAGGCCGCATTCATAGTTGTAAAAAAGTGTGCTTTAATATTGGCAAGACTTCTATAAAGACGGGTAACAGGAGCTACAAAAACGTTGTTGCTCCTATATTTCTATGTTCCCTGTAATTTTAATTTAAAATCTAGAAATCCGTACCCCAAAAGGCACACATCATGGTTTTCTAACTACATTTAATTCTAAATTGTCATAGTTTTTCCCTGTGATGAGCGAATAAACGTTTCTATTATATTCTATTCTAATGATAATTGATTGAAGCATTCAGCAATTGGTTTATTAGTATTTGCCCAAAAAATCTTAAAACCCAAGCCACGCCCAAGCGTTCGCTATTAATACGTTTTAAGTTTTCGACTTTAATTCGTATTTGGATTTTCAAGTGATTCGGCTGTTTCCCGTGCAGTTTAGAGCCGAGTCCAATTAATCCCATACTGTTGGCTGTGTCATTAGCTGGCAGTGAAAGTGAGAGGCGTTCTGGCGGAGTTTAGGGTAAACTTCTGTCAAAATACACCTGGGGGCTAGCAAACTATGCGGTATGAGACCTCGTAGGTAAAAGCTGGCAGTGGGCGGGCTACATTGCACGTAGAACCGAAGGCCGTTGGGACGGAACGGTTCTCGAGTGGCGACCACGTACCGGAAGGCGCGGCGTGGGTAGGCCCCCCACAAGGTGGACTGATGACCTGGTAAAGGTCGCGGGAGTCCACTGGATGCGGGTGGCGCAGGACCGGTCACTTTGCTGCCGTGTCAATCCTATCTCATATATCTTGAGATACATGAGTTACGCGTAACAGGATCTGTTTATTTTCCATGCCTTTATCGACCTACATACTCAGTTTTTAATTTAACTTACCAATTCCTTATACGAGCCTGTCACGTAACTCATGTAACTCTGTTTTTACCATAGTAAATCATGGCTAAATATACTGGACAAATAAAAAAACTTCAAACGGCGTTTTCTCAAAACTATGCTTTTTGAGATACATGAGATAGGCTTGACACGGCAGTTTGGCACTATTTGGGGGAGGCCTATGTCCAGCAGTGGACGTCTTTCGGCTGATATGATGATTAGGTAAAAGATCTAAGAATTTGATCTTCGTATCATTGTTTGGCTTATATCTTCCACATATTTTATTCAATAATTCCTTGCTTGTCGACGAGTAAAATTTTTCCCGTTGTCTTACGGTGGCAAACACTGCATTGCTACGTGATCTGTCGCGTTGCGGCGACGAGATCAGAGATAAGGGGTTCTATTCGACCTGACTACTGAATTAAATTTGGTTTCGTAATCACTAGTCGTGCGCGTAGTCACTAGGGTGGCGCAGGACCAGTCAATTTGGAACTCTCTGGGGGAGGCCTATGTCCAGCAGTGGACGTCTTTCGGCTGATATGATGATGATGATGATGAATCACTAGTCGAGCTCGCTTCCTTTTGGTATTTTTTGGGCTCGCTTTTTATTGGCTTCTTATGGGCAGTGCCAGTAACAAATCTCTGTTTAGCCCAATGGTTGGCTTGTAGAGAATGCCATTTGACATTAACCTCGACCTTTCTGTGTTTTGTGAGATAATGTTAAATAAATAAATATTTTCAGAACTCTGTGCATTATTATTTCATGCTTTATGTTTGTTGGTACTCTATGTGTACCTCATATATATTTGTTAATGTAACTTTTGTGTTCTAAATAAACTAAAATACAAAAAAAATGTGTCTTATCTTTTTAATGCAGTTTCTGAAGAGTTTGGATCTTTATCGCCATTCAAAGCACAAGCATCCTATAAAAAACACAATTTTACTGTTAAAATTAAATGTTTTTTTTTCCTAATTTTTGTCACCTATAATGACTCGTCTATATTACTTATAAGTCACATACTTATTTTGTACTCATTCTTATATACCTACACATTTTTAACAATGTGTTTTAAAAGACAGCTAAAAAAGAAATATCTATACTGTGACTAGGTACTACTAGTGTTCCTTAAAGCTAAGTCCTAATCTCATTCTCTTTTGGGAGCGTTGGGAGTGCCATTGTTATTAGCCTGGCGGAAGTAAGTAGCGATTCGGTGGAGTTATGGCCTAACTGCCTTCGAAACACACCTGTGTTCTAGCTAGGGAATATGGTAAGCTAAGCAATCTTATCACTCTGCTGGTGCCACAATAATCAAGGATTGAGATATGTATGTATGAGTATCGAAGCAATTAAAGAAAAGCTTTATTTAAACATTGTTCTTTTTTACCCGAATGCCGAAAGAAAGGAGGGTTATTTATGTGGAAAATACACCCCAATGTGGAAAATATATACCTTCTCAGTCGTACACTCTTGTCAGAATGGTCGTGGTCACGTTTATGGTGTATTCGGTGGGTGTCCATCGGTGTTGTGCCTTTTACCATTGGTCGCAGCTTTAGCTATGACGCGCCATTTCAGGCCTTGTGTGGCATTGCGCGAGTACTGGACTGGACTATGCTGGTCTCCGTGGCCTTTTTTATTATGTCACTTTGACTTTGACTTTGACCGGAAAGTGGGTCAAATTTGACTTGCAAGTTTTTATTACAGACAGCGGAACAGGTAGCAGGACAAATAAATGCTTGTAATATAAAAATCAAACTCAAATTCAAAATATTTATTTCGGACAACTTCGAATATTTTGTTACAGTATTAACATGAATCTAGGGTTAGTATTAAAATCAGCAATCGCTGCGTCAACATTTTAACAAAACATTGTTTGTCTAACATGTAAGCGATTCATATGTTGCGATTCAGCTGTTACTCACGGCAACTTTTTGCAGCAATATATATCGATTTAGGTGATATATGGCTTGTGTTCTGATACATTAGTATCGCTGCAAAATCTCGCCGTGTTACAACTACTCTTATGCAAATGCCAGTCCGTTGCGACTGTCGAGTCAACAAAGTTTTTGCTAGTCAAATTATTTTCAAAAGTCAAAATTAAATCCAGACACATTAAAACCAACGTATTAGGGGTAATATCATTCCTGAATTATTGAGAGTAGGTAACATTTCGAGTTTTAGCGATGGGAAATATCTGGCCCACAGGGCACCGACGCGTTCAAACGAATGTCAAACACGACATGAACAACCGCGCACACGAACGCGGGGATCTTTTTTGCATCTGTATAGGCAAAAATGTTTAGATTGTTTTCGCTAACAAACAGTCAGACCCCGCCCCTTTTAATATTACAACAACATGTTAGGTGTCTGAAAATCATGAAAACATGGCGCAGCATCGGCTTATGTCGTCACAAAAAAAAAACACAAAATTTCATAGGTACTAACCAGGCAGCGTTCAAAAGCGTTGAGCACCTGTAATGATATCTGTTCCATACAACAAATACTCTTGTAAATTGTGTTTTTTGATAATTCAATCAGAATGCTCTTTAAGTCCGACAAATCATTGTCGATACTGTCTTAAAACTTTGATTAAGCTCCTCATTAAGCTTCCCGTCTTCCAAAGTACGCCCACGCTTGTAGTTTAAAGCTCGGCTTAATGTCTAAGGTCCTAAGGGTTTCTGAAGGTCAAAAGCTATACAGGTCATGCTGACCCACTAATGTAGGAAGTTTCAGTTCGTTTATCAAACAAACTATAGAGATTGAGCTAATGGCTAGCTGTTTTTAGAAAGAAGAAAGAAAGAAATGATGATCAAAGGTATAGGTAGAATTTTACAAGTGTCAGGAATTGGGCCTATCTCAAGCACTTACAGGACGTTTAATTTAGCTAAGTTTTTAAAAAGTCCAAAGGTGCCACTGAGTACGGCAGTAGATGATTAGACAAGCTTTTAGAATGTTTTCCTTTTTTTTTGTTTCAAATGCAATTTTTCAACTTCTCTAACGTGGAACAAATTGCATGATAAAAGCTGTGCATTAAATTTTCATCGTAAATCATAAGGAGCGGGCTAAAAATACATTTAAACGAGGAGGGTTCAGTATAATGTGACATAAAGTTGTTATAATATTAATAATTATGTTTATTTCGGAGTAGAGTATACATCCATACATGAATTATCATAGTTATTGTTAAGATTCTACTTAATGCATCTATTCTGCAAGTAAGTAAACTTTATTAAAATTACTAAAAAGAAAGTCCAACTTACGACAAGAATAGTACTTTATTTCCTTGATGCACTTATAAAATGTCACACAGTTACTTATACATACATACTTAGGACATATCTCTAGAAAGTCAAAAAACCCATGGTTTGCAATAAACGTCTATTCTATTCTATTCTAATTATATTAATTCAGCACCTCATCGCCTTGCTAACGCTCGTTCAGACATCAGGATCATTCCTCCCCACCCAAAAGGGAGGGATATCAAACTACGACGTCCGAGCAGGTCTCAAATACTATTGACTACCCCAATTTGCAATAAATTATAAAATACTACCCTCCTATTTTACAAAATCATCACATTACAATACACCACTATATTGAGAGCAATAAATAGTGCTTCTGGCTCATGGATACTTGGCTAAAACAAACAACTAAATCACGAATGTCTTTATAAAAATATACACATCCCCCCATTTCAACGAATACAGTTTCATATTGGAATAATTCAAATAAGTAAGTAACAATAACATTTGTACCTACATTCTTGCTCACTAGTTGATATACAGTCAGCAGCAGAAGTAGCTAAGCGGGCCGGGTGTTCAAAATAACCTACACACGCTCTTAATTTCTTAAGAATAAAGTCGTGTGCAGGTCATTTTGAACACCCGGCCCGCTTATCTACTTCTGCTGCTGACTGTACATCATGTAACAGTTTACGGTGTTTAAAACATGACTTGGCCTGTAAAGGTATTGCAAGTTTAGAAACCTATGAAAATAAATGGAGCCATGTTAATAAAAAGTTATGACGATGAAATTCGAAGCAAAAAAGTAGAAAATTGTAGGAGTAAAGCGAGCTATTGTTTTATAAAAAAACTCAGTCACCGCAAAATTCCTCTCTATTCGGTCCAATTTTTTTTTCAACACGGAACCCGAAAAAATCTCAAAGCCGGTGGTCGCCATTAAAAATCTGTCGAAGCTGCAGCGGACGTCAGTTGGGGAGCAATTACTGTCAATCATGGCTGTGCACGGATAATTTTCTTTTTTTTTACGGAGCAGGTTGCACCCTGAGTGTTCATTATGCCAGCACGAGTAAATGTGATATTGTAAGAACGAATTTATTCTGTGAAATTGAGTATCTATTTCTGGGATTTATCGTCGGATGGGCATTTTTGCGAGTAGCGATCGATTATATTCGGTTTAATAACAAAACTGACGATTCATGACCTTTAACATTAACATTTATAATATACTCACCGGCAGAAAATTTGGCCCAAATTAGAAAAAGTTTACTATGCAGAAAAACATTATTTACTTTATAGTATGAAATCACGGAAAGTTTTTGGGCCAAATTTTTTGCCGGTGAGTGTATAACCATGATGAAAGTGCAACAGAGATTAAACCAATACTCCAGTCATGTTGGTAATCGTTGATAACTAATCTAGAACACTCGTGGCTGCGGATGAAATCGGCAGATCAGGCCCCGTAGCATGGTTGGCCTTGTCACGCGATAGGTGATAGGATAGAGCGTGCGTCACTGGCTGACACCGTTCGATAGAACGAGACGACTCTCTTATCTTGTCACTTGTCGCGTGATAAGGCCAACCATGCTACGGCTCCAGGGACTCGAGATATCATCGTCATCATCATGAAGTATGATTGTGTCTACAGAATTGGTAGAACAGACACACCCTTTATTGATTAACGTCCATTAAACTTATTTTAACTGCAATTCCTTTAATATTTGTTTAAATTTATCTGTCGCTTTGACATTCATATTTCACTGGGACAAAATACATTTTAGTTAACAGAGGTCACGTAAATTATCGAACGAGCGAGCGAAGCGAGCCCTCTGTTTCAGCTTGGGCAAAATGGATTTCGTATGCCTTTTCCCTCAACAGGTCGCAATTCTCAATCGATTCGACGTGAAATTATGGGAGCAGTTTAAAAAAAAATATCGGCTCAGTTTTTAATTATTCAAAAAAGTATTTTTTTGTTTTAATACAAAGATAGGCTCGCATTTTCTACAGCTCACAGAGCCACTAGTGAATAAGGGAATAAATGTTTTCACCCGCTTTCTACCCTTTCTTGTTTGTAATCTCGAACCTTTGTCATCATATCAGCCGAAAGACGTCCACTGCTGGACACAAGCCTCCCCCAAAGAGTGCCAAAGTGACCGGTCCTGCGCCACCCGCATCCAGCGGACTCCCACGACCTTTACCAGGTCATCAGTCCACCTTAGGGCCTACCCACGCCGCGCCTGCCGGTACGTGGACCTGCGGTGTGGTACCTTTGTATAATATAATAATATTTATATGCTAGTATTAGTGAATGTTACTTGCCACTTAGCTTTACTATTTCAACAGTGTATGCATATTGTGATGTTTAATTATAATTGATGACAATAAATGACTAAACTAAACTAAACCTACCTGTCTCAACGCTAATAGCTGAGATTAAACCCGTTAATTAGAACCTTATGAACCGTGTTATTTGTAGGCGGGTGATCCGTGAACTGAATGTCACCAAGACATTCACGTAACCCTTGACCTGGGGCACAGTTGGATGAAATGCAGTATGTATATAAAATAATAATATGCACGAAGTTTATTAACACGTTCACGGACAGTACGACCACAGGCGTAAATTGAGACCCTCGTGATACGATACTACGGCTGTGGCCTTGGGGTTTCCTAGTGCCGCAGCAAAAGATTAAAGGGCCACCTCAATTTTACATGAGGGGAATGATGCGTGCTGTGACACAATACGTCTGTAGACGTTACGGCTGTGGCCGTGCTGCCGCAAGAGGAGAGTTTGAGTTTGTAACAAATTACATACATACCTAGACGAAACAGTGGCGGCACAATATTTGCCTAAACAGTGATCTTTGAATCTTTGAATCTTTGAATCTTTGCAATCATTACTCATAGAGTACATCTGAATGTCTGTCAAATTAGACCAGTATGACAGGACTGGCTTACCCGAGTGGCTGATGTGGCAGTACGTCCATGGCCGTACAAAAAAATGTATGATTTTCATGAGTTTCACACACTTTTCAGAATGGTGCTGTGTCCGTGAATGTGTTAAACTTCTTAACTGGCCAAGAACCTCTAAATACCGGGATCAGTGGCATCGATTGTTTCTGCTAAGTTTGTTAGATGAGTATTTTAGAACCCCATTGTATTGGAGTGATGTTGGAGTTAAATGATAGACGAGTATCAGGAATAGAATGAATCCTTTATTAGGAAATGCATGGGTTTATATAGACATACTTTATCTATCAAGTTTTACTGCTAATTGGATTTGGAAACGTTAGACATAGTATCAGGTTTCAGATGCTATAAAATAGGATCGTTAGGTTATACATTAGATAAAGCTTGTGCACTCGTGCGTGAAACATCTGGTCATGTTTCCCCCCTCACTGCACCACACCTCATGCCCCTCCTGTTTTTTGTAGACAAAAATGTGGAACATATTTTTGGCTTAAAAATATCTCAAACAATGTTTTACATAAGTACTTCAATTTATCTTATTTCTATTTTGAATACAATTTCTATGAGGGTTACAATTATTCTATGAAAATTTTACACGTCCTGTATATGGTTTCGAGAATAGCTTACTTATCTTTTGCTTAGTTGGTGAATGTGAAATAGATTGTTTATCTTAACAATATTATATTGCTTAATACTACTTAACTAGTAAGGTTACAATGTATGCTGGTTTAATCGTCACTGGTGTCTTGTTGCATTTTTGTTGTACCTCGTATACTGGGTGGTCTTCGATGTATTATGAAATTATTAGTTTAGTTTTGTTCTGCGTCCTAGTCGGTTTAAACTATTCTTGCGTTTGAAATTTTGGAAAGTAATAAAAAAAAATTTTTGTTTTTTGAATAAGAATAAGTTTATATGATTGGTGGCGCGTTCGGGGCGCGCCATGGTGTTAATTTTGTGTACATGTAGTGGAATTAATGGTGCAGTTTGCTGCATAGCCGTAAGTTTTTAATTAATGTTTTATTGTTGATAGTAAGAGTTTAGTTCTGTTTTTGTGTTTTCCTGATGCTACATAGTACCTATTTTAACATTTTAACTTTGATCTCGGATTACGGTTTATGGTTCCGTGTATACGGTTTATTTATATTAAATCTCCTATTCTATTATTTTAAAGTGTTATTGTTAAATCTTATTTTTTTTTTTCTACATGATTAAATTATTATATAAATATTTCCCTTATTGGGTGTAAAAGAATAAAAAAATAAATTGAATGAAACTTAATATGTTACTTTAATACTTTCAATTAATAGGAAGTTTGTTATAAAATTATCACATTTGATTCGATTCTTCGTTGCGATATCTTTATTGTCTTTTATTTTGAATAATTCTTAATTTTTTTGGTTACAAGATTTCTACTTTTTTTTTAAGACATCATTTATTTTTTCTTTCATTACGTTATTATTTTAATAATTTATGTGTGCATCGTATTGCATCACTTTAACTTTGGTTTTTTTTTTATCTTTTTATTTAGTTTTTTTTTTCATAATTGTTTTGGTTATAATATTTTTAAATTTATTTTTAGACGTCAATTACTATACTTGTAATTTCACATCGTAAATGTAAATTACCGTGCTCTTAAAATTATTTGAAAATGATAATTATGGTTCTTCTGTTTATATACTTCGATTTCAAAATTAATGTTTAACTTTAAATTATCATAGAAACTTAATGTGAGTATCCTTATTCTCTAAGTTATGAATGAATGCACGCTTGGATGACAAAAATAAGGAAATATTTACTAATAATTATTCTATATACCTAAAAAAAATAGTTATGTTTAAACTACTTTCTTCACTCTATTAAAATTATATTTATTTTTCTTAATTTACCTGTGGTAACTTGCAAGTTTCCTTTTTTTATATATTTCGTATTGAATATCCCCCTTGTACATTTATGACGTCATTTTAATTTGGCAATTCACTTGTGGCAATGGTACACTACGCATTAACTGCGGGTCGGCCGACCTTAATAAGTAAGGATACAAGATTTTATTTATTTATAAGCGCGCACACATATACAAGCGCATGTATATGGCATTCAGACAGTTCATTTAACACTTCATTCCGTTAACCCTTTATCCTTCCATTATCCATGTGTCTAAGGACCTTCGCGATTGATACTCGACCGAATCGTGATTAGGTTCCAAAGATTTTGCTGTCTGCTTGTATCCTGGTGTACCTTGCTAATACGTTCCTACTCGCTCAACGGCGCATCTCGGGCTACCGTTGATGAAGATAGAACATATTTAATTTGTAATTGCTGTACCTAATTGTTTTAATACTCTAAAATCTCTATACTAATATATACGAACCCTGAAAACATTGACATATAAGAATTTCAACTACTCTTAGGTGATCAGTCTAATCGTTCTGTGAAAAACTTACATGTTTTTGCTGTCTCGGACACGTACTTAATTTTGTTTATAAAAAGAAATTGATCTATAGCAATCTCTTTGCAATCTTTCATTTACATTCTTATTTTCTATTTTTATTGATTATTGTTTGTCATCTATTTAAAAAGTGTATTTCGGTACACTTTTAATCTGTCGTTATTTCAATACAATGCACTATTTGCTATTCATTGAAAAAAAAATTATACTACGGTATGGTTAAAAATCGGTGTTTACATTTGGATGTATAAGAATATTATGTTTAGTTATGGATATTTCTTATTGATATATTCAATCATTTATTTTGAATGTTTGTGTTCTATGAAAACAATTTTAAAACGGGTCTTGAATATAAAATAAAAATGCATGTAATTTGAATTGAAATATGAGCTGTAATAACAGGCGTTGCTTTATTGTTTTTTATTATTATTCTTTTATTTTTTATATTTTTTGACAGACGTTGCATGTCAATCCTTTCATAAGGGACACGCACGTCGCTTCGCGCCTTACTTGTGCTATTATGAAATAATTTGATGGGAAAAAAATAAGATTGTAAATACATATTTTTAAAGTAATTATGTTACCGTATTTTTAACCATTTTATTATTACTTATTACTAGTTTCTCGTCATCAAGCGGCACGTATTCAAATTATCATTTTTAATGTATTATTTTGTAATATGGACTTTCTTTATGTTATAATACATTTTTTTTTTGTTTTAGTTTTTTAAGGACTTCTATCATTTTTGGCTGCGCAGTCCAATTATAGTTGGATACCTTTTTAGCTTGGGTGTATTTATTTTGTATTTTTTTTTATCCGTTAATTTTATTGGTTAGGTATTTATTTTGATATACTTTATTTCAGTACTCACCTCTAATTTATGTCATTGTATATATTAAAAATAAAATTTTTAAGTCTCTCATCTTCAATATCTCTTATTTGAAATATGATATTGCATATTATCTAGTGTCAGTATTTGTTTAATAAACAAAAAAAATCATTGTTTTCCTTCTATTTACTATATTATATTGAATTTTTTTTTTTTTTTTCAGATGTAATATTTTATTTTATTTAATATCTTTTTTATATATTTCATTGAAATAATCCTATCGCATTGCATTTTATGGATTATAGTCTACTGGGATCTCGGTATCGATACTATAGGTATATCATTTTTTTTTTTATTTACTGCCGTCGGAGTCCTTTAATAGTCCTTTTTAATTAATATTAATACCTTTGTACCGTACTGGAATATTTTGTTGAGTTAGCGATAATTGTGACACTAGATTTACAAATTGTTATGCTTTAAAAAAAAGTATATTCTAGCTTGTAAAATAAAAGCTACATGCAATAGTATCTAAATACACATTAAAAAAATCTAATATCATATTAGAATAAATAAAAACGTCACTTTTTATATTTACGTGACCTCTCGACGTCCTCGTGGTGGCGTCTCGTCTCTCGTCCTGGAAGCTGTGGTTGCGGCTGTTCGTTCCATCGGGACGGCTGCGTTGCTTGCGTTGCTGCTTCTGATGCCGGGCCGGGCCCTCGAACATGGGCCGGGATTCCTCTTCTGTCTTCTTATTTTGCGTGGCGTGGCGTGGATCGTGGATTCACTGGACCGTTTCTGCTGATGAGTGCCATGAAGACTTGGTTGGTGCGCTGCGTTGGTAGCTTGGCTAGGCTAGGGACTGCCTCGAGCAGCCCTACTTGCAAGATCGCCTTGAAGGGATCTGCGTGGAACGCTGCGCGGTTTTATGCTGGGGCAGCAAGGCAGGTCGCCGTGAAGCGGCCTGCCCTGGCTAAGGTCGCCATGTATTGGAGTGATGTTGGAGTTAAATGATAGACGAGTATCAGGAATAGAATGAATCCTTTATTAGGAAATGCATGGGTTTATATAGACATACTTTATCTATCAAGTTTTACTGCTAATTGGATTTGGAAACGTTAGACATAGTATCAGGTTTCAGATGCTATAAAATAGGATCGTTAGGTTATACATTAGATAAAGCTTGTGCACTCGTGCGTGAAACATCTGGTCATGTTTCCCCCCTCACTGCACCACACCTCACCATCACTAATTACCTACTGGTTACCCCTATGTCCACTTTATTGGACAAACTGGGAAGATTTTAATTCAATTCTCCACTAGAGCCTGATTCCGCTTCTCCATCCCATCTTAGAGATTTAATGCAAATTCTGGCCAGTTGCTAAGAACTTCGTCGCATTTTAAACGCACTTTAGGACATAATCAACTGTCATATATTATTGTTAGGAAAATGTTTTGAGACCAGCTGCCGTATTGACGGTTACCATTTTATTACTAACTTATTGATGTGGAGAACGATCCATCCATCACTCCCCCACTCGCATACTCTGCACATGTACATCGATAAGTTATAAAATGTTCACCAACCCACAAAGATTGATAATTGTAGTCATAAGTAGGAGGTTTTGGTCATCCGTTTTATGATAACGTATTTGGTAATTATTAAAACCCAAAATAATGACGTAATTTCCAATTAAATTTTAATTCTGTTGTACATCATTTATTGGCAGACCGGAACCGCATATTGTGAGATATTGATCGTCTAGAAGCAATTACTGGCAATCTTGCGAAGTGGCTCAGAAATTCGCTCTGAGGTCAGCGGGTATATCTCAGGAACTCACAACTAGCTTCCATAAGTTGACCTCCAATTTCTTAACAGTTGAGTGTAGTAGAAGGTCTAGGTTATACTGGTTTTCTGATGTAAACTTTGTAAGTGTCGTGAATGCTTGGCTGTGGAATCTGAGCAGCTTTGCCGGTGATCTCAATAAGAGGATGCTAAACGGGACATCCTTTCCATACAAAAATGTTGCGAGCGTTCAAACGATGTTTTCGCTAAGTTAAGTGTGGGTTAAGGTTAAAATAATTCTAATAAGTAGTAAATAAATTCCATTCACCACATATTTTTACGTGCCTCCAAATATTCAATTATCCTGCCCTGAAAACATAAAACCAAACCAAACAAAATCTTTTAATTTAGTTGCTCGTATTTGGCAGCTTTAAACCATTAAAGACATATAAATTCACTATCGAGTGGATAAAGCCAACCGTTATAGTTATTTTACAACCACATAGTTGGGTTGATAACAGTATTAAAAAGAAGTCAATGCAGCACAAACATTTTACAATCCAATTTAATATCAATACATTCGCTCGTATACGCGCTCAGAGCTAAACTTGCAAAACGAGAGCGAAAATAATCGATATCAACGTGAAATGCGAATCGTAAGTGACTTATTGACTACAACAGTCCATTCAAAGCGTAATAAACGATTCGGCGAGTTGACTATTATTCCCTGTCTGTTGTTCTTTGTGGACCGTTTTGATTGTGAAGTTTTTTAAAAGCCTGATACACCGTGGGCCGAAACGGACCATTTTGATTAAAGCTGTTTTGACCTGATAGTGATAGCACACCGTGGGCCGTAACGGACCATTTTTATTAAAGCTGTTTTGACAGCATCGATGGTATTGAGGAAAAATGTTGAATAAAGTGAGTACAGTCAAAAACACTTAAATGCTATACATGCATTTGTGGAAAGCGTCGAACAATTAAAGGGACAAAAGCAATAGGTATCGGCAGGCGAGTTGAGGTAAATGATTGGGTATACACACAGCTACACAGCGTACTAATTGCGAAAAGATAGTGAATGAACGAATGAGTGAATGTGATTTTTTAAGTGTACGATTGCTTATATATAGTGTCTCTTTGATAAAATATTCTACCTATATCTACTACCATTTATTCTGATAACCATTCCGTTTAATTAAATTAAGTTATTTTAAACGGATAATGTTGCGTATATTATCGCGTACCTCCACACACCTACGTATACAATATTATGATCTATTTTTTTTATCATAAAACCTTATTACTTTGCAGAAAATTTTGGTCAATCTTGTAGTTTCCTGTTGAACGTGAAAAAAGAACACTAGTTTCGAAATCCCGCTGCACGCTGTTATTATATTATAGAAAGAAGATATTTATTCACTACACAAAAGACACACAGAGATACAAGGGAGTAGACATACAATACAATTGACACACATCGTGTGTCTTCGCGGCAGTGAAACGGTCGCTGTCTCAGCAATGTGCCGAGGTGTCAGACAGACACCCACAGCGCTGGTTTTAAGACAGCACCGCAAGTGGCCTTATTAGATAAAAAAAGTAAGTAGTCACATAATAAATAAATAAATAATGTAATTTTGAAAAAAATATATAAAACAGTAGCACAACGGGATGAAAAACATGATGAGTACCTATACCTATCATTTATATCATTTAAAGAACAAAAGCTACCTAGTACTTATATGGAATATAATTTGATAATTACCATTAACTATATGATGAAGAAAGCATCGTGTGGATATCGCACATATGCGAAGATTTTTTTGTGACTTTCGGAGCGAATATCTCCAATTATAATTCACTGAATCAAAAAAATGCAGTGAGACAATTTAATTTATTTACTTTTAAAAGATCTATTTATTTATTTATCGTATGGCATTTTGGTCACTGGATTGGTCAAGATCTATTGAGGTGCCATTGTAGACTTAAAGTTTATAGAGATATTTTTTAAACTTGCAGTTATATAACATGTATGGGGAAAAAAACAGAAAAAATGTTTTTTATTCTTTATTTATTTGATTACACAACAATAATTATAGGTCAAATTTTATTCAAATACACCTTACAGTTTTTGAGTAAAATGCCTAAAAGGTTCCGTTTTAGTATTTTTTGGCTACGGAACCCTAAAAAGAGAATGTTATACTTACACACAGTGTGAGTCTCCATAAAGTGATTTTTTTTTTGCTATCATAATTTTTTTTTTATCGCTGGTAGAATTGGGTCTAGATTCACCCTATTTCATATGTGCACTTAATTAAGACCCACACTATATATAAAGTAAGCTTGATTAAATTCTGGATACAAAAAATATGTCTTATATATAATTTTATTTTATTGATTTATTTTTATTTTATTACAGAAACTGCTAGCTCGTCTTATTACATATTTTTATTGGACAAGAAAACATTTTTTTACTATGGACATAAAACCATACTTGGACCTAGACCATCACAAAGCCATCGTCTTTCATTGTTAAGTGTAACCGCTAATTGTTAACATTGTACTAAGTATGCTTCGACGACTAATAAAAAGTTGTTAAAACCGATATCTTTCCTTTTAACTTGAACCTAACAATAGAGTCACTAATCGAGTAAAATGTATTAAACGTGACCTTTTCATTACGAAGCGTTTGTGGCACGTGGCTAAACAATTGGTTTTTTGGAACGATAGATCTAAAAATAAGATCCGTTCTAGAAAAATGATTTACACTATACCTCATGAATAGGCTGATAGTAATATTATTTATTTAATATTTATTTGGTATCTTATTGTATTTTACATATTAATGTTGCTGGCCCTGTCCAGGTAAGTATCACAATAAGTAAGTATCATAATATTATTTGGATTCCTAATTTCCTATATACACTGAAGAAATTAATGATGATAAATAAAATGGGATATAAACTACCTACTTAAATTTGGACATTTATAAACTTTCCCGAATTCGCATGAATAACAAAACCAACAAATGATGTAAACTAACCCGTGAACTTCATCCATAGTGCTGTTATTTCAGTAGAACGGTTTTATCCGGTTTTGTTTTCAAATTCAATATATTGAATATTTGCGAAAGTAAAGTTTCAAAACGCATAGAAATCCTTTTAAAGTTCCAAATATAGGTTCCGGCTATATTTGGAACTTTAAAAGGATTTCTATGTCTATTTATGAAATGGAATCTGGCCCCGTAGCATGGTTGGCCTTGTCACGCGATAGGTGATAGGATAGAGCGTGCGTCACTGGCTGACACCGTTCGATAGAACGAGACGACGCTCTTATCTTATCACTTGTCGCGTGATAAGGTCCACCATGCTACGGCTCCTGCATTATTGTTTAAAAGCACGAGCTTTTAGGAGCGAGTAATTACATCTTGTTTATTAAATATAGGGTGTTTTGCACCAAACCGTCTGAAATCGTAAGCGGTGTTATAATCTGAATGAATGGAAATTTTGACAAGTTTCTATGGAATGACAGCTGAAGGTGCCATATTTAACGTTGATTGGAAGCCACTGCAACCACCACCAAAAGGCCACCAGAGCTCGCGAGCATTCACTGTTGTAATGTGTACGCCGCACTGGCAAGGTCGCCATGAAATGTGGGCGTTAATGAGACAACTGTATTGTTGAATTTACTCGTATTACTAATCTAATAAGGCTAGGTAGGTTGGCATTGTTGGCATTCCCGCGACCTTTACCAGGTCATCAGTCCACCTTGGGGGGCCTCCACAAGGTGGACTGATGACCTGGTAAAGGTCGCGGGAGTCCGCTGGATGCGGGTGGCGCAGGACCGGTCAATTTGGCACTCTCTGGGGGAGGCCTATGTCCAGCAGTGGACGTCTTTCGGCTGATATGATGATGATGATGAAGGCTAGGTACGCGATTACGAGTATATAGGCTCTTAGATGCTAACTATTTAATTCATTTTGCATTTGACATTTGTCACTAGATGTTGATAAAACGAATCCTGAAATTAATTAGGCTGGCGATGCACTTGTGACTTTTCTGGAGTTGCAGACCTCCAAGGCGTCAAACGGCGTTCGTGGGTTCGAATCCCGGCTCGTACCAATGGGTGACTCGAAACTATATAGGTACGGAATATCATTTGATATTTACCAGTAGGTTTGGTGAAGTAAAACATCGTGAGGAAACCAGCATAATTCTGCGAAGAAATTCAAAGGTGTGTGTTAAGTCCCCAAACTGCCCTGGGCCTGCGTGAGGACTGTCTATGGCTGACTATACAGCAGTGGGACGTATTTAGGATGATGATAATTCTATGTAGGTAAGAAATAGTTGCTACATTTTAATTATGCCGCCTAACAGACAACATTTCTCTTTTCCCTTTAACCATTCACCCTTTTCCCTATTATTAAAATATTTGAATGGAACTTTTTACGCCCTGAGTCCTTTACAAAGGACCGCCACAGTGAAGGAGCTCGCTAATAAATCTTGACCATCTTGGCTCCTCGTTCCAATAAGTCGTCGTAAGTTGGTGCTGTCGCGGCCAGACGGCTGAGGCAGTGTGCCTAACCGCTACTTTTTATTAAATTTAAAATTATTTTCTAGGAAATAATAGTAGAAATCAGTAGTTAAGCGCTATACGTGCCGTGTGTGAATTAATACAATTTATACAATAGACAGAGATGCACAGAGTAGGCACGTTTCTTATGCCTAAACGCCGTTTTTGCTAGGAAGTGCAATTTCTGTACTTGTACTACCTAGATTATTACTTATTATGTGGGCTTGTATCCTAATGTTTTTACGATGCCCTTCGATTCAGTTTTTGGAGAGGAACAAATGTTTGTATGGGAGCACCTGCAATTAAAGCATAAATACCCAAAAAACGAGTTAAAGACGGCCCTCGCTGGCGACAGCCAAAACGTTTCATACTAATTGACATTGAAGTATGACGTCACGTATGATGATATTTGTACTTCAAGTAATCGCTTTATGAATAATCAAGTAAATTGCTGTTTCGGTCGCGAAATACTGCGTTTAGGTCCCTGATTTACAATTTTGTTTCTAACTATAAAAGCGTAAGAATTCTATTGGTAGCTTTAAATTTATTTTTGGACAATAAAAAAATGCATATTTTTTCTAAACTTTCAAGGTCCATCTTTGTATGATTTTAATTATATTTCGTAATTTATACTTAATTGCAATTATTTAATGGTTTACTATCCATTTAGCAACACTACGTTATCAATTTTAACATGAGGAAAATACCTTATTTATTTATTTATTGCATACATGTTGTTAAGATTACATGGTGTTACACTAAGCTTATGTACCAAACATGTACCCTGCAAGGGCATCGCAATGTAATAATAATTATAACTATAACTATTTTCACAATTCCGGAATAATTCTAATACAATTTTATGAAACTGTTAAATAAACATTTATTATAAATTAAGAAATAGAACATTATACAATTTTATTATTTCAATTTCAATTTATTTATTCCATATCAATTTTACTATCGTGTCGGACATACAATATATACAATTCATAAGGTAATCAATTCACATGTAAAACTATATTTACAATGTTTTACAATTTAATAATCAGATTTAATAAACATGCGGATTATAGTCAAAAAATTCATTCAATGAGTAAAATGCATTTTGTCCCAAAAAGTCCAACAAACATTTCCTAAAAATCCCAACTCTTTTTATTCAAAATCCCAACTCAATTTAACCAAATTATCACCCGACTTTGAACAATAGCCGATTTAAGCACATTGAAATAGTATTAACCTAACGAATCTAAAATTCAAATACGGCCAGAGCCTTTACCGAAAATCTCCGACTTTTCCAATTCACTATTGCAACTAATTAAAACTTTAGTTTAATCCGAGATTCCCATTATACTTTCAGAAATGGCGTTGGGCTACCCTAGAAGTGCTGCAAGGGGCTTGGAATAATTCACACCGTTAACCATTTCTAACCAAGCATTTGGCGATCTTTGGAGGAGGCCTAAGTCCAGTTGTGGACGTCTTTCGGCTGATATTATGATGATGATGATGATTTCATAGCACTACGCTTTCAATCTCTATAGTGAAAGGCCTCTACAAGCATCGCCAAAGTCAACCTTTCTTTCAAATTAAAAAAAATTAGGGGAACTTGTTACACAAATCAAACTAGGCCTATAGTCAGCTCAATAAGGCTTGTGTTATAGGTACTAGACGACGATATATATAACATATTATTATATAAACACAAAGAAAACATCCAAGACTCAGAAACAATTCATGCTCATCACACAATATTTGACCTTAACGGGATTCGAACCCAGGACCTTCAGCTTCGTAGGCAGTGTCACTGCCCACTAGGCTAACCAGTCGCCTAAACTTAAGGGTCACCAAGACGCTCGCTCTCCATACTAGCGCAGTTTGGTTTTCACTTTAAAACATGCTATAATAACATGACATTTTGTATACACAATGGAATCCACCATAATATAGGTCGAACACTAGTTTTCCGTTGCTAGAACAATTTCAAATAGAAAAATAGAGAAAGTAGAACGTTTTTCATATAAAGTATGTATTAATCGCTTATTTTTAGGGTTCCGTACCTCAAAAGAAAAAAAACGGAACCCTTATAGGATCACTCGTGCGTCTGTCTGTCCGTCAGTCACAGCCGATTTGCTCCGAAACTACTGGACCGATTGAGTTGAAATTTGGTAAACATATGTTAATTGGTGACCCAAAGATGGACACGTAAAGTTAATAAGAATTCTGAACAACGGGGCCACTTTTGGGGGGTTAACTGGAAAATTTAAAAAAAAGTTTCGCAAACTGTATTGTGTGTCTTAAGACATGAAAGGGGTTGTTGTAAGCATCTCAGATATATAAATTTTTATAATTTTAGCAAAAACAGATTTGAAGTAATTTAGGAGAAAATACGAAATTTGAGTATTCAAAGTAACGGGAAAATTCTCAATATTTTACGGAAGCCTCACCACCACGCGAGTCGAACTCGCACTTGTCAGGTTTTTTTTTCTATTATAATATGCTGTGAGGTTTTATTTTACCAAATGCTTTTGGTAAAATAAAACTACCTTACTAACTATACTAAAACTAACATCGTAGCGATGTTTTTAATCCACTCTAATTGAAGCTTAGCTTGGCGGTAAGCTGTAGAGTTGAAAAGGTTAACGATGTGATTTAAACAGGAAAAAAATGTGGTGGCATTTGCTACTTAAAAGAAATGTTGTACCGAATGATGTTAATTGGCTTTGTTTATTGTTTGTTTATTCTAAGATGCTTAACGATATCGATATTTTATTATGTAAAACGGGTAGGTACAAATGAAAAATGAAGTTAACACAATAAGGTAGGTATAAATATAAAGTCGAGGCTACTCTATGTGCGGGAGGGCAGTGCCAGAGGGCGAAGCCAAGCCGTCTGGCTGCTGACTTGAAGCGGTGCCGTGTGCCGCGGATACACATGCTTGCAGCACGTATAACAGCAATGCTGACTCTGGCTCTAAGCCAGCCAAGTATGGTGCTTAAAGACCGATTCCAACGTTCTGATATGGTTTCACCCATATGTTTGATAAAGGAAGACATTTGGGGCGCAAAGACGCCATCGACTGATGTGACGAGTGGGGTGAAAGTAGCATGTCGCGTTTCGCTGGCGTTAGAGTATTTTCTCTGTTTTGGCTTTGTTTATACATTTCTTGTATCCGATTGAATGTAAGTATACTATAATAAAAATATATTTATATACTACAGGTATTTTAACATACTAAATATCATACATACACATATAATCACGCCTCATTCCCAGAGGGGTAGGCAGAGATCACAGATCTCCATTTGCTACGAACCTGACAAACCACTTTCGCTTCACTCACTTTCATAACATTTCTCATACATGCTCGTCGGTTTAGGGTACTTTTGACCTGGCCTTTTTGTAACATTTCTCCAATTTGATCGGAGAAAGTTCGCCTAGGTTGGCCTAGGCCGTTTCACTGCCGCGAAGACACACACAATGTGTCAATTGTATTGTATGTCTACTCCCTTTATATCTGTGTGTCTTTTGTATAGTGAATAAATGTCTTCTTTCTTTCTTTCTTTCTAGGTCTTCCCCTTCCAACTTGCACTTCCACTCTTTTTACATACACTCTCTTCGTTAATCTTCTTTCATCCATCCTCTCTATATGCCCAAACCACCTTAACACACCCTTCTCAATTTTCTTGACCATATCTCCATCCATTCCACACTTATCTCTTATCACACTGTTTCTGACTCTATCCCTCAATTTCACTCCACACATACTTCTCAACTATCACATCTTTTATTAAATGTGTATTTTGCTAGACTAGTTGTTTAGAATGTCTGAATTGGGTTACCTACACTTTTTTATTTTTGAAATTGGGGCAAATGAAAAAGTGGAAAATAAAATTCGGGCAAACGATAGACAACCATTCTTAACACTATTTTTCGGCAACTAAGACTTCGGTGTAAGACAACGTTATAAAGTTTAAGCTAAGACGTCGAAAACAGTGACTTAAATTGCATCCTCTTTGTCCCGAATACCGGCTTATTTCTCCTGATGTGATTCACAGACACTTTCGGTTTACCTCAGTCCCTCATAACTTAAACTGCACAATTGAAGCAACTATGCTTAATCGGAGTTCAGAATTATACTGGTTTGATGCTCAGCTGTATTTCATTAAGCGTTGTGAACACCCGAGTGACAGGAATGAGAAACTAACAACCCAATATCGGTTTAACAAGTTCACTTAATTGAATGCGACTTTGAGGTATTGAGAATTTAATTATTCTCAAACATAATTCTTATTAACTAAATATATGTAGGAATGAGTTCCTGAGTGATAGACGATGGAATGGAAGAATGAGACTGAATCAGAGCCGAATGCACAGTGTGGGATTTTTCCTCAATTTAGCGAAACACTAATTAACTGTTTAATTTGTGTAGTTTATCAAATGATAGCGAACATTGAAACTCCCGCGGTTCTATGTCTCATAGTTTTAGAGATTTTCGATAAATCGAGAAACAGCCATAGAAATCCATAGAAATATGAAAACTATAATTACTCACATTTCATGCCTCTTTTTAAAGTCATCCTTATAAGTTAATATAAAGGTAGTTTTGATATACCAATATGATTTACTAAAAGTTTGAATTGATGACTCTTAGAGGAGATATCATCAATTTTCTAAAAATTTGAAAATATTTTTTTCTCGATAATCTTACATCGGTCGCATTTTATTTTACATTTTTTTAATAGTTGATAAGAAGCATTATCACTACAAAAAAAAAGTAAATGCAAATATGGCAGGATTCGCGAGATATGAATTTTTAAATATTCAAGTTAGGGTTGTCACACACTAGGTAGGTTAACTTTATTTTCAGTTGGGGTGTGGTGTCACTTCTTGTTGCAAAATTGTAGTATGCTTAAACATAGAAACATTCGAGGGCCCGTACAACAACAAAAAGCATTACCACTAGCAGAACGGTTGTGTCAGTATACTGTTGAATCTCTGATGAAGGTAACATGTGGCATTGGGAAGGGGTCCGCCCTCGTCAAGCGCTTGCTTAAATTCAATTCAATTCAATTCAAATTCTTTATTTCGGATAAGTATCCAATGCTATTACATGATATCTGGAGGAGCGGGGGTGAGGCGTCATGGAGCCGTTAAAGACCCATGGCGCTGCTTGGCCTCAACAGGAGCTGACGTTCTGATGGGGGATGTCCTTTCGGGCCTGGACCAGGGGACTTAATGCTAGAGGGGTAAGAGGACGCCAAACGTCTTGTTGGTCAGCGAGTGGCAAATGAGGAACATGATGAAGGCAAATAAATTTCGTGTATTTTGTGCATCTGTGGCTGAAAAGTATGAAATGAAATGAAATAATTTATTCGTGACAAAGCTTAATCATGCAATTACAACTTAAAATAGTATGTAGAATCACATGGCTGGTTTAATATACAACTTATGGATACTACTGTCCGAAATAAAGAATTGAATTGAATTACATATGATTAGATTAGATTCATTTATTGCGTATTGAAAATTGACATTATATTTTACAAATTTTCTTTGTATACAAATAAAATGAATTCACAGAAAGCTCGTAGAGTACATTTAATAAATTTGTTACAAATAATTTCTAACAATAATAATTAACAAAGACAGACAGAAATAGTTAGCAATTTAAAACAATATTAATCTTAGGTACCTAATAATCTCAGTCACTATGCACAAAATACTAATACACGGTTGGCAAATCATTGAGATTAGTTCTCTGCCAATAGGAATGTTGTCCGAGCAAGCCGGTGAATCCCGCAACCAATTTTGGCGGTATGATCGTGAGCATCACACTCGAAAAATAGACCAAAATACTAAAATTTTGGACCTTTTTTGGCGTGCTCTCGAATCTTCGTACCCTTTCATTTCACATTTGTCTTTAAAAGACCGCCATAGTAAACAAAAACGATTACCTATACCGCCTAAAGTTATATCACTTATAAAGTCTACTGAGCCACATACTGCATATGCCCGAAAATAACGAAGATTACAATTTGTCACTCGTTTTAGACAAACGACTTTATTATTCTGATGACGATCAAACTTCCAATTATCCAATAAATTATTGAAGAATTCACGCCAGTCAAGTAAGAAAAACAAAACCCTCGCCTCTGAACTCTGATATTATTTTCGTTTGTATGTGATAACCCTATTTCCATAGAAATGGACCTAAAACTTAGAAACGCTATAAATCCCAAATCCCATAAGATAAAATCGTCAAAATTTAAGGCATGGTAGATACACTCATCATACGTCTTTTAGAGCTAAAATAAAATGCGACCGTTAATAAACTTTAAAAAAATATTAATAATTTAAAAAATATATTTATATTGAATATCATCGGGTTTATTAACTTTACAGTCTTGTATTTTTTTTACGTTACTGAATATTGTTTTCTGAAATTGGAGACGAAGAATTGGGGCATTATTGACATTAATTACTAAAATAAAAATACAAACATGTTTTGATGACGTCATGGATCTGATCTTTAGAAATTATTAACTAGAAAATTAAACGGGATATGTGGCTGGGAGTTACACTATGGGCTTTAAAAAAGTATTAAGCAGCGATTAAAATCATAAAAAGGTAGTGAACAAAATTGAGGAAAAATCCCACACTGTGAATGAACGAAGGCACGAATGGTGGAGGGGATTGACTGAGGACGGATAAGGAGAAACTGTGTTTAAGTGTATCGCTTGCTAATTTAATTTTAAAATATTATAAAACTTGGTTGCGGGTGTGATTTAAAAGTAAAATTATATGAAGAGAGCCGTTTTATTGAAGACAACACGACATTATATATAATTGGTAAATCCATACTTTTATTAGGCTCCGTTTTTACCTTTTGAGTTACAGAACCCTCAAAAGTACAGTAAAAGTAAACTTTTTACTAATCGTGTAAATTTACAACTAACACTGGTCTAGAAACACCAACTTACTCCTCTATCATCCCTATACACCCCGCTCGTAACACCAACTCTCCCCATTCATGGCCCAACCGTCCCCTGTCGTCATCCCAACTCCCCCCTCAATAAATGCCTACTCACCCCATAAAAATGTATAACCAAGAAAATATAACTCTAAAAGCCTCGTTAGTATATAAACGGCATCCGACAGGTTGATGAACACTTACTTTGTCAAAACTCATATAAAAACAAATTAAAATTCAGACAAAAATCAGCCGCTTTTGGACATCAATTTTATAGTAATATTATGTTGCTTTAATTTTATGAATTGGCTACTTAGTGTTGCCAGAAGAAAAAAAAATATTAATTAAAATTTTATAAATTTATTTTTAGAGCAACCTGAGCCCGAAAATTAAAGTAGGAACTGAAAAAAGAAATTCTCATCCCTACTGCCCTTAGCGTCCCTTCGCCCCCCGTATTACGGTACATTTATTTATACAATAAAAAAATTAAAAATAAAATAAAACATTTTTTTGTAAAAAATAATAGAGTACAGTAGTTACATTTATAGTCTGAAACTATGGAGTTTATGCCCTACGTTCTTCGTACAAGAAATATAGGTACTTCTACTTCAAGAACTAACACAATCTACGTACTCATTTAATGGGTCTCATAAGTTTGTATATTAATGTAGCAGATTTAACTTTCCATGAAAAAAGGCATTTATTAAGAACATTACGTTGGCAGGTACAGCAATAAAGACGTAAAATCGCGGTCCTAGTCACCCAGTTATTACGTAAAACTCAATTAAACATGAAGTTCTGAACTATTCGCGCCAGTTTCCTTGCGTGGAACTTCGCTTAGAGATCGGGCCCATTTGCATCCATTCATAAATTAGTTAAAGTACGTGAATACGCTCATTTGCGCTTTAAATCAATAAGTTATATGAAAGTACCTGGGGATCCCATTTGCAAATAAACCTTTCGTTCCAATTCAAACAATATGTTTATATAGTCGCTTCGTTCGCGTGCAAATAATTCCTATAAATTCGAAATAATATAGACTGTCACAAACAATGACTTTGGCAGTTTTAATAGTGCCCAGCGCGGGAAAAAAAATGAACTGTAAATGTTAATACGAGAGAGATAAAAAAATATATATTTATAATGTATATTTTTTGTAGCGTAGCTCAGAGGGGTAATCACGTAACCTTTCGAACGCGCGTTGTGTTGACGTTTAGATCTACCTAACGTACGTACAATGCGTTACGTGATCGACCTTTAGGGTGATCTCCATGCATGATCGTTCGTGAAGTAAGGTTACTTTTTAAACCCACAAAAGGGCATTTGGGTCATGTTTTGGGTCTTTTAGTAATTACAATGATATCGAAATTTATTTTGTGTATTACAAGATCTGCACGGCTCCGAAAATTACGATGCCAGCAATCGAGGGTCGTATTGGAGTGGAATGCCTTCCTTCGAAAATACGTCATTAAATTGTATAGTAAGCCGGATTGTTATCTTTTTTAAACACATAAACAGAGTACCTATATTCAGGTAAAGCCTTGATAAAGCACAGTGATACATAATAAAAAAGTTAAGACTTAAATATAAACATGAAAAACAAACAAAGATAATTGTCTAGGTTAAAAAATTGGTAGGTAAATATAAAAAACACGTGTATAGATTTTTCAAATGTTTCTACTTTATTTAATTTGTTTGTTCAAAAGTGCATTGTTTTGGTTCCAAAAATATATTCCTCACCTTATAATATCCGAAAATGATATATCACATGCCCCATTATGCATGGTTTTATAGAAATATGGCTTAACGAATTCACTGCCACCCATACGTGCGTTGAAATGAAATGAAATGAAATATTTATTGATAACAATTGTTACAGGTCGTTTTACAGTAGATAAATGCTCTAATTATAAATAATTAGGTTTAAATACATAATATTGTTATTATCTGTTATTATAGTAAATTATTTAAATGTCATATGGCGTTTGCCTACATACAAGTATGTTAGCCTAGGGGGGCGTGGCTCGGCAGCGAATGCGTTAGAATCTTAGAATGAAGCGCGCCGGGGGCAAACTTTCCCCCCTCGCCCCACTAAATGCGGGGTGGTGGAAACTCTGAATCCACTCAAGACCATCTAAGGAACAACTGTGCCAAGTTTCAGCGCATAGTCAAAAAGTGCAAGGTGTCGTCTTGCCATAGCAGACCAACTATCCTGCCGATCATTAACATTTAAGTAGTTTCACAAATTAACGGGTTCCAGCGGGGCTAGCGCAACTGACGCCGCACCGCGACGCGAGTCGAGAAAGCTCTACCCCCCTTTTTCTAATTTGTACGGTGCGAGTGAGATAGGGGACGCTTAGTCGCGCGAGAAGCGACTGAGCAGCAAGTTGTGCTAGACGTGCTGTTCCTGACTGTGATGTAATTATATAATATAACATGATTCAAATAGTCCTCTATTTACTACGTCAGTCCTCATTGTCCCTCGGCGTTATTATATTAAACTGCTGACGCGTCACCTCCCGGGCATTGCAAAGAAAACAGATGAAGTCGCGCGATAACACATAACCTTTGGCATCCCGATGATCCGTTCTATATACTGGTGAAAGAGATTTTTATCAGAGGAGTAGTTCCGGAGATTCATCATCATCATCATCATATCAGCCGAAAGACGTCCACAGCTGGACATAGGCCTCCCCCAAAGAGTGCCACAATGGCCGGTCCTGCGCCACCCGCATCCAGCGGACTCCAGCGACCTTTACCAGGTCATCAGTCCACCTTGTGGGGGGCCTACCCACGCCGCGCCTTCCGGTTCCGGAGATTACTCCTTACATAATTAAACTTACAAATCTACACAACCAAACTTTACCTCTATAGTATTATAAAGTACGGGATAAAACATAGCATATATCTAGAACCGCCATACACGGACTTCTCGAGCAGTTACCCAGCGATCAGCATACACGGACCACTCTTGCAGTCAGAGCTGCTTGACCACATGATGAAATTACACAAAGACAATTCTATACGAACTCTATGAACGAATTTAAAATCAGCATAATGATGCTGATCAGCATGACGATAATGATCGTCATCATATCACTCAAAAGACGTCCACTGCTGGACATAGAGTGCCACAATGACCAAGGTCCAGCGTCACACGCATCCAGCGACTTTAACCAGGTCATAAGCCACCTTACCCCGGTACCCCTACAAGCAAACTTACGAAGCTACAAAGCTCAAAGGCCACCTCCCCAAAATTCATCTTCGGGCACAACCAGTTCATAATCTCATTCACATGTTAACCCTCGTCCGCAAACCCCAAAGCTCGCAAATGAGTAAATAAATGGGATAGCCTTAAAATTTAATTATGCCCCTTGTTTGCAATGATCCAAGTTTCGCGAGTCAAACTTAAGTTGTTAAAGACGCACGTGACTGGCCCGCGGCGGGGCAAGACCGCGTACGTGGCAGGGATATGGAGGGTTGAAAAAACAAAACTTGTCCTTCCTGCCAGGGCAGCTTCAGTGCATGTTAATAATGATTTAATTAGTTAAACATTTATTGAAAGTAAATACAAGATTATGATTAACATTAACTAAGATGAATTAAAACTAAGTTAAATCTAAAAAAAGGCCCTCAAGGCATTGTACCAAGGATGCTGGAGGCATTTCCTCGCTGAATTGCAATAATGATTTTATTACAAATATTATCTTACTGCCGTAAAAGTGATTTTCCCTGAAACCGTCACATTTTCGGGAAAAATTAAATAAACTTTGTATGGAACCCGTTTGCATCCCCCTTTGAATAGAGGATAATGTTTGTTTTATAAAAGATTCGGGATAAAAACTATCATATATTTTAATCCAGGCTATAAACTATCTTCGTGCAAACTTTCATCCAAATCGGTTGAGCCGTTTAAGCGTGATTGAGTAACAAACATCAAACCTCCATCTAAACATCTATACTTATAAACATCTAAACATCCAAACATCCAAACTTTCGCATTTATAATATTAGAAGGATGAAACAATGGATGTCATTAATAACCGATAAAAGTTATATTAAATTTCGGTACAGAATGGACCCGTTAACTTTTAAAATGTTATGTACTCAGTTACGTGTTTCAGCAATCCTAGGCAAGCAATTACGCAGTGGTAATGTCAATTAAGTAAATTAATAGTTGTACTTCAGAACTTAGAACTGTAATTAGTTTATCACAGAACGATTTTTTATAAATTACATTTTACAGGTTACAAATAAAAGGGAAAAGAGTCGGGGTAGATGGAAATCTTAGACGAAGAATATAAAAGACTGGGTGTAGGTTGACGCACGAAAAAACTAATTAAGACAGCTAATGACGTGCTACTTTGCCATAGTACCTAGACCATACATAACTGGAGTAGCCTTTCAGTAACTTACCCCTCTGTAGAAAACCTTGCACAATGTGCAAAAAATCGTGCAAAAACAATTTCACAATCGATCAATGGTCATTCACAAAATCGCCTCGCAAGAGAACACTGAAAAATGCCCGCATGTTGCTGTAAGCACTTGAAATTATAAACGTTCAAGGGTCGTTCTTCTTTTTTACCGACAATGATCCGAGGTTTTTCTGTTTTTTTGGTTTTTGAACTATCGAAAATTGTGGTTTTGAGTGCGATTTAAAAAAAAATGCATAGGTTTCTTCATTAGAACTAATTAAAGTTTCCTTTCTGGCCAATATAAATATTTATTTACGGTTGGTTTCTAAAAAAAAACATGTGACAAAGTGGACTCTTTCAGTGGGGACAACATTTTGGTTTACCACTCTGTCACGGCATTCTACGAAAAAAAAAACATTAAAAAAAAATGCTAGTTAGAGAAAGTGAAATATTAAACATCACTAATTAATAAAATAATATGGACGTTCATTCGAACATTATAAAACCGTAAACATCATTACTCAAATGAGATGCTGTAATAAGACGAGGGACAGGCTATTGTCGGTCGAAAAGAAGAACCACTTCAAGCTTTCAATATACTATTGAGTTGCAATATCCTATTAAGATGCTCCCTCCGCCCCCGCAAAATTCCGCAGACATTCTTGTACGCAAATACGACATAAGGCCACTCCAGTTATGTAATGCTCTAAGCACAGTGCATTCGCTCCTACAAGAGTTGTTGGACCGCGCGCGCCGCCGACTGGGAGCGTGTCGATATAAGTTGTTTTAATTGATATCATCATCATCATCATCATCATATCAGCCAAAAGATGTCCACTGCTGGACATAGGCTTCCCCCAGAGAGTGCCAAATTGACCGGTCCTGCGCCACCCGCATCCAGCGGACTCCGCCGCGACCTTTACCAGGTCATCAGTCCACCTTGCCTACCCACGCCACGCCTTCCGGTACGTGGTCGCCACTCGAGAACCTTTCCGCCCCAACGGCCATCGGTTCTACGTGCAATGTACGCCCACTGCCACTTAAGTTTAGCAATTTCGGATTTTAATTGATATAAGGTGTTTTAATTGATGTATTGATATAAGTAAGTTGTATTTTCGTAAGATCAGAAAGCATTTCTTGTAACCTATAATTTATATTAACAAATTGTTATAATACGTCAATTTATTAAATTTCCAATTATGTATTTAATACGAGTACATATCTAATTCGCAATTCACAGTGACTTAGTTTCACAGCGACGTACCGGAAGGCGCAGCGTGGTTAGGTGGACTGATTACCTGGTAAAGGTCGTAGGAGTCCGCTGGATGCGTGTGGCGCAGGACCGGTCATTGTGGCACTGTATGGGGAGGCCTATGTCCAGCAGTGGACGACTTTCGGCTGATATGATGATGATGATGAGTGACTTAGTTTTTAACTGTAATACTGTGTAATTATTAAAAAAAAAAGTACCTCCACTAGTAAACCCCAGCCATGATAACACCACTACTTGCTATGTGTCTATCAGGTGTTGTATTCCTGGTGGTGAGTAAACTCACCAAGCTCCCGTCCCGAGGCAGAACTTTGTTGAGAATGTGGGAATTTTTCTCTATCCGTTTACGCAACGAGTCCTCAAATCGATAGAGGGTTCGGAGGCGACGGCATCTGTTTACCACGGCCGTATGCATATTTGCCAGCGTCGTCAAATAATAAAAATATAATTCGTAAGATTACGCATCCAGCGGACTCCCGCGACCTTTACCAGGTCATCAGTCCACCTTGTGGGGGGCCTACCCACGCCGCGCCTTCCAGTCACTTTGGCACTTATTGGGGGAGGCGTATGTCCAGCACATAAGTCGACATATGGGCAGATGTTCACCGACCTCCAGGATGAAGATGGCACATGAAGAAGAGCCAGGCCAGCTCATGTGGGGTCTGTAAGTTACACAATTTATGATGGGTGTTTTGGAACACTTTGCGAGATTATAAATATCAACTTTAATTTCGATCAAAGAATTTTTTTTTAATTTGCCACGAGCGGGTAATGAACTCGCGTTCTCTGAAATCTAATCTAGTATTCTAAACCAACGAAGCTACCGTGGGCCACACTCATGGCGATGAATATTTCAATCGCTTCACTCTTTTAATTACAACTTAGAGAGGCTCATCTCTTTCTTTTCTAACACTCTTGGTAGAAAGCGATATGCCTACAAATTCCCACCCTCAATTCACAACTTTAGAGACGATAAGTCCTTATTCGAGAGTCAAACTCTTTGCGTACTAACTCGGAAGCACCTTCTGCAATAAAACATGGTAGATCAAAATACAACAAATGATCAAGCGCTATAATTTACTTTAAAAACGAAGTTTTAACCGAGTTCAGTGCTACGCGTTGTTTGAAAAGTTGCCTCGATTTCTCCAGGATCCCATCATCAGATCCTGATAACCACGGGATCACATGGGAAGGATATCCTTTCAATCAAAAAAATATTTTTCCAATCGGGGAACATACATAAAAATACAAGATTCCGACGACTTAAAAACCTCCTTCTTTTTGCGACCGGTTATAAAGAAACATCCATGGAATAGACTCCGGTTTTCTACCGTCCGAACATTCCCTCAAAGGAGCCAACCGTTCAATTTTATCAATATCTCAATACTGCGCGGCACTCGAAATATTCCCTCATGGCTCGGTTACTTTAGGACAGTGGCTCCCAACCAGTTGGTCCGCGGACCAGAAGTGATCAACGAATAGTTCAGCAGTGGCCCACAGGAAACATTGAACTAGATATAGAATTACCAGCAAAGAGTGGCATCAAATCTTATTTTTTTTACATAATAAATTTCATATTAAAGGAAAAATTTAATTCTCCGAGCCGGATTCTAATCGGTGATCAGAGGCCGGTCGCTACAAACCAAATGAGCTATCGGAACAATCCGTCTCGGTCACCAAATCTTACAATCTGTCCTTTTGTATTATTATTTTATGTGATCAATGTGGTCTGGTGGCACAGAGCCCGTATAAAAGAATATCAAAAAGAACTGAATAAGGTGCAGAGACTAGCATGTCTGATGGTGACGGGGGCAATGAGAACGACCCCGACGCATGCCATGGAAATATTGCTAGGTATGAAGACAATGCGAATTGAAGTGGAGAAAAGAGCCATGGAACAGTGGTACAGGATGAAAGCATGTAAAGAATGGAGAGGAAGCTGCGTGGATAAAAGACACGCGCTGATACAGGAGGAGGTGCTATCGAAGCTTCAGATGCTGATAGCCAACAACGATCTCATAAAGAGGCAGGAGATATTCGACAAAAAGTATAGAGTACATATAGGAGAAAGAGACAACTGGAAAGTAGACACTGAACACCCAATGACGGTCTGCTTCACAGATGGATCAAGAAAAACCTCAACAAAGCTAGCAGGAGCGGGTATAGTTATACCCAAGCTGCATGAAAGAGTATCTATCCCACTGGGGAGGTATGCAAGCGTCTTTCAAGCAGAAGTGTGCGCGATAATGAGGTGCGCACAGATGATAAAGGAGACAACGCAGCAGACTGGAAGGGTAGTGATCTATACGGACAGTCAGGCAGCGCTGAAGGCACTAGGAAAGGCAACGGTAACATCCGCCTTAGTGAGAGAATGTAAGGAAGAGCTCAACAAGATAGGAGTATACCCAGGTGTCACAGTGGCATGGGTGCCAGGACATCAGGGGATAGCGGGTAACGAGAGCGCGGATGAGCTGGCAAGAGAGGGGGCGGGACGGGAGTTTATAGGCCCAGAACCGGTCCTTCCGTTCTCAGCTCAGGTCACAAAGGGGGTCATAGAAAGGCTAAAAGAACAAGATATGGAGAGAGAATGGAGAGAAGAAACTGGGTGCAGACAGACAAAGATGATGATAGGAGGTATGGATCACAGAAGAACCAGGTATCTGCTGAAACTGGGTAAGAGCAATTTGAGGTTGCTGACTGGTATCGTAACTGGTCACAATACTCTAAATAGACACTTGAAGGTAATAGGTATTAGTAGCGATGCTTCCTGCCCACACTGTGGGGAGGAAGAAACTAGTAAGCATGTATTAGCAGAATGTATTATGTACGCGGCACCGCGGTTTAATACATTCGGTAAAGATGTGTTAGAGGAGAGGGAATTGAGGGATGTCGACCTTAAAGATGTCCTTCTTTTCTGCAGGAAAACGAGAAGAATGGAAGAATTTGATGTGGGAACGCTGCCGGGACAGTAACCTTAGCGCCAACCTGAGGGAAATGGGCTGAATGAACGTGACAAGCGATCGACAGCCCGCCTGTTTCCGGCCAGGCGTCCCTTTACAACATCAACATCAACATCAACATGTGATCAATGTTTTCCGGATTCATAATTTTCCTGCAATGCGAGGTTTTCAGTTCATTAAAAGTAATATAAAATGTTTTCAAATTATTAAAGTACTATCGAATTAGTTAATGTAAGTAAAGTGCACCTAAGCCATATTTAAGTTGTTATTTTAAAGCGAGAACTTCTTCTTTCAGTTTCTTCTTTTATATATTTAGATAATGAAATTGGTTAGTAAATAGTTTTTTGGGACGTTAATTTACGAAAATGGCATCGATTTTGAAATTTGAAATTCTTTAAAGTATTTGTGCCAAATTGCAATTCAATTGGAACATACGGGTCAAACTGAGATGCACCTTTTTTGTAGACGGTTAAAATTACTTTTAGTATGCGAGCGAATGCCGCAGCGGCAATTCATTAATTTCACTATGGCACTTTGTCATCACGTGTTTTCTTCATTTAATTTCAAACATGTTAAAAATGTGTAGAGAATTGAATGCTGCAACCTACGACCTGTTTGATCTATTGCCACAAACATCTATTAACTGAACATTTAACTAGGGACTTGATTATATTTAAATTAGCACGAGTTGTTAAATGAAATAACTTAGTATCAGTTTTGTGAGGAAAATTAAGCATACAAAATATGTAAAAATTACATAGTTTCACGTTTAAATAACGTGTTTGTGCATATCATTTATAAATAGAATAGAAAAAAATAACACTTAATTGTAGTAACAAAACTGACACTGAGTTAATACAGAATTTTTTGAAAATTCCCATTAACAAAAAGGTTGGGAACCACTGCACACAAACCAAGCCCGCGGTCATACTCGTATGGTATGTTCCGTAGAATCTACATATTGCGATACCCTAGAGTTTTTAGGTAAGACAATATATTAGTTTTTAAGCGAGAATAGAATATTTCAAGAATTTCTGCGCCACGTAAGCGTGTTCGGATGGCGCATGGACCTTGTTTTCCGTCTATATCTGGATATCTAATTCAATTCAATTTATTTATTTCAATAAAATGATACTATACTAAAGTAACTAAATAAATACCACTTTTACATTAATTGAATTATTTCGACCATATACCTGGTGCATGCAATTACTCGTCGGCGTCAGCAACGACCGCTAGCAAGGCGCTGCCGCCGGTAAGAACAGTCCAGGCGCACCTCCGCGAACATGCCCAAAAAAAGTTTTTAAGACATCTCTATCATCATCATCATCATCATCATATCAGCCGAAAGACAACCACTGCTGGACATAGGCCTCCCCTAAAGAGTGCCAAATTGACCGGTGCTGCTCCACCCGCATCCTGCGGACTCCCGCGACCTTTACCAGGTCATCAGTCCACCTTGGGGGGCCTACCCACGCCGCGCCTTCCGGTACGTGGTCGCCTCTCGAGAACTTTTCCACCCCATCGGCCATCGGTTCTACGTGCAATGTACATATCTATAAAAAGAACCAATTCTTCTATCCATCCTTGTACCCCACACGTTTTCTACAGGGTCACCTGGGGTACGATTCCTTAGAAATGCGATGAAACCTAAGTTTACTCAGTTTTATTTTATATGTCATAAGAAGCAAAATTGACAGCATTAATCTGGTGGAAAAGATGCTCAAATTCAATATACCGAACGATTATCGGCACAAGCTCCTTAGAGTGCCTGTACCGAAAATCGGCCATACCTCGCGCGACTGCTCTCCTCAACTCCGTGCTCGCAGCATCACCGCAGTGTGATGTGTTTGTGACAGGGATGTCGCGACTGATGACTGAATGTAAGAGTGTGTTAGACAGACATATGGATGGTTTTTAGTTAGTACTTAGATTTAGTTTAGTAATTCAGGTTAAGTAGGAATTCAGGAATCAGGTTAAGTTGCACAACTTTATGGTTCAATAAATAAAATAAAAATTCCCGAGGTGCTGCAGTACCCCGGCAGCCGCAGCAACACCCTGAATGAGTCATTGCATTAAACGCGGAAAACGTCCTATGCTTTTTTTGTGTAACTTGTCCACAGGTTGCTCGAGTAAAAATGAGCTGCGCCAACTATTTTCAAATGTCGCATTGATTGATATGAAAATTACAAGAATCCATACCGCAATCAGCGATGATGATCTGACTGATATAAACACGTCACGCGTTTCAGAATTGAGCCTACGTTTATAACGTCGTACAATTTATCTCCTGTGTACTCCCGATTTATACACGTTTACTTTAAACACTTCCCGTTTAAGAAGCTTCACTCAACCCGAACGCTAGGCAATTGCTAAATGTACCGCGAAGACGATTGCCCTGGTAATCGGGTAAGTCAGTTGTGTTGAGCAGATATAGGCTGGTATCGAAGTAAATGTGGATCGATGTGTTTCTTATAGCGATCGAGGATGTAAAGTCTCAAGACATTAAAAACATTAGGAGAGGCAGGGCACAGCGAGATGTGCAATGTTTTCCCTGGACACCAGTCGGCGGCATTTTGTGATAGTTTTCCTTACGCTGCCACGAAGTGCTGGAACAATCTGCCTCCTCCGCGCTGTAAAAACAATGTCAACGTTCAAATCTAAGTGCCATGCATATTTTTTGCAAATGCAACGTATTAGTACTCACTTTAATCATTTATTAACTTACTGTTGTCTTACCTTCTGCACTATATTATACCTTCATAATCTTCATATGCACAATCACGTGTACATCACATCACACATATCTATATATCTATTTATTTTTATTTTTTTGTTACTTATGTGAATTGTTTAGGTTTATTTTCATAGTTAATACCAGTTGTTGGCGTTTGTCTCGCCACTTATGATAGTTTTAAGTTAGGTCCCCACCGAAAATCAGCGCCTCAGCTTGTTGTGTCTCGCTGTGGCTTTATGCTGAGTGGGGATCCTGTTTAACGTCCTCTTATTTGGTTTTTTTCTTTTGCTTGTTTTGTTTCTTTAATTGTGTAATTTGTGACGTTAAATAAATGTATTTTCTTTCTTTCTTTCTTTCTAAATGTCATCTCGTTCATTTTTGGACCAGCAACACTGGAGAAGTACCTCCATCTTACAGAAGAGCGCCAGCCATAATAACACTACTTACTATGTAGGTGTGTGGTGTTGTGTTCCAGGTGGTAAGTAAGGTCGCTTGGTGCTCACGAGGATGTTTGTGTTGTGTTGAAAGTGAGGGACCCGCGTTCGTCTCTAGCTAGCAACACAACGAATCCTCAAATCGATAAAGGGTCGGCAACGCACTTGTGACTCTTCTGGAATCCCCGGGTTTGAATCCCGGTATGGGTATTTATTAAGTTTATTATAATAATAAATGTTTACAAATGTTAAATTAGAACTACCTAAAACTAAATTAAATTAACTAAAACTAAACAGTAAAAAAAAACTATCTAAATTTGGACCCCTAGGTAGCGTACCCATCACGCAGGCAGCATTCCCGCGCTGGATTGCAATAGCAATCTTTTGCGCAAGAAATCTGCCTGCGCGAGGGTCACCCGTTGCCTCCCTCAACCGTTTGGCGAGTGACTTGTGGAGCTCCCGCGCACTCCTACCCCACGGTCCCAGTGTCTCGACACCAAATGCTGTAAACTCGTATGTTATGTATTTAAATATTATTTATTTATGTATATCATCGTCTAGGACCCAAATGATTAGTACAAGCTTTGCTTTGTTTGGGACTACGTCGATATTGTGTAAGATTGTCCCCTAGTATTTATATATAATCGAAATTTGACTATTAGTTAGTACACCATTTCTTTTTAGGAGTAGTTGTTTCACAAAGTTCTCGAATTAGGTAAGCTTACAAATCTTGAACTCCTCAACTCTTAGTGAAAACACAGTTACTTAAGTTAAACACCAACTTTGATCGTCAGTTTTCTGATTCACAATCTATTGTTTGCATTAATAAATGGTGGATCAGCAGTTTTATTTTGCAATCGGTGAAGTTTATCTTTGGCTGTGAAAATGCCCGTCGGCTTGTTTTATCAATTAGTGTTTTGTTCGTTTTGAACACGATTTTGTATGTTTTTAAAACAAACTTTTGATTTTAATTGGTGAATATAGTACCTATAGAGTCTGTGCGGAACGAGCAAGGTCTAAGCAGAGAGAGAACTGACATAAAGATTAGTGTATGGCGATTTTCTTTTCGTTTTAATATTGGTGTAAGTCTTGGGTAGTTTTCTAACGTTTTTAAGGGTTCCGGTACCTCAAAGGGAAAGAAAGGAACCCTTATATAGGATTACTCGGTTGTCTGTCTGTCACAGCCGATTTGCTTCGAAACTACTGGACCGATTGAGTTGAAATTTGGTAAACATATCTGACTTGGTGACCCAAAGATGGACGCGTAAAGTAAATAATTTAATTCTGAACAATGGGGCCACTTTTGGGGGGTAAACTGGAAAATGAAAAAAAAAAGTTTCGCAAACTGTATATTGTGACATATCAAATGAAAGGGGTTGTTGCAAGCATTTCAGATATATTTTTTTATAAGTTTAGCAAAAAAATATTTATTTTATAGGAAGAAATACGAAAATTGACAATCCCCCGTTTGCATGTGCACATTGCAAAGTAAGCACTGATAATAGGTAACTAAAAACAGAAACAACAGTTTAAAGAAGTTAAATGTAAAATGTAATGCATGTCTATAAATTGTATTTAGTTTAGTTCATTTAAGATATCTACTAAAATAAAAACTTGTGTGAATATAAACACGCATACATACGCTCACCATAACAATGTTAACTTAAGTACTTAAATTCTCATGTAAGTGAATTGTCAATATTCTTATGAGAAATAAATTTCTTTAAACCGAAAGAAATCCACTGCTCTTAGAAAATCCATGTTTTGTATGGAGAATCGGTAGGGTACTCGGGTGGATATCGTATATCGGTGCCTTATTGAGCTTACCGTGGGCCTAGGTTGATTTGTGTAAGATTGTCTCGTAATATTTATTTATTTATTTATTTATTTATTTATTTATTTATTTTATTGATTAAATGTCTTATCAAAGTCAAAGTCAAAGTGATTTATTCTTCAATTTAGGCATATTACATGCACCTATGAACGTCGATAAACTACCACCGGTTCGGAAAGAAAACCTCTGCCCCGAAAAGAACCGGCGTAAAAAACTCGGTGAGGTATCATTTTTTCAAAACTGTATACAATATATCATTTCAGTATCAGAGTCTTATAAAATTACATTGCTATAGTAGAAAGTCTATTTATTTTGCGAAAGATATCTAGTACAGGACTTTATCGCTGCCAAATATCACTCATACAACGACATGTTGTAAACACACAGTCACACTACTCGTAAGATTATGTTAGTGCGAAGTAAATGATTTAGTGGCAGCGGCAGCGTCGATAAATGTTATATTCAAACGGGGTATAACTGAGTAAACGTATTCAATTTAAATTAAATTTATATTATCGACGGTGGAAAGGAAGAACCCCTTAAGCGACATTTAGTGAATTGTACAGGAGAGTGTTTCAAAGTTTTCTTTTTGAGAAAAAAAATTATAACTTTTTTCCTATTTGAAATAGGTAAATGAGTTCTTAAGACGATAATCTTATTTAATTTTTCTCTATTTTATGAAATAAACATTTACCCCAAAATCTTACAGGATCCTGAAAATGTTGTCGCTTAATTGAAAAGGTCCTCAAAATATTGCCGGAAGAACCATTTAAGCGACATCATCATAGTACTATAAAACTCACTGAAGCCACTTACCTTCTTTAACTTGTCTCTAAGATATTCAATTAAGCAACAGTCGTATGGGCAGTTATTACGTGCCAATTTGAAGTGGTATACCAGAAATTTGAAACTAAATAGACACTTTTTTGTGAATTATAACGCTAGCTTTAATATTTTTTTAAACTATTTCATATTATTGAAAAATTTAGAATATATTTGCGGTTAAAAAACGCTATATTGTGCGTTTTTTAAGGAGAAAAATAAAATACTTATACGAAATTAACGTGTATTTTTATTTTAATAAATTAAATCTACTTCTAACAAATAACTCTTAATTAAGTATGCACTTTTTTGAGATCACAAACATTTTGAATTTATAAATTATTAAGAATAAGTAGCTAGCTTACTTATTTACTTTTTGGTAAGTGTATAAATATACAAATTACAATTATCACAATGTTTTAATAGTATCACTTAGCTTGTTAATAATTAAGTACTCAGGCACTTTTTTGAGATCACAATAGTTTTGTGTTTATAAATTGTTAAGAATACTTAAGTAGCTAGCTTACTTATTTACTATTTGGTAAGTGTATAAATATACAAATTACAATGATCACAATGTTTTAATGGTAACACTTAACTAGTTAATAATTAAGCACTTAGGCAGTTTTTGATATCACAATATCATGTTGGGTTTATAATTTAATATAAGTATAGATAAGTATAATGTAAAGTATTATTAGAATAAAGTACAACATCACAATGTTTACTACGTACGCTCTTCGTCATATTCCTCATCGTGACACGAAACTGAAATGTGTAGTGTAGAATAATGTCTGGTATAACTATACACCGTGTATTTTTCATTTCCATTAATTTCAGGGTACATTCCAGTGTTCTTTAAAATTCAGAAATCATTACAAAAAATTTTGACTATTGAAACAAAGCTACAAAATGAGACACCTGTGTATTAATTAATGAAATTATACATCAGGCAGCGATCGGCGACACAACCGCCGCACTCCGGTGTTCGTCGCTGACTGAAGCGACCCACTGCATTCCATTGTATAAGTAAAGCACCATTCGCGTGAAATTCGTGCCAAAAATTGTTCACTGTACCGACATCAAATAGATTAGAGCAACACTTTAACCGTTATCATACCATTTTCAATCTCCACTTAACCGACGTATCGCATTTATAAAGTATACTTTAAGCGACAGGTTCGGCCGCGGTAAGGAGTGTCGCTTAAAGCAATTAAATAACAACGTAATTTTTCGTAACATCCATTTAACCGACAATCGTTTTATTAAGCAGTTTTGAAGAACCACTTAAGTACAGAATTCAAGATATATGTGCCCGGAATAATCAATTAAGGGACATTACATCGGAAACGAACTCTTTTTAAAAATAATTTATACGACTGTGGTAATATTGGAGTAGGTTTTAAGTGACACAGATAATATTTTATTCAAATTGTGTGTCGCATAAGGGGTGGTTTTTCAAATTCAGACCTCATTCGTGAATTACTTTAAGCGACATATAAGTCATCGGATCGCCGTGAAACCCAATTCAAACGACGCAGAAAAAAACGCTGATTCCAATGATATGTATAACTCATTTTCGACCAAAATGTCGCTTAAGTGGTTCTTCCTTTCCACCGTCGTTATGTTACGCATTAATTTCCGTGAGCGCCAAATGTATACATACATCATACATAATATATAAACACGCGCTGTATTCCCAAAAAAAGTAAGCAGAGCACATGAAATCGAATTTTCTCTTACTTCTAGCAATTATTGTATATGGCTCGTGACCGTGTCCGGGTTTCGTATAATCGTGTCCGTGTTACACGGAAGCGGTTCTAAGTGCCCGATTCGTATAATTATGGCTCGGGTACCTGGGTACCCGTGTACATGGGTATCCGAGTCTTATTTAAACACGGGTACTACTCGTCCCTGACCTACGTAGAAGGAATGCGACCCATTCTCTCTAAGAATGTTGATAGCTTTGCAGTTGTAATCAATTTTTGTTAAATGTTTATTATAGCGTTATTGTTTTGTTACTTATGATTAGCAAATCAGACATTTTAGAACATTGTTTAACGATATTAAATTAAAAAAAATACCAACTCAAACGCTCACGGCCCCTCCGAACCCGCGTGCAATTAGAACCCGCCTGGACGGGTAACACGTTACACGAGTATCCGAACACGAACGCGGTCACGCCCGCGGACCAGGCGGGTTCGGGTAGTACGGACGCTTAGCACCACGGCGCGCAGGGTTAAGAAAACGGGTATTCTGAACTGAAAAATGGTTTGCACAATTTGATGACTTACATGCGAACAGAGTAAGTAAATAACATTCTGGAGGAAACTAACCTATTTTGATATCATAACAATACGTCGCAGCAGCAGAACCAAGGTAACCGGTATAGCCCTTCGAATCGTTAAACTTATTTTTTTTTATTTATAAAAGAGTAAAAGAAATTACATTTTATAGTTTTTATTTGCCAAACTGTGACGTTTGATGGCGAGAAACGCTCATGTTCTATACTAGAATAACCTATTTAATTATATCTAACATTTTCTATTTATACATAACATACTTATATGATATCTATATGGTTTTAACCTGTGCTTATCTACAATAAAGTGCTTACGTCATGCATTTAACGTAACAACAAACAACTAAGCATGCTCGTAGGTAAGTACTTATCCTTATAGTTTTATTTTAGCTGACTAGTCGACGGTGACTCATTATCAAGGAGGAATGCTCATTATGTGGCAGTGGGCGGTGCAATTGCACGAAGAACCGATGGCCGTTGGGGGCGCAAAGGTCCTCGAGTGGCGACCACGTGCCGGAAGGCGCGGCGTGGGTAGGCGCCCCACAAGGTGGACCTGGTAAAGTTCGCGGGAGTCCGCTGGATGCGGGTGGCGCAGGACCGCTCACTTTGGCACTCTCTGGGGGAGGCCTATGTCTAGCACTGGACGTCTTTCGGCTGATATGATGATGATGATAATGAACAATATACGTCGAGCCGAATGGATCCCTGGTAGCAATGTCACAGGTGCGTCAAGGCGGTATCGGAAAATTTCATGAGATAATCCCGTTTAGGGACCGCCATACCTATAATAAAGAAAATGTTGTTATAATTCAGTATGCCGCTCTTTTCGATAAACATTGGGTAAAGTTGCCTTTGGGAAAAGTGTTTATCTTTACCGATCTTATAGAAAAGCGGGTCAATTTGTGACTTTCTTTTGGCATTTTACATGTACTTTGTGCGCTCTTCCTTAAAGGTCAGATCAGTACGATTGTATTCAAAATTAGAACACGAAACGCCGCAGATTGACTCCTAATCTTTTAAGGCGTTAATCTTAATACTACGCCTGAACAAAATCTAAGAACACACCCAACTTTCACTACCATACGAGTACATAAGTCCAACACTCCTCTATGCACAATATCTATAATAATAATAGTATGGATATAAAGTGGGAAGTAAGATATCTGGTTTCGTTTTCGATATCTTCCTGTAGGTATATTTCCTATCAACGAGCACACGTTCCACATCAAATTACCAATAATACAAAGGAAAACATCTCATTTTTCTTCTGGAACCTAAATAAATATCCTACATAATTTTATTCGTAGATTTGGTTGAAACACTCGTTTTATTATCGTTGTGTGGTTTTAGCCAATTCTCAGAGCATAAAATATACATTATCTATTAGTTACAATTTGGCTACGATATACTAAAATGTTCAAATACATCATGATATAATATAATTTTTGAACTAAGCTTGGTTGTTGCAGAGTTCGTTATAAAAAAATGATCCATCACCTATTTTTTTTATATTAAACTATGGTGTACATAAATATACTTATATTATACAGGAGCGTTTATCAAAAAAAGTTTTTCTTACTCAGAATCGTTGACACCATCGATCCTCATACAAGAAAAAAAGTGTCCAAAATATTCCATTCCAGATCGTCATATTTTTGTATGCAGTCTTTTTTATTTATATATGTATGGTCGTGACGCACTGGAAGAAAAAAATTACATACTAAAATCTGGGAAAACTTTTTTCTTGTATAAGGATCGATAGTATCAACGATTCTGAGTAATATAAACCAAAAAAAATTAATTCTGAAATAAAAGATCATGTACATTTTTTTGAAAAACGCTCACGTTGGTTGTTTTGTAAAGAAATTGAGATGAGACACACATGTCACCCTGACAGAGTATGGCAAAAAAAACATACTTAAAACTAATTAATGACGAAAATGAGTGAAAATTAATAGAAATTATAAAATATTATCTTCCATAAACTCATTGATCGAATAGTTGGCATTTTCTATTAGAGTGACTTCAGTTTGCTTGTGAATAAGTTATTACTTTGTATATTTTTATGTTTAGTTAGCTTATTATGTATTTTTATGTCTAACTAGCATATTTGAAATTCTTATCGATCTATATTCACAACAATACTTTTGTTTACCAGTTTTCATAATGTAATTCTAACAATTTGTCAGATCTTGTAGTGACGAATCCCATTAGTATGAATTCTAAATTCGAAAAATTGTATTTTTTTGTGTAAATTAGACTGTGAATTACTTTTATTGACTATGATAAATTGCCCTTATGTGACAATAATTTTACGTGATAACGTCATAAGAATTAATTGATGAAAAATGGTATAACACTTATTTACTCATTTATGAAGTTTCGTATAAAATAGTCGATCTAATCTTGTTTTCCCATACAAACTTTGGACCCCCATTTCACCCCCTTAGAGGGAGAATTTAAAAAATCCTTCCTTAGTGCACCCCTAGACCTTATAAAGAACCTACGTGCCCAATTTGGAATCTCTAGAACCAGCGGTTTGGGCTGTGCGTTGATATGTCAGTCAACGGAATGGGACAATGAGTCACACTTTTTCGTGCGTGCAACCGGCGTTCATCGATTTATGAGACGTTATCACGTCAAAAAACGGAAATGCCTTGTATAGGTTGTTTCTGTTAAAGTGGCGAAAATGCACTTAACGTGCGATTTTACAACTTCTTTTGTTGGTAAATATGAAAGGAAAAGTTAACAAAGAGACTTCATAAAACTGACCGAGGTGTTGCATGTCGTTCTGGAGTACTTCTATTTTTTATGCGTAAATATTATACAATCCTGAAGATAACAATTAAACAATAAATGTCAGTAATGGTCGGTTGGTTTAAAATACTCTTCGTCATCTGAACTGAAACAAACTATAACATCTTGATTTACAAAAAAACCGGACAGGTGCGAGTTCAACTCGCGTGGTGAGGGTTCCGTATAAATGTAAACTCTAACGTTTTACGCGTAACTTAACATTGGCGCCTACGTAATTTCAGAAGCAAGTTAAGAGTAAAAATTGCTATGCTCTAAGCATCAGGCGCTCCATACAAAATACACAAAAATATTGAGAACTCTCTCGTTACTTTAAAAACTCAAATTTCTTATAGGTTTTCCTGTAATCTTTAGGCAAGAAACTATTTTCCATATCTTTTTTCAGAATTTCAAGCCTAGTAGTTTCGGATATAAGGGGGGGGGGGGAGGGGGGGAATGGTCAAAATTCGTCTTTTTTCCTAAATGACTTCAAATCTGTTTTTGCTAAAATTATAAAAAATATATATCTGAGATGCTTACAACCCCTTTCATTTGACATGTCACACAATACAGTTTCGGAGCAAATCGGCCGTGACAGACGGTCAGACAGACGCACGAGTGATCCTATAAGGATTCCGTTTTTTTTTCCTTTTGAGGTACGGAACCCTAAAAAGAAATTCCCGGTACTTTTCGAGCCGGATACTAATACAAAGAGTGTACGTAAGTATTACCGTTACCGCACAAGTGGCTCGAACACAAATGCATATAAAAATGCACCCTCATGCAACATTAGCCATTTCCCGATATAGTGTTATCATTCCCCATCCCTGTTAGACGTGTTTGTAAACATACGGCACTACATTTCGTACAGGATAGTGCTTTAACCCTACATTTGGCAGCGTGTCTTTAAATAGGTGATAGACGGACGTGTAAGTTCACGGTAATTTGATATATCACGCAAACTGTATTGTGTGATATATCAAATGAAACGAGCTTGTTGTAAGCATCTCAGATATAACCCCCCCCCCCCTTATCTGCGAAACTACTTGGCTTAAAATTCTGACAAAAATATGAAAAATAGTTCCTTGCCTAAAGATTACAGGAAAACCTATAAGAAGTTTGAGTATTCAAAGTAACGGGAAAATTCTTTATATTTTTGTGTATTTTGTATGGAGCGCCTAATGCTTAGAGAATAGGAATTTTACGGAACCCTCACCACGCGAGTTGAACTCGCACTTGTCCGGTTTTTTCCTTGATAGAAATTCGTCTACTCATAACATGCTAGGTGGTCAACTAGAAAGTTTTTACTTTTTTCCTAAAAGTATTTCTGGGACGTAAGGAAAGGATACTTAAATAAAATATTTTTTTTCCATTGTATAATATATTTTCCTGCAAGACTGCAAGTACAATTTTAAAAATATTTATTAGGTATATGACGCGCGTGTGTCGTAGGTGGTTATGTATGAAAAAGATAGAGATAGCGGCGCGTGCGTGGCGTTATTGGCAGAGTGCAAAGCGGGTGGAGGGGGTAGCCTAAACGATCACAGCGCTCGCTACGGCTAAAATTGTCATTTTTGTCGCTGACTTGAGCTGTCAAATCCATATTGCAGTATACATTTTCTAATCGTTTTTGAGATAAAAATATGGTCCCGGTAAGATGTGTTGTTGTGAATTGTAATAACACAAGATTTCATTAATATTTTTCACAATATTTACTTACTTCTTGTTTGACAGCGGTGACAATATTGTCCATAATGGCCGCCTGTCACGTAGCGCTGTCGTCGCGCTCGGTCCCAATACGCAGACTTCGGCGATGCTGAGCGCATGCGCGCGATTGTGTCGTCTCATTGGGCGCGATCTCCTTCCGGTGTTGCAAGCCTCAACCTCAACATACCTTTACTTCGTGGGCAGTAGCATCCCTTGAAATAAGTATTATAATTATTTTGAATTTGGATAAATAAATATTAGGCTACGTCCGTGATGTATGTCCGTGTGTTCCTATATGATATTATAAATAAACACATTAGTGTGAAAGCCGGATTCGGCTACAAAGGCCCGAGACCCACCGATATATCGGCTAACGATAGCTTTTTAATAGGTTATTAGTGAGTAATGGCCCTTATTATTGGCGTGATGAAAGTACTTTTGCGATTGCTTGGACGATGGAACATTTGTTTATTTTATGAGCGCGTAGATTTTGTAGATAAAAACGAGTGAATAATAAACATAGATTTTACTATCTCATTCCTTACTCTGTTGCTTTTTAGGGTTCCGTACTCAACGAGGAATTATAGTTTTGTCATGTCCGCCTGTCCGTCAGTTTGCCCGTGGCTTAGCTCAGGCTAAACGATTACTATCGGGTATGGAAATAAACCTGCTATCACAGCTCATTAACGGGTAGGAGTAGACAAACTTAAGAAATGTACATTGGTAAAACAAAAATGCATCTGTCTGTATGTGTGTGTTTGTGTAAAACCACTATCGTGACAAGATTTGACACACGCACACAAATACAACTCCACCGACGTGTTAAGGCCGCTGTAAACATTGGGCCAAGGTAATGGGCCAGCTCGATGGGCCAAATAACGAATCGCATGTACACATTGGACCAAGGTAGTGGGCCAGCACGTTGGGCCAAACGTGTAGAGCTACTTGGCTGTATGTTGGTAGTTGGCGCGCCAAGACCCTTTGATGTGTGCACGAAAAACCGACACCGCACGGCTGACCGGCCCGTGTTGGCGCCAACTACCAACATACAGCCAAGTAGCTCTGGCCCAATGTGTACAGCGGCCATTATATACTGAACGCCAAGCGAAGCCTAGTCTTTGCCAATTTCGAAGGTCTATTAATTCTGTATACTGGTGAAAGAATGTTTAATTTCGGATAAGTAGTTCTGGAACTACTTCATCTAAGATCACCCCTATTTAAAAACACCGGACAAGTGCGAGTCGGATTCGCCCATCGAGGGTTTGGTACAGAATGACAAATGTATAGTTTTCAGATTTTTCCCTGTACTGGTAGTATAATAAAATAATTACTTGCCAAATTTCATAGTTCTCAACGTAAAGTAAGTAAGTGCCCTATAAGTTTTTATTTCCTTGAGAGTAACAAAAAACTGCCACTGTCCTAAAAACGTATTTAAAACACAATGTTCTATATTCAAAAGTACAGGCTTTATAGATAGATAGATTGATAGATCGTTTATTTGCTCGAATCATGGTCATTACAGGTGTTAAATACATTTGAATTTTTATAGTCCAGCACAATTCTGCCGGATGATGGCGTGCAAATATTACAAAAAAAATATCACATACATTTACAGTTCATCAATTAATTAGATACATTTACAATTGAATAATTCGATAATAATCAGATACATTTACAATTTAATAATATTCAACCTAATAACAAAGTCCAGTATAACAATAACCAAAAATAATTCCACTGCCATTGTTTCATTACAACACACATTATCGTAAAAATCCACATTATTATTATTACATAACAATTATTTATAGTGTACAGCAATTGTTTGACGGGTTTTACTAATTTTACTGTGCGTACTTAGTATACCTACAATTTCATTTTTTTTAGGAAATCCTAGACCGAATAAAAGCAATTTTCGAATGAATATTAAAACTGGGTATCGAACAAAGTCGTCAATCAATTTCGGCAGACTGATGGATAATTAGTTATGTCAATCAATCACCACTCGATACACGTGCTAGGAAGATAAGCGATTTTCGGAACTTGTCTAACCCTGCCACGTGTACAAATATACAGAGTGTGGCCTGTAACTGTACATTTATAGAATTGACAGTTCTTATTTATCAGTGATTCAGTAATTATATCGACGTAGAAAAAACTGGCCAAGTGCGAGTCGGACTTGCGCACGAAGGGTTCCGTACCATTATCTGTAAAAACGAGCAAAACAATCAGTTAAATAGTTATTTAAGCGTTTTTCAAAAAAACTGTACATTTACTATTATTTTTCAAATTTCGATTTTTTTGGGTTATTTTACTCAGAATCGTTGATACTATCCATCCTCATGCAAGAAAAAAAGTGTCCCAGATTTTACTATGTAAGTTTTTTCTTCCAGTGCGTCACGCCAATATAAATAAAAAAAACTGCATACAAAAATGTGACGATCTGGAATGGAATATTTCGGACACCTTTTTCCTTGTATGAGGATCGATAGTATCAACGATTCTGAGTAAGAAAAACCCGAAAAAATCTAAGTTTGAAAAAAGTACATGTACACTTTTTTTCGAAAAACGCCCATTTTATTCTATTTTAAGTATAATTTGTTGCTAATAGCGACAACAGAAATACATCATCTGTAGAAATTTCTACTGTCTAACTATCATGGTTCATGAGATACAGCCTCATTTACCCTTTGGGTACGGAACCCTAAAAAGAGAACGTTTATAATGAAGTTTCAACTACATTAAAAACCAAATAAAATTTTATAATAAAAATGTATTTGTTTCAGAGATTACGTAGACAAAGTTGCAGATAAAACCTCATAAAAATAATACGGAACCCAAATATAATTAACGAATACCTTCCTTCATAACAAGTACATTCGGTGACGAGTTTCATCAAAAACCGGAAATGGGACAATCCACAGGTGCAAGGTTTGAAAATATAAGCGCCGAGAAATAGTTATCCTAAGATGGGGGCACCTTTTACACTTGATAAATAAATAAGTTTCTGTAACAAAAAATACCCGTTTGGCTCCCCGATCTTCCTCCATCCTTACAACATGAAGATGAACGCGTAAAGTAAATTAATGAATTCTGAACAAGAGGGCCACTTTTGGGGGGTAAACTGGAAAATTTTAAAAAAAGTTTCGCAAACTGTATTGCGTGACATATCAAATGAAAGGGGTTGTTGTAAGCATGTCAGATATTTTTTTTTATAATTTTAGCAAAAACAGATTTGAAGTAATTTAGGAAAAAAGACGAAAATTGACTATCCCCCCCCCTCCCCCCCCCATTATTTCCGAAACTACTAGGACTAAAATTCTGAAAAAAATATGGAAAATAGTTCCCTGCCTAAAGATTACAGGAAAACCTATAAGAAGTTTGAGTATTCAAAAACACTTATGAAATGTAGATTAGATTATATACCTACGGAACCCTCACCACGCGAGGTTGAACTCGCACTTGTCCGGTATTCTCCTTTACTATCTGCAATATTGGAAAATATAATAATATCCACACTTCAACAGTCATGTCTGCGATGCAGGATGACATCGCTGACAGCCGACCAATATGCAATGTTGGGCGGAAAATTGAACGTCCCAGGCGAGTATTGTTGTGAAAGATTTGAAATCTCGCTCTGACGGCCAGTGTACTGTATTTTCTTTGTATATCTTGGCTGACTGGTGAACATGCATTTAGTAAGACTAGCTGTGCATTTATTTATTGTATTCAAACTTTATTGCACAGTACTTAACAAGTGCCCTTTCATTCTCTGAAGTATTGGAGAATGATGAAATCAAAAGTGCTTTCTCCATTTTTTATGATCTGGTCTGTTTAATTTTCAATTTATGCTTTCCGATAATCAAAGTTAAAGTCAGTAACCAAAGACGTAATATTAAATGGCTTACCAAAGGCATTCGTAAAGCATGTCATGTAAAACGTAGAATGTGCATACAACTACGAAATAATGCTACAAACAAAGATTCAAATAGAATTAGTCTAAAACGTTATAATCATATATTAAGGAAATGTGTTACCACTTCTCAGAAATTAAGTAACAGTAAATATATACTGGCAAACAAAAATAAATGTAAAGCTACGTGGAATGTAATATCTTCGACTACTGGCAAAGATGCTCATAGTGGCACAGTTGATTCCATTAGTTTTAATGACATAATATATCAAAATCCACAGGACATATGCAGAATATTAAATGATTACTTTATTGACATAATTAATACTAATAATATTCCAATAAACAATAATTCAAAATTAAAATTAGGAAATTGTCCTCATACAATCTTTTTAAAACCTGTAACTGGGACAGAGGTTTATAAACTGATCATGGCACTAAATAATACCAAAACGTGTGGTTACGATGACATACCTACTAATATCCTAAAGTTAAATGCCTTGGCCTTAAGTATCCCTTTAACCCATATAATTAACTTGTCGCTTAGTCAAGGTGTGTTCCCTGAACCACTTAAACTGTCTGTTGTTAAACCTTTATTTAAGTCAGGTGACCGCAATGATCCAAACTGTTATCGACCTATTACGATCGTCCCAATACTTTCTAAAGTTGTAGAAAAAGCTATGTATATTAGATTAACTGACTTTTTGACGAAGAACAACATACTGCAACCAGAACAGTTTGGTTTTCGGAAAGGCCTCTCAACGGAGCTAGCTTGCTTTGATTTAGTTAAGTATGTTACAGAAGCCATTAATGACAAAATACCAATTATGTCTATATTCTTAGACATGAGTAAGGCATTCGATTTTGTGGACCATTCGGTGCTTCTCTCAAAACTAGTTTCCTATGGTATCCGGGGAAAGGCATCAGAGTGGTTTCAAAGTTATTTGTCGAATAGGAAGCAATGCACCGAAATTACGAGAATAGTTCCAGTAAATAATATCCTTGTTAAGAAAAGTTACAGATCACAATTTCGGATCAATAAATCTGGTGTACCTCAGGGTAGTAATTTAGGGCCATTACTATTCCTGTTATACATAAATGATCTTCCACGGGCAACAACGCAAAAATGCATCCTATTCGCGGACGACACCACACTAATTGTAAAAGGAAACAGTGGAAGTGACTATGAGAGAATGATTAACGATGCTCTGTCTGACATTTATACATGGACCAATAATAATAATCTTAAAATTAATCTGACTAAGACTAAATGTATGCAATTTCGATCCTGTAAATCAAATCCTAGACATATAAATATTAAATACAATGATATACCCGTAGAAGAGACGAGCTGTACAAAATTCTTAGGTTTAAACATAGATAGTCACTTACACTGGAAAAACCATATTGATTCAATATGTTCAAAGTTGGATAGGTTTGTACACGCTTTAAGAAAATTAGGAAAAACTGTCTCCGCTGAAGCTGCCATTACAGCCTACTACGGATATGTATCGTCAACTTTGAACTACGGTCTCCTAATATGGGGTAATTCTGTGCATGTTGATAGAGCCTTTAAATTACAAAAAAAGTGTGTACGTGCAATAACAAATGCGTGGATTACAGATAGTTGTAGGCCCATGTTCAAAAAATATAATATTTTGCCTCTAGCATGCATGTACATTAAAAAGGTTTGCGTATTTGTAAGTACTCATAGGGAATATTTTAAATTGCGGTCAGAAGTGTATAAAGGGAAACAAAGAGCACAGTACAAGAATCTTCTATACCAACCTCCTTGCCGTACCGATATTTATAAACGGAACGTCTGCAACAGTTGTATAGAAATTTTTAATAAACTTCCTGATTGCATTAAGTTGTTGCATGATCTTGAATTTAAGAGAAAACTATCAAAATGGCTTCAAGAACACTGTTTTTACTCTGTAAAGGAATATATGGAAGCAAGACTGTAACAAATAACTATTATGTAGATACTTAAACTTAAAATGAATATAATTAATTGTTTTCTTAAACATTTGCATGCTGCTATGGCTGAATACTGGAACTATGTTTAAAATATTGTAACACCTTTGTACTTACGTATTCTTGCAAATAAACATTTCTATTCTATTTTCTATTCTATTCTATTCTATTCTATTCTATTCTATAAGTTACAAATACAAAACGCGAACTTAATGCCTTAGCATTGCCCTATCAGTCAACCTTTAGGCCAAACAGAAAAATATGACCATAGGTTCTGCCGTGTCAAGCCTATCTCATGTATCTCAAAAAGCATAGTTTTGAGAAAACGCCGTTTGAAGTTTTTTTTGTACAGTATTTAGCCATGATTTACTATGGAAAACAGGGTTACATGAGTTACGTGACAGGCTCGTATAAGGAATTGGTAAGTTAAATTAAAAAACTGAGTATGTGGGTCGATAAAGGCATGGAAAATAAACAGATTTAGACCTGTTACGCGTAACTCGTGTATCTCAAGATACATGAGATAGGATTGACACGGCAGGGTTGCGCGATGTGAGAACACAGAAATAAAGTAAACTCTTTCTTTTCTTCATGATGATTAGATGTGTAAAAAAATGTGGGTGCATAACACTTACTCATTAATTTCGATACATATTTATGAGAGGATTACATCGATGCATATCTTTGCACTTGACTGTATCTAGCACCTTTTTATTGAAGCATAAGAATTGGTAACTTAATTAGGCCCCCACAAGGTGGACTAATTACCTGGTAAAGGTCGCGGGAGTCCGCTGGATGCGGGTGGCGCAGGACAGGTCACTTTGCCATTCTTTGGAGGAGGCCTATGTCCAGCAGTGGGCGTCTTTCGGCTGATTGATGATGATGAGAAAAACTTATATTTTCACATGATGTATCACAAAAAGATATGATCTGTTTGTTATTTACGATTTATTATGATAATTTGATGGTTTATATGCACATAGTGATACCATGTTATAAATTTGAACACGAGGGAAGTACCTACCCAGCATCCAATTTCAAATGATGTAAGCAATGAACGAATACCTGTAACGAGGGAAATCCTACAGACGCGGAATGTAACAGATTACCGGCTCCAACAGTCTTCAACAAACTTTTTCATTTACGTCGCTCCAACACAGTGCACAGACTCGAAAAAACAAACGATGCATAATAATCATAATCTCCACTCCCTTTAAGAATAAGAATAAGAAAGATTTATTGGATAACTGTGTACATATAAGGGTGGCTACAATTTTAAGACTATTAGATTCAACAGGTACCCTATCGGGCGTGCAATATACTTAGCTTAAAATCTAGTGCGACATAATCCGGACAACTACACTACTTTCTACATTAACAATTCTCACACTCAAAGAACTCGTTTAGGCTATAAAATGCCTTATCAATAAGACAATTTTTAAACTTATTTTTAAAGATAATTAGTTACCTACTAGAAATTGTATGCAAGTCGGAAAGTGATTGAATACTCCAATGATGACCATCACAAATGTACTTTTAGCATATATGGAGGTACTAACTCTTGCTCAAAGGTTAGATCGAATGATGGATGAGCTCACCTTTGTACATATTATGTTTTTAAATAACTGCTTTTGTAATTCTAGTCTTGACGTGACGAGTGATTTATTTGATAGAAATTAATTAATTGACATGCATACATATACGACAACATTCGCAAATTTTATAAAAGTCGAGTTCTCCAATATCTATACAGACAATCTTTCAAAAATATTATGTACACAGACTTTATTATTACTGACATAAGACACATGTACAGATATTTTTGAAATGTCGTCTGTACTGGAGAACTCAACTGTACTAAAAAACTGAAGCTGGGTTTAAATTAGGGATTAATTAATTACTAAAGTCGCAAAACTTAAAATATTGCCTATTTTATAGGAAACAGAATGTCAATAATTAAAAGGGGAAATATGTGGCTGTGAATATTTAATTTTGTCGGATTATCGGTCCGGTCACGACTTGGGCATAGCCCGGGCTCCGCACGTTGAACTTGGGTGTCATCTTTATTGTAACGTCATTGGGAGATGATAAGCATATTATGAACAATAGACATTATGGTTCGCGATTCAGTTAATAACACGGAAAAACGAATGTTGAATGATTAATGTCATTTAGTTCGGCAACTACACTGTTACCATCAAAATGTCTGCGTTATTTTCAAATTATCTCTGAGCGAAAGGGAGCATAGAGAGGCAGAAACCGAAGATCCCAAAACTAATTAATTTGCATGGCTGTCCACTGACTGCTGTAGCCTTTATCCGAGACAGTAGAAGCGCTAAAATCCGCCTAGATGTCTACAAGTTTGCTAACTAAGTACCTGCAGCGAAGAGTGCCAATACTTGCCAACTGAACTGGATGCGGTCGCCGAACTTTACACGGCTATTTTGAACGGGTTCTCATTGATTTGAATTTAGCAACTAACCTGTTTACTGGATTATAACTGCTGGTTTAAGATCTTTGGCATCGTTGAATAATAACATTATATTCAACTGAGTAATTGGAGCCAGGAATTTACTAGTGGACTCATCAGTGAATGGCGAAGTCGCTCAACGTTGCCAGACTTCATCCGACATGTGCGCGACTTTGTTATGAAATCTCGTGACATATTGGATGATTTCCGGCAACGTTGCGACACTGCACCTGACTTTGCGATATTGATCATGATATATTTTCTTCTAGCAAATCTCTGGACTGTGACGCCAGAGGGATTTGCTAGAAGAAAATGTCTACAAAGTTTTAAGCGCAACCTACGACGAAAAACTTGCAGAGAATTGAATTAGTGCCGGTTTTATTGGCATGAACGTAGTGTTCACACGGCACCTCAGTTTAAATGAACTACTACATTTCATATTCTGTCTTATACAAAATTCCACATAAAGACAATTTTAAAATCTATTCTATACAACGAAGATACTTACTCGACTGCTTCTAAACCTGCACACAGGTAAATTTACAGGTTGGACAGGTATGAATGTTTTATGTCGGTGATAAAATGGTCCGCTGTCCAATATTTCCTTCATCAATGACTTTTGCAATCCAACGGTTCAGTTACACATACATGTAAAGATACAGTAGCTATTATATAAACAATTCCATCTCAATCATCATCTTGGAATATTTTCACAATTCCTTTATAATAATGATTCCAATGTGAGAACATTCTCACGTATAATACAAATGTAATCTTAAATACTGTAAACAATACATCAGTCATATAAGAGGTAATGAGTGTCGGGTTATCATTACAGTGAGTACTATTAAAAGCGCAGCAATGCTACCGGAAACCCTTATAATATTATTTTACTTCGATGTTATATCTCACCTCGACAAGAAACCTCGCACAGAAGTTCTAGTCAACCCTGAAATCCAGATGAAAGACCTCGATCTTCAAGATCCGTTAAGATCAAATAAATTCAAAACTATAATGAATATGGACCCCAAAAGGATCCCAATAAAGAATTACCTTCGAACAAAAACAAAACAGTACATCGTCGCAACAAAGGTAATTCAAGAATCGGAGTCTCTAAGACAAGCTTGTGATAATTTCAAATACCACGATTGTTTGAAAACTATGGATAAATGCAAGTGGTACCTTGAAGAAGGATGGATAGACATGACAAGCGAACGGCCAAGAAAAAAGTTTAACAAATCTGGACGCGAAAAGTCGTTTAAAACCACCACGGACAACGTTTATATAAGTCTAACAAATATAAACGTAAAACTCGCTCCACCTGGTATTCCGTATAGAAAACGTTTAGTTGAAGTACTTTGACGTGATATACTACAAATCATATGTTGTATTGCCTATGAAACGCTCCCGTATCACGATACTATAACGTCATAAAAGTAATAAAATACGTGACGTTTATCACAAATGTCACAAACTGAACCTTTTAGTCGGGCAAATTGGAAAACTATATCTCAAACCCGAATGACCGATAGGTAACGTCCTAGGGGCTCAACCAGCATTTTGTCATACTAATTTGGAGACAGTTTTTTCCCTGGAGACAGCATTAATACTCCCACGAACGCAATATGTCTCCCGAAAGTTTCCAATTTACACAATCCCATCGTAAATCTGAAGAGCTTTGTCTGAAATTTTAAAATATTGGGGACGGTGCCGAAGGAAAAACGCCAGAGATACCGACTCGGAACGCCCCGGATTACTTTAGGGTTGAATGATTTATATTGTTTAAATTCCTATGTTAAAATTTGATGTCCGCCTCGTTAGGGCTGTTTCTGAAGAGTTTTATTAAAGAGACCTTCAATCTACCTTTAGAGACGTGCGTTCCTAAGCAACTATTAGTACTTAATCAGAGATCAAAGATAATACTGGTCAAAAACAACACAGTTTTGTGGATTACCTACATTGAACCTTTCTGCCTTAGCCTAGCGTGCTACTATTTTTGTATATCAACGTATACAGTTGTAAGAAATTTCCCTTTTTTCTAAGTAGGTAATCTAGATCAAATGTATCTACGGATGATAAGGTTTAATAATGCTTCACTTTTGTTTATTTTCGACAAAAATCCATGAACCTACAGTTCTATTTTTATCTCGCAGACAAAAAAATAAAGTCAAAAATTCGCCAGTTATAACCAAACTTGTGGTTTCAGTACAAATAGGTCCTTAGCGGGCAAACTTGCCAACTCCTACAGAAAGAAGCTGAATTGACGTAAAACTCAGCGGAAAGTTAACATCTGCCATTCCAACTTATCGTTCTAACAACAAATGTTAATCAGAGAAACAGAAAGTGGCGAAAAGTTTTAAGTTGTTCGTAATTGTGGCCAATGTCTATGGTGCGTAGCATAATAGTACATTACTGCAGACACCGGGAAAGAAGGGCTTGCTGGGTGAGTAGGTATAGATGGCCGACCGTAGGGAGTCAAGGATCGTAGCTTGGAAGATGGTTAAATTAGTTACCTTAGATTTTATTACATAGTTAGTTACATACAGGTCGACCTTTTATGGAAAGTTTTACACGTTTCTATGGAAAGACAGCGCGGGCGCCATATTTAACGTTGATCGGTCTGTAATCTTAAGTTGGTGCCACTCGCCCTTATCTTATCTTATCTTATCTTATATAGTTGAGGGTCCTTTCGGATAACTTGGAACCAGTGGTTTTGTGCATTTGCCCCTATATATATATACTCCCAAGCTCGCTCCATCATTTCCACAAAACGGATGATGCAGCTTAGTGGGAGCACCTTGAATTCCTTTGGTTGCGGGTAGCCGTTACCAAAGTGATTCATTCTTTGTCTGGCAAGTGTTCCATAGTCTCATCCTCCTCGCCACTCATTCTGCAGTCTACACTGTCCGATAGTCCCATTCAAGGCCGCTCGCCCTTAAACTGACCCATAGAATTCCCACTCCTGTGTTCATATAATATTCACTGTACCTAACAACGCTGGGAACAATATCGGCCGAGCTGTACGGAGAAATCCAGTAAGGCGGAGTAAATTGAGCAGATGTTACGGATTCCAAAACCTTTATCAGGTTACATTACATTGGGAACGAGAAATACGCGGAGCTGCGATGAGGAGAATGGATATGGATATGGCATGGGTGCTGCAACCTGGTTACCGACATTTTCTGGATACATATGGCACATAACGTATAACAACATTTGACATAAACGATACATTTGACATTCTGTAACATTAGATATAATGTATTTATTCAGTAACCGTAAACTTTTTGTTTTTCTTTTCTCAGGCATATGTATATATTATTTTAGGTTAGATTTGGTTAGGTTCGATTGTTTTTTTAACAGTCTTAAAAAATCTAAGCCCCTCGTAAAACTGGTTTTTTTTCAAAAACCCAAGAACGAATAAGTCATTTGATATCATTTGATATTTAACAGTGGCCTTTCGGTGAAGGAAAACATCATGAGGAAACCGACCGTATTGAAATTAGAACGGTTTCCGGTCTAATCCCAATACGGTCTAATTCCTCTTGGTTAGAAGGTCAGATGGCAGTCGCTTTCGTAAAACTAGTGCCTACGCCAAATCTTGGGATTCGGTGCCAAAGCGGACCCCGGGCTCGTTTAGGGTACAATGAGAATGAGAATGAGAATGAGAATTTGTTTATTACCTATTAAGTTTGTACATCTTTTCGTTCCCGCAGGATGTGTCAGCTAACTTATGTCTAAAAGATCTGTGTAAGCTGAAGGTGTTATGTCACAAGTGATAGTTACAGATGTTGATATATATATGTAGTTCGTGTTGTGTTACATTTATTTACTTAATTCTAAGAAAAAGTGGAGCCACCGCCCCCGGGGCCAGCGTCTCATGTCTTTATTTGGAACATAGATAATTTCGCCTATTCTATTATTTGTTAATAATGGATTAAATTCGCCGTAAGCCAGGTAAGCGTCCCCAGGTGTATCAAGATCTTCTATATCCAGAGTCGCGATCTTGTCCAGCATTCTGCGATTTAGATCAGCGGCTCGTTAGGGTACAGTCAGCATCAAAAGTAACTACCCAATTGAAGACGTCAAAAGTTGTTATTCCCCTTTAATAAATACTTTTCACGTCTTCGTTTGCGTAGCTACTTTTGATGCTGACTGTACAACCGGGAAAAACGCTAGATGGAAGAATCGTAAAAATCAGTAATTCCCAAAAGAAACGCGACATAATCGTTACTTTATATCATACGTGTTTGACACTCGATATGGCATGGGTATAAATCATATCTTATATGTCGATTCGGTTTTTTTTTGTAATGTATTACATGTGTTACGTACCACTGTCCTCACTGGATGGACCCAACGGAAGATCAGCGCTGGCTGCAAAGCCAGCATTCTGCTGAGTCGAGCCCATTTCGTGACAGCACAGATTCACTTTTTTTTATGTCTTTGTCTTGTAATAATGTATGTTGTGTTGTGTTACGAATAAATGTTTTGGTGTGATTATTTTAAGAATGAGCCTTCCGTACACATGCATGTTGCGTGCAGAACGGAGAAGCTAAATAGTTTTAATTGTTTCAAAGAAGGAACAAATAAATAAATTCCATTAAATTATTCCTCTTGCCACCTTCGTTTCCAGACCTCTCAATAAATTTGAAAGTTATTTCATACTTATGTATTTAGAACTGCCGCATCCAATCCTACCATCTCGCTGCCAAACACGATAAAAACGTCTGGACATTGATTTCCACAAATTGGTTCCGTGAGTGTATTGCTGTGTAAAAAACCTTTACATATTTACGTTAAGTGGATGAGATGGACGCGGGCCCTTAGACCTCGAATAATATGATTACTGACTTGTACTAATACGATTTCATTCTTGATTAGGCATATAGCGTCAGAGGTAGGCCGGTCTTTATGTTGTACATACATATACATACATACATATAATCACGCCTCTTTCCCAGAGGGGTAGGCAGATATCACGGATCTCCATTGGCTACGATCCTGACAAAACCACTTTCGCTTCACTAACCTTCATAACATTTCTCATACATGCTCGTCGGTTTAGAGTACTTTTCACCTGGCCTTTTTGTAAGATATCTCCAATTTTCGCCTAGGTCTTCCCCTTCAAACTTGCCCTTCCACTCTTTTTACATACACTCTCTTCATTAATCTTCCTTCATCCGTCCTCTCTACATGCCCAAACCACATGTTATCTTAGTTATTAGTTATCATTCATTATCTGTGTCTAGTCTATTTAATATATTGTATAACACAAGCCTATTGAGCTTACTATGGGGCTAGGTTGTCCGCGCTCGTTTGTCACTGTTGTTTATGGAAGATTGTCCTTTAAAATTTTTTTTTTTATAAATGTATTTCTTTCATGATACAATTTTATTGATACACGTACAAAAAAAGAAAAAAAGAACGTGTTTTAAGATACTTAAGTGTTGTACGGAAGCGAGACGTGGACTCTAACCCAGCGTGACAGAGAGAGAGACTGAACGCATTTGAAATGGTATGGAAAAGGATGGAAGGTATTAGTTGGACAGAAAGAAGAACAAACGAAGAGGTTCTAAATTTGATAGAAGAAAAAAGATGTCTACTAAAAACTATTGAAAACAGAAGGGGAAATATGTTGGGGCACCTGATACGACATGACAATTACATAAAAACTATAATTGAAGGAAAAATTGAAAACTATAAAGAAAGGAGAGGCAGGGGAAGACCAAGACCTTCGTTTATGGACCAAGCTAAAGAGGAAGTTAATGTAATGTTGTATCAGGAGCTCAAAACAGTGGCAGAGAGAAAAACTGAATGGCGATTACTCCATCGACAAGAGCCTGGCTCTTAAATTTATGACGATGATGAACTATTATTATCTTTATTATTATTATTTTTGTCTACTCCCTTTGTCTCTGTGTGTCTTTTGTGTAGTGAATAAATGTCTTCCTACTTTCTTTCTTTCTTTATAACATCATTTTCAAGTCACTTCCGCATTAGGCGACGCGGTATCATGTTCTTAACCTAGAGCTTACTATTATCGCCCAGATTTCCTTAATTTATCAGAAAATACGTAGTAGGGTCGTTCTTCTTTTTTACCGACAATGAACCGAGGTTTTTCTGTTTTTTTGGTTTTTGAACTATCGAAAATTGTGGTTTTGAAGTGCGATTTTAAAAAAAATGCATAGGTTTCTGCATTAGAACTAATTAAAGTTTCCTTTCTGGCCAATATAAATATTTATTTACGGTTGGTTTCTAAAAAAAAACATGTGACAAAGTGGACTCTTTCAGTGGGGACAACATTTTATTTTACCACTCTGTCACGGCATTCTACGAAAAAAAACATTTAAAAAAATGCTAGATAGAGAAACTAAAATATTAAATTAATACTAATTAATAAAATAATATGGACGTTCATTTTCGAACATTATAAAACCGTCAAATCATTACTCAAATGAGATGCCGTAGTAAGACGAAGGACAGGTTATTGTCGGTCGAAAAGAAGAACGACCCAGTAAACTCTACTCAAATAAACCTTATTTTTCCACTAGTGAAACACATCAACAATGTATTATTTCGTTCGAGTTTGTTTTCCTCCCAACTAATCTTTCCTAAACATATTGTGTCCTAAAAAATATTACGATTCTCAAGGAAAATATGTTTCTGTGATTTTATAAACATGTTTCAGGGACGTATCAGTACATTTCGTAGAAGGACCTTCAGTGTAATTATGAAACGTTTCCGCCGACGTCACTCAGTTTCAGAATTAAGGGAAAAGGAATTTAAATTTAAGTGTCATTTGGCAACACTGAAGCTCTGTGAGCAATGGGGAATGGATGAAAATATCAGAAGTCACAATTTTACAAGTTTAAATAGACAATCTGAGGCACTTGACTAAAAAGTAGATCGTTTGATGTATCACCTCATCAGACTTGTAAAATGATACACAAGTCTAAACCACCATCAAAACACTGGTCATAAAGGCCGCCGTAATTGGGAATGGATGAAAATTTTAGTTTTTCTTTTTGGTGACATGAATAACCTTCTAAAGGTGCCAACACCAGAAAAAAGTATCAGGTTTTTCAGCTGCGTCAATTATTTTGACAAATATAAACAGTTTCCTCACTTACGTTTCGGGGTCAAGGACGATCAATAGACACTTTCCTTGATTCATCTCATATTACAAAAAAAACTTATATATCTGTGGTAAACTGACACTGGTAATGATAAAAATAGCTGCTGCAATTGTCAATATCATTGCCAGTGTCAGTTTATCACGGATATTTAAGATATTTTTTGTAATATGAGACGGATCGAGGAAAGTGCCGTCCTTGAGCCAAAATTTGACCTACTAGTTTTATCTCTTTCTCCGATACCCAAAGGTTGTCTGGAAGAGATCGCTCCTCAGCGATAAGACCGCCTTTTGTCTACCTTTACTTACATGTTATTGTATTGTTTCTCTCTGTAACTGGTTTGTTTGTGTGAGGTGTGCAATAAAGAGTATTTGCATTGTATTGTATTCATCATAATAAAAACAATTCGTCATTGAAGTCTACTGAAAATTATATAACCGTTATGAGAATACAATCATAAATATCTACGTTATACTTTACAGTTTTGTAATGTATGTAGAGGCCGGTCTTAAATAGTAGTCGTTAGTATTAAGATAATGTTAAGCTCATCATAGACGGTGTTTTCCACAAGATACCTGAGTGCATATTTCCAAAATTCAGGGAAATCCGCCGCGGACCGGCGTAATCCAATTTTTTCGTGTTCTGTTTCATCCACCCGGATTTACTTACAAATCCGCAAACGCAAATGAGATAGAGATATTCAGTAAGTATTTTTCGCAGGTATTTTTCATTTACGCTGCTGCTGTATTTACTTTGTTCGTTCTCGTTTTTGTTCAAGCTGTTTGTCACTCGGCCAGAGGGGTAATCACGTAACGTTTTGAACGCGCGTTAGGTAGATCTAACTGTCATTTTTAGGGTTCCGTACCTCAAAAGAAAAAAAACGGAACCCTTATAGGATCACTCGTGCGTCTGTCTGTCCGTCTGTCACAGCTGATTTGCTCCGAAACTACTGGACCGATTGAGTTGAAATTTGGTACACATATCTAAATTGGTGACACAAAGATGGACACGTAAAGTAAATTAATGAATTCTGACCAAGAAGGCCACTTTTAGGGGATAAACTGGAAAAAAAAATCGCAAACTGTATTGTGTGACATATCAAATGAAAGGGGTTGTTCTAAGCATCCCAGATATTTTTTATTTTTATAATTTTAGCAATAACAGATTTGAAGTAATTTAGCAAACAAGACGAAAATTGTCCATTCCCCCCAGCCAAAATTTTAAGCCTAGTAGTTTCTGAGATAAGGGGGGCCCTTATCTCAGCAACTACTAGGCTTAAAATTCGGAAAAAAATATGGAAAATAGTTCCTTGCCTAAAGATTACAGGAAAACCTAGTTTGAGTATTCAAATTAAGGGGAAAATTCTCAATATTTTTGTGTATTTTGTATGGAGCGCCTGATGCTTAGAGCATAGCAATTATGTATGCAAAATAAAATATGGGATTTCACATAGTTCTAATATGATATCAGAATTAGAAAAGAATCCAAAAAATCGAAAAAGTGGAATTTAGACACAGGTTTATGTTTTCAGTCATCTGGTCCTTTACACGATACGTATACGATTTTCTACCTTTTCCCCTTGCAATAAAGTTCCTAATGTTTTGCGTAGTTCTAAAAGCAGGGTACTTGTTCACACCTGGTCCCCGAATTTGACTGATCGCCGTCCCTTTTGATATGAATTTTTATTTCGATTATCAAAGGCTATTGCGTGTTTTTACGTTATGGGCCTATTGGAGCGTGTTACGTCAGGACTTTTATACGAAAATCTTGCGTTTGGAAAGTTTGTCGAAATTACGTTTTTTTTGCGTGTTACTGTAATATATTAATATTACAGATTCGTTCAGAAATTATGTCATTTTACAAATATAGTAATATCAACATATACATATTATAAAGAGGAAAGGTTTGGCAGCACAGCGGTCGGAATGGCGCAGGATGGTGAACATCCAAGTTGGCGAGTTCGAGGATCAGTGCAAAGTTGACCTTGACTATAAACGCGACCAGTTAAAGGCCCGCCCACCTGCTGCCATAGCATACAATTACCAGAACGGCGTACTTACGTGCTCACAAAGTGCACGGAATTTCGCCGCAAAGATAGGCTACATAAGCCATCTTCGAGCGCACGAGCGCCAAAACGATAGATAGGAGTCGGAGTGGTCGCCATGGCCGAAAACGGTCGGACAGATCATCACTGTAATATATTAAGTTTACAGATTCGTTCAGAAATTACTTGATATCATGTTTTATGTGATTTACAAATATAGTAATATCAACCAGGGATCGGAGCCGGTTTTTTCAAAAATCCCCGAAGTAATCTAATATTTTGAATTTTAGGCTCTTAATGTAGAACTCTATCGTGTATTTAGGTAACATATTCGTATTATTAGACTGCCGAATCAAAAATGATACCATAACCAAAGAACGAAATCATACCCGTTTAATTTGTATGGAGAAAATACCGGTATCCGATCCCTGATATCAACATATACATATTATAAAGAGGAAATTTTAGCTTTGTGGGTTTGTATATTTTGGGAAACTTCTCATTAGAAATACTAATCTGATTTCAATCTTTCATCTGCGTATAGAATGGACTTTTATTTATTTATTTATTTATTTATTTATTTATTATGAAACAAACAGTCATACAAAGATATTTGTGCAGGCTATCTTAATACTAAACAGACCTATAGTTTCCAATATAATCCAATCCAATAACATTCCAAAGACAAAAATGTATTACTAATTATTACAAATTGTTTGTCCTAAAGGCACTTTTTAATGAGTCTACGGTGCAGTTAAATATGTCTATATCTACTAATCTATTACAATGGTTATAAAGTGCACATGCACGCTTAACAAACATGTTTTTAGAATAATTTGTTCTACTAAATGGGATGGCAAATAAATGTTTATCACGACACTGGCGTTCTCTTTGACGCGGAACTCTAAATTGTAGTCTTGAAGCAAGCTAGGGGCATCCAGATGATTGTGAATTATTTTATATAATAAAACAGCGTCAACACAGTCCCTACGACATTCAAGGGATTGCATGTTATGACGATTTAAAGATTCAAGATAATCTGTATATTCATTACCAATTTTAAAATCTAGGGCTCTTAAAAACTTTTTTGTAGTCTCTCAATCCTGTTTATATGCACATTATAATGAGGTTTCCATACACTACATGCGAACTCTGATGAATATAGACTATGATTTATCCCGCGGATTGGCCCGCTTTTTTTAATACGCAGGGAAATTGCGCGGGCACTAGCTGTCATTTAAATAAAAATAAAAAATATTTGGAGACAATTTTACGCAAATACTCGTAGAACGCGAACGCGACGTGGGTAGGCCCCCCACAAGGTGGACTGATGACCTGGTAAAGGTCGCGGGAGTCCGCTGGATGCGGGTGGCGCAGGACCTCACTTTGGCACTCCTTGGGAGGCCTATGTCCAGTAGTGGGCGTCTTTCGGCTGATATGATGAAACATATTTGCGGAAGCATCTCTTTTCTACTATTTAAGATTGATGATCCATATGATATCTTTGAGCGGGTATATCTTTGTATAATTGTAGGTATGTATTTAAGTATGTCTAATTAATTTTATATTGTATGAATTATATAAGTAACCCTTATAGGATCACTTTGTTGTCCGTCTGCCATTCCGTCTGTCTGTCTGTCAGTCTGTCAAGACCTTTATCTCGGGAACGCGTTGAGATTTCGTATTAAAATTAAAACCGTATACTCAAGTCTACAGTCCCTTGAAGCTGTTAAAGAATCAAACTTCTAAGTTAACGTAAAAAAAGATACGGCCGTTTATGCCGTAAAAAATGTATTTTTCTATACTCACTCTATAACTCTCAAGGGAATCAAAATTTACAGGGTACTTTCCGTTGACCCAGAACTATGAAATTTGGCAAGAATAATATCTTTTTATAATATAAGTATAGGGAAAAATCTGAAAACTGTTCATTTATGTACGAAAGTTCTTTACAATGTTTGCGATTACTTAAGTGTTGATTTGTGAATCGCTGATATTGTCAAGATTAAACTATTGTGATGTTGTCTATGCTGGCTGCATTACTGGTCGTACAAAAAAGCTCATACAACGAGTGCAAAACGCATGCATTCGTTTCTGTTTCCGAGTCCCACCTCGCTCCCATATCACTCCCTACTTGAACGCCGCTGGTCTGCTGAACATGCCTGCACGCAGACGGCTTCACCTCGCCACTCTTCTCTTTGGCATAGTACGATCTGGGGTCCCAGCATATTTGCTGAGTAGACTTGCATGGCCCAAGAGTGCGCGTAGGCGTAAGGCGATGATTCTGGTGCCAGAGCATCGGACCGCGGCGTTTCGAGGAAGTTTTAGGTTCGCGGCGTCCAAGTGTGGGAATGATCTCCCTCCACCTATCCAAGGAGCGTCTAGCAAGTATACCTTTAAGCGCCAGCTTAAAGGCTATTTGTTGACGCTCCAAAAATCCCAACCCTAACCCATCCAGCACTTTTAACATCCCAACCCTGTCGCGTAGCATAAAGCTTTGTGTTTTTTATCCCGTCGTGCTACTGTTCTATATATATTTTTTTTTTCTTCAATATTTTGCATTAATTATTTATTTATTATGTGTCTACTTACTTTTTATCTAATGCTGTGTTGCGTTGCGTTCCGTGGGCCACTTGCGGTGCTGTCTGAAAACCAGCGCTGCAGGTGTCTGTCTGACACCTCGGCACAATGCTGAGACAGCGACCGTTTCACTGCCGCGAAGACACACAATATGTGTCAATTGTATTGTATGTCTACTCCTTTGTCTCTGTGTGTCTTTTGTGTAGTGAATAAATGTCATCTTTTCTTTTCTTTTCTTTTCTTAAACCCTTGGTGGGCGTCTCGCACATGTCCGGTTACATAATTAGGTATATAGACAAAAGTCTATATAGGTACCTAATTATGTTTATCGCCGTCTAGTACTCATAGTACAATTTTTGCTTAGATTTGGACTAGGTTTTGTTCACAAATATTTATTGATAATTATTATTAAATACTAATAATTCACGGCTACATGTTTCGAACTCTTCGGCAACTCTTTTTTTATTAAATTCGATTACTATTTTTTTTAAAAATAAATACTAATAAATCAGCTTATATACGACCCACTGCTGGGCACAGGTCTCTCATGGATGAAATATTTATTTACATATTACTTGATCTTAAAAAATATACACACACAGTACTAAAATTCCGTATAGGTACTTAATCAAAATCATCCCCTTATTTATTTCCATTTTAGATTACTAAAGGTGAAGTTTAATATTCTGATCTTGAACCACTTGAGAAAACCTGATATCGCTTATAATTAAAGGAGGGATCCCATTTATTATGAACATCTCGACTAGAAATTAAATTTAGTCAACAAGATGCAAAAAGCCCACTTTCAAACATACTTAAAACATATTGCGTCTATAGTTTTCAAAACGTTAATATTAAAGCAATGTTCTCCTATTGAGGTGGTTTTGCGTTGGGATGCGAGGCGAGACGAGGAAGATAGATAAAATTATGTTTGAGTAGTATCACTTCTAGCAACTGTATCAATAAATTATGTTTAAGTAGTATCACTTCTAGCAACTGTATCAATAAATTATGTTTAAGTAGTATCACTTCTAGCAACTGTATCAATAAATTATGTTTAAGTAGTATCACTTCTAGCAACTGTATTAATAAATTATGTTTAAGTAGTATCACTTCTAGCAACTGTATTAATAAATTGTGTTTAATTAGTGTCACCTCTAGCCAACTGTATTATTAAATAATGTTTAAGTAGTGTCACTTCTAGCAACTGCATTAATAAATAATCTTTAAGTAGTTTAACTTCTAGCAACTATTTTAAAAAGGAAAAACGTGATATTAAGCGTCGCACACATTTTAACTCTATTCCCATAGTTGGCACTTACGACATGGTAATAGAGGAAGTAGTGTGCTTACCCGAAACCACAAGGGGTCACCGTTGAAAAGGCACTGTTATTATTAAAATCATCATCATCATCGTCACATCAGCCGAAAGACGTCCACTGCTGGACAAAGGCCTCCTTTCTAAGAGTACCAAAGTAACCGGTCCTGTGCCATCAATCAGCGGACTCGACACACTTATTTCAAAAGCATATTATAAGATAAACGACTACATCATGGATAGGGATATTTGGCAGCGATAAAATCCTGCACTAGAAATCTGTCGTAAAATAAATACGCTTTCTACTGTAGCAATGTAATTTTAAAATTTGTATAATTACACCTCGCCGAGTTTTTTACGCCGGTTCTTCTCGAGGCAGAGGTTTACCTTCCGAACCGGTGGTAGTTTATCGACATTCATAGGTGCATGTAATATGCCTAAATTGAAGAATAAATCACTTTGACTTTGACTCCCGCGATCTTTACCAGGTCATTCCACCTTGTGCGGGTTATACCAGCTGCACGTTCCGGTGCATCGTCGTGGGTACGGTACGTGGTATTGAAATAGAGAAATGAAATTAAATACATGCTAGAGGTGTTTAGCTTATTTGGAAGTAACACTATTACTGCCGACATCATCATCTACTCATTGAGACGATTCTAACGTCGGTTAAATACTGAATCCCCATGGCCACCTTCTGTCTCCATCATCAGATCAGCTCAATGGTACCATAACATTGAATTGTTATCCAAACTATACTAATATCCAAAATTTCAGCTCAATCGGATAGCGACAAGTGACTGAAAAATGGATTGCAGATTTTGACGGACAGTTGTCCGTCAAAATCTGCAATCCATTTTTCAGTCACTTGTCGCTAAGTTTAGTTACATACGAACAGGTCAAGTTAATATAAAGCTTGTAAAAACACCAAGATGTTCAAATGGAACGCCATGTTTACCCAAAACCTTGACTGAGTCTTATCTCAACATCACAGGAGCTATAGTTACGTCAATCCAGATAAAAACGTGGATTAAGTAGATGTTGATTTAAAAAGTATTTCTCCTCTTGAACACTTTAGCTCTTGATTACTAAAACGGATTCGGTAAGCAAAAAAACAATATCATCCCATCCTATCATATAAATAATATAAGACATTCGTGTTTCGAAAAAAGCGGGCAAAGTAGGCAGGTTTGACGATACTTTACCTGAAATAAAGACGAACACAGGGAACATCACAGCAAATCCGAAAGATATTATCGTATAACAAGACTCTTTACAAAACGTAATTGTTTGAGGGGAAGATATTACAAAACTTGAGAATGTGCTACATGTGCACGCTGTGTGTATACAGTGCAGTGCAATGAAAACATTACATTATTGATAAACTCATTTTTAGGATTACGTACCTCAAAAGGAAAAAAAGGAACCCTTCTAGGATCACTTTGTTGTCCGTCTTTCTGTCTGTCTGTCAAGACCCTTTATTTAAAGCCCAAACTCAACGGGGTTACGTCGGTTAAATACTGAATTCCCATGGCCACCTTCTGTCTCCATCATCAGATCAGCTAATTGGTCAGAATCTACCTCCTCGCGGTCCACCCCGGGCAACGGCTTCTCTGAAGACGGCCAAAAGATTCCGACTGTTCCTGGCAAGCTGAACTCGCTCCTTCCGAGCCTCCCAGCTGATATTATTTTCATCAATTCCAGTTTTCCCATCGCTATAATAAATATGAAAATAAAGGCATACGACATAGTAATCAGATCAGCTCGATGGTACCATAATATTTAATTGTCATTCAAACTAATACCCTCAGCTCAATCGGATAACGGGAAGTGACTGAAAAATAGATTGCAAATTTTGACGGACAACTTATTTCTTACATTGTTATATACTTACGTACGTACATACATACGATCAGGTCAAGTGTATGTAAAGCTAGTAAAATACCGCCATTTTAGATTCCATTTTTTTTGGCAAGGCTTATACATCCAAGATTACGTTGTACACTTTTTCTGTCCCAGCTTGCATTGCGAGGATCTCAAAGTTTGAGCGGGCAATTATTATTGTATTAATTCCTTAAGAAACTTCAAACAGTATGGAGCACTATATGACGTAATGAACGCGAAAGATGCGGCGCTATTGGAGTTCGTTTTCTGACAACTGATGACATGGCGGTGATATTACGAAATTAATGTCTATGGTCGACTTCAACTATCTGGGACATTTCTTTTTACCCGAAGCCGCAGTGAGGGGAGGACATTGTTTATGAGTTGTATTGTATGTATTACTGTATGAATTTGGGTAGCTCTTAACCTGCTTTGCAGGTACAACTACTTATATGACTTATGACGAAACGGCTCGTTCGTAATAATTTGTAAAATACACTGTAATTGTAAATAATTATGTTTTGATTGTAAATGTGAATTTTGAGTATATTTTTACCCGACTTCCGAAGGAAAGGAGGGTTGTGTTTTTCGAGCGTATATATGTATGTATAAATGTAGAGTAGGAGGCATCGAAACTCGAGATCTTCATAAAATCTTAGTTATTCATTTACATAATATTCACGTCCTTATCCGTTCCGATCGTCTTGCAAACTGAATCATACGTCAAATCATTCACCATTCTAAAATATTCAAACCACGTTCGATCGTTCCTTATTCATCATCTAACAGCCAGCACCATACAACATCATCAAAAAGTACCAATCCCACATGTATGTATGTGTGTATGTCTTATTCTTTGGCACGCCCTACAGCCTAAACCGTTTGACGGATTTCGACATATAAGGTATCGTTGGATTCCTTTTAATCGTTGGAGTGACATAGGCTATAATATTTGTAAAAAAACAGTTGGGTTTTTCGAAAATTCTTTTGATTTCACTTGTTATAAAAGCAGTAGTGGGTTTTTAAAATCAGCTTATGTTATTCTACATTTATGCAATACATAGTCGTCATATCATCAGCTATCATTTAAACTAGTCGAATTGAGTCCCTATAAATACGCTGTTAAGGATCTCGCGAAATCCGATTAAATACGTTGTAAAGAGGTTCTCGGCAGAGTTTCCTTTAAATTGTATTTATTCGACGAGTTGTTGCAACGTATTGCATTGTTTGAAATTAAAACGAACGTTGTGATATATACAGCATGTGACTTTCATAAGAACATTTATTTTAAGGGCTGAAAGTATAAGCCCTAATGAACGTAAATTGGTATCTCTAGTTCAAAAAAACCGTTTTTTTTTCATACAAATTAATTCGGCCCACAATGTATTGGTAACAAAGCTAACAACTGACAGTAACTAGCTCTGCCTCTCTGAAACGTCAAGTGAATGTTAGCAGTACATTGCTGCTCGAGAAAATTAAAAAAAATAATCAGTCTCCATTAGAAAAGGTAATTGTTATACTTTTTCGATAAAACGGTTCACAGCACTGAAAGAAAGAAAATCGTTCCTTAAAATAAATGTTCTTATGAAAGTCACACGCTGTATATTATGATACTTAATAGGTACGATACTTACGTTGTCAAAGTCAAAGTGATTTATTCTTCAATTTAGGCATATTACATGCACCTATGAATGTCGATAAACTACCACCGGTTCGGAAAGTAAACCTCTTTGTGATCAATCAATCAATCAATCATTTATTGCAATATCACAAAAGTAGCTACGGTTTAACTTAAAGCTACAGATCATTATGGACTTACTGCACGTTTATAATCTATCTTCTAAGTATTCATTTAGCGTGTAATAAAATTTAGTTTTCACGCCACTGCTCGGAAATGTGGCAAAAGATGGTCAGAATTCAGGCTTCAAAGCTGGGGTTAGTTGGACGTCGCACGAACAGGCCATCTATGACATCAAACTGTCCAACAATGTTATTGTTGGACAGTTTGAACAGCAATCGACCAATCACAGGGCACCGCGCGCGGTCGGCCGGCGTGCGTGCGCCCGTTCCTCCTCCTCCGCGCCGGGCGCGAGGCAAGCGAGCCTGTTTAGTATTATGATCTTCAATTAGATACTTAATTTTGATTTTAAATTATAATTATTTGCAATTTCCTTGCAGTAGGCGTGAAAAGCACTATGTTAAGCCTCGGCCGAAAGGGCAATAGCTGGACTCGTACTTTCGAGGGCCTCCGCTACGCGTCGGCCCTCGAACTAACTCGTCCATCTATTGCTTACTTTCTAGCCTCTTCAACAATGTAATATTTCACGCCACTGCTCGGAAATGTGGCAAAAGATGGTCAGAATTCAGGCTTCAAAGCTGGGGTTAGTTGGAAGTCGCACGAACAGGCCATCTATGACTTCAAACTGTCCAACAATGTTATTGTTGGACAGTTTGAACAGCGATCGACCAATCACAGGGCAACGCACGGTCGCGCCGGCGGGCGCTGCTTGTGCAGCTCCTCCCTCCGCCAGGGCGCGAGGCAAGCGATCCTGTTTAGTATTATGATCTTCAATTAGATACTTATTTTCGATTTAAAATTATAATTATTTGCAATTTCCTCGCAGTAGGCGTGAAAAGCACTGTGTTAAGCCTCGGCCGAAAGTGCAATAGCTGGACTCGTACTTTCGAGGGCCTCCGCTACGCGTCGGCCCTCGAACTAACTCGTCCATCTATTGCTTACTTTCTAGCCTCTTCAACAATGTACTATTTCACGCCACTGCTCGGAAATGTGACAAAAGATGGTCAGAATTCAGGCTTCAAAGCTGGGGTTAGTTGGACGTCGCACGAACAGGCCATCTATGAATTCAAACTGTCCAACAATGTTATTGTTGGACAGTTTGAACAGCAATCGACCAATCACAGGGCCCCGCGCGCGGTCGGCCGGCGTGCGTGCGCCCGTTCCTCCTCCTCCGCGCCGGGCGCGAGGCAGGCGAGCCTGTTTAGTATTATGATCTTCAATTAGATACTTAATTTTGATTCTAATTTATAATTATTTGCAATTTCCTCGCAGTAGGCGTGAAAAGCACTATGTTAAGCCTCGGCCGAAAGGGCAATAGCTCGAACTAACTCGTCCATCTATTGCTTACTTTCTAGCCTCTTCAACAATGTACTATAGTAGTAGTCGATTTATTTTTTTTATGTACTTTTTATCGTCTTCTACTTTCCTCTTCATCTTTTATCTTCATTTGTGATAGGTACTTGTTGCGCACAGAAGCGATAATAGGCGAGAGGTACTACTCCTAAAGCCTTAAGCCTCAATTGCTGATGACATGTATATTTAACGAGCTTTACCGAGCTCATGTTACTGTTTGACATCTTTCGAATATATTGCATGGAATATGACAAATCAAAAGAGATTAATATATTATAATATTCATATTTTATTTATTGCGATCATGTTTATGACACATAGGTAGGTACGCTGTGCCTTGGTGTGGCAGTGCCGGTACCATTTCAATTTAATCTCCGCCCGGTTCTTGAAATGGTACCAACCATTTCAAGAACTGATTAAATTTCCGGTACTGAGCCTGGTATTTTGGTACTGAGTTTTATATCCTAGCAGGGATTACTCTCAAGTTTATATTTAGGACATCTAGTAACCGCACTGCATAAGAAAGAACGACGCTTTTTCAGCGGCATAAAACATTTGAAGTAAATGTACAGGCTGGTGCATGCCGTTGCTTATTCACGAGACACAAATGACCCGGACAGAAATGCATAATGTGTAGAAACGGACTGTTTCATTAAGACAATGGGTTTAAATTGCCGCGGTTAGACAGGCAGTGTGCCGTAAATGCAAGCTTTGAGTTCTAGCGACAGAAAAGCTTTTCTCAAACGTGCAATGAAATATTGACGTTGTGTTCTTTATAATAGGCTCCGAAGTATCACGTTTCGGGCGCGGCGCGGCGAGACGAGAGATCCGTAATGGAATTAAATTGGAGGTAAAAAGCTACTTTCTTTTGTTTCAGGTCAGTTCGTGAACCAACCTCGGGGCGTTCAGCCATCAAAAAAACTTGGAATTTTTATTTTATTTTATTGCATGTTTGAGAAAAGCACTATACACACCTCGCTACGCTCGTCCGTCTATACCTACATAGCCGGAATCCCCATTTTTCCGGCCTCTGCAGTAATGTGCAGTCAAGGACTTTAATTCTTGAGCCATTAAGGTGTCAACTAATTTTGGTTTATTAAACTACTTATAATAAAATTTTAAAAATACAAAAAAGTGTGTAGGGAGGCCAAAATTTTTAAATATTTATTTATTTATTTATAAGAGCCTATTGAGTGTCCAGCTGCTTTTTAAATATATATCGTTAAATTTAAATAATAACAATTATTTACCCGTGGCGCTAGTGAGCACGTTAATGACCTCTTAAGTAAGTAGTTTAATAACTTACTTCAATACCTGTAAATGACATCACACAAACAGCTGTATTTCATCATCACTTACCTTTGACCTTATTTGTAAACACTTAGCTCTGAATTAATTAATTGACCAGCGACCTCTCCTTCTCATTAATTAAGTTTTCTTATGTATAAGTTATAATTATAAGCCATATTTTAAGTTCTGTATCTCTCTCTCTGGGTGCCCTGAAAACCAGCGCCTTTAGCATATATGCTGCTGGCATATGCTGAGTGGCATCCATTTTGGTGCATTTCAGATGTAACTTTACACTTGTGTAATTTCTTTATCACACCAAATAAATATTTTTCTACTCTATTCTATTCTATTCTATTCTATTTAGTCGACAGAGGGCGTTATAATTAAAACCGCCTTGTGATGTTGTGATTAGGATAATAAAATTATATTATTTCACTTTACAAATACACACGATAGAAAACCCACGCTGTTTGATTGTTTGCAACCTGGCCACCGCACCCCGAAGCCGTCCATATTCTTTCAGTAGGTCCGTTAAAAAAAACTAACATTCATCATCATCATCATCGTCATATCAGTCGAAAGACGTCCACTGCTGGACATAAGCCTCCTCCAAAGAGTGCCAAAGTGGCCGGTCCTGCGTCACCCGTATCCAGCGGACTCCCGCGACCTTTACCAGGTCATCAGTCCACCTTGTAGGAGGCTTACCCACGCCGCGCCTTCCGGTACGTGGTCGCCACTCGAGAACCAAAAATTAACATTATGTAGTCAAAATTATTAAAAAAACTAAATTATGAAGTAATGATCAATTAAGTGCTTGGTCCGTTAAAAAATCATGTAGGTATTGAATTGAGCTTTTATTTTAATAGTTTGAAATCAATATCAACACAAGGTGGACTGATGACCTGGTAAAGGTCGCGGGAGTCCGCTGGATGCGGGTGGCGCAGGACCGGTCAATTTGGAACTCTCTGGGGGAGGCCTATGTCCAGCAGTGGACGTCTTTCGGCTGATATGATGATGATGATGATGAAATCAATATCATTTAAGTACCTCGGTTATTTTTGAAATAGACTGTACTTTGATAGCTGACCTAAATCTTGTGCCTTACATCGCGTCAAAGTAGACAGGCCGACAAAACAGGCATAGTTAATTCTAGGCCGGAAATAACGGACATTAGTCAACGGGCTCCGGACGTGTATCTGTGACGTACCTAATTGTTGACCTTTGCAAGCTCTACTGTAATTAACAACCAAACTTATATGTAGCTATAAACAGTAGCGTATTATTCGACCGCGATTAGCTTGGGAATTAAATAACTGTCATTTCATATACACTTTGACGTAATATACGGGGTGTTTCCTGTAACAGGAGCAATAAATTAAACGGAGGCTTCCTTACTACATTTGTAGTAACCCCTTTTGTCCATTTCTTTTAAAACAATTTAAACTCGGAGAAAAATTGATCTAAAGTTATGACCTCCGAGTAATGTATCTTGGCACCACGAAATCATAGCACAGTGTAGTCAATACAGATTTTGAGGTAACATCATGTAGTGAGTCATAATAGTTTTTGCATTTTTGTTATCAAAAGATTATTTTTGTGACTTTTTTTTTTATTTTTTTCAATTTTTTTTTTGTTGTTAAAATAAAAAAGTTACTTACATCACTCCAGAAGAGTAAAAAAGTACACCAAAACTTAAGTTGAAGAAAAAAAAACAAAAAAATTTTTTTTTTTTCAAATAAAACCACTTAAACAATTGCTCACAAGCTTAATAATCTACCGTTTAATTTATTGCTCCTGTTACAGGAAACACCCCGTATAAACCCATTCTAATTACGGTTTGATTATATAGCAGTGGACGTCTTTCGGCTGATATAATGATGATGATGAATCCGAATCTTTCTTCTTTTTTCTTCTTTTTCTGAAATGATTGACAAAAGACATCATTGATAGTTTTTATAAATACATTAATTCCCATATATAATTTCCGCCTAAACTTAAGCAAGTTTTGTGATGTGAATTGTCTTCTTTCTAATACTAGAGCAGATGATTCTATATTTTAATTCAAAATTTCTAACTTAAGCCTACTGAAAATGGCATGCCGATCTGCCAAGCCATTATGATCAATTTCCGTTTCCCTAATCAAGTCCATGGGTAAGTTGGTCAAATAGGTATCAATGCAAGATTGAGAATTGTTCCTCCTAAATAAATGTGGCATCGTTGATAAGTGGCCTAAAGTTGTAGCATTTTAATAAGCCTAAAAAGTCATTACGATGTTTCTTGTCTACTAATGATGTTGATGAGGGTGATCACGTAACGTTTTTAACGCGCGTTAGGACAATTTAAAATGAAATGAAATGAAATGAAATATTTTTTATTTGCTCAAAACATGGTAACAATGAGGTGGTGATAATAAGTGTCATTTTTCCATATAAAAATAGACATTTAGATCTACCAGCAGATTGAAAGTCGCGGTCCTTACCGCTGGACTACAGTGGGTGAAGTTCCTACCATATTACACAAAAACCTTTCCAGCTTCAAAACTCATATACGAATCACGATCGCATGATCAGAGATAAATACACGCAATTTACGATTTTTGTTCCCACGGGCGATAACATAGGTAGCAAAGTTACCGTTTTACGACTCAAAGGCCAGGTGAGCGGGTAAGTCGGTTTTATGGCCATTATCTCTTCGGTGCTCGTGCTGAATAGGGGATGGACACGGATAACGGAGAGTGCGCTGCTTTCGCTATTTATGAGTACGGTGTTTATACTATACTTGCTGCACGCGCGGCTTCGCCCGCATACTGCAAAGAATGCGGGATAAAATAGCTTATATAACCATCCAGAATGTTTATTCTACACGCAGCTGAAGAATTTTGGAAATCGGAAGAGCGGTTCCGGAGATTATCCATCATCTAAATATATAAAAGAAGAAAGTGACTGACTGACTGACTGATTGATCTATCAACGCACAGCCCAAACCGCTGGTTCTAGAGATTCCAAATTTGGCACGTAGGTTCCTTATAAGGTCTAGAGGTGTACTAAGAAAGGATTTTTCAAAATTCACCCCCTAAGGGAGTGAAATGGGGGTCCAAAGTTGTGGGGAAACAAGATTAGTTAGACTATTTCATTCAAAATACGTGTTTCAAGTTTTTTGAGAATTCAACCCCAAAAAAGGTGTGGTGACAAAGTCTGAAAATCGACATGCGTATCGTTTCTAAGGTTTGTCGGGTCGTTTCGTCAGTAGGATGTGCCTTCGCCTATTTGTAAAAGTTCTAGATTATTATGGAGCATGTTAGATTATTCTAGATCATTAAAAAAAACCTAGAACATTCTACATCTTTCTCGGACATTCTAAACTTTCAACCCTTATATCTTCAACAGCGCGCCCTTAGGGATAAAACGGGCACCATCTTCATGGTGAGGAGGTAGAGGGCTACCACACCATATAACCCCTTTGATTATATCGGGACTTGTTTCTGCGTTTTAGCGGCACGCACATTTTGTACCGGTAGGTACATGTTACACTTCCTTTTATTATATATATTGATAACCAACCAAAAAGTTCAACTGAAAGAATATTTGAAATCGTATAAGAGGTACTGGATATTACCTATAACATTAGTATAAGTAGATCAGTGTTGATTAGGATTTTCAGTTTCAGTTTCAGTTTATTTAATTCATTAACAATGTTTATTGTGTTTGAATGTAAAATAATAATTAATAAAACATAATTCATAACATAAGTCAATCAATTAATAAAAAATAAATAAATTACAATAACTAGTCAAACAATAAAATTACAATAAAAAGTCACACAATTAAATCACAATAAAATACTCCCTAATATGTCGAATAATAAAAATAGCCAATGATACTAAAATTAAATAACAGTAAAATGTAACAATAAAAATAATAGTAGTTAAAAATCATTTATGTCAGCTTTTTTTTTTTTTGACTTCATCCGCGTAAAGTCATCCACTTCTATCACCAATCATTCATCTCTTTGGGGATTTTTGTGCTACAAGTATCCTAAAATATAGGATAATCACGCTTCTCGATTTTATCCTTGTATTTCTTGTATCAATCTTGTACCAGTCTGTTTTTCGCCCTAGGGCGGCTTGCATCAGCCTCATTAATAGCCCGATAAACGTTAAATATGGCAAATATGGCGCCGGCAGCTGTCACCCCACATAATTCTGTCCCTTCCCATATAGTCAGATTTTAACGGACTTTTTGACATGTAAAGAAACCGATCCAAAGCGTATTTTTTCCACAAAAAATAATGAAACATAAAAATGATTCAAAAAAGGCCGTGAAGCTTAGTTTCAAAATGCGCAACAAAAATACACACTTATTACAAAACAAAACGGAGCAAAACAAAAATATTGAAATAAATAACACACACTGTAGATGTAATAACAGACAAATACACATATGTACAAATTCAGAATAAAAATGTCTAATTGGCGAACATCAAAGTCTAGTATTCGGTGGTGCACGGATGTTGTTAAATTCTGCAACTCGGCAAAAACAAAGGAAAATCGTGGAAAACAAACGAATTCGGCCGGAGCCGAAAAACGAGACGCAAGATAACCATGATTTAATGAATGCTGGAAACTTTGAACATTCATGTTCTTCGCCAAAAGAATAAAGCAGTAAAAGTCCATTAGTATCCTACATTGGACCGCTTTTCTCCCTTGGGCGGTAACCGGGAATTGCCACCCGGGAACCACTGCAACAGATGCGCTTAGTCTCACGTTGCCTTATTTTGTAATAAAATAATTACTTACGTTGAATATGCTTCCGTTACTTACATCTGTGTATAAGAAGCAGTAAAAGTGAACAAAAAAATACTAATAAATAGAGATATTCCCTTTCTTATTGTGACCAGGTATGTAGGTATTTTTATTATTATCTTCTATGTTATTAGTTTTTTCTCCCTGGATTCACAACACTTTAAGGACTGACTTACTCCGAATGATGCTTATGTATAAAAGTAATATGTGGTGAACGGTGTTGGTCACACATATTGTATTTATGTATAAGGATAATTAATATTAAGATTTCCTTGTAGTGACTGTTTGTTTACCTAAATAAAAAGAAAAAAAAATCAGTACACATCATTTAACTTTTACATAGGTAGATGGTATAATTTTTTATCAGGTTGTTTTATGATGTCCTAAAAAGTTTTCAAATCTTCGCGGTAGATGTCTCAACGAGCCACCCTACGGCATAATTAATAATAATAATAATATTTGCGGACAATCTCACACAAATCGACCTAGTCCCAAACTAAGCAAAGCTTGTACTATGGGTACTAGACGACGATAAACATACTTATATATCCATGACTCAGGAACAAATATTCGTGCTCATCACACAAATAAATGCCCTTACCGGGATTTGAACCCAGGACCTCTTGCTTCGTAGGCAGGGTCACTACCAACTAGGCTAAAGAGGTCGTCTTAGACTACTAGAGATTAGAAAAGAGAATTAGGCAATAGAAAAAAAATGCTGCTACGACAGGTTCAAATGTTTAAGAATGCCAAGGTTACGGGTTCAAATCCTGCTTAAGGCAAATAATTTTTTACTTAAAAGGGTCTAGACACAAGCTAACAAGAGTGGTTTTAGCTGGAGTAGTAGCAGGACCTACATACCTCATTTCTACATACCTACATTGTAAAATACTTATGAGACCTACCTTGCCCTTGTATGAGAAATGTCAAATCATCGAAGGCAGCTGAGTACCTGGGCTGGCTTTTGGTTGATCATCATCATCATCATATCAGCCAAAAGACGTCCACTGCTGGACATAGGCCTCCCCCAGAGAGTGTCAAATTGACCGGTCCTGCGCCACCCGCATCCAGCGGACTCCCGCGACCTTAACAAACATCTAATAGGCCCATAGTAAGCGACCAAGTTTTGGTTGATATTTTGAACCTATTACCTACTATCTCATTGAACGCATTAAGCGTGTCCCTAATTAAGTTAAATGACTTACCGAAACAGGAAAATGCGTACAATTATAATTAAAAGTCGAAAGTCGGCGGCCAATAATAGGAATTTTTAGAGCAAACTCGATAAACTGGAGCCTTCATTGTTATTACGTGCCAGAAGAGCCGCCGAAATTATCCCATTACAGTTAACGTTCACTGTTATTCGCCATCCTTGCTGACTTTTTTAATTTATCGTGTTTTTCTTTTTTTATTTCATTTGGTTTCAGATTGCAATGCGATTTCCATTTGCTTCCCACGCTCGATCTGACACGTTACGTCTTTTACGTCGTCCTAGGCCGTAAGTGGGATTTTCTGCCCGCTACGCGAGGAGAAAATCTCACTTCCTGGCCAAGACAAGACGTAAAACTTTAGACAAACCACGGGCGGTAATTCGTAAAGCCCCAGATCGCACTCACCTTCGGTTCGGGGCACATACACCTGCAATCTGGGGCTTTCACGAATTCATCGCCCTAGGTATGTAATGTACTATTACGTCACAACTGGCCATAAAGGTAGTTTCCGCATGCGGAAAATCTCACTTACTAGCCAGGGAGAGACGTAAAATTACGTACTCACCACGGGCGGTAATAAGAGAAAGAAAGCCTAAGATAATTTATCGCCCTTGCCTTATACCTGCGATTTGAGACATTATTTGTTTTACCGCCTTAGGTAAGTAACTATTTTATCGGATTTGCTCGTAAAGAGTGAACTAAACGAATAACTATGCAGCTAATGGAGAATTCATCTTGAGACGCGAAAAACCTTTGTTTGGACAACACCCGGAGGGTTTACCCTTGTTTTAAGGACAAACGTTTCATCGAATAAATGTTTCGCCTTTTCATTTCATCGAAAAAACATTTTTTTTCAGAAACGGCCTTTTTTTAGGATTGTTATAAAACAAACCTAACCTTACCTAATGGGTATAAAATTACCTTTTAGCTAAATCTAAAAAGTTAACAGTTTCAGAGATCGATCGAGTTTCAAATCGATGAAATGAAAATTCGGCGAAATAATGCATTCGGTGAAATGTTTATCAGTAACATGAGGGACTCTCCACCCGGGGTCGTTGTCTGAGGCCACTAAATTTCTAAGTAAATATTACTATTGCTTTACAAGACGATAGGCTACTACTACTACAATTGACGAAATTATTGACGAATTTGAATATACTACCGAATAACGGCGCTTTGCAATCTATAGGCGAACTAAGTGTAAACTTTTTTTATTTAGAAAGAAAGAAGAAAACGCGGTCACCATTTCAAAAGATACTTTTATTCAATACGTCTAGACGACTACACCACAAGGTTTTTATAAGTACCTACTGATCGGCATTTATTGATCCTTTACTCTATTGTATTGTAATATATTATTTTACCGCATTGGAAACCGCACGTTTTACAACAATTTATCAGGTTTCAACAGCTGTCAATATAATAACATGACGTAGTTTGAAGCAAATAGCCATTTTATGCCACATTTGTTTTTAAGGACGGATTAGTTGTGTCGCTGTTGGTTTAAACTGTTTCAGTTTCATTTGAGTTCTGATGAATGATTGTTGATAAAATGTTGAAGTTGTGTCTTTTAGTTGTGGTGTCTTCGGTAGCGTATGTATATGCTGCTGTAGCGATATATCCTTATGAACCAAAACCCGCAGAGTTTGGTGAGTCACTATTAATATTATAAACAAGATATGTTTGGATGATGTTTGCATATTTGTATATTTATATTTTGTTTAACTAAGTTCGGCTAGTAAGCTACGGTAGCCTAGTGGTTCAGGCATGCGGCTGTCAAGCGGCGGTCGTGGGTTGGAATCCCGGCTCGGACTGAAGTATTTTTTCGGAACTTATGTACGAAATGTTTACCGTTAGCTTTTCGGTGAAGGAAAAACATCGTGAGGAAACCAGGTCTAATCCTTTCACGCAAAATAGGCATGTTTTGGATGTCAATTTGCGGAAAATGCCAAATAAAAATTAAACTAACTAAGTTTGACTTTGCGAGCCATTTACGTGCACTTAAGAAAAAAATTGTAAGGGTCGCCGTCGTCGGATACGACAAGGAGGCCTATAATTATATACAGGATGGCACTTTACTATGATCTTTGCTGAAAGTATAGTGTTATGTAATTAATTTTCGATCAATTTATTATCATTTTCGCTCTGGATGTATCCAATTGAACGACGTCATAGTTTGACTTCATTCACAGGCACGCCAAGTCAGCTGTCACCTTGTCGTGGTTATGTTTGTTGTTTCGACATTCACTAGCGCGCCATTTGGCTCAGCATCAATGCCCTTAGCTTTACGCCTTGGCCACGACTTTGGTCTTAAGCGACCTGCGGCAGCGGTTTTTCTAATTCATTGCGCGTGATCCCAACTAATCACAGTGCGTTGCGTGTGTCGACCGCGCAATGAACAGATAAAACGCTGCCGCGCAGGTCGCTTAAGACCAAAGTCGTGGCCAAGGCGTTACGCTAGCATAACTGACTAACTATTCTAACTAACGTCTAGAAATTAACATTCTCCTCTCGCCTGACGCAAAAAAAATTAAAAACCATCCCGATAGACAAGACTTTCGATTTAAAAAACTGGCCCTATATTGGTTCATCCGTTTGGGAGCTTTGATGCCACAAACAGTCATACAGATACACATGTTAAACTTATAAAACCTCGCTTACGACGGCAGTTTCGTAATAATTTGATATATTAAGTAAATCTAAGCTTTCTCGCGCAACGCAAAGGCATTGCAATTCAGCGAGGAAATGCATCCAGAATCCTAGGTACAATACCTCGAGGGCCTAATTTATAGATTTATAACTTAGTTTTAATTTAATTTAGTTTATGTTAATCATCTTGTATTCTGTAGAAAATTATTATTATTATGTATGTCTTTCCCGCTCACGGGACATGATGTCCCGGACCTTTGGGAGGCGTGCGTGGGGCTAGGTACCTACAAAGTACCAACTGAGCCAACACGTAGAGGCCCTTTTGACAATTTAATGGAATGCAAGAAGTACACTGAGCGGATGCTGTCCTCCCTACCCGTGTCATGAGACGCGCACGGAGACTAGTGACTGGGCTATTGGTGAAACATCGGACGCCTGCCTAATAAAACTGTTTCACTTTTTATCTCTGGCAGACGGTGACTCGCCAACTGCTAGATGGGCCCCTTTTAATAGTGACATTAAAAAATGGCCTAAGGGCAACACCGGTCAGAGAGCTGGGGGGGGTAGAGAGGTGGTTATTATTATTATTATTTTTAATTTTAAATGTACATATTCTGTTTGATTTGATTTTTTCTTATCGTTTTTATAGCGGACCAAGAGGGTTGTTACATCAAAGACTTAAACAGGGTGTTGCCTTATAAAGAACCATATTATCCGAAGAAAGATGGCGAATGCTTACAATACACATGTGGAACCAATAATGAAACACAATTATTTTCGTAAGTAATTAATTTAATAATTAATTTTATAACATTAATGGTTTAATAAAGCCTTTTACATTGTTCGCTATCTAACTTACCATAAAAAATTTAACTTACCGCATATTACGTAAAAACATTACTTAAGTTTATTTGTTATACCTATTGATGTTGGCTGACGAATCTTACTTCACCGTGATACAGTTTATAACATATACGGGAAGTAAAGGACTTCATTCTGCACCAATAATGTAAAGTACAATTAGATAACTGTGTGATTAGGTTATACAACACTTTTGCTGTACAAATAAATTCTGTTGTAACTCAATAAAGTTTATTTATTATTATTATTATTTATTATTTTACTACCTATCATGTCTAGCTAATTTGTCACGTCGCAAAAAAATATGCCTAATGACGAAAATCCTATTCATAAACTTAAAAAAATTACGCAGCTACAACCGTTTTAATGTTGCTTGTTAGAGGGAGAAAACGCTCGGGGATCGTGGCGTCACGACCAGCGAGCGTCATAGTAAATGACAATCGTTTCATTTGAAGGTGCATTTTGCGGAAAATGGACAGAATATACCCTTAAAACTTTATAACTTTGTGATTATTTAACCTCTTGTGTTGATTTTTATTCCATTTGGAAAAAGGATTAATAATATTGTCAAATGGAGAAAAAAGTGAAGCAGGGGTGGGGTGTCCCTTTTTCGCAAATCGTACCTTTATATGAAACGATTTTCATTTACTATGACGTTCGAGTGTCGTGACGTCACGATCCCCGAGCGTTTTCTCTCTCTAACAAGCAATACTAAACGGTTGTAATTTTGGAATTTTTTGAGATATCTGAATGGCATTTTCGTCACAAGGCATATTTTTTTGCCTTCTTTCTTTTGGAGTAATAATAAATTTGGAGTCTACACCCCTATTGGGTGACCCTCAACTTAGCATCTAGTGAGAAAAATAAATCACTCAAAAATTACATTATACACAGATGTGGCGCAAGGGGGTACCCTGACAACTGCCATTTGGAGTACGACTACACTCTCGACTACCCGAAATGCTGCGGAACTCTCGTCTGTGACCCGACCACACCAGCTAATACCGAAGAGCCATCTACCGAAACCTGCGTAACGGTTACTGAGCCACCTTGCGAGCGCCCCATCGTCTGTGACTCGAACACACCGGCTACCGCCGAAGAGCCATCTACCGAAACCTGCGTAACGGTTACTGAGCCACCTTGCGAGCGCCCCATCGTCTGTGACCCGACCACACCAGCTACTGCCGAAGAGCCATCTACCGAAACCTGCGTAACGGTTACTGAGCCACCTGGGGAGCGCCCCATCGTCTGTGACCCGACCACACCAGCTACCGTCGAAGAGCCATCTACTGAAACCTGCGTAGCGGTTACTGAGCCACCTTGCGAGCGCCCCATCGTCTGTGATCCGAACACACCAGCTACCACCGAAGAGCCATCTACTGAAACCTGCGTAACTGTTACTGAGCCACCTTGCGAGCGCCCCAGACCAGTACCGAGGTCACGGAAAATTCCTGGTGGTAAAAATATACACTGCCTGTAGAACCAGATTGTTAAATAAACAAACATTTTTCTTTTATATTTGCGGACAATCTTACACAAATCGACCTAGTCCCAAACTAAGCAAAGCTTGTACTATGGGTACTAGACGACGATAAACATACTTATATAAATAAATACATACTTAAATACATAAAAAACATCCATGACTCAGGAACAAATATTCGTGCTCATCACACACATAAATGCCCTTACCGGGATTCGAACCCAGGACCTCTTGCTTCGTAGGCAGGGTCACTACCAACTAGGCTAAAGCGGTCGTCGGATTTCCATCGAATTTATTTCGAAGAGCCATCTACCGAAACCTGCGTAACGGTTACTGAGCCACATTGCGAGCGCCCCATCGTCTGTGACCCGAACACACCAGCTACCGCCGAAGAGCCATCTACCGGAACCTGCGTAACTGTTACTGAGCCACCTTGCGAGCGCCCCAGACCAGTACCGAGGTCACGGAAAATTCCTGGTGGAAGTCCTAAGTTTTATTGAGTTTACGGGCATTTTCGTTAAACCTATGGTTTGGGGGGGGGGGGGGATATCGTTTCAGGGATGCATTTGCGTGATATCAGGCTTTAAAGAAAGAAGAAATTTATTGACTACACAAAAGACACACAGAGATAAAGGTTTGTTTGGGTGCTTTTAAAAGCATGATAGTAGGTTAGACTATGTTTATAAATATGTGCAAATGTACGATCTGTGGGTCGATCACGTAACTTTTATTACGAGCGTCTGTAAGATTTAAACGTCAATTTTATATGGAAAAATGACAGCTAGATTGAGATTTAACTGTCAGACGCGCGTTCGGAACGTTACGTGATTACCCCTCGTCGCATGTTGGGGTATTTAACGTTACTACATCAATGGTTACATAATTCTAAGATTATGAATCGACAGGCGGTTCTATAGTGTTTGGGGAATCGAAGGAGGTTGGAGGTGCAGTGGTTGTGTCGCAGATGACCTTGCTGCAGCAGTCGGGGTAGTCCTGAGAATGGTCTTGAACTACGCGACATCCGGGCTGTACATCCATAACACCACATCTGGAGCGGGAAGTTATTATGACGTTATTAAAGTGTTTAGATTTGCAAGCTCAAGGTCCTCGGTTCGAATCCCGGTAAGGGCAAATATTTGTGTGATGAGCAGCGAACGAAAAAACCATAGAAGTCTAGTGGCCCCACAAAAAGGATGCACATTGCCATCATGTGGACGTATGTGGACGTGGGGGCGGGGTGTCAAAAGGATGCCAAGCAGCCGTTTAGTTCGAACATGCGCACACATGCGCATACCGGGTTTTAAGCACAAGTTTGTGTAGATGTTTATAGGGAGTTCGCTTTCTATGGTTTTTTTTCGTTCGCTGATGATGAGCATGAACATTTGTTTCTGAGTCTGGGATGTATTAATGTCTATGAAATATATTGTCGTCTCGTATCGTATCCATAACACAATATTTGAGCTAATATTTATTTAACTGAGTCCTTAAAAACACAAAAGTCATTAAATAATTTGATCTGTTTATTTATTTATAGTATTATAACGACTTAATCAGCAGCAGCATCGGCAGTCGTGGGTTCGAATCCCAGCTCGTACTAATGAATATAATTTGATTACACAGAATATACAAATAATAAAAAGCCGAAATTAATACGTATGTAAGTCGTCTTCTCGTCACCTAATTTTGCGGTGCCCAAGAGGGTCCACAATTAAGTTTTATTCCCTATACTTAGCAACTAAAACTCAAGTTTACCTAATACCCTGTAACTAACATTGTGGAAAGCAATAAATGATTGAGTATTGAGTATTGAAATGTACCGTTAGCTTGTCGGCAAAGGAAAACATCGTGAGGAAACCTGCATACATCTGAGAAGAAATTCAAAGAGGTATGTGAAGTCCCCAATCCGCACTGGGCCAGCGTGGGAACTTCCGCCCGTTCCCTCTCATTCATGAGAGGAGGCCTGTGCCCAGCAGTGGGACATAGGGTGATGATGATGATAATGACTTAATGACTGATTCTGTCTCTCGACTGCACTATTCAAAAAATGTCGCTCATTTCTCCATCGTTAAATATATTATCAAAAAGTGATTGCTCAATCATTACAAGCAAGAACAATAACATGTGAGTCACCTCGCATATTTAAAAGCATTTTCCTCATATTCTCACTTGAAAACATCCCACTCATGAGGTAACATTAATATTGTAATGAGTATTTCTTGGAAACTGTGATTCATATTATATTTTAAACTACTACTATTTCACATATTGATTCTCCAAAAAAAATTGCTCAAATTGTGTCTTTATAAAAAGACAAAATAAAAGATAAATATAGATTGGATTATTACTTACGAATACCAGTACGTTTGGTTCGTTGTTTGACAGATGTACACCTCACACTTTCCTTTAGGGTAGTAAGGTTTGTTGTAAGGCAACACTCGCTTCAATTCGCTCAGATAGCACCCATCTTTACAAGCTGCAACATCATGTTAAGACACATAATTTAGATTATAATAATTGCTATCGTAATCTCGAGACCGTACAAAAGGTACCGTAAAAGTAAATTAAATATTAAAAATCGTGTAAGGCCCTTCGCCGACTTGAGCGGGTACACGGAGCGGGTGCACGCCTTTTGAAAAATTGTGCGGGCACATTGCCGATGGCCGTTGGGGTGGAAAAGTTCTCGAGTGACGACCACGTACACAGGCACAGGGTGGACTGATGACCTGGTAAAGGTCACCGGGGTCTTCTGGATGCGGGTGGCTCGGGACCGGTCATTGTGGCACTCTTTAGGGGAAACCTATGTCCGGCAGTGGACGTGCTTCGGCTGATATGATGATGATGATGAGTCAGCGCTACCCATAATATTCTTCAAAAGGCGTCCACCCGCTCCGTGCACCCCCTCAAGGCGGTTAGGGCGAGAAGTTTCTCGAGTGGCGACCACATTCCAAAAGGCGCAGCGTGGGTAGATCCTCTCAATTTGGGATGATTCGTGGATGTGGGTGGCGCAGGACCGGTAATTGTGGCACTCTTTGGGGGAAGCCTATGTCCAGCAGTGGACATCTTGGCTGATATGATGATGATGATGAGCCAGCACTACCCATACAATTTTTCAATAGGCGTCGACCCGCTCCGTGCACCGTGTGTAATAAACAGGCCGCCGTTGCCGTTAGGGCGGAAAGTTTCTCAAATGGCGACCACGTTCCAAAAGGCGCAGCGTGGGTAGATCCTCTCAATGTGGGATGATTCGGGAGTCCACTGGATGCGGACCGGTAATTGTGGCACTCTTTGGGGGAGGCCTATGTCCAGCAGTGGACGTCTTTCGGCTGATATGATGATGATGATATAAAATAAATAATAAATTACGTACCATACTCTTTGAGTATTAAGCCACTGGAGATGCCATGACGTAAACTCTTCGAACAAATTTTTTCGCCACTTTTGGCGGGGGGCGAGGTAAAACACGTATAGCACACCACCAAAAGAGGAATAACTCAACAGACACAAGTTTTGCTGTTGCGATAAACGCACACTACAAAAAAATTCAACACATCAAAAATTACACGCACACAGACAGAGTTTTCACGTAACTGATGCAGCATACATGCGAACAAGTTAGTGATGGGACACATCGAAGACATCTGAAGAATGAGTCAAATTAGTTTGATGAATGAACTGAATTATCTTATACTATTTATTATTAAATTGTAAAAGTGGAAATTCTGTCCATTGAAGATACTACCCAAAAAAATGTTTGTTTGTATATATGTCTGTCTGTAATTATGTGCCGTAGTGTCCTTAGCCCTCTCGCACAGTTAAACTCTGGAATGAACTCTCGCCCGCGGTTTTCCGGGCTGATACTTATTGATTGGTATTTGCAAGAACCTATGTATATGCAATTATATTTTAATAAGGCTCAGCTTTCACCACATTTACAAAGTTACTTCAAAACATAAATGAGCAAAGGGAAAGCAATAAAATGAATTGTTAATTTTATTAGAATTACCACATATTTATTAATTTAAATTCTCTGGTAGGGTTTTTTAAGACCCGCTTAAGACTTTTATTAATTAGTATTTTTATTGATTTTTAAAATGAATAAGTTTATTGTACACGTAATCATTTTTGTAGCTTTCCGGAGTAAAGTGCTCCGAACAGATAACACTTGTACGTGTAGGTTTCCAAGAATAATTTTCGTAATTACAAATTGTTCTCCATTTCTCCTTTATATAGGGATCTTTTGGAAATCTAAAAGGACATACAATTATATTTAATAAAGTATAATACTGTAAATAATAGTATATGAATAACACATACACTCATAGTCCCGCACTACATGTATTCCTTTTACCTAGATTTTTTTTTGCACATAATTCATTTCTTTTTAAGACTAAATTTCAACATCGTAAGTCCAGAGAAAAGTAATTTTTCTGATTCACCTTACAAGATTTAAATGTAACATACATCTATACCTACTATTTAATTCAATATCTAATAAAAAAACTGACTATTAAACAAACTGCAGTGATTGAATGAATGAATGATAAATTCAAATGTTGAGTCGCCTTTCTTACTTTATCACATCCCTAAAGACCGATTCGAACCCTTACCACTATAATCATGTTTACGTTCTGTCGTTTACGTATCGCTAACGGCATTTTCTTTAAATGGAGATTGTACTTCAATACACATTTAATAGTTAGTAAAAATACTTACCTATGATAGGAAACGTGAACTTGTTGCGAATTTGAGCTGTCAGATCACCTTTTACATGATAATATTGCACAAGTCACCATTTTTCGAGAGAAACGTCATGCGACACGGAACGATACAAAATGACGGTGAAGCGACTTTAAGTAGTTTTATATAACGTGGTTGAACAGTTGACCAATGTACTTTGCCGGAGGGGGTCGCCTGTCTATGACATCTCCAGTGGCTTAATACTCAAAGACCATACTTGGCTGGTTTGGGTTCAAATGGATATACCCTAGCCGCTGCAGAAACGTAGGTCACAGCATTAAACAAAACGATCAAACCGCTTAGCATTTTCATTTTACAATTTTTTTTTATATTTCAATGAACTTATAACAGTTAAGCAGTCCACCTTACCAATAGCGATAATATAATGTAGAAAAAAACAACTTGTTCTATTACATTTTACAGTTAATCGAGGCTTTGTAAACACATTAACAATAATTTAAAACGTCATGTATTTTTTGCAACTGTGTTAACAGAGGTAGAAAACTTGGTTTGCATAAAAATAACAAGATTTTAAACACAGGTTCCGATATGTTAAGTTTCTTCTGTTCTTTTTTCTAAGCTTCTTCTTATTAAAGGAAGCTTCGTTTCTTTGACAGTTTGGTTCATATAAAAAAACAATGGAATGTAAGTCTTTTTAAGGACGATAGTTGCACTTTTTTAGGTAATTGAGAATACAATTCTTCTCGAGGCAGAGGTTTACTTTCCGAACCGGTGGTAGTTTATCGACATTCATAGGTGCATGTAATATGCCTAAATTGAAGAATAAATCACTTTGACTTTGACTTTGACAATAGGTAATTGAAAACTGCTATCCATACCGCTTGGTTTTAATTATCCCATTGTAGTTTTATTTGTATTACGTCTTACTAGCTGGATGAAATAAATACACTAGATCCTATTTTTTTTTTATTTAACAAAGTGATTATTGAAAACAACGTGGTGCGTATTTACAATATTTTATTTAATATATTTTTACAGCATATAAATATTTCTAAGTGTATGTAAATGTATGTGAATGTACCTAGGTTTGTATGATGCACTACATGGTGGGATGACATTTGCTTTGTTCTATTGTTCTCTCAAACAGTGAGTAAATTAATATGAATGGAGACGAAGTGTACTTAGTTTATCGCAGTTCTAACAAGTTTGAACGATCCAATAATTGTAGGGCCCTGACTAAAACTTCTGCTTTCAATAGAAGTTATAGTGTAGTCATTAACTGATATGAAATGACACAACATTGGTTCAACTGCCGAACTTTCTCATTTCACGAATGTGATAAATGTAAATAAACCTGTTTAAACAATGAGGCAGGTACACACTTATTGCTAAATAAAGCCTTTAGGGGTCTCCTAAATGCTACAGTAAATCTACCGTTTCAGGAAAACACACAAGAAATATGAACATCAGAGTATTGCGAAGAATTCCACCAACACCTAAAATGATGACGTTTTCTGTTAACAGTGAATTCGACTAAGAATAAAAAGCATTCTACGATAAACAAAACTTTTATAATCGGGACGTCACCAGTTTCAAGTAACCGCTTTAAGTTTTACACAAAATAATCCTGAATCATTACACAATGCACGAACAACTAATTAAGTATCTTCCGTAACAAAATATACTCGAGCAAAAACCATTTTCATTGATTTAACGACGCTTCTGCAACTAGGACTTCAGGTGCCTCGTCATGTTTGGTTTCACTAGGTACTTCAATTTTAAAGTCCTGGGTTGTCTCTTTTAACACTGACGCAGTTGTATCCTCAGTTAAGGTTTTAGGTGGAATCGTGGAACACATCACCCAAGGGCAGCACTCGGGATAGTCTCTGGTTAAGTCGCCGTCGACGAGACGACATGGGCCTCCTTCATCTACGTATTGAGTGCCGCATCTGGAATAGGCATGATGACTCAGGTTAAAATTGATAACATAGTGTTGCTAAATGGATAATAAACCATCAAATTATTATAATAAAGTATAGATTAAAAAATATACTTAATATGATTAAAAGTTATGAACCTTGAAAGTTTAGAAAAAACATGCATTTTTTTTATTGTCCAAGTGTAAATTTAAAGCTACCAATAGAATCCTTACGCTTTTATAGAAACAAAATTGTACGACAACTATGGACCTAAACGCAGTATTTCGCGACCGAATGAGGAATTTACTTGATTTTCCCTACAATGATTATTTCAAATAGCAACGTGTGACGTCATACTTTTGAGTCAATCAGTATGAAGCGTTTTGGGGTGCCGCCAGCGAGGTCAATCATTGTCTCAATTTTTTGGGAATTTATGTACTTTAATTGTAGTTGCTCCCATACAAACATTTGTTCCTCTCCAAAAACTGATTCACATGGCATCGTCAAAATTTTTTAGTCATCATGCCTATTGTTTTGAATATATTCAATCCTTTCAAACTGAGCTCGTATGTACGAATGCAGGATATATAGAATATGGATACTATGCTAGCCATTCCTTTTCACGCCGAGGTATATATAGTGCTTTTCTCAAACATGCAATAAAATGTAAAAAAAAACTACAAGTTTTTTTTTATACTCGACGACTTTGATGTTTGAATTAAGACTTCGTACACTAAACTGAAACCACATACTTTTTTTCTATGGAGCTCCCAACTCAACTAAAATAATTATTATACAACGCTTTAGACAACTAAAATAAATTCGACCAATCACGTGGCGGCTTTACTGAACTAAAATAAATTTGACCAATGGCACGTCACGTTGGCTAGAGTACAAAAGACGAAGGCCGACGTCGACGACGTTGAGCCGGCACCTCTCTGACTTGCACTTCGTTTCAGCATGGCTTACATTTTCATTAGATACCAAGTTTGTTTAATTATTTCTGTTGACTCGTCTAAAAAGTATTGTATACAATAGTTACACAATTAGCTCTTAAATTCTCGTACCTTACTTAGGCCACTCGGCAATCCTCGTGGCCTTAACACGGTACTTGACTTTAAGAGCCCTTTTTGTGTAACGATTATATAAAATACTATTTAAATACATGAACGCCAAGGCGCCATATTTGATATTGAAACAAAAAAAAGTTCACTTTGAAGGCCTTCAATTTTGCATGAAATTCCACTATGGATCGAGAAATCCACATTTTGGGTGCAACAAGACTCGTTTTTACTTAACAAGCATTTTTAATTACAAGAATCATCACGTCATTATTTATTGCACGTTTCAGAAATAGTAGTTTATCATACTTACGTAAAAACCTGTGTGATATTAGACGTCGAACAAGAGTATTTAGTACACGACTTCTCCGGGAAGTAATCGCCATAGGGAATCACTTTATTTAAATGTTTCATGTAACATCCCTCTTTGTCAGCTGTAAAAAAAAAAACTAGGTCAACGGAATGTACCCTATATACTCGTATTTTGATTCGCTTCAGTGTCGAAATATACGTTTTTTGCGGCATAAACGGCCATATCTTTTTTTACGTTTACTTAGAAGTTTAATCCAAAGCGTACGTGAGGAAACTGTTCATATTTTTCAAAAATAATTCACGCTGCTGAAAAATCTGCAACTTTTTTTTTGGGCTAAGGAGGTTATTCCTATCACCAAAAATATAATCAGGCACTTCTAAAATTTTCATCCATTCCCAATTACGCTACATACCCGTACGATCTATTCACATAGTTACATACATAAACCGCACCGCAAATTAATAAATATAGTAAAAATCAACAAACTCACCGAGTTCTGCCGGTTTTTCCTCAGCAAGAAACAACGCTGTAGCAGCATTCGTGTACACCGCCGCTGACAGCAGAACAAGAATCGTACACAAACCGTACATGATTAAAAACAACCTTCCTTGCGAAGGCTAATAAACAGAGTGACCAATAAACTCGCTCACAGCATCTTATAAGGAATAAGCAACCTGATCTTTAACTTGGGATCTATAGACACAAGCATAATGCATTCTACTTTGACTTAAACGTGTTGCGCGCTTGTGTTATAGCTCGGCCCGCACGCGAAGCGAGCTTTACAAACACATCATCATATCAGCCGAAAGGCGTCCACTGCTGGACATAGGCCTCCCCCAAAGGGTACCTTAATCACCGGTCCTGCGCCACCCGCATCCAGCGGACTCCCGCTACTTTTACCAGGTAATCAGTCCACCTAGGGGGCCTACCCACACTGCGCCTTCCTGCCATGCCCACTGCCACTTAAGTTTAGCAATTCGGAGGGCTATATCGGTTACCTTGGTTCTGATACCTCATTTCTGATGCGATCACGCAGAGAAACTCCCAGCATAGCCCTCTCCATTGCCCTTTGGGTTTTGTAAAAGACAATGCATGCCAATCAAAATGCATAACAGAGGTTTACTTTCCGAACCGGTGGTAGTTTATCGACATTCATAGGTGCATGTAATATGCCTAAATTGAAGAATAAATCACTTTGACTTTTTGACTTTGACTTTTAACATAAGTGTCAAATTGACCTTCCGTGGCTTCCGTGTATGCATAAAAATAAAGTTGTCATGCGTCAGGAGCTTTAGAAACGAAATTTTGAATTAGTATGAGGTATTTCATGTTTTTGTTGTAATACTGTTTCTTTTGACTAGTATTTAGTGTTGTCCTCTCTCTTCTTCTGAGTCGATTCACTCTTCTCATTATTCTCTGGCACAAAATCGCTCACTTATTTTGATATAACAAAAATTACAAATTATTTGCTTTAAAAAAAAGCCGCAAGCAGCTTGGCAATTACAGTTAGTTGTTTATTTATTTAATAACCACAAAGTCAACTCATTAATAAATAGGTTGCCACGATCGATTTAGAAGTGTGCAAAGTTGGCAGCTGTGCTGACCAGGAGCAAGTGTGATGACGCTAGCAGATGTCATCTCAAAGAGATCTGTCAAACATTCCATACAATCAATCTTTGTCGGACATAAACTTCGACGAAAACAACCTAGCCTTAGTTGCTAAAGTGAATTAGAGGTAAAAGTATACCAAAAAGAATATACTAGAAGAAATAAAATACACTTAATTTATTCTAAGATTCTAACAAGTCGGGAAGTGATACAATATGCGTTTTAAAATGCATTTTACAACGATTTATTTAAATTAAGAAGTTGATATTTTAATACTGGATATTATTAACTTAAATCTCGTTCTCAATTAGCATGTATATAAATAAATAGTGACTGCTTTATGGCATTTGACGAGAATATAATACGAGATCACGCAAGGTGTCGTTTTCTAGAAGCCTGGCTAGCAAAGAAGTAAGATAATATTCAAATTATTTAATGTGACCAACTTTTTTATAAAACTGACATTTAAATTGAAATCTTCTACTTTGGACGGTAGAGTTGCTTTTTGAATGGACTGCTTTGATACAATTCGGCGAACTTAAATAATCGCAAGTGTAAGGTATATTTTGTATCACTCCGAAAAAGCAAAATTAGGAGAGATAAATAGTTCTCTATTAAAAATATATACAAAATGAAATATTATTCTTAACATTAATGGACGAAATACACCTTTCGGAGTTTAATATACTTCAATTGTTCAATTACATAATTATTGATATATACAATATATTTTTAATATATTTATCTTTAAATAAATATATAATTCCCTTGGTAAGTGAGAGGCATATATCTCTTCCTTTATTTTATCGTAGGTATCTTCAATCCACGCATTTCGTATTCAATTTCAAAGGGACGGACGTGGACCGACTGGGTCACCACGGACTTTGTTGTCAAAAAAGTGCAGGCCGCTTTTCAAGACATGCGACACTTAATGACATAATCCGCCGGTCTCTTGCCAGCATCAATGTGCCTGCTCTTCTTGAGCCGCCTGGCATTGTCAGAGATGATGGCAAAAGACCTGATGGTGTGTCTCTGGTTCCATGGAGGTTGGGACGGATGCTGTGGGACGCTACATGTGTAGACACACTGGCACCGTCTCACCTCCAACGGACTACTTCTAAAGCGGGTGCAGCGGCGGAAAACGCCGAAAATCTGAAATGTAATAAATATAGAGGCCTCGGCAGAGAGTACGACTTTGTACCTTTTGGCGTCGAGACCCTCGGTCCGTGGGGTCCCAGTTCGCACAAGTTATTTGCAGAAATCGCGAAACGTCTGGTCGATGTAACTGGTGACCGAAGAGCTGGCGGCTTTCTTGCGCAACGCATCAGCATTGCAATTCAGCGAGGAAATGCCGCCAGCATCCTCGGTACAATGCCTCGAGGGCCTTTTTTAGATTTAACTTAGTTTTAATTTATCTTAGTTAATGTTAATTATAATCTTGTATTCACTTTTAATAAATACTTTCAATATTTCAAATGGATCACAGTGTGCATACATAAATAAATTCTTATTATTGATGCTATCATTTACCTAATGTACTTGTATGTTGGGCAGCATCGGCTAAGGATGAGTATCTCGTAGCATCATAAACTAATATACCCTAGACAGCCCATAATTCATTCGTTCGTTGCTAAACTGGTGTGAAAATCACGCCCTTATAATATCTTTAATAGCGTCGTCTTGATGTAGTTCGGGGGGACAGCGAAGAGGTCGCGGCGACGCGGACGCAGAGGTTTTGCAGAGAGACTGGGGACCCGGAGTCCTACCAGAGCTAGGAGTCTAGAATTAATAACCAGCCCTCTCATAAGTTAGAAGAAATATTTTATTACGTAGACCTTCCGTTGGGCCTCAAGTGATGTGTAGCCGACCATGCCGAGCACGAAAGGAGTTGGCTAAAAGTAAGGATAATAGCCGTATAAGTTCTTGTAGAGTAATCAATTCAATTCAATTCAATGTCATTTATTTCAGGCTTTTGGACCCTCGCACGAATGATTTTGGGAATATGTCGATAAGAAGCGTATATATTCTTGCTCATGAGGATTCCAAATGATGGCGTTTGTTTCAAGTTTACTACGAACAAAAGCCTTTTTTAAGATAGAGATGGCGTGCCGGCAGGCAAATAATTGGCCAACATCGTAGTGTCGCTTGCTGAGACGGCTGCTATTGCTCGCCTCACGATTTCACGCCATTTCTCTCAATTAGAGGATATTCTCGAGCATTCATGCAGAGGCACGCCCAGTCGCCCATCATCACCTTTATTTGATCGGTCCATCGCATAGGCGATCATCCACGCAATCTAAGGCCCTCGACTTTGGCTTGGACGACGAGACGCTCTATAGAGTCATTTGTTGCGTCTTGAAATGTGTCTAAACAGTATGAGGGTGTGAGATTGAACCAAATCCGATAGAGGCTGCTTGATTCCCAGTTCCTGAAGTATTAAGACATTGGCACGAAACTCCGTCCAAGACTTACTTGCAGCATTCGTCTCCCACATCTCTGCAGCATTTATCTTTTTCTTTTCAATCTCATCGGTTCGTACGGACGCCTTCTTCATAAAGCCGTCGTTGAAGATGCATTAGATGTTTTGGAATGTCCATTTCCAGCAGGGTGCTCCACAGCTTTGGCCGTTTTACCAAATCAAATGCTTTGGAGAATTCAACACAGCGAATGATGAAAATCTGTTATCTTGTGCTCTTCCTCTTAACGAACCCAGCCTAAACACGCCAGTAATGAAGTTAGAATACCATAGCTCTTACAATGTACCTAATAGAGTGGTTTCCAGATTGTTATAAAAATTAAATTAAATTAAGTGGTCACACGCCATTATCCCTGACTAAGCCAAAGCCCAGCGAAAGATATCATAAAGAGAATTCTAGAAGAAAGAAATGAGATATAAAAATATTTGCCTCGGAAGCTGGCTGGCTTCCACATATTTATCAACATTGCAAAAGCTTAGAGCAACTCACGTAGAGAAACCCCCGGCATATTAGCCATTGCTCTTTGGGTGAATTTGAGCCTTCTTAGGAGGTGCGCCCTTTCTCAGAAGAGGGCACTGTTATAAATATAGACTTATGTATTGTTAAACTTAGCATGTAGATTGCATATCACTTTTTATCACGATACCAAACGCACGAAGTCTCTCTCGGCACCTCCCTTGAACTAACCCCGCCACAGCCACGTGGCAACAGGAGGCCCACAGTAAGCTCGTAATTGTGTCTCTTCTGAGAAAATCTTCTTAAAGAGTCATCAATTCAAGAATAAGAGAATTCAGGGGTAATTAGGTGTGAATAAAACCAGTACAACAATTGAATGATAATCTTTATTGGTGTTCCGTTGATTGACAATTAATTTCATTCAATCTTTATATGTCATGAAAGATGTCTGACTCTATCATTAGATAAGGCTTTTGTTGTTTTAGTTCGCAGGGCACACTTGAGTACCGCAGCAGTCGGGGTAGTTTTTGCTCAAGTCGTCTTCAGATTTCGCGCAGCCTGGTTGAATTCCTATTGCTCCGCAACTGTAAAACATAATATTGGTAAGGAAGCTGCTTCCCAATTTGGGTACTTTCCTGGGTAAAAAAATAGAATTCTATTTTATCCGTCAGTTAGATTATCAATAAATTTAATATTGGCCAGGTATTTTTTTGTTTGTCAATTAAACAAAAAATTAAGAAGATATAGCCCGTTAAAGTTCCGCGTGACGTCACATTATGCTAAAAAATAATGTGATGTCACGCGGAACTTTAACGGGCTATATCTTCATCATTTATAAAAAATACGTGTCCAATATGTTTTGATAATCTAACTGACGGCCTAAATATCATTTTTTAGGAAAGTAGCCAATTGCAGGTACTAAATTTAGAGAGCTCATGACCAGGCGGTTTTGTTAAGCCGCACAGAGTCACGAGCTCTTCCAACCTACCAAATTGTATCTAATTCTGATGGAAAAAAATCGACAACGATAGAAAGAACGCCTCAAAACCGAATTAGAAAAGCTTTCTGATGACGGCTTGAAAACTTCTGACGGTTAAGTTTCCCACTTACTTGACAAAGCTCCTAACCCCAACAACATGATCTAAGTAAATAGTTTCGCCTATGGGTTGCAAGGTCAACGGCAGTCACTTCCGCAAAAACTAGTACTAGTACCCATACCAATACTTGAAATGAAATGGAAAGTGCACCCAGGGATCTTTTAGGATTTTTTTATGTACCTACACTTTTTATCCCCGTAAGTACCAGATTGATTTATGTGATTTAGAATTTGGAAAATGGTTAATTCTATTAGAGTTCGAAACTTATTTTTTTTTAAGGTTAGGGGAGAATCTTACACAAATCGGTCTAGACCCATAGTAAGTTCAATAAGGCCTGTGTTATGGGTACTCTAGACGACAATATATTTACTATAATACATAGAAAACATCCAAGACTCAGTAACAAATATTCATGCTCGTCACACAAATATTTGCCCTTACCGGGATTCGAACCCAGGACCTTCAGCATCGTAGGCAGCGTCACTACCCACTAGGCTAATCAGTCGTCAATTTGTACTTGTACGAGTACGTGGTTAACGAGGTCATACACATGATTTCCATATTCTTTGGCATAAAAGTCCTTGAACAAGTCCCAGTAAGAGAAGATCCTGAACTGATTGTCATCATATAAAATATGAACATTAGAGCGAAATATTTAAAAACTCCCGCACCGTCAAATCAGGAAGTCACCTAAACTGGTAACACTGAGGCGGTTGAACTATAAAGCACGCATCACACTCGCGCAGCCTGGCCGCGGCGGTCAATAGCAAACTTGTAATTAGCTGTCAAATTTACTATTGACCGCCACTGCAGGCCGCGCCAGTCTGTGAAAGGCATAAGGCCTGAATTACACTGGCGCGACCTGCGGTGGCGGTCAATAGTAAATGTGACAGCTAATGACAAGTTTACTATTGACCGCCGCGGCCAGGCCGCGCCAGTCTTTGAGAGGCTTAACGACTGTGTATTTGACCAGTGTTGCCAGTGTAGACTTGAAACATTGTAACTGTTCTGGGGGCTAGCAACTCCTCGTTCTAATTTACAAAGCGGTTATTATTATTACTTACGTCTCGTAGCGGAAGGCGCAGCGTGGGTAGGCCCCCCCACAAGGTGGACCGATGACCTGGTAAAGGTCGCGGGAGTCCGCTGGATGCGGGTGGCGCAGGACCGGTCAATTTGGCACTCTTTGCCTATATCCAGCAGTGGACGTATTTCGGCTGATATGATGATGATGACTTACGTCTCGTATCTAGTTACATTGTTGTCCTGGCATGTGTACGCTCCACATGCGTCTCCTGGATAATATGGAGTGTTGTATGGCAACACCTTGTTAAGTTTGCTAAGGTAGCATCCTTCTTGGCATGCTGAAACATTTATATAATTTATTGAATTGATACAAGTTATACAGGTACAAGTGAGGATGGAACGAAAGCCCATTATGCGACTGCAGCCTTGAGGACCAAACTGCACAGCATATTGTAGAGCGCTGCCCAAAACGGTGCTACCAGCACCCTGGTCACCACCCGGGGGACCTCTACATAAATGTGACACCTGACGCTGTTAACTGGCTGTGCGACCTGGATGTTGACTTATGATAGTTTTTAGACCACCTCATGTTTATGTATACTGCGTGTATTTTTAATATTACCTCAAATTGTAACCAGAGGTAGGGCTGTGAACCGATATTGCAAGAAAATTTAATTTTATCTTAACTACCGAAGCGTAATTAATTTTAGAAAATTTATCGAGCAGCAATGTATTGCGTACACTCATTTGACTCATGGAAGAAGCGGGTCACTTGTGACTGTTATGACGTCAAGTCAGTAAGACAAAGTAGTGATCCATTGCGTGCTGAATTATTTTATATGGACAAAAAAGTTGGTAGTTAAGAGAAATTTCCCTCTGGTTACAATTTGAGGTAATATTAAAAATACACGCTGTATACGCCATGCGATTTAATAATAAATTGAATTAATTAAAAAAGGGCCTGTTGCCCGTTCCCTCTCATCCGTGAGAGGAGGCCTGTGCTCAGCAGTGGGGACTTACTTAGATTTCATCAAATAAATAAATATTATTACAGCCGATATTTGTCAGCCGTCATCCGGGTACAATAAACGTCAATGATGACATATGATGACAAATTGTACTGGGATGACAGCTGTCAAATATTAGATGTAAGGGCATTTTTACCCGACTGCGCGACACAAAGGAGTAAATAATAAAAGTCTAGGCTGCGGCACTAATGTTGACGACAATAATGGGTCCCGACTGTTGAAGATGCTGTTTCGTATAAGAATGTATAGTTTGTTTTATCTGTGTCATAACGATTCGTATGCCTCGTTCCGGATCCGTCACAAGCGATTTGGACATTATTTTTAAACTCCAAGGTCCAAATTGACATACGAAATGTTAATCATGAAACTGATTCAATGTTCTCGACTACTGAACTTGTTTTTTTCTTTTCAGTTTTTTTTTTTCTAAAGATAGCTTTTTTGCAGTCGGGTTTTTTTTATTTTCTAAATTATCACTATAGGAGACAATCTTACACAAATGAAACTAGCCTTAACTAAGCTCAATAAAGCATGATTGTGTTATGAGTATTAAACGAGGGTATATTATATTTAATAGCTCAAAACACTTAAATACATAGAAAATATCCGAGACTGTAAAACAAATATTCATGCACATTACCAGAGACTGTAAAACAAATATTCATACACATAGGAATCCAGGGGGCAAAATTTTATGACAGGTAGGGAGTTCCTATATCGATAAACTCAATTATCGATGCTTGTTCTATATACTAGTAATCTATACTCTATATCTATACTATATAATAGTAGTTTTGCTTGGCAAAATATGTTTTTATTTAAAGTGTTACAATTAAACAAAATAACAACGTAATTATCTTCTTCTTTTTTTCAAAACGATTTTGAAATTTTATTCGTCACCATTTCTTTCTTCATTACTGTCCCATCTACTATTGTTAAAATAAACGATCAGAATACGTTACAAATTTTCGGGCGTTAAACTAAAAACCAATACGCTGCTAAATCCATTTCAGGTGCCTAACTTTGACTTTTAACATTTCTGTGGAGGTATACAGGCTTTGCCTAGATTGGGTCTAGATCAATTGGTGTGAATTGTCCCACAATATTTATATTTATTTTTTATTGTTATTATTTATATATTTCAGGCATTGCCCATATCACAACACAAACATAAAACATCAATACAACATAATCAAAACATCATAATTCATAAATTCACATTAATTAACTAAATAAAAATAGAGATATATAGACATGTCAAATAATAATAATAAAGCTACACATTAATTTAGATAATAGATTAAAATATATTAAAAAAACTACTACTAGTTCGTTAGATATTATATCCCTACTAAGATAATAATGGTAGTATATATTGAATATGTAGTAGTATATCTTTTTGTATGTATCTTATATATTTTATTTATGTATGTCTATATGTAGTGTATAATACATTTGTTTTTTTTTCCTCTCTCCTCAGGTATATTCGTAACAGAAATTATCATACTTTTTTCTTTGCACCTGTAGTCTCTGTTTAGCCCAATGGTTAGCTGGTAGAGAATGCCATCTGGCATTAAACTCGCCATTTGTACATATTTTTTTGTATTTTGTGCAATAAAGCTTAAATAAATAAATAAATAAGATCCCAATAAGGTCTAGTTTCCCCTCTGAATTATGTCAGATCAGAGTGCAGTCCCTTCAGCAAAAACTACTTCTTGGAAAGAGGTAGCAAGAGCACAACGGGCGCCTTCAAGATGAAACTCGATGGTCGATGGATGGACTTGATGGTCTTATATTAGTGTCTCACAAATAAATGTTTGATTCTGATTCTAACACTAGGATAAGGAGGATGCAATCAGGAGAAGATGGCTTGAATGCTTTACAATACTAGGACGGACGGCAAGCTTGACTTCGTGCTGCACATGTACAGTCAGCATCATAAACATGTATACACTTTCGATCTTATCTCCAAGCAATAATAATCCTAGAATGTATACACGTTTATGATGCTGACTGTAAAACAATATTTCAGTGAAATTTAGATCTTTCATAACATAGGTAATTATTCAGACATATTTCATTTGTGACATTCAATTTAAAAAAAAAACCAGCCAAGTCCGTGCCTATTAAAAAGGACGTATCGTCACAGAAATCTTACGGCACTTACATCCTTTTCTATAGGCAAGGCAGTTTTTCAGCAACATCTCGAAAACCTTCGAACCGATCTTGTTCCAAAAAAAAATCACCGAAAGAATTTAATAAGCTCCATGATTTTTTTCATATGTTTTTAAATACATCGATCAAAAATTTGGACACAATTTTGTGACTTTCGGGGCGATTATCTCCGACTCTTTATTTTAATCAATAAAATAACTGAGACAACTTATATTTATTTTGAAAGGCCTATCGATTGATGTAGGTACCACACGTGGACTTACAAAGATATATATTTTTTGACTTGCAGTTTTGTGTAGTGCACACCCCTATTTTTTTTTGTCATTTCATTACAGAACTATATGCACCTAATATTACACCTATCCTCTTCATTCAACTACACCTAATAGTTTTCATTCATACATACGGACAGACGGACATGACGAATCTATAAGGGTTCCGTTTTTGCCATTTTAGCTACGGAACCCTAAAAACAAATTTACTGACCAGATTTAAAAAAAAATATAATAAAAAAGTTTCTTACCTAATTCCGCAGGTTTCTCCTCTTGTGGGTATATTGCTACAGCGGAATAAGCCACAGACACCAAGGCAAGAAGCCACAACAATTTGATCATTTTGAACTGTACGTCGTATCAAAGCTGATATCAAACAGACACTGTGAAAGAGACCTGCCTTTTTATACCCCCAATATGCACAGACTACCCAATTTTTTTACAATAATAAAAGGTTTAATACACCACATTCAGATACATTCAATAAAATATCTTAAAGCAAGGACCTAAAGCCTATCATTACTTGGCGACACGTCGTCCGTTTCACCGCTTGGACTGTCTCGAGACTTTGGCGTGTTTGGCCAGAATTTATTAATTCTTTTCATACATTTCAATATTTGGACAAATGCTGATTAAGTACGTCAATGTGGTGGCAGTAACAGTAGATTTGAAAAATAATTTTGCCAAAAAACATGTTACTGATCACATAATAACATTTTAAGTAGGTAGGTGTAACGGCGCGGCCACGTTGGCCCTAAGAGCGGTGGTTAATGAAGATGCTGTTTTGTTTCACTCTTTTGGCTCAAGTGACAAGGTGGTGGAGCGATTGAGTAATAGTACATTACTGCAGACGCCGGGAAAGAAGGGCTTGCCGGGTGAGTAGGTATAAACGGCCGACCGGAGGGAGGCCGGATAGTGATACGAAGCCGACAAGCCCTTTTCACGGCCAGGCATGTATAGTGCTTTTCACAAACATATGCAATGAAATAAAACAATACACCACTCAAAATAGTACATTAATTTTCTCTCCAATCCCTCCATACTTATTGATTTTTTTTACGAAAGGCGTCCGTATTTCGCGAGTGTAGAGTTCGAATAGACCCTATTAGGGCCATTATACATAACCTGATAATAAGAATCTTAATTTCTATAATGAATAAAATAAAGAGGATTTTAAATAATGTCTATGGTATCTGGTGACTTACGTACATAGATAATATTTTAAATTTATTAATCAAGACATTGAATCATACAGGTTTGTAGTCTTAATAAAGGTTCGTGTGTATTAGGCATTAACGCGGATATTTTTGGTCCAATAACCATTAGACCACTAGAAAAAATTAAAAATAAATAATTCAGCTGTTTAGCCTGTAGATGAACACAGACACCATGTTAACATTAAAATTTAAAATAAATACTACCCGGCCTAGGCCTTCACTTTTGTATGAAATTCCTTTACAGTTCTCTCGAGTTGTTCCGCCCGAAACGTGATACTTTGAAGCCTGTTATAACGCACGTAAGGACGACATTTCATTGCATGTTTGAGAAAAGAATCTTCCAAGGCGTCAGGGTCGGAAGATCCCTCGCTTTATCCTTGTTCTTCTCTACTTTTTTTGAGAATACATTTTGGAGGTGCCAAAGACATTTTCTTGCTCCGCAGACGCTCTCACGGAGTCGTGGCAGAGTCGCCGCTCATTGCTGTCACGCCGCTGTGCTCGCCGCTTAGACCAAAAGTCATGACCAATCTGTATCAGACTTAGTTAATGGCAAGCTGGACAAGGACACGGTAATATTTTGTGGTTTCGTTTGGTCCCCCTGTAGTAGCAAGCTTACCATCAGGCCGCATGCCTCCTTGCGTCAATACGCCGTGGTCAATGTACCCATCGAATAGTCATCGAATGGAAACAATATTTTAAGAACATGAGAGATGAATGAAAACCGGCAAAATCGTTTGTTGATGCGTATATTGGCGTGAATATATCTTAGAGTGATCCATCAGAGATGTGTTGTGTGTCCGTACAATTAACCTAGCTGTCAAACATGCCAGGTGTCAAATATACGAAAACACTGCTTACCACATCTCTGGTTGATCCTAGGCCTGCAGCATACGTCAGGTTCCCAGGTCCTAAGACATGGCTTTGGGATTTTGGTGGCTAGCGATAGACAATAAGCGTTTGGATATAACTATAAACGCTACAAGCACCCAAAACCGTGTCAGAGCGACTAGCACGAAATGAGAACAAAACTCGTCCATGTGTCGCACCTGCTAATTCGAGCGACAGAGGAGGAGATCTACTCTCACACAGGCCACCTGATCCTGTACCTAACGTGTGCCTTGCGCCTTAACAAACTTCCTTGGGGCAGCAATCAGGGTATTTTTTACTGAGGTCAACTTCAGTCTTTTTGCAACCGGGCTTGATGACAACTGCTCCGCATCTGTAAAGTGATATAGTAAAATTATTTCAAACTAGCTTCTGTCCGCGACTCCGTCCACGTGGAATTCGTTTATTTATATCGTAACTCCATATAAAATATCACCACCCATTTCACCCCTTTAGGGGATGATTTCCGGGATAAAAACTATACTATGTTTCCAATCCAAATTTCATCTCAATCCGTTTAGCGGTTTAAGCGTGAAGAAGTAACAGACAGACAGACACACTTTCGCATTTATAATATTTGTAGATGTTCGAGACATCACAAAGATCCTCAAGAAACCGGTCGCGTCTGAAAAGAGTATGGAAGCTGACTTACACAGACATTGGTTGGCGCGGGCTCGGTGCGGTATCAGTAAACTGCCAGTTGTCAATGTCAACTGTCAGTCAAGTCAGTACAGATTCTTTACTGCGCTAGGTGAGCAGTAAAGAATTTTTCTGATTGGCGCGGGATGCGCGGAAGCGGACGGCACGAATGTGGTAAAGCATACGTACCGCGCTGTAGCCGTGCACAATACTACTGCACAAATATAAGCTGTCGGTAAAGTACAAAATACTGCATACGACCAAATGCTGGAGTGGCCTTAGCAATAGCCGAACGGGCTCAGACAAATGCAAACATAGTCAATCACAGCCTCGAACCATCGTGCGGAGATGATCTGGTCCCAAATCCATTAAAATAAAAACTGTATCTTTCGAATAGATCATCGGTTCCGAACCTGGGGGTGATACTCCAAAACAGCTCTCAGGATAATGGAGTTGATATTCAAAATGGACGATGATGTAAATATAGGGAGTATTAGCGGTTGTTTAAATTGGGCCAGTCAACAAAATACACCTATCCTCAAAATTTTATTCCAATACACCTTATAGTTTTCGAGTAAAATGCCTGTGACATACGGACAGACAAACATGATGAAACTACAAGGATTCCATTTTTGCCATTTTGGCTACGGAACCCTAAAAAGCAAAATGTAATGAAGGTCCCAACTTACGTCTCCCAGCGTGTTTCACCGTTGCTTTTCTGGCAGATGTACTGGTCGCATGTAGTACCTGGATAGTATGCTTGGTCGAACGGCAGTACTCTTTTCAGTACGCTGTTGTAGCATCCTTCTTGCTTAGCTAAAATGGAATATACATATTAGGGGGTTCATTAATTCATCATTATCAGCCTGTAATCGCCCACTGTTAAGCATAAGCCTCTTTTCGAGTACCTACGCCACTTGTCCCGGTCCCGTGCTAGTCTAATCCAGAAATGACCTGCGGTCTTTTTTACGTTGTCCTATCACATGCACCTATGAATTTTGATTGGAAATTTAAATTCCGTTAGATTAATTTAAAGCTATAATTTGCTTAGTTATTTCATTACTATTACTTTCAACAAATATTTAGGAGTAGGTACTAAGAGCGAAGTTTAGGATTACAATGAGAAAATCTAACAATATTTAGAAATCTTGAAACTATAAATGTATAAAAAAAAAAAAACAAATACATACCAAACTCTGCTGGTTTTTCCTGTGGTGGAAATCTTGCCAAAGCGGCATATGCCACTGATACAAATATAAGTAGAGCGACCAATTTCAACATTTTACTATATGTTCGATCACAACTAATGTCACACGGATACTCGTCCTCTCAAGGATTTTCACTTGTTTTTAAAGCTCAAATATGTCGCCGTCTCGCTAAGCGATGTCGAATATATGTTTACATTAATCGCCTTATCTTAATGGAATAAGGTGCAAAATTGTCTATCTGTGACGTCGACTGTACTGGGCCGATATTCGAATTCAAATATGTACAAAGCGTTCACAAAGCTCACCGATGACCTCAGCAGAATCAGTATAAGGCCGCTTCGGCTATGAGGGATCGGTATGCGGTATTTTTGTCTCAAAATAAACTAATGGCTATGTAAACTGTAAACTGGTGAGCCCGTTTTTCTAAAAAAAAAACATATTTCTGAAAATTTTATCGACAATAATTTACTTTACAAAGTTTTAACCGACTTCAAATCAGTAGCCGAATTGCTTCAAGTTTGCCTATAAAATTTGAAGAGTTCCCTCAACTTCTCCAGGATCCCATCATCAGAACTGGATTTTAGTCTCGGGACAATCTGAAAGTATATGCTTTCAAACAAAGAAAGAATTTTTAAAATCGGTTCATATATTACCGAGTTATCGCGTAACAAACACACAACAAAAATTACAGACGAATTGAGAACCTCCTCCTTTTTGCAGTCGAATAAAAAAATCTATGTAATTATTGAACTGCTTACAAAATTTCACGAGAATCGGTTGAGAAATGCGACCTCTAGATGAGAACAGCTGGGCAGATGGACACAGGCTGAGTGATGGATGATGATGTCCGAGGCGTCTCTACTCTCTAGCCTGTAGCACCCGGGTGCAATCATCATTACCCTAGTGCCCTCTAGCACAACCCCTCCCCCCCCCCCTCCCCCCCACCCGAATGGCGCCCCCTAAGACGTGCGCCCGAGTGCACAGCACAGACCCCCTTACTATAGGTAAAACCGCCCCTGGATGATGTAAGAGTACCTCTGTACATTTTAGTTTTACTGTTGCCTCTCATAACAGAATTCCCGAGGTCACATATCAGAAGGATGTACATATTGAATACGTAATGAGATACGTGGAAAACGTGACAATAAGGAAAATCAAATATACCTACCTTCCTCTGTGAGCATGTTTGGATATTCAAATGAATATCATATTTTGCTATAAGTATTTATTAAAAGTGAATACAAGATCATAATTAACATTAACTAAGATAAATTAAAACTAAGTTAAATCTAAAAAAGGCCCTCGAGGCATTGTACCGAGGATGCTGGCGGCATTTCCTCGCTGGATTGCAATGCTGATGCGTTGCGCGAGAAAGCCGCCAGCTCTTCGGTCACCAGTTACATCGACCAGACGTTTCGCGATTTCTGCAAATAACTTATGCGCACTGGGACCCCACGGACCGAGGGTCTCGACGCCATATCATATTTTTAATTGTTACTTACTCCGTTGGCTCAGCGACCCAAAATGAATCTTGGCCACCGACACGTGAGTACGCCATTTTTCCCTGTTCTGAGCTAATTCTTGCCAATAGTAGACTCAAAATGTGTTATTACTTCAAAAGAAAGAAGGCAAAAAATATGCCAAATGATGAAAATCCCACTTAAATATCTCAAAATATTACGAAGCTACAACCGTTTTAATGTTGCTTGTTAGAGGGAGAAAACGCTCGGGGATCGTGACGTCACGATCCTCGAGCGTCATAGTAAATGACAATCGTTTCATATGAAGGTGTGTTTTGCGTAAAAGGGACAGAATATACTCTTAAAACTTTGGACACTTATAACTTTGTGATTATTTAACCTCATGCATTGTGAAAATTTAGTGTCTATATTTAATAGGGTGTGAACAGATCAAGGGAAAATTCGGCAGCGCATTGCTATTCCAAATATGCATTTATTTATGTTTTTACTTTGGTTTTGTTCACATTGATTATTTTTTTATTGACATCGCTTGTGTATGACAACATTCCCCCGCGAGGGTGAAGGGTAGGAGGGTTTATTTCATTTTCAACCGCCGCGCTCACAACTGTGTTATGAAAACAAATTAATGTTTTGTGTATGCTTTTTGATACGCAGGTGACGGTTGTTACGTTTTTGTTGTAATGAAAACATTAACAAAAATTTCAATGCAAACAATATTTAATATAATTTTCTGTCAAAAATGTCATTTTTGGCACAAGCTTTTATTGCCGACTGTACTTTTAAGTATACCATCATCGTCTACTCATTGAGACGATTCTAACGAGCCCAAACTCAACGGGGTTACGTCGGTTAAATACTGAATTCCCATGGCCACCTTCTGTCTCCATCATCAGATCAGCTCGAAGATACCATAATATTGAATTGTCATCCAAACTATACTAATATCCAAAATTTCAGATCATCCGGATAACGGCAAGTGACAGAAAAATTGATTGCAAATTTTGACGGACAACTTGTATACTTTCATACTTACAGTCGAGTTCTCCAATATCTATACAGGCAACCTTTCAAAAATATCTGTACACAGGCTGTATTACTACTGACATAAGACACATGTGTAGATATTTTTGAAAGGTTGTAAAAATAAACAAATGCATATTTGGAATCGCAATACGCTACCGAACCTGGCCTTGATGGGTTCACATCCCATTTTCGTTACACCCTGTGTAACTCGATCGTAAGTATATCGTTTTTTGTCAGAAATCAAAACACGATCGTTTAAAGTCTTCGCGTTAATCAAAATCCAAAGTTGAGTCTCCATTTTCCCTTTTTCCTGAGCCAACTAATTATATTTTACCAGATCTTAAATCCCATAAAAGCCAAATTTGAATATTTCACAAAATATATTCATACCCATTTGTCCAAAAATTATTCCCCAAGAGATCTTGGTTTCTGGTGCGTGGAAGACATAAACGTGTATCTTACACGTGCGGGCAAGGTTTATAGGAATCGAGTCAGCCCCATAACTTGGATTCGGAGCCCGTACTCAAAAAATACTGATGCAACATTGAATTGGCGTGTCTTTAATATTCTATCATCATAGTCACAATCATAAACACTGGCTGGTTTTCCATTAATAATAAGAAACAATACTACGCACGGGTATTTATTAACACGATCACGATATTCTCAAGCACAAGGTCGCTATAATCCTATTTAAATGAAAAGCCGCGATGCTTCTAACAGTTTTATTCATTAGACCTACCTCTGCTCGTTGGCAACGGTTCCCCAAGATCATTAACATCCAGTACCATTCTTGTTTTGTAGTAAGACAACTGTGTAAACAATAATCTTATATTTTAACACTATGTATAAAATAATTGTCTGTTTACCTCTTTTGGCAACTGTGTATGGTGCGGTGAATTTTCTGCCATACACTGAAAAACCAGCCGAGTTCGGTATGTAAACGAAAAGTTTTTCATTTAGTAATGTGTTCCATTGTACCGTTCGGCTTTTGTTGTGATAAATTGTATGAATGTTTGATATTACGTTCGCCATTATTTTCACAGCCGTTTTATGAAAAGCAGAAATTTTGATAACGTTTTAAAGTTTGTAAAACCAAGTAAAAAAAAAGTAAATAAAGTAAACTTTGTGTTTTTTCTGTAATACGCTTTATAAATACTTCCATAGATGAGAGTTCGATCAAGGAAGGAGGAATCAAAATAATTTTACCAGCGTATTCATGAGGTCGTAAATTTTGGTATCCCCTTGGATCGCATAATGGTTTTTAGACTAATGCAGTTTCGCATAATTGGTTTGGCATAATTATTTGTGGCATAATAGTACTTTCGCATAGTATACTTTGGCCTACTACTTTTGTGGCATACTACGCTAATAGCATCATTTCTGTTGAACTAATCTGTATTGGCCGAATACACATTACCGCATACTATTGTTTGGGCTAATAATTATTTCGTATATCTGTCATTATCCATAATTTCAGTTACTTTGTAACGGGCGCATTGAACCTGTAAAATGAACAACAACAAAATATTACGTTACGTAACGTTAGGTCACATTAGATAGGTAATACATTAGGTTAGGTTCGGTTAATATGAAATCCAGACGCGAAACGCCTAAGCAACGCGGAATAGGTGGTCCGCGAAGCGGACCTCCGTCGACATCGCCTTAGTTCCTTAATATATGTACACAAAAATAGCAATATAATATTACACTGAGCCATTTGTACATGACTTTTAGCATTATGCATTTTGATATGATGTCAATTGATTATTATGGGAATTCATGTTTATGTTTTTTGTTATTAGTTTTAATGATGGTTTTGCTTTCTGTATTTATGCTTTTTAATGTTATGCGTTAAAAATTATGCGAAATGTGACTTATGCATATCTTATTTTCGGCGTAAAGTAATTATGCGTATTAGTATTAATGATTTTATGCCTCTCAATAGTAAACCGTAAATTTTATATGTAACTATCTTTTGTCCGCGGCTTCGCCGGCGTACTAATCGTAATTTTTAACCGTCTACAAAATAGGAGGTTCTCAGTTTGACCCGTACGTTCCGATTCAATTGCAATTTGGCACAAATACTTTCAAGAATTTCATGTCGACAATATTATTTCAAAATTAATTTTCGTAATTAACGTCCCAAAAAACTACAAAAACTACATCCATATTGATATTGAGGCATTTCAACCCCATCGCACCCCAACACGGGAGATGGTATTTCACGTCCGCCACGTTGGATTTTAAAATCGTTGTTGTTTTCGTAATCAGCGACCCGATAAACTATAGAAACAATAACCATGTTGATTTTCAGACTTTGTCACCACATTTCCTTCTTTTAGGGATTGAATTCTCAAAAAACCTGGAACACTTGTGTACTCATTTATAGTTAGGTATTCCTAACGATATATAAGTCCTGTGAAGTTTCGAATGAAATAGTCTCACTAATGTTGTTTCCCAATACAAACTTTGGACCGCCATTTCACCCCCGTAAGGGCTGAATTTTGAAAAACCCTTTATTTGTGCACCCCTAGACCTTATGAGGTACCAAATTTGGAATCTCTAGAACCAGCGGTTTGGGCTGTGCGTTGATATGCCAGTCAGTCGTCAGTTTCTTCTTTGATATACGTAGATTATAACCCTAGGCAAAGTTATCTTTTTTATTTCGGGTTCTCCAAGATCCTCCTCACAAATGAAATTTAATATACATAGTATATAAAAGAAATCTTACAAAAAGGCCAGGTCAAAAGTACCCTAAACCGACGAGCATGTATGAGAAATGTTATGAAGGTGAGTGAAGCGAAAGTTGTTTGTCAGGATCGTAGCAAATGGGGATCCGAGATCTCTGCCTACCCCTCTGGGAAAGAGGCGTGATTATATGAATGTATGTATGTATGTATATAAAATAAACTTAGTTTTTCAGGCCACCAAGAAGGATGCTTCATACCGGAGTTGAATCGAGTATTGCCCTACGACGAACCTTTCAGGCCTGCAGATGGCAAGCCGTGTGCCATATACGAGTGTCATAGTAACAACGAAACTCAGATAGACACGTAAGTTTGCGATAATTAAACGAGCGAGCGAAGCGAACGCAGTTCTCCGTTTCAGCTTTAAGCAAACATTTTTTCATATGTCCTTCTGACCGGCTGTTGCATTTTTCAACCTATTCTCGTGAATTTTTGTGATAATTATATGGAGTTTTTCGAAATTAATAATATGTTTTTTTAAAGACAGGCTCGCGTGTATCTACTATACCGTTCATAAAGCTACTTGTAGTTAATTTCGACACAAGTTGGGAATTACCTATTCGCACGTGTGTCATACGACATTAAATAAAAAAAAACATGAAAAGGTGAAATTTAATAATTTAAAAAAATCATCCCGTGGTTTTTTAGAGGAATAGCTTACTTAGGCCCCCCATGGACTGATGATCTGGTAAAGGTCGCGGGAGTCCGCTGGATGCGCGTGGCGCAGGACCGGTCAATTTGACACTATTTATATGGTGATGATGATGATACTCAATCATCTATTGCATTCCATAATGTTAGTTCACGGGGTATTAGGTAAAGCTAAGTTTTCATCATCATCATCATTATCATATCAGCTGAAAGACGTCCACTGCTGGACATAGGCCTCTCCCAAAGAGTGCCACAATGACCGGTCCTGCGCCACCCGCATCCAGCGGACTCCAGCGACCTTTACCAGGTCATCAGTCCACCTTGTGGGGGGCCGCAAAATTAGTGAAGAGAAGACGACCGACTTACATACTTATTTAATTTCTGCTTTTTATAATTTGCAAATTCTGTGTAATGTGCAAATTATAAAGAGAACCACATGTATAATGTAGCACGTTTTTATAGATATTTTTTGAAGTAATACAATATGTTTATTGCACATTTAATTATATTTTTTTTATACTTCATATTTTTGAACTTATTTTCACGTGTTTTTCACACTTTTCATCAAAGATACCTAACTCTAACTCCCCATTTTCAGGTGTGGAAATGCTGTGGTGCCTGAGGGCTGTCGTCTTGTTTTCCCCAGTGACCAGGAAATCTCTGCTGACAACTGCTGCGGCATCATCAAATGTGACTAAAACATTAAGCTTTTCTAAAACACAGCACCTGCAATTCTGAGTAATAAATAATGTTACCCCCGTAGTCATTTTGTTTATCTCCATCTTACAGAAGACCATGAGCCATAAAAACACTAATGGCTTGTTCACGAGAAAAAGTTGCCATCGAAAACGAAGTCTCCACTGTCACCCAGTAGGTCTAGGTAGTTCAAACCGCAATTAGATAGCCAACTGAGTATTCTTTTTTATGTGTAAGAATCTAAAATGCATCCACTTTTCCTTTAAAAGTTGTGAAATCCTACATAATACAAGTTAAGGCTTAAAGCTAAAATGATGGCATAGAAATGAGTCTGCTTATGGCATGATTTTAAACAATTTAAGACCTACATACGGTAATTAAGAGCATCGATAATCTATTTGAGTAAAGGAAAAAAGAACATCTATAACCCAAACGTGGAAATTACAAAATCTAAGACTACAATCCCGAAATTTCGAAAGTTAGCCCAAAAATGGATAGCAGCTGATATAAATATCCATAACGCCACTCAAAGCGATATGTGAAAGAACTTCTTTCTAATTAAATTCTTTAAAAAATGTAATATTGGAAACCTGAATTATACAACAGTGGCTACTTTTAGGGTTCCGTACCCAACGGGTAAAAACGGGACCCTATTACTAAGACTTCGCTGTCCGTCTGTCTGTCACCAGGCTGTATCTCAAGAACCGTGATAGCTAGAGAGTTGAAATTTTCACAGATTATGGATTTCTGTGGCCGCTATAACAACAAATACTAAAAAACCGGCCAAGTGCGAGTCGGACTGGGGCTCCCATACAACAGACATTTTTTTGCCGTTTTTATAGATAATGGTACGGAACCGTTCGTGCGCGAGTCCGACTCTTGGCCGGTTTTTTTTCTTGGACCAGCCTTACGTATGTGCTCTGGAGGTACAATACGTGCCTCATAAGTTTGCATCTCTGAAGTAAGCCTCAAGTCCAATGAGGTCTTAAGCAGTAAACAATATATTTTACTAATTTTAGACATCATGTTTCATAGTAACATTTACTAATAGTAATGTACGAGTAGGTACTAACCTATTAAATATGCGTAGGTATGTAAAAAAACCTAACAAAAACCTGACATGTAACTTGGCGTTATCAATAAAGTATTTGTATTTGTTTGTATTTGTATTTGTACTGCCTTAAGACCTGCACAATCGATATCTAAATAAAAATAGTGTTAGTTTTATTTTTCGAAACGTCCGGGTTCGATTCCCGAGCAGAGTTCAAGTTTTTTTTTAAACGAATGAATGCAGTTTTTCTTGTTACTAAAATCGATGACATGGTTCCTAAGAATAGTCCAGGCAATGAACAGACAACTTGTATGGAAAAAATTACAAATTTGAAATTAAATTTATAATAGCTGATTTTTTTTAATGTAACGGATATATTATCAATTAAATAGTTACCTAGAGGCAAAATCCAACAAAAATCAGACATAAAAAAAATTTATTAGCTCCTGAAAAGTCGGAATAAATATTAATAAATGTTTTAATCTTTAGTTTGGTTCATTTACATTTGCTTTAATATGCTTCATATTCAATATTTATAAATCAAACAAACAAAGACAATGAATGCTTAATATATATAATCACTTCCGGGTGGAAAATTTGCTGGATTCTTGAATAAAACATCTTAGAATAACGTTTTAAAATGAAATAAACAAAAAAACGCTATTATAAATTAATGTTTTCGAAACCGTATTTTGATTTTGCCTGGAGTAGAAGAGATCTTCGTATGTCTTATAGTTTCAGACTTTCCCATACTGTCCGTTCTAAATGTGCCAAACTGTATAATAACAGTTAATGCTACGGTTGAACACACGTAAATACAACCATAGACTGCTAAAATCATAACTCTTCCTTTCGGCCCCGCCGTAGTCGGGCAAAAAAGGATTCCAATGACTACAGGAGACTGGGGTAACAGAAATAATTCGTGTTATACAAACCTATTTAATTAATAAAATAAATTAACTCAACAATTTGGCGGCAAGATAGCTTCGAGAGTCCAAATAATAACTCGACTCTCGCTAAGGAACTTTTTTTAATTCCAATTATTTGAGCATTCCAACTGGTATAGTAAGCGTACATAGAAATGACCGAAATTTTAAACAAATGATTATATATTTTGACACAACCTCAAATGTTTCCTTATTCAAAACAGTATTAATTCATGATAAATGACAATTATTTCGATATAAAAATAATACGATCCCTTCACAAATATGATTGTGTAGTAAGAATGTGCAGTTGGTTTGCGTACAATGTCAATTTTACATCTATGGTTATACTAAAAAGCACTAAAATATTGTTTTGTTCACATTTTACTACACAATCATGTACAATGACACATGATGATTGTACAATGTCATGAATTACACGATAACGGCGAATCTCGATCCCTATGACAGCTGTCATTTCAGTACAATTTTACGTTTTAAGGTTATAAATTGTACGCAGATGACAGCTGTCATTGGGAGCAAGTATCACCGCGATACGTAGAATATTATCTAAGTCGTATCTACACACGCGGCAGCTTGTCAAGCCAAGTTCAAAAGAAAAGAACTGGCGACGCAGCGGCAGCGTGTCGTAGACGAACCATTTGGAGGCACTTTTGACCCCTACGTAACTCATACTCTATTAAACATAAACATATGAAATTTGACTCATTTATTAAAACCTTTAAGGCTAATATAGCTCAATCTGTTATTAATATAAAAATCGGAATTTTTCTCACTGACTGACTCACCTAATATCAAAAACCTAACACACTTCGAGGTGACCTAGCAAGTTAAAATTTGTCATCCAGCTGGGTAATTGTGTGGTTACGAACCTGAGATAAAGAAACAGTGATTTTTTACGATTTGTAATATTTTCCAAAAAACAGTTTTTATTTACACAATAAGCGCCTATCGAATTAGTAACAGCAAAAATGAATTTTGGTTTCAAAAATTCGAAATCAACTAGAGATACCACAATATCGTTGTAAATAACAGTTCTAATGTTATTTGAACCGCATAGTGTAGTATAGGACAGTCAGAGTCATGTAGTTAGTCGCAGCCAAACAGGCAAAATAGATCGTAATTTGTTAATTCAAGCCAAGTCAAATCATTAACTTCGATTTGTGTTACGTTATCTACTTTGTGTAACGTTAGACTGTTTCAATTTAAGAAATTATATAATAGGTAAAGAACTTGGCATCCATTTAAATCTCAAATATTTTGTCAGCGAAATCGACAGCCTCGATATTGTTAATATTGAACTTGGCTCCCATTTTCACATTTATGGTTTTGGTGGGATATAATTATAATTGATGATCCCAAACTGATTTAAGTTATTTATGATTAAGATCCAAAAAACAGGTTACCATACATTTAATTCAGTACCTTGTTAAGTATATAAAAAAACGCTGCTGTGTTGAAGTTATGATACATTAATTAAGCAGTTCGATAGGCGTTCAAATGGACGTCAAAGCGTCTATTTCACATCAAAGGAGTGGATAGAACTAACTAATTGCCAATTTTGTAGCCACATATGAGGCTTGAAAAGCAATATAAGGCTGTATTTTCACGAAAACTAAGCTATAAATATAATTATACAAATCAGTGAATCTATGTCTATGCTATGACGAGTCTGCGTCACTTGTGTGGGATTTTACTGCATTTAAGAATTTTACTATTAGAAGTGTTCAGAATTTTAAAACATAAAAAGTTTCTGTAACCCGACAACGAAAAACGCAAAAAAATTCTATGGGTTCGGGCGAAATCGCGTATATTATTGGCATGAGAACAATTATGACTATTCCATATAAGATTACAAAAACGTTAATCGTCATGCGATTTCAAGGAAAACCAATTTGAAACGATTTATGTTTTTGGAAAGCACTTAATGATCAAAATTATGTAAAACTGATACACTATTCCCCTTCGATATCCTTGATAAACTAAGAAACGTAAACGGGTCGTTCTTCTTTTTTACCGACAATGAACCGAGGTTTTTCTGTTTTTTTGGTTTTTGAACTATCGAAAATTGTGGTTTTGAAGTGCGATTTAAAAAAAAATGCATAGGTTTCTTCATTAGAACTAATTAAAGTTTCCTTTCTGGCCAATATAAATATTTATTTACGGTTGGTTTCTAAAAAAAAACATGTGACAAAGTGGACTCTTTCAGTGGGGACAACATTTTGGTTTACCACTCTGTCACGGCATTCTACGAAAAAAAAAAACATTTAAAAAATGCTAGTTAGAGAAAGTCAAATATTAAATATCACTAATTAATAAAATAATATGGACGTTCATTCGAACATTATACAACCGTAAACATCATTACTCAAATGAGAAGCCGTAATAAGACGAAGGACAGGCTATTGTCGGTCGAAAAGAAGAACGACCCAAACGAATTTGTCCGTTAACACATTCAGTACCAAAAACCCGACTATCGGGTATTTTCAGATTTCGTCACGCCGGATGACTCGATAGTGGGTTCTGTAGCCATATACTCGTAGGGTGTTTGGTAGCTAGGTGCAAAGCTTTAAGGGGGTGTTAGTCAAGGTATTTTTGAGCAACTTTTTATACGGGAGCAACCCTGAATTCGCAAAAATAAAAATCAGCTCTCCATACAATTTGGTCGTATAGAAACTGAACTTTAGTATGGGACACCTAACTTTTTTATTGCGATTTCAGGGTTGCTCCTATATTAAATGTTGCTCAAAAATACCCCGACTATCACCCCTTTAAAACTTTGCACCTAGCTACTAAACACTAATTGTGATTCATAGGAGACCAAAGCCTTAGGCTTTGGTCTCCTATGAATCACGCCGTACGCAGCGTCACAATGCTTACTATGGATATGTACTGTTGTGGTCGTCGGCCACAACAGTATATCTCCATAGTAAGCGTTGTGACGCAGCGTACTACGGCGTAATTTATAGGAGACCTTGGCCTAAGTGTTGACGACTAAAGGCCACGCCATAAGACCCGATATCGAGCACTGTTTTTGACGAGCAGGGTTGCTGCTAACAGAAATATTTCTACCAATATGATATACCAATGTTTTAAGCGCAACCCTATCGTGTGCCCGACTGTCGGGATCTTGGCGTGTAGCGTCGATTCGATCGATAAGTGTGAAAATGTGCCTGAGTGTCGGGTCTTATACTTTTATCTGGCCTCGCGCGCATGATCTGTTTAATGAGCGGCTGAATGTGTTACGCCTTGGCCACGACTTTGGTCTTAAGCGACCTGCGAGCTGCGGCAGCGGTTTTTCTAATTCATTGCGCGTGTTCCCAACTAACCACAGTGCGTTGCGCGTCTCGACCGCGCAATGAACAGATAAAACGCTGCCGCAGGTCGCTTAAGACCAAAGTCGTGGCCAAGGTGTAAAATCTAATGTTATATGGAATGGGTATAAGAGTGGGCTCAGTGGCGGATTTACCAACAGGCTGAGTAGGCTGGAGCCTAGGGCGGCAGATTTTAGGAGCGGCAAATTTATGATTGTAAACTAGAGTAGGTATCGAATTGCAGAGGTCAATAGGGGCGGCAAAATTTGAACAGCCTACTGGCGGCAAATGTGTAAATCCGCCACTGAGTGGGCTGGAATAGTACATAATTGCCGTGGCCAGGATGGAGGCAATTGCAGGCTGAGTATTTGTTTAAACGGACGAGCTTGCGAGTCCATTTAATTATAATACGAAGCCTGCAATTGCCATTCCGGCTGAGGCTAATATAGTGCTTTTCTCAAAAATGGGGGAATAATAAACTTTAAATATCGTTGCACAACTTGAATATATTACTGATTTCCCGCCGTTTTTCTTTTTAAACCGAATCGCAAGTGTATTTTTCCACCGAAAAACGCAAAATATTTGAGACACATAGAAAAACGTTGCGTTTGCAACAGAAAAATACGAGTTGAATTGGCTGAATACGACCTGTGTCGTCTTTTATATGCCGGTTTCGACTTTTTAAAAAGTTTGGTACTCGACAAATAAAGGAATTTATATGTAACATTCCAGGCGGCCTGTAATGTTTTTTATTTTTTAATTTTGATTTGACCTGAAACTATACACTTTACCTTCCAATATGACGAATTATGTACACTTTGCGGGCTATTTTTGAGAAAAGAAATATAGACCCGAAGATGGGTCTCTCTCACGGACTTTTTGTCACAGCCATTAGTGCCTTGTACATCCAGTTGGACATGCTCTTATCAATAAAGTAAAGATTTAGACGTGGTTTTCAGTGTCGCATTTGATCGTGGGACAGCAGTATGGATAAGGCTTCTTCAGATTAGTTTCAGTCTTGTAGCATTTTGGGTCATCGGTGTTCACAACCCCACATCTGAAAGAATAAATTCCAAATTCACATATTTATTATGCAAACAGCCTCAGGCTTTTCATAGAAGTTTTCAAACCTCTGTTAAATAAAATAGAAATAAATTAATAGGAGACAATCTTACACAAATCGAACTGAAAGCTTAAATAAGGCTTGTGTTATGGTGCTAATAAATAATTCCAGGGCCCCAATTCGATATTCAATGAGATATCGCGGCATCTTATAGGGATATGTCACTTTCATGTCCATCTTGTAAAAACAGAGTGACAGACGTGAAACGATTTTTTACTATATCTGTAGCAGGTAAGTTTTTCGCTACCTGTAATTGCGCCTACTCATTTCTTTATAGCAAAAACTTGTTTCATACTCTGACAAGTCTCTTGTCTGTTTGTTTGTTGTTGAATATTTTACTAGCTGCGCTGCGCTGCGTATTTCTTTAAAGCAGGCGGAACTTTATAAAATGTAGACTAACCATCCTGAATGTCCTTCTATATCCTGGTTAAATAATTATTGAAATCGGACGAATATTTCCGGATATTACTCCTTAACGTACAAATATACATAAATATATAAACATAAAAAATATACTTAACGTGCAAAAAAGTACAGTTGGCGGTGGGAGGAGAGAGTCCCACATAACCCCCAAATGGGCCTTTCCCGGGTCGGGGTATGCATAAAGCATTTTCACATCGTCAAAAAAAAAAAAAAAGGTTATAAGGTAGTCAAAATGTAGGGTTTTTTTTTGCCCATGTTCGTTTGACAGAATTTATTTTCGCGTTCATTTTGCATATATATCACTCAAAATAACACGCCTGAATACAAAGTAAAAAATATATTAGATAAGTGGAACGATGCATTTGATATAAGATTTTGTCCCTGGGGCATTAAAAAAAACAATGCGTTCGGAAATTGACGAATAAAAAACAAATCAAGGCTAACTGAATCATAATGATGATACTTACGTTACGTAAGACAGAGAGTTTCCATCGCAGTCTATTCTCATGCAATCTTTACCGATAGGGGCAATGCCTGTGCCGTAAGGGATGACGTCTTTAACCTCTTCGACGTAGCAGCCCTGCTTGTGCGCTGGAAGTAAAGGAAGAACATGTTTAAAAACAAGTTTTTCGCGCCACTGCTCGGAAATGTGGCAAAAGATGGTTAGAATTTATAACTGTGGTAGGTAAGCTGGACGTTCCAACAGGTCTTCTATGAATTCAAACTGTCCAACAATGTTTTTGTAGTCCAGTTGGAACAGCGATTCGAACTATCACGGCCCTGCTAGCATAACTTGACTCTCTACTCTACTCGCGCGCATGACTATCTGTCACTTTTTGACAGCATTAATCAGAAAGTGACGGAAAGTCTATCTCGCGCGCGAGTAGAGTAGCGAGTCAAGTTATGCTAGCAGGGCTGGGCGTCGCGCGACCACGCCGGGGCGCGCGTGCTTTTTAGGGTTCCGTAGCCAAAATGGCAAAAACGGAACCCTTATAGTTTCGTCATGTCCGTCTGTCCGTCTGTCCGTCTGTCCGTCTGTCCGTCTGTCCGTATGTCACAGGCATTTTAATCGAAAACTATAAGGTGTATTTGAATAAAATTTTGAGGATAGGTGTATTTTGTTAGCCGCTACATAGTTTTGTAATTAAAATGCCAAAAAAAAATTTTTTTAGGGGTGCACTCCATACCTAAAACTAAAAGTCAAAATTTTTTTTTTCATTGTGACCCCCCGTGTGGCACATCAATCGATAGGCCTTTCAAAATAAATATAAGGTTTCTTAGCATTTTTTTTTGTTTAGTATTATCAATGATATTATTTTTTAATTTATAATTATTTGCAATTTCTTCGCAGTATCCGCTATCCGCATGTATACTTACGATTGTTTTAGTTGGCCGACTTTTCATAAAACTGTCATTCGAATTTGAATCTTTTACATTGTGCAGTACAGTTGATTTTTGAACGGACGACATTTATGCAACCCGCCCAGCTAAGATAATCTCAAGTATAGCTCGAGAATGTCAAAATTCAACTTTCGAACCATATCATGCGTGTCCATCCATTTGGATGCATCGATTTGACGGCAATTAGGTAAATGACGTATACAAATATTGCAGACGGAGCTGCAGGTTAAAATATAGTGTATGTCCATCGCGAACTTCTATACCTAATAGAATTCAAAACTTTCAGAAAGTTTTGAATTTGGATGAGTAGGTTGTTCCGGAGATTACCCCCTACATAAAAGCTATTGCTAGTACTTGCTAACTTTACCTCTTTGGCCGAGCGAGCGAAGCGAACGAAGTTCCCGTTTCAGCTTGGCCCAAAATTATTTCGTATGCCCGGCGTCTGTCCGGCTGTTATTCTCTACAGGTCGCATTTCTCAACCGATTTTCGTGAAATTTTGTGAGCAGGTTCAATAATTATATAGATTTTTTTATAGATTTCGTTTTCCAAAATTAAATAAAAAAAAAGTTTTTTTAAGTCAGGCTCGTGAAGGTTTTACAGCTCATAGAGTTACTATTTTTAGTAGGTATAGATTAAACATGACCGTCAATATTGAATGGTCTGAGAGCATCGATTGGTTGTTAATTTATTGAAATATATTACGTTTTTGTAATAAATATTACAAAAACAATTCAATTAAATTTGGATTATATACAATTCAATTCGATTTGGATGTAAATACCTTATTGCGTAATACGCAAAAAGATATTTACAAATTAATCCAAATTGATTGAAACAACCGTATGCTAATCAGGCACTTAACCTGTCAACTATATGGGCATCAATATTATTAATACCAACGTATCGGTGGTTTAAGTAACACTTTCGACATTATGCCAAGAATTCTAAATATTTCGGACACCTCCCACGACGTTCTGGAGAAGACTATCAACGGGCAAAGTTGAGGACCAGAGGTTTGCTATTCTATGTACAGTAAGGGAAATGTATTCACGTACCACCGTAGAACTCTGTCGCAATTGACAGGCCACCGTCACTCCTACTCGAGTGATATGTCACTTTATTGCGATAGGGTTCTAGTTTTTGGGACAAATTTTCTGCCGGTGAGTGTAGCTTTGTAAGTGTGTACCTCATCATCATATCAGCCGAAAGACGTCCACTGCTGGACATGGGCCTTCCCCAAAGAGTGCCACAATGACCGTTCGTGCCAATGTAGAGGGTAATCTCCGAGTCTCCTAACCCAATTTCAAAAATACTTAAGCCCGTGTTTAGAATAGAATGGATTCAGGATGGATATAGCACGGGCGTAGGACCGAAATCTTCAAAATATTACATTAACCTGAATATTAGAGTCATTTTATGCATTATTTTGGTGTTTTATTTTCTTGAACCCCCGAAATTCAAACCTGGCTACGCCCGTGGGATGTAGGTATACTTTATCCCACGGATTTGCCTGAGTTTTTTTTGCAAAATGCGAGTGGAGCCACGGGCGATTATCAAAATAACCCTCCTTTCCTGCAGTCGAGTAATAAAGCCTATAAAAGGGTAGCTAGACGTTTAATATATCAAGCTGTCACTTTTATTGATAACCGCACCATAAATCGCATTAAACCGGTTAAAGAATGCAATAAAATCGGCATCGAATTTTAACGCCATCGCCACTGGAATTCCTCAAAATAAATTAAAAAGCCACAAACGGCCTCATCGTGTTGTTTACAAATGAGGGCCCTGACCTTCACGCGACCTCTGGTGAAATATCTTATCATCTATAAATTATTGCAAAATTAACCGAAGGGTCAGAATCGTCTGCACAGTAAACAGATTTTAACAGGGCGATTCTCGCATTAAATTGAATACTGGTACTTTTCGAACGCGCATTAGGGTGCATCAACTGTATTTTTTTGAAGCTGAAAATGACAGTTTGTAGTCTAGAAAGAATCCTACTAATATTATAAAAGTGAAAGTTTGGATGTATGTATGGATGGATGGATGTACGTTCCGCTTAATCTCAAAAACTACTGAACGAATTTATATAAAACTTTCCAGTTATGTACCTTATATATCAGAATAGGACATACGCTATAATTTATATCAAATTTCATCCCTTTTAGGGACGAAAAAGGGGATGAAACTTTGTATGGAGACCAAACGATTTTGCTCGTTGACTTCATCAGACGCTGGGTCTCAAAATGTATGGGAAAACTAAAGTCTGACTCGCACTTGACCAAAATTCTAATTGATATTATTTATTCCTATCGTACTTAATACTAATATTATAAATGCGGAAGTTTGGATGTTTGTTACTCAATCATGCTTAAACCGCTGAACCGATTTCGATGAAATTTTGCACAAAGATAATTTATAGCCTGGATTAAAATATAGGATAGTTTTTATCTCGAGTTCACGCAGAGGTAGTCGTGGGCGGAAGCTAGTACAATATATTGCGCAAATCGTATAATAACCGACTATATTAATACAAGCTTATTAGGAAAGATAATTAGATAATCATCCATGACTCAGGAACAAATATTCATGCCAATGACACTAAATAAATGCCCTTACCGGGATTTGAATCCAGGTCACTACCAACTAGGTCAAAGTAGTCCTCAAAATTTACGTTTGTTTATAAAATTACCCTCCCCAATTTTATTATCAAGCGTTGAATGGTTAGTACTAAAAATGCCCGAGTCTAGCCGTAAAAATAAGTTTATATTGTTATCTTTAATAAATAAAGTTGAATTGCATTGAAATACAAAAGCCATCATATTTGGTGATAATACAAAGATGAAAATATTTATAGTGCTTAGAGATACGACAGAGCGCAAGGTATCCGAAGCCGATGTCGAGGATAGAGCCAAGTGCAGAAGGAAAGCTGACCCTACCACTATGAGGGGTTGTGTAACTAGGAAGAAAGAGAGACAAGAATACGCTGACTGACCCAATCTCAATCCAAGTAGATTTTACAGTGTAATACCTGTACCTACCTACTGTGTGTACCTGGATCTACTTGGAACTACTGGAGAATCTACTTAGATTGAGATTGGGTCAGTCAGGTGTTAGGACGCATTTTAACCATAGTAAAATTATTTAAACGTTCTCCGATCAAATTGGAGAAATCTTACAAAAAGGCCAAGTCAAAAGTACCTTAAACCGACGAGCATGTATGAGAAATGTTATGAAGGTGAGTGAAGCGAAAGTGGTGTGTCAATCATAGCAAATGGAGATCCGTGATCTCTGCCTACCCCTTTGGGAAAGAAGCGTGATTATATGTATGCATGTATGTAAAATTATTAATTACCACTAAATAATAAAATAAAAATAAATAAAAATCATTTATTTCAGACTCAACCAGCCTTATGTTTATTAGTACGTAGAATAATTTAAAAGCTAAGTGTTACTAATACTGGTAACAATTAGTATATGATAACAGTCTGTAGCTATTTAAGTTTTTGCCACAGAAATCATTTCAAAAATAAAGTTTGAAACACCGCTGTTTATATCAATATACTATCGCCGTGTCATACAATGTGACCGTGAACACCTGATTATTTCGGGACACTGTGACATTGAGTCTGATAACGCTGACCTCAGCAACGCGAATTTGTAGTCAAAATTAAATATACCAGCGATTAATTTAACGGCTATAATAAACCTTTAATGCGATTCCAAAGAGCCTTAGGGTGAAGATGCTTCAGAGATTGAAGCTTTTTCATATATTTGACGTGTCAACGTAGATAGAGGATAGATGGAGTCCTAGTGAATGCCCTAAGGGATGGAGGTAAATTAACCTGACTACATTGAAAAGGATCAGAAGACTAATATATCCTTGACATCTCATATCCAGTAGGATCCCCCAGAGATCAAAGATTTTTGTTGATAGTCCAATATAAACACTCAAACAAAAATCTTTGATCTCTAGGGGATCCTACTGAATACACATATGTCCACTAAAATAACTCAGGGGATCGTGCTGGTGAATAGAATCACCTGGGTGATCTCACTGGATATATACGTCTAGGTGATTTTAGCTGATACGCGACGTCAATTTTAGTACAAATTGACAGACAAAAAAATCTTATACGCGCCGAGTGACAGGAGATACGACATGGTATATCGTTCCCTCTTGTGGTATTGTCTATGCTCACATCAAAGTCAAAGTGATTTATTCTTCAATTTATTACATGCACCTAATGAATGTCGATAAACTACCACCGGTTCGGAAAGTAAACCTCTGCCTCGAGAAGAACCGGCGTAAAAAACTCGGCGAGGTGTCATTTTTTCAAAACAGTATACAATATATCATTTCAGTACCAGAGTATTATAAAATTTTAAAATTACATTGCTACAGTAGATAGCCTATTTATTTTACGATAGATTTCTAGTGCAGGATTTTATCGCTGCCAAAAATATCCCTATCCATGATGTAGTCATTTATCTTTAATATGCTTTTGAAATAATATCTTCGTCACACAGGTGCGTATGTGTGTGTGAGTTCTATTCTATGTTTTCTCTTTGGGTGTCGAATATGTCGCGCTTTTTCACGCTTTTCGAGCGAGGTGCGCTGTGCCGCTAGCATAACTTGACTCTCGACTCTATTCGCGCGCGAGATAGACTGTCCGTCACTTTCTGATGAATGCTGTCAAAAAGTGACAGATAGTCTATCGCGCGCGAGTAGAGTAGAGAGTCAAGTTATGCTAGCAGGGCTGGTCTTTATATTTAATCTGCGTGTCCTGTATTTTAGCAGCTTGACTAGGTACGTGTATTGTATTTTAGTACCTGACTTTGGTTACTGTTACTATTACTATTACTGTTTTGAAAAAATGATACCTCACCGAGTTTTTTACGCCGGTTCTTCTTGAGGCAGAGGTTCTCTTTCCGAACCGGTGGTACTTTATCGACATTCATAGGTGCATGTCATATGCCTAAATTGAAGAATAAATCACTTTGACTTTGACTGTATTGCAGGCGACTGCACAGTCAGATGCTAAAATAGAACACACGTACAGTAGCCGAGACAAGTGGTCTACCACTTTTGAACCTTTATGTACAAGTAATACGACCGCTTTAGTCTAGTTGGTAGTGACGCTGCCTACGAAGCTAGAGGTTCTGGGTTCGAATCCTGGTAAGGGCATGTATTCAGAGTCATGGATATTTTCTGTGTATTTAAGTGTTTATTTATCTATGTAACTGCCCGTGTCATGGGACGCGCACAGAGACAGCACCCGCTGGGGTGTATAGGGACTATTACTGGTTGATGGAATCTAAATAAAACGGGTTATTGGGTGAAAATGATGGATTAGTGGGTTGGGTATATAATTATTACAATAGTGTCGAAACGAACAGTTCAAGTCTACAGACAATTCAACTCATTATGTAACAGCAGATTACTTTGAAAGCCAACTAAAGATGTAAATGTTTCTAGCATCCATTACCTGACTTATTGTGGCTATTCTATTATGAGACATGATATAAATAGTCTCATTAATACTAATGCATAGTGTAAGCAGCCTTTTATCTTGAGATTGAAATTACAATGTATCTCGTTCTTCTAAGAAAATGCGTGTATTTTCCAATAGTTGTTATGTAAGTAAAGAGATTCTATCGTATTTCCTTTTGGAATTGTTGCACACATTTGTACCTTCATAATGGCAAATTTAATAACATTGTTGTTAGTTTAATTATTTATACTTCTTTTGCATACTTCACGTAAACCTAATTGTACTAGTTTTAAGTTCTCATATAAGCGAATTGTATAAATTCTTATGGGAATGAAATATCTTTAAACTGATAATAAAAAATATACTATGTATATTTGGAGACTATCTCACACATTTCGCTCTAGTCCCAAACTATGGGACGATAACTATATAACTAGGCGACGATATTGAGTCATATAAAAGTCATATAGTATATCTTATAAATGGGTTCCGTATAACCCAGTGACCTATTTGAACTTTTAATCCAGTTCAGAGTTCGCAATATCGTACAGCTATATAAAGATAAGTGAATTAGGTCTCACAAACAATATCAGTGCCAAACCTTGGCCTCGTTGGTAAGTAAAATAAGATGACCTAAAAGCCCCTAACCAATTGACATTTTCAAAGCTAATAAGGTAAATTTAATAGACAATATTGATGATTACTATATATATAACTTTCTTTCATAATGCAAAATGACGTTATATTAAAAAAATATTTAAAAAAATACAAAAAAAAAACGTTAATATAGTTTTTGAGTAAGGGCGGATTTAAAATAAAAAATAATAAATAATAAATATTGTGGGACAATTCACACCAATTGATCTAGTCCCAAACTAGGCAGAGCCTGTACTATGGGTACTAGACAACGGATAAACATACTTATTTACCTAAATACATATTTAAATAGATATTAAACAGCCAAGACTCGAGAACAAACATTCGTATTCATCATACAAATATCTGCCCCGACCGGGGATCGAACCTGGGACCTCAAGCTTCATAGTCAGGTTCTCTAACCACTAGGCTATTCGGTCGTCAATTTGTGGCTGTTCCATTCCGTTTCTGGTGACATTGCAATAAAAAAAAAAGGATTTATTTCCACACAACCCACACGCAGAAGTGGACTTACGCTCTTTAATGACGTTCTAGTTACAACTTTATTTGATACAAATTTAAAATTTATAGCGGTCAACAAAAAACCTGACACGATCTCCACTTTAGTGAGATCAAACACGTTTCTTTGTCCAAACACAGCACGGTGAAAAACCCCAACAAATCTATCTTATACTGACAGAAGTCATTAGTGTCATTTTAACAGGTTATCGGCCGAGTTATAAGAGTATCAAAATGTGTACTGGAATTCCTAAATTCGCCTTTGGACCCGGATGGAGACGTCAGTTGTTTTCTCTCAGGTTTAGGAAAAGATTTCGTGTTGACGATAAATACATATGATGGTATTATAATGATGCCTTGATACAATGAAGGGGCAATGTTTGATACTTCAAATAAATGAAGGTCGTCTAGTAGCTTATTGCCAGCTGCTGAGCATGAAGCAATGCTAATCATCATCATATCAGCCCAAAGACGTCCACTGCTGGACATAGGACTCCCCCAAAGAGTGCCACAATGACCGGTCCTGCGCCACCCGCATCCAGCGGACTCCAGCGACCAGGCCCCGTAGTATGGTTGGCCTTGTCACGCGATAAGTGATAGGATAGAGCGTGCGTCACTGGCTGACACCGTTCGATAGAACGAGACGACGCACTTATCTTGTCACTTGTCGCGTGATAAGGCCAACCATGCTACGGCTCCAGGTCATCAGTCTACCTTGTGGGGGCCTACCCACGCTGCGCCTTCCGGTACGTGGTCGCCACTCAAGAACCTTTCCGCCCCAACGGCCATCGGCAAGCAATGCTAATACATTTATATTATGAACCACATCTTGCGGTATCGGGTTAGAAATGTTAGAATTACGCCACCCGCGGTTAAAAACTAGCATAACTTTTATAAAATAAAATAGTGGGTTTGACATTGTTGCCAATAGCGCATTCAAGGTTTTACTTTAGGGTGTACTATTATCCATTGAAGACTTCCACCATCAGGCTCCATCATCAGATCAAGTTGATTCCTTCATCAATTTGTTGTATTGTCATCTATATTAAACATACTTGCAAAATTTCATCGATACGACTAATGGGTGAAAATCGACTTGCAAGATTTGATTATAATGTATCGTATACATGAAGATAATTATTTTTAGTTTGTATGATAGTGTAGTGGACCTGGCGAGGAGATTCGCAGACAAGGAATGAGGAAAGCATCATTGGATGGATTCCTCAATATAGAATTTATAACCGATGAATGACATCAGACAGCAAAAAGGATTATTGTTTTGTATAAAACAGATTGCCAAGCTTTGCAGGATATATAAAAAAGTTTGTATGATAAGGCTTGTAAAATGCTGTTCAGTTGTCAAAATTATTAAGAACGTCATTATACACGCGGCTAAATTCCAAAGCAATTCGTATTCAGTACGGTTAGTCAAATGTACTCTTAGTACTACACTATCTATATTGGTCACTTGGCATATATACGAGTGATCTAATATTTATCTAACATATTTTTAAATAGACAACGATAACTTCAATTCAACTCCTAAAAGGGGGAAATGTGGTGGCAAAGTCTGAAAATCAACATGGGTATAGTTTCAGTGGTTTATCGGGTCGCTGATTACGTAATTACAACAAAGATTTTAAAATCCAACATGGCGGACGTTAAGGTTATCATTAAACGTGCATAGGCAATAGAGGGTAACGACCTCTCGTTATTTATGTTCTTGACAAAGAATATAGATAATAATTATATATGTTATTCAATTCTATCGCTGTTTTACGCAGACTGAGCGATGGTTTAAAGAAGTCACTAATAAAAGATATATAGTTTTGTAAAATTCTGAATGAATTTAATAAAATTACGTTCATAATAATCAGGGAGCGGACAAACGGATGTCATTACTCGCAAGAACATGGACATGACTCTAAAGATTAATTAATTAATTGATTGATTTCTTAGTGAATATTGCTAAGACTTCAATGGAATAATAAAATAAAGATATCATACCTTCTTTATTTCCTTTTTAAAAATACGATGATTTTTTTGACATTGATTGTAATGTGCTGACATTCTGTGTTTAATTTATTTATTAATATTTTACTAAGTATACAACTTAAATTACAGGCAAAAAATAATGAATTAATCTTTGAAGTCATGTCCATGTTATGCGAGTAATGACATCCATTTGTCCGCTCCCTGATAATAATATACAATATACTATGTTCGAGATTTAGGAAATATTTTACGCAAGAAAATTATAGTTTCTTATATAATATTACTTGATGGAGGTGCTTGATAATACAAGTACCAAAATAATAAAATTACTTATCAAATTTTACGTTACGGTTAGCTAGGAAATAAAGACCTTAATTGTCGAGTTCAAATGTTAGTACTCATAGGCAAGTATTCGTTCTTGACATTTGGATGTTTCATAAAAATCATAAATTATGGCAGTCAAGGTGTTTATTTATGTACCTACGTAAATATTTAGATCACGTGAAACGGATTACTGTTAAGCATTCTAATGGAATCCACAATGGGGAATGGATGAAAATTTTAGAAATGCCTGATTATTTTTTTGGTGATAGGAATAACCTTCCTTAGCACCAGAAAAAAGTTACAGATTTTTCAGCTGCGACAATTATTTTTGAAAAATATAAACAGTTTCCTCATTTACGTTTTGGGTCAAGAACGGTAAATAGACACTTTCCTTGATCTGTCTCATATTACAAAAAACTATCTTAAATATCTGTGGTAAACTGGCACTGGTAATGACCAATATAGCTGCTGCAAGTGTCAATATCATTGCCAGTGTCAGTTTACTACACGTATTTAATGTATTTTTTTGTAATATGAGACCGATCTAGGAAAGTGCCGTAACTGACCCAAAACGTTAGTGAGGAAACTGTTTATATTTTTCAAAAAAAATTGACGCAGCTGAAAAATCTGAAACTTTTTTCTGGTGCTAAGGAAGATTATTCCAATCACCAAAAAAAATATCTGGCATTTCTAAAATTTTCATCCATTCCCAATTGGGAATGGATGAAAATTTTAGAAATGCCTGATTATTTTTTTGGTGCTAGCAATAACCTTCCTTACCACCAGAAAAAAGTTTCCGATTTTTTAGCTGCGTCAATTTTTTTTTGAAAAATATAAACAGTTTCCTCACTTACGTTTTGGGTCAGTTACGGCACCTACCTCGATCGGTCTCATATTACAAAAAAATATATTAAATATGTGCGGTAAACTGACACTGGCAATGATATTGACACTTGCAGCAGCTATATTGGTCATTACCAGTGTCAGTTTACCACAGATATTTAAGATAGTTTTTTGTAATATGAGACAGATCAAGGAAAGTGTCTATTTACCGTTCTTAACCCAAAACGTAAATGAGGAAACTGTTTATATTTTTCAAAAATAATTGTCGCAGCTGAAAAATTTGATTTTTTTTTCTGGTGCTAAGGAAGGTTATTCCTATCACCAAAAAAATTATCAGGCATTTCTAAAATTTTCATCCATTCCCCATTAGGCGAACTAAACTGACATGTGAAATTGCACAAATTTGGCCATAGTTTGGCCAGTGTTAGCTATTCATATCCATATTACTAAAGGCTTTCTCACACTACGTAGAGTTACGTTTTCGTACGGTTCCATTTTAGTTTTAAAAGTTTGATTTTAGTTTAGATTATTGAAGTGTATGTCGTCGTGTGTTTCAATTTCGTTCATATTTCGATGTTTATATGTCATGAAATAGATTTTTATTTTTTAAAGAAGGAAGTGAGCGATCGAGGTTGGAAAATAGTTTATAAAGAGGATTTTTTTCTTTGCATTTATGGTTTTAAATGTCGATGTCTAGCCAAGCCATAGAGCCGAGTGTCTCCTTGCCAACTCGATGTTTGAAACGAATTTCCTCATTCACCAAATCTATTTTAGCTAAAAGGCCGTTAAAATCGTTTTTCATATGTATGCCTTCTGTCACTTTGACATTTTTGTGGTTGCCAGAAAGAGAAAAAACAGATTTCAGCTAACAGAGGTTTGATAAGTTTTATCCATACTAATATTATAAATGCGAAAATGTGTTTATCTGTCTGTTACCTTTTCAGGCCTAAACCGCTGAACCGATTTAGATGAAATTTGGTACAGAGATAGTTTGAGTCCCGGGGAAGGATATAGGATAGTTTCTATCCCGGAAATCATAACCTAAGGGGGTGAAATGGGGGTGAAAATTTGTATTGAGCTACGATATAAACGAGTTCTACCCGGACCGAGTCACGGGCAGAAGCTAGTAAATAAATAAGGCTTAGTTACTCACCTAAATGCGCAGGTTTTGATCCCACCTTCCCTCTGAATGTAGCTGCACACGCCACTCCAATCAACAAGCACAAAAAAAATATTTTCGACATCGTCAAACACTAAGTCAAACTTTCAATTGTTTATATTCCGACGTGTCTCGTATGCTAGCCGTGTCAAGGCAAAGTTGTCTCAACGCACTTCGCGAGTCGACTGGCATGCGGGTTACCGGCACGACGTATTATAGTCGTATTTGTGATAGGATTGTTACACGCGTGCGATTCGCTGGGTGGTTCATTAGATAGCGTTAGGGTCAAGAGAACCGGTATAGCATAACTATGCATAATAGGCGTGTAATTTGTGTGACAGCCGACGCCAGTGATATGTATCCATTTGTCGCCTTATTAGAACGCAATTAGGTACATACAAAACTGTAAAGATATCTTTAACGTTGACTATGTAACGTAGACTATGTAGGTGATGCGTTGATTCATATAATAATGAGTTGTGGGATGGGCAGCAACAGTAAAAACACTATTTTGTAGAAACTATGTATTGCGACCATGGAGGTTAGCACAAGAAGAAGGAAGGGCCATCGTGCCACAGATAAACAAGTAGTAAAGGTAAGTTTAAGACCAACTTAACTAATTGTTGCGAGTCTCCAATAGACTATACAACATATATAAATTGAATATTATAAGCGGTCACGTCTTTAAGGTCGAATAACACTCGACATGTTCCGATTCGATCCGCGATTCTTATCTTATCTTATCTTATCTAGTTGAGGGCCCTTTCGGATTCACTTCGAACCAGTCGGATCTTTTGTGCATTTGCCCTCCCCTTTATATCCACTCCCAAGCTCGCTCCATCGTTTCCACAAAACGGATGATGCAGCTCAGCGGGAGCACCTTGAATTCCTTTGGTTATTTACCTGTAGATTCATATGGTCATCTTTACCTGTATCTACTGCCAAATTCCATACTAGTATAGGGACTTACAATGTGTATGTACAGTTGAGTTATCTACCCATACATTTTAAAAAATCTATATGCATTCTTTATTATAACTGACATAAGCGACGAAGTGACTTTTATAAACGAACCCTAGTTTCTTTTTTCTTTTTTATATTTGATAATGTTTGATGCATTTCTTAATAAGTCAAGCAACACTCTGTGGAAGAGCGGTGTCTCTTGACACAGGTATCTCGATATTTAAAAAGAGACACCAACCTGTACTTAGTTAAGTTACTCAATAAACTATTTTTCATTTTCATTTTTTCATAAGACGTATGAGTAGATTTTCGTGTAGGTTGGTATTAGAATTGCTAAACTTAAGTGGCAGTGGGCGGGGCACATTGCACGTAGAACCGATGGCCGTTGGGGCGGAAAGGTTCTCGAGTGGCGACCACGTACCGGAAGGCGCGGCGTGGGTAGGCCCCCCACAAGGTGGACTGATGACCTGGTAAAGGTCGCGGGAGTCCGCTGGATGCGGGTGGCGCAGGACCGGTCAATTTGGAACTCTCTGGGGGAGGCCTATGTCCAGCAGTGGACGTCTTTCGGCTGATATGATGATGATGATGGTATTAGAGAATTCGAGTATACCCAGCAGGGAAAGAAAAGGGCTAGTGGTTGTCCAATTCCTAGCTTTAAACCCATACCCTGCGGTTAGTCTGAAAAAGCACTGACAGATGGCGCTGTCACTAGGGCAAACTAGCTAACGCCAGTTCATCTTAGAATAGTAAGGTCTTAGTTTTATGGTCTTATTTTGTATGTGAGATTGTTTGTGGAGATTTTTGAGTACATTACAGCGGTTAAAATTATTACCGACTTTAATTTTGAGACCCTAAGGTAGAACCTTATTCAGTGGTATTTTAATAGCCGAGTAGCCGACACCAGACGGGGAAGCATTAACTATGTGTTGATTAATCGTTTGTTATTGTTTATTTGACAGTAGCCGGATGTTGTTATTGTTAAGTAACGCCAGTCTGCGGCCAGCCTTACGAAGGACGCCAATTCGGAATGCGATGGTCGCAACTGACTCAGCTCGGATGTAAACAAAGCCAAAAGAAACACGTGAAAATCTAAGATCGAAGTTAGAGTTTCTCCATCCCTCTCGTACTAGTTAATGAGCGATAAAGACGGAACTACGATCGTCCATTTTTGTGGTAGTTTCTGACGTGAATGTCATTTTTTACATTTGAGTAGTGACAAAAAATCTGCATTTGAGATTCAATCGTAAGGTAATGGATATAAGGTTGAGTATGAAACTGGGGTTGTTTTGAATTCGTTCACCGCTTACTAAGCGTAGTAATGAATGGGTCATGTCATTACCTTTTTAGTTTTACACACACACTCAAGTAAGTATTGTTACATTGTGGTATCCACTGAGATCATCTAAGAAAATATCTCAAAAGTGATTTATTTTCATGACTTACCTTAAAGCCGGATTTGTTTGTCGAGAGCGAGATATTTCGTGGCACGACAATGCGATATCAGTTTCAATACAATACAAATACTCTTTATTGCACACCTCACACAAACAAAGCAGTTAGGTACAGAGAGAAACAATACAAATTGAATTATAATTGTAATAATTTAAAAATACGTAATTTTGTATTTAGATTAGTTTAATTTAATACTTAAGAAATTAGATAAGAATTTCCCCTTGCCTTTATACATAAATAACCCTGTCATATAATTTGTATACCTATTTAAAATCAATCTCTCATAGTGTTATCTTGCTCTGTAAAACGATGTGTTCACCTGTAATTGGGGTACATAAGCCCCAACACATTCTATGCCAAAGACAACTGTTACCTTATCTTATGTACTCTGTTGGTGTCCCGTGTAATGAATAAAATAAAATAAAATAAAATACAATAAAAAAGTCAAAGTCAAAGTGATTTATTCTTCAATTTAGGCAAATTACATGCACCTATGAATGTCGATAAACTACCACCGGTTCGGAGAGAAAACCTCTGCCTCGAGAAGAACCGGCGTAAAAAACTCGGCGAGGTATCATTTTTTCAAAACAGTATAAAATTATATCATTTCAGTACCTTTTTTTTTATTGTCATGGCACACTTCACACTTGTTGTTTACATGCGCTAGATACTAACAACAATAACAATTATGTACTTGGTCCTACGAACTGGAGTTTATTAGAGAAATTGTATACTTACGAAATACATTTCTCATATAAACAAGATATGTCGACACTACATTTCACTTAGTGTTTGAAAGTAGTTGATTGAATGTGGCGTTTGCGGGATTCCATGATAAGTTCATCATATCAGCCGAAAGACGTCCACTGCTGGACATAGGCCTCCCTCAAAGAGTGCCAATGTGACCGGTCCTGCGCCACCCGCATCCAGCGGACTCCCGCGACCTTTACCAGGTCACCAGTCCACGCCTTCCGGTACGTGGTCGCCGCTCGAGAACCTTTCCGCCCCAACGGCCATCGGTTCTTCCACAGTTTTGGGCTACGCTCTACCTCTCCTAACAAAGCTCTCGGTAAAGTACAAAATACCGCATACCGATCCCGCCTCGCCAACGGCGGAAGTAGCCTATTTGTAATTAAAATTAAAACGGATTGCTTATTAATATTCATCAGGAAATCTGTTGTGAAGTCGAACATTAGATTATTTAACTCCACGAAATGGTTTACTCTGCTGTGAACCGTCACGAGACACGAATATTCGCGCATTTCGAAAATTTACTAGGTAGGTATTATGATGATGTAACCGTCTAGGCTCGGACAAGAACAGGTCAACGTCTTTTACAATGCAACTAAGGGGGGTCATCGGGGTCACGATTGTTCCACGTGCGTGGTGGGAGCCGAGGCACTCGCCTGAAAACTCCAGGAAAGGCAACGAACATCTTTTTCGCCCTAGGACAAGCCAAATGTGAAACAAAAAGGTATGGAGATGTGACGAAAAACTAGCGAAATGTTGCATCGACTATCTATTAGGTACCTACCTAATTGACTTATCATAATTCAACTAAGAAAAATTAAGTTGAATGCCTATTCTTCTTTAATCCTTTTAATTGTTGTCTGTGACAGTTAGTCGTCATGCCAACTTATGGCTCACGATCAGCAAGCTTATTGACATGACGATATAGCCCTCGCTTCCGCAAGAACCAGTACACCGATCCTTGGGATTAGGTTAGTTCAGGATGCAACGGAAGCTAGGGACCTCACACTGCCGGCTTTGGTCAGTCGCATGGCCGGCAGTGAGGAGGCATGGGCGGCAATGGTCACCTTCAGCGTAGCGGTGCTGACGCAGAAGGAGGCGGCGGAGCGGATGCGCGAGGACGATCCTGAGTCAGTCCCGCAGCGCCGTAGGAGACCAGGCAGGCGGCGAAGGGCCTTCGTGGGCCGAATGCTGCCGCCATAACGAGGACCTGCGGGTGATGGGTCGGGAGCTCCATCATCCGCCTAGCAGAGGTCCTGAGCTGGACGGCCCCCATGGTGTTCTGGAGTGCCAAAAGCGGTGTGGGCAGGCAACATACCCCTGCCACCTACGTGGGCCCGCAAGGGCAGCGCCGACAGAGTTCCGGATGTGTGCGACAGCGTTCCCGGGGCTTAAAGCGAGCGACGGAACACCCCAGGGGTTTTAGTCCGTGGCAGTCGGACATACCCACTCGGCTCCTCTCGGGCTGGGTGGGATCCATAATGGATTTCCCCTGGGTAAACAAAAAAAAAAGGATGCAACGGAAACAACGTTAAGATGATAAAAGTCTAAGGCCGCGTTTAGGCACACGCGATATGGCGCGACATCACGTGCGCTTTTAGAATGTAACGTATGAAGTTTGCCGACTAATCGGCGCTGAGGTGGCCGACTAGTCGTCGACTATGTATGTGGCCGAATAGTTGGCTTTTCTGACTAACCGTATCTCCAATTATTATTCAATATGATGATTATTTACATACATACATACATATAATCACGCCTCTTTCCCAGAGGGGTAGGCAGAGATCACGGATCTCCATTTGCCACGATCCTGACAAACCACTTTCGCTTCACTCACCTTCATAACATTTGTCATACATGCTCGTCGGTTTAGGGTACTTTTGACCTGGCCTTTTTGTAACATTTCTCCAATTTGATCAGAGAAAGTTCGCCTAGGTCTTCCCCTTCCAACTTGCCCTTCCACTCCTTTTATATACACTCTCTTCGTTAATCTTCTCTCATCCATCCTCTCTACATGCCGAAACCACCTTAATTCCACCCTTCTCAATTTTCGTGACTATATCTCCATCCATTCCACACTTATCTGTTATCACGCTGTTTCTGACTCTATCACTCAATTTCACTCCACACATACTTCTCAACGCTCTCATTTCTACTGCATTCAGTCGACTTTGATGTCTTTTCTGCCACACCCAGCTTTCACTACCATACATAAGTGTGGGCACCAACACTCCTCTATGATTATTTGTTACATTTAAAGTATAAAACTTAACTTGAAGTAAATTTTGTTAGGTTATTTTTTTCGTTTTCCAGTAAGTCTTAAAGTGCTGACTATAAATGTAGATAGTCAGCTTCCCTGACTAGTCGGTACATTTCTAATGAAAATACATAGCACTTTACATTTAGCCGAAACACCAGTGCGTATACGCGGTCTCAGTGTTATGAGGAGCAAACCAGGCAAGTTGTTCCAGCGGTTGGATAATCCAAATAAATAATTCTTGTTATATTTTATGGCTATTAGTTGCGTGTTAGATGTTTTAATTTATTTTATTCATTAGAGTGTTAATACTTATAAGTGCTGGGCAATTCTACTACCTATAACAGTATATCCACCGAATCATTGAATTCATTTTTTTACCCGGCGGTGTCATCTTTTGCAAATCTCGACACCCATATACTAATTAAAGAAGAACTACTATATACTTATCTCAGCAACTTCCTTAGGTAGATTTTCTTAGAAAGCAGTGTAAAACAAGCTCAAATTCTGTACGAACACGACCTTATTCCCTGGGATATAAAGTTTAACACATACATTTCTAGTGGGTTCCTACATCAAAATCAAAATTCTTATTATGTTAATGTTATTTTCTAGGGCTAATACGTGAATTAGTTAAGTAATTTATTAATTTAATATGTTATAATATAAATAATCTTCACACACATTTAATTATATTATGAATCTAGATGTAAGAACCACAAATATTGAGTGCCCTTTACAGGGTGTCATGTACCTACCACCCTATACTTGTAACACCTCAATGTACTATGAACATGACTACAATATAATAAAGAATAAATAATACATTAATTTAAGGGGTTCATTACTCAAAAGTTATTAACACATAGTATAATGACTCCAATCAAAAACTTTGTAATCACCTAAAGAGCGAACGAAGCGAAAACAACAGGTCCAAACGAAAAAACTAATTATTCTGATTTACCAACTTGATATTACTTTGCAGGATACGTGGTATTAAACGACATCCTGGTTAGTGAGAATACCTGAGTCATTAATTTCCAGGCTCTCAAAAATGGAATAGATATTAATTCGACGACATATTATACTCACCGGCAGAAAATTTGGCCCAAATTAGAAAAAGTTTACTATGCAGAAAAACATCATTTACTTAATTTATTCAATGTATACTTAATTACGTGCAAAATTACGTGAAAATTAATGCCTTGCCTGTAAGTATCCGAAATCGCGTTACCCGAGACGTTGTATTTTTGTGGTATTTTCTGAGTTACATGCGGATATTTTTATACATGTTTGATGTAAAATATTCTATTCATTGACTATAAATATAGGTAGGGTCCTAACATTCTAATGGTAAAATTGCGGGTGTTTTTGACGTTAATAACTGTTACCAAATTCCATCAAAGTCGAATGTCTGATGAGCCAATCTGAATATTGTTGGTAAACAACCTTGTTTATGTACCTTATGGAATTCGTATTGAATCGCATCAAAAATCTTGTTTTTGGCAAAACTAGTTTCGTTCGTAAGTCCGGAGCACGCTTTCTATTCTATGTGACGTGCAAATAACCGGACTAAAATTTAAATCGGTAATACTTACGTAAATAAGTAATTTTATGCTACTGTTTTATGTTCATTGGATTTTTTTAATAGTCCGGTAATTGCGTTACAGGAAATATCGTTTATGGTTTACTCGTGTTTATAACAGGAAATGGCTTAATAAAATACTTAAGTAGTCAAATCTAGCTGGATTAAATATTTATTTCATAATGAGTTCGCTTGAAATGAAAGCACGTTTTCGTTACACAATTCCACTAAAGATTTAAACAAGAAAAAAGATACCGTAAAACCACACAACTATAGTCCACTACCCCCACTATGGTCCAGTAAACTAATTCGTTTCTATCAATACCGATTTTGTATTGGTGATTTTATAGGTTTTTATTGAAATTTGTGTTATTATATTGCCTGTCTTTAAGTTCATCCATGAAAACAGTCCCACCTGAGGAATTAATATAAGAATTCATTTGGACCATAGTTGGGTGACCTGGACTATAGTTGGGTGGTTTTACGGTACTTTATGCAAACAAATAAATGAAATAGTTATTATACTTAAACATTTAAGTTTTAAAGCTATCGGAGTCCATGACATTGTTGTAGACGCTTCACTTTTTGTCAAGTGCGCAACTGCGCGTGCGAGGTTTTACTCAAGGGCTTACCTACTATTGTCCATTGAAAAGTACAACGCGCGCGCGCAGCGCCTTCTGTTACTGACCCTCACTCCAGCCTCCTGGCGAGAGTCTCTGGAGATGTTGGTCCAACAAAAACATTAATATTAATCTTAGAAACCTTATTTTATAAATTCTTTTTTACTATGCATATCCCTAAGCACGCGTCGCAAGACCTTGCCCGACGGATTCTTCGGTATGTTGTCTACGAACGATAATTCTTCTATCCTCTTAAAGGGCGCCACCCTATTCTTGACAAAGTCCATTATTTCGTTATTAGTTATCTTGACTCCTTCTTTCAGCACTACGTAGGCTTTGGGCCTTTCCCCTAAACGAGCATCGGGCACACCTGAAAGAGCAAAACATAAGAAGTTTTTTTTTTTTTATAATAAGTGGCTAATACCACTACCACACGACCATGCATGTTGTTTAAGAGTAAATTTTTATAAGGTGTCTTCTTATATTTATTTTAATAGTTTGTATTCTTCCTATTTATTTATTTTTTATGATTATTTTTGTAAATTGTCCTTATGTGCGACCGTGGCGTCTATCTTCCTGATTCACCTAACGGTCACAACAGAAGATCAGCGCTGCCAGCATCACGCTGATTTGTGACCATTTCGGCAAATGTGTTTGTGTGTATTGTGTCTACAGTTTGTTTTATGTTTTGTCACGAATAAATGTATTTTCTTTCTCTCTTTCTTTCTAAAAAGTTCAAGTATTTATTCTTCAATTTGGCCTCCTTTATATGTCAGAATTTAACAAATACATTTACAATTTTCAAAATAACGAACTTAGATAGTAACTAAGAAATAGCAACATTGACATTAACACAATAGACAAATACCTGAGTACACATAATTTTCCAAGAGATGTATAGTGTCTCTGGGTCCATTACCATACAATTAACTTAATCTATAGCTTTGAGATGTAAAGAGTACTCTTGGCCAAGTAAGGTTTTGAGGTCTCCAAACATTCAAATCATTATTCAAAGGTTCCAAATTGAATAACAAACCCCGCTCAGTTGCATTTCGTCCCATGCATTTCATTAAATTTTATTGCCTTGGCTATGTGGTACTTGTTTGGTACTTCAGCCCCACGCACGCCTCCCAAAGACACTATCCCGTGAGCGGGAAAGACATAGAAATAACAATAAACAATCAGGCCAACCTATGACAGCTGCGTCAAATACTGCCGGATGTTGTTTGACCACATTTTCTAACTCTGCTGGTGGCACTTGGTATCCTTTGACCTAAAGAAAAGGAAACACGTTATCGTAAGTTTTTATAGCTCGTGCAACGTGCACGAAATACGTATAAAACAATCTCTGTAAACAATGACACACGAATCACATGCGAAACGATAAAAGTTTTTTTCACCAACACCTTAATGTGCCGTAATCATATCTTTTCCATTACTGTTTGTTTTAATATTTAACTAGCTACCCACGTGGCTTAGCCTGCGTATTATAAAAATCACAGGCGCAGCCACGGCGTAAAATATACCTCTTATTCATCCCGAAACGGCACAGCCTGCCTTTTTCTTCCATACCTCTCTATCGCCCGTCACCACCTCACTCACTTCCTTTCTATTCGTATCGTCTCTCACTCAGTCCATACACCTTTTTCTTGGTCTACCTATTCTCCATCTACCTTTAACCTGGTCTTCCTCTTCTCTTTATTCTCGAGCAATTAACTCGTAAATAATTATCAAAGTCATGAAACGAAATTTTATTGTAACGTTTTTTTCGTGTGTACCTTAATTAGTTCCTTCAGTCTATCAGCAATGACGAGACGTCCCTTCTCATCAATATATCCAAGATCTCCGCTTCGCAGCCATCCATCTTCCGTAAACACCTGCTTGTTGGCTTCGGGGTTGTTCTTGTAACCCTTCATGACGTTTGGCCCTTTCATAAGTAACTCTCCAACCTAGAAAACAGTCATTAATGTTATAATTTAGCCACTATGCCACTTTTTTTTATGAACATCCAAACATGTAAGATTGGTAATTACGAATAAATAAATATGAATGAATAAACATAGTGGCTGACGCCTCGTAGGATTCCTAGTCCAGACAATGAACGGACAACTTGTATGGAAAAAATGACAAATTTGGAAATGTTTATATTAGCAGATTTTTTAATGTAACGGATATATTATCAATTAAATAATTACCTAGAGGCAAAATCCAACAAAAAATCAGACAACAAATAAAATATAACTTAATTAGCTCCTGAAAAGTCGTAAAAATATTAATACCTAAATGTTTTAAACTTTATTTTGGTTCATTTACATTTGCTTTAAAATATTCAATATAAATCAAACATAAAAAGACAATGAATGCATAATTTAAACCTATATAATTACTTCCGGGTGGAAAATTTTTGTTGGATTCTTGAATAAAGCATCTTAGAATAACGTTTTAAAATGAAATAAACAAAAAAAAACGCTATTATAAATTAATGTTTTTCGAAACCGTATTTTGCCTGGAGTATCCAGTCCTTTATGCTTGTCTAAATTGATAGACATTCAGATGTACTCTGCGAGGACTAATAAATTGTTCATTCTGATCCGTTACACGATGAATCCCTTACAAAAGCTACACGGGTGTACGCAAAAACTCCTATGCAGCTAAATTGTTCAGTTTGCTTTTAACTGGTTTTAAAATAGCTAACGGCTTACCATCAACAAAATACTTAATTTCAGCTCTCAAATTTTCCTGCTGCGGCACATAACTCTGCATTCTGCTGCATAGCGAGCAAACTAGATTAATTTCTGAGGCTTATATTCACCTCAAAATTTGGAAGTATGCGTTTAGTAGTAAAAACTATCGGGATATGATGTTAAATGCATAGTTTTATTCACTTACTTCATTAACGCCGAGATTCCTCATTTCTCCATCCACGATCCGTAATTTCAAGTTAGGCATAGAGTAACCCACAGTAGTATAGTCTTTTGCTCCAAGAGGATCTACGGTGGCCAAGGGTGACACCTCTGTCATACCGTAGCCTTGAGAGAATTCCACCTCGCGCTGAAATCGTTAGAAAAAGACCAGACCATGCATTGCTTGTTCTAGAAATGAAGGTGGTCGCTAGGTTACCTGTGGAACCAGCAATGTACGGAGAATTGTCGTTGTCAGGTGACTATTGTCAAGTTGGTGAAATAGGGGCCTGTAATAAGTATTGTTCAAATTAGTGGAATCATACATTCATTTACATGTTTGTCACAATCATCTCCATAAACCCCTTTGGAGTCTTCACAATCCGAGAGAGACTCAAAAGTAGTATGGTGTCTGTGCAGTCTGCACGGTCTGAAGCACCATATAATTAATTCATTAACTACACGACTATTTGCACACGTATTCTCTCATCTCGCTCGTTCGCTCCTAGTATGGTGTATAATATTTTATCGGTTAGTTAGTATATTCCTTGTCGGCGCACGACAATTATTCTTAGTATGTTTTTTTCTACGCCGGGGCTTAGTATATTTCCGAGCAAAGGGTTAGTGTTGTATGCTGCTGTGCTCGATGACCCGATGACTAACATACTTAAATCTCTTATGCTCAGAAAAGGAATTCGAGATTAAACAAAAATGTGACGTTCCCGGCATGGAATAGGAATATCTTCACTTTCATGTCTCCTTTCAAAATAAAAATGACAGACACATCAATCGTTCACGTACCTAAGATAAATGGAATCGTTTTTAGGGTTCCGGACCAAAAAGGTAAAAACGGAACCCTTATGTGCGACTCCGTCCGTCTGTCTGTCTGTCACAAAGTCAAATATCTCAGGAACTACTAATGCTATCGATTTGAAATTTGGAATAGTTGTAAACAAAGCTAATCCTCGTGTATGGAAAATGAAAAATTTTAATATATACTTTTAATTTGTATAAAAAAGGGCGGATAAGAGGGGGGGCAAAATTTCAAAGTCTAGTTAGTAGGCCAAGTGGGGTATCATATGAAAGGGCTTGAATTGTACATTCTAAAACAGTGTTACTTTTTTTTTTCTACAACGGTAAAATTTTGATTTATAAAGAAAAATGTTGAAAAAAATACCATTCCCCCCCTTATCTCCGAAGTTAACCAAGCGAAAAATTTGAAAATAATATATTTATGATTAATAGTAACGTCAATATTACCAAAAAAGTATAACGAGACCTCTATCTAGCGTAATTTTTTTTTATTCTTCAAAAATCATATGTTAATTTTGTTTGTAATTTAATACTTCTGTTTAATTTTTTTCTTTGAAATTCGTATGACAGTATTCTGAAAGTACCTTCTAGCAAATAAAAAAAGAATTATTGAAATTAATTCACTTGATAATAAATGATAAAGAATTATCGCTGAAAAACCAACATACAGTAAGGGAAATGTATTAACGTACCACCGTAGAACCCTATCGCAATAAGGTGACATACCACTCGAGTTTAAGTGACGGCGGCCTGTCAATTGCAATAGAGTTCTACGGTGGTACGTGAATACATTTCCCTTACTGTACATACCGAGTTCCTTGGTCGCGCAAGTTAGTAACAAAATGCACCGATAAATGGGGCTGTAGGTACTCATGACTTAACTACACTATGCGTTTTTATGATTTTTCCAAAATTAATGGGTGGGGCAAGACGGGTGTGTTGTATGATATTTTGTACGGAACCCTCGGTGCGCGAGTCAGACTCGCACTTGACCGGTTTATTTTTTTTATTAACTTTTGGTTATCAATTCTAGCCTCGTATGGCCTGTAAAAATACACTCACCGGCAGAAAATTTGGCGCGAAAACTTTGATGATTTCAAACTATAAATTAAATAATGTTTCTCTGCATAGTATACTTTTTCTAATTTGGGACAAATTTTCTACCGGTGAGTATATTATTTTTACTACTAAAGAACTGAAACAGCAATTTACTTCATTTTCCATACAATGATTAATTCAAATAGCTAAGTGTAACGTCATACTTTTAAGTCAATCAGTATGAACAGTTTCGGCTGCCGCCAGCGAGATCCGTCTTTGACTCAAAATGTTGGGTATGTATGTTCTGTAGTTGCTCCCATAAAACATTTTGTTCCTCACCAAAAACTGGTTCGAATGGCATCGTAAAAAAATCTTAGGTCCACAAGATTATTATCTGTGTTGTCAATGTTTATCTTTTGTTGTCAATCAATGATGTTGTTCTAGAAATATTTGTTGACTTAATAATTTGAATATTAACCTTTGCTTTGTCGAACATCTTGTCAATATCCGCCCGAGGCAAGGAAGCGGCACCAGACATGAGACAGGTGATGTGATCGAAGAGGTCAGGAGTAACTTGTGGATGCGAACCAAGGAACAACACTGGAACATAAATATGCATATAATTAATAACGTCACACTCAATATTAATCCTAAAATTGAGATTCTTGTTTTCTTTATTCGTGCTACGGTGGCCTAGTGGTTCAGGCATGCGGCTGTCAAACGGCAATCGTGGATTCGGATCCCAGCTCATACCAATGAGTTTTTCGGAACTTATGTACGTTAGCTTTTCGGTGAAGGAAAACATCGTGAGGAAACCTGCATACAATCGGGGAAGAAATTCAAAGAGGTATGTGATCCGCACTGGGTCAGCATGGTGATTACTGCCCGTTCCCTTTCATTCATGTGGCCTGTGCCCAGCAGTGGGACGTATATAGGCTGATGATGATGATGATTCTTGTTTTACAAACGGCACACCTAGATATAACGAAAATGACTGGTTGGTACCAAACAGTCTGTTTTCAATTATATAAAACAAACGCACTTTTCAATAATAAGACAACGAAGAAGAACCCAATTTTTTAGTCCAAATTTGGTTGAATGTCTGAAGCATAAACAAAATTAGAGACTTTTTGCATGTTTACACATATATAGCTATATTTTTCGCGGTATTCATAGGGATTGAAATCCTTAAATATTTTCAGGTAGCAAACAGTGAGGGCCAAGAAACTGAAGAGTGCATTCCTATGTTCTGGTGATTACTGGCGAAACTGCTCGCAAATAGTCACCTAAGTTCTTATCTTTAAACTTACCAATAGGAGGTGCTACATACAAAATGTTAATTTTGTTACTCCGCATAGCATTCAAAAAGGTGTCAGGTTGGAATTTAGGCAACACTAGCTGCCTAATACCGACGCTCAGTTTGTGCATCATTGCTATGACGAGACCATAGCTGTGATACATGGGCAGGATAACTAACTGATTCTCTTGATAAGGAGCTGGAATTAAAAACATTTCTTTGTAACCTATAGGGGCTTGTGCACCAATCACGCGAGGTTTTTTCGGCTACTTTTTGACTGTAGTGATTTTTTCCTGACCCTCCTCCCCCCCTATCGAACCTCACGTGATTTGTGCACAAGCCCTAGGTACCTACCTACGATACATGCTATCATCGTGCAATTTGTAAACTGTGTTTTATTTCGAGTGATACATGTCAGCGAATAACAGGAGTTACCGAAGAATTGTAATTCGAAGGAATGATACAACAGAATAAAAGTCAAAATCATAGAACGGTCATTCTACAGATCTGTGGCTGCGTCTAATTGACGCGACTCCATATAAAATGTTCGTAAAGCGTCGCGTTAATTAGACAAGGAGAATGACCGAGAAGACCTAAATGCTGCGCATAATCAAATCTAAATCTCGGAAGAAAACCGGGGGTTGTATTATATTGAGTGTATCAAAGGTCAAACCTTTGATACACTCAATTTATAAAAGGTATAAAAGAAATGCTTCTTCTTATTCAAAACAAATCTAAGCGTGTACTATACCTACATAGTGTAAATGTCTAAAGTGATGTGAATAACGTAAACGATACTTCACTCAAGAGTTTTTTTTTAAGTAGAGGTAAGTACGGTAAATAAAACTGGGGAGGATTATTTAGAAAGAACAATTAGTGTTAGTTATAATATCCTTACCATCAGGATTATAATGTTTCAATTCTGAGTCCTGCTGCGCACAGTTTGCCACAATATTCCGATGAGTCAACTCCACCCCTTTCGGTAGCCCTGTAGTTCCACTTGAATATGGCAAGAACGCTACATCACTACCTTTTACTCTTACTTCCTTCAAAATGTCTAGATCCACATGAACATCTTCTATGAGCTCTTTCAAAGACACCGTGCCCTCCACTCTAGTCGTTCCTGAGTCTATGCATATTATTGGTATCTGCTTTTTGCTCAGTATCAACGCTTCTTGTACTGTCGATATCGTGTCAGGGTGGGCTATGATTAGTTTTAACCCGGATTGTTGAATTTGAATTTGTATTTCATCTGGAAAACATTAACATTTATGGATATTGCGACGGTGGCAAACAAACATGCCTGATGGTTAGCAGCCACTAGTGTATTGCTTGTAACTCCAAAAGAATCACAAGGACGTTACCGATCCTTTATGGGTTTGAGGATTCAGATCCCTCACTACTAACACAGTCGATTCTCAGGCGCTCGCGACCTAACTAGACATGAGCAATCTCGGCTCCGCGGGGTGATGCGATTCACTAAATCCGACTCCGCTATCGGTACCGACTCCGCTTACCGGCTCTTCGACTCCTTTGAATCCCTCAAACCAAATCACGCCGGACTCGTTGGATTCAATACAAATTCAGTGATCTTAACGGTTTTTCGAATCTTTTGAGTCTTATAACTCCTTAGTCATCTTTTTTGTTTGATGCCGAGTCGTAGTAAATGAGTCCTCGGATTCGATAAGATTTGAAAGGAGTCGATAAGGGATCGGAACCGCTTGCGGATTCGAAACATTTAAATTTTCAAGTCCGTATTTACTCATCTCTATAACTAACACAACACTAGAATTTAATTTCAAAAAACAGTTGACTTTATTCCTTATTGACAATAGTACATTATTGCCGTGGCCGGGAAGGAAGCAATTGCAGGCTGAGTATTTGTTAAACGTTTAATTATAATACGAAGCCTGCAATTGCCATTCCGGCTGACGCTAATATAGTGCTTTTCTCAAAAATGGGGGAATAATAAACTTTAAATATCATTGCACAACTTGAAAATATTACTGATTTCCCGCCGTTTTTCTTTTTTCTTTTTAAACCGAATCGCAAGTGTATTTTTCCACCGAAAAACGCAAACTATTTGAGACACATAGAAAAACGTCGCGTTTGCAACAGAAAAATACGAGTTGAATTGGCTGAATACGACCTGTGCCGTCTTTTATATGCCGTTTTCAACTTTTTAAAAAGTTTGGTACTCGACAAATAAAGGAATTTATATGTAACATTCCAGGCGGCCTGCAATGTTTTTTATTTTTTAATTTTGATCTGACCTGAAACTATACACTTTACCTTCCAATATGTAGCGACTTACGTACACTTTGCGGGTCATTTTTGAGAAAATGCTATTATTCAATAAATTACTTTTTGATAATGATGTCACAACTTTTTATTGATATAGTAGGTAGTAGTGTAGCTATTGATTTGATTAGGTACTCGTATTATTGTATTATGCTTATTGCGTAACTGCATGCAATGATTTATGTACACCTGCAATGCGGGTAAAACATAGTGCTCTACATATCTGTTCATGTAATATCTTTCACTGTAACCTATGTTTAACAAACTAAATATTCTGATTCTCATAAGAACAGAACACCACTAGCCTACAGAGCAAGTAGAGTGGAGTTAATATGGCGGCAGTTGATAACGTGGAAGTATATCATCATTAATATGATGTTTATTGAGTTTTAATGGAAGAGAGACAAAGAGAGCCGGCCCCAGATAATGGGAAAAGGCTAAGGAGAAGAAGAATATGAAGTTTATTATCATAACCAATCAGCGGTTTGACAAAATAACTTACAAGGGGTGTACACATGGTTCAAAGTCGTAACGGTAGCTCCAGCACCCACGGCTCCCAGGGTCAGAATAGGATATTCAGGTACATTCGGAGATATAACGCCTACCACGTCTCCATCGTTTATCTGAAACTTCTTCCTTAGATTGGCTGCTAGAGCCTGAGAAAACTTGTGCAGCTGGCCATATGTGTAGCTTCTGTTTGTGATGGCGCATTGCTGTGAAAAATTGCTGGTAGCTTAGGAATTTTAGATTTAAGATGGGAAATCCTTGGTGATCAGCTGAAAATTAAAATTCCCCATCCCTCATCCGCTTGCGACTTGAATTATACCTAATCCTGAAGGAAGACATCTATCTGTATACGACATTAAAATTTGGCCGCGGTTTTAGTGCGATTTGTGGCAGATTGTCCCCTTATATTTATTATTATTTATTTATAGTGGTCGGCAGCCCTCGCCTACTTGCTTTGGCCGAAATTTCTAATCTGAGACCGATCCTCTACGAGGATGTTCAACTTATTCCCCTAGTAGCATTTGAAAATCTGGGGCTGATTTTGATTAGCGCGTTCACGTGGGAACCACACTTGTCTGATATATGCCATAGATTAACCAACACAGATCACTTTACCGATTCAAACATTTCCATCCTGTTAGTGCCAACATTTTCCTAGTTTAGGCACTTATTCCGCCTTATTAATTATGCTGGTGTGCACAACTGTAACGTCACCCAGGCTTCTCAGTACAGACTGGAACGCCTACTTAATAACTCTATCAGACTTATTTTCGGACTTCGTAACTACATTACCAACTTTTCGACACAACTTAAATGACTCCGCATTCGTAAGTCATTACGAGTTCTCTATTCAATGTTTTCCATATTATTCGATCCTGCCACGCCTGGCTATCTTGGGTCTAGGGTTTGCAATCCGGATCCGACTTGTATGTAAATATCCGGATCTGAATCCGCGGATCCGGATATTTCCATACAAGTCGGATCCGGATTGCAAACCCTACTTGGGTCTAATTTTAAATTGGTGGTCTATGCCCGCTATTGGTGTCCCGAAGCCTGAAGCTTGGAGTCTCCCGTCATCGCACTGGTTTAATGTGTAATTATTTCACCGTCCAGGTAATTCGGCTTTGGAATTCTCTACAAAACTCACCTTTAAGCGCATGTTGCGCAAGCATTTTATCGACGATATCTATGCATAGACTATCTCGCCGCGACACAGCTCGCGTGCTGTCTTATGATAACCATGCAGGTTAACGCTTTTCCAGGCAGAGGCGTTATATCGATATACTGTCTAAAGTGTATCTTAATGTCAATGAATAAGACTGACATTTCATTGTCATTTTTTAATTGCCGGCCTGAAAAAGGGTTAAAGCGATGCCTTGATTCGAGTCCATTCCCGAAAACAGCGCCGCCTTGTGAAAGACACGCATTCTTTCGCACACGAGAAAAAGTGAGGCTTCATTCTTCGGAATGTTTTTTTTGACGAATTGCGATAAATACCTATCTCAGTAAACTTATTATTCATATATCACTAAGTGAGATTTAGACGGGGTAAATACAATAGGTACGATAAACTTGATTGTGTCGTAAAATAATGCATTGTTTGAACCGACTTAAAAAAGGAAAAAAAAGACCCAACTTCGGTTTATTTTCTGTATCGAGGTAATTTTAAACAATCATTATTGATAATAATCAGATAAACAATCATAATTATAGTTAAAAATCATATATCTGGAAATCAGTCCTTATTGTTTCCTAATCTGGTCAGAATGGCATTTCAACGAAAGCGATAATTTCCAATTCACGTTCTTAATTTAAGGACGTAGAATTTTGCACAGCCCCGTTATTCTGTGCTTAACTGGTTTTAAGTTCACCTCAACGCTCACCCACAAATATGTCTTGACGCCGCGATTGGTAGTAACTAAGCGTAGGTAGATGTCTTATTTCGTTAGGCGTGTCGGGTGAGGTGAGCCGCATGAGCGCGTAAAGAAAACAGCCCAGCATTGTTGGTACAAGCTTTTACTGCCACAACTGTACTTTTCTGTATACCGTCGTCTACGATTCTAACGAGCCCAAACTAGCTAAAAGTAGCTACTGTATGTTAATAAGCAGAAATATTAGAGTTATTCTAACATACCAAAGCAATTTTCGTCGCCCATTTATCCAAATTGCGCCAAACAAACTCATTCACAGTCACATCTGGTATCACGATATCTTTGCACGGCGACTTCACAACATTGTCTTTCGACCACAAATGATTTCTTCTTGCGATGAAAGCTGGAAAACAATTACGGACGAACACACGAGTGGCCATGTCAACTGCCGAGTAATATATGCTGTTTGTTGACATGCTAGCAAGGTGCGAGTCAATGAGACTCATTATAATGTAGGCAGTTGCCCATTATTATCGCATTACAATAATGACAGTGCGGCTGTTCGAAATTGAAAACAAGTAACTAGGTTTTTGCAAATTTTACAGGAGAGCGAAAAAACTTTTTTATTAAACTACGTAACATAGCGGAATGTTTTTATTTTCTACAGTTTGTACATGCTGTTACTCACACTGTGGTTTTTTATAAATTTAATCACATGTAACTGAAGCCGTTACGGCCATGTAGCTAAAAATCTTATTCAACTTGGGAATTTTTACAAAAAAAAACACGCTATAGAAACAAGTAGCATGAGATATTTGTTTGGGATGAGATGGAAAGAGGTTATTTTGAATGAAATAATGTATACGGTGACCAAAATAAAAAGTTTTTATTTTATTTTTATTTTTTATTTATTTTAGCTAGTTTGTGATTGAGATACTGGTACTTATTTAATTTCGGTAGATAGAGGTAATGATAGGTAGGCTCCAGGCTCCACGCTCCACATGCGCTCTCGCGTGTATGGTCCAGTGAGGGATCCGCCATCTTGCCGTTATGCGCTCGGGGCGACATGTGACACTAGGTGTGACAGGAGGCAGCTGACAGTCAACGGCCATGGTGATGGTGACAGGTGTGACCTTTGTGGTGCATAGACAATAAGTCTGTCCGCTGCTTTCGCCCAGCCGGACCGTTCTCAGCTCGGCCCAGACGCCGCGAAATCATCGGTTTATTGTCCGCGACGGGTTGGACGGCCGGCCGGCCGGACGCTCCGCGGGCTGCTTGCCGTGTTGTTAGATCCGCTTGTGTGCTCCCTCCTTTTTATGTGTTTCTGTTGCGGGTACGTGAGCCCGGGTGTGGTTTAGTTAAAGATCTACCCCGCTATTTGCTTTATTATCTTGCATAGTTACTTAACCTTACTTGTCATTTGTGTCATCACGCAGCTCGCACGCTCCCGCGCCTCTTTATCATTTTATTATTATTAAAGTGTTCTCGTGTGCTTTTTGCTCCGTGCTGCATCCCGCCGCGTATCAGTCTCATCGCGTCTCGCACCTTCTATTAATATCCATTATGTGTGACCTCGAGCCGGCTAGTATAACTCTTCAGGAGGAGTACGAGTGTACGGGGTGTAAAGACCTCGTGCTCCGGGTCGTAGAGCTCGAGGCGAGGCTGGTCAAGGTGGAAGCCGATCTCGCGGTGTTGATGGGCCGCAGCCCCTCCCCCGCGGACCCCCCTGCACCACCCGCTATCGGACCATCGGTTGCCGGATGTCGGACCAGCCCCCCGCCCGCTGCCGTCGGGGCCCCCCCCGCCGTCGCCGACCCGCCCGCCGAAGCAACCGGCGCCGCCGCTCCGAGTTCTTCCTCCAGCAGCGACAGCGACAGCGGCGACGACGCCGTGAGCAGCGCCGGCGACCGCGACAGCTCGGATTCATCCGATGTTCCGAAGGCCCCCCCGTCCTCGCCAGCCCGCGCTCACAGCATGGATGGGAGCGGGAGCTCCTCCTCGTGGGAGGTTTCCTCCCCCGATCCCCGGCTTTTAGAGAGGCGCCTTATGAGCCTATATGGTGGGGCCAGGAACCGCGCCGCTCGGGCTGCCACCCGGGCCGCCCGAGCCGCCACCCCAGCCCTCCCGGAGGCTCCACGAGGCCGGTCAGGGTGCCCCTCCCCGGATGCCTCGGGCGGCTCCCCGGCTGGCTCCTCCACCACCAATAAGCCCGCTCCGTGCCGCGGTGGCATGTCCCGCGGACGACTGTGCCTGGTATGCGGCCACTGTGATCGCCACGGCCACCTTAAGAGACACTTCGAACAGGCTCACAATAAAGTTACTTGGTTGTTTTGAGTTACTTGGTTGTTTTGAGTTACTTGAAATCGTCTTTAACAAATAACTGAATAAGTACACGCAATTAAAAAAAACCGGCCAAGTGCGTATCGGACCACGCAAAACGAAGGGTTCCGTGCCTATTAAAAAGGTCGTATCGTCACAGAAATTTTACGGCACTTACGTCCTTTTCTTTGAGGAAGGCAGTTTTTCAGCAATATCTCGAAAACCTCTGAACCGATCTTGTTCAAAACAATTTTCGGTGACTGAAATTAATAAGCTCTATGTCTATGAATTTTTCCATATTTTTAAAATACACCGTTCAAAAATTAGAGGGGGGGGGACAGAATTTTAGTGACTTTCGGGGCGATTATCTCCGACCCTATTCACTTAATCAAAAAAAATGCTAAGAAACCTTATATTTATTTTGAAAGGCCTATCGATTGATGTGCCACACGGGGGGTCACAATGAAAAATTTTTTTTTGACTTTTAGTTTTATGTATGGAGTGCACCCCTAAAAAATTTTTTTTTTGTCATTTTAATTACAAAACTATGTAGCGGCTAACAAAATACACCTATCCTCAAAATTTTATTCAAATACACCTTATAGTTTTCGAGTAAAATGCCTGTGACATACGGACAGACGGACAGACGGACAGACGGACAGACGGACAGACGGACAGACGGACAGACGGACATGACGAAACTATAAGGGTTCCGTTTTTGCCATTTTGGCTACGGAACCCTAAAAAAGAATCCAAAGAGGTAAAGAGTCAAAAAACTGATTTTTGGAAAAAAAACACTTATACTTATTTAGGCGTGTACCCATAATAATTTGATAAAGCGTCGTATCTCTATAATTATCAACACAGTTTTTAGTGTTATATGTGTTTGCTGAATAATGTGAACTTTTTATAAAACTGTCATTGGAATTGGAATCATGTACCTTGGAGAGTAGAGTTGCTTTTTGAATGGACTAATTCTTTCATGCAATTCAGCCAAGTCATGAGTACAGGGGGGTAATCACGTAACGTTCCGAACGCGCGTTAGGTATATGGTAGATCCAACTGTCATTTTTAGGATTCCGGTACCTCAAAAGGAAAAAGCGGAACCCTTATAGGATCACTCGGTTGTCTGTATGTCCGTCTGTCACAGCCGATTTGCTCTGAAACTACTGGACCGATTGAGTTGAAATTTGGTGAGCATATGGAAATTTGGTGACCCAAAGATGGACGCGTAAAGTAAATTAATGAATTCTGAACTAGGGGGTCACTTTTAGGGGCAAAACTGGAAAATTAAAAAAAAAAATTTGCAAACTGGATTGTGTGGCATCAAATGCAAGAGGTTGTTGTAAGCATCTCAGATAAAAAAAAATATAATTTGAGCATAAACAGATTTGAAGTAATTTAGGAAATAAGACGAAAATTGACTATCCTCCCCCCCTTATCTCCGAAACTTGCCTAAAGATTACAGGAAAACCTATAAGAAGTTTGAGTATTCAAAGTAACGGGAAAATTCTCAATATTTCAGTATAAGTACCTACACAGGGACACAGTAAGTAATACAATTACAAAAAAAAAATGAAAACAAAGGAAGAACTTAGTTGTAAGCTAATTGCTAACCAAGTTTGAACAAGTTTCTGTCAAAAATGTCATTTTTAGTACAAGCATTTATTGCCGACTGTACTTTTCTGTATACCGTCATCAACTACTCATTGAGACGATTCTAACGAGCCCAAACTCGATGAGGTTGTGTCGTTTCATTGCGAAGTTCATATGGCCACCTTCCAGCTCCATCAGATCAGCACCATGTCATCATAATATTGCATCGTCACGCGTTTTACACATGCATGCAAAATTTCAGCTCAATCGGTAACCGGGAAGTGGATCAAATTTAACTTGCAAGATTTGATTACAGACAACGGTCAGGTGAAAGTAAATCAAAGCTTGTAAAAAGGTGAACACTCAGCATAATTCCAGGTGCTACTAGAGTACCCGACGCTGGTCTTCCGTGATCATCAGTCTTAAACCTCTCACAGACTTACGCGGCTTGGCCGCGGCGAACAATAGTAAACTTGTCATTAGCTGTCAAATTTACTATGGACCGCCACCGCAGGCCGCGCCAGTGTGATGTAGGCCTTTATATTAACCCTTCGTATGTCTTACACTGATCAGTGCTATTGAAAATTGACTCTGTGACAGAAACGAAAAATCAATCAATCTTTCTTGCTATGGCCCCATCGGTGTTGTCGATGATTCGGCCAACGTCAAGGTTTGAAAAGGCAAATATTTTTTAATAATTTGACCGGTGATTTTAGAGTTGCCAGGTACACTCAGATGAGAATTTAAAACAAAGGACAAAACAAACATTTATATTGTTAAACAAACTACTACAAAAACAAGTTGTTAATTTTAATAAACTTACACAGAACATAAACAAAGGGGGAGTAAACCAAAGTAAGAAGAAATTTAATGTTAACGGGACGGGGGATTTCTGGGGGTAGGATATCGTACAAGGGAGTGACAATACGATTACAATAAAAAAATAGGTGTTCGAGGGTACCCTCCGCCAGATCACATTCGCACAGAGAGTGGTCTCGAACACGTATTTTTGCCAAAAATACAGGCGTACAAATGTGACCTAGCCGTAAACGGATAATCGCGGATGTTATGCTTTTTGGGATATCTTTTCGGATGACAGAAACGAAAAAATTATAATCCTTCGGCAATGTCAAGTGTCAAAACATCCGAAAGGTTAATTGTCATAAATTTGACAGTCAAAAAGGCAGTCTGCGATGTATGTGGAAAGCAATGATGTAATAAAAAAAGAGGTAGATATGTTATCTATACGAAATTCTGTGTTTAAAAATGGCCACCAAATCTGACAGCTAACGTTTCCATTGACGACTCGAAACGAGGCAAGTTGTGCCAATGGACTCAATTTTAGTGTGCCATTACCTATCTACCTCTTTTTTATATTACATCATTGGTGGAAAAGGTAAATCTACTATAAAAAAAATTAAATTTAAGCTGTTTATTTCAAACAGTTTGAAACAGACAGAACAGTTTGGTTTGTTTGTTTGTTTGTTTTTATGAAATCCCTTAAAGATGAAAATATGAATACAGAAACGTCATGTGTTTAAAAGAGGTACGGCAAAGCGGAATGGTGTTTAGATCACATTTCAAACAGCCCATCTGGCGTAGTGAAGTACCTCGACCACAGCCTCGACCTTACAGAAAACCGCAGCCTCAGTAACACCACTACTTGGTCTGTAAGTACGTGATGTCGTGTTCCTATAGTATCCTCAAACCAAACGGACGACTGACCCAATAAACGCCGGCGGCCGTAGGGATGGCGGCATGTCGATACTGGATTTAATTAAATGTCGATAAGATTGATTATATTTTATAGTGGTGAGGAAGGGCGTGGCCACATGTGTGCGTTGCGGCGCCGCTCCGCACAATGCGCTGCGCCATCGTTGTAAAAAAAATACATACCTGCATAATTATTGAGTTGTAATAGCATTCTGGCCTCGCCGTTGTCAGACGAGGCCAGAAGGTTATGAAAATTATACTAATTTTTTTTGGAATAAACCTACCAATTTAGAATTTGTACCTACGTCTAAGATAAATTATATTATAATTATAATGTACATTGATCTCGCCCATGGGGGTATAGTCACTGCGGGACAAAAACCCTTTTCTTAAAAAATAAAGATCTAAAATATAATAAATGATTTTTTATTTTAATTTAAAAATACAAATTTAAAATAAAAACTTTGTTCTTAAGAAACACAACATATTGTACATGTGACATCTAAAATTATACCGCAGGGGGCCCATTTTTGACAATCGATCGCTCGAAAAATAAATAAAAGTAAATTTATACGATTGTAATATCAAAATTACTTTTACACTTATTTTCTATCGATTGAATACGAGTGGTCCACCACTCGTTTTTCAATTTTCTATCGCTATTTTTGACAGTTTTCGAGTGAAAGTGTCGAGCGCTCGATAGTTAAAAATCGGTCCCCAGAGGGGTAGTCACGTAACGTTTCGAACGCGCGTTAGGACAATTTAACTGTCATTTTTCGATATAAAAAGTGACATTTAGACCTACCTGACGCGCATACAATGCGTTACGTGATTGACCTGCAGGTCGTAAGTATCTTTTTAAGTCTGTTAGTATTGTTATATTCATGTTTTCGCTCCTAATAATTCAGGACTGATATTCGACTTGTATCAATATTAGCCCGTGACATTGCCAATCTTGTGACATGACCGCAGAACGTTAATATACTTATGGAAAAATTATTGATATTTTTGCTATACATTTTTCGTATTGCTAGGTAAACGTCCCATTACTTGATGCTGGCCCAGTACTACACACTTTCAATCTTAATTCAGCAATATTCAGTGGTGGATTAATTGTCGAGAGCGCCCTAGGCAAGCACCTCACTGGCGCCCTTCTAGCGGCTTAGATTAAAAATTATAACGAAAAAAAAATCTCGCGCCCTTTTGGAACCCCGTGCCCTAGGCACGTGCCTAGTTTGCCTATATGGATAATCCGCCTCTGGCAATATTGGTGAGTGTCTATTATTAGGTATCAGGATGTCAAACACTGGGAAGTTTATTTTATTTGTCTTATTTTGTCTCTTTTGTTCCAGTCTTTAGTCGCCATGTCTGCAACAAATTATAGGTACGGTTTTAACCACTTTGAAATGAATTCATATTACCGACTGTTACAAAAATGTACATATTTAAAAACTACGATAGCAAAACAATAATCAATAAATCATTCAATCAATAAACTTTGTCTTGCACCCCAAATTTAAAAAAAAATGTTTACGCTTCTAAAACGTGGCTACTAGCATATTTTGCAACATGTAGAGCAAAAAAAACAGTCTACAAAAATTAAAAAAAGAGAATTATGAACTGTGTAGTTTATATTTTACATTGCGAATTAAAGGGTTGAAATTATTTTCATTATTTGCAAATCAATTTAGTAGTATGGAAATCCTATAAGAAATTTGAGTATTCAAAAACACTTATGACGTTTAGACTATATACGGAACCCTCACCACGCGAGTTGAACTCGCACTTGTCCGTTTTTTTTATCGACGTTATTATCGTCTATCTCCAATCACGTATACTTCTCCTTCAACTCCCTCCTCAATATCTTCCCAGAAGCACTCTTCGGCAGACCATCCACAAACACCACGTCTCTTATCCTCTTGTATTCCGCCACTCTCTCTTTAACAAAACCGCAGATGTCTGCAGGGGCTACATCATGTCCTTTTTTAAGGACTACGAAAGCTTTAGGTTCTTCCCCGTGGGACTTGTGCGGGACACCTATGACAGCGGCATCGGCGACCGATGGGTGGTCCCGAAGAACTCCTTCAAGCTCCGCAGGTGGCACCTGGAAGCCTTTGACCTGGAAAAGAAAGGAAATTGATGACGTCAATTGGGTATTATGTTGATGTAGATTAAAGCACAATTTCCCCCAAACGACTCGCATCGCATCGGATCAGAAAGGACACGAGCGGATGCGGCGACAGCCGATCGCGACCGGTAGGATGGCGACGCATACTATCGCCTGCGTACCGTCGCTTGCGAATGTATCCGTTCCCGCGCTTAGTCAAATAATTCATTCATTTATTCATTTATTGCGTGGTATCATGTGGTACAAAATAGGTCTTACATAATGGTTAGATGAATCACACATGAGCCCTGTTAGGGCACAGCAAGTATTTCTTAAAATTAAAGCTACAGCTAAGAGGTACAGTCACACACATAAAAATAAATTAACCGCATTTATGTGCTTATAGGACTAATAAATAAAAGTAGAAGAATTCAAGTTATTTGACTACATTATTATTATCATTATTATTTAATTATAGTCTAGCCTAGTCAAATAGTTTCATAAATAGTTCCAATTTTGGCTGAACATAAGAAGTGAAAGAGACAACTATATGAGATATCGTCTGGCTTAATCCTGCGGGTCTGTATTAGTCTGTGGGTGGTGCCCGGCCACGGCTTCGAGCGCACGCGTCAACAGCCGCAAGGATCCGGATACGATGACAAGCGAACGGAGCCGATCGGATACGACGAGAGGCGAACGGAGCCGATCGCGCGTCGCTGCATACTTTCGGCCACGATCGCGTGTCGTGGAAGACGCCCGCGCGGTCAAGCAGCTATGCGCGGCTTGGTAATTTAGACTTTAAATACTATGTACATGATTAAATATCGTTTAAAGATTGTAAAATCCGTTCCGATTCGATGCGATGCGAGCCGTTTGGTGGAAATTATGCTTTATTTTGGGACAATGTGAGACCATTTCTACATTTGGCGCCGCAGAGTTGGTGTCAGTAAGCTTTCGACTGGTACGTGTGTACAGATTATTCACCGCGACCTTATATTTTTAATGAGTGCAATGAGATGGTAAGTACCGCTCCGCCCCGCTTCCGCGCAATTTATTTAATGACATACAAAAACCAAAGTCCCTATTACAAATTAATATCAAGATTGATCACCCATTGGCCTGCGTCTTCACTTGGAGCAAAGAGGTCCAGGGGGCCGCCACATGCTGACTTATTATTTATGAAACTTATTAGGTATCCCCTTGGATCGCATAATGGTTTTTAGACTAATGCAGTTTCGCATAATTGGTTTGGCATAATAGTACTTTCGCATAGTAATATTTTGGCCTATTCTTTTTCTGGCATACTACGCTAATAGCATAATTTCAGTCGAACTAATCTGTATTGGCCGAATATACATTACGCATACTATTTTTTGGGCTAATAATTATTTGGTGTATCTGTCATTATCCATAATTTCAGTTATGTTGTTACGGGCGCATTGAACCTGTAAAATGAACAACAACAAAATATTACGTTACGTAACGTTAGGTCACATTAGATAGGTACATTAGGTTAGGGTCGGTTAGTATGAAATCCAGGCGCGAAGCGCCTAAACAACACGGAATAGGGGGCCCGCGAAGCGGACCTCCGTCTACATTGCCTTAGTTCCTAAATATATACACAAAAATAGCAATATAGCTATTTTATTACTATGAGCCTTTTGTACATAACTTTTTTTAGGACATTACTGCTATGCATTTTGATATGTTGCCAATTGATTATTATTATGCCTATTTGTGCTTATGCTTTTTGACATTAGTCTTCATGAAGATTATGCTTTCAGTTTTTATGCTTTTTAATATGCGTATATAATTATGCGAAATGTGACTTATGCATATCTTATTTTCGGCGTAAAGTAATTATGCGTAACCATATTAGTATTAATGATTTTATGCCTCTCAATAGTAAACCGATTTATTATTATATGATGTGGTCGATGGACTGCACGGGCGCGCCACAATCGCACGTTGGAGACTTCCGCGCAATACTACTACGGAAATATAATAGTGGGAGTATGCCAATAAGAAAAAAAACAGGTCAAGTGCGAGACGGACTCGCGCACGAAGGGTTCCGTATCTACAGGGTGAAATAGGGGTCGTGAAGCAAGAAGACCAAAAGCGAATAAGATGTTCATACTGAACAACTTTTCCCAAGGGACCGACCACGAAATCGTAAAAAATAAGAGCCAATTAAGAGTTAACTGTGAGTTAACTGTGAGTTAATGGAAGTTAATGTATGGAACAGCTGATTTTTTTTTGCTGTTGTTCAGTATGACCATCTTATTCGCTTGCTCCACGACCCCTATTTCACCCTGTATAGTTAGTTAGTTTCGTGCATATTTTGCGTGAAACGGCGGGGTTCATGAGATACAGCCTGGTGACAAACGGACAGACAGACAGACAGACGGACGGACAGCGGAGTCTTGGTAATAGGGTCCCGTTATTACCCAAAAACTAGGTGACATCAGTATCTCTCGGTAAAATACACCCAGTTTTTTTTTTAATTTACCTTGATAAGTTCCTTCAGTCTGTCAAGAATGTAGAGAAGACCCTGATCATCAAACGTTGCCAAATCCCCCGTTCTGAACCAGCCATCATCAGTAAACGCCTCCCGATTCGCCTTCTCATTGTTCCTGTATCCCTTCATGACTTGAGGGCCTCGTACCAGAAGCTCTCCTTTCTGTTGTAAAGCAATTGACCGATTTAGTGTTTAGCGATATCACAATAGTTTACTGCTACACACCGTACGCGGTACATAAGTTTGCGTGTGTAATGTTAGCTTAGTAACATCACATTGCATGACATGATAATTAAAGATGCATTTAAAATTAGTCTTACAGTTATGATTATGTGATGTTAAAAAGGGGCCTGCCTCAGCATAATGTAAATAAACTGTCAGTGGATAAGTATCTACCACTAAAAACATTACACGTAAAGTGATTGCCATGACTCCCTAGCTCGTATAGTTTTCAGCGTTAAAAAGATATCAGATCGCAAGTAGCGCTAAGCTTCCTACTCCACACGGCTTAACTCTACCAGCCACGCTCTACAAATTCTACATCTTGGCTAAAAAGTATAGCTTTGTCGGGCACATCCCGGTCGCCGCATAGACTCTCGCGCGTGCATACGGAATGAATTTATGATGATATTAATAAGCGACAAATCTATACTTTTTAGCCAAGATATAGAATTTGTGCAATCTAATGTTCGTGTCAAAAAAACTTCAACAAGCAAAAACTTTTCTCCCATCAATCTGTAGCCTATTCTCATTCTTGTCTTAACGAGGCCTAGATCGAATTTGATAGGAAATTTAGATGACCTCAAGGTTCGTGCAAGATGAACGTACCTCATTTGATAGGAAATTTTGATGACCTCAACTTTCGTAAAAGGTGAACTGACTTCATTTGATATGAAATTTAGATGATCTCAAGGTTCGTAAAAGATGAACTCACCTCATTTGATATGAAATTTAGATGAGCTCAAGGTTCGTAAAAGATGAACTCACCTCATTTGGTCCCAGACTCTTAAGATTCTGGTCCATAATCTTAAGTTCCGTGTTAGGAAGAGGAATACCGACGCACGAGTAGTTTTCAAGCCCTTTAGGGGTCAGCGTGACGACGGGTGAGGTTTCTGTGAGGCCGTAACCTTGTCTAAAGTCCATTTTTCTCTAAAAACAACAATTTCAATATTAAAAGACAGTTAGTCAGTCCAGACTGAGCAAAAATTGCGTATCGCTTAAATCTGGTCAACTTAGGCTCGGTTTTGTAAAATTTAAACCGGAACTTAGGTGATCAGATTCAGATATGCATCTTTACGCGTTAGGTTAGACAAAAATGTCACACAGATCAAATTTCAGTAACTATGTACATTTTTTTCATGATTGACCGATATAAGCTCCAACCAAATGTAATTTTAAAATTTTATAATACTCTGATACTGATATGATATATTGTATACTGTTTTGAAAAAATGACACCTCGCCGAGTTTATTACGCCGGTTCTTCTCGAGGCAGAGGTTTACTTTCCGAACCGGTGGTAGTTTATCGACATTCATAGGTGCATGTAATATGCCTAAATTGAAGAATAAATCACTTTGACTTTGACTTTTAACGGATCTTTATAAAGCTAGTTAAACCAAACAATAAAGGGGAGGATTATTTGTGTTGATAGAAATAAATATAGGTATCACGGGCGTTTTCTGTGAAGGAAAACGTCGCGAGGAAACCGGTGTAATCCCAATAAGGTCTAGTTTTCACTCTGGGTTGGAAAGTAAGAGGACAGTCGCTTTCATTAAACTAGTACCTTTGCCAAATCTTGGGATTAGGTGTCAAAGCGGACCCCGGCCTCCTTTAGGGCACAACCGGGAATGACTTCTTCCTCGCTCACTGCCTCGCAAGCACGCACAGCTTTGGTGGATACCCACCCTTATTATGGCTACGGTTTTCTAAAAGACGGAAGTACTTCCGCCCAACCGCTTTGGCTGCACCCAATACGAGCGAGATGACATTTCGCGAACCATACCTCTCTAAATGATGTTGTAGTGTTACTGTTGTGTTTACCTTAGCTTTTTCGATGAGTCTGTCTCCGTCCGAGGCGGCGAGGGGCGCGGCTCCGTTGATGATGGTCTCCAGATACTGGTATTTCTTCGGAGAGCCAGCTGGGTGCGAGACCATTAGCAACACTGGAACACGTTTGACATGACGGTTAGTTAGGGCTTTTGCATCAATGATCATTCACACCAAGGTGAACTGATGAACTGGTAAAAGTCGCAGGAGTCCACTGGATGCGGGTGGCGCAAGACCAGTCTTTATGGCACACTTTGGGGGAGGCCTATGTCGGCTGATATGATGATGATGATGACACCGTTCCGAGCCCGTTTTGAGGCCGGTCCTCGGTCTACGAGTTATCCATCGCAGAAACGGCGTGGTACGCAAATTCGTACCACCCCGTATGCGTACTATTACAAAACGTAAAAAAAATAAGTGTTATGTTGGAAACGTAAATTAATGATCTATATCAATATTTTTCTTCGATATCCTAATTCAAAAAGGCGAGATAACAAAATGTACCGTAAAATGGGGTGAGTTGGGTCAAAACAGAGATTCAAACCACGATAAAAATATATGTTTGCATGTGGCACGTTGATTTTTCGTACATAAAAATGATCCGGCCATTTGAATTTTAGTTTTTTAATGATTATTTACCGTTTCATAACTTTAACGACAAACACAGATATGATAGAAAATCCCACCTCACCCGTTGTAGAGTTAGAGGGGATAGCAATGGGGTGAGCTGGAAAAATGTATAGGGAAAAACTTTCGGATTGTGTATTTCGGATTAGCTTGCCTCGATCCGCGTTCCAGCCCAATCTCCGATCATATTTTTCGCTCCTCTTCCGTATAATCGCTCCTAAGTAAAAGTATAATAAAATTACTATAAGAGCAATCTGAGCTGAAATGTTCGCGTCCCATCTGCCCCCTTAATCCCTCCTTACCCCATTTTACGGTACCTCATGCCAAGTTTCACCAAGCCGTTTGAGTTACTGAGCGTGCCAAATAAATAAACGAACACTTTCTTCAGCCGGGATTACCCGACGATTAGGACGATGTAAACAAAAAAACATTTACCAATAGGAGGAGCCACAAACAATATGTTTATCTTGTGCTTTTCCAACGCGTTGAGGTATACTTCTGGCTGGAACTTGGACAGGGTTACCACCTTAGTGCCCACTGACAGTTTATGCATCATGATCATCTGGGCACCGTATATGTGGAAGAATGGCAACACTGCCATCACGGCGTCTTGGTGAGTCGCTGGAAAATAATAAATCTATCAACAGACCACATTAAATAGTACATTACATACCTAGGGCCATTTAAGCGTGATTCAGTAACAAACATCTAAACATCCAAACTTTCCCATTTATAATATAAGTAGGATTACGAGATTGAAACATTTTTATCCAGCACTGTGAATTTTCTTAGTAGAAATTTCATTTCGAATAATAAAATGTGATCAGCTTCACACTAAGACTTCATAATATAATAAAACTTATTTAACCCAAGCAACTAAATTTTCATTGAAATTACCTGTTGTATCGTTGTGCGATTTGATCAGAGGATCATTGACTTGTTCCATATTAGCTATTAAATTTGCGTTCGTCAGCTCCACTCCTTTAGGCACTCCAGTAGTACCGCTAGAATAAGGCAAGAAGCATACATCTTCGGCAGTCCTCTTCACTTCTTTCAAACAGGATAGATCAGCATGCACATCCTCACTTAGTTCGTTAAAAAGTATGGTGCCACCTGGTCTCGCAGTATCGTCAGTCTTAACTATGACGATAGGTAAGTCTAATTTAGCCATTTTGAAAGCATTTTTAACCACATCTGTTATTTCTGGTAGGGTTACTACGATTTTTGCATTGGATAGCAACAGCTGCCGATGGACTTCGTCTGAAAAGACAATAAACATTTTATCTTGTTTACACAGAGCAAATTGATACGCAAAACAACTGCACTATTATCATCATTCTTATTTTTCCGAGATAAGATTCTGTTTTGTCTGTAAGTCTTAATGCTGTGGATGGCATCCACCACTTGCTCAAACTTATCAGTTACTCGTCAGTAATATAATAATTCTATAAGTAATAGCAGACTACTTTATATATAACCGTTGTGTTATCTTAAGCGCTAACGCTAACATGAGGACGGACGTTTTAAAAGACATAGAATATGTATAAAACACTTTCTCTAAGTACAACGCTTTATTCCTTCGTCTTCATATCGTTGAACTTGGGGTTGAGAAGACACCACATTTCGCTGACCCAACCCATAGCAACGAGCGCCGTCCGGTATATTGGGCAACGTGATCGAACGAGGTGCACATTCTGAACCCTGCTCGGGACAGACAAAAGTGAACTCACGTGCAGTATAAATAGGGTTGATGCTGGTGATGACGCCCCCCACTGATCCAACCCATAGCAACGAGCGCCGTCCGGTATGTTGGGCAACGTGATCGAACGAGGAGCACATTCTAAACCCTGCTCGGGACAGACAAAAGTGAACTCACGTGCAGTATAAATAAAGTTGATGCTGGTGATGACGCCCTCTGACCCAACCCATAGCAACCAGCGCCGTCCGGTATGTTGGGCAACATGATCGAACGAGGTGCACATTCTGAACCCTGCTCGGGACAGACAAAAGTGAACTCACGTGCAGTATAAATAGGGTTGATGCTGGTGATGACGCCCCCCACTGATCCAACCCATAGCAACGAGCGCCGTCCGGTATGTTGGGCAGCGTGATCGAACGAGGTGCACATTCTGAAACCTGCTCGGGACAGACAAAAGTGAACTCACGTGCAGTATAAATAGGGTTGATGCTGGTGATGACGCCCCCCACTGATCCAACCCATAGCAACGAGCGCCGTCCGGTATGTTGGGCAGCGTGATCGAACGAGGTGCACATTCTGAAACCTGCTCGGGACAGACAAAAGTGAACTCACGTGCAGTATAAATAGGGTTGATGCTGGTGATGACGCCCCCCGCGCCCAACACCCCCAGAGCCACGAACGGGTATTCCGGTATGTTAGGCAGCATGACGGCCACTGTGTCGCCGTCGCGCACGCCGAGCTTGCTCCGCAGGTTGGCGGCGAAGGTGGTGGTCAGTTTGTAACCTTGCTCATATGTGTAGTCTCGTCCTGTCCGTCCGCATACCTGCAAACATCGATTTTGTTCGCGTGAACTTCTATGTTTCCATGTACATATAATTTGGTCCTTGCCAACTTTCACATTTTCAACTGCAGCTAACAAGGAAGGAGGTTCTCGGTTCGTTTCATCAATGTTCAGCGATAGTTCTTTATCATGTTCAGTTTGGATATTCATTTTTTGTTCAAAAGCAGCAGGGCAGGGCACAAGGCACCAAATTTTCAATTCAAATGGGACTACCCATACAAATTCGGTGTGAAGATTTGGTGACGAGATCCATGAGGAATCGAGGGAACTCCTTAAATATAATGGGCGCGCATTTTTAGTGGCGTGGAACTGATAATCATGACCACAGGTGACCTACGGAACTCTTCAAATATATAAATATAGATACTTTACAGATTCCGATGAGACTTCGTGGACGTGGCAACTAATTCTCATCAAAATACATACTTTGAAGTGGAACTGATGATGAGGCACCGAAGGCAAGTATGGGATCTGTGACGAATCTGCGAAACTCCTAAATTATAGAGGGCAGCAATTTGACTATTTTCCGTCGTTGTGCTATCGTAAAGCAGTTCATGTGATGATGTTGATGGGAACTGTGAAAATGTGAAAATGATATTGTTGATATCATACGTGACAGTGAGTGCCTCCTTGTTTGCTGATGATATAAAAGCATACAAAGCGACACGAACTACAGAAGATGCAGCAGAACTACAAGAGGAACATGATCGCGCAAAACTGTGGTGCGCCCAGAATTATATGGTACTAAACCCTCTATATGTGTGTCCTGTGTGTTTGTGAATAAATATATTTTCTTTCTTTCTTTCTTTCTTTCTTTCTTTCTTTCTAAAGAGCTCCAACATCAAATTTACTAAAAATAAGCTACTAATCTCAACCTCATACACAATTGGGAATGGATGAAAATTTTAGAAATGCCTGATTATTTTTTTGGTCATGAATAACCTTCCTTAGCACCAGAAAAAAGTTTCAGATTTTTCAGCTGCGTCAATTTTTTTTGAAAAATATAAACATGACTCGATTTTGCTCACAATCATTGTCCGATCCGACCATTTTTCAAAATTTTGCCAAAGGTACTCATATACGGTACAGTTAGGCACTTCTATCGGCTTCAAAGGTGATTTTACGATGCCATCTTGTGTCCATGGGGTTCCACTGAGTTTTCTTACTCTTATGCCGAGCGGTTTTAGACTCTTTTTGGTTGCGGTCAGAGTCCAATTTGCTCTGAGGAAACCTTTTAACGCCATGATTGGCTATCTGAAAAAAAGTATATTTTAAAAATTACGTAATATGTCTATTAGTTGTCAGATTTGAATTAATAGTTATTTGTTATACAAGGGTGCAAAGTTATATTTTAACCGCGAGTGTGGAATTGAAACACGAGCCAGCGAATGGATTCTAGGGTTGAACCACGAGCTAGCGAATGGATTCTATGGTTGAACCACGAGCGAAGCGAGTGGTTCGAAAATAGAATCCTGAGCGTAGCGAGTGGTTCAAAAATAGAATCCTGAGCAAAGCGAGTGTTGCAACACACGAGACGTCAAAATAACTTGCACCCGTGTGTAACACAAATCTTTTCACCTCACCAAACTGAGGAAAGTACTAAATAAGAAAAACAACTGAAATATGTACAATCAGCCTTTATTTTAACTAGTAAATATTACATAGACTCTACATATCGACTCTACATATCGACTCTACATATTGACTCTACATATCGACTCTACATATCGACTCTACAAATGGACTCTACATATCGAATCTACATATCGACTCTACACATCGACTCTACATATCGACTCTACATAGACACTACATATCGACTCTACATATTGACTCTACATATCGACTCTACATATTGACTCTACAAATGGACTCTACATATCGACTCTACATATCGACTCTATATAGACTCTACATATCGACTCTACATAGACTCTACATATCGATTCTACATATCGACTCTACATATCAACTCTACATATCGACTCTACATATGGACTCTACATATGGACTACATATCGATTCTACATATTGACTCTACCTATCTGGACCCCCATATAAAACTTCACCCCCTCTTTTAAGGGGTTAGGTGCAGTCTTCCAAAAAAAAAATGCACGATTTTTTTTGTTAGTCATAAATAGTCCACATACCAATTTTTAGCTTTCTACCTTGAAAATTGCGGAATGCTCCATACAAACTTCCACCCGCCATTTTAAGGAAGTGGGGGGTTAGAAAGAGATAAAAAGTAGCCTATGTCACTCTTCATCCCTTCAACTATCTCCACTTAAAAAATCACGTCAATTCGTCGCCCCGTTTTGCCGTGAAAGACGGACAACAAAAGTAACTAATAACACGTTCGGATTTCAAATATTCTTTGCACACATGTGGATAAAATGCAGTTTTGCTATCTGTTTTTAAAGAATAAAAAAGGTCTTTCCGAGCTAGTGAGGTGAAAATACCAATATCACACGTTTCCACAAGGTGACAATGTTTAGCTGTAGATTAATGGTTGAGTGCAATGATGTAATATAAAAAACCGACCAAGTGCGAGTCGGACTCGCGCACGAAGGGTTCCGTACCATTATCTATAAAAACGGCAAGAAAATCATGTCTGTTGTATGGGAGCCCCAGTCTGACTCGCACTTGGCCGGTTTTTTAGTATTTGTTGTTATAGCGGCAACATAAATACATAATCTGTGAAAATTTCAACTCTCTAGCTATCACCGTTCTTGAGATACAGCCTGGTGACAGACAGAAGGACGGACGGACGGACAGCGAAGTCTTAGTAATAGGGTCCCGTTTTTACCCGTTGGGTACGGAACCGTAAAAAGAGGTAGAAATGTTGTCTATACGAAATTCTCTGTTTAAAATGTTGGTTTAGGTACTAATATATCTGAAACGTCATAGTGACAGTGACATAGGTAATAGGTTTATCACTGTGATATTGAAATTTCTTGATAAACTTTAGGCAGGAATGTGATTAGTTGATTACTGATGATTGAGGTGTAGGTAGGTAATCACATGCAACCATAGCACAAGAACCTAACTCACTCTTAAACTAAATAGCAGTATGTTAAACAAGTTTATTCGAAATGCAACCTTCCTGCTGGTACGTTTAAAGTAGGTATACATTCCATGTTTTTATGACATAAGTCCTTTCATTTTGTTAATGGATACTTGCCGGCTCTGCTGATGAGAAATCAGTCTATAAATAGAATAACACAAAGGGAACACAATGTTATTATTTACCATTGAAACCGGTGTTTTTTGGTATGTTTACTATGTGCATGTGTAATTAATTATTAAGTCAAGATCAATGAAAACGGGAACACCTGTATCCTTACTCTTGAATGTACCGACAGCATCATAAACATGTATACACTTTTCGACCGTAATAAGGTCATAGAATGTATACATATTTATGATGCTGACTGTACTTAGACTTACCTAAAGGTGTAGACAGTGTGAGAAAATATGGATTTTAGGCCTTAATTTTATGCGCCTCATGAAAAAAAAGGCTTATTTAATAATTCGATTACATTAAAGTCGAAAAAGAAATGGTAGAGGCGCGGGTGGCGCACGACCGGTCATTGTGGCACTCTTTGGGGGAGGCCTATGTCCAGCAGCGGACGTCTTTCGGCTGATATGATGATGATGAGTCGAAGTTTTTTATGTATGACAAAGAACTAAAATCACTCATAAGTCATCGGTGAATTCCCGTACGGTGAATCTATCTACTCCGAAAAACGTTAGAAAGTTCACTTTGTCGTTCCACTAATCTGCTAGTTTTTCACGGACTCAAAGGTGCGTAATTCAAACCTTACTTACCTTATAACATTCAATTGTTTTCGTCACACTCACTTGTTTACAAAGTTGTTTATATGTCGCGTCACCGCGACAAAACGACCTCTCCCGTCTACAGGTAGACACATACTGCTTGCTGCTTCGCTTCATTCATTATGCTGCCGATTAATAAAACACGGTGCGCAGCGACACTAATACGTTTATAAATGTTACTACTGATCGCTAATGATCTCGCTCCCGCGCATTTGTAATCAAATGTATAAGAGAGAGAGAGACACAGGGCGAGTAGTGATGCCAAATGTTGTTGTTGAATGCAATATAGCCGGCAAAAGAATTTGATAAGAATATCAGATTATTCAATATTTCATTGTTAATCTGAACGCTTCAATTTCTAGTTGTGCACTTATAGTACATTGTTTAACGAGGGGCGTAAGTGGAATATTGCTAACAAGAGTCTATCAGAAGCCCGACGCCGAAGGCTTTTGATGACTCGAGTTGGCAATATTCTTACGCCCGTGTTATACATAATGTTTTTCATCACATTTGAAATAAACAACTACAAAAGACAGAAAAATCTAAGTTTCATACAGCCGCACCAATCAAAAATTGACAACCTCACTTCCAGATCAGTGCTAGTGGAGCGCGCAGCTCAATATTTCAACCAATCACAGAGCAGTATTCTTGCGGGGCGGGGCGACTTGACAAACTAGATTTTTTTATTCAACCAATCACACAGCAACCAGATTTGCTTAAGCCAATCAGAGGGTTCTATATTTTAAAACTAAACTTAACAGCCCGTGGGAGGTAAAACGGCTATAACTGCTCTATACGCTCGTAATAACGCTATTGACGAGCAAGTGTGATGAAAAATAATTAAAAAGAGGCTGTTTACAACTCACAATTTTCTGGTGCTTCAAAAATATCATTAAGTATCTGCTTTTTTGCAAATATTTTAGCCTATGTCACTGCCATGCACGATTAAAAGGAATCCAACAACAACCCAATATGTCGAAATCCGTCAAACGGTTTAGGCTGCAGCGCGTGCCAAAGAATAAGACATACACACATACATACATAACCCTCCTCTCCTTCGGCAGTCGGGTAAAAACGGAACCCTTAAGGTGCGACTCTGTCCGTCTGTCTGTAACAAAGTTAAATATCTCTGGAACTACTACTGCTATCAATTTGAAATTTGGAATAGTTTCAAAGAAAGCTACTCCACGTGTATATAGAACATGTTTTTTTTACATACATTAGTTTATCTTTTCTTATAAAGGAAAATGTTGAAAAAAATAAAATTCCCGCCTTTGTCTTTTGCCAAGCGAAATTTGTGAAACAAATATATATGATTACGATTAGCGTAAATATTACTAGAAAATTCCTGCGTATATTATTTAATTTTGCGAAGAAAAAATTGTAAAATAAGATTGATATTTCTTCACTTTCGTGTTTGAATTTTTTTTCAAGTTTGTATGAAAGTATTCTAAAAATGCCTTCTTTCAAATAAAAAAGAATTATCGAAATCGGTTCACTTAATAAAGAAACATCGCTGAAAAACTCTGCTAGTATTGTTCAGATGTTTCCAAAACAACGCGGTGTCGTGATGACGGGTAGGTCTAGGTATATTGTATGAAAGTTTGTACGGAACCCTCGGTGCGCGAATCAGACTCGCACTTGACCGGTTTTTTTACGCTCAGGTTTAGTTTAAACATGACTACAATGCTACACGCTACACCCTAATAGGGTCCATGCATGTTCGTTTCGTACTGATTAGATTTTAAGAACACCTCGTAAATACCATGGTTGCAACGAATAAACATGATTAATGATTGAATGAATGAATGAACAACATTTATTTCGAAACAACAACAACAACATAAACAATTTACAAAATTGTTAGATCTAAAAATATATTGTGGTAGTTGTCTCAAAAAAGGATCCCACTCAGCATGAGTCGAGGTAGGGTTTGTTGGAGACTCCAACAATTAGTTAAGTTGGTACTACCTATTTTATATATAAATGTTAGATGTAGTCTTAAACTTACCTTTTACTACTTTGTTATCTGTGGCACGATGGCCCTTCCTGCTTCTTGTGCTAACCTCCATGGTCGCAATACATAGTTTCCACAAAATAGTGTTTTTACTGTTGCTGCCCATCCCACAACTCATTATATTATATGAATCAACGCATCACCTACACAGTCTACGTTACAGGGTTAATCTAATGATCAATTTGTACCAAATAAATAATAAATAGTATGTAATAAATGTCTTCTTTTCTTTTCTTTTCTTTTAAATTTTTTTTTTTTAATTGGGACAAAAGGGACTATGACATTAATAAATACACGAGCGGATATGAAAGATTAGTACTTATGCTGAATCGATCAGAACATCATCATCATCATATCAGCCGAAAGACGTCCACTGCTGGACATAGGCCTCCCCCAAAGAGTGCCAAAGTGACCGTTCCTGCGCCACCGGCATCCTTGGACTCCCGCGACCTTTACCAGGTCATCAGTCCACCTTGTGGGGGGGGCCTAATATATAACCACGCCGCGCCTGCCGGTACGTGGTCGCCACTCGAGAACCTTTCCGCCCCAACGGCCATCGGTTCTACGTGCAATGTGACGCCCACTGCCACTTAAGTTCAGCAATTCGGAGGGCTATATCGGTTACCTTGGTTCTGCTGCGGATAGACTCATTTCTGATGCGATCACGCAGAGAAACTCCCAACATAGCGCTCTTCATTGCCCTTTGGGTGACTTTGAGCGATCTGATCATGCGTGTAATATAATTTAACTAGCTTTTGCCCGCGACTTCGTCCGCGCGGAACTCGTTTTATCATACTTAGCTCCATATAAACTTCCCCTTCCCCCCCCCCCCTTTCACTCCCTTAGGTAATGAATTTTGGGATAAAAGCTATCCTTCCCCGGAATTCAAAGTTATCTCTGCCAGGGATCGGAACCGGTTTTTTCAAAAATTCCCGAAGTAGTCTAATATTTTGAATTATTTCATCATATTAATGTAGGGCTCTATCGTGCATTTAGGTAACCTATTCATATTATTAGACTGCCCGATCAAAAATGATATAATAACCAAAGAACGAAATAATACCGGTTTAATTTGTATGGAGAAAATACCGGTATTCGATCCCTGATTTCTGCACCAAATTTCATCTCAATCGGTTCAGCGGTTTATAAGCGTGAAAAGGTAACGCACAGAAAGACAGTGACTTTGGCATTTTTAAATTAAAAATATCTTTATTGCCACAAACTTTATCTACACATTACAGAAAAGATAATATTACCTAGTATGGATTGCTTGAAACGGAAAGCGCTTCCTTAATGGCTGAGTTACATGATTTATAAATAAGCTTACTCCTACTCCGAACACCTTTTTTACAAACATAGACTCCGCCGCCAACTTGGTGGTTTTCTGTGGCCCACCTCACCATAATAGATGCATTATGGTGAGGTGGGCTATTTTTTTTATAATTTTCCCAAAAATAGATTTGAAGTAATTTAGGAAATAAGACGAAAATTGGCCCCCCTTATCTCCGAAACTTTTTGGCTTAAAATTCTGAAAAAAATATGGAAAATAGTTCCTTTCATAAAGACAGGAAAACCTATAGGAAGTTTGAGTATTCAAAGTAACGGGAAAATTCTCAATATTTTTGTGTATTTTGTATGGAGTGCCTAATGTTTAGAGAATAGGAATTTTACGTGAGGTGAACTCGCACTTGTCCGGTTTTTTAATTTTTAAACATGCACTAGACAAAATGTACAAATTGTTTTTTTTTTTAAGTTTATGCTCGTGAAAAATACACTTCTACTGGGATATGGAATGATTCGTACCAAGTTAATCTACTATCATCAAAGATTTATGATATTTAAGGTATTAATAGAACCGATGGCCGTCGGGGCGGAAAGGTTCTCGAGTGGCGACCACGTACCGGATCACCGGAAGGCGCGGCGTGGGTAGGCCCCCCACAAGGTGGACTGATGACCTGGTAAAGGTCGCGGGAGTCCGCTGGATGCGGGTGGCGCAGGACCGGTCAATTTGGAACTCTCTGGGGGAGGCCTATGTCCAGCAGTGGACGTCTTTCGGCTGATATGATGATGATGAAGGTATTAATTACCGATTATTAAAAACCCATTCTACGTAATTTTCGACTAATTTTTAAATATGCATATAACTCGGAAACTAAAATTATTTTTGAGCGAGCATGTTGGAAATAACAAATCTGATAAAAAAAAAACATTTGAACTGTTTATTTCTTTATAACAAGTAATTTACACATACAACGATAGGCTTAATCTTATTATTTTAAGATTTTCAGTTGCCTAACGATTTTTTAATTACATTCAGTACATTATTATTATAACGTTCGTTAGGTCTATGACCAAACGTTCCGACTCTAAATTGAAACGAAAACGTTATCTCCATTATACGATCAACTTTAAATTTGCTTCTTCGGCTACGTATATCTTCCTGTAACTATAGTTATAAGTTGCAATATGGCCGCCACAGAACGAGAATTGTTCTGAGCACATAACAATCGCACTATCATTATTCTAATCGAAGTTCGCTTCTGATGGTCAACAAAATGACACAAACAAACAGCATACCCAATCGCACCGTACCTATACAAACAACTGGCTACGGCATCAGTGTTTTTCCGACCGGCGCGCGGGCAACATAGCGATTTATGTAATAAATCGTAAACATCGTTAAAGCAGTTAATTATATGTTCAAATAAAGGTTAGGCCAATTAGGACGCATTGCAACGTTATCTAGCTTATATTTGTAGTATCCAGGGAATCTCTATTTAAGAAGACTGCAGTCTTACACAATACTACTAGTTTTACTGTGTTGGTGTGATGTTGTGTTCCTACTGTTCCTAGTGGTAAGTACTGTACTGTGTTGATAGTGAAGAACCTGCATGTGTAATGATGCCAAAGCAGCGAATCCACTTGCTACTCAAGCGTCCATCGGTAACGGTGTCAGCTTTTTTCATAGCTCCAAGGGACTGCAGACCTGAGTATAATATCCATTACAACTAGATGAAAGGGTTAGTTCTGACAGATAGGCGGACAAAGAAGAGATCCTTCAAGGGTTTATTTTTTCCTTTTGAGGTACGGAACCATGAAATGTATGTGTTCCGTACCTCGTAGGGCTCCGTACCTCAAAAGAAAAAAACGGAACCCTTATAGGATCACTTTGTTGTCCGTCTGTCTGTCTGTCTGTCAAGACCCTTTATCTCGGAAACGCGGAGGTATCGAGTTGAAATTAAAACGATATACTCAATTACTCAGGTCTACTTGAAGCTGTAAAAATTCAAACTTCTAAGTTAACGTAAAAAAAAAAATACGGCCGATTGTCGCAAAAAAACGTATATTTTAACACTCTTAAGGGAATAAAAAATTATAGAGTACTTTCAGTTGACCTAGAACTATGAAATTTAGCAAGTACCTAATATCGTCTTATACTACAAGTACAGGGAAAACTATAAATTTGTAATTTTGTACGGAACCCTCGGCGGGCGAGTCGGAGTCGAACGATATTACTTTGTCTCGAAAATAATTTATTTCAACATCGGATGGTTGCATTTAGGGGGAGCTTTCGGTATCGAGCAACGAAATGCTGGAATATTATTCCTCCTCCGATACGTGAACTAAAAAGGAAACCAGCATTCAAAGTCAAGTACCGCCTACATTTACTAAATAACGAAAAGAATTGTGTCGAGTGAGCCTTATAAACCGAGAATTCATAATTATGATCCCCACAGCATTAATAGATCAATAATTATGTTTTCCACCCAGCCAAATTAAATACCCTAATAATTAACTTATATAATATTATTATCACTCACTCTCTGCATGCACACACACACATAAATTCATACACACAAAACACACAAACACACACACCTACACAGACACATACGGACACAAACTTACATAATTCTTCGTCTTTTAATTTGATAAGCGTTGCATGGTTTGTTCGTTTGTTTTGTTTTAATTGTGTAATGCAATTTCCTGACTTACCAGCGATGTGGTACACATCATAATACTGAGCCAGCGCCATTTCTCTGCCATGACACACGGCTTCTTAATATTGTACTTTTTGCATGCTTTCTTTAGATATTTTTTATTTATTTTACCTATACTGTTTAAATTTTGTATTGTATCAATGCCATGTAGGTATGTTGTGGGAATGAATAAAGTTTTAATCAATCAATCTATCATCAATCAATATGGGCCTGTAGATAGTAGCAACGGTAAACGATGCAGGGTTGATCTTCAAGCAATTAAAATATAGTTAATGGAATATTAATTTGATATCAAGTTTGTGGAAAAATCGACCGCGATAAGTATTGGAATTAGAGGTACCGTTGGCACAGCAGAAGGAAGGTACCTACTTAATGAGACGCATTTAATTTCCATAGGTATTATCTGTTCAGAGAGTGAAGGAGAAAGACAACTGTCAATTATTTATCTTAGAGTTCTTAGACAATCTCTCAATATTGTGCAATAATAATGTTTAATTGTCTGTTTCCAGCTGTTTAAACGTAAACATGGCTACAAAATCATTCATCAATGCAAATCGAGCTCTATTGTTAACCAAACAGACTCTAAAATCCTTTAGCTGTACCAGGAAGGTTAGCGGAACACCTTGGACTCAAGAAGGAATCATAAAATCACCTTTCAAGAACATAGAGGTGCCCACTTGTACGTTGTATGAGTACGTGTGGCAGAACTTAGAAAAATGGCCAGATCGGACGATGGCTGTGAGTATAATTAGTTCCCTTTAGATTCATCATCATCATCATCATCATATCAGCCGAAAGACGTCCACTGCCACATAGGCCTCCCCAAAGAGCGCCAAAGTGACGGTCCTGCCCCACCCACAACCAGCGGACTCCACGACCTTTATCAGGTCATCAGTCCACCTTGTGGGTGGCCTTCCGGTACGTGGTCGCCACTCGAGAACCTTTCCGCCCCAACGGCCATCGGTTCTACGTGCAATGCGCCCCGCCCACTGCCACTTAAGTTTAGCGATTCGGAGGGCTATATCGTTTACCTTGGTTCTGCTGCGGATAGCCTGATGCGATCACGCAGAGAAACTCCCAACATAGCCCTCTCCATTGCCCTTTGGGTGACGTTGAGCCTTCTTATGATAATGCGGCCGAATACCGTCGACTTAATTAAATTGCTGTTTTACTTTCAGGTGTGTGGTATGACGGGACGCGGCTACACATACGAGCAAGGGTTCAAATTGTCCAACACCTTCGCCGCCAATCTGCGGGGCAAGCTCGGCGTTCGCGACGGTGACATAGTGGCCGTCATGATGCCCAACGTGCCGGACTACCCGCTCGTCGCCATGGGAGTGTTGGGCGCGGGGGGCGTCATCTCCAGCGTCAACCCTATTTATACTGCACGTGAGTTCACTTTTGTCTGTCCCGAGCGGGGTTCAGACTCAGCACTTTGATCGAACATGCTACCTACATACCGGACTACCGGCTCGTTGCCATGGGCTGGGTGCGAGGGGTGTCATCACCAGTATCAACCTTATTTATTCTGCACGTGAGTTCACTTTTGTCTGTCCCGAGCGGGGTTCAGACTCAGCACTTTGATCGAACATGCTACCTACATACCGGACTACCGGCTCGTCGCCATGGGCTGGGTGCGAGGGGTGTCATCACCAGTATCAACCTTATTTATACTGCACGTGAGTTCACTTTTGTTGAACACGGCGAGACTCAAAGCGTCATGACTATTTCGGTTCTCTAAGTTCCACGTACTCCTAGTTAAAGTGTCAGAATAAGCGAGCGAAACATATCAAATGCTGTTGGATTGTTGAGGAGTTGAACTATATTGTGGCTCTGCAGGTTCCCCTTGCCCTTTCGTGAAGGTTCGGCTTTCGGGCTGCTTCGAGCAGATTAATTAATTACGCACCCGATAGCGATGTGTTGAGTGTATATTTATCTATTCATCCAATTACAAACAATTAGTTACGTAATCGGTAATAGTACATTGCTTAACGAGGGGCGTAAGTGGAATATTGCTAACGAGAGTCTATCAGAAGCCCGACGCCAAAGGCGGAGGGCTTTTGATGACTCGAGTTTGCAATATTCTTACGCCCGTGTTATACACAATGTTTTTCATCACAGTTTCATACAGCCGCACCAATTAAAAATTGACAACTTCAACTCCAGATCAGTGGAGCGCGTAGCTTCAGTATTTCAACCAATCACAGAGCAGTATTCTTGCGGAGCGGGGCGGCTTGGCCAACTAGTTTTTTTTTCAACCAATCACAGAACAACCAGATTTGCTTAAGCCAATCAGAGGGTTCTATATTTTAAAACTAAACTTAACAGCCCGTAGGAGGTAAAACGGCTATAACTGCTCTGTACGCTCGCAAGTAATAACGCCATTGACGAGCAAGTGTGATGAAAAGATATGAGAATTTAATGAAAGTAACACATGACTCAGAAAGAACTCAAGTATTAATTGAATATATAGTTAACTTGAAAATATTTTAAAATAAGTAAGATAAATGTGGACTTCTGTCATGTCTTTTAAGAACTAAATTACTTTACATATTGTTGTACTTATCATTAGTAATTACTTTTTTTAGTACTAGGCTAATATTCCATGAAAAGTGTGTAAGCACAATAACTTTATTCTTCCAATATTGTTTTTCCAGATGAAGTACAACTCCAACTCCTGCTGTCCAATGCAAAAATAATAGTCACCTTACCAGAACTAACAGGCGTAGTCAAAAGTGCTCTAGAAATGGCAAAATTGGACCTTCCTGTCATAGTAATAAAGACTCCTGACACAGAAATACCAGAGGGAACCATTCTATTCAATGAGCTGAGCGTAGGCGTTGATATTGATATGTCACCGTTGAAAGGAGTAAGGAGACATGCTGATGACGTTTGTTTCTTGCCATACACGAGCGGAACGACGGGAATGCCTAAAGAAGTAGAATTGACCAATAAGAACTTGGTAGCTAATTGTGAACAAATGAACGATCCCGCCATCAAAACTCATAAAGAGACAACAGGTAATTTGAACCAGATTCCGGTTAGGGCGCATAACGTCCCACTCGCAGAATGTCCCTTTGTCCCTTTCGCCAAATATCCCTTTCCTAAATGTCCCTTACGCAAAACGACCCTTCTGCAAAAGGTCCCGTTCGCAAAACGTCCCTTCACATAAATAAAGTCCCGTTCGCAACACGTCCCTTTCGCAAAATGACCCGTTCGCAACACGTTCCTTTCGCAAAATTACCCGTTCGCAAAACGTCCCTTACGCAAAATGACTAGTGTATGTGAGTTGCCTCACCAGGGTAAATCAAAGGTGAGTGGATATGTGAAGTCCCCATTCCACACTAAAGCCAATGTAGGGATTATTATTGGCCATCTCTCAAGACTCCTAGTCGCTACTTAAACAAGCTTTTTCCAGACGGGACATTTTGCGAATAGGTGATTTCACAGGCGGGACGTTTTGCGAAAGGGGCGCTATGCGATAGGGACTTTCAGCGAAAGGGGCATTCTCAGAAGGGACGTTTTGCGAAAGGGGTGGGGTCTTTTGAGAAAGGGACGACGTTGCGAATGGGGTATTTTACATAAGGGACCATTTGCAGAGCAGACGTTTTGCGAATGGGACGTAATTTTGGTGGAGGGATGTTTTGCGAGTGGGACGTTATGCGCCCAAACCCAGATTCCTAGTCACCTGACGTTGTGAGGCGGCAGAACTATATCGGTTTAATACATTTATTAAAGTTAGGGTCGCACGGTTCCCTATTGCATATTGTTGGCATATTAGTGTTACGCATAAAATTGTTTTCGCCGAATTTACGTTTAGCCTAATCATGTTAAAGCATAAATTTTTATGCATAAACTGAATAAGCATAAACATAGCAAGCATAATTATCAGAAAGACTAGTAGTAGATAGCATAAATACAAAAAGTCATAATAATGATTTGGCATCACTACAAGGTGGACTGATGACCTGGTAAAGGTCGCGGGAGTCCGCTGGATGCGGGTGGCGCAGGACCGGTCCATTTGGAACTCTCTGGGGGAGGCCTATGTCCAGCAGTGGACGTCTTTCGGCTGATATGATGATGATGATGATGACCACTACAATAGGCATAACAGTATTGTCCTAAAAATAGTTTGGCATGACATGATTTTTACTTACCTAAATATTGTATGACATGACATGATTTTTAAAAGGCGCATAAAAAACCTAACTCTTGTGTTAATACGTACTAACGTAGTAACACAAGAGTTAACTACGTGTTCCTTAGCGTTCTGGATTAACCTAACAACATTAGAGTCGGTTTTGCTTTAGAAGGCTCGCTCGCCCTGAAAAGCAGCATGAACAGAGAATACCTGTAGTAAGTAGATAGGTAGGTAGGTATCTACATACCTAGCGTGGCGCCTGCCTGCCTGTCATTTGGTATGTAGTCGCGAGTCATTAAATTATGGTTAATGAAAGATAATTAATAGCCCAAACGTGTATTAGTCGAAAACCAATTAGTCCAACTGTAATTATAGTCCAGGCAACTTGCATGGAAAAAATGTCAAATTTGGAAATAATTTATAATAGCTAATTTTTTTAATGTAACGGATATATTATCAATTAAATAGTTACCTAGAGGCAAAATCCAACAAAAATCAGACATCAAAAAAATATTTAATTAGCTCCTAAAAAGTCCATATAAATATTCATATTGTTTTTATCTTTATTTAGGTTCATTTACATTTGCTTTACAATATTCAATATAAATAAAATAAAAAAGACAATGAATGTTTAACTTAAATCTATATAATTACTTCCGGGTGGAAAGTTTGTTGGATTCTTGAATAATCTTAGAATAACGTTTAGAATGAAATAAACAAAACAAACGCTATTATAAATTAATGTTTTTCAAAACCGTATTCTGCCTGGAGTATTATACTAAAAGCGTAATATGCCAAACATGTAGTTAGGCCAAAATATAACTATGCGACAGACTACTATGTCAATACAAATTATGCCAAATCAATTATGCGAAACTATAATAGTCTAAACAAATGCCAACGAAGGGGATCCCGGGTCACACTCATCTGATGCACTCCGACGTGATGAAGGCTCGATTTGTATCACAGGCGTCAAAGCCGATCAGATAGCATCACGTATGAATCCCTTTTTCACTGTCAGCCCTGCTAGCACAACTTGACCCTTTACTCTGCTCGCGCGCGTGATAGACTATCTGCCACTTTTTGACAGCATTAATCAGAAAGTGACGGACAGTCTATCTCGCGCGCGAGTAGAGTCGAGAGTCAAGTTATGATAGCAGGGCAGTTTATCCACGCGTGTTAAAATTATGTGGTACTCCAAAAATTTATGCTGAAACGTTCATTATGAAATTGAACATCTCATGTATATAGTAAAAAACCGTAGCAGCTTAACGATTTATCATATTGGTCAGATAGCTACAAACTTTTAGAGAGGGTACAGCGAAATGTCAGAACAGCCCAACTGAGAATAGTACATTGTTGAAGAGGCTAGAAAGTAAGCAATAGATGGAAGAGTTAGTTCGAGGGCCGACGCGTAGCGGAGGCCCTCGAAAGTACGAGTCCAGCTATTGCCCTTTCGGCCGAGGCTTAACATAGTGCTTTTCACGCCTACTGCGAGGAAATTACAAATAATTATATCTTAAAATCAAAATTAAGTATCTAATTGAAGATCATAATACTAAACAGGCTCGCTTGCCTCGCGCCCGGCGCGGAGGAGGAGGAACGGGCGCACGCACGCCGGCCGATCGCGCTCGGTGCCCTGTGATTGGTCGATTGCTGTTCAAACTGTCCAACAAAAACATTGTTGGCCAGTTTGAAGTCATAGATGGCCTGTTCGTGCGACGTCCAACTATCCCCAGCTTTGAAGCCTGAATTCTGACCATCTTTTGCCACATTTCCGAGCAGTGGCGTGAAAAGTACCTTTTCCTGACTTTCCTGACTGCACCCATAAGAACACCACTAAAAAAAAGTGAACTAATCAAGCCCACTTTTTGCTTGACTAAGAAAAACTATTATTGTTTTAATTATTTAATTAATCAAATTCATAAATTATACTTAATAACTACAAAAAAGGTCAATTAATCCAAGGGTTTCATGAAGTAACATATTATATTTGATCAGCTCCTTAATTGACTTTTAATTTAATCATTCACTTGACTCATCGAATTATGGAATTGTTTAAACCTATTAAGTATAATTTTGTAAGAGTATCATTGAACTTAATCACACGAATAAAATTTTAAATCATTAATTAGTCCCTATCCCTAGGCGACCGAGCTCTGCTCGGGTGAAAATAGAGAAAACACGGCGAAAACGAATTTTCCCTGACATGAGACCTCGCTAGATCGATTTCTTGTAGCATATTTTATGCGCACCGTTCCGACGTCGCTGCTGTGCCCCGATCACGTCAACTCGTTTGACCTCGGGCTGAGGGAGTCCGTTGAGTGTTTGCTGATTGTCTCGCTTAGCTCGGATCGTCTGGCTTCCCCATTCGGAGTGGGGGCTTGGGCCGCGCGCACCGTAAACCCAGGCCGTTTACGGTGCGCGCGGGACGTGGGACTGCCGGCTTGGTGTTACATGGTGACAGTGCAACCATCCCCTGTGCGTCTGATGCCGTGGCGGCTTGGCTGGCCCTCAACCCAGGTGTGCAGTTGCCTGAGAGACCGGACCGACAGCGCGCGTGGGATGACGTGGGAATCAAGAGGATGCTTGAGGGCCTGGTGAGGAGGGCGGTGGGTGTGAACAAGGCTACGCTGTTGGCGGTGTCGAGACCGTTGGTGGTATAGGCGCTGCCCTCTCCGCACCTGGGCACTCTTCTCGACGATGATTCGATACGGGTGGCTGCATGTAGCTCTCCACCTGGATTGCGATGATTGTGAACTTCATTTATGCTTCTGCGGCACCATGGTGGAGAGTAGTGGTCATCACGCCTTGAGTTGTGGTCGATGTGCCGGTCGATTCCCACGTCACCACGCTCTCAATGATATTGTCCAATAAAGGGTATTTGTATTGTATTGTATTGTATTGTCCGGAGAGCGCTAGTCTCGGCAAATGTTCCGTGTGTGGCTTCAGGCCTTAGTCGCACGGACGGTAAAAGACCTAAAATTAGACCCTGGTGCCTTTAGAGGGAATTGTCTTCTCTGGGACGCTACGTGCGTCAGCGTTTTCGCGTTTCGCGTTTACGTGCACGGCTGGAGCAGCTGCTGAGACGGCGGCTCTTAGGAAGCGAGACAAATATTCTGCACTGGAGAATTATTTATTTGTCCCGCTCGCGGTAGAAACAACCGGTTGTTGGGGTTCGGAGGCCAGAAATGGTCAAGGAGATTGGGCGCCGTCTGGCGGAGAGTGGTTTTGACCTCCGCCCCGGGTCATTCCTGCTGAAACGTCTGCAACGCGGCGAGCGCGATGGGCATCTTTCCGCCGGGGATGGCGCGGGGCGGGCTTTTTGACTAAATTAATAATTTATTATTAACCCATGTTTAATATAGATAAAAATATTACATTAACCTGAATATTAGTGTTATTTTATGCATATTTATAAGTTTTCTTTTCATGAACTCCCCTGAAATTACGTGACCCGTTCCCCCAAATTAAAACCGGGCTACGCCCGCGGAAATGCATTTATCTCTAGCTGTCGACACAACGCATCCTCAAATCAATAAAGGGTCGGCAACGCGCTGATGCCTCCTCTGGAATCGCCAGTGTCCATAGACTACAGTATCTGCTGGCCATCAAGCAGAGCAGGCCGTATACTTACTTTACACCATATAGAAATAAAAACCTCTTGACGTTCAATATTGTCATTTTCGTTTCCAGCGACCCACCAAGACGCAGTAATGGCATCAGTGTTGCCATTCTTCCACATATACGGCGCGGAGGTGATCATGTTCCATAAACTGTCTCAAGGCATTAAGCTGGTCACACTGCCCAAGTTCGAGCCTGAATTGTTCCTGCAGGCCTTGGAAAAGTATAAGACCAACGTTTTGTACGCTGTTCCTTCTATTGGTATGGAAAATCACAAACCAATATTTTTTATATACACATACAATCACGTATGTTTTCCTAATAGAAGTAGCCAGAGCTAATGAAATTTATTTTCTTTGCCACTTTTAGCAAATCGACCCTCGGCCCTATTTCCATAGCCGAATTGTATGAAACCCATAGTAAAAAGGGGGTGGTGCCATTCTAAGAATTCTGGTTTAAACATACTATGTGACTTTATTATCTTACTTGGTCTACCACCTGCATTTGATAAGAATAAACATTGAAAACGAAAGATCTTGGTTCTCTATATACCTATAATCACTTTTGCATTCCAATTAATACTAAAATTGTAATGTTCCACATTAAGACGTGATGAACGCATTTCAGTATCGCTGATGGCTTCTCACCCATCTGCCTCTCAAAAGACTTACCAATATCTGGAGGTAATTATAAATGGATCCACTGCCCTAGCCGCATCGGATGCAGACAGGTTCATTCAAAAAGCCAAGGTAAATTTACACGAAAATAAAAGCCAAAAAGAAAAATCAAAACTACCCCCACCGCCCGTTCGCCATCGGCAGGGCATTCATTATCATCATCATCATATCAGCCGAAAGACGTCCACTGCTGGACATAGGCCTCCCCCAAAGAGTGCCACAATGACCGGTCCTGCGCCACCCGCATACAGCGGACTCCAGCGACCTTTACCAGGTCACACCTGTCCACCTTGTGGGCCCACGCTGCGCCTTCCGGTACGTGGTCACTCGAGAACCGCGCTATCCCCACACCCTAGAACCTAAATGGTCGCGTACGGCACGGTTTTAGAGAAATTTCCTCCCTCGAACGAGTTTTGAAATGGACTAAATATGTCCACCCTATGAGGGCTACCGTTTCTGCACTCACCAGTTGGCGCCACTGGTGTGTCGGGTCCAGAAATATAGCTATTACATTTTTTATTACTGGCGTAAAACAAAATTTACATTTAGATCATGCTTAGAGTGAATCAATAATTTAAAATAATTACCCCTGATTTATTTTTGCACGAGTTTGTCTTAGATTCGCTTTTAAAGCTCTGAGACCCCTAACACATATTTGCCATTAATCTCATTACAGAATCTTAAACACCGACGACGGGTCGTTTGTCTGTCGGTGTTCTGTCGGATACAATATCGAACCAATATGTCAAGTCAGACAGACCTTCACACTTTATTTAAGAAAAATCTGATGTTTTCAGAAACAATTTGACTTCAGACAAGGCTACGGTCTCACTGAAACATCACCTGTAGTCACAGTGACGCCTAAAGGAATGGATAACTATGGCTGCGTAGGTCTTCCAGTCTCCAATACTGATCTCAAGATAGTTGACCGAAATCTAAAAGCACTTGGGCCTAATGAGGTAAGTTTCATGGCAGATTATATCTGACTTTTTAATTGTAACAATAAGTTTAACACACTTCCAACGATTTCTTAGCGCCCAGGGATCGGATACCGGTATTTTCTCCATACAAATTATACCGGTATTATTTCGTTTTTGATCGGGCAATCTAATTCAGTTTATTAGACTACTTCGGGGATTTTTGAAAAAACCTAGTAAGGCTTGTTCACGAAAAAAAGTAGCCACTGTTGTACAATTCAAGCTTTAAGTGTTGCCACAATGAGGGACGGAAAAGCTCTTATGTACCTAAATTAAGAACAGATCTTAAAATGGCTAATGCCTTAGCATAAACAACCTACTTCATTTGGGCATGTAATGTTTTATTTGCCACAACCTCAATACTAAATCAGTTGTGGCAAACAAAAAAAGTGGAACTATGTCAAGGACAACGAATGATATTTCCCTTTCTGTCACACTTATTGAGATTTGTATACTACCATCTCGCTCGGACGTGGTATTATTATTGCCATATGCTTGGCCGCGGCGGTCAATAGTAAACTTGTCATTAGCTTTCAAATTTACTATGGACCGCCATTGCAGGCCGCGCCAGTATGATGTATATGTACTAGTTAGTACGGCTGCGTTCTTTAATTTAGGACCCTTTTCGTAAAAATATTCTTTGTATTCCTATAGATACAATTTGACAGGATTATCAACCTTAAGTGGATCCCAAATTAAAGTTCGTGACTGTATTTCAGAGAGAAAAAAGAGTATTGAAAAAGAGAGAACGCTTACTCGTATTAGATTTTTATAATTAAGAATATATTTTTACTTACGAATAAGATAGATTTCTGTATGAGAAAGATAATAATTTACTAACAATATTCTATTTACAGAAAGGAGAATTGTTAATCCGTGGTCCGCAAGTCATGAAAGGGTATAGAAATAACGATGAAGCGAATAAAGCAGCGTTTACTGAAGATGGATGGTTTAGAAGTGGTGATTTAGCTTTTGGAGACGACCACGGTATCATCACAATAGCTGGTCGGCTGAAGGAGCTGGTCAAGGTATTCGCATTTAACGTTTGATTATCTGTCCGACCGTTTTCGGCCATGGCGACCAATCCGACTCCTATCGTTTTGGCGCTCGAGCGCTCGAAGATGTAACCTATCCTTGCGTCGAAATTCCGTGCACATTGCGGGCACGTAACTACGCCGTTCTGGTAGTTGTATGCTATGGCAGCAGGTGGGCGGGCCATTAACTGGTCGCGTTTAAAGTCAAGGTCAACTTTGCGCTGATCCTCGAACTCGCGAACTTGGATGTTCACCATCCTGCGCCATTCTGACCGCTGTGCTGCGAAACACTCCCATTGACAGGGTTCAATGTTGCATCTCTTCATATGCTTCATAATATTTAATTGGACATCATATCATCATATTTTTCATTTAACTGTGTGACTCATTGTCCCGTTCCGTTGACTGACATATCTACGCACAGCCTAAACCGCTGGTTCTAGATATTCCAAATTTGACACGTAGGTTCCTTATAAGGTCTAGGGGTGCACTAAGGGAGGACTTTTCAAAATTCACCCTCTAAGGGGGTGAAATGGGGTCCAAAGTTTGTATGGGGAAACAAGATTAGATCGACTATTTTATTCGAAACTTCACAGCAGATTCCTAACGATAAATGAGTAAATACGTGTTATGCAATTTTTCATCAATGTTTTCATGACGTTATCACGTAAAATTATCGTCCTTTGAGTCTACACCCCTATTCTTTCATAAAACGGATTTTCTTGATGAACGTAGGCCATTGGCTATATTATCCCGCGGGTTTGCTTGCATTCATTGCAATACGCGGGCAGCTAATCGTACAGTAAATTTGAATTCTGCATTCAATTCAATTTGTTTACTAGTAAAAAAAAACCGTGTACTCTTTGCATTCCATTAAATTGTCAAAAGGGCTTCTACGTGTTGGCTCAGTTGGTACTTTGCAGGTACCTAGCTCCACGCACGCCTCCCAAAGGTCCGGGACATCATGTCCCGTGAGCGGGAAAGGCATACAATAATAATAATAATTCAAATTGGAAAATATTTTACAGGTCAAAGGTTACCAAGTACCACCAGCCGAACTAGAAGCAGTTATCTGCGAACACCCAGCGGTAGACGACGCAGTTGTCATAGGTGTCCCCCACAAGGCCAGTGGAGAAGCACCCAAAGCATTCATTGTACTGAAGCACGGTCACAACGTACAAGCAGCAAATATATGTGATTTTGTAAAAGAGAGGGTAGCCGAGTATAAAAGGATAAGCGACGTTATGTATGTGGATGTGTTGCCGAAGAATGCGTCTGGGAAGATGTTTATGAGAGAGTTGAAGGAGAAATATAAGTGATTGTTTTAAAACTGTGCAAACGAGGGGTGTTATAAATATCTGTGTGTCTGTGTGTATGTCTGTGGCATCGTAGCTCCCAAAAGGATGAACCGATTTGAGTGGGGTTTTTTTCACGAAAGCCTGAATATATGGTTCTTAGGTCTGTTTGTTGAGTCGGGGTGTTTAATTTTTTTTTAATTTATGTAGTTGTTTTATGTTGAGGAAGACTTCACAAGAATGTGATAAACTGTTGTGTAATTATACGTACTATTGACAAAACGCTCGCATTATTATTTTTATTATTATTTATGTATGTCTTTCCCGCTCACGGGACATGATGTCCCGGACCTTTGGGAGGCGTGCGTGGGGCTAGGTACCTACAAAGTACCAACTGAGCCAACACGTAGAGGCCCTTTTGACAATTTAATGGAATGCAAGGAGTACACCGAGCGGATGCTGTCCCTGCCCGTGTCATGGGACGCACACAGAGACAGCACCCGCTGGGGTGTATAGGGACTATTACTGGTTGATGGAATCTAAATAAAACGGGTTATTGGGTGAAAATGATGGACTAGTGACTGGGCTATTGGTGAAACATCGGACGCCTGCCTAATAAAACTGTTTCACTTTTTATCTCTGGCAGACGGTGACTCGCCAACTGCTAGATGGGCCCCTATTAATAGCGACATTATTATTTATTATTATTAAGTAATGGGATACAAAAATAATATCTGCCTTGCTTGTCAAGCAAAACTAGTTTTGAAATGGATCCTAACTTATGTCAATAGTAGGTACGTTCATACTTACGTAATTACGTAATTAATAGTACGTACATACTTTTACCTAGTTAGGTTAAAAAAATCACAGCAATATTTTTTAGCTGTTTTTAATATATACTAACTAAGGAACTCGCTAAGTAATCATGTTAAATATTATTTATAATGACAATAAAACTTTTTTAATTGGTTTTTGAAAAGGTGTTTTCTCTCTTTCTTTCTACATATTTTTATTAAATCTATCATCAACCCATTTCAATGTATGTAGAATACATACATTATTCGTATTTGGGACTGATACTTATAATACTACGTGTAAACGTCTTTGCTAAATAAATGTCTTACGTCTTATGTCATATTTATAGCGCCATCTCGTATAATATGACTGAACTAAAGATAACTTATTTATTTGAATGATTATGTAATGCTGCGCGTAGATGGCATTAGAAGCTACAAAGTATAATTGAGAGAAAACTTTGAGAAAATACTGCCGTAAAAAAAGAATTACCTCTAGGTACCATTCCGTATAAAAATAATTAAATAGTACTTCAAGCTTCAAATGCTTTCAAGAAAAAAAAATTTGAAAGTGAAATTATTATTATTGCTATGTTTGAAAAGTAATAGTTGATCGAAATCAGTAAAACTAGTTTAATACTTTTCTTCGATATGCTAGATGTTAAAGCATATATCCTACTGTAATTTTGGCGCAAAATGACGTTTCATTTAAACGTTCCGTTGTTGTACGTAATTAGTTACAACATAATGTCATTGATAGCACATCATTAGTTAGGTATACGAATTTCAATTTAACAACATTTTGCTAACATGACAAAAGAAATAATCCTATTACAAAATATGAACTGTTTCGTAAAAACTTAATCTAGGTATATTCATGTATTTTTTTGTTTAATCCAGATATCCCGGCTATCGATTTTTTTTTATTATCATCCCAAAATGGATGATTATTTCGTTTACAAACAGAAACTAAAACAATTATAATTTTGGATGTTCAGTTAATATGTGGTCCGTCGACAACGCAAATGATTGTCTATTGCCTAAAAATGACAGCTTACATCATCACAGGCACTGTGGACCTTCTGTACCTTTAGGTACCTACTATTAATTATTCTGTGGTTAAAGTTTTAATGTTATATGGAACGAGGTATAGATGGCGCTGAAGTTTGGAATTCATAGATACATTTTTTTATGTAAGACAATTGAAACTGGCATCATGAGTCATGCATGACATGTACATACATACCTACCTACTTTTTAAAAATAAGTTGGGCGGGAATTTGACAGATTATTGCCATACGAGGGGCGGCTGAAAAGTAATCTCCTTGGTTAAAAAAATATGCGAAAATGATACTGGCTGAAATGCATTCTTGTTCTTTGGTTATTCTTTTTTTGAATTATTTGACGTTCATTTGTTTTTTCCGTTCCATTTTTCTACAATTCTCGAATGTTTGCGACATATCGGTTGAAAAAATGAATATCGCTAAAATTGAACATCGTGCAGTGATTAAATTTCTAACAAAAGAAGGAAATACTCCCTCACAGATCCGAGAACGTATGATGTGTGTGTTCGGTAGTTCGTGCCCTTCCGAATTTACTATAAAGTTTTGGTCTAAACAATTTAAACTCGGTCGTGAGAGCTTGGAAGATGACGCTCGTAGTGGAAGGCCGGTATCTGCCGTTACAAACGAAAATGTAGCCAAAGTTAAAAAAATAATTTTAGAAGACCGACGAGTGAAGCAGTGGGAGATTGCTAGAGATGTGGGCATCAGTAAAGAAAGAGTCAATGAGATAATTCATGTGCATCTGAATATGTCCAAGGTGAGTGCACGTTGGGTCCCCAGAATGTTAACGGCGTTTGACAAGGACCGACGTGTCAAATGTTGTGAGGAGTTTTTGGAAATGAGTCGAGGTAATGAGGAAGAAATTGTTTCTAAAATGGTGACGTGTGATGAGACCTGGATTCGACAGTGGGACCCCGAAAGCAAACAAGAGTCTTTGCAGTGGAAATTCAAGGATGAGAAGCCTCCTCGGAAGTTTAAGGTCAGGCCGTCGGCAGGCAAACTTATGGCTACCGTATTTTGGGATACAGAAGGAATTTTACTAATAGATTATTTACCAAAAAAAAGGACAATGAATGCTGAATATTATTCCAGCTTACTGCATCAGTTACGAGACGCGATAAAAGAAAAGAGGAGGGGTAAACTTAGCAAAGGGATCCTGATTTTACACGATAATGCACCTGTGCATACCGCCCGCACAACAATGCTTACCATGAAGGAATTAGGGTTCGATGGCGTTAACCATCCACCTTACAGTCCAGACCTAGCCCCATGCGACTATTTTTTATTTAGACACCTCAAAAAAGATCTCCGAGGAAGACGATTTCTGACCGATGACGAAATGAAGGCTGCAGTTAGTGACTTTTTTGACGAGACACCGAAAGATTTTTTTTTTCATGGGTTAATGTCAATATTTGACAAATGTAATAAGTGTATTTCACTAGCAGGGGACTATATTGAAAAATAAAAAAAATACATACATGACAGTCTTTTGTTTCATACTTAGGTAGATTTCTTTTCAGCCGTCCCTCGTAGGTAGGTACTCGCTGTTTTAAGATGATTCAAAATATTATTTGATTTCCTACATATATCTGCCTCGGCGGGAATGGCAATTCGTGGATTCGTCTATAGAGAAGAAGCGAACTATAGAGTCAACAAAATCAACTAATATGCTATTTCCCGACCTCTGCAATAATGTACTATTATTGTTACGTCCAAACCTGTGAGATAAATCCTGTCAAAGAATAGGTACCTACGCAAGCAAAAAGTTACCTCATGTCAGAGCAAAAAGTCGTACTCTGCGTGCGTTTTCGTTTTACATAATTTACTCTTACCTACAGTTTCGGATAGAGGATAGACTAGAGTACGTAAGGTTGGTTGACATTATTGAATGTGGTCGACTTTTTATAAAACTGTCACTGGGATTGGAATCTTCTAGCTTGGACGGTAGAGTTGCTTTTTGAATGCAATACTTTGATGCGTTTCGGTCAACTTAAATAATCTCAAGTAGGTATGTAGGTACCAACTCGATGTACCGCGCTATATTGACGTTACTCGATATCTATTACAATTTGTTTACAACTTTACAACGAATAAATAGATAATGATTTTATCACCCCAAGTGAAGCCGCTTTATAATGGGATTACCTATTATCTCCGTGTCGTGTTGAAGTATATACAACGTGATAACGACATTTGTAGCACCTCCTGTTATCAGTACAAAGTTCAATGCACCAGCCTTTTATACCGCTATGTACTGTGCGTCTTATTTTTAACATTAAATCAACATCACCATACCTCGAACAAATCATGCGGATGACGTCAAACCACTCATAGGATGATTTCAAAAAGTATTTTCATAAACAATTACTACTTATCAATTATCAGTGTGTGACCGCAATTATAGACTTGTTAGAGAAATAGAATTGTGTACATAATGTCATTAAAAATTTTTTAGTAACATATTGACTTTTATTATCAATTATCGTACTTACGTAAACAAATCTCGCAACATTTATTTTATTCACTAAGTACATCATCCTATCATTCAGATAATTCTGTACATAGATTTCTTGAAATTATACGCGGTTAATCTGTTACTTCGTGCAATATGTCATACGGATGTTGCAATACAGACATCATCCTGTGTGCAAAATTAGGTACGTCATTTTTATGTCATCCGCATGATTTGTTCGAGGTATGATCATCACAAATTTAAGAGCCAGGCTCTTGTCGGTGGAGTACCTAATCGCCATTCTGATCTTCTCTCTGCCACTGTTTTGAGCTCCTGATACGACATTACATTAACTTTCTCTTTAGCTTGGTCCATAAACGCACGTCTTGGCCTTCCCCTGCCTCTCCTTCCTTCTATTTTTCCTTCAATTATAGTTTTTATGTAATTGTCATGTCGTATCAGGTGCCCCAACATATTTCCCCTTCTGTCACATTAAATATGTTATAAAAATAGAAAATAACAAGAGAATGTGCACTTTTTATTCCAAATGTAGCTTAAGTAATAATTAAGAAGTACTTATTTATTACCATATATACACATTTATTGATATTAAAATAGGTACCTACCTAACGAAAGTTAAACCCAATCGATAAAATTACAACACTTCGAGTACCTAATGATATGTGCATCTAATGGTTGTGTATGTGTATATAAGAGTTTGTATAAACGTACGGTTTATGGTCTTTGGTAGGAACTATTATTATAACCATGACTACCGCGAATAAACAGTTCTTCAAAATACCTAAAGTATTTTAATTCATTTTAAATGCATAATTAAACAGTATATGCATCTAATGGTTGTGTCTGTGCCTCTAATGGTTGTGTATGTGTATCTAATGGTTGTGTACCTATGTGCATCTAGTGGTTTCAACTTTGTATAGCCAGACTAACAACAGAGATCGCTCAATAGCCACAAGACCACCTATAATCTGACGTGCAAAAACAAATTACAAAGGATCATACGTAAAGATATTCTATATCACGATTTTAAAAAAAAATATCAAAATAAAATCACAATATGCTACAAAACACACGTTTAAGTTATTAGGAGTATTTCATCAGAACGTCAACTTTTGTCTATATGGGACACGTATTACTATAGTCAGTATAGGCTATCAATGGATTCAAAATGCTTAAGATTACACTATCAAAGTGTTTTATAAAGTTTCATAAATTCCAAAAATTTGGAGTAATCAGATGTGTTCAAAGAGAACTTCACTGTAAAATTATCGCCCTTAATAATAAATATTATTATTATCCTTTATTTCAGACAACATACACACGTACACTACACATTGCATTACATTAGATACATTGTTTTGCTAAATTATTAATATCATTAGCACCTGTTAAATAAAATATTTTATTCATATTGTATATTGCTTCTGTGTTATTCCTATTTATATTAGTTTGTGTTATTCCTACTTATTTATTTTTTATGATTCTTTTTGTAAATTGTCCTTGAGTGCGATCGTGGCGTCAATGTTCGTGTTTCACCTAATGGTCACAACGGAAGACCAGCGCTGGCGCTGCCAGCATCACGCTGAGTTGTGACTATTTCGTGGCAAATGTATATGTGTGTATTGTTTCTTTTTTCTAATAATAAATAAATTAACTATTAGGGGACAATCTTACACAAATCGAACTAGCATCAACATTCAAAATCATTAGTAAGCTCACTAAGGCTTGTGTCAGGGGTTAAAGACGTTGAAAACTTATAAACACTTAAAAATTGTAGTTGTCTCGAAATATTTTCCTAGTAGTGTTACGTTAGTTCTCAACCGGGCCTCATTGTTTATTATGAATTTTCCCACCGCCCTGGGTTTTTTATTACAAAAAAGTCACATTTGGTACCCAAATTACCAAACATTTATTTTATTTTATTTTGAGCCCAAATATTTCGATAATGGTCATCATTCGGGTAGGCATATGTCATTGTGAATTAGAAAATAATAGTTTTTTGAAGATTATCCGAATAAGTAAAAAATTATGGGTTAAAATGTACAAGGGTCGTTTATATAGGCATCAAAAATAATTTTGGCCCAAGTACTTAAAAACACACCCGAGATTTAAAAACAAATATTCATGACCATCACATCACACAAATTTGCCGTTACCGGGATTTGAAGATTTGAACCCAAAGCCGTCAGCCTTTGTAAGTAGGGTCGCTTGTCAATACAGTTGAATGCTTCAAAACATCCGGCCCTTTGCATTAGGGATTGATAATTGGTAAATAATAAAATAAAAATAAACTATAAAACATTCAATATAATTTAACATAAACAAAACACCAAACATAATATTTACCTACCGTAACAATAGACAGTCGATCGATCACAGTCATCACCATACCTCGAACAAATCATGCGGATGACGTAAAAATGACGTACCTAATTTTGCACACAGGATGATGTCTGTATTGCAACATCCGTATGACATAGTGCACGAAGTAACAGATTAACCGCGTATAATTTCAAGAAATCTATACAGAATTATCTGAATGATAGGATGATGTACTTAGTGAATAAAATAAATGTTGCGAGATTTGTTTACGTAAGTAAGATAATTGATAATAAAAGTCAATATGTTACTAAAAAAAAATTAATGACATTATGTACACAACTATTTCTCTAACAAGTCTATAATTGCGGTCACACACTGATAATTGATAAGTAGTAATTGTTTATGAAAATACTTTTTAAAATCATTTTTGATTTGTTCGAGGTATGGTCATCACAGACGATTTATTAAATATTCGTGTAAAACTTGTGCCAAGATTGTGAATCTGACATTATGAAATTAGTATCTAATAAACAGTTTGAGGCGACTATTTGAGCTTTGTATAAGACAAGCGTGACTTTGAATCGAGGTTTCGTACTTTTAAACGTACGTACGTTTAGTACTAATTTATTGGCTACTAGCTTTTGCCCTTTTACTTCCTTTTGTTGGAATTTTACTGGTATAAAAAGTATGCTACTTACTTTGTACCTATATATACTAAAATTCATCTTAATCCAATCACCTAACTTCAAGTGTCGCATCTTTGTCATCATAGCCACCTTCAGGTTAATCGACGTCCCTCTGAATATAAAGTATGTCCAAAAATGTCCGACTTGATGGTATTATACTGGGTGAAATTATATTCGTGAATCAAGCTAGCAAAATGTGATTCTGAGCAACTTTCACAATGGGACCAACTTTGTATTGTGTAAAATAAAAACAGATGTCTATACATTTTCGTCAGTCTAAAATGAGCAGTGTATAAGATAAGATAAGATAAGATTTCTTTATTGTCAGAACTGTGGACATTTAGTTGTTGTGGGTAAAATAAAGTCCAACAGCTTGCCCATTTCGGACGTATAATAATAAACTTAAAGCTAGTCAAATATACTAAAACAATAACAACAATAGTATTTCAACATAATTTTAACCGTGTGTACACATAAAATATTCATTTAAATTGTAGAAACTTTTTATTACTAACCATAAAATAGTTTTTTGTTTCCAATAACACAAAATTGGTCCTATAGTAAAAATTGCTCAGAATCATAGATATATTCACATTTAGCTATTTTGATTAGATATAATAGATATAATAAATAGATTTATATATAATAAAATCTATATTAACCGGAATCATAATTACCATTATTTTTCTACTTCCCTCAATGCATTATTGATTCAAACAATAGATCAGTTGATCTGAGTTAATCAAATACAGTTAAATGACGTACCTCCGTTTGGAAGTCAGTTGAAAAGAGTTACGTTATTTCAATAAAAATATTAGCTAGCACCAATGTTAACTCACTAAAATCTCACATTAAGTCCCTACGCATACATTTTCTTCAATTCCCTCCTCAATATCTTCCCCGTATTTGTCTTCGGGATATCATTAACGAATACCACTTCTTCAATCTTCTTGTATGGAGCCACTTTCTCTGCTACGTAAGTCTGGAGTTCTTCTTCTGAGAGTTTGACCCCCTTTTTAGGAATGACGAAGGCCCTGGGTGCTTCTCCGTGGAATTCGTGTGGGATGCCGATGACAGCGGCATCAGCGACTGCTGGATGAGATCGGAGGATGCCTTCCAGCTCTGCTGGCATCACTTGTAGACCTTTCACCTGGAAATGGTGAAAAGGAGCTTGAAGACAAGATTTGCTTTGTAGTGATTGTCATTGTAGCTATCAGCCCAGAATTTGCGCGATATGAGGAATATTGAGTGAGCGTAAATTTATTTGCTCATGTTATCGGATTTTTCCTTGTATTGTATATATTGATTTAAGTATTAGCCCATATCTATCGTCGTGTAGTAGGTAACAGTATCTAGTTCCCTTCTGTAAGAGTAGACCGTACATTAATGTCCAGCAGATATTTACCATTTCCTCAAAAATTACAAAACATTAGGAGAGAAGGCGATGTAACGGACGGCTAAATATATTTTAACGAATGATAGGGTAAATATCATAGAACAAATAATTGTATACATTCTGTTAAAAATCCTTCATGAATATTTTAACCTTAAACAGACCTTAACCCTGAACAGTCAGAATGACCCCAAATATTAATTTATGATTAATTTGAGAAACGTAGTTATTTACGTGAATACCAATTGTTCTTTTAGTTTATATATAGCAAAAACAGGTTAAAAACCGGTGAGGTTATGGCAGTTTGGTAGCGACCTCAACCTTGAAAATCATGTTTAGTCTACAATATAATTTTACTGCGCAGATTAAAGGAAAATCTACTGATATGGTCGGGTGTAAAGTTTGTATAATTAATAACATGCATGATTATGACTACTCTTTATTAGGCGAACGTGCAAGAATCATGAAGCTAATTAATGATTAATTTAAGAAAATATGGATGTAGCTCGCAATCGATTGACGTATCAATCATGTATTGCGTCTATTTATGACAAACCACACGATGTCATCATACAAAATACGTGTACATGTTGCTGGGTGAAAAACGCAAAATCTAGTAGGTAGCATACACACTAACTGGGACCAGATTCGACATTCAAGTGATGTCCCCGGCGTTTCATAGTCATCCCCTCTTTGTTATCTCTGTTTTTCCGGGGAGTTGACATGAAATGAAGCCCTGCCCCGGGTTCCCTATTTAAGACCCTTATTGGGGATTAACAAACTATTTTTTTAGTGACTTGATTAGGCAAATATTTTAAGAATCCGTAGGTTAGGTGCCACCGAAAGGCTGAGTTATCAGCAATGATCGGATTTCCCGGTGCAACACGGAGTGAATGACCCCAAATATTATGTTAATATGGATATGCTCCGGGATTCCGGGACTTACTAGTTAATTACATTTGTTTTTGGAGGACAATGATTCAAATAACCCAAGCAGCCTAATTAGAAATCTAATTTAAAATTCAAAATGGCGGCCACCAGACGCCACACTGTAAAGGATAAAAAAATAAGTCTACGAACTATGTCATGTGGGGTGTCGTTGAATAGGTATTTCCAAATCATTCTTAGATTTCTTTAATCAGTTTTTAGTTGAAATAATCATTTTTTAAACTAGACGTCGGGATTTTAGTCATGTCCATATTAATTTTTCTACTCGATATCCCGCCGTGTTGCACCGTAAAATCCGATCACTGGTTATCAGGATAAACATTATGATTAACTGCTGTACCTTAATGAGCTCCTTGATTCTGTCAGTGATGTACAGACCAATGTCTGGATTGTAGTACCCTAGGTCCCCAGTCTTGTAGAAACCGTCTTCAGTCAAGCTATCCGCCGTCGCTTCAGGGTTTTTGTGGTAACCCTTCATGACTACAGGTCCTCGTACATACATTTCTCCTAGCTGTGAAACAAGATTTTGTTGATAATCATATCCAAATTATCAAATATCGAAATAGCGACTAACGTAAAATGTATGGAACAAGTACATGGTGAACCAAAAACATTTTTTTAAATTATTTTTATAAACCCTCCCACCCTTAACCCACGTGGGGGAATATTGTCATAAACAAGCAATGTCAAACAAAAACAAAGACTGTGATGTAAAAAAAATGCATATTTGGAATTGCATTACGCTACCGAATCTGGCCTTAATGGGTTCACACCCCATTTTTGTTACACCCTGTATATCCAACAATATACCAATGTTTGATCAATGGTCACGCGAGACATAAAAGGATCTTTAAGACCTCTACTATAATCAGTAACATAAGGTGATCAAGTAGATTTGCGGACGATATTAAAAAGATAGGGCTTAGTCGAACTCCATGAAAACAGCCATTCTGAACTCATTGGCTTACCATACACATACCTATGTCCATGACTGGACGTAAATGCGCGTTAAGGAAGGGGAGAGAGAACTGAAATCAATTGTCACATTGACAAATTTTGGGAATAAGTAGCCCAAGGCTTCTCGGGATGCAAACTTCTTGTAACTATGTAGCAAAGCCAGTCATCTGGCTTTTCAAAATGCGCTATGCTAAGAGAGGTAACAACTTGAAGTGAATACTAACTTCTCCATGAGGAACAGGGCCCCCAGATAAAGGATCGACAAACATCAGTTCCATGTTAGCCATCGGCACCCCGCTGGAGGAATGGTCAGCCGTGCTGTCGATGAGCGTTGTAGTCGTCAAGGATGTGGTCTCCGTTGCGCCGTAGCCTTGGCCGAATTGTAACTTGCCCTGTGAAGTGTGAAGTAATATTACATGATAGTAATATTACATTTAATGCAGAACAGTTAGACGACCGGTTAGCCTAGTGGGTAGTACAACTTCATCGGCGGGGTATTAACCTGTCCAAATTGCGCTCGCACCTTTGCAAAAAAGAAAGGGTATGCAAGCCACATGAGCCATGAGTGCCCCAGAGAGTAGAACTACAACACTCCAGTCATATTGCTAATCGTTAATATCAAATCCAGAACACAGTCGCTGTGGCCGAAATCGGTCAGGACAGCTTCATCACTTCAGTGCCTTAGATCCTGACGGTCCTGGCTTCGGATCCCGGTAAGGGAAAAAATTGTGTTGTGACCATGAATATTTGTTTCTGAGTCTTGGATGTTTTCTATGTATGTATTTAAGTATTTATATATATTAAATACGAGGATATCGTCGTCTAGTATCCATAACACAAGCCAATACCATAGGACAAGTTCTATTTGTGTAAGTTTGTCCCCTAATATTCATTTATTATTTTTTTGTGAGTTCTGAAACTCATAGACAACAGTGCTTACGGATCACGCATGGTGAGATTTTCCATTACTAGTTCACCAGCATCTCTTGCATTTGGACTTTAAGAAGGATAGTCCGTCGTTGCCATCGAATTAATGGTTTTACACAAAAGCATTTTTTCCTATTCGCAATTTTTCACAAACGCAATTCTTTATCACAGCATTGCCAGCATTGCGTTCCTGAACAATTACGAATGGGAAGAAACGCTTTTTTAAGTAAGTATGTGGACTGTGAAACATAAAAAATGTTACTTATTTTAACGTCCAGTCGTGATTGTTCAAGCACGTCAGTGATGCCAGTTAGATTTATACAATTAAAAATTCTAGCTTCGTAAACTGGTTCCCGGGTACAGCCAAACTTTTTAAGACCTTGTTCCAACTGAGAGGAATTCACGACATTTTTATTATTATACATAGGAATAGTAAACTGGTCTACATGGGCATATTATGGGCATACTTACATCGCCTTTTGCAAGCACTAACCCAACGTCAGAGGAGGCTAGCGGCGCCGCGCCACAGGCAATATGTCTCACATGCTTTAAGTGTTCCTTCGTCACGTCTGGATGCTTTCCCAACAAAATAGCTGGAAACAGTGTACATTTTATAACAAATCTCCGTATCGAATAACCACGAAAATCGAATATCGAAGTTCGTATATCTCTACTTCTCTAGCTAGTACGATAGAGACGGAGATTTTAGAACTTTGAATTTAAATTTTCGTGATCACTGCTCTGTTCTTAGATTCTTAGATGACAAAAACGCGGTGGCGAAGCAATGTTCCTCCATAGGAACTTTAGGATGTCACAAACAGACGAATTACTCAAGCTATTTCTATACAATGAATCTGCTTATTGTTGAAACAATAGGGCTTGTGCAGATAACCGCATGGGTACTTTTTGTCTTAACTGTGCGTGTATTATACTTACCAATAGGTGGTACTATATAAAGAATACTGGCTTTTTCATTTTTCAGGATATTGAAGTACAACGAAGCTGAGAAAGACCTCATGGTTATCAACTTGCACCCTTTAACTAAGTGCCCGACTAGATTAATGACTAGCCCATAGATGTGGAAGAAAGGCAAGATACATGGAACGACATCTTGGAATCCATCTGAAAGAAGAAAAGATTTTCATTACCGATATATGGTGATTTGCCGAAGATTATCATAGCAAAGTGAGTAAGTACCTAAATACAACAAAGGTCTAGGCGCCCATAGGCCTATTAAAATGCATCATCCGATTCGATTGAATTTAAATAATTCTGAATTGGAACACAAGCATTTGTTTTGTATCGTTTGATTTTAATGCAAATTTACATTTTTAATTTCCAATTATGGTGATTAATCATATAAAGAAAAACGCAGTGAAAATATTACAAACAATAGGTACCTAAAACTATAATGTATTACTAAGTAAGCTAAACTTAAAACTAAGTATCAAACAACCCGCCCCGCGACAGACAGACAGAGACCCAGAGCGGGATCTAGTCCTCTTTCTTGTAAGCGACGCCCCACTTCCCTAAAAAAGGTTTTGGCCTCTGAGCACCAACACCCAGTCGTCTCCAACGCAAGCGCAACTTGTCCCTCTTTCGCATTGCCGCCAGCTCAGCCGCAACTCTAGGCGGCCGCATGGTGGGACTAATGTGCGAAGCAGCAAAAGTGCTAACGCCTGTTGCGTCCCAGAGTTTAGACACTTGCCTTTTTGCAAGGACACCAAGGTCAAACCGTCTGGCCTTTTACCGTCACATCGGTTAAGGCCTGGAGGCTCCAGCACACACCGCACATTCACCGACACAAAAGCCCTCCGAACAACATAATTTAGGGCATGGTGACGTGGGAACCGTCCTGTGCACCGACGACAACTCAGTGCATGATGACCGCTACTCTCCACCATAGCGCCGCAGATGCATACGTGAGGTTCACGAACATCGCAGCCCTGGCGAAGAGCCACGGCCACCCGCAACGAGTCATTGTCCAGCAGAGTACCCAAATGTGGAGAAGGGAGAGCGTGCAGCCCCAGAGTCTGGCCTTGATACCGCCATGAGTCTTGCCCTATATCCACAACCACCGCGCCCTCCACCAGGTCACCGTACTGAATGGGTAAAGATGCCAGGTCACATTGGTCCGAATTGAGGGAGAAATTCAACAGGTACTCTACTGACTCCTTCAAGACACAATTAAAAGGGGCAGTGTACACCGGATGAAGCCAAGTCGGTACCGTGGGTAAAAAAAATAGGTGAGTTTGGGAACAGCGAAACAGACCCGTAGCCGTAATATGGTTGATTCAATTGATATTACCAGCTTCTTCTTGCAATTTGTTTTGAATAGAGGTTAAGTTATTAACCTCAGTTAAACATTGAAAATACAACAAACAAAGAGTTTTAAAATTTATTCAAAAAGGAAAGAAATAATATTCGTTTCTGTGGTACCACGGTAACCAAAGTAAGGTCAATGAACAGAATAATAATTATTATGATGATTGTTTCTCTCTGAGACTCTGTAACTGCTTTGTTTGTGTGGTATGCAATAAAGAGTATTTGTATTGTATTGTATTGTATGAGAGTGTACTGTCTTCCTAGCTAGACTTACTTGATCAATACTTTACCATCAGATATGATCAGGGTAACCAACATTTGAAATACTATGTCAAAAATTATTTATTTTCTAAAGTAAATACAAGATGATGAGTAACATTAACTAAGTTAAATTAAAACTAAGTTAAATCGAAAGCCCCTCAAGGCATAGGAAAATACCGAGGAAATACTATTGATTAATGATAATAAAATCAAAACTCACCATTGGCAAGCTTAGGAAAACGATTCCTTTCTTCATTCATTATTTCAATAGCAGCTAGGATGTTTCTATTAGTGATTTCTACTCCCTTGGGCATACCAGTTGTCCCACTAGAGAACGGTATGATTGCCACATCATCAAGATCTCCCTTTTCCACTCTGTCTAATAGAGCTTGGTCTGCTTCTCCATTTTCCGCTACTTCAGAGAATCTGGTTGTACCGTTTGGAATGGGGGCTTCAACATTATCTTTGACTATGATTTTCATATCAAGTTTAGCATTCTGCATAGCTTTTACCACTGTTTCGTAGCATTGTGGTAGCGTCACGATTAGTTTTGGTCTGGTTAGGGTCAGTTGGTGAGTGAGTTCCACTGTAAAGAAAAAAACAACAATAGTAAAGAAAATGGAATATTTTTCACTAAGAAAGGAATACGTTAAATTATAAAAATACATGGTTTTGCCCGTGACTTCGTCCGCGTGGAAGTCATTTATATCGTATCTCCGTACAAACTTCCGCCCCCCATTTCATCACCTAAAAAAAGAAAGATCCCGGAACTCAAACTATCTCTTTACCAAATTTCAAGACAATCGATTCAGCGGTTTAAGTGTGACAGACCGACCGGCAGACAGAGTTACCTACTTTCGCTGTTATAATATTAGTATGGATAGTGTGGATCATGACATGAATCAATAAAACTGATACAGACAAAAGAGATGTATCGGACAAACAGGCGTAGTCCAATAAAGATAATCTTTTGGTATCCAACCCCACATATACGAGTATCATTACCGTAAAGATGCTTGAGTTAGTTAGTTGATTTGGAATATTTTGATTGCAATTTTTTTATCATTAAGTTTGTTAAAAACATTAAACTGCGGAGAAATTTTTTGGTGAATGGATGATTTTATGACAGAGGGAATCCTGATATTATTAAGATTAACTAGTTTAGATCAGAACACGAAAATGGCAAATCTATTAAAACAAATTCAAATAATAGGTATACAGACAGAATACTTAAAAAAACAATAAACAATGAACCTATAAAAGAAAGAATCACGAAGTGTTGCGCAAACCGAATGATTGAAAGTCACGTGAAAGATTATGCAAGACACGAGAAAAATATTAAATTTTGCTATAAAATTTCCTGGTCTGAAGTTAAAAATGTTTTGTTTTAAATGTTGCTAATTTTTATTTGAGTTATTTTAATAATTTAATAATGTAATGTATGAGCTAGCTGAGGTAAAGAAGGAAAATAAAGACTCAACTTTTAGCTTCTGACAGGTCCGCCATACAACCAAATATACAAAAAAAATATTTCCTAGTTCAGCCTTTGAAAAATCTCATCGTTAACAGCCAAAAAAAAAAATATTGGCGAATTTTATGGGGTTGTGGGTTGCCATTCTGACATGCCAAAAAAGAGAGAAAACTAGTTTTCTATGTCTAGCTAGACCTTGTAACTGAAATTATCGAAGGAGACTACTAATAGCTTTCGGGTTTTATAATTTCCAATCCTTTTTAAACTAATCAGTAAGTAGTTATTATGAAATTATGTTAGGTGTTGACAAATTATTTATAGTTAGGTACGAGTATAATATATATGTGAATAATTTTTCTACAATAATTTTGATATGTTTTTTACAGATTGGCGAACTTTAGCACAGGACCGAGATGAGTGGCGGAAAAAAGGGGAGGCCTTTGCCCTGCAGTGGGACACAAAATAGGCTAATAAAAATAAAAAAAACTACAAAGATTTGCACAATCCTTGGCATATGTTATGGTTTAAAAATATAAATAAGTTGTATCTTAAACGGCCAGCGTATTGGGGACCATGCCGCAGGCGGACCTTTTGGATGGTGTATTCTTTTCATAGTTGGGTTTTAGTATGTATGTTACTTTCTTTCTATGTTATCTTATTTTAATATTATGTTTGTTTTTATTTTATTTTTTCATATTTCATGTAAATATTGGCACGAAATTAGAAGCAATGTGGCGTCATTCGTGGAGGTTCACTAGCGTGCATGTTCAGATACCCATTGCTATGGATATGGTATTGGACCATTAACGTTAACATTAATGAAAAAACAAAACAAAATTGACCCTTACCTACTCTGTTTATAAATAGGGTTGATAGTTGTCATAGTGAAACCAGCCTGTACTACGCCCAGCGCCGTCACCACAAACTCTGGGCGGTTTGGTAGCATGGTGGCCACAATAATGAACCTTATTAACGTTAACATTAATGAAGAACAATACAAAATTGACCCTTACTCTCTTTGTAAATAGGGTTGATAGTTGTCATAGTGAAACCAGCCTGTACAACGCCCAGCGCCGTCACCACGAACTCTGGGCAGTTTGGTAGCATGATGGCCACAATGTCTCCCTTCTTCAAGTCAAACTTCTTCAGAAGAGAGGTGGCGAAGATGCTAGTCTTGTGTTGGAGCTGTTCGTATGTGTACGATTTCTTTGTCTCTGCACATTCCTGTAACAAGGAAGGATATAAATTAATAAAAAACCACAAGCATTGAACACACTTATGAAAAGATCATTAGATCACACACGAAATAACAGAGATTAATTTCCCAAATTGAGCAAACGGACAAAATAAATATCATCATCATCATCCTGGCCAATTTCGACCACGGTGACTGGAAAAAGAGAAGAATTCTGGCTAACTGGAGCGTCGTTCGTGAGCTCTCAGGTGACTGACGTAGCCTATATTTGCAGAGAATGTACGACCACATTCCCTACAGGTCAGCACCCCTCCGACAAAGTTGTAGTGTATGGCCGCAGGTGGTCGAGTCTCCAACTCCTCGCGCTTAGCGTCGAGTTCGTTACGTCTTCGTTCTTCGAAGGCTTGCACATTAACCTTCACTGTATGTCTCCACTTTGACCGATCTTGAGCCAAAATCTCCCAGCGCGATGGGTCAATATCACACCTCCGCATGTGGCGCTTCAGCACATCTTTATAGCGCCGAAGCTGGCCGCCCTGTTTTCGCTTGCCTTCCTGCAGTTCTGAGTAAAAGATGCGCTTAGCCACTCGTTTTTCGGCCATGCGGGAGATCCATCGCAGCTGTCTACGCATAAGATAGGCTTCGATGCCGTTGATATTGGCACGACGTAGAATTTCCGTGTTCCTGACACGGTCCGCCCAGGAGATGTTCATTATGCCACGCAGGCATTTGAGATGAAACCTATCTAATACGCGAATGTGTTTGCGGTACACCACGTTTCGGAGGCATACAGGAGATTGGGCAGAACTATTGCCAAGTAAACAGAGACAAATAAATAAACACAACACACATGTAAATAAATATACCAATATAGCAAAATAGAAATATGATCAAGAGTATATTGAGTTGAGACTTTGTATGTCTGCAATGACTGGCCTCGAGTCAAAACCACTTAAGTGCTTAAGTATTGTATCCATTCTTTATTATTCCCTGCTATTATGTCAGTATTACCAAAGATTATAATAATCTTTGGTATTACGTAGTAAGTAGGTACCTATTACCTACTTTATTACGTCGCGGTCGCTTAGATCGTTACTGTGGGTCGTCAATGGACGTGGTCTTTATTGCTGAAGGTCGTGTCTGTCTTGAACCTTTTTGGTGAATTCTCGTTTTCTAGCACCAGCTGCTTCCAACCCAACCTGCCCTCGGCTTTTTTCATCGTGGTTGTGAGTCTGAACAGTGAGGCCTGTCTGAGCGACAAACTATGCCGCTACCGCCGAAAAATATTCACATGAATATATGTGTGATATATTCACGTGAATATTTTTCTTGTTGTTACGGTTGTCACATATACCTAACCTCCAGAATAACCAAGTTTGAAATCCACCATATTTTTATTTATGACTGTTGTTTTTATCAACTAGTGATTATTTAATATTTCTTCCTCGCCAAATTGTCGTACCCTTGAATTAATATGTAACCTGCCACAACATTGACATTCGTCAGTTCCTAACACGTTCAAAGGTCAATACCGCGTTCCAGCGAATCGCTATCAGAAGTTGTCAACCTTGTTCAAATTATGTTGACCTAGGTTTATAACGGCTGTAGATAAAAACGTGGCGGCAATCTTATCCTTGATAAGTTCTAACAAATTAGGATTAGTTGTAAAGGCTATATAGATGCTCAAGGTTTTGGAATAGGTATGTAAGGAAGGAAGTGCGGTCTGTATCACCTTTGATTCATAACAGTCATTACATAGGCACACTCAATGAATGCACTGTAAAGTCATAATTTGGATATATTATTTCTCGGTCTTCAGCATCACGTCACGTTAACACTGCACTATGGCGGATTGTTTCGCAGCTTTTATCGAATCCGTCCAGCGCGTAGGAGGACGACCGCGTGATCGCTTCCCTTCTACCCGTCCCTGGACAAAGAGTCGTTCCATGGAGTTTTGGTTGCGAGTAATGTAATGTGCCAGAGTGCAGTGATGACGTATGGGACGGAACGTGGTCGCTTACTATGGGCCTCATAAGAAGGCTCAAAGTCACCCAAAGAGCAATGGAGAGGGCTATGCTGGGAGTATCTCTGCGTGATCGCATCATAAATGAGGCTATCCGCAGCAGAACCAAGGTAACCGATATAGCCCTCCGAATCGCGGCAGTGGCCGGGGGGCACATTGCACGTAGAACCGATGGCCGTTGGGGCGGCCAGGTTCTCGAGTGGCGACCACGTACCGGAAGGCGCAGCGTGGGTAGGCCCCTCACAAGGTGGACTGATGACCTGGTAAAGTTCGCTAGAGTCCGCTGGATGTGGGTGGCGCAGGACCGGTCATTGTGGCACTCTTTGGGGGATGCCTATGTCCGGCAGTGTGGACGTTTTTCGGCTGTTATGATGAATGTGCGAGAAGTATTTAAGGATTCGCAATTGCACAGTCGTCGATAATCTCTCTTTAATTTTAAGTTCTTCCAAGATCGAAACATTGGCCTGAAACGCTGTCCATGGAATTTGCAGCAGTCGACGCCAGCACCACATTTCGAGTGCGTCAACTTTGCGTCTGTCTTTCAGGTCAGGGCGTCCATGTTTCTGCACCATACATATAAGAAAATTGGGAAGACTGAGCTTCTCATCAAACGAATTTTCGTGGCATTGGTGATGTTACGGTTGCTCCAGACTACTTAGCTTATCAACTACAGGTCTTGTGATAGCACATCTCCTACGAATCTCGTCCTCACACCCGCCAGTGTTCGTGATCGAGGAGCCGAGGTACACGTAACTTTGAACGACCTGACAGTTGCCAATCATGGAGATGTCAGGCTCATTAAGTTCAACTCGATTCACGATCATCATTTTGGTCTTCTCTGTTGATGGTGAGTCCGAAGAGGCTTGTTGTTTCTAGGCGTGTCAACGGCAGTTCCATGTCTTCTTCTGTGTGAGCAAGAAGAATAGTGTCATCGGCGTACCTCAAGTTCTATGTCTTCCGACCTCCAACCGAAATCCCCATGTCCTTGCTCTAAAACTATTCTCATAATACACTCCGTGTAAATATTGAACGGTGGGGATAGTATGCATCCCTGTCGAACAGCAGCACGTGTCTGAAAACTTATAGAGTCAACGTAATCTAACAGTTCCATCCTCGTACAGCGATAGATACGTTATAGCTTTGAATACGTGAAATTGAATGTAATCTGATAGTTAAGTGTGTAATAAATTAAGTGAAATACTGAAAACCTATTAGGATATCACTATTTAGGAGATAATGATAAAATTATGTCATAGCACATTTCCATATACGTTTGAAATTATGTTTTACTCTTGTCACTCCTGTCAGCTGTCAAATCTGACATGTTCTGCATCGCGCTATCGAAGTTTCTTAAATCAGTTGCAATAAATATAATAACATCCAATACAACTCTCATTGGACTTCGGTCCCTGAGAGATCTCTCTATTGCAGTGTCTCCTACTTTGGTGACCTCCGACAATGGACATAAGCGCAACTCTGAAGATCCTGACTGACGCCCGACTCGCAGCAAGCCAGACTCTCTCTCTCTGTACACGCTAGCCACCCTGGCTCTGAGCACTCGCTCGCCACGCTGGTTCTGAGCAACTGGCATGCTTGGCACTCTTCATACGTCGTCGCTGACCCCTCCGTCTAAAAGGGGGGCTGATGACGTCAGCGGCGTCACTCCTGTCAGCTGTCAATTCTGCATCGCGCTACCGAAGTTTCTAAAATCAGTTGGAATAAATATAATAACATCCAAAACAACTTCTCATTGACCTTCGGTCTCTGAGAGATCTCTCTATTGCCGTGTCTTCCTACAGTTTTCTTTTTCACAATACTTAGTTGGGTAATAATTACACTAATTATGTCAATTGGCGTTGGAAACAATGGAACTACATATGTACGAGTATATTCAATAGCTATTGTACAGTGGGCCTCATAAGTAGCTGAACACCTAAGTACCTACCTTGTCGTTTTCACTCATTTGACAACTTCATATGGCAGTTTATCTTGACGTTTAATGCGACACGGTTCAAAGGTGTTAAGCCCCTTGTAATGCCGACCGGACCTGTATAGTGTATAGGTATATAATTTAATTTTGATAACAATGTGACATGAGCTCTTCTTCGTAACGGGCAGTATAGAAGTCGTACACTGGTGACACCGGTATTTGGGTCTTGTTAATTAATAGTAACTAAGGTAATAGATAGATAATTCATGTTATTTTAGCTCATCTTTGAGAATAATAATTCAAAGTCAAAGTCAAAGTGATTTATTCTTCAATTTAGGCATATTACATGCACCTATGAATGTCGATAAACTACCACCGGTTCGGAAAGTAAACCTCTGCCTCGAGAAGAACCGGCGTCATATCATTTCAGTATCAGAGATTATAAAATTTTAAAATTACATTGCTACAGTAGAAAGCCTATTTATTCTACGACAGATTTCTAGTGCAGGATTTTATCGCTGCCAAATATCCCTATCCATGATGTAGTCGTTTATCTTATAATACCTAATATGCTTTTGAAATAAGTTTAGTGTCCGTTTTACGACAGATTTGAATTTAGAGTCAGTAAGTAAGTTCGGCAATGTCAATGTGTTTTGGAATTTTATTGTAGAATTTTATACAATTTCCCAAGAACGACTTTTTCGTAATTACTGGTAAATTTTACTTTTCAGATCTCTTTGAATTCGTACCATGTACCTTCCTAGTTATTAATACACTAAGTTTACATTGCTTGTGTCATTACACTGATAAATATTGCGTCGTGGACCGGTATTTTTCTTTTAAGCTCTTTGTCTTTTATGTCTCATGATTTAGGTTGTTTTGTTAACATAATTATCATATATTAATGAACCTCCAGGTCTTTATGCTTTATGTTTGTTGGTACTCTACTTATGTGTTTCCCATATACTTATATTTGTTTATGTGGCTGTTTGTGTCCTAAATAAAGTTAAAAAAAATGCTATTGGTAGGTATATATTAGTTTTGCTGAAGAATACAATACAATACAATACAAATACTCTTTATTGCACACCTCACACAAACAAAGCAGTTACAGAGAGAAACAATACAATAACATGTAGGTAGAGGTAGACAACAGGCGGTCTTATCGCTGAAGAGCGATCTCTTCCAGACAACCTCGGAGAAAGAGATAAAACTAGAAGAAAGAATACTTACTTAAAACATTTGTTCCTAAATATTCGGGCTTTAATCTTTTTTGTTTGTTTGTCATGTTTTTGGACAGTGTGTGAGGGACATATGTCTGTATATTTTATAAACAAATCAATTTACTTATACGTATTAATACTTATTAGGTACTCGGAAACTCAACAAATTGGATTGATCTTGAGATAGTATCCACCGTACCTACCTACTCGCTTACCACCGTTTTTCTACTAAATCAATATGTATTACAAGCTCATTGTATTACAAAGCTATGAAAAGTCAAAGGCAAGGTCAAAGTGATTTATTCTTCAATTTAGGCATATTACATGCACCTATGAATGTCGATAAACTACCATGCACCGGTTCGGAAAGAAAACCTCTGCCTCAAATAGAACCGACGACGTAAAAAACTCGGCGAGGTATCGTTTTTTCATAACAGTATCAAAGTATTATAAAATTACATTGCTACAGTAGAAAGCCTATTTATTTTACGATAGATTTCTAGTGCAGGATTTTATCACGTTTCGACATTATAGTTTCGATAAACAACTCACCAAAGCAACTAACTTTTTAAACCCGGCAGATTCCATCCACACTCGATCCAACAATTTCATATCGGGAATTTTCTTCTCTGGCAGGAAAGATTTTATGATGAAATCCTCATCTTTCCCCAATGATGCACTGACAGAGATTTTCCTTTGCCATTTAATTTTTTTTAATTCACTGGTAAAAAGTTTGCGCGCGAGATTGTTCATTCTGACGGTGCCGGTTTTGCGTGTGGTTAACGATGCGGTTTGCGTACGACTGAATAGCCGTAGCGTGTTTCGAAATGATACTATTATGTTACTTTCGTATCGTCATCTAATAGGTACTCTAGTCCAGTGATAATTATGAGTGCAATCAGACATTTAAATATAAACACGTAGGTATACTTAACTTACTAGCTTCTGCCCGCGACTCCGCCCGCGTGTGGACTCGTTTATATCGTAGCAAACTTTCACCCCCTATTTCACTCCCTTAGGGGATGATTTCCGGGATAAAAAAACTTTCCTAATACAAAATCAAAACACATACTTAGTTAAGGGCCTTAATCTAATCTATACTTTAACTTTTTTCCATTGTGTTACGAAAGTTACTAATATAAAATGTATGGTTAATTGTGTAGATAAGATTATATAAGGCTCTTAACTACTTACGTACAATTTTTTTGCAATCCACCCATTTGCCAGAATAGGTAACAGGGTAAGGTCTTAAAGGTTAAAAGTATTCCCGCTCAAAAACCTTTTTTTTTATTCGGTAAATAAACAATGCCGTAACATCATAAAAATATTTAATATTTAATTGAAGCAACTATAGATAGCTATAAAATAATAATCATAAATTTCGCAAAAATAATGTTTAACAGATTAAGACTAGTCGAATGGTTATTATGACTAATACAAATTCGGGGCTATTTCATACTCTTAAAAAAATGGAAAAATATAAAATCCAATAAAATTAAATGCGTATTAACAAAATATTGCACGTCAATAAGTAAAAAATGTACTAAATAAAAATTGCATTACACTTTGTTCCCAATTTGATCTACAAAAAGGTTCTGTCATAAAAAAAATGTACAAGCTTTTATTGCCGACTGTACTTTTAAATCTATGCACAGACATCAACCATCTTAGAGTATAGATATCTATAGGGGAGCTGTACGAGTTGCCACCATAAGGGACGGAAAGGCTCGTATGCAGCTAAATTAAGAACTGGTCCTAAAATGGCTGACGGCTTACCATAAACAACCTACTCAATTTGGGCGGGTAGTGGTTTATTTGCCGCAACCTCATAATAACTCAGTTGCGGCAAATAAAAAAACTGGACAAGAGCGAATCGGACTCGCCCACCGAGGGTTCCGTACAAAATTAAAAATGTATAGTTTTCAGATTGCAAACCGGACAAGAGCGAATCGGACTCGCCCACCGAGGGTTTCAGATTTTTCCCTATACTTGTAGTATAAGACTATATTACTTGCCGAATTTCACAGTTCTAGCTAGGTCAACGGAAAGTACCCTATAAATGTTGATTCCCTTGAGTGCCGAAATACATTTTTTGCGGAATAAAACGTACCTTTTTTTACGTTAACTTAGAAGATTGATTTCACAGCTTCAAGGGACTGTTGTAGACTTTAGTATATAGTTTTAATTTCAACTGGATACCTCCACGCGTTCCCGAGATAAAGACAGACAGGCAAAAAAGTGAACCTATAAGGGTTCCGTTTTTACCTTTTGAGGTACGGGACCCTAGAAAGCGGAACTATGACAAGAACAACGAATGACCTATCCCTTTCTGTCACACTTATTGATATTTGTATACAACCATCTCGCTCGGTCGTGGTCGCTCGGTTATCCTCTAACCGCCCAGCACGCAAAAAGAAACAGTGAAATTTGAGTCACATTTTTTTGGAATTTAGTTGCATTTTCAACAACTGACAAGGCCTTTTAAAAGGCCTTTGGGCCGCTATAGGCTATTATGACCATAGCTCCTCTGCATAAATCTATACTCTAAGTAGTCCAGGCAATGAACTGACAACTTGTATGGAAAAAATGACAGATTTGGAAATAATTGATAATAGCAAATTTTTTTAATGTAACGGATGTATTATCAATTAAATAGTTACCCAGAGGCAAAATCCAACAAAAAATCAGACATCAAAAAAATCAATATTTAATTAGCTCCTAAAAAGTCCGGATAAATAATAATATATTTTTTTATCTTTACTTAGGTTCATTTACATTTGCTTTAAGATATTCAATATAAATAAAATATAAAAGACAATTAATGTTTAATTTAAATCTATATAATTACTTCCGGGTGGAAAGTTTGTTGGATTCTTGAATAAAGCATCTTAGTATAACGTTTTAGAATGAAATAAACAAAAAAAAACACTATTATAAATTAATGTTTTTCGAAACAGTATTTTGCCTGGAGTAAAGGTCCCGATGAATCCAAACACGAAGGGTTTATTTTATGTAGTTAAAGAGCTGTTATGGTTTTACCATTTGTCTCCATCATCAGATCAGCTCGATCCAAACTTACTCTAGGATGGCAAGTGACTAAAAAATGCTTTGCAAATTTTTAGAGATAAAAACAGCGTAAGTTAAATAAAAGCTTGTAAAAAGATAACTGGTTAGTTGTTAAAATATAAAATGGATGCATGTTTGCAAAAATGTAAACTTACATTGTATTCCTATTTACACCTTAAGTTAATTCATAACAATATTATAAAAATGTGTACAATTTGAGTGAATGACATTATATCTTATTATACAATACCTAAAGCTCAATGTTCGTTGACACGATTGGACCCTTGACTTGCGTTAGTAACTACAATAACGTACAGTCGCCATCAGATGTATCTTAGCGGCCAAAGTGCTCACCAATGAATTGAAGAATTGACACTTTGACTTTGACTTTGACTTTAAATGTGTTCCCTGTGTAAATTACATGTTAAACAGTTCAATAGTTCGATCATATTATAGTTATTTAATAACTTAATATTACTTAGGGAACCGGGTTGAAGTGTTGTGGGCGATGGGCTAGCAACCTGCCACAGCGATATCACATTGTGTCGACCTTTTATACCCACATTTATGCTAAAAGTGGTACTGGCACACAAGTTTCATGTGCTTTGGCTACCCCTTTTAGGGATAAAGGCGTGAATGTATGTATGTATGTATGTAATAACTTAATTTTCCTATAGTTACGTTCATGTCGTGTTCCTTGTGACGTTGAATCTAAGTGTTTTGTTAACCGACTCAGTGGGTCCCAATCCCAAGATACAGGGTCTGCCTAATTTGGAGCCCAACGGATAATGTATGTATAATTCGTAATCATGTGCTTGATTGTTATAGTACATTGTTTAACGAGGGGCGTAAGTTGAATATTCTTACGCCCGTGTTATACACAATGTTTTTCATCACATCTGCGAGGAAAGAAATAACTACAAAAGACAGAAAAATCTAAGTTTCATACAGCCGCACCAATCAAAAATTGACAACTTCACTTCCAGATCAGTGCTAGTGGAGCGCGCAGCTTCAATATTTCAACCAATCACAGAGCATTATTCTTGCGGGGCGGGGCGGCTTGGCCAACTAGATTTAATTTCAACCAATTACAGAGCAACCAGATTTTCTTAAGCCAATCAGAGGGTTCTATATTTTAAAAGGAAACTTAACAACCCGTGGGAGGTAAAACGGCTATAACTGCTCTGTACGCTCGCAAGTAATAACGCCATTGACGAGCAAGTGTGATGAAAAATAAATTATTCTTATTCTTAATATCTGAACACATCTCTAATGCCTATGTGTTCAGATATTTGTGAGCACCTTGGCCGCTCCGATATATCTAATGGCGACTGTACAAATAAAAGTGAGAAGTTTTTTCACTGTCTTTTATGATTGTCATTAGAGGTTTTTTTTACTGGGTACACCTGTAGGTACAGTCAGCGTCAAATACTCTGTAGCAGTCAAAGTGGCCAAATAGTTCGGTACACCATACTAAATATATGGTGTATCGAACTATTTGACTACTTTGGTTGCTGCAGAGTATTTGACGCTGAGTGTACAGTCAGCAGCAAAAGTAGCTAAGCGGGCCACATGTTCAAAATGACCTACACACGACTGTAATGCCAAGAGGATAAGGACTGTCTAGATCATTTTGAGCGTGTTATTTTGCGTAGTTACTTCTGCTGCTTACTGTACATGTATTCACTTTGATGTTTAAAATTTCATTAATTGGGCCAATCAACTATTTTTTGTTGCTCGTTGCCATGGTTAGGTCTCCTGGGTCATTCTTTAAAACCACGATTTTATGGGATTTAAATCCACTAAACACGTGTTTTTGCTATATTGGTTATTCAATTCATAGTGTTTTTTCTAAGAAACTCTGTCACTGTTGTCTCCTGACTTACCGGGACAGAATAACAACAACAAAAAGTTGATTGATCCAATTACATATAAACAACTTAATAAGAATACTTTAAAATACTCGTGTTCAAAATTTATAGACGATTTTGGCATAATTACAAGTAGATATCTTTCAGAAATATTCTGACTTAATTTTTGAACAATATAATTGTGGTCTTTGTTCAGCTCGGTTTTTATTTCCTCACAATAATGGGGAAATAAAAACTACTACAAATAGATACTATTATTATAGTATTCTAAATCGAAAATATGGCCCGGGCCATAAAAATGAGATACACTCTGTAAAAACTGTGAGTGTGAGAGAATAACATTCACTAAGTCATCAGTTTGGTTAGCGATTACTACATATAGTTCAGAATAAAGAATCAAGTAACAAAATAAGTTACTTGTGACTGTGTCTTGGAAAAGGGACCACTATAGCGGTATAGAGTTATTAATATCTCCTAAAACTAGGTAAAATCAGCTATTCAGTGAAAAATTAATCATTTTCCTAGGTGCAATATTATTAACATGCAATAGGCAAAATGTACGAATTAAAAAAAAAAAAACGATTTTAAAGTTTATGCTCGTGAAAAATACACTTCTTCTAGGAAATTATGATTGGTACCAAGTTAATCTACTATCATCAAAGATTTATGATATTTAAGGTTACCGATTAGTATTAAAAACCCGTTTTACGTAATTTTCGACTAATTTTTAAAAATGCATATAACTCGGAGACTAAAATCCTCAAAGTGGTCCCTTCTACTAGACACAGTCACATTTATATGTCATTCTTATTGTTTCTGTACGTATGTTATACATAATAATATTAATTATATAATAATAGTACGTAGTTATTGTAACAAAATGTGATGAGTAGTAGATATGCTCAACAATACTATATTCTTCATACATAAAAATACTCGTGTAAAAACATTGATCAGTCTTAAAATACTAATATTCCTAATAATAATAATTTCCCAAATCCCCAGCTGTCACCAAATACATGCGAATACTTTCATAAAATACAATAATCAATAACATGTCATATAATTACTAAACAAGAGTATAAAAATTCTGTTGTCTTTATTTATCCCAATTAACGATTCCATCGCTAAGGCCAGCCAACCGTGTCAGTGGAAAAACAGTAAAATAATAAATAATCTAAGCGACTATATTACGCATCCCATTTTTTTTTACTTGCAGTCTTTAAGCTAAGCCGGAATTACATTACGAAATTAGTGGCATGAAATTAATTTCGTGACATTAGTTTTACCAACAGTTTCACGTGTAATTTATTAATTTCGTTATGCATGCATTAATGTCGTGCATGCAAATTAGTTTCGTGCTCTGCGCGATTTTTTGGTGAAATTAGTGTCATGCGACTAGTTTCATAGTGTAAAGCCGGAATTACATTTCGAAATTAGTGTCATGCATGTTGAAATAGCTGATGCTGATGGCGCCATGGCCATTGCGATACTGTTGTTTTTACGACACTAATTATGTTACGAAATTACTTTCGCATATATCGAAACTACTTTCGTGAAACTGATGTCAACATGCATGACACTAATTTCGTAATGTAATTCCCGCTTGAGATGGCGGTAGTCGTAACGACAATGATTTACTTTCAGAGCAGTCATCTGTTTTGTTACTGACACGGTTGGCGAACCTAATACTCATGTATATAAAATATTATTTACATAATTCACTGGTCTTGATTGCACATTAATTTCATTTCGAGTGTCAGGGCCCGGTCACATGGTGCACCAATGATGTCATATAAAAAAAGGCTCGTGCAGAAATCATGTGATCATGTTTGGCCTACTTTTGCCAGCCATGAGCCAGACCTAACCGATTCCTAGCAATACTTAGCCTTCAAGTCCTTCCTTAAAATCTTTCCCGCCGGATTCTTCGGTATGGCCTCGACGCTCTGGACCTCCTTTATATGCTTGAAAGCCACCAGCTTACAATTCACGAAGTCTTTCAGTTCCTCTGGGCTGATAGTTTGGTTGGGTTGAAGTACTATGAAAGCTTTGGGCGCCTCGCCCGTGACAGGGTCAGGTATACCTACGACAGCGCAGTCTGCTATTTTGGGGTGCGCACGGATGACGGCCTCCAGTTCTGCTGGGGCAACTTGGAAGGCTTTCACCTGGAAAGAGATTGATTATGTAGGGCCTATTATTTGCCGAAGAACATTCCCAAGATCGAGACCATTGGAGGGAGACCCTACGTAATGGGGTGGTGGAACACGATAGAGCGTGGTTTGATCTGTTAACTTATAGACGCGAATTAAGACACCAACGCGCTGCTCTTCCTCTTTCATCTCCGGGCAGGACATTTACTTGCCAATTATGCGATCGTGGCTGTCGCTCCCGTATCGGCCTTACAAGCCACGTACGTAAGTGCCGCACCTCTAATATGGACGCTGTTTAAATCATCTTTTCATAGATGTATAAGGCCAATGATGATGATGATTATTTGTAATACAGTGGCCATCATGAAGTAATTGTTTTACATGGACTGGCGACACTGAGGCGCTTGAACAATAACGACTAGCCTTTTGACCAGTGTTGAAAAATATAAACAGTTTCCTAACTTACGTTTTGGGTCATTCGTCTCTATTGTCGACAAAATCAACTCATCCACGAATTGCTTTTTCCCGGCCGGCAATAATGTACTATTACTATACCCCCACTACGCTATACAATAAACCCGCTAAAATGCGTACAGAAACTGGCAGAGACGACCAGCATTATATCAATAAGATTTATAAAAAATAATTAACTTGTCTCTGGCCGTAGGTTGTACGTATTTTCATTAAGATATCGATATTGATAAAGTCATCATCATCATCATCATCATATCAGCCCAAAGACGTCCACTGCTGAACATAGGCCTCCCCCAAAGAGTGCCACAATGACCGGTCCTGCGCCACCCGCATCCAGCGGACTCCAGCCACCTTTACCAGGTCATCAGTCCACCTTGTGGGGGGCCTACCCACGCTGCGCCTTCCGGTACGTGGTCGCCACTCAAGAACCTTTCCGCCCCAACGGCCATCGGTTCTACGTGCAATGTGCCCCGCCCGATTGATAAAGTAATGACTTAAATTTCGAAGCATCGCCCAGAGACCAGAGCCTTCGATACTGTTCGATGGAAATCTAGTTGGTCATGATTTGAAATCTAGTTAGCCATGGCGGGGCAATTGCGGTTATTCTAATGGTTTCCGAACACGTCATTGAGGATTTATGATATGTGTGTAGCTTAGAGCATACATAACTGGAGTAGCCTTTCAGTAACTTACCCCTCTGTAAAAAAACCTTGCACCATGTGAAAAAAATCATACAAAGACAATTTCACGATCGATCACAAAATCGCCTCGCAAGATAACACTGATCATAAAAATGCCCGCATGTTGCTGTAAGCGCTTGATATTATAAACGTTCGACCACTTCAAGCTTTTAATATATAATTGAGTTTCAATATCCTATTAAGATGCTTCCCCCCGCCCCCTCAAAATTCGGCAGATTTTTTAGTACGCAAACACGACATGAGGCTACTCGAGTTATGTATGCTCTAAGGTGTGTAGATAAAATAGTGTATTCAACTATAGATAATTAGGCACTGGTCCCACCGCCGGCGACGAGCGATGAGCTATCGGCGATTTTCTCACCTAAGAAACGAAGAAAAGATAATCGCTCCCGTGTAAATAAAAGAGCGAGATATAGTTCATATAGTTGATCGCGGTGTGAACAGCGAGCGATGAACTATAAATATATATATCTCTATTACGAGAACAATATTCCTTTGCTATTCCGCTAAAAAACGTGCAGGTCGATCAGCGGAGATCAAATGCAACTATTTGCGTATAAACATGCAAATAATTACAGCAAACCACCACCAATAATGAAAAAACCTCGACACGTGTTCTGCCCTGATAATTGTACTTGCAGTAATCGACATTTTTGGGATTTTCACTTTTTTGCAGAAATGACATCCCAAGAGCATAATCTATACATAAAAAAAATAATTTCAGTATTTTTTTAATTAGAAACATGTTTTTTTTCTAACCAGAAACGCAGTACTTGCACAAAAATATTACTTTTGCTAACAAGATCTGCAGCATTCAGCATGTGCTAGAAGTTTATGCAGTACTTGCTACGTTTACTGCATATTCATTAGGTATTACACTTTTTTGCAACGAATACTAACTAAAGCCAAACGCAGTATTCAACATTACTGCATTTGAGTGTAGCGAGAATAATAAAGAGCTCCTCTTGCGATGCTAAAACTAAACGCAGTATTCTACAGTGCTGCGTTTACGAGTAGCGAGAGTAACAAAAAGCTTCGCATGCGTCGAAGCCGCACGGTACAGTGCCGCGATTCGTGCTAGCAAATCAGAGCGTCGACGTCATTCGCGGACGACACAAAGTGAATTTTATAGACTGATTATTACATAATTTACTAATTACAAAACTTATATGTAAAAAGCTGTAAAATAAGAAAAACTCTAAAGAGGCACTTTTTAAAATGTCAAAATTTAAACTATATTCTGTAAATTGTAAAATAAGTTGTATAACTACCTTAAATTAGCTAATATTACAGATCAGTAGTCAAGAACTCCCCATCGGCAAACAAACCTACTAAAGGTTTTGCCAAGATGGGCATTGTAATGAATTGTAATATGTATTTTCTTTTTGTATTAATCAATAAATTAAAAAAAAAAAAAAAAATAAAATTAAGTCCTTGGTTGTGATAATAAGTCTAATATAGAGTTTTTGGGTTCGATATTATAATTAAGAATTGTAGACCAAGGAATTGTAGATTTAGGAAGTTGGCTACATTAACTTAGGTATTTTTAAGTTCAGTTATTTCGATAATAACATTTTTTTTAATACTTACCTAAAATCTGTTTTATTTCATCTCTTCGTCACTTAAAATATTTGCCAGAAGAAGCCTTAACAACACTTTTAACTAGTACTAAGCATAAAAATAGGGCATGATTGCGAACTAGAAACGCAGTATTGAACACCTGCTAGGTGATTTTGCAGTAATAGACACAAATACTGCATGTATCCTTAGTAATACTATAATGCCCACAAGCCCAGATAGTTGATGAAAATGCAGTACTGCGCATTTTATCCAAATAAGGCAGTAAAGTAAAGGAAAAAATATGTCAATAGAAAGCTTGATTTTTTTAAGTATTATTCAGTACACTTCAAAAGTTATACCACATAGATTTGTTGTATAGATATCACAAAATATGTTTACCGCGTTTATCTCGAAACCGCCATTTTGCAAGTACTGCAGTTGCGATTACCAGGGCAGTGTTTCGCCTCTCTATGAGGCATCATCAGGAGATGCTGGCAGGAGATGTTGCTTGCGCCACGTCCACTGAGCAAATGAGCCCTAGAACCGTCAGCCCTATTTATAGTCTGACCCCCCATACTACCATGCATGCGTGAATGAGACGGAAAAATACGTAACAGCGGTGATGACGCAACATTCAACTGTTCGTTAATAATCACACCTCTATTGTTGTACCTAATTATTTCTAATTGTTCTAGAACACTTAAACGCAGTCCTTTTCCGCAAACATGCAAGATGTTGAAAGAATGATTGTCAGACAACGCATGGTTTTCCTCCAATAAATGTTTTGCTAAATTAGACTTGTCCGGGTGATTATGCCGATACGACGCAATATGTTCTTTATACCTCGTGTGAAAACTACGGCCTGTTTGTACACGATATCTCACTCGCTGGCGGTGGGACCAGTGCCTTAGGCTTCAAAACACTCGTGTGATCCTCTCTTAGCAGAGCGAGTTTCATAACAGGATCACACGCGTGATTTGTCTTGAGTGACGTGCTTCTAATTATGTGCTCACATAAACTACTAATTCCCCACATGTACCCTCACCTTAATAAGCTCCTTCATCCTGTCCGTGACGTACAAGTATTTGTTGTCATCATACTTCCCGATGTCGCCGGTCTTGTACCAGCCGTCCGTGAACACTTCCTCGGTGGCCTCGGCGTCCTGGTAGTAGCCCTGCATGACGTTCGGGCCGCGGTACCAGATCTCACCTTCCTGTAATGAAAGAAAAGAAAGAAAGAAAGAAAAAACATTTATTCATGACAGATAAAAAAAGTAAAATTAAAACAAAACAAAATTAACACAAATGTCACGAAAAGGTCTCGCCTCAGCATAATGCCGACTCAAGAGCCGGCTTAGTGACGTAAGTAAAAACGTCAAGTATGTGTTTATTTCTTGTCATCACACTTGCTCGTAAAGGGCTTCATAACGCGCAGGCATACAGAGCTACAATAGCCTTTATTACGCCTAAGAGCGTAATGGTTTTCTATGAGATTGTCTGTGATCTGATTGGGTTAAGCAAATCTAGTTGGCCGCGCGCCACAAGAATTCTGCTCCGTGATTGGTTGAAATAAAATCTAGTTGGCCACGCGACGGGCTTCTAATAGATTCTCGTTCGTTAATCATATCCTACCGTACTTGTGGTTGTGGCATAATGTACTACCTGCGAGCTCGCGGTCACTCCGACGGACCTGATCCGCCACCGGGTGCTGTAATTTCCCGCACCCATGATCTCCTCGTAGCGGACTCGGGGGGGTCCGCTACTGAACAGGTGGAGATCGAGGATCTGGCGTGCCTCTCGTGGAGGGCCCCCGGGCATCCGCGAAGGAGCCGCTTGTGGGCGGCTGCCGCCGGCGGGGTCGCGGATGTGTGCGCAAGCGTTCCCATGACCTCGCCACATGGCGGCAAGTGGGGGGGGTTTTAGTGGGTACACCGTGGGGTCTCATCAGCTCATACGGGAGTCCCACATTTCCCCCCTAAACAAAAAACAAAAAAAAGTGCCGAAGCCGGTCGCGATGCCGTTCGTCTGTAAGTCTGTGCCCTCTATGCAGGTAGCCATATTGTGACGATGCCTACGTCACACACACACGCACTGCGGCCTGCGCGGGCGGCGCGCGGGGCAGAGTGGTGACGTCACACCGACCGGCCGCCGCGCGGACATAAAAGCGAGAGCGCGCATACGACGCCAGTCCCCCCTCTGTCGTTACTCGACGCTCACTGATTAGGGGCCGCACGGTCCGGCGTCCTAGGCACACACTCACGGACCCGGACGACGAAATCACAGCGTCCATCGAAAGATGGAACGCTGCGCTTTCGGCGTCCAACTCACCGCGTACACTACGGCGCCCCCGCCGGCGGGGTCGTCCACCGCGTGACCGCGACAACACAGACACATACGAGTATAGTCCCTACTCAACCCGGTACCGCCGCATACCGGGCGCAGTCGATCCGACGCAACCCGACCCGGGTCGGGCCTAGCTGAGTTTCTTGCTGGATTCTTCTCAGCTAGGGTAGGTTTAGCGAACCAGCAAATCCCAGTAGTTCATCACCACTCACACATCAGATTCGGTTGAAACCGTTCAACCAATCTCACTGGAGCGCAAACGCTTAGAGTATTCCAGTGTTATATCCCCCGCGTGGTCGTGCCGGAGAGTTCCCCCTGGATTTTCCCCAGGATACTCTCCAACCATGCAGTTCGACAGCTATATTGGGTCCGTCCTATTATAGCAACAGTCAGGTTCTAAAAAAAAAAAAAAAAAAGTTTTGGCACGCCCACGTCAGCCTTGAGCTTCCGAATTAACCGATACCACTAATCTCCCGCTGGATGCGGGTGGCGCAGGACCGGTCATTGTGGCACTCTTTGGGGGAGGCCTATGTTCAGCAGTGGACGTCTTTGGGCTGATATGATGATGATGATGATGACTAATCTCCCGTAGTCCCTAAGGATAGGTCCGCGACCGTGTTACCGTAGCATACCTAGGTCCTATAAATAGCGCTAGAACATAACCTTCATTGATTGTTGTAAATAAACGGGCGTAAGACCCACTATGTTACCTTGATACTCGGCGTTTGCATTTAATGAACCCTTGATCCTCTCGTAGTGCCCCCTGAGTTAGTCTGGAAACCTCCCTAAGGCCCTAAGGGCTGGAGGATATGGGTGTGGGTTCAGAACCCACATCACAATATTACCTTCCCAGCAGGCAGTGCCTCTTGTGTCTGTATGTCGGCGATCTTGACCTGCGAGCTGGGGAACACGTGCCCGACGGACGCGTGGTTGGAGTCGGTGCCGATGCCGTTCGTCTATAAGTCTGTGCTGACACGTGCCCTCTATGCACGTAGCCATATTACCTTCCCAGCGGGCAGTGCCTCTTGTGTCTGTATGTCGGCGATCTTGACCTGCGAGCTGGGGAACACGTGCCCGACGGCCGCGTGGTTGGAGTCGATGCCGATGCCGTTCGTCTGTAAGTCTGTGCTGACACGTGCCCTCTATGTACGTAGTCATATTACCTTCCCAGCGGGCAGTGCCTCTTGTGTCTGTATGTCGGCGATCTTGACCTGCGAGCTGGGGAACACGTGCCCGACGGCCGCGTGGTTGGAGTCGATGCCGATGCCGTTCGTCTGTAAGTCTGTGCTGACACGTGCCCTCTATGTACGTAGTCATATTACCTTCCCAGCGGGCAGTGCCTCTTGTGTCTGTATGTCGGCGATCTTGACCTGCGAGCTGGGGAACACGTGCCCGACGGCCGCGTGGTTGGAGTCGATGCCGATGCCGTTCGTCTGTAAGTCTGTGCTGACACGTGCCCTCTATGTACGTAGTCATATTACCTTCCCAGCGGGCAGTGCCTCTTGTGTCTGTATGTCCGCGATCTTGACCTGCGAGCTGGGGAACACGTGCCCGACGGCCGCGTGGTTGCAGTCGGTGCCGAAGCCGATGGCGACGCCACCGTTCGTTTCGGTGAGGCCGTAGCCTTGACGGAAGTTTATTTTTGGCTGGAAAAATTTGGCTTATGTACTTTGGATATGCTAAAAATACATGTTATTTTACTTTTTAAGCATACTCGCTGACGCTCGTTTCATAAAACTAGACTGCTATTTTAAGGCCTCTCATTATGTATCAGTTGCATAATATTGTTAGATTAAATTATATTAAAACCTGGCTGTTAAATAAATAATCATCAGACTTTTTTCTAAACATTGATTTAATATGAAGTAGTTAAATAAAAAACCGGACAAGTGCGAGTTCAACTCGCGTGGTGAGGGTTCCGTATATAATACACAAATATATTGAGAATTTTCCCGTTACTTTGAATACTCACACATCTTATAGGTTTTCCTGTAATCTTTAGGCAAGGAATTATTTTCCATATTTTTTCAGAATTTTAAGCCTAGTAGTTTCAGAGATAAGGAGGGGGGGGGGAATGGTCAATTTTCGTCTTTTTTCCTAAATTACTTCAAATCTGTTTTTGATAAAATTATAAAAAAAAAATTGACCCCTTTCATTTTCCAGTTAAACCCCCAAAAGTGGTCCCCTTGTTCAGAATTCATTTACTTTACGCGTCCATCTTCGGGACAACATTTTCCATATGTTTACCAAATTTCAACTCGATCGGTCCAGTAGTTTCGGAGCAAATCGGCTGTGACAGACGGACAGACCGACGCACGAAAGGGTTCCGTTTTTTCCATTTGAGGTACGGAACCCTAAAAACAAAAAAAAAAATAAAAAAAAATGAAAAAAGGTTATTCAATTAAACAACCCTTGCTTTACATTATTTTCTTCTGCCAAACTGCAGGACAGTTTGTTGGCAGAGGGACTCCCTTACCCAGGGTACCAAAGGTCCATGAGCCAGATAAAACTCACGTTCTTGTTGAGCACAGCGGCCGCGTCGGCCTCGGAGACGGGCGCGGCGCCGCTGATGACGCCGTACACGCTCTCGAGGTGCGCCGGCAACACGGCGGGGTGCTTGCCCAGAAACACCACTATTGGTGCAGGAAATAAATTTCTCTCTAAATTTCATTTTTGGACAACCTTTTATTTCCTATTGTACTTTTCTGTGTACCGTCATCAACTGGGTCGTTCTTCTTTTTTACTGACCATGATCCGAGGTTTTTCTGTTTTTTTGGTTTTTTAACTATCAAAAATTGTGGTTTCGAAGTGCGATTTAAAAAAAAATGCATAGGTTTCTTCATTAGAACTAATTAAAGTTTCCTTTCTGGCCAATATAAATATTTATTTACGGTTGGTTTCTATAAAAAAACATGTGACAAAGTGGACTCTTTCAGTGGGGACAACATTTTGGTTTACCACTCTGTCACGGCATTCTACGAAAAAAAAAGACATTTAAAAAAATGTTAGTTAGAGAAAGTGAAATATTAAAGATTACTAATTAATAAAATAATATGGACGTTCATTCGAACATTATAAAACCGTAAACATCATTACTCAAATGAGATGCCGTAATAAGACGAAGGACAGGCTATTGTCGGTCGAAAAGAAGAACGACCCAACTATAGTCCAGGCAACTTGTATGGAAAAAATATCAAATTTGGAAATAATTTACAATAGCAGATTTTTTTATTGTAACGGATATATTATCAATTAAATAGTTGGGTCATTCTTATTTTTTACCTACAATATATCGTCATTTTTCTGTTTTTTAAGTTTTTCAACTATGGATAATCATGGTTTTAATGTTTGATTTTAATAAACGTTGCATGTATCTTTTATTTGAACTAATTAATGATTCTTTCCGTGGCGATAATGTTTTTTCTTTATGGTAGTTTTTCAGGTAATATTGTGACAGAGTGGCCGTTTTCAGCAGAGACCACATTTTGGATTACCACTCTGTCACGCGATTCTATGAAAAACAAACTTATAAAAAAATAACTGGATAGAGAAAGTGAAAGACTATTTAGTACCAATAGATGTATAAATGTATGGACGTACATTCAAACACTAAAACATTAATAACCAATGCTCTAACTAATGACGTATGGTAAAATGAGGACAAGCAATTGTAGGTAAAAAAGAAGAATGACCCAGTTACCTAGAGGCAAAATCCAACAAAAAATCAGACATCAAAAAAATTATTATTTAATGAGCTCCTGAAAAGTCGGAATAAATATTAATGAATGTTTTAATCTTTATTTTGGTTCATTTACATTTGCTTTAAAATATTAAATATAAATAAAACAAAAAAGACAATTAATACTTAATTTATATCTATATAACTACTTCCGTATGGAAAGTTTGTTGGATTCTTGAATAAAGCATCTTAGAATAACGTTTTAAAATAAAATAAACAAAAAAACGCTATTATAAATTAATGTTTTTCGAAACCGTATTTTGCCTGGAGTACTATTCTAACGAGCCCCTCAACGGGGTTACGTCGGTTAAGTACTGAATTCCCATGGCCACCTTCTGTCTCCATCATCAGATCAACTCGATGGTACCATGGTATGGAAAAGCCATCCAATCATTACCTTTACCCAAAATTTCAGCTCAATAAGTTGAAGATATCTGCTTCAAAATTGAGTTATGTGATATTGTGAAAGAGTGATATTGTAAAAGTGTGATTTTGTGTCGGTGTGGTATTGGTAAAGTGATATTGTAAAAGTGTGATTTTGTGTCGGTGTGGTATTGGTAAAGTGATATTGTAAAAGTGTCATTTTATGTCCGTGTGATATTGTAACAGTGTGGTGTGATATTGTGAAAGTGTGATTTTGAATCAGTTTGATATTGTAAAATTGTGGTTTTTTTTTGTCCATGTGATAATGTAAAAGCGTGATATTGTAACATTGTGATATTGCGAAAGACTTATATTGTGAAAGTGTGATTTTGAGTCAGTGTAATACTGTAATAAGTGTCAGTGTAATAAGTGTGATACTGTAAAAGTGTGATTTTGTGTTGGTGTGGTAGGTATTGTTAAGTGATATTGTAAAAGTGTGATTTTATGTCTGTGTTATATTATAAGAGCGTGATATTGTAACAGTGTGATATTGCGAAAATGTGAGTTTGTAAAGGTGTGATTTTGTGTCAGTGTGATATTATGAAAGTGTGATTTTGTGTCAGTGTGATTTTGTGTAGGTGTGGTATTGTATAAGTATGATTTTGTGTTGTAAGTGTGATCAAATGTCCGTGTGATATTGTAAAGGCATGATGTTGTAAGAGCATGACGTACAAAAGAGTGATATTGTGAAAGTTTGATTTAGTGTCAGTGGTATATTGTAAGTGTGATTTTGTGTCAGTGTGATATTGTAAAGGCGTGATACTGTGATTTTGCGTCAGTGTAATATTATGTCCGAGTGGCATTATAGCACAGTGTAACACAGTTGGAAAGCCACACATACCCATAGGCGGCACCAAGAAGAGCACATTGGCCTTGTACTTGACGAGGGTCTGCAGGAACAGCTCCGGCTTGAAGTACGGCATGGTCACCAGCTTCACGCCCAGGTACATCTGGTTCACCATCAGCGCGTTGAACCCGAAGATGTGGAAGAATGGCAGAATTGCCGGTAAAACGGCTTGGTGGGTGTCTGGAAAGTAAAATTTAATTTTTTATATATAGAAAACTGCACTTACAGGGGTCGTTCTTCTTTTTACCGACAATGAACCGAGGTATTTCTGTTTTTTTGGTTTTTGAACTATCGAAAATTGTGGTTTTGAAGTGCGATTTAAAAAAAATGCATAGTTTTCTGCATTAGAACTAATTAAAGTTTCCTTTCTGGCCAATATAAATATTTATTTACGGTTGGTTTCTAAAAAAAAACATGTGACAAAGTGGACTCTTTCAGTGGGGACAACACTTTGGTTTACCACTCTGTCACGGCATTCTACGAAAAAAAAAACATTTAAAAAAATGCTAGTTATTGAAAGTGTAATATTAAATATCACTAATTAATAAAATAATATGGACGTTCATTCGAACATTATAAAACCGTAAACATCATTACTCAAATGAGATGCCGTAATAAGACGAAGGACAGGCTATTGTCGGTCGAAAAGAAGAACGACCCACAGTCAGTTTAGTATTTTATAGGTACTAATAATAATAATATTTTAACGCTCATGATAAAGAGGCACGTATCGGCTCGAAACATGTCTAGCGATATTCGACCTTAAAGGCGTGAGTGACCCTTGTCATTTTGTTTTAAAATTGACTTTATAACTTGTAGAAGGGCTTTATGGTCTTCTTCAAAGTACCTCTCGATTACCGAAGGCGAAGGTACTCGTAGGCTCAGCTTTTAACCCGACAACTGGATCGTTGGTTTTCTCGTGGCTTGAACCATGTGAATTACTTGGTTTTTTGATGTAAGTACGTTTTTATGTTTATGTAAAATCTTCCAAGTATTTGCCCTACTCCTCGGAATCCATACCACGTGGCAATAAAATAAATAAATAAATATTAGGGGATATTCTTACACACATCGAACTAGCCCTATAGTAAGCTCAATAAGGCTTGTGTTATAGGTACTAGACGACGATATATAATAGATATAAATACTTAAATACATAGAGAACATCCAAGACTCATGCTCACACAAATATTTGCCCCTACCGGGATTCGAATCCAGGACCTTCGGCTTCGTAGGCAGCGTCACTACCCACTAGGCTAACCGGTCGTCAAAAACAACGCAAGGCAATGTACCTAATGATATAAATAAAGCTTATCTGAAGTTAAAATGAATTAACGAAGTTGATTTTACAGCGACAGGTGATCACAGGAACTCATAAATAAACTACTTATTCAGAATTTTATAAGCTACATAAACGTCTGAATAAGTAATTGACTGCTAATAAAAGTCAGGCTTGCCATTGCCACGCAAACTAATACTTCTAATTAACTTACCAGTCGTTTCCTCTATAACTACAATATCAGGATCCGCTATCTGCTGGTTCATGGCCACAACGCTCCTATGGTTCAACACCACGCCCTTAGGGAACCCAGTCGTGCCACTAGAAAACGGTAGAATCGCCATGTCATCAGCCTCTCTCTTCACAGATTTCAAACAATCCGTGCACAGGTTAAAGTCTTCGGCGAATTCGGCGAATTTGATGGCACCCTCTGGTAGATTATCGTTGTCTACTAGTATGATGGGTATGTCTTTCTTTAGAGTATTAAGGGCTCCTTTGATGCTGGCGTAGGAGTATTTGGACGCGACTATAGCTTGGCAGTCGATTTTGGCTAGCTGGTGTTGCAGCTCATCTAGAATATAAAAATTATAGTCAGTAAAGACTGTACACGATAAAATCTGGGCACACCTGATCTAGTATATTTTTCTACCAACTGCTTATTAAGAAACAGCACTTTTTTATATAATCCATCCATACTAATATTATAAATGGGAAAGTGTATGTGTTTCACGGCAAAACGGGGCGTCGAATTGACGTGATTTTTTTAAGTGGAGATAGTTGAAGGGATGGAGAGTGACATAGGCTACTTTTTGTCTCTTTCTAACCCCCCACTTCCCCAAAATGGGGGGTGGAAGTTTGTATGGAGCATTCCGCAATTTTCAAGGTAGAAAGCTAAAAATTGGTATGCGGACTATTTGTGACTAAAAAAATCGTGCATCATTTTTTTTTGGAAATCTACACCCAACCCCTTAAAAGAGGGGGTGAAATTTTATATGGGGGTCCAGATATGTAGAGTCGATATGTAGAGCCGATATGTATAGTCGATATGTAGAGTCGAAATGTAGAGTTGATATGTAGAGTCGATATGTAGAGTCGATATGTAGAGTCCATATGTAGAGTCGATATGTAGAGTCGATATGTAGTCGATATGTAGAGTCGACACCTATCTAAGTACACAGTGGACATCTATCTAAATATGAGTCGATATGTAGTCGATATGTAGAGTTGATATGTAGATTCGATATTTATAGTCGATATGTAGAGTCGATATGTAGAGTCGATCTAAATATATAAAAGACTGAAACTGAGATGCACCTTTTTTGTAGACGGTTAACATTACTCTTAGTACGCGGGCGAAACCGCGGGCAAAAGTTAGTACTATAAAATAAACATACAATCATATCAAAATATATGAGCATGTATGACTTTTTACGTTATACATTCCAACATACTTATACTTAATTTTTTGTCCATCATTATTTGACAATGGTCATTCGCTTCCTACTACAATACCATTATCGTATTTACATTATAACAAGGTGTTTTACACTTTTTAGAATATCATTTCACCAATAGTTACATTAGTTGACTGGTTTCTACTTGGGGTAGCCAGCAAGACTGTCCACTTCAAGCACTGAAAGTAGTTTTTATATGGAATGCAATTATTTAACAAATATCAGCCAAAACGAAAATAGACTGGTGTGGTAAATATCTCCTAACTTCCCCAAACAGAAATCAATTTAAAAATGTCAATTATTGTGAAAAGACAATTTAATAAAGCATATAATAGTACGTTGAACACTTACAAAAACCTAATATATTAATAATTTAGAGGCAGAACCTACCAAAAGACACTCAGAATTTGCTGGATAAAGTCAAAGTCAAAGTCAAAGTCAAAGTGATTTATTCTTCAATTTAGGCATATTACATGCACCTATGAATGTCGATAAACTACCACCGGTTCGGAAAGTAAACCTCTGCCTCGAGAAGAACCGGCGTAAAAAACTCGGCGAGGTGTCATTTTTTCAAAACAGTATACAATATATCATATCAGTATCAGAGTATTATACAATTTTAAAATTACATTGCTACAGTATAAAGCCTACACAAAAAATGAATACATTAAGTAAAATATAATTATAGTTTATATATAGCATAAAGCATAAGTAATGTCAAGGTCAGTTGTAAACCTTTAGCAAATGTTCATATTTTTTTTTACTAAACTAGGCCAAGCATTTTTATCATTTAAATAGTCCTCGACAGTATAGTATCCCTTTTTTAGTAAAGACGATTTTAGATATTTCTTCAGAGCAGGTAAAGACAACTCAAGTGCTTCAATGGGTAATTTATTGTAAAATAGTATGCATTGACCTATAAATGACTTATATACTTTACGCACACGGAATTTAGTAATTGCAATTTTATGTTTATATCTGCAACTGTTCATTTTTTTAAAGGAACCTATATTTTTAAGCGCATAAATAATGCATTCGTAAATATACTGAGAGGCTACTGTCAGTATATTTATCTCTTTAAACAAGTCTCTTAGTGACTCTCGCGAGCCCATCTTATAAATTGAACGAATAGCCCTTTTTTGTAAGACAAAAATTGTATGTATATTCGTGCTTACCTAATGTTATAGCAAACAATTAGATAACAGTTGTATTTGTATCGGTAAAAAATAATAAGTATGTTGGAATATATAACGGAAAACCTCACACATGCTCAAATATTTTAATATGATAGTACTTTTATTTTATAGTGTCATCTATGGATTATTAAAAAAAAGTGCCGTTTCTTAATAAGCAGTTGATAGGAAAATATACTAGATCAGGTGTGCCCAGATTTTATCGTGTACAGTCTTTACTATAATACACCAAAGGCCTACTTCATGTTAATTAGTTCAGTGGTTTAATCATGAAAAGATGACAGACAGACAGAGTGACTATGGCAGACCACTAGCTGATCAAATGCCTAATACACTAATATGTGTAGTTTGTGACTTTGTAAGTAAGGGGTAATCTCTGAAACTGCTCGTCCGATTTAACATTTTTTTCACCAGTATGTCTGGAATGGACCTTCTCTGTCCGGGCTTTGTGACACACTGGCGGAGCAGCGGGATAAGGTAGTCGTACTTAAAGATCAAAACAGTATAGAAAAATCGTCTCGATGATGGGTCGACTTAGGGGCAGCTCCAACAGCATTCTGGTGGTGTTTGCGGGCCGATATGATAGTCCAATCTTGGCTCACTGGATAGGAATGACAAAGAGCTTACTATCATATAGGAAATAAGTTAGATTTATTAAGTATTATTATTTACTAACACTAGTCTTAAGTCTTCATTAACAAAATATGGATGTTATATCTGAATTAAAGATTAAAATAAATATAATCTAAGAGGCATTGAGAACGCATATTATAACACCGTTTTCGTGCTTACCTAATGTTATAGCAAACAATTAGATAACAGTTGTATTTGTATCGGTATCGAATTTCGACATTATCGTGTAGGTAGATAATCAGATTAAAAACATACCTATATTTAAAGTTAAATTATTATCGTATTTAAAGAATTTCAAAATGGCGATCTTTTTTATCTACCCTCGGATTCATATTAAAATACCTCTCGAGCCCTCAGATATCGATTTTGAACACAATTGAAGTATCTGCCCATTTGTAAAATATTTTTCAAGTCGGTTATAAAAAGTCAAACTTGATTGACACCCCTTCAGAATTTCTTCGTCCCCCGCTTCCCCGAGTACCCCCCCATCGTTGGCACTCGCAGCGCCGAGCTTGCAGACTGTATTCAGTTAGCGGAAGGCGCGGCGTGGGTATGCCCCCACAAGGTGGACTGATGACCTGGTAAAGGTCGCGGGTGTCCGCTGGATGCGGGTGGCGCGGGACCGGTCAATTTGGAACCCTCTGGGGGAGGCCTATGTCCAGCAGTGGACGTCTTTCGGCTGATATGATGATGATGATTCAGTTAGACTGTGACTCTGCCGCACATCAAGCCACTAATGGCCGCCACGAGCGCGAGCCACATCCGCAGCTTGTGTCTCATAGTCAGACGCGGCCAATAAACGCCCGTTGTGCGTGTCTGAGACTCGTATGCAGCTTGTAGCGGCCACTGGCTCAATGTATACGGCGGCTTTTAATGTGGCTTTGTATGCTCTAAATGCACTCACACGCAGTGTAGGCCGGGTTCATGAGGCTGGCGATGCATCCCGCCTCCAACACGCCCAGCAACGCGCAGGGATACTCCGGCAGATTGGGCAGGATTATGGCCACCTGATGGTGCAAAAAGTCATGTTAACAACCTGCGTTTCTACGTTAGAACATCAACGTCAACCTCAACGTCCGTCCATTTGTCGTCAAAATGGCGCGCTAGTGAATGTCGAAACACACACGAACACGAGCAAGTGGCAGACGCGGCGCGCCCGTGAATGTACCGCGAGTGAATTCGCCGCTAGGGGCGCTCGTGGCGCGTCGGAGCTTCAAAATGTCAAATGCCATAGTTTGTGAGTGGATTTGGCGGGTTTCTTCATAATTCCTAATAGTGTTGTGAATATTTTGCATAGCTGAGATTAATTATGGCAAACACGTGTCACGGGTCAATGAATCTCATTGCTTTAAAAGCGAATCTAAGAAAAACTCGTGCAAATATTAATCGGAGGTAATAATAATAAGTGTTATTATTTTAAATTATTGAATGACTCCTATAAGCATGATTTAAATGTAAATTTTGTTTTCAAAGTCAAAGTGATTTATTCTTCAATTTAGGCATATTACATGCACCTATGAATGTCGATAAACTACCACCGGTTCGGAAAGTAAACCTCTGCCTCGAGAAGAACCGGCGTAAAAAACTCGGCGAGTTGTCATTTTTTCAAAACAGTATACAATATATCATTTCAGTATCAGAGTATTATAAAATTTTAAAATTACATTGCTACAGTAGAAAGCCTATTTATTTTGCGATAGATTTCTAGCGCAGGATTCTATCGCTGCAGCAAGCTGGAGCATCTTAATAGGATATTGAAACTCAATTATATATTGAAAGCTTGAAGTGGTTGAACGTTTATCATATCAAGTGATTACAGCAACATGCGGGCATTTTTATGATCAGGCGATTTTGTGATCGATTGTGAAATTGTCTTTGAATGATTGATTGCACATACAAGGTTTTTTACAGACGGGTAAGTTACTGAAAGGCTACTCCAGTTATGTATGCTCTAAGTTTACACTGTCACTTTGTGTGTTAAATCAAACCGCCAGTTAAAAGGTTAAACACGATCTCATTGCAAAATGCGTAGCCAATGTTATGTACTTCCGTAATTGTTGTATATATCAGAAATAAATACCTCCTAATATACCTACTAGCTGGCTGCCATGAGAGACCGGTGAGATCACGTAATCTTCTCTGTGTGGCCATGAACATCACCGGTGGGATCAAAAGCCCATTTTTCAGGGTATTTGGCGTGGGAGGAATACTGTAGGTGTAGTATGGTGGGCAGCCAACGTGTTATGTGAAATTTATATATGATGTGGATGTACTTAATAAATAAATCATCATCATCATCATATCAGCCGAAAGACGTCGTAATTATAGTACATTGTGTTACAAGTACGGTAAGATATGAATTACGAACGAGTCTATTAGAAGCCCCACGCCGAAGGCGGAGGGCTTTGATGACTCGAGTTTGTAACAATCTTACCATACGTGTCGCATACAATGTTTTTCATCACATTTGCGAGGAAACCAATACATTTTTAACTAAATTGTTACTAATCGTAATATAAACTACAAACTGTCAGTCGTCCATTTTGTTGAATTTAACGTGAGGCGCTTAGAGCAAAGACCCTTCTGCATACAGCCACGATTTAAAATCGCAGTTAAATATATTAAATTGCTACATTTAAGTTTTTAAATCTTTAAATCATTCTATTAATCATATTTTATTCGTGTTTTTACTTTTAAATTTATTTATAAACACGTTTTCAAACATCGTGTTTGAGTTAAAACCTCCTTTCTTTATAACTGACGTAAAAGTGACAGATACAATTTAAGAAAAAAAAACCATTACGCCCATGGGCGTAATAAAGGCTATTACAGCTCTGTATGCCTGCGCGTTATGAAGCCCTTTACGAGCAAGTGTGATGAAAATAAATAAATATAAATAGGTAAATAAACACGAACCTTGTCATCGTTCTTCAGCTTCAGTTTTGTCCGGAGGGACGCCCCGAACGCGACTGACATCCTGTGCGTCTGCGCATACGTGTATCCATGACCTGTCACTGCGCACACCTGGAATTAAAAGGCTTTTTCAAGACTCCGCCCTTATTAAAACCAACCCCTCGAAACGTATTCCATCAAGCCAGCTCTAACAAGTTTCTGTCAAAAATTTCATTTTTGGTACAAGCTTTTATTGCGGACTGTACTTTTCTGTATACCGTCATCAACTACTCATTGAGACGATTCTAACAAGCCCAAACTCGACGAGGTTGTGTCGTTTCATTGCGAAGTTCCTATGGCCACCTTCCAGCTCCATCATCAGATCAGCACCATGTCATCATAATATTGCATTGTCAGTGTCACGCGTTTTACACATGTATGCAAAATTTCAGCTCAATCGGAAACCGGGAAGTGGATCAAATTTAACTTGCAAGATTTGATTACAGACAACGGCCAGGTGAAAGTAAATAAAAGCTTGTAAAAAAGCTTGTAAAAAGAACTCCGAAGCTTTAAAATTCGTGCTAAAAACGCTCGAGTCCTTTGGAACACTAAATGTACTCGTAATTATAGGTATAAATAAACAAGAAATATATACTGTACTTAGCTTATAAGAAGGCTCAAAGTCACCCAAAGGGCAATGGAGAGGGCTATGTTGGGAGTTTCTCTGCGTGATCGCATCAGAAATGAGGCTATCCGCAGCAGAACCAAGGTAACCGATATAGCCCTCCGAATTGCTAAACTAAAGTGGCAGTGGACATTACACGTAGAACCGCATGGCCGTTGTGGCGGAAAGGTTCTCGAGTGGCGACCACGTACCGGAAGGCGCGGCGTGGGTAGGCACGTAGGCACACAAGGTGGACTGATGACCTGGTAAAGGTCGCGGGAGTCCGCTGCATGCGGGTGTGGCGCAGGACCGGTCAATTTGACACCGTTTAGGGGTGGCTTATGTCCAGCAGATGATATACTGTAGGCTTCTTTACTTCAAATAATTTTAGCAAACTCTTGTCTTACACAATTTTATATTTGAATTGAAACGTTGTTCTATGGAAATAAAGTTACAAGTCGAATGAACTTCTTGTACTTACGACCGGCGTCCAGCGGTAATTAACCTTTGGGCGATTATGTTGCAGACGGGCATTATTCATGAACAATGGAAAGTAAACGCATTGTTTGCCCGCTAGTGCACTGAATATTTCGTTTATTTGACCGAAGCCGCGCTAAATGCGAATATTAGTATTAGGTAAAGCGGTGTTTCAAACGACGCCTTAAGACCTTTCAATATCTGCGCGCCTTTTAAAATCAGTTATATAAGGCGCACGGGCCAGAGGCGGATTAAATGTCGAGAGCGCCCTAGGCAAGCACCTTACCGGCGCCCTTCTAGCGGACAGATTAAAAATTATAAAGAAAATAATTTCGCGCGCCCCTTTGGAACCCCGCGCCCCTAGGCACGTGTCTAGTTTGCCTATAAGTCCAGGCAATGAACTGACAACTTGTATGGAAAAAATGTCAAATTTGGAAATAATTTATAATAGGTAGGTATTTTTTTTAATGTAACGGATATATTATCAATTAAATAGTTACCTAGAGGCAAAATCCAACAAAAAATCAGACACTTAATTTTTTTTTTATAATAAGTCCGGATAAATATGAATATTTTTTTATCTTTATTTAGGTTCATTTACATGCTTTAAAATATTCAATATAAATAAAATAAAAAAAGACAATAAATGTTTAATTTAAATCTATATAATTACTTCCGGGTGGAAAGTTTGTTGGATTTTTGGATAAAGCATCTTAGAATAACGTTTTAGAATCAAATAAACAAAAAAAAACGCTATTATAAATTAATGTTTTTCGAAACCGTATTTTGCCTGGAGTAATATATGGATAATCCGCCTCTGGCACGGGCCCCCCCCAAGTGTATAAGCATCAAAATATCACTTTTGAAGTTGAGAAGAGCCTGTTTTCGAAAATTATTATGAAGTACTAGAAATTCTATAAAATATTTATATTGAAATATTGAAGAATACAATACATTATCGTATGATTTTTTTACCAGCTCATTTAAGAGTCGAATAGCACTCCAAAATCCTACATTTTGTACATCTACTTGCCTAAAGGTAATAAATATTTCCATAAAAATACTTCAATAGATTGAGTTATGAGGACTCAGGACCATATAGGCAGTACTATGCATGTTGTTAGACTCTGAACTCAGCTATTTTTACTTTGGCTGTTTTCATAATTAGTTAGTCTCATGAATTATTAACTACATTCAATATACCTACAGACTTCATTGTGCCAAAACTGATGTAACATGTTATTTAAATTACTGTAAACAGTTGTTTTTGATGGCAAGATGTTTCATGGCAAGTCTGTTATGAATATAAAGAGTATAAACGAGAAGACTACAGGAGTAAATAAAGACTGCTCAGGGGAAATTAAAAGAGAAATAAACTTGTTGATTGGATTAATTAAAAATATTCTTTTAAATGTATGAAAAGGTTGGCAAGTCATGGTTGCATAGTCTGGTTAAGTATCCCGACACTGAAGCGTCAATTAGAAAATAACTGAAATAAACCCATAAAAACCATAATAATAAAATTTAAATACTACCTTTATTGTCCAAAAAAAGGAATACTTTTTACATTGCACTATCGGAAAGGTACCCAAATGTCCGGCTCCGATTCGATTTATTCTTATATAGGTAATATATGTTATAGTCTAAAATAACCAACACTTATTTTTTTACCTGTCCAAACTCAACCTGTTGGGAAATAATGGACATGGGTTTTGTTATTTGTTATTTCACCTTACTTTTCATGTTCGCCAACATATAATGAAACCACTAATTAATTATCAATTTGCTTGAACAAATCTCTCTACAGAAGTTAGAGGGTTTGGTCACTTTACAGTACTTTGAACAATGATGTAATATGAATAAAAACCGCCCAAGTGAGAGTCGGACTCGCGCACGAAGGGTTCCGTACCATTATCTATAAAAACGGTAAGAAAATCTTGTCTGTTGTATGGGAGCCCCAGTCCGACTCGCACTTGGCCGGTTTTTTAGTATTTGTTGTTATAGCGGCAACAGAAATACATAATCTGTGAAAATTTCAACTCTGTAGCTATCACGGTTCTTGAGATACAGCCCGGTGATGGACAGACAGACGGACGAGCGGACAGCGAAGCCTTAGTAATAGGGTCCCGTTTTTACCCGTTGGGTACGGAACCCTAAAAAGAGGTAGATATGTTGTCTATACGAAATTCAGTGTTTAAAAATGGCCACCGAATCTGACAGCTAACGTTTCCATTGACGACTCGAAACGGAGGCAAGTTGGGCCAATTGGCTCAATTTTAGTGTGCCATTTTTTGAGCGTGTATAAGCTATCTACACTTTGAAGGACAATTTCTCCCAACAGGTTGAGTTTGGGCAGCAAAAAACAAATAAGTGTCTGTTATTTATATATAAAAATAAATCAAATCGGAGCCGGACAGTTGGGTACCTCTCCTTGTAAGTTAAGGATAGATTTGGTATCTAAGCTATTAGGGATAGTCCTAATCAAATATTTTTTAATACTTACAGTAGCAGTTTTGTCCGGCCATCTGTCCAAATTCTGCCAAATAAATTCAGGGACGGTGTAGTTCACTTTAGGAATGTCTTTGAAAACTGATGTTAAAATATTCTTTTCTAAAGTACTATTGTTACGAATAGCAACTTTTATAGCAGGAATGCTCAATCTTCTGGCTGACCTTCTTAGGGTGTGGGCCATTTTTATTAAAAATAGACTATCTGAAAAAAGTGCATCAGTTAGATTAGTAAAAAATTTAAGTTAGATTAGTAAAAGGTTTTCTAGCATACGTTTCGGTATTGTTATATTTGTATTAAATGCCAGATGGTGCTAACTGCTAATGCTAAATTACACATAAACAATCAAGATACCATAGTTCACAATTGTACTAATTACGGGGAAAAAGTGTTATAATTAGGACGATAGTGCACAAATCATAAAGTTACAATTTCAGTGACAAAAAAAATATATTAGTACGACTGTGAACTAGGGTATCAATATGTGAAGGTCAATGACCCAATAAAATTTGTATTTTATAGCTATCATATCACTTAAACCACATCACATTCCACAATGAATTTTAATTCTAATTAGCAACAACGATTAGATGTTCGAGAGATATAGAACTTTGATAACATAACTAACCGTCTCTAATTACCCAATATCCCAATAACTTGTTTAATTTTGAATTAAGAACACTAGTTTACTACACTCAAGACTACGGAACACAACACTATTTACTTTACTAAAACTTTGTTTCAATGTTTGAACTATAGAAATGGAATGCTGATGATATGGAACATGGACTTTGTATCTTGTTGACTGTCGTTGTCAATTGCGTTGTCAGCGTCGTCGGCGAGTCGAGTTTACGATAACGATGATTTTTTGTACGTACGTACACAACACTCCCGCGTTGTCATTTCACAACAAACAAAATTGACGTAAATAAATTGAGTCAAGGTTTTATCAGTCAAATACAGTGATACGATGGTGCTAGTACCGCGCTTAACTGTATGAGTGAGAATGAGAGGTCCGATTAGTTCCAATTTATGACGTACGAATAGCCTATAGCATAACTATGCCATTCATTTCGTGAAACGACACTTAAAGGCTCTACACATGTACGGATTTCTTACCGTCAATTTATCAGTCCACAGTCAAACTGTGCAAACAGTTTTGTGGGACGTTGTATTTAGTTTTAAGTCATTGTAAAGTGCTTTACTGAAATAAATAATAAAAATAAATAAATAAAATAATAATCACAGGCTGATTAATTGCTACAATATGTTTGCAGGCATGTTGTACTGTTGATTCAAGTGTCGAACGAGTTGCAGCAGATAAATTGCAGGGACATTAAAAACATACTAGAAATAACATAACTGCTAAGTGTTTTTTTTTATCAATGAAACTTGAAATGTAGTGGATTTCCTGTTTATTTCTTACCTACCTCGGCGTCATCTGGACAGGCTCTTAGTGCTATTAATTATCCTGTAACTCTATCTCATTGAACGTTATCAGGTTTTCATCATGTACTCCGTCGAAAAGCTGGTCACAGTCTCTCGATTCGAATTCGATCGAAAGAGACGAATAGGCTTTATTCCCATTATTCCCAACGCTGGCCAGCACGCGTAAATGGACTGCCCGTGTCTTTCTAATTAAAACATACCTACCTAGAAGGAGGCAGGAGGCACTTAGCTAGAAAGCGGTGAACGCGTTGCGTTGGCTACATCACAGAACAGTGCAATTTGTCGCACCAACTAGCAATAACTAGTTGGAATGAAAGCTATGCACTGCTGTCTCATTCCAATTGTACCAAGCTGTTGTGACAAATTGCTATTTTCCCACACTTACTAACTTGACAGAGACGCTCGAAGTTCGAATGAGCAAAGCAAGTTGCGCTGTGACAAATTGCAAGGTGTGTGATGGCCTTATGTGATCAGTGATCCATGCAGACGTAGACTGATTAAGTTAAATTATATTTAATGGGTCTAATTACTAAGGGATTAGTTCATAAAACGGATAAGATAATTTGCGTTAGTGCGTAAGTGTACAGTCGGCCTCATCATAAGTAGGTAGCTGAATACCTTTGTACCGTGTCGCATTAAACGTGTTATAACTGCCGTATGCCTTTGTGAAACGAGTGAAAACGACAAGGTGCTCAGCTACTTATAAGGCCGACCGTGCCTTGTCGTTTTCACTCGTTTGACAATTTCATATGGCAGTTTAACATGCATGTGAGGCCATGGACCTATGATACTCAGGACAAGCTATGGTAATAATAATACCACGTCCGAGCGAGATGGTAGCATACAAATCTCGATAAGTGTGACAGAAAGGGAAATATCATTCGTTGTCCTTGTCATAGTTTCACTTTTTTTTATTTGCCACAACTAGTTTTGTATGAAGTTGTGGCAAAAAAACACTACCCGCCCAAATTAAGTAGGTTGTTTATGGTAAGCCATCAGCCATTTTAAGACCAGAGCTATTACAACGAACTTTGAAATTCGAAGCTTGGGTATCTCCATCTCTATCGCACTTAAATTACTCGAATGACAGGGATGCAGATAAACGAACTTCGAGTTTCGAAGTTCGTGGTAGCGCCGCAGCAGCGCTACCACGAAAATCGATGTCTGTTTGACAAGCAAGAGTGACGAGGGAAAATAAAATAAACAAAAGCTTATGAAAGAATTATTTATTTCAAGTTATAGTGATAGGTACAACTTAAATCAGACTTGGCGTATAATAATTTAGAGACAACAAATCAATACATTAACCATTTGGCCGTCGTTTTCTGTTATACATGACAGAACTCATGTAACTCAATAAACTATTTAATTAGGAATTTAAACATATATGCAATGTTTGGAAGTTCGTGCATCGGGGTGGGGCCTGTGGCGTGCATGTTAAACACATGTATAGAACTGGCCGCCCCGCGCCACGCTTCGCTTCGAGCGGGCTCACTCAGGCTACTTAGCTAGAAATCCATAGCGCGCGAAATTACGCCTACGCGTAAACACGGCCTAAGGCTGAAGGTTATTAAATCAGCAGAACAGTCGAAACATCTACCGCGAAATAGTATACTTCGAGGTCGACTGTCTAATATAAGGTAAACGTCCCAGTGCCCGTCACTGTCCTTATATGACACTCCACAATAGAGGTGAACAACAGGTGTCAACTATTAGCCATTAAGGTGTCGAGCATTAGGGCATTTACCTTACCTATGTTTTTTTTACACTAAAGTACAATCCACAATTAGGCGAACTAAACTGACAAGTGAAAATGCAATATGGCCATAGTTTGGCCAGTGCTGTTCATATCGATATTACTAACCTTTTCAACGCTCTGTGAAAGAGAAAAGTTGTCAACCACACGCCAAATCAACAAGACATTTAGTGCGGAGTTAAACCTTATGTCAATGCATGAAGATTGCTATCGCGCTGGGCTCCTTGACGCATATATCAGTCGTTGGCGTTAAACCTGCGCTGCGGATATATGCGTCGTTGGCGTCGAAAAGATTAGGCTTTCTCACACCAAGTACCTCTGTCCCACCTGTCAGTTTAGTTCGCCTAATTGTAAATTCTACTTTAGACATTGACGGTTGATTTATGAGTTGAAATTTGCGAGGAACTTTTACGAATTTCTGCAAGTAAAGGGACAATGACAGGCTATGTGGAAACTACATTATTCATATAAGATGTGAAAAGTATTACAGGTATTTCTTTAAACCTGCCAGTCTTTATACTAAGAGGAACAAGTACAAATATTCTAGATTTACGAAACTAAATTGTTATATGAACTTATAGTATACACATAAAAAAATCATAGACTTTTCATAAATTATTATAGGATTTTTTACATAGTTAGCCAAATAACCTTTTTACCATCGTCGTTAAATCCTTACCTATTTGTGATGAAAGATTATTACAATGTACAGTAAATATGTATTCACGTACCAGCGTAGAACCCTATCGCAATAATGTGACATATCGCTCGAGTTTAAGTGACGGCGGCCCGTCAATTGCGACAGGGTTCTACGGTGGCACGTGAATACATTCCACTTACTGTACCTGACCAAAAATAATAAGCAATAAATTTTGTTTAACTTTACCTACGCATTACAGAACCGGTGAAAATAAATATGATTGTGTGATTATTTTTATGTGTGAAAGGACAAATGTATTATATTTATTATCTATGCCTTAATAAATGCTATGATGAAATGATTGTTGATTATTTAGGGATTTTGTAACGGTATTCGAAACTGACTAGGCGATTACTAGGTAAGTTTTGGTATGTCACCACGATTGATAGTATAATTAAGTGTAACAAAGCTAAGCTATTCATTAAAATAATCTCGAAGAACTAACAGTTGCGTTCGAGGTACTAATTTTACTTAATTAACCTCCCGAAAGCGACTATTAGGTCAATTAAAGTTACATAGGTATGGCTCTCAAGTGGCGACCACGTACCGGAAGGCGCGGCGTGGGTAGGCCCCACAAGGTGGACCGGTCATTGTGGCACTCTTTGGGGAGGCCTATGTCCAGCAGGGGACGTCTTTCGGCTGATATGATGATGATGATGTCAGTGTCATTATCAACCTAACCAAACCAACGTCTCTTTGGGTATTCAAACAACCATAAATAGAGAAGCTGTGGGCGTTTATTGTTTTCATAGTGGGTTTACAAATCCAGAAATAAGAGAAATTAGGTACGCGCGGTTCGTCGCGTTCAAGTCGGCGGATCACAGCTGACGCACATGTGCTCGCTCGCGCAGCGCCAGCCCTCGACTGACTGGCGGCCTCGGGCCACGCGAGCGATAGGTGTCTAACGCGTCGCGCCCCGCCCACTGCACGCCCTGGCTTAGTGTGAATCCACACAAAAGGTACTCGCAAATAATTTACCTACTTTAAAAACAAAGTTTTAATCGACTTCAATTCACTACTTTGCCTTCTTTGAAGTGTTCCCGTAATTTGTCCAGGATCCTATCATTAGATCCTGATCTGACCATGGGACCACCAGGGAAGGCCCTTTCAAACAAAAAAAAAGAATTTTCCAAATCGGTGCAGGCGTTTTCTGAGTAATCGAGGAACATACCTACTTATTACTACTCCTCCTTTTTTTGAAGTCGGTTTAAAATAGAACACGCTTCCATTCTATGAACTCGTACTAAACACTAATCAAAGTGTATACAGGCCATCTCAATATTATCAATGTGAATTACGTCAATTGAACAAAAAAGTTATACCTAAAACAGATCCAACAAATCTTAACATTCTTAGCCAATTTACCTTCAAAATTTTGGGAAGACAATATCCAATACAAGATAGTTCAACAACAGTCTTTTCATTTTCATTCTTAACAAATCTTACATTGATTGATAGAGACTCACAATTTTTGCAAGTATCTTGAGTTAGTGTTCAAATATCTTCGGTTTCAAGTTCCATCCCGCTTTGTCTCCGCTGGAAAGGAATAATAGTTTTTTTAATAACTGGAACATGATCTATGATAATAGTCGTTCCGTGATTCGCTTATACCCCATGCCCCGGGAAGATTCCAAATAATTTTAACAGTGTATTTCTGAGGCCCTACGGATTAAAATCTTTGTATAAATAAAGGAAGCCGAGTTCGGCTCAGTTTTTCTTTTATTTTCATACATACTCATACTGGTCAAGCAAAATGTATAATTCAAATTCAATCATTTATTTCGTGTAACTACATGACACATATTTAAAATAAAACTAAATACACCCCGTATTAGAATATAGTGCAGATAGCATGTCAGTAGTAAGTAGTTATTTTTAGCAATTGTTTGCATGTGGCTAGAATAGTCAATAATATCATTATATAGGCATAGCATAGATAAATGTTTGTATAAACATAAAGTGAGCGCAGTCTCGCCAACAAACTGTTCTAGCAGTTTGGCAGGTAATTAAACATATTGAATGCTATGTAATTTTTTTGGAAAAAAAATTAAAAAGAAATACATACTACTACAGCGACATTTACCACCGAATGATACTGGTGGGAGAATGCAGACTCGTGCAGTGCAGCATAATATCACAGTCTGGTTTGTCCGCAATCATTCTCAGAATGGTATAATGTATGTAAAAAAAGTGAACCGAACTCTTGTAAGTCCACGTGTGGCCACATCAATCGATAGGCCTTTCAAAATAAATATAAGGTTTCTCAGTCATTTTTTTGAGTGAAAAACTACGGGGAAAAAAAATCTCAGTAGTTACCATCAATTACTATTCCCATTAGATCCCACTAGTAAAAGATGGGGAAACAATTCCCAGCTGTTACCGCTAGTAACAAATTGGTGGTAACAGGTGGGAATAAACCGAATTCAAGAGATATCGAGCGCACTAATATCGTGTATTGAAATCTCGGTTGAGATCTGGACAGATACAATCGAGTTCTCGAACGAGATTTCAGTATGCAGTGTATGTTAATAATTCGTGTCAGACAAGCAAATACTAATGTTGGTAGGTACTAAAGGCTAGAAAAGAAATTATTAAGTCACAGTGTTGGTGCATATGTGCATATTTTTTACGTTTTAGTTGTGCTAAAAAATCCGATTGCTTTTCTGTCAACAAAAATGTTTGTCCAATATAATATGTTATGTTTTATGTTCAAACTAAAGTAGCAATGCCTTGAATTGGTATTATTAATCGAATGCAGGCAATTTTGACCAAAATAACGCAATATTAAAACAAGTGCGTGTCGGACCACGCAAAACGAAGGGTTCCGTGCCTATTAAAAAGGTCGTATCGTCTTAGAAATCTTACGGCACTTACGTCCTTTTCTTTGAGGAAGGCAGTTTTTCAGTAATATCTCGGAAACCTTTCATCCGATCTTGTTCAAAACAATTTTCGGTGAATGAACTTAATAAGCGCTATGTCCATGAATTTTTTCATATTTTTAAAATACACCGTTCAAAAATTAGAGGGGGGGGACAGAATTTTAGTGACTTTCGGGGCGATTATCTCTCACTGTATTCACTTAATCAAAAAAATTCCCGAGAAACCTTATATTTATTTTGAAAGGCCTATCGATTCATGTGCCACACGTGGGCTCACGATGAAAAAAAAAAATTGACTTCTAGTTTTATGTATGGAATACACCCCTAAAAAAATTTTTTTTAGTAATTTTAATTACAAAACTTTGTAGCGGCTAACAAAATACACCTATCCTCAAAATTTTATTCAAATACACCTTATAGTTTTCGAGTAAAATGCCTGTGACATACGGACAGACGGACAGACGGACAGACGGACATGACGAAACTATAAGGGTTCCGTTTTTGCCATTTTGGCTACGGAACCCTAAAAAAAACGGAAATCTCGATATTGTCGGGATTAAAGATCTCGTCGATTTGGCTGACGAGATCCCGAATCGCTAATCTCGAAAATTTAACGCGAGATCTCGAATTACCAATCTCGGGTCGAGATTGCATTCCCTACGGCGCGGCATCCAACTGGCGTGAGGTGGCGCAGAATAGGGAAGTGTGGCATTCTCTTGTGTCAGAGGCAGGGCTTGAAATACCGGTATTTTCCGGAACCGTATCGTGACTTTGAACTAGAAACCAGTTTAGACTTGGTACCGGTACCGGTATTGCTAATATGTGTACAATCCTACATGATACCGATACCTTGAGAACCGGTAAATTGATGGAATTTGGGTCATCGAACCAGCGTAGTAAGTATGGTAAAGCTCCTTTAGCTGTTGTGTCTAACTGCCATACGAAATTAATGGTAGACCTCTATATCTCTAGTGAAACTAGCGACAGATATTCGCTTCGGCTTAGTAGCGGAAAAATCACCCTTAAAACTAGTAAAGAATTTAAAAACCTTTACATGCATTTATTTAATTGTATATTGAGGATTATTCCTACTAGTTCCCACCAATTTGTTACCATGGTAACAGCTGGGATTTTTTCCCCATCTTTTACCAGTGGGAACTAATGGGAATAGTACTGCCCTCCTAACGTAAAGTGCAACAACTCGAGTTTTGGGTCAAATTGAGTTATATACAAATTCGTAAAGAGCACAACGAGTTCTATATTTCCATCTTAGACAGTTTTAAGGTATCTGTCGCGTAAACATATTTTGTATTAATTAAAACTGCAATATCTAAGGCAATGACTTCTGATTTACTTATAAATAACGACGTAACTCTAGTTATACTTGGATTGGTAATATTTTTAAGCAACATTACTAACAATATCTGCTATAAGTACTGATATTACATTTTTAATAAGTAGGATTCATAAAATATTTTGTTATCTTACTTACAAAAACTGCAATAAGTATAGTTATTACGTATATCATTGGTAGGGTCTATTATTTGTATTAGCACATTACTAGTTAAAAGTGTAATAAGTATAGTTATTACCATTATGCTTCGTAGAATTTATTTCATGTTTATGCCCAATGACTAGTTATAAACGCAATAAGTAAAGTTGTTACACTTATGTTAAGGATTGTCGTAATTTATGTGATATTAGTTTACTTAATAATAAGGTGATAAAACAAAGTTATTGCATTTATGCTTAGGACGATAGGGCAAAGACAGTATAGTTATCTAAACACGATGCAATACGATTAGCCCTGTAGCCGGACCGGAATTTTGCCCTACAAGTTTCGATAATTCTAAAGTCGGAAAAGTTATGCTTATATGGTATGGGACATATTTTTAAGCATATTTGTAAAATATGACGAAAAGTTAGAACGAGAGTTAGGTATAAATTAGGTATTTATGTTTTTTTATTGGTGATTTGTGAATATTGAATTAGAGTGCAAAGTTTAAGCTTCATCGTTTATAATATGTATGATGCTTTATGCTGTTAAGTTTTTAGAAAAAAAAATAACGAGCGACTGGGTCAAACCAGAATTCGGTTATTATTTTGTCGATATTGAATTAAAGTTTCAAAAATTCACAACAATATCTTTAAATCCTTAAGTTAATAGAAAAGCAAAAAATTTGGAGGAATTAGAGATAAGCTTTCATTAATAAGAATTTTTATATGCGTTTTTTGTCCTGTAAGGTCTAATATTGAATTAGAGTCTGTAAAGATTAGTCTAATACTATAAAATAATATATGCAGCCATATAATGGAAAGTAAGAAATTTCTGTGTATAGCTTGCCTTGTAATAGTATAATCTATTAAAATAGGCGCGAAATAAATAACCACGCCGCGGTACCACGTACCGGCGGCGCGCGGGAACCTAGAGCGAGCCCCTAGAGTGATACCTCGTCCCGCCCCCCGCTCCGCCGCGCAAGCGCTGCGTTTGTATTTCAAATCATATAATTTGTTTGTTTACGTGCACGGTAAATTACATGCGGTTATTATTATGTGAATTTGAAAAGTTATTGACTTCAAAATGAGTAAAAAAAATTTGATATATGGACTGACTATTTGTAGTAACTTAGTAACAGTAAAAAACCGGCCAAGTGTGAGTCGGACTCCGTACCATCCTACTAATATTATAAACGTAAAAGTTTGGATGTATGAATGGATGTACGTTCCACGTAATATCAAAATATACCGATGAGTGTACATGAAACTTTCCAGATATGTTCCTTATATATTAGATTATGTCAAATGTTATCCCTTTTAGGGACGAAAAAGGGGATGAAACTTTGTATGGAGACGAAATATTTTTGCTCGTTGCCTTCATCAGGAGTTGGGTCACAAAATGTATGGGAAAACTAAAATCCGACTCGCACTTGACCAAAATTCTAATTGATATTATTTAATAGGGTATAATTTATGTCGTCCCTTTTAGGACGAATCATAATCATGAAATCCATAATTTAAACGCGTACGAAGTCGCAGGCAGAAGCTAGTTATCTATAGAAACCGGCCAAGTGCGTGTCGGATTACGCAAAACGAAGGGACTTACGTGCTTTTCTATAGGGAAGGCAGTTTTTCAGCAATATCTCGAAAACCTATGAATCGATCTTGTTCAAAATAATTTATGGTGAAAAAATTTAATAAGCCCTAATAGCCCTATAGGTTTATGATTTTTTTTATATTTTTTAAAAACACCGTTCAAAAATTAGAGGAGGGGGCACAGGGATCGGATACTGGTATTTTCACCATACAAAAATACCGGTTTTATTTCGTTCAATTTCTTTCTTTGGTTTATAATATCATTTTTGATCAGGCTGTCTAAAAATACGAAAATGTTACCTAAAGAGTCCTACATTAAGAGCCTAAAATAATTCAAAATATTAGACTACTTCGGGGACTTTTGAGAAAACCGGTTCCGATCCCTGGGGGGCCACAATTTTGGTGACTTTTGGGGCGATTTATCTCCGCCTCTATTCATTTAATCAAAAACATTGAGAAACCTTATATTTATTTTGAAAAGACCTATCGATTAAATTGCTACACGTGGGCTTACGATGAAAAAATTCAACCCCTAAAAGGGGAACATTTGGTGACAGTCTCAAAATCAATATGGGTATTGTTTCTATGGTTTATCGGGTCACTGATTGCGAAAATAACAACGATTTTAAAATCCAACATGGCGGACGTGAAATACCATCTCCCCTGTTGGGGTGCGATGGGGTTGAAATATCTAAATATCAATATGGGTGTCGTTTTTATTGTTTTTTTGAACGTTCATTACGAAATTTGAGTTTGAAAATGGCATCGATTTTGAAATTTAATATTGTGGACATGAAAATTATTGAAAATATTTGTGCTACATTGCAATTCAATCGGAACATACGGGTCAACATGAGAACCTCCTTTTTTGTAGACGGTTAAAAATTTCGCTTAGTACGCGGGCGAAGCCGCGGGCAAAAGCTAGTTAAAGATATGGTAAACACTAGCTGTTGCCCGCGACTTCGTCCGCGTAGACGTTTTTATCGTCTTAGAAAAATGATTGCTCCCTATTCAAACTTTGCACCCTTTTTTTACCCCATATTATATATATTTTTTTTATTAGTTATTCAGTAACAATACAAATATTGTGTTTGAAATATCTACATTAAAATTAAAATTACTTAAATATTATACATAAAAAGATTGCTTAACTAATTATAATTTGTACATTTTATTTAACTTAATACATGTCATGTCTTTAATTCTTATAACTAGATATCACGCACAAAAATCTCGTCAATACTGTAGAAGCACCCTCTCAATAAAAATGCTTTTAATTGTCTATGAAATACCTTATAAATTGTGATATTTTTTAAGTCTGGGGGCAGTTTGTTAAAAAAAATTACAGCCTGATGTTTTGTGCTGTGCTGCGCCACTTTGAGCTTCGGGAAAAAACTTTGTGTAATGTTTTTTGTTCGTGTTTGTAGGCGCAAATCTTGTTCTTCGATAGATTCATATTTTAAGATATTTTTGACAAAATAGTAAGCAGCACGAGTATATACAAGCAAGGAACTGTTAGAATGCCCAATTCCAGGAAGTGTTCTCTACAAGATATCCATTGAGGAATGCGTACAATAGTGCGGATGGCTCTTTTTTGAACAACCAAAGCTTTGTTAAGGTTATACTTAAAGCTATTTCCCCAGAGCCTGATATTGTACCTAAGCTTAGATTCTACTAACGCATAGTATATGACTTTAAGTTGTTGTCTAGTGAGTTCCTCCCTCAGGCTTCTCAGAGCATAACAGGCTGAAGAAATGGAATGCTCAACGGCATCCAGCTCCTCTTTCCATTTCAGGCCTGCATCAATATAAAAAACAATGAAATTCCTTTTCTAGTTTTTAAACAAACAGTCTAAAACCAAAGTTCCAAATCTCATACTTTATAAATGTGTTGCTCTCTACACAAACTTTAAACCCCTTTTAACACTTAGGGACGAATTTGAAAAAAAACTCTGAAATTAGTTTTGAAGTCTTAACATAACTACATGATAAGACCGAAATTTTACTTTAAAAATTTCTTGCTCTCCATATAAACTTTGAACCTTCTTTTAACCCCCTTAGGGGTTGAATTTTTCTAAACGCTGAAAGTACTTTTTTATTTTAATAAGTAATCATTCTACTAACTTTTAAGTCTCTAGCTCAAACAAAGTGTTGCCCATACATACAAAGCTTACTGCCCTTTTTAACCTCCATAGGAGTGTAATTTTTTTAAACGCTAATAGGACTTTATTTGTATTCTAATAAGTAATCTTTCTACAAAGTTTTAACAAAAAGTTTACTCCATACAAACTTTGCACCCCTTTTTAACCCCTTAGGGGTTGAATTTTTCTAAACGCTGAATCCACTTTTTTATTTTAATAAGTAATCATTCTATTAACTTTTAAGTCTGTAGCTCAAACAAATCGTTGCCCATACAAATCTTACCCCCCTATTTAACCCCCTTAGGAGTGGAATTTTCTAAAACGCTAATAGGACTTTATTTGTATTCTAATAAGTAATCTTTCTACAAAGCTTAAGGTCTCTGGCTCAAAACAAAACGTTTCCTCCATACAAAGTTTGCACCCCTTTTTAACCTCTTAGGGGCGGAATTTTCCAAAACACTGAAAGGACTTTATTTATATTCTAATAAGTAATCTTTTTACAAAGTTTTAAGTCTCTGGCTCAAAACAAAAAGTTTCCTCCATACAAACTTTGCACCCCTTTTTAACCCCTTAGGGGAAGAATTATCCAAAACACTGAAAGGACTATTTGTATTCTAATAAGTAATCTTTTTACAAAGTTTTAAGTCTCTGGCTCAAAACTAAGTTTCCTCCATACAAATTTTGCACCCCTTTTTTAACCCCTTAAGGGCGGAATTTTCCAAAACACTGAAAGGACTTTATTTGTATTCTAATAAGTAATCTTTTTACAAAGTTTTAAGTCTGGCTCAAAACAAAAAGTTTCCTCCATACAAACTTTGCACCCCTTTTTAACCCCTTAGAGGCAGAATTTTCCAAAACGCTGAAAGTGCTTTATTTTAATTTTAATAAGTAATCTTTCTACTACATTTTAAGTATATAGCTCAAAAAAGAAAAGTTCCCCCATACAAACGTTGCGCCCCTTTTTAACTAAGGGGGTTAAAAAGGGGCGCAACGTTTGTATGGGGGAACTTTTTTTTTAGGGTAGAATTTTCCTAAACGCTGAAAGCACTTTATTAGTATTCTAATAAGTAATCTTTCTACAAAGTTTTAAGTCTATAGCTTAAAAAAATGTTTCTCCTATACAAATCTTGCACCCCTTTATGACCCCTTTAAGGATAGAATTTTCCAAAACGCTGAAAGTACTTTTTTGTATTTTAATAAGTTATCTTTCTACAAAACTTTAAGTCTCTAGCTCAAAAAAAAGTGTCCCTCATACAAACGTTGCACCCCTTTTTAACCCCCTTTAGGGGTGGAATTTCTTAAAATCCCTTCTTATCCATTGTTCCAAAAAAACTTTATAAAAGGTAGTTTGGGTGTAAATTTCATGTTTCTAGTCCGAGTAGTTTCGGCTGTGCGTGTATGAATTAGTCAGAATCTTCTTTTATATATATAGATTTGAACAGGCTCTAAGTACCTAGTTAATGTAGTTATTAGGCAGGAATCTACTGAAAAAACTAGAAAATATCCTCTCGGTTCACCAATTTACCTGAGTGGTCGCAAACTGGCACACTAAATTAGGTGGTCGATAACCGGCGAACCGACCCTACATCCTGAATATACAAAAACAATTTCATGTGGTAGGTAAATTGCGGTTTACTACCCATCTATTCCATAGCTTACTGTTACTAGCCACTTCGCAAAAAAAATACATTGTATGTCATTTGTTAGTAGGTATTTCTGCAGAGAATGGTCATTTTTATGATAATTTTCATATCAATTATTTCTATAACACGATAACGAGTTCTACGCGAACGAAACCGTGGGCAATCCCTATAGTAATAAATAAGGGTAAGTTTAACTATTTTCGGTTGATATTAGTTTAAAACACGCTTTGCGGATTTTTTTATGGAATCTGGACGCAGGTTGACGTGGAGTCAAGGGCACGCCACTACCCCGCCCCCACTGATCGCTGCCGTTATTCGCTACGCGCTCATGCGCCTCACCCCATGCGTCACCTAACGAAACTAGACCTCTACCTACGCTTAGTTACTACGCACCGCAGTGTCAAGATATATTTGTGGGTTAGCGTTGAGGTGAACTTAAAACAGCGTCACCTAACGAAACTGGACCTCTACCTACGCTTAGCTACTATGCACCGCAGTGTCAAGATATATTTGTTGGTGAGCGTTGAGGTGAACTTAAAACCAGTTACGGAATAGGGGTCTGGTGGCACAGTGCGCAGCGCGGCGCGCGCATACAGCGAGTTTGAAATGTATCAATATAGGCCCGGAATGCTTACGTATCAGTATTTAGTGTCGCCGTGATTTTATATTTATAAACTTTTGTTTGGTAACAGAGATCATTATCATGACCTGCTTATTATTAACTCTACAAACTCTAATTCAATATTGGTTATACTGCTTAGCCAGAAATCAATATCTAGACAAGCCGATTGTCTACACCTCCAACTTTTTTCAAGTATATGAAGTGGATCGATAATATCATAATTTTGCAATATCAGCGACTCTAATTCTTTATTTTCGGAATTATAAGCATTTTTTCGTTCACCAGAACGCAGATGTTCCAGACTTCTAAAAACAGAATATAGTAAAGAAATTAAAATGTTATTGGATATGTTACAGTTTTTTGTGACTCTAATTCTATATTTGCATAGTTCTTGGCAAAAAACTTAAATATTTCAATATAGCCGAAATCTAAACCTAAAAATTTCTACATTTTTACATAAGTATTATTTAACATGCCTCCAACGACATATCAAAAAAGAAAAAACTTTAATGCTATCGAAACCCAGTTTTGTTCAGCCGCAGGTCTAGATTTCAAGTTATCGCATTTATGCGTAGTAAAAGATCTCACTGCGGGGTGAGGGGTATGGAGTAAGTTGACATGTTGTGCCGCGGGGACCAATCAGTCGCGGGCGGTGGTGCCATCGAGCCGGTCGATTCCATGTTTCGAGCGACGATTTTCGCGCGGTAAGTTACGTGTTTATTTGGATTAACATAGGATAACGTAATAAAATAATAAAAAATAGTTCATTTCTGGCCCCATTGTTAAAAGGAAGAGTTTTTAGGGATTCATACCATTAGGATCTTGAAATCCGAGTTTCGTGATTTTGTTTGTTTACATTTATTTCAACGTCTCTTTGGTATAGAGTTAAGGTGTATATTCTCCCGTTAGTATTATAATAGTTGCAAATTAACCTAGAGTTTTGTTTTCAGGTTAACAGCACAATGTCTAGAAAAGACAAAATTATGGCTTTAGCTATTTCAAATACCAAAACTTCAGAGTCACTTATTGCTCGTGTGAAACCGGCTAATTCGACAACCGTAATTCAAAATTCTTCAAGTCATTCTGTTGATAAACCAGCTACTCAAAAAAGTCCAATCCTAACCCATATTAATGAAATTTGGTCACGCCCTCTTGATTACAAAAAATTCCCAGCAATATTTGAAAATCAAAATGAATACTGCAATTCATTTGAAATAGTTCAAAACTTTGATCTATCATCGTTTAATAACGATGTTCATGAAGATACACTTCCATCTACTCGTCAATCTTTGATATGCTACGAGAACCTTCCATTCTCTGACGATGACAGACGTGAATCCCCTGATTTATTTGAAAACTCCGACGATAGTGTTAGAGATAAGGATTATGACCCTAAATCTGCAGATTATGACTCAGATTCATCGTGCGACTGTAATGAAACAGTACCTAAAACTGTCACAGTTAATGCTGATATACATAATTTCACTTTTAAAACAACTTTTGATGAAGCCGACAATGGAGTTGAAGAGATACAAAAACATAACCCTCACCCAGCATAAACTGACTCAAATTCATCATACAATTGCAATGAAACAAGACAATTTAGTATAATAGTTAATGCTGAGATACATGAAGAGAGAGGGAGAAGAGCAACGTCTCATGATGATGTTCAAATAGTGCAAAGTAGAGTTCATGAAATAATGAATAGACATAATGTGATAGGGACAGATGATATAATTGAAATAGAAAATGAAGAGACTCAAAGTACACAGATTCAAACGGAGGATACTGATTTAATGGAGTCTGCTGGTGAAAAAGACAATATGGAGACATCATCTCTTTTACCTGAGAGTGAAAAAGGATCGACTAAATCGGGTTTCCCAAGGAAGAGGCGCAAGTTCGATGAGCCCCTTTCTGAACGAAAAAGGCAAAAAAAAGAAACTGCTGATGAAAAGTTATCATTAAAACCACCATGTAATGAGAAGTGTCGTAAAAAGTGCACGACAAAGTTTACAGAAGATATGAGAAAACAAATACACGATAGATATATAAATTTGTCATGGGAATCAAGAGGACTGTTTATAAAAGGCCACGTAGAATCACGGAATGTTAAGACTAGGACAACAGAAAACGATGAAAAGAAAAAGAACCGAGTCGTCTCTTACTATTATTATCTTTACACCGATAATCGTGAAAAAGTGGAAGTATGTAGACCATTTTTTTTGACGACGCTAGGATACAATGCTCAAAATACCAGGCACATTTATACCGCACTCGGCAAAGAAATTGATGATCAGAAAGATAAACGGGGAAGCTATCAACGCACAGACGTTATCGACAAAGACATTATCAAAGAACATATTGAAAGTTTTAATCCAATGATTTCTCATTACCGTCGTGAACATGCTCCCAAAAGGCAATATTTGCCTAGTGATCTAAATATAACTCTAATGCATCAATGTTTCATGAAAGCCAATCCTGATATAACTGTATCATTCGAGACATATCGCAAAGTTGTGAAAGATATGAACATTTCATTCGCTCATCTTGGGAATGAAGAATGTGAAACTTGTGCCTTATTCAAATCACATGAAGGTTGTTCTGAGGTAGACTGTGAAACATGCGCTCGAATTATTGATTATGAAGTACATAAACTACGGTACACCGAATCCCGACAAGAGTACCATAAAGATAAGGAACAAGTTTCAAAAGACGTACAGTGCATTTACGTCTCTGTGGATTTGGAGAAAGTGATACAGCTTCCCAGAATGGACCAGTTCAAGTCAGCTATCTTTTGTCCTCGTATAATAGCGTTTAACGAAAGCTTCGTTCCACTTGGCAAAAGTAGCAGTGGTCCAAATGTGCCATATGCTGTGCTTTGGAATGAGACAGTCTCTGGAAGACGCCAAGAAGACATAATATCAGCATATAGGTCGTTTTTCACTCATCATCGTGACGTCAAACACTTTGTCCTGTGGGCTGACAACTGTTCGGCCCAAAACAAAAACTGGGCACTAATGTCTTTCCTTATAAACATAATAAATAGCGATCTTGTGGCTGCAAATTCCATTACAATGAAGTATTTCGAGCCAGGACACACATTCATGTCGGCAGACCATTTCCACCATCAGGTGGAAATGGCCTTAAAAAAAAAAGGGAAGGTGTATGACATGGATGACTTCGTAGATGCCGTAAAGATGTCAAATTCAAAAAAAAATACTGTTACAATAATGCCAGTAACAGATTTTTTCCAGTATCAGGATTATTCCTCCCAGCATAAACTGAGAAATATCACACCAAGAGTGTATCTACACGATATTATATCAGTAAAGGCTGAAAGAGGAGAATTTAATATGAAATATAAAAAAAGCCATATAGATAATGATTGGGAAGAACTTGATTTTCTACAGATAAAGATTAAAAAAAATAAATGTTTTCCAAATCCGTCTGTCAGAACTACACCAAGAGGAATAACAATAGACCGGAAGCAAAATATAATAAAAAAGTTAGTGCCTTTGATGCCTGAGACAAGGCGGCATTTCTGGATAAACTTGGCAGAAACTACTCAAGCAACAAACATAGATTAAGTTAGATACATAGATTTAGTTAAAAGATCTCTAATATGACCTTAAGATCTCATAACGTGCCTTATTAGTTATTATTTAAGTATAACATTTTTGTAATGATTTACAAAATATGGTGTATTATTTTTAGAAGAAAACGTACATATTATATTTTAAGTAAAATGTGATATACTTACTTAGAAGATACCTGATGTTATTACGGCTGTGAGTCAAGTATTACTACAGTTAAGTTAATAATAGAAAAGCTTGCTCATTAGGTTATGAATGTGATTTAGAAGATACTTTTGTTATTATGGTTTTGGGTCAAGTATTACAGCTAAGTTAGTAAACATTAGGTTATAAAATGTGATTTTGAAGACTATTTTGCTAAAACTTTCCTTTATTAAAATGTGATGTAGAAGATACATTTGTTATTATGGTTTTGAGTCAAGTATTACAGCTAAGTTAGTAAACATTAGGTTATAAAATGTGATTTTGAAGACTATTTTGCTAAAACTTTCCTTTATTTAAATGTGATGTAGAAGATACCTTTGTTATTATGGTTTTGAGTCAAGTATTACAGCTAAGTTAGTAAACATTAGGTTATAAAATGTGATTTTTGAAGACTATTTTGTTAAAACTTTTCTTAATTAAAATGTGATTTATAAGATACCCTTGTACTATTTGACATGTAGTAGCCGTAATACGGCTACTACATGTCAAATATTACAGCTAGGTAGGATTTTGATGACTATTTTGTTAGAATTTTATAACGAATACTATTATTGTAATAGTGAGATATGAAAAACGAGTAAGTATTCCCAAAACTTCTCTAAAAATAAATGCTTTTTTTTATTCTTTGTTTTATTGTTAACTTATTTCATAAAATACACTTATGCAACTAGCTTACCTATTAAAAAACCACTACTAATTAAAGTCTTACTAATTAAAACTGCAATAAGTAAACTAGTTATTGTACTTAAGATTAAAGCATACAGTACAGCGAACATACTATAATTGCTAAACATAATCGTATTATCTTGCTTTACTTACGATAAATGCAATAAGTAGACTACTTATTGCAGTTATGGCTTGTAATTATATCATGCATGTATTGGACCATCCTAAGCATAAGTGCATTCGCTATTTTTTTACAATATTAACAAATAAATATATAATAAATAAGTACGTACAAATAAGCTCAATAATATTATCAATTTTTTGGTCAAAGTTTCAAGTCAATAGGATGCATAATAATGGAGATATCATCTAAACAACTTTAAAATCTTTAACCGCGTTTTTCTCGAAAGTAGCTTGAACCTAGTTGTTGCACTTTACGTTAGGAGGGCAGAGTATTACTTTGTTTTTTTTTACCACCGAGTACTTTATTGGTAAAAGATGGGAAAAATATTCCCAGTCCTTACCACTGAGTACTTTAGTTACTGCTAACAATAATTGGTGGTAACAGGTGGGAATTACCATATATTGTCGTGAGTCATGTTAGTAAAACTATACTAATAAAGAGTCGCGGCCGCGATATTACTCATCCGGAAGGGTTACAAACATGTCACCTGGGCCCTATTATTGTCACCTGAAAATGACAATTCCACATACATTGCTGGTTCAATAAGCTGTCCAGCAACCACCTCAACCTGTTGACGCAGCCATGTAAGTCGAATTGTCATTGTCGATTTGGTGAAATAGGGGCCTGTAGTGATAATGAATAAGTAACCATAATTGTATTATTAGTATAATTATAATACTTGCATAACTCACCAATAATTACTGGAGATTCCCAATTTCCTCTTCAAACAATCTCTTACCACCTTTCAAGATCTTCTCCGGATCCTGGCCATGTTTCTTCATATAGTTCTCCAATCTGATCAGCCATTGGGCCCAGTGTTCCCTGAGCTTCTCCATAGAGAGGTGGTAGTAGTCAGCCTTGGAGCCATCTGTGTAGGCTATGACTAGCAACGCGTCTCGTACGTTCAAGTGTTTGTAGTTCAAGTCGTTGCACACAGCGCCGAAGTATGCCGCGAGTTGGACAGGGTTATCGTACGTAGTGGCTATGGATTTGCGTTGTTTGTCCGACTTCTTCCATTCGATGAGGGTTGGTTTCTCGCTGGAAATATTTGAAAGGGAATGTTAAAAAAAAAACTGGCTTAACCTTTCGACATCGAGGGTGCAAAACTAAACTGTGCCCAACTGAGGCCGGAACAAATACAATAGCCAGACAAAATATGAATAAAATGAAACTTCTGATAGTTCATTGACCACTAGCTTCTGCCCGCGACTTCGTCCGCGTGGAACTCGTTTATATCGTAACTCCATACAAACTTTCACCCCCCAACTCGCCCCCTTAGGGGATGATTCCCGGAATAAAAAGTATTCTATATGTTAATCCAGGCTATACACTATATGTATACCAAGATTCGACTTAATCCGATTAGCCGTTTTTGTGTGATTGAGTAACAAACATCTAACATCCAAACTTTCGCATTTATAATATCAGTAGGATGAAACTTCTGATAAATATTGTCATGTCAAAATTAATGTACGTATCATGAACTATTTAAAAAATTGGTCAAGTTACTTGTAAAGCTTTTTATTACATACAATTAAGGAAAAAGCGCAAAGCGCACGCGCGGCTATGGCCGTCCGTGGCCTCAGTGGCACGAGTTTTCGTCCGCGCCCACAGCCGTCTTTAGCTCTCAAAAGGTTAAGTAATCCTAGCTAGCATGATCGCGTTTATGCCCAACATAAAGCATTCGTCATGATTGCACTTGCACAAATAAACACTTGCCAGTACGGGACGAACGCTTTATGTACGACGCAATGAGCTAGGCTGATTATATGAGGTCAGACAGAACAGAAGTAACTATACGGGACTAAAAATCTAAAAATCACCACACACGAAATGGTCCACTGACACGTAGTAAAGTTCCTTGTACTTTGTTACTCAATTGTTTTAAGCATAAACTTATGTCAACTAAGATATTGTAACATACAAGTACCTAGTTTTAAGTTTCTAGCTACCTACCTATTTACTTACCCCTTACGTTTATTAGTCATAAAAAGGGAGATTTCCTTATATCAGTTTGCACATAATGTCATTCAATTTGATATATGCAAAGGTGTTGAGGCAACGGCCACATAAATTAAGAAGTTACAATACAGAGTATTATAATGACGATAATGAACTTGTTATAAACCTTTATCGTGTTCTTGAACTTGACTTTTAAATTGTATAGTGGAAGTATCGGTTCGTTAGTCTATAACTACAGTGCCGAAAACCCGACTATTAAGGGTATTTTAAGATTTCTTCCCCACGCCGGATGACTCGACAGTTCGCGGTACTGTAGCTATAGACGACAGCAAACGTAAGTTGCCAACCCACCCTGTATTCTTCATTACTTACTCGTAATAGGCGATGGCATCAAATACCCCCCTATATTTGAGTAACGGGTGCACCACATTTGACTCAATAGCCTTCGGTGAGGATATGTGTTTCAGGACCTCTGCCACGGAGTTCCAGACCGGTTCAACATCCTTCTCGATGCGGTGCTGAGACTTCGGCTGTGTGAAGTAGTCCTTGAGTGTGCTGTGGAATTTGGAGCCTAGCGCCAGTTGAGCTGTGGATGATAAAAATAAGCCAATCTCACAAAACGCACCATCAAAAAGATCCAAGTGTGTCAAAGGTCCATAGAAAGTGTCCTTATCTTAAGCTGTTGGGGCAGAGTTTCTCGAGTGGCAACCATGTACTGGAAGGTGCAGTGTGGGTGCCCACAAGGTGGTCAGATGATTTGGTAAAGGTCGCAGGAGTCCACTGGATGCAGTGGCACAGGACCAGTCATAGTGGCACTCTTCGGGGGAGGCCTATGTCCAGCAGTGGGCGTCTTTCGGCTGATATGATGATGATGATGATGAATGATTTGTTTGATGAACTATAAATTTGTTCATCTATGTATCAGCATTCTAAAAGGCAATATTTACTAATAAGATAATTTAACCAAAACTAGTAACAATATTGTTTAGGTTATTCTTACCTTGATAGAACCGGTCAAACTCCACTTGTCCCAATTCAGCAATTCGTTCTTTCTTCCACTTCTCTAATGCAGCCCTGGATTCATTTGACATAGTTTTATTGAGAATCAGTGTCACCGAAGGGAACTGCTGTGCATAATCATGACGGTAAGGTTTGATCTGAAGTATTTTGTCATCCGAGACATATCCTTGCTGGGCAGCTGTGCTCCTAGCAGCGTTAACAGCTGTTGAAGTCTTCAGGCCTCTCACACTCGCGTTATTTAACAACACACCCACAAAATTGACACAAGTTCTCGTATTCTGCCACATTTTTCTTTTAAAAATCTCCACTGGCAGAATAGGATTGTATTTCAGGCAGGTTATATCATTTTTCCTAGCACTAAAGTCGAATTTTACTGCACTTTCGCTGGGCGCCGACGCTACAGTGTTTTGATCAGTGAGTTTGCTATTTTTAGCTGGAAAGAGATAAGTATAAACTGAGAATGCGACGTATCTACGCGTGTTTAACACACGGCGCCTGTAGCGTAATGTCATATGATTGTTATTGGCAAGCCGCGAGTCTATGCAAAGGTACTTTGATACGCAATAAAACCGTCGGCCCGTGGATACAAATATAAACGGCAAAGTAAACAAAGCAATTAGGGCATACGCGATTCAAATCATTTCTTTGTGTTAAGAGAACGTCACGTATCACTTTACATGGTAAAACCAGCTTATTTTACCTTCAGTGAACTAGAAAGTTGCATAAAATCTCGCCAAGGTTGCAGAAACCTTACAATCGATTTACACTTACCAGACTTCCGTAATTTCTGCTTCCTCTGCTTGTTCGTCTCTAATAAAGGACCGAATAGGTCTTTGTTCTCTTTATTGTACAATTTAATCTTTTCTGCCGGCTTCAAGATAGAAGCGGGACGAACTACTTTAGTCCTGATCAACTCCCTTGAACTGCTCGGTAACGAGATCCTTCGGCCAATGGCCGATATTGGTCGTAACATTTCGAAGAAATATTTATTTCTTTCTTGTTTTTAGGTTTAGAAGTATTTTTAGAAAACCAGAACACCGATGTAGAACACTAGATATGGTAAAAGCGTAGGTTTGCAAGTAGGTATTTAGAAAATCAAATTGTCTGTCAATTACAACGCCATTTTTAAATCGAAATGACAATGACATTGACAGGATATAGGATATACAGGCATTCCACTTGTTTTACTTCACTTGTCCAATTTTTGATCTAATCTTTGATCTTTCTTCGCCGTAATACTTAGTTGTTCCTGGCATATTTTAATCAAATCATCCAACATATTTGATGAAATGCACATTGGACAAAGATCTTGAACAAGTGGAGTACCATTCACATGGTCGCACCACACTTGGGGTTGCGTGATCGGGTTGCATCGTTGCCTCTCTTTCATTTCCCATAGGAAGGAAAAAGATGCAGGACGAATATTTGGGCGAATACCTATGATACTCGGACAAGCTAAGATACGTGATACCACAATGAGGGACGGAAAGGCTTCTATGCAGCTAAATTAAGAACTGGTCTTAAAATGGCTGATGGCTTACCATAAACAACCTACTTAATTTGGGTGGGTAGTTGTTTATTTGCCACAACTTCATACTAAATCAGTTTTGGCAAATAAAAAAAGTAGAACTATGACAAGGACTACGAACACAAATAACCTCCAAGGCTCCTAGAGGTTATCTGTGACAACGAATTATATTTCCTTTTCTGTTACACTTATCGAGATTTGTATGCTACCATCTCGCTCGGACATGGTATTATTATTACAATAGCCTGTCTTGAGTGACATAGGTCCATGCTTACAGGCATAACTTCAAAATATTTTTCATTATAATTAATTAAAATAAAAGTAATGAATACATAAAAAAAATAAAAAAAACTTCTGCCCGCGACTGCGTCCACGTGGAACTTGTTTATATCTTAGCTCCATACAAACTTACACCCCAGAGGGCCTACCGCGAAACGATTTTCGTTTTCGTTCGTTTATCTCCGTCTCTGTCGCTCGAACTAGCAAGTGCGACAGAGACGGAGATACACGAACGAAAACGAAAATCATTTCGCGGTAGGCCCTCTGCAGCAGCTACAGCTACACAGTTAGCAGACTGATTTATTGAGAAAATATTGATAAGCGCGCCACCTACCCAAAAATCTTGACAACAGCTTTCATTGGGAGAACACTTTTGCATCGAACATCCTACCTACAAAGTCCCAATACAAAGTGCTAGATGGCGCAATCATAGAAACACTATAATACGATTAATTTAAATTGACACATATTCATTGCAACATTGAACTAATCGTCTTCTTCTGTAATTGTCGTTATAATAGCAACTAGTGAATGAAATTGTGACTAAGCGACTAAATTAAATGCTTGCCTCGTCCTTGTGGATGCGCTCCAGGATTGGTCTCTATGTTTGGCGGTGTTATACGCAAGGTAAACATTGGCGGGAACGCGACGCGAAGCGGGCCGCGGCATTTCAAAAACGCCGGTTGCCGGGTAAGCTGCGTACTTACTACGAAGAACTGAAATTCTGTGTCCGATGCGGAAAGTTTGAAATTTGAACAAGTGGCCATTGAGTAAACATTGAAACAACGTCCATTCTTAAAAACATAATGCATAATTATGAATGAGCCGTAAAGTGAAATTTTAGAACTTTTGTGTCGCTGACGAGTGCATTTTACGAGTTGGATTTTTTAAAAGGTAAGTTTTAATTTAATCATGGGTAGAATTGGCCCATTAAATAAAATAATATTAAAACAAAGTAAAAATTATAATTTTAACCTAACTAAAAATGGTTAAATATTCTTCCGTTTAAAAGTTAAAACAAAACTCGCAAGTTACATTTTCTATATTATTTATATAAAACTAAATTAAGTACCTACATTACAGTTTTAAATTGTAATCATTACAATATTGTAGGTAAGTAGATGCAATACATTTTATTTAATCCACCATTGAGAGGATAAAACATAATATAGATTTAACTTCCGGTGTCGATAGCGATGAAGAATTACAAGGAATAGATAACATTAGTTAGGTAAGCACCGAGTTTATTGTTCATTTTAAGAAAATATTTCAAACTAATGGACACGAGAAAAATAATAATTTTTCATGCTCTGAAAGTGGGTCGTTGTTGTTCTAAAAAGTGATAACGTTTCTGCTCTAGTGCAGAAAAGTAGTGTATTCTAATATTATTCCTCGCCTTATAAGAATTATGCGGGAACTAATTCCAATAAATATCAATACTTACCCCGCCACTGACAAAGGGAAATAATTTTATTCTTACTAGTCCATGCAATTTATTTTATTAAATATAAAATAAGTTTATGTTGTAAATTCTTTCCTTTTATTTTAGCTAAAATATTCACTAGGCTTTATGCGGTGGTGACAAATGGAATATACCCACAAACCTTTTTTAACTTTAAGTTGTGCATTGAGCTAAGGCAGAAACGCATACAGCCACTCTTCAACTATAATAATACTAATAATAAATACAAATATGAAAATATTCCAATAAGCTATTTTCGTCTATCACAATTAAATTATGAAAGTATGTTATTTATATAGTTTTGACTTTAGGAAACTTAACGAATATAATACTATTTTGTTATAGAAACATACCTAAGAATAATTTTTCCGTCTGTCTGTTTTTTTTTTACTCTCCTCGTGTTCATACTCATAATTATTCTGTGGTTCAGCTAACGGCGATTTGCTTGTGTTCTGTCTGTGTATGTTTGTTTGCATTATACGGACTGAACTGACTTCCAGGAAACTTAATTTTTTGGGGCGATCACAATCAACTTATTTAATGGGCGGGAACAATGACCATTCATATAACTCATCAACTCATACGAGCATCCGTTTAAGTTCCGATAAACTTTAAACCTTTCCATATTTATTATATTGGCTGTAATCTTTACGTTCAAGTGCATTCGTAATGTGAACATGACGAGACGAGGAAAACACAGATTAAATGAGTCATCATCATCATCATCATATCGGCCGAAAGACGTCCACTGCTGGACATAGGCCTCCCCCAAAGAGTGCCACAATGATCGGTCCTGCGCCACCCGCATCCAGCGGACTCCAGCGACCTTTACCAGGTCATCAGTCCACCTTGTGCCCACGCTGCGGGTCATCAGTCCAGTCCACCTTGTGAGGGGCCTACCCACGCTGTGCCTTCCGGTACGTGGTCGCCACTCGAGAACCTTTCCGCCCCAACGGCCATCGGTTCTACGTGCAATGTGCCCCCGCCCACATTAAATGAGTATCACTGGGAATTCCAGGCCCAATGGTCTTCTATCGGTCAATAACTACCAAGACTGTAGATATTCGAACGAGGAAGCGAAGCGAACGAAATTCTATGCTTCAACTTGGGCCGAAAATCGTTTGTTTTCCAGAATTTTCACACATTTTTTGAACTTTCCTATTGTGTTACCGTCACACAAAGTATATGGTAAATATCTTTGGGACATTTTTTGTCCTACCAGGATCGTAAAGAGCTCCTGATTCTGAATGGAAATACATGAAACTTTTTTTTACATTTGATTTAGGTAAACTTACAGTCACTACAAGGAAATCTTAATATTAATAGCCTTATACATAAATACAGTATGTGTGACCAACACCGTTCACCACATAATACTTTTAGGGTTCCGTCCCTCAAAAGGAAAAAACGGAACCCTTATAGGATCACTCGTGCGTCTGTCTGTCCGTCTGTCACAGCCGATTTGCTCCGAAACTACTGGACCGATTGAGTTGAAATTTGGTAAACATATGTAAATTGGTGACCCAAAGATGGACGCGTAAAGTAATTTAACCTTTTGAGCGCCGAGAGCCACTAAAGTGGTCGAGTGCTGTCGTGCCCACCACGCCAACAACCACTAAAAAGGTCGGAGTGAAGGTGTACTTTGATCATGAATAAAATCTGCTACTTATGAATTGTTTTTATTTGGTTTTATTGGTTTTTAACGATACATGAAGTTTCAGTGCTTGGCGTGTGAGTGATCACTTCATTCAAATATGAAAGCGTTCAAAAGGTTAATGAATTCTGTACAAGGGGGCCACTTTTGGGGGGTAAACTGGAACATTTAAAAAAAGTTACGCAAACTGTATTGTGTGACATATCAAATGAAAGAGGTTGTTGTAAGCATGTCAGATATATTTTTTTATGATTTTAGCAAAAACAGATTTGAAGTAATTTAGGAAAAAAGACGAAAATTGACCAATCCCACCTTATCCCCGAAACTACTAGGATTAACATTCTGACAAAAATATGGAACCCTCACCACGCGAGTTGAACTCGCACTTGTCCGGTTTTTTTTACATAAACATAATTCGGAGTAAGTCAGTCCTTGAACTTTTATGAACTTCTAGAAAAACCGGACAAGTGGGTTCCGTAAAATTGCTATGCTCTAAGCATCAGGCGCTCCATACAAAATACACAAAAATATTGAGAATTTTCCCGTTACTTTGAATACTTAATCTTTTTATAGGTTTTCCTGTAATCTTTAGGCGAGGAACTATTATGCATATTTTTGTCAGAATTTTAAGCCTAGTAGTTTCGGAGATAAGAGGGAATGGTCAATTTTCGTCTTTTTTCCTAAATTACTTCAAATCTGTGTTTGCTAAAATTATAAAAAAATATATCTGAGATGCTTACAACAACCCCTTTCATTTGATATGTGATACAATACAGTATGCGAAACTTTTTTTTTTAATTTTCCAGTTTACCCCCCAAAGTGGCATTGTAAGAATTCATTTATTTACTCATGAGTACGATATTTTTTGCGATTAGTAATTTGCAAGATTCAAAATGTCAAATGTCACTGTCACAGCATGCTATTTACTTTTTAAATCAATAAATTGATCACAGCGCTAATCTTATTTATCTTTTAAGTCTACCAAAATGAAGTCTAATACGAGAGCGAAAAAGGCGAGAAATCTGAAGTGGACTGTATCAAAATTGAGTCCCGCGCAATTGCCGTGACTTTACAAGATAAATGACTAGCGTCTGAATGGATTGCGTCTCGGCTTACCTTGAGATCTTCGAAGCGAGGCTCAGCATCCCAGTGATGGCACTCCCTAAGGCTAAGCCCAGCGCTGGATCCAGATAAGCAGTACCCTAGGTCCTGCCACTTTCAGATGCACACAGAGGTAAGCTTCTTCGAAATGTTGTTGAAAGAAGGTAAAATGAGTGATTGCCTTGACCCGAGAATGAGCTCGTAATAATAACGGACAAGCAATGAACTACCTATATCGAAATCTCTAGACTGACTGCGTTGCCACACTAAACTAGGAAATAGAGTGGCAACTTGTGTTGCTATATTAATAATTTAAATTTACCCAAAGTAGGCAATATTGAACATTCCGCCCACCTAAATGCGATGGCATGCTCAGGAATGCCGCGGTATTTACTACGACAACGAATACTTAAATCTACGAAAGGGTGCTGTTGGAAACAGTACGTCAACTAAGCTAACACTATTTACTACGAATCACACTAGTCTTGTAAGAGCTATGTGATAAACTACTACGTTTTCATTTTAATAAAACGTCGTTTGCCATTGGCAGTGGGCACAGCTTCACGACAGGCCTTCTGTACTGACCAGTGGCTCGTCCTCGTCCGAAAGCGATATCAAGAGGGCCTCCATAGTCAATGGCGACACTCGAAAAGGGTTTTATTTGAGAAATACTACAAAGAGGAAGATTTCCCATTAACAGCGCCGGGGCGATTTTGGACGAACACGGAAACATTTAATACAGCCTGAGATTACCGTTCGAATGGCGCGTTTACACGACAATATCCAGAAGAGTTTGCGCACCAGGATGAATGAAGTGAGTGTGATACTCCTGAATTATCAGCGAAGTGAGGCGATGAGAGCGGGGCAATAGCAGCGGGTGCTTTGCTCCGAAGCAGATCTTTGCATTAGCCAAGCGACCGCCCACCCTGAGAAAACCCGCCTCATCCACGAAGGGTGATAGTTTGCGGAAACTCTTAGGAAGTGAGTTTGATGAACCCCTTTTTATGAGTTCCAAATCCGACGAGAACGCACTCTCTTGCACAACTTTAACTAACAGCATAAGCGCCTGGTGAATCTCGTATGGCTGTAAGGCTCCGACGACATGATATTCGACAGTTTTTGTTTACAGTTCACCCAAATTAAGGGGGTTTAACTTAAAATAAAACGAAAAGAAAAATACGTGTCTCCTAACTTTTCAAATACTATTAAATGCCTTAACAAAATTAAGGAGTCGGAAAAATGAAATGTTGTTAATTCATGGCCTAATTAAAACGCCAGTGTGCACAGGTTCTTAGCAGTACAAACACGGTACGGTACTTGTTGATTCCCGCGCCTTCGCTAAACGAATCGTGTCCCAAATTTTTTGTAAAATGGTGTTCAATCGATGGAATGGAGCCTTTTTAGATAGGAGCGAAAGGTCAGCCATTTTGTTTAAACTCTGGGCTTGCATATTATTTTCGTTCAAAATAGATTGATATTTTAACAGTTTATTTGTTTTACGTGGGCCGAGCCGCGACTGCACCTCGTCAACCTTATAAATATATTTTGGTAGCTCGAATTAGGGGTTAAGTATTTTCATAATAGGAGCTTTAAAATGTATGTGTCTCGCTCACTGTTACTCAAATTCATCTATATGAAATTGATCTTTTTAAGCATATATATATGCTGATTTGTATTTCGCGAGCTCGTCAACCTTAAATATATTTTGGTAGCTCGAATTTTGGGTTAAGTTTTTTCATAATAGATGCCTACGGCGGGTGCGTAACGATGGCTATAAATATTTTTGATATAATATTACTCGCAATAACGCTCATCTGATATAATTCTCGAGTTGTATAACAACACTTAATATATTTGCATATGGTATAATTATAATTTTGTATAACGATCATTTGATATAATAATATTTTGTATAACATTGCTATATTGAACATTGGATATAATGCTCATTCCGTCTAATGTACAGTTGATATAATCAAGCCAGGGTAGCCAGAAAAAGGGGGGACCGGGGGGCAAAGCCCCCCGCAGTAAAAAAAAACCACTCGCAACAATTGTACTATTGGGTGGGTTAGGTTAGGGTTCACTTGTGTCCCTTAGAGCGGAAATAGGCACCCCGCGAAGCGGGGTGACGTCGACACGCTGGCGGTTGGGTTAGATTTACGTTAGGTTAGAACGGAAAAAAGGCGTTATAGTTTTAATACAATTATACCGCTTGATCATTATACAATATGAGATGTATATCAAATAAGAATTATACTCTATGATGGTTATAAGAAATAAGCGTTATACCGAATGATAGTTATACTAAATAACAATATATATTTTGATATTATACCAAACGTTTATTATGTACAATGAATGATTCTACCCTTAGAAATTATATCAAAAATGGTTATATCCAATGAAATTATATTATTTGTTTTTATACCGATCATTACACACCCGCCTACGGCGAATTCAAATTGAGAATCGCGTAAAAGCCATAATCCCACAATTTAATCTGGATTCTGGTCGCAATTAAAAACAATTTTTCACGAATTTACAAGACTATCGTAATTAATTTCGAGCGTATCGTTGCAACCGGCGTTTTAATTAAAAGATTCAAATTTGTATCGCAATGGACGGTAGGTAACGTAAAAGTTATTACGTCCGCGAACGAATGGAACGAATGGGGCGGATGGGTCGTCTATTCAATTGTGAATGAGTGAGTGCAATGCTATTGTGTTTCATCGGCTTAAAATGGAAAACGTCGCTGAAAATGAGTAGTCGCCATTTGTGTGAATTAGGCAAGTATTTGCTAAACTAAGTTTATTGTACTTAGTGGGTAGTGACCCGGCCTACGAAGCGAGAGCTGTGATGAGCATACGAATATTATTTATCCTGTCATGTTTTTTTTGTATTTATTTATCTATATCAGTACCTATATATTTATCTGTATATCGTAGCGTAGAACCTAAAGCACAAGCTTTGCTTAGTTTGGGACTAGGGTGATGTGTAAATTGTCCGCAAATATTTATACGCGAGCGAGCGCCCGCGAAAAATACGAAACCAATTTAATTTTAATTCAAATGTAGCCCCTTTGTGATTAATGTCGGGCGTAGCTGCTGTTTGAATTAACGGCCAAATCTCATTAATTTCCAATTCTTTTTCAATCCATTAAACTCATATTATCACAACCTTCATCATTTCGGTTTGAGCACTTGAGCCCAATGCTTGTTTTTACGACACCAAAACCATCAATAACCGATCAATAACGTACACGGCAATTTAAACCCTATTTGTGGAGCAAAAAAGTCTCTTTTAACCGGATTAAATACTTGTAGGATTATGGAGGTAGTTCGCACCCACGCTTTAGTAAATCTTTAAAATTGTTAGTGTTTGTTTTTGCCGTTTTAACAGTTGCGCAAGGATTTCAACTCGTGTTTTAGTTTGAAACGAAAGTTCTTTGCCAACTTCGCGTTGGTTCTTAGAACATATTGTAAGACAAACTCATATGCTGCATATGATATTGTATAGGTATGCTAAACTATATACTTTATAGGTACCTATTATTATCAACTGCTGACGTGCTGACAGCGAGTGCCATTAGTACAACACTCATTATAGTGAATAGCGAACCTAACCAAATTGGTTGACGTTTTGTTCAGTCGCTTTCGAACTAAAATTTTAAAAGATTAATAAACGTAAGTAACAAACGATAGTTGTCTCTTTTCAGTTTATCCTTTCTTTTCTCTTTATACAAAATGTGTAAATGTGAAAGATACATACTTAACAGTGGGGGTGACATGCGGGGTACATCACATAACGGGACTCCTTATGTATTCGTAGTAAACAACATTAACTAAATGGTTGTATGTAACCGTAAAACTTAGAGCATACATAACTGGCGTAGCCTTATGTCGTGTTTGCGTACAAAAAAGTCTGCCGAATTTTGCGGGGGCGGGGGGAGCATCTTAATACGATATTGAAACTCAATTATATATTAAAATTATAAACTAGCGTTTTTTTTTGTTTTGCCAGGGGAAATCCGTTATGGATCCCACCCGGCTCGGGAGAAGCCGAGAGGGTATGTCCAACGCTCACTGACTGAAACCCCTGGGGTGTTCCACTGATCGATTTAGGACAGAGCCACGGGAACGCTATTGCACAGATCCGGAACTCTGTCAGCGTTGTCCTTGCGGGCCCACGTATGTGGCAGGGTATAGTGCCCTGCCCACTCCGGCTGTTGGCACCCCAGGACACCATGCGGGTCTTCCTGCTCGGGACCTTTTTTAGGCGGATGATGGAACTCCCGACTCGTCACCCGCAGCACGGCTATCACAAGACGGCGCGCGAGCTCTCTCGATTTTTCTCGCACTATCCGTCTCTCTCTTATTAGAAAACTTAGAAATAGAGGTATAGTGCGAGAAAAATCGAGAGAGCTCGCGCGCCGTCTTGTGACAGCCGTGCAGCCCCCCTATTCTGTAACTTGTTTAAGCTCACCTCAACGCTCACCTACAAATATATCTTGACACCGCGATGCGTAGTAACTAAGCGTAGGTAGAGGTCTATTTTCGTAACGGGTGAGCGGCGGGGTGAGCCGCATTTGCGCGTAGCGAATAACAGCCCAGCCCCCCTATTCTGTAACTTGTTTAAGCTCACCTCAACGCTCACCCACAAATATATCTTGACACCGCGATGCGTAGTAACTAAGCGTAGGTAGAGGTCTAGTTTCGTAACGGGTGACCGGCGGGGTGAGCCGCATTTGCGCGTAGCGAATAACAGCCCAGGTCTCTGTTATGGCGGCAGCATACGGCCCTTGGTCGCCTGCCTTGGCCTATTATAAACTAGCCTAACCTATCCGTCAGTTTATAATCTCAGTAGGTAAATGAGCGTTTTAAAAAAAAGTGTACATGAACTTTTCTTTTCAGAATTAGATTTTTTTGTGTTTTTCTTACTCAGAATCATTGTCTATCGATCCTCATACAAGAAAAAGTGCCCTAAATATTCCATTCCAGATGGTCACATTTTTGTATGCTGTTTATTTATATGGTCGTGACGCAGGAAGAAAAAACTTATTTAGTAAATTGATATTAAGTAATTAAATAATATAGTAAATTAAGTAATTATAGTATAATCTTTTTCTTGTATGAGGATCGATCGTTAACGATTCTGAGTATAAAAAACCCAAAAAAATCGAATTCTGAAAAAAATAAGAATACACTTTTTTTGAAAAACGCTCACATTACAAACTAACGGGTCTTTTAACAGTGACATATACACTCTTAGCTATTTCTTTATACCTACCTTGACAGTCAACTATATTCCGCAGGCATTTTTAATCGGACAAGCGAGCGAAGCGAGATTTTTTTTGTAAAAAGACAGTCTCGCCGAGCTCTACAGTTCATAGAGCTTCTAGTTTTACCATTCATTCATTCTCCATAAAACCCGTAAATCTGGCATTAAAGCGGAGTTAGCTGCATAATTGCATTAGTATGCAAAAATCGTCCATTCTTTACACTGGGGAACCATTGTTTTGGTGCCGTGATTTGGGAATGTATTTTTAACCCCCTACGCAAAAAGGGTGTTATAAGTTTGACATGTCTGTGTGTCGGTTTGTCCGAAAGCTGACGTAATCGAGATATTTTTTAGCTATTTTTCAACAAAATCGGTTGAGCCGTTTTTGATATATTGAACTTTGAAATGAAAATGTCGGGGGTTTTCCAACTTTTCTAAGTTGTAGTTATTACGGCCATGTGATACTTAGGATAAATATCAATCAACTAGAGATGTGCGAATGCGAAGCTATGTTTTAATTTATTTTACACTTGACAGGGTTGACAGTTACTCGTAGGGTGTCAAATATAATTCTCACAAATATAATCTCAATTGACGACCGCTTTAGCCTTGTTGGTAGTGACCCTGCCTACGAAGCAAGAGGTCCTGGGTTCGAATCCCGGTAAGGGCATTTATTTATATGACGAGCACGAATATTTGTTCCTGACTCATGGATGTTTTCTATGTATTTAAGTATGTATTTATCTATATAAGTATGTTTATTGTCGTCTAGTACCCATAGTACAAGCTTTGCTTAGTTTGGGACTAGGTCGATTTGTGTAAGATTGTCCGCAAATATTTATTTATTATTTATTTATAAATTAGGGGTCACAGTTGTACTTTTCTTCGGTGTTTTCCTATTCAGAAAAGAGCCAATTTTTCCCCATGGAAGCTGTGAAGAGCAGTAGGTATGTGCCACTCGGTAGCAAAATCATTTCCGTCTTGGGCGTAAACACTTGAATCCCACACTTGGCGGTATTTGGCCAAATGTTCGTGCTGAATCTTTTTCCTTCCTACGGCAAATGAAAGAGAGGCAACGATGCAACGCGAACACGCAACCCCAAGTGTGGTGCCAGAATAAGACGTTTATCACGTCAAAAACATATGACGACCGAATAGCCTGGCCCCGTAGCATGGTTGGCCTTGTCACGCTATAGGTGATAGGATAGAGCGTGCGTCACTGGCTGACACCGTTCGATAGAACGAGACGACGCTGCTATCTTGTCACTTGTCGAGTGATAAGGCCAACCATGCTACGGCTCCTGGTGGTTAGAGAACCTGACTATATATGAAGCTTGAGGTCCCGGGTTCGATCCCCGGTCGGGGCAGATATGTGTATGATGAATACGAATGTTTGTTCTCGAGTCTTGGATGTTTAATATCTATTTATTATATAAGTATGTTTATCGGTTGTCTAGTACCCATAGCACAGGCTTTGCCTAGTTTGGGACTAGATCAATTGGTGTGTATTGTCCAACGATATATTTAAAATATTTAAATATTGGATTGTGACTGTACTCATAAATTGCATCGCATAATAATATTATTTCTTAAAACTTAGTACGTTTTTAAAGAAGAGATCCGTAAGAGGAAATCTCTGTGACTCTAATTTGCCGGAAACCATTTCGCCAAAGGATTCATTTTGAATTTTCCATTTCGTCGAAAACTTTTTGATTTTACCTGGGGAACTCAAAAACATGGAATAGTTCACTACACATATCTGGAAGCTACGGTAGCCTAGTGGTTCAGGCATGCGGCTGTCAAGCGGCGGTCGTGGGTTCGAATCCCGGCTCGTACCAATGAGTTTTTCGGACCTTATGTACGAAATATTTACGGTTAGCTTTTCGGTGAAGGAAACCGGTCTAATCCTTTCACGCAAAATAGGCACGTTGGATGTCGATTTGCGGAAAATGCCCAGTAAAACTAACTAACTAACTAACTACACATATCTGGGTCGGGAGGATACTTTAACTATTCAGCACTGAAAGTGCACTCTTAAGCTATCTTATCAAGTCTATTTGCTTAAGCATTAAAGCTAGACATAGCATTTAAGTCAGACCTGCGAAGACTAGGTATTAAGGTAATGTGAGATTCCTGGAAATGTAATAATCAGAGATTTTATACAGCTTAGTAGTGAGTTGGAATTGGTATGGGTAAAGATTTCAAAGGAAATTGTTAATTTAGGCCATTACCATTTGGTGGGGCGAATCTGTATGCGGTATATTGCAGTTTCAGTTTACCGAGAGCTTAGGTACTGATGTCGCCCAGTTTTCCCTTGTCTTTATTACCCGACTGCCGAAGGAAAGGAGGGAATGGTCAATTTTCGTCTTTTTTCCTAAATTACTTCAAATCTGTTTGTGTTATAATTATAAAAAATATACCTGAGTACGTATACCTGAGATGCTTACAACAACCCCTTTCATTTGATATGTCACACAATACAGTTTGCGAAACTTTTTTTAAATTTTCCAGTTTACCCCCCAAAAGTGGCCCCCTTGTTCAGAATTCATTAATTTACTACGCCCTTAAAAAGGTAAAAGATATCTGTCCCGCACTAACGTTTGGAACATCAATTTTGGCCCCGTACTGGAGGAAAGATCTACATGGGATATATTCGACCCGATGCCGTAGTAACATGTTTTTAGGGTTCCGTAGCCAAAATGGCAAAAACGGAACCCTTATAGTTTCGTCATGTCCGTCTGTCCGTCCGTCCGTCTGTCCGTCTGTCCGTCTGTCCGTATGTCACAGGCATTTTACTCGAAAACTATAAAGTGTATTTCAATAAAATTTTGAGGATAGGTGTATTTTGTTAGCCGCTACATATTTTTGTAATTAAAATGACAAAAAAAATTTTTTTAGGGGTGCACTCCATACATAAAACTAAAAGTCAAAAAAAAGTTTTTCATTGTGACCCCCCGTGTGGCACATCAATCGATAGGCCTTTCAAAAAAAGGTTTCTTAGCATTTTTTTTGATTAAGCGAATAGGGTCGGAGATAATCGCCCCGAAAGTCACTAAAATTCTGTCCCCCCCCCTCTAATTTTTGAACGGTGTATTTTAAAAATATGGAAAAATTCATGGACATAGGGCTTATTAATTTCATTCACCGAAAATTGTTTTGAACAAGATCGGTTCAGAGGTTTTCGAGATATAGCTTTTTAATAGGCACGGAACCCTTCGTTTTGCGTGGTCCGACACGCACTTGGCCGGTTTTTTATTTTCTATACAATCCAGTAATCCGAAAATTCTAATAATCCGGAATAGTTTTTAATAGTGCCGGATTAGTTGAGACTTTATCTAGTGTATTATGTAGTAACTTGTTTTTCTCGATATTTACCCTATTTACAGGTATCTGATGCATTGGACATATAACTTGATTATTTCGGTCATCGCCTGAAGCATAACGTAATCGAGTTACCCCGATATCGGGTCTACCATTTCCTCACTTGAACGTATAGCAACGATTTCAAACTTTATCCCTTGAGGCAATTAGGTCGAATATACCGTGTTGTTGACTATATTACCGATATTTTGCACGATTTTAAAACTGTTTAATAAAAATGGATTGTGGAACGCCCGTAAAAATAGTTGTGTCTTTTAAACCAATAATACTCAGTTATTATATTAGCGGCTCGCAAAAACCGCAATAAAATAAAATACATAATATATACAGGGAGGAACATTTCCTTGGACTAAGCTGAAAGGACAGTGTTATATAAGTCACGTACAACCGATCTATTATAATTGTTAAGCTGGATTTAAAAGAAAAAAAAAACATAAAAATCGAAATATTTTAATCTTAGTGACAACCCTAATACTATACATAAGTTATTATTTACATTTGAAATTGACACATGTCACAAGTCATACCATCACATACAGTGAACTAATTATTCTTAATCCTTATTGCAATGACATAAGGTCTGTTAACGGTCAGTTCATAATGTTGCTGTTTGTAATTTACTTGATCTTGCTGACGTCATTGAATCTACAGAGGGCCTACCGCGAAACGATATTCGTTTTCGTTCGTGTATCTCCGTCTCTGTTGCACTTGCTAGTTCGAGCGACAAAGAGGGATATACACGAACGAAAACGAATTTCGTTTCGCGGTAGGCCCTCTGGATAGGGTTGAATCATACAGTTTTTTTCACCAAAGTTTAACAAGTTGTATCTCGGTAACTGTTAGGAATATTAATATGGTTACTAGGTGAGAAGTAAAGTACTAAACCTGATCTATATCCTATTTGCTTAAAAGTCCATCGATCTGTTCCATTCCACCCAGTATAGAAAACTCCGTGAGTCTGAGACATGTTATGTGCTACGCGCGCCGGAATCGCGAGTGCTCACGCATAAGAAACCATGTCTTGGTTCGAAACATGTCGAGCGATAATCGACCATTGTGGGTAGAAAAACATTACAAATATTACAATAATTATTGCGCTAAGTGCACGGATCGTATCTTCGCGTTGCTACTTGCTACTTTCTTTACATTGGTTAAATAATGTTTTCCGCATGTTATCTGTGGGACTAGATTATCTTTAGACGATTAGAATATAATATAACACAGTCTAGTATTAGCTGTTTGTTGGCAAATACCAACCACATAATCACAGAGCAAAGCATCGGCCCGGATCTCTTAAGTTCTATCTCCCATCATAACTTGACAGAATAATACCCTTCAGCACCAGTGCATAGCGAAGTCCCATAGCGACCTTTGAACGTATCTTCTTGATCTTTTGATTAGTAACTAAACTAAATTAGTTTGTTTGCCAGAACGTGAAATGACGTCACGTCAGCTGTAAAATTGTATGTAACGAATTTATGTCATGGAAGTTGACATTATATTAGTTCTAATGTTTTGTTTTGATGGTTGAATGCCAAGACGATGTGTCACAGGACGTTTAAAAACAAAAGAAGGTTGCTTTACAGGCCTAGGTGTGTTAGGCTGTATGAAATTCCTTTACATTATCATCTTCACACATCGCACCGGATATGTAGTATTTTCGGACCTAATTTGAAGTACCTAAGTCAATGTCAACATTGCATTGCAAGTTTGAGAAAATTCAATTATTTAGGTCGGGATTCAAACCCGGTGCAAAACTCTTCAGGGCACATGTGCGAAGGGTCTGATGAGATATAAATTACAATGTTAATTAAAACTTTAGCAATAAACCGCTTTTAATGAAGTGAATGTTGGCTTTTTGAAGCTTTGTGAAGGGAGCGTTGTTTGTTTGTTTCGAAACAAATTCTAAATTGAAGTAAGAGGGGAATAATGTTGGTTGTATGTTGATACTCCGTATATATTATGATCTGAAAGTGTTACAGATCAACTACATTTTTTTTATATCATCTTAAAAACCTCGCATAGTGTTTATTAAATACCATCTTCTAAATGTCGTAAAGCGCATCGGCCTAGTTTTAGGACCAAACATATATTTTAGAATGCAGTTGCTCTGAAAGTGTGCCTTTATATGGGACAACATTAACACGGGAAGTCCTCTATGTCCGCACGGCGGAGGGTGGCGGGGCGGGGCCGTGCGGGAATGGATTTCGGGCCAATATTCCCACACACGTGCGAGAATGCGATTTCATGACAGTTAAAATTTCACCTTTTATTTATATATTTTTATTTCCTAGCATGATGCATTGTAAAATGTTGTATGATACACTCGTGTCGATCAAAAACACTCCCTAATGGTCGTGTTTTTGATCATCGTCACTCGTTGGAAATTACCTACTTTTCGCACTTATATCTATACATATAATAAAGCTGAAGAGGGTCGAAAGTCTGTACATGGAAGATAAACGAAAAAAATTTGGCTGGGGATACTTAGAATTGATAACAGAACACGTTCCAACAGTTTTTAGAATTTTTGTCTGTTTATCTGTTTATCTGTTTATCTGTTTATCTGTTTGTCTGTTTATTTGTCAGAGTATCACGTGGAAACGGCTGAACGGATTTTGATGCAAACTTTACTAATCTGTCGAGAGAATCCCCGGATAGGTTTTAAGCTACAAAAATCTTAAAGATTAGGGTTCAAAGGGGGTAGAAAATGGGGTTGAACTTTGTATGGGAACTCCTTGAATGTACGAGCTACAGACTTGAAAATTGGTAACCATAAACTTGACTGGAAAGCAAAAACGACCCCATTCAAACTTTTAGCAATGTATAGATAAAACGTGAAAAATATGGGATGAAAATAGGTTCTGAGGCGACTAGAAACTATATAATGTTGCAAGAGCGGGGTTATAACAGTATCATTACCATGGTAACATGTCGTCAATATATTCGCAAATTCATCATGTTCTTACAACTGATAGTTAGTCCAGTGGTTTGACCCATAGCTTAAGGAGTCGGTGTCCCCGAGTTCAAACCCAGCAGCATGCACTTTTTGTAGTTTTAATTTTTTTGTGTCTGCTATTGTATTGAAAATGTATATTTTTCAAAAAACGCAGAGAAGCTTCGTGAATAGAGGATTTTGATGCAACTTTTACTTAATCGGTCGAGATAATCCCTGGCCAGGTCATAGCTGCTGGTCAGGCTGTAAAAATGATAAAAATTAGTTCAAAGGGGGTAAAAAATGGGGCAAAACTTTGTATGGGAACTCCTCAAATCCATGAGCTTTAGACTTGAAAATTGATAAACATACACTTGACTGGAAAGTAAAAAGAACTCCATTCAAACATTATAAAAAAATATAGATAAAACGTGAAAAACCACGGGATGAAAATGAGTGCTAGATGGCTAAAGACTATCTATAATAACCAAAAATGTTTGATATCTCAACCGATAGTAGCTGTTAGACATTAGAAACCTAATTATTTTGGAAACTCAGTCGCTGAAAACGTCGCTGTTAATATTGAAATCCAGCAACCTTGATCTTCGTCTTCCTATATAATTGCTATGAATTCAGAGGTCATCTAAAGATGTATGATAGGTTGAGTTTAATACTTACGTCGAATTAGCATAGTTCACCAACGTCAAGAGACGTGGGTATAAAATTTGGAAACAACCGCATTCCGCGGAGAATTAAGTAGGTACCATTTTTTTATGTATAAAACTTCAGCGTTTGTGACATTCAGAAATATTATTATGAATACTCGGGTATAGTGAGCATCCGCATGAGCTAGCTCTCGGGCCTTCGGTCCTCGGGCTCGCATAGAAGCGATGTATTGGGCCTTTCATTCATACGAAAAGCTCGGCCTTCAGGCTCGCTTGCCTCGCCACTCACCTTCGGGACTTTGGAACTCAGATTTCGCTTTCAAGACACTTGGAGATAGTGTGCGTCAGTCCTCGGGCTCGCATAGGAAGCGCTCTCTTAAACGGTTCTTTGGGCCTATCATTCCAACGAAAAGCTCGGCCTTTGGTTTTGCTTGCCTCGCCGCTCTTCTTCTGACTTCTCTCGCTCGGGACTTTGGTCTCCGGTTTCGCTTGCAAGACACCTGGGTTTAGTTAGTGTTCGTGAAGGCTCGCCCTCGGGCCTTCGGCCCTCGGGCTCGCATAGAGAGCGCTCTCTGAAGGGTTGGTTTGGTTGGGCCTTTCATTCATACGAAAAGCTCGGCCTTCGGGCTCGCTTGCCTCACCCCTCAACTTTGGGACTTAAGGCTCATGTTTCGCTTGCAAGACACCTGTGGATAGTAAGTATCCACGGAGTCTCGCCCTCGGGCCTTCGATGCTCTGGCTCGCATATGGAGCGCTATCTATAAGGGTACGTTGGGCCTTTCATTCCTACGAAAAGCTCAGCCTTCGGCCCCGCTTGCCTCCCCGTTTACCTTCAGGACTTTGGCTCTCAGGGGTAGTTTGACAAGACACTCGGAGATATAGAGTATCTTTGGGGTCTCGCCCTCGGTCCATTCGTTTCTATTATGAAATCTTATATTTAAATTCCGGTTATGGTAATTTTTCTTCTACTTAGGTACTTCGTTTGCAATAAAGATTAAGTAAACCAATATAACTAAATGTTATTGACGACAAAGTTTATGAGGATTTGAACTGTTACACGCATAATTTATAGAAATGAAATTGTAATAATCTAATTTATCAGTGTAGTAGGTACCTATCGTATGGTGAAACATAAGAATATCATGTCATCCATAATTTATACGCGTACGAAGTCGCGGGCAGAAGCTAGTCATAAATAACGATTTCATTACACTTGCTCGTAAAGGACTTCTTAACGCGCAGGCATACAGAGCTTTAATAACCTTTATTACGCCCATGGGTGTAATGTTTTTTTTCTTAAATTGTATCTGTCACTCTAGTTATAAAGCAAGGAGGTTTTAACTCAAACAAAATGTTTCAAAACGTAATAACACCAATTGTTATTTTAAATCATGGCTTTATGCCGAAGGGCCTTTACTCTAAGCGCCTCACATCAAATTCAACAAAATGAACGACTGACATTTTGTAGTTTCGGCGTCGGGCTTCTAATAAACTCTCGTTCGTAATTCATATCCTACCTACCGTACTTGTAACACAATGTACTATTAAAGCACTAATCTTCATAAAATCACGGATTCCGAGAGCAAGTACATCGCTATACGTGTGCCCGATTTAGTTCGATTCTTCATGGTTAGATTTTAACCAAATTTGGCAACGATCAACCTTAATATTCAGATTTTAACGAACACCACTTACAATTACAGACGTTTTGGTGCAAACCCCTTGATGGTAAAGAAATTACGAAAATGCACGAACGTCATATTCTCACAGACACATTGACTCGCACAAACCTTGCTGTTATTGTGCAATACATAGAAATAAGAGTATTGACTTACAATTTTTGCTGCCGCACAGTTGTGACGGGTCAAACAGATAACCTTCTATTATTACGAGTACATGTCAGTTAAAAACCATTCGAGTGTCATCCACAAATTAACAAGATCATCAAAGTGGTATACCATTTGTAAACCTTAATAGAGACCAAAAAAATGAAATGAAATGAAAAATATTTATTCCGGAGTACTAGTCCATATAGAGTACATTCTTATTATTATTAATTGCAATAAAATTAAAACATTTTATACAAAAGAAAAAAGTTGCGGCCCACTTTCTTGACTTACTGTGGTCTACCATTTTGTTTGTTCTAAAAAAAGTTGCGGCCTACTTTCTTGACTTACTATGGTCTACCATTTTGTTTGTTCTAAAAAAAGTTGCGGCCCGCTTTCTTGACTTACTGTGGTCCACCATTTTGTTTGTTCTAAAAAAAGTTGCGGCCCACTTTCTTGACTTACTTTGGTCTATCATTTTGTTTGTTGAAAAAAAGTTGCGGCCCACTTTCTTGACTTACTGTGGTCTATCATTTTGTTTGTTCTATTGTGCAATCCGCGAGGCTATCCGCAGCAGAACCAAGGTAACCGATATAGCCCTCCGAATCGCTAAACTTAAGTGGCAGTGGGCGGGGCACATTGCACGTAGAACCGATGGCCGTTGGGGCGGAAAGGTTCTTGAGTGGCGACCACGTACCGGAAGGCGCAGCGTGGGTAGCCCCCCCCCCACAAGGTGGACTGATGACCTGGTAAAGGTCGCTGGAGTCCGCTGGATGCGGGTGGCGCAGGACCGGTCATTGTGGCACTCTTTGGGGGAGGCCTATGTCCAGCAGTGGACGTCTTTGGGCTGATATGATGATGATGATGATGATTGTGCAATAGCAGATGTGAATATGTATTCAGTCCGTGAGCCCTTAAAACTTTCCTTGGATACATTTTATATGGGTAATTGCCGTTACGAAAGGTCCCAAGTTTCAGGCTCTGCCTAGTTTGGGGTCCGCCAGGCATCTCATTATATGTAAACATGTGTATTGTTAAACAAATAAACGGTTTTTTTTTTTTGTACAAAGTTAAATCGTAGATAATTTGTTTTTGCAATCCACCCCTCTACATTTTACTGTTATTCGCTACGCGCTCATGCGCCTCACCACACGCTTCACACTAAACGAAACTAGACCTCTGCCTACGCTTAGTTACTACGCACCGCAATGTCAAGATATATTTGTGGGTGAGCGTTGAGGTGAGCTTAAAACAAGTTACAAAATAAGGGGGCTGCTCTGACGTGTTCGTACGCAGATTTGAGCGGATTCACCCGAATCCGAAATTGAATTAACATTGGTACAGTCAGCGTCAAATACTCTGTAGCAGTCAAAGTGGCCAAATAGTTCGGTACACCATACTAAATATATGGTGTAGTGTACCGAACTATTTGACTACTTTGGTTGCTACAAAGTAGGTATTTGACGCTGACAGTACCAACTGATGTCAAACACTGAGACATATACCTTGGTACCTATAGCTGTAGAGGTATTGACGCCATATCTGCCACCCACTGTAACTCAAGAGAGAACTTATCTCGAAATTCTAAATAAGTTGATTTGACATCATTTCTAGATGACCTCGGAATGCAAAATACGACCCTGTTTCTCCTTTTAGGATTTTATTGCCATTTCCTTCTTATGTCGGTGCATAAGTTTAAAATGATTTTTTTTATATCTTTGTTTTATTGCAGTTCAGATTAAGCTATAAATCTTAGCAAGACTTATGTAGGTGTTGTGATTGAATGAATTATTATTGTGTTGAGAGGTCTAATTGCCATACGAAATTAATAGTACAGAGAAGAGACCTCTCTATACAGTGAAACTAACTACATACATGGTTCATTATTTTAAAAGAGCGAAGGCAACCCACTACTCTCTCAAATGTAGGGTTATTTTTAAAATCTAAAGTGTTTACCTACTTATTTAGAAATCAGTTCTTACAGTGATTTTGCGGGTACATTTCTTTTAAAGAACATTTTATTGAAACATTTATAGTTTGTGTATTTGGGGACATTATTTACTGGAGGCGGAAATCATGAGAAAGATATTGAAAGGAGAGTGAATGCAGGGAATCGAGTGAATGGGGCACTGAACGCCTTTATGGGCAGCCAGAAAATATCACAAAAAGCGCGCGTGGCTGTGCATAGAGGAGTGTTGGTGCCCACACTTATGTATGGTAGTGAAAGTTGGGTGTGGCAGAAAAGACATCAAAGTCGAGTGAATGCAGTAGAAATGAGAGCGTTGAGAAGTATGTGTGGAGTGAAATTGAGTGATAGAGTCAGAAACAGTGTGATAAGAGATAAGTGTGGAATGGATGGAGATATAGTCACGAAAATTGAGAAGGGTATGTTAAGGTGGTTTGGGCATGTAGAGAGGATGGATGAGAGGGGATTAACGAAGAGAGTGTATATAAAAGGAGTGGAAGGGCAAGTTGGAAGATGAAGACCTAGGCTCTTAACTTTCTCTGATCAAATTGGAGAAATGTTACAAAAAGGCCAGGTCAAAAGTACCCTAAACCGACGAGCATGTATGAGAAATGTTATGAAGGTGAGTGAAGCGAAAGTGGTTTGTCAGGATCGAGCAAATGGAGATCCGTGATCTCTGCCTACCCCTCTGGGAAAGAGGCGTGATTATATGTATGTATGTATATGTATTTATAGTATTCCTGTAGTTAAACAAGCGTGCGCATTGCATACACGCTTCACGCCCCGCGTATCCGTTAACAAGGCCTAATCGTCAGAGAGCGTTGACCGCTCCACTGACGGTTCATATTTATCTACATAGTTCTTGTCTTTCTAATTTAAATGTGACTTCTACAGTCCACTTAAGGCGGTGCAAACAAATGACACTCATAATACGCCTTCAGCGCACTAGGAAAAGAGGATTCAATCTATATTTAACGCTATGTCAATTGCAATAAGGTGCAGGTTCCAATGCTCTGCGACCGAGCTCGGAGGATTTAGCTAATGATAATGATGTAGTGTGAGTTAGACCGTTGGAATTTATACCCTAAATCAATTTCTGAAGAATTACAATATTCGTTTCATTTTTGGAATTTTCGGTTCGTTCCTTCATCTCTGACGGGCCCTTCCACATAACGCACGCAAAATATAACTACCTACTGGTAAAATGTATTTTTATACACCTATATAATACATGTAAAATATAATATGGTTTGCGTCATGCATCTCTATTTTACATGCTTTTTATTAACTTGCCATGTATGTTTGTTCGGGTGGAATCTATCAATTAAATTTTGAAGAGATATCTCCAACCGATTGAGCTGAAATTTTGGATGACAATTCAATATATTATGGTACCATCGAGCTGATCTGATGATGGAGACAGAATGTGGTAATGGGAACTCAGTACTTAACCGACGTAACCCCGTTGAGTTTTGGACTCGTTAGAATCGTCTCAATGAGTAAGTAGTTCATGACGGTATAAAGTCAAAGTCAAAGTCAAAGTGATTTATTCTTCAATTTAGGCATATTACATGCACCTATGAATGTCGATAAACTACCACCGGTTCGGAAAGTAAACCTCTGCCTCGAGAAGAACCGGCGTAAAAAACTCGGCGAGGTGTCATTTTTTCAAAACAGTATACAATATATCATATCAGTATCAGAGTATTATAAAATTTTAAAATTACATTGCTACAGTAGAAAGCCTATTTATTTTACGACAGATTTCTAGTGCAGGATTTTATCGCTGCCAAATATCTCTATCCATGATGTAGTCGTTTATCTTATAATATACAGAAAAGTACAGTCGGCAATAACATATTGTACCAAAAATTTAATTTCTGACAAAAACTTCTTGATTGGCGGATTCTGCGGCTAGATTGGAATAAAACAAAAGTTGTCGTCGTAATTAACAGGTTTTATCCATGTAAAGTACTGAAACATTTTTTTTAAGATGAGACGCCGAAAAAAATTGGCGTTCTAGTCCTTAACTTAGGCTATATCGATCCTATATTATCTGTAGGAACGAACTTTCCGCGATCAATTGTGCATAGATCATCAAACTAGTATTTATAGAGGCTATAGTGAACGTAACTAACACTTTGGTCAGATGATTTTGACCTAGTTTAGTTTCTCCGTTCATCTCGAAATTACATATGGATACACTCAGCATCTTTTTGTTGAGTCATAGATTTCACAGATGATAATGCGCGTTTATAAGTAAGTATGATCTCATAATTGTAAGTGTGCTGGAAAATTATGTAATTTTTCAAAGGCGGTACTGGACTAGGAAACAAAACTAATTAATTTTGACTATATTATATTATTGTTACAAGCCATTCATTTGCCGATTGCTCAAAATTTTCTGAATAATTTCAAAGTTGTGTGCTTTCCTTTTCATTCACAAATTCATAGATAACAGCAAATATGAATAAAACTTTACAAATTTAGATAATTATCGAGATTAAATTTGTCAAAAAAAAAACCATTGCCGAAGCATATTTCCGTCTAGGACGAGTAGTTTAGATACTGGGCCGCGATTCCATTCGTTTTAATTGACAGAAGCGGATGCCTAGGATAACGCTCGAGATCATAATTATGTCACTAGCATGCTATAAATAAATTAACACTAACAGACATGGATAGCCTGTCTGTTAGTGTTAATTTAAGGAATGAATAAATAAATAAATAAACTAGAAATTATTTCGTGCCAAATAAAGAAAAGAGATTGGGAGTGACATAGGCCTCAACTAACAGCCCTGAATCTAATCACAAAAACCGGCCAAGTGCGTGTCGGACCAATCAAAACGAAGATTTCCTTGCCTATTAAAACGATCGTATCGTCACAGAAATCTTACGGCACTTACGTCCTTTTCTAGGATAGAATAGAATAGAATAGAAAAATTAGACGTCACTAGAAATTATTTCGTGCCAAATAAAGAAAAGAGATTGGGAGTGACATAGGCCTCAACTAACAGCCCCGAATCTAATCACAAAAACCGGCCAACTGCGTGTCGGACCAAGCAAAACGAAGATTTCCTTGCCTATTAAAACGATCGTATCGTCACAGGGGGAAAGGAAAAAAATGCTGAGACATATTTATTTTGAAAGGCCTATCGATTGATCTCTACACGTGGGCTTACAATTACCTAATTTTTTTTTTGACTAGCAGTTTTATGTATGGAGTGCACCCCTAAAAAAAATAGTTATTTAGTTACGAATCTATGTAGCGGCTAGCAAAGTACACCTATCCTCAAAACTGTTTTTAAATACACCTTATAGTTTTCGAGTAAAATGCCTGTGACATGCGGACAGAGGACATGACGAAACTATAAGGGTTCCGTTTTTGCCATTTTTGCTAGGGAACCCTAAAAAACCTAGTGATTTTTATGTGAAATATAAAACAGGAACGCTGCATTCTTACAAAATACTTTGTTTCCTACTTAATTTTGTCTCAAAAGGACTTAGGTAATTTAGTTTTACGCAAACGGTACAAGTAGGGTACGTTATAAGAGAGCCCGGCTCAGTCATATTGTAAAGATAACTCTATGATATGTCATCCGTAAACGCAAAGACATTCCTACTTCTACAAAACAGCTCTGTGAATGTCTTTAGCGTATGTCCTGTCCACTCAAAAATTGAAATCGCTTCGATCTTCAGCAATCTACATCAAGCACCCACTTCTGCAACTGTGAACTGTATCCCTAATAAAACAAGGTTGCTTTTCAAAGGTCTGTTGGCTGGTCTCTAGGGACACGGCCGGCGCTGTCGTTCCATCTGTTGTAAGATGTACTTGACAATTGTCTTGTTTCAATCGAACGGGATGTTATCTGTGGTTGGGGTATTCCCTGGCCGTGGGCAGATTTCCTTTTAGGGTCTTGTCTTGTACTATTGACGGAATAGCGGATGTTGATGTTTTCCGTAGGTTACGGATGTGAATAAATTGTTTAATTTTATATCCGTATATCAGTGTATACACGTCCTTATATTAAGACTATAATAAGTTTCAGTCAAAAATTTCATTTTCGTTACAAACTTTTATTGCCGACTGTACTTTTCTGTATACCGTCATCAATTACTCATTGAGACGATTCTAACGAGCCCAAACTCGATGAGGTTGTGTCGTTTCATTGTGAAGTTCCTATAGCCACCTTCCAGCTCCATCATCAGATCAGCACCATGTCATTATCATAATATTGCATTGTCACGCGTTTTACACATGTCTGCAAATTTCAGCTCAACCGGTTACCAGGAAGTGCATCAAATTTAATTTGCAAGCTTTGATGACAAACATCGGGACAGGAGTTTCTGTCAAAAATTTCATTTTTGGTTCAAGCTTTTCTTGCCGACTGTACTTTTTACCGTCATCTACTACTCATTGAGATGATTCTAACGAGCCCAAACTCGATGAGGTTGTGTCGTTTCATTGGGAAGTTCCTATGGCCACCTTCCAGCTCCATCATCAGATCAGCACCATGTTATCATAATATTGCATTGTCACGCGTTTTACACATGTCTGCAAAATTTAAGCTCAATCGGTTACCGGGAAGTGCATCAAATTTAATTTGCAAGATTTGATGACAAACATGGGGACATATGAAACTAAATAAAAGCTTGTAACAAGTTTCTGTCAAAAATTTCATTTTTGTTACAAACTTTTATTGCCGACTGTACTTTTCTGTATACCGTCATCGACTACTCATTGAGACAATTCTAACGAGCCCAAGCTCGATGAGGTTGTGTCGTTTCATTGTGAAGTTCCTATAGCCACCTTCCAGCACCATCATCAGATCAGCACCATGTTATCATAATATTGCATTGTCACGTGTTTTACACTGCAAAATTTCAGCTCAATCGGTTACCGGGAAGTGGATCAAATTTAATTTGCAAGATTTGATGACAAACATCGGGACAGGTGAAACTAAATAAAAGCTTGTAAAATGGGTACGATGTCTTGTTCATATACGTCGTGAAGAACGTAAAGGCGTGACGTTCGGTGAAGGAAAACATCGTGAGGAAACCGGTCTAATCCCAATAAGGTCTAGTTTTCCCTCTGGGTTGGAAGGTCGTCGTCGAAAACGAGTGCCTATGCTAAATCTTGGGATTAGGTGTCAAAACGGAGCCCGGATTCGTTTAGGACAATACCGGGACAACGCTAGGACGAGATGATGACGTAAAACACATGGAAAAATCACTTGGGATACGAAGCAACGAACACAAATATACCTCAAGGTAAACTGAATGACAACACAAACGGCCTTCCACACGCTCTCAATTAAAAATGTCAACTCAATTAACACCCTAGGGCCTGAATTATACAATTTACGACAGTTTAATGAAGGGCTTAGAATACTTCTCACAGCATGACATTTATAACTAACACATTACGTAGGTACCTACCTACTGTTCCTAAAGATAATCCCAAACTGAGTTATTATGGCGTGGCGCCGATAAATAAACATAGAATTGAGCATTCGCATGTTAAACATAGAATTGAGCATTCGCATGTAGAACATCGTTCATCGTTTTTAAATTTGTCGATCTGAACAATGAACAGAGCCAAGCATCAGCCATACATCGATACGGACATTTTCATGATCATTCTAGCTAGAACGCGCTAGTAAATGCTGCGCGGGGGGTGTGTGCCGAGAGGAACGTGCCGAGAGAAACACTAACAAAATTGCTCGGCTCCGCAAAAACTGTCGCTTCACTAGAATAAATAAATAAATAATAATAATAATAAATATTAGGGGACAATCTTACACAAATCGCACTAGCAATTTGTGTAAGATTGTCCCAATGTCCATTTACAATAATTTACCAGAAAGCCTTAAGTCGTCAGAAGGGGCACAATTTAAAAGGAATCTGAAGGACTGGCTGTTATGCAAATGTTTCTATGACCTAAATGAATATTTCGTGTAATTATGAATGCCTATTGTTACATATCCGTTTTTATTGAATTCAAATTTTATCCTATCATTATTTTGTACGTCCGAAATGGGCAAGCTGTTGATACAAATTATTTTATAACATGTTATCACAATGTACACAGTTTTGACAATAAATATATCTTATCTTATCTTATCTTATCTTAGCCCCATAGTAAGCTCAATAAGGCTTGTGTTATGGGTGCTAGACGACGATATATTTAATAGATATTAGGGTGTTGCTTAAAAACCGAAAATTTGAAATTTCAGTGAGACACCCTATTAACTATATTGGTCTAATACGTGAAAAAATAACGTCTGTTTTTTTTTTTGGATAAGATTTAGGGGTCGTTTGGGCATGGCAGCTCTTATGTTTGTACATTATACTGGCAAATGCCACTTTTAGCTTTGTACCTAGGTTTAAAAATGGACAAAATCTAATATTGCAGTGATAAGTTGCGAGCCTATCGCCCTCAACACACTTTAGGAGGGAGTTACAGTGTTCACTAGCGCTACTGGTAAATAATTGTGATTATTTAAATTTAATTATAGATATTTAAAAAAGGAGGCCACTACACACTGTATTTTGTATTTAAGTACCTTGTGAATACATCAAACTAGTTTTTATGTTGCTGGATTCGTCGATCTATGAACTCAAAAGAAAAACGGTCGTTTTATATAACTTTACGCATAGATTGACGAATCCAGCAACATAAAAATTAGTTTTATGTATTCACATTCACAAGGTAGGTACTTAAATACAAATTACAATGTGTAGTGGCCTCCTTTTTTAAATATCTATCGTTAAATTTAAATAATCACAATCATTTACCAGTGGCGCTAGTGTGCACTGTAACGCCCCTATCCAATATAGTCCAGGCAATGAACTGACAACTTGTATGGAAAAAATGTCAAATTTGGAAAGCTAATTTTTTTAATGTAACGGATATTATTATCAATGAAATAGTTACCTAGAGACAAAATCCAAAAAAAATCAGACATAAAAAAACATTATTAAATTAGCTCCTAAAAAGTCCGGATAAATATTAATATTTTTGTTTATCTTTATTATTCCTTTATTTCATTCTAAAACGTTATTCTAAGATGAAATTAAAAATACTTAAACAATAGGTAACTTATTAAATAAAAATTATTAACTAAACTAATTATTATTAAAAACGAAATTAAATATCTAAATATAAAATAAAAAAACATTAAGCTAGCCTAAAATAAATAAATATAATTTGTAATAAAACTAAAAGTCATATTCTAAAATGGGCCCCTGTGGCAGGGTACCGAGGACGCTGGCAGCATTTCCTCGCTGAATAGCAATGCTTATGCGCTGAGCGAGGAAGCTGCCAGCTCTCCTATCCCCGGTGACGTCAACCAACCGTTTTGCCAAATCACGGTACAATTCATGTGCGGCTGGGCCCCACGGACCAAGGGTCTCGACACCAAAAGCAACAAAGTTGTAGTTGGTATCAAGACCCCTATATTTGCGCATTTTGTTATGGTTAATTTGTTTAGGTCAATTTACATTTGCTTTAAAATATTAAATATAAATAAAATAATAAAGACAATGAATGTTTAATTTAAATCTATATAATTACTTGCGGGTGGAAAGTTTGTTGGATTCTTGAATAAAGCATCTTAGAATAACGTTTTAGAATGAAATAAACAAAAAAAAAACGCTATTACAAATTAATGTTTTTCGAAACCGTATTTTGCCTGGAGTAATAGTCAACTCTTACGACACCCACGGGTCAGAGATGGTTTTGATTCGCAAAACTGACCATATGGTGATATCACAATCCATCGTTATGAGTAAAACAACTCTAATTCAGCTATGTAGGCGAACATCATTCATAATTGACGGCCTGTCATCGCTATGGACATAAGAGTTATTATGAGTTATAGCGGTCACATAGATGTGCTACAAGAGCTATTGTGATTGACGTTTAGTGACCGCTATGCGTGCGTTATGCAACTACTCAATATGCAGTTGAAGCGACATAGTTTCTGTTTAAATATAATGGTTATGAAGAGAGTTAAGGTTCTTCAAGGAAACAGATATTCTAACACTGCCGTCGCTATACGTATTTGAAATAATAATGTATGTTAGGAAGAATTTATACAACTACCCAACAAACACTGATAGGCCCAAGGTTACCAGAAGCGCAGGGAAGCTCAAAACAACTTTTTACAGGCTAGTAAAAGCGAAAAAGTCGTTCTTGGGAAATTGTATAAAATTCTACAATAAAATTCCAAAACACATTACCGTACTTACTAACTCTAAATTCAAATCTGTCGTAAAACAGACACTTATTTCAAAAGCATATTATAAGATAAACGATTACATCATGGATAGGGGTATTTGGCAGCGATAAAGTCCTGCACTAGAAATCTATCGCAAAATAAATAGGCTTACTACTGTTGTAACAATGTAATTTTAAAATTGTATAATACTCTGATACTGAAATGATATTATATTGTATACTGTTTTGAAAAAATCACACCTCGACAGTTTTTTACGCCGGTTCTTCTCGAGGCAGAGGTTTTCTTTCCGAACCGGTGGTAGTTTATCGACATTCATAGGTGCATGTAATATGCCTAAATTGAAGAATCACTTTGACACTTTGAGAGTAAGTATCTGAACCTATGGAGACGCTTTACGCATATGCGTGCGCGTAATTTGTATTTTTACAAGCTTTATATTAACTCGGCCTGTTCGTATGTAACTAAGTAAGTCTGTAAGTTGTCCGTCAAAATTTGCAATCCATTTTTTAGTCACTTGCCGTTATCCGATTGAGCTGAGGTAGTAGTATAGTTCGGATGACAATTTAATATTATAGAATAGAAGGTGGCCATGGGAATTCAGTATTTAATTTAGTTGTTGATGATGATATGCAGAAAAGTACAGCTTTTTATGGATTTAATAGATTTTTTGTAGTTCTAATTTTGTATCTGCTGTATCTTTTGATTGCGTTGGCTTAGAAGTATGATTTTTTCATAGCTCCAAGGGACAGTAGACTTGAGTATTTGATATCAGCTTGATATCTCCACGCGTTCCTGAGAAAAAGAGTCTTGACAGACGAACGGACGGACGGACAACAAAGTGATCCTATAAGGGTTCCGTTTTTTCCTTTCGAGGTACGGAACCCTAAAAATATGAAACCCTAAGAAAAACACTAGGCAAAGGTTGCGAGTTAAGCTTTTAGAATTCTAAAAATACTTTGTCAAACAGTTTTTCCACGGTACTTTAACATTACTCAAAGTAACTGTATTGTGTAATTCCTTAACGGACGCTTACAAAGAGCTATTTAGAACCGGAGAAAATACTTTTCTAAAAGTCGTGCTCCTTAAGACCTAGCGCACGTTTTCAGACTTGGAGGAAAAATGCTCGAAATATTTTTCGCATTTTCATAAGCGTGGGCGAGGTTGAAAAATATCACTGTGAAAATATTTTGATGAAAGTATAGGTAGTGTTATCTAATTAATTATCAATCAGTTTATTATCAGTTTATTATCATTTTAATATATAATTTAAGTTAAACAAAAATTCATTAAAAATTAAACGTTTTATTATAGGTAACAACCGTATAAAGTTACTATTTTACATTTGCACTTGACACATGTCATTCACTATCAACTTGCTAGGGTTGAAACAGGCGGATTTTTGCACTAAAGCTAACGAGCTTTATCTCGTAAACGGTAAAGAATATTAACATAGTTTATTGGGAAAAAATAAAGCTTAGGTTGAACAATTCCCCGTTTTTGTAAAAACTCTTCATTCTGTTCCACGCTGTATATTACGTTTGTGTCAAAAATAATTATAGACAATTATAATTATATTTTAATCCCGGCTATAAACTATCTTCGTGCAAAATTTCATCCAAATCGGTTGAGCTAAACATCCAAACTTTCGCATTATTTATAATATTAGTTGGATATAAGTATGTATATCGTCATCTAGTAACCCATAGTACAAGCTTTGCTTAGTTAGGGACGAAGTTCTATGCTTCAGCTTGGGCTGAAAATCGTTTGTATGTCCGGTGTCTGTCCAGATGTCCGTCTGTCCGTCTGTTGTCCTCTACAGGTCACATTACCGATTCATACACCCTTCTTTTAGAAAAAGTGCAAAAAGCGCTTTTTTTACAAGAAGAAGTACGGACACTATCCCTTCCTCTACCCCACCAAATACCTACTAGGAATGTTGGGCTTCAACTCCTTACAGGTCAGACGTTATATTTTTGTCCACTGCCTGTCAGACTTTGAGAGGTGAGTCAGATTGTTCTGACTTGGTCGCAAGAACATGTTGCCTCTTCGTTCCTGATAAGTACCTGCGCGGCCGCAGCCACCGACTCCTGGCAGAGGAAGCGACTCGCGCAGCGGCACACGAGCACTCACCGGTTGTCCATGCCCAGGCGCTACTAAATCAATTTATGTCTTATGCACCGGATTCCGACCTGTTTGCCTGTAAATGGAGCAAACTTCGCCCGACTCTTTTACAGTTTTGTGAAAACTATTTTTAATTGTTACTATTACTACTACCTTTATGATTTCATTTTATTCATTGTACGATGTGTATGTACTCACTAAGTTACCAACGCCATGGCGTAAGCTGTTATGTTGATAAATTGCTACAAATAAATAAATAAATAATAAAAAGATTTTTCAAAAACCCAACTGCAAAAATTGTTATTTAACTTTAAATCGTTATAAATCCTAAACGGTTATTTTAACTAAAAACATTTAAAAAACTAATATTGATTTTAAAATTCCTACTACGACTACTTGATTTTTTTCTTAAACACAATATGGCATCTGGTGGCCGCCATTTTGAATTTTGATTCTTCAGTGACACTTGTAAGATTAAAACGAATCGATTGACGTATTATGATTCATTAAAATCGACCCACAAGGGAACAAACAAACATACAGTATACATACATACATAGACTGGTAAATACATTACCCTCTTTGCGTCGCGCAGTCGGGTAAAAACTTTGACAGGGAAACCTTTTCTCACTCCTAGTTGACTTGACTGGCTGTGAATCGAATAGGTTCTCGTAGTTCGATTGGATTCGACCAGCGCTCTTCATTTCCTTTTTAGTTTTTCCGAATGGAATTTTCCTATTTTCAATGGGATTTTCAGGGTTGATTGGATGTTAAATATATTTTGGAACCAAATACTATCAGCTTTATGTATTTCTGTTGTTGACATGAATTATTGGCGGTTTTTATTTATGGTGGGTGGTATTTATACATTTTTATAAGAACGGTAAAATAAAATTTACCTACCTAACTGATGAAAACCATTAGTACCTACAACTGGTAGTAGAGATAACTAGTTTTTCGATTTGTAAGTAGCCCTTTTTTGCTCTCGGGGCTTCATAACAGTGTATTCTAATAGTCAATCGTATTGACTATTCTGTTACACTATTAACTCCAGCGATTAACTATATTAAAGTGTAAGCGAGAATGCACCAACCAACACGACTTCAATACTATCAGAAACATACGTATTAAAATGAAGTACACAATGTTCATGAACTTAAAACGTATGGCAATAAAAACGTTATAAGTATATTACGTTGTTTACGTAACAATTCGTAGTACCTATTGTTCATATACATAAGGTAAGGTAAGGGCAAATATTTGTGTGATGAGAACGAATATTTGTTTTTGAGTCTTGGATGTTTTCTATGTATTTAAGTATTTATATCTATTAAATATATCGTCGTCAGCCCTGCTAGCACAACTTGACTCTTTACTCTACTCGCGCGCGTGATAGACTATCTGTCACTTTTTGACAGCCTTAGTGTACCAATGTATGTGTTTTGTCTTGTTTAGTTTCGTTCCATGACGCATTGGTTTTTTTACTGTAATGTCGTGTTAACATGTTTTTAATAAATAAATAAATCAGAAAGTGAAGGACAGTCTATCTCGCGCGCGAGTAGAGTTGAGAGTCAAGTTATGCTAGCAGCCCTTCTAGCATAACTTGACTATCGACTCTACTCGCGCGCGAGATAGACTGTCCGTCACTTTCTGATTAATGCTGTCAAAAAGTGACAGATAGTCTATCCCGCGCGCGAGTAGAGTAGAGAGTCAAGTTATGCTGGCAGGGCAGGGCTGGTATCCATAACACAAGCCTACTATGGGGCTAGCCCGATTTGAGTAAGATTGTCCCCTAATATTTATTAACCCCCGACGCACAGAGAGGGGTGTTATGAGTTTAACGTGTCTGTGTATCTGTGTATCTGTCTATGGTATCGTAGCTCCCAAACGGATGAATTGATTTGAATGCGGTTTTTTTGTGTCATAGATAATTTTAACCCCAGTGGTTTTAGCCATATTTTATCAAAATCGGTTCAGCCGTTATTGAGATATTGAACTTTGAAATGAAAAAGTCGGGGGTTTTTCAACTTTTCTAAGTTGTAGGGTGCATTGGGGTAATTACGATAGAAATTTGGACGAGTTGAGTAAACTCGTCCGCATTTCAGTTAAAAAGCATTTTATTTTCTTATTTATAAATAAAATAAATATGGTGGGACAATTCACACCAATTGATCTAGTCCCGAACTATGCAAAGCCTGTACTATGGGTACTAGACAACGGATAAACATACTTACATAGATAAATACATACTTAAATAGGTATTAAATATCCAAGACTCGAGAACAAACATTCGTATTCATCATACAAATATCTGACCCGACCGGGGATCGAACCCGGGACCTCAAGCTTCATATTCAGGGTCTCTAACCATTAGGCTATTCGGTCGTCTAATTTATTTATTTATTGTATAGCGGGCGACAAAATGTAAAGTATATATACTAGTGACATGGGGGCCAGACTTTACAAAGGGGAATTAAGAGCTAAATTAATTCTATATAGTTTGCTAAAACAAATAAGTAATATATAGCGTAGTGTAAAAATTATACTTCGCAACTTGGAGTACACTGCCACGTCTGTTGTTAATACGCTATTTAATTTCTTATAATAAAATAAATAAAAATAAAATAAATATAGTGGGACAATTCACACCAATTGATCTAGTCCCAAACTAGGCAAAGCCTGTACTATGGGTACTAGACAACGGATAAACATACTTAATGCATGCTTGCATGCTAAAATGTATGTTATGTCGCCGTAAATACATATACTATAAACTGTGCTCTTCAGAGAGCTCAAAAATACTTCTTTACAGCAAAATCGTGTTCACATATTTATGAGCTGATTTTCGCTTTGATACACGTTGGCAAATAACATGAAATTACCCAACCTGCAAGATATTGCTTAACATCAGAGATCTTAAAAATATCTAAACGTCTTTACAGCAAAATCGTGTTCACATATTTATGAGCTGATTTTCGCTTTGATACACGTTGGCAAATAACATGAAATTACCCAACCTGCAAGATATTGCTTAACATCAGAGATCTTAAAAATATCTAAACGTCTTTACAGCAAAATCGTGTTCACATATTTATGAGCTGATTTTCGCTTTGATACACGTTGGCAAATAACATGAAATTACCCAACCTGCAAGATATTGCTTAGCATCAGAGATCTTAAAAATATCTAAACGTCTTTACAGCAAAATCGTGTTCACATATTTATGAGCTGATTTTCGCTTTGATACACGTTGGCAAATAACATGAAATTACCCAACCTGCAAGATATTGCTTAACATCAGAGATCTTAAAAATATCTAAACGTCTTTACAGCAAAATCGTGTTCACATATTTATGAGCTGATTTTCGCTTTGATACATGTTGGCAAATAACATGAAATTACCCAACCTGCAAGATATTGCTTAACATCAGAGATCTTAAAAATATCTAAACGTCTTTACAGCAAAATCGTGTTCACATATTTATAAGCTGATTTTCGCTTTGATGCATGTTGGCAAATAACATGAAATCACCCAACCTGCAAGATATTGCTTAAACAGGAATAAAAATAAAGTCTTCATTCAATATTAAGAAACGTCTGCTTATTATTACAATAATTCGCCATTCCATAATGTGTTTGACCTTTCAGTATTCTCAAATGTCAAGTCTCATTTTCCACGCCACAAAGATTAGGATTCAGCAAAATATACAACAAACCGAATTGGAGAGACCGCGAAATGTCATGTTACGTAATGTCGCAATTTTATTGTCGACTTTGCTGTGTAACAATGAGGGCATTTTGTACCGGTAGAAAAAGTAAAGGGCCCAGTTTTGAAACGTGTTTATATTCAAACTTACATGCCCACGCGGCTACCCTGCGCCCTCCGATCGCGGAGCTGGAAGATAAAATATCATAGACTACTAGTTTTATTATCATTATCATCATATTACAGGCTATGAATTATCTTTGGGCAAAATTTCATCCAAATCGGTTCAGCATCATCATATCAGCCGAAAGACGTCCACTGCTGGACATAGAGCTCCCCCAAAGAGTGCCACAATGACCGGTCCTGCGCCACCCGCATCCAGTGGACTCCAGCGACCTTTACCAGGTCATCAGTCCACCTTGTGGGGGGCCTTTCCACGCTGCGCCTTCCGGTACGTGGTCGCCACTCGAGAACCTTTCCGCCCCAATGGCCATCGGTTCTACGTGCAATGTGCCCCGCCCACTGCCATTTAAGTTTAGCGATTCGGAGGGCTATATCGGTTACCTTGGTTCTGCTGCGGATAGCCTCATTTCTGATGCGATCACGCAGAGATACTCCCAGAATAGCCCTCTCCTTTGGGTGACTTTGAGCCTTCTTATGAGGCCCATAGTAAGCGACCACGTTTCCGTGCCATACGTCATCACTGGCAACACACACTGGCCAAAGACTCTCGTCTTGAGACACTGCGGAATATTGGACGAAAAGATGTGCCGTAGCCTCCCGAATACTGCCCAGCCGAGTCGGATTCGACGTGACGATTAAGCGTGATTGAGTGTAACAAACATCCAAATATCCAAACTTTCGCATTTATAATATAAGGTCGCAACGCAACCATGATAACACCATTAACTTGCTCCTATAGCTGTGTTGTGGTGTGTTCCTGATGGTCAATAAGGTCCTCAGAGCACCGAAGGTTACGTTGTGTTGAGTTGAGAGTGAAGGGATCTGCATTGGTCTCCAGCTGGCAAAATCCACAAATCAATAAAGTATTTGCAAAGGTGGACTAATGATCTGGTAAAGGTCGCTGGAGTCCGCTGGATGCGGGTGGCGCAGGTCCGGTCATTGTGGCACTCTTTGGGGGAGGCCTATGTCCTATATATTACTTGCCAAATTTTATAGTTGTAGGTCAACAGAAAGTACCCTATTAGTGTCGAAATATACGTTTTTTGCAGCATAAACGGCCGTATCTTTTTTTACGTTAACTTAGAAGTATGATTTTTTCACAGCTTCAAGGGACTGTACACTTGAGTATGGTTTTAATTTCAACTCGATAGCTCCACGCATTCCCGATATGAAGGGTCTTGACAGACAGACGGAGAACAAAGTGATCCTATAAGGGGTCCGTTTTTTTCCTTTTGAGGTACGGAACCCTAAACACTACAAATACAAAACGAATTACAATCCAATACGTTGAAGCTGACCCCCAGTTTTATCTTTCAGTGACTGATCGTTTGTAGGCTTCTACTCAATGGAGGTATATTGGCATAAGAGAACAACAGATCCGTTTTACGAGTACACTTGCCTATAATTAGACTTATGTCACCATAAAACACCTCATTTACATCGCCGTTTAACGACGTCAACACCATTTACAAAACCGTGATTTAATGTCGTCTCTGAGTCATTGTTTACGACAAAAGGCCATAACTCAAAATTGTGAGGCACGTCCTCGAGTAATAAAAGAATGACGTAAGATGGGCTGCAGGGCTTTATGGTTGTTTAGTGAAATAGGTCGCCGGGATGGGTCGTAAAACCCAGTGTTTGGGGTCAAAGGTACGAGAGACGGCGTACGAGGTACTAGCAGCAACGAACGAGCGTTGGGACATATCAACTGTCAGTCCCTGTGGCAGGGATAAGATACCGGTATTTTCACCGTACAAAAATACCGGTTTTATTTCGTTCAATTTCGTTCTTTGGTTTATAATATCATTTTTGATCAGGCTGTCTAATAATATGAAATACAATAATTTACCAGAAAGCCTTAAGTCGTCAGAACGGGCACAATTTTATAAGGAATCTGAAGGACTGGCTGTTATGCAAATGTTTCTATGACCTAAATGAATATTTCGTGTAATCATGAATACCTATTGTTACATATCCGTTTTTATTGAATTCAAATTTTATCCTATCATTATTTTGTACGTCCGAAATGGGCAAGCTGTTGATACAAATTATTTTATAACATGTTATCACAATGTACACAGTTTTGACAATAAATATATCTTATCTTATCTTATCTTAAAAAAAAAGAAAATGTTACCTAAATACATGATAGAGTCCTACATTAAGAGCCTTAAATAATTCAAAATATTAGACTACCTCGGGGACTTTTGAAAAAACCGGTTCCGATCCCTGCCCTGTGGGCGCCGAAGCTCTGCTCGGGTGAGAATTCGGAGGAAACGAATTTTCCCAGACATGAGACCCAGCTAGATTGATTTCTCGTCCGCGTAAACCCCTATATTCCATATATATATACATTGCTCGTTTAATAGTACACGATTTTTAGCTTCAAAAATTACAGAAATCACCTTTCGATACCAAGATCAAAAAATTTAACGCGCACACTAGCGGAGTAGAACGGGAACACGCAGTAGATATCTATTGTGAAACTCTTTTGGACAGTTACCGAATCACGTCACCAGTAATTTAAATGATGTATGCGAGATGGCTATGATTGAATCATTATCATCATCATCATATCAGCCGAAAGACGTCCACTGCTGGACATAGGCCTCCCCCAGAGAGTTCCAAATGAATGAATGAATGTTAGTATATTACTGCAGGCCGGGAAAATAGAGATTACCGGCCAGGTAGATATAGTATAGCTATACAAAGCTGGCAATCGCTTTTTATGCCTAAGTCTGATTATAGTTGTTCTCTCAAACATGCATAAAACTCCAAGATTTTATTTTAATAGCTGAACGATATATCATCTTTTGGGTGAATACTCGGCGTTTTTAAGGCGTTGTTTTCTTCGTCATTGTCGTCGACAGCAACTACTATTAAAAGAGACGAATATCAGAGTCCACTTTTGATAAGCCAATACCGGTACTGTCTCCACGGTATATTTACCTGTGCTGAATTAATCTTGAGCCAACAATGACCAATGAGTTCGCTCTTGTGTCACAAATTGATATTGAAACAAAAGAAGGTCACTTTTCAGTCCTTACTTTTTTATGAAATTACATTATGGACCACTCGTTTCGTTCATTGTATGTTTGGGAAAAGAAAATGTAATACAGTATTTGATGATTTCCTCGGAAAATTTATAAATTTTAAGGAGATCTCCTTCATTTACTGCTTCGACAAAGTCGCTGGTATCTCATCACTTGTATCGCTGGCGGTCAGATGGTTTACGAGGTTAGTGTTTTTAGTCCGACTGCAATTGCCGGCAAACTTTGGCTCTCTTTGTTACGTGAATTACAGGCCCTGGCTAATGGAACCAGTATTTAATGGAAAGGGGGTAAACGGGGACAAACGGATAGCTGAAAATCCCAGAGGAACAGTACGGCCATTTCAGCATTTGGTGATGCGGAGTCGATCCGGTATTTGAGCTGTCAGCTGTTAAAGTCAACTTTCACTCTAGTTAACAAATGATGTAATATAGAAAAGAGGTAGATAGGTTATAAGCGCTCCAAAAATTGCACACTAAAATTGTGTCATTTCACACAACTTGCGTCAGTTTCGCGTCGTCAATGGAACCGTTAGCTGTCAAATTTGGTAGCCATTTTTAAACACGGAATTTAGTATAGACAACATATCTACCTCTTTTTTATATCACATCATTGCTAGTTAACTGTTAAGTCAGTACAGATTCTTTACTGCACGCGTATTTGAGTGCTTCGTAATTGGCACTGGATGGGTGGCAGCGGGGCGGTACGAATGCAGTAATGCATGCGACCACCTCGCTTCCGCGCAATAATACTACAGCGGAAAGTAAGGAAATCTGGGCGACAACAGTAAGCTTTCGGTAATGTACAAAATAGCGCGTAAAGATAGTCTGAGCCCCGGAGATAGACCTAAGATACTTTTTATACCAAACAGAACCCCCTAAAGGACTGTTTTCGCAGTGGATCTGAGGGGCTACCGCGAAACGAAAACGAACTTCGTTCGTGTATCTCCCTCTCTGTCGGTCAAACTAGCAAGTGTGACAGAGACGGAGATACACGAACGAAGTTCGTTGTCGTTTCGCGGTAGGCCCTCTGGAGTCCTCGATGTTGCATGTTGTCCTTGTTGTATGGCATGGGCACTTTATGTCAAAGTGACATGAATTCGAATGAAGAAAAATCCTCTTAGTTCGAATTTAACCTGTATTGCTTTGACATAAAGTACACATGTCATATCATAGTGCAGCGTAGAGGACTGGGACGTTAACCTTAATGATTATTGCCATTATTGGCAAGTTTATCGTAGTCCAAATTTACACGTTACGCAAAGCTTTGCGCGGAATCCAGGTGGCATCCTGAGTGTAAACTATGGCAAGTGTACGTCAAGGGTTGCCACACTCTCAATTAGGTCTTAACATTCATAACCGCTACGTTTTTGCATGTCTGGATTATTTGAAACTGTATTCAATGTAAGTGTAATCCAATTGAACTGTCAAAAAGCTCAGCAATTTTTAAATACCTACAGACAGGGGCGGTTCACTCTATGATTTCGTCTGTGGAAAAATCAAACTTCTAAGCCAACGTAATCAAAACGGCCGTTTATGCAGCAAATTTCCGCAAAAATTCGAAACTCGCAAGGGAATCAAAACTTACAGTTGATCCCTTGCGAACTCAGAATCTTGAAATATGGTACGGAGCAACGTCTTATAGCACACAGATAAAGGAAAAATTGCGAAAACCGTAAATTTTTAGTTACATCATATAATAAAAATATGTTTAATAACTTCAAAGTTACTCCTTTCCTCATGAACGCGAAGAGGTATTAAATTGAAATTCATATCAAACACTCAGGTCTATAATACCTTTATGCTGTAACAAAATCAAACATCTATGTCAACGCAATCAATAGAAACGGAACCCTCGGTGCGCGAGTCCGACTCGCATTTGACCGGTTTTTTTTTAGATTTTACCGACATTTAGACAACCCTAACCTTCCTACCGGTTCAGTTATAACAGTTGGCTCGCTGAACCGTATTCTATGTGGTTCGTTTACGTTACTCATTTGTTTATGTTAAGATGCTCCTGTTCTGGTATACCCACCAAAAACATAAATGTAAAAAAGGAGAGCCGAGTTCAATACAAAAATTATGCTTGGCTGTGGGCTTCGCCGCAAAAAGAATGGAGATCTAAATGAGTGCCAAATTATGCAAAATCCAAATATGTATTTATAGGAACAAAATAACATTATGAACAAGTATTAAACTCTATTTCTTTGCTTTATTGGATACCTATAACAATTGCTGTTATTTAAAAATGTGAGATCTTAAAGTAGGTTAGATTTGACTTTTTAAACTTTTTTTTATTATTAGATTTTTTTCCTATGCTTACAAACAATTACCGAGCTGGATTCCAAATTTCATCCTTCTAGGTCATCTGGAAGTAGGTTAGGTTTAGGTACTATATGTCAGTCAATACTAAAATTTACGACTTTTTGACCTTCATATCTTTATAACCGTTTGAGCTAGCTTCATGAAATTTGGGCTTCTAGATGTCCTTATGGATATAATTAAACACACGTAGTTTTATGTGTTTACGTTAAAGAGGTTTTGAGTTACAGAAGGGTCAAAAGTGGCACCAAGTGGTTCGTGTAATATTTGCACTCGGCGCTTGCTAGCCAGTTCCTTTGCTTGAACTTGGCTTGACACGCTGCCGCGTGTCTAGATATTCGTATAAATAGGCATATTATGCGGGTTACGGAAGTATGTTTAAGGAAATGATGAAGAATTAGGTTTGCGGTGGAGTTATTTTTGAGATCTTCAATAAAACGTAGTGTTCTGGTTGAGGATTTTATGCGAGTTTTCCGCGGCTTGGTTAATTTTTAAGAGCAAGATTTCTGAAGTAAAATAGCAGTTGGTGTTAGTATCTAGAGTACTATTAAGTTCTCAAATAATTGCTCTACAGTCGAGTACTCCAATATCTAATACAGACACGGAGAAAAATATCTATACACAGTTTCTATTGTACAAACATAAGACGCAGGTGTAGATATTTTTGAAAGGTTGTCTGTATAGATATTGGAGAATTCGACTGTACATAAATTATACTTTTTTAGGGTTCCCAAAAGGAAAAAAAGTGAACCCTTATAGGATCACTTGTGCGTCTGTCTGTCCGTCTGTCACAACCGATTTGCCCCGAAACAACTGTACCAATGTTATTATATGTGTTTTTAGTCTTGTTTATTTTCGTTTCATGACGCACTGGTTTTACTGTAATGTCATGTTAAGCTATTTTTAATAAATAAATAAATAAATCTTGATCACGTACAGTCAGCCTCAAAATTAGCTGAACCTAAGTACCTTGTCGTTTTCACTCGTTTGACAACTTAATACGGCAGTTTAACATGACGTTAAATGCGACGCGGTATTTGTACCGCGTCGCATTAAACGTGTAAGCTCCTTGTGAGGTCGACCTGTACCAGTCTTTCGCAGAGTGTTGGTCGTGGTTATATATACGTTTAGTGGCATCTTAGGTACCTTATTCTAGGGATGTACACTTTATCAAAAATCTGTGAATGTCGATTGTCATCACTTAAAAAGTTAGTAAAGATCTCCTAAGAGCATTTTCGCGTAGCAGAAAGGGATCTAGTAGCTATCCTTATTGCCCCATCTCAACTTTCCACCCTGTATATTCCTCCTCGCGGTGTCGCGCACAGCGAACCTGTCAGTTATTCTTATTAGGTTTAGAAAGTTCTAATGTGGCTTGCAAATCATACTTTGACACGACAAGTGAAGGATGGGTTTGGCAGGGTCTTCTGGATACTTAATTGTCCCGCTTAGCATCCAAGTCTTACAAACGCGGCGCAAAGACACTAAAATAGAATAACAACAGCCGCCTTGCATGTTTGTGTTTAAATTCAGGCAGCTTGCAGCTATGATTAAACAATTGACTGTCGGCGATCGTCAGATTGTTATGCGTATGCGCACGCAATGCTATAGTCCGGGATCCGGAGTCAGAAAATGGTGAGTCACAATAATGCATAAATGTGTACTAAATCTTATAGGATATTATAATTCACAAAAATATTTTTGGTTCTGGCGGATGAACAGTAGGTATATCCTATGAGTTCGCAGTATATTATATAATTTACTTTAACATTGCAATATGTCTTGACAAGACGAAGTGATGTAATTTACTTCTTCAAACCTATTTCTTTTCACAATATTCATTTTTAGTATGCTCGACTTTGTTAATTCGATGAATTTTCTAAACTATATACAAGTTGATAATTTACACTAACTAAATTAAAGCTAAGTTAAATCTAAAAAAAGGGCCTCAAGCCATTGGTCTGAGGATGCTGGCGGCATCTCCTCGCTGAGCTGGCGGCATCTCCTCGCTGAGTTGCAATGTTGATGCGTTGCGTAAGAAAACCGCTGGCTTCGGTCACCAGTTACATCAACCAGACTTATGGCGAGTTCCGCAAATAACTTATGTGCACTGGGACCCCACGGACCGAGGGTCTCGATGCAAAAGGGTACAAATTTGTACTGTCTGCCTATGCCTCAATATTTATTTACTTACTTCGACTTTTTTGACTTTACTACGTTTTAGATTTTCAGCGTAAAACAAAATATTTCAAATGTTATATCTAACTAGATTGTGAAATAATAACTTCTAGTAGGTAAAAGTTACCATAAACTTTCACTTTGATCGGAAATCGGTGTAGTCAAATGTAGGCATCTTTTTCACTGCGTCGGATCCTGGACTAGTCGAAGAATGCAAAGGGCTTGAACGATCAGATTGAGTAGTTTAAAGGAGGTTACATATCTCAATTGTAATATTGACACTGATTGACACAACTGTATTAGTTACAACTGTATTAGTTATGAAGGAACTTGTGGACTACTGACTGAACTTTAGTAAATAAAACAAATACCTATACATGCGCTCTTAAGTTTTAATGAATAGTTTTTGTCTTTGAAGATTAAGTCCTTGTTTTATTGTTTGTATTTATTATTGTAATTATTGTGTAATACAAAGTTTCCTACTATACTACTAAATAATATACTAATATACTATAGATTGACATAAAGGACTAGGCTACTTAGTACATATATTAGTGTAGGCACTAGTTTATGCAAATGACTGTCATCTGTGACCTCCATAGGCAAACGAAACCTTAACGGAAATAGGCAACTTAACTGTTACAAGTTATCAAGTCACCTAAAGGCCTCTATCGGCTCAGCGACTGCTGTCATAGACGACAACCGGGATCATGCGGGTAAACGTGCCTTCCAAAGCACAACCTTAGTTCTTGTTATACGTGTTGTGTTCATGTTTATACTTTGAGAAACAATGTTGGTGTTCATACTTAGACACCTTTATTTTTTATGGGAGGAAAATCCGTTATGGATACCTCAGCGCCACGGGGATAGCTCGGAGGTTATGTCGGACTCGCACCGACTAAAAACCCCCTGATGGTCCTCCTCGACGCAATTTGGACGGCTCTGGGATCTCCTACGGCAGCACCTACGCCACCAGCGTCCTAGTGTCATGCCTCTGTGGGTCCAACTTTTTATTTTATTCTACGATTGCAGCCCCCAACTGCAACCGTGTACCACCCCGAGGACCCCTTTTAGTCGCCTTGTACGACAGGCAGGGGATACCGTAGCCGTATTCTAATGCCCGGGCTATCTACACATTTTATTATTTCTTTCCGGTTTATAAATATTTATCCCGTAATCGAATGGGATGAAATGTCTAGCCTGGGTATAATATCTCAGAAAATATCACTTACAAATTAATTACAATAATAATATTAAAACAAAATATCAAAGTCATTCATATTCTATTCATGAAAAATAAATATGTATTTCAGCCTTTTGGGATTTTTCCTGACAAAAAATGCTCTCTGACACTCTTTATTGTTTAATTGATTTGTCACGAATAAATGTCTCTTTCTTCTTTCTTTCTTTCTTTATATGTCACTTGTAGTACCTATAGCAGCTGCTCGATAATATAAACTTATATTTTTTCTAGTAATAATATTTTAATCCAGATAAAACGCAGTGGAATCATAATATATTACTGGCAAGAAAGATGTTACTTAGCGGAGATGAATTGTCGAAGCGGACGATTTATCAAAGTTCGATCCCTACGAGGAAGATGAATAGTGAGAATAATTTTGCACCTGAATATAATATTTCATGTAAACATTATTGGATTTCTATCATGACCTTTAGTAATTGCGTTTTTTCCTGAGATGTTACATTAATAAGCGAACGTAAATAATTAAACACCACGTTAATTGCATTTTTATTGCCCGACTACGGTGGAGCCGAAAGGAAGGGATTTTAGCAGTCTATTATTAGTTCAATCAACTTAGTTGCAGTGGTTGCGAGTCCTGGGTCACTTTTTTAAACTGCGATTTTGCTGGATAAAATCAACCAGTTATCTTGTCATTTTCGCCCCCTTTCTCCAAGAGCCATCTTCTAAGTTTGTTAGATGTCTATGTTGTAGCAATTTTTCTATGAAACTCTATCATATTGTCTCTTGGCTAACGGGACATAATAACAACAATAAATAGTTGATTCACCCATTTACGCGTGTCCTACGTAGCGATTAAGATACTGAACCGATTTTGAGGAATGTGGTATGAATCGATTCGAAAGTTATGCAAGCAACCTTTTGTATGAAAAAAACCAGTTTTTCATTCAGTTAGTTTTCCGTAGTAGGGATACAGTTTTTGAACTTTTTATGCGTGTCAACCTAGTTTGTTTTTTTAATCGATAGTCTTCTCTTTTTTCTTCTGTGTTTTTAACTATTTTTTTTATGTCAGGGGTTTTTTTAAATGTAGATTTTTTGTAAGGTTTGTCACTTTCAGAATATATAGATTAAGTATGTTATACTAATGTTTGAAGGAGTAAAAATATATGATCAAATTTGTGTTATTTTATAGTGAAAGAACTGGTCTTCAGTCGTAAACCGACACTCCTTCGAAGAATAATTATAGCCATAGGTTTTATAGCGTAACCTCATTGGCCAATTAGGAAATAGGCAATGAATTAGCACTGCAGGTAATGGCATTTTTACAATCAAATGCCGTGACTTCGGACCGTTACAATTAGTGGAATTGTAGGCCAGGAAACCAGGGTTTTACGGCTTTGGAGTAGGTCAGTTATAACATAGGTACAGTCAGCCAAGAAAGTATTCTATCACATATGAGTCTTAAATAGGTGGTAAGTATACAAATAAAGTAAAATAGAGTCAAAAAGTGATAGACCACTTTCTTAGCCTGCGACTTGTATAGGTTTGACTTTAATAGTGCTAGATAATAGGGTGCTCCCAAATAGACCGTTGGACTGTCGTAACGAGCGTGGGTAGGCCCCCCACAAGGTGGACTGATGACCTGGTAAAGGTCGCTGGAGTCCGCTGGATGCGGGTGGCGCAGGACCGGTCATTGTGGCACTCTTTGGGGGAGGCCTATGTCCAGCAGTGGACGTCTTTGGGCTGATATGATATATGATGATGATGATGATGAACGCGCGTGAAACATTACGTGATTACCCCCCTGGACCACTAGGCTACCGTAGCGTCGTTCTAGAACATACAAAGTTATAAAATGACAATGCTACAATCTCAAATATTAATATACTCGTAAATATAATGTTTTTGATATACACAACAGGATTATGAAGTTAGTTAGTTTTACTGGGCATTTTCCGCAAGTCGACATCCAACGTGCCTATTTTGCGTGAAACGGCGGGGTGGCGCTACTCTAACCACCCCAGCTCCTCTAAAAAGTTTAAGAGTGCCTTGGTATTACTGACTGCGTTCCGTAGTGTGTCCGGAGACCCTAGGTGCTTTTTCCTGTATACTTATAGCTGCTTACAATCCAGTAGAATGTGTTTAGTCGTTTCTTCTGCTTCCATGCACGCTCTGCACATGGGGCTGTCTGTGATACCTAAATTATAGAGGTGTCTATTCAAGGTGTTGTGTCTGGTTATCTTCCTACTATCTTGCGTAGTTGGTTTCTGTGTGTCTTCATTAGTGCGGTTGTGAGTTTGTAGTCGCGCTTTGACAGAATCTCTTTGGCCTGTCTGCATGTGTCTATCTCCTCCCAGTATCTTTGGTGTAGGTCTTTGGTGTATTGGTCCAGTTTGTTATATATGTAGCTTTGTGGCAGGGGTAAAATTGGCTCCGGTCCGTATGCCGTTGTTTCTGAGCCTTTCCTGGCCATAGGATTATGAAATAAACGGCCCAAAGTTTGAAAATTTTTATAGCAGAATTATACACATACTATGAATTTCCCCTCTTGATGATATCATTACCTGTTTTAATTAAAATCAACTGTTTCCCACAAACAATCACATTCCTAAAGCAACATTCACAAAGAGCACGCGTTAATTTGATTGGATCGATCGCCGGATGAACTGATTTCAGGCATTTGATGTTTGAATTCCATGTTTGCTGTTTGCAATTCCCTGGAGATTGTCTTACATTAGGGTTGTCTGTCGGGCGATTCAGGGCTCTGCCACGAAATTGGCTAATTGTCTTTTTTTTATCATTTCCATTCGAACCAGCTTTCTGAGTGATCAAATGTTTGGATGGGGCTCACTACAATTAGAGCCTATGTCACTCCCGCGATTGAGACGAATCCAACGACACCTCATATGTCGAAATCCGTCAAACGGTTTAGGCCGCAGGGCGTGCCAAAGAATAAGACATACAAACATACATATATTCATACCTATACGCTCGAAAAACATATCCCTCCTTATCTTCGGCAGTCGGATAATTAAACACATAATTTTCTTATTAATTTAGCGTTTTTTTATTGGTTTGCCAGTAAACTGTACTAAAAAAACGGTGTCCGTAGGTAGGTATTTTATTCTGTTTTTTTTTAGTATTTGTTGTTATAGCGGCAACAGAAATACATCATCTGTGAAAAATTCAACTGTCTAACTATCACGTTTCATGAGATACAGCTTGGTGACCGGACAGACAGACGAACGGACAGCGAAGTCTTAGTAATAGGGTCCCTTTTTTACCCTTTGGGTGCGGAACTCTAAAAATGGCAATCCTATTCTAGATACTTTATTTCCAGGTATTTTGATCTTTAATAACGTTGTTATATATAATACGCACGGAAACGGAAATACGTGGTTAAACCGGAAATTAACTCTAAGATGGCCGACTCGTGGAGATGAAAAGGAGCTTCCGTTTAGACCTACTTCCGCAAAAAGCGGTATTCATGATGATTCAAGTCTTAATACAACTTCCTTTATTAACATCTTTTAAAAATGTTGTTTTTACCAAACGTTTATCGTGTAATATTGGTATATATCGCACCAAAAACATAAATGTGAAAATGGTAGCCAAGTTCAATATTAAGAATATGCGTGGTTGTCAACTTCGCCGATAAAATAATTGAGATCTAAATGGGTGCCAAGTTCAGTAGATTATTTATTTATTTATGAAGGATCACCAACAGACAAATCAATTCAATAAGTAGCTCAGGTAATATTCTCGGTTGCTGTTCATCTAATTATAGGTAACCACAGCTTAGATAATCTTAAAATAAAATGTATTCTTAAGAACATACAATTTCTTATTTACTATACTGCAATAAAAGTATAACTTCTTAAATTTGAACACTCGAATTATTTACAGAAAGCAGATAACTTAAATAAATTGATGCTACGGTAATACGGTACGGTTCTACACGGTGGTACGTGAATACATTTCCCATTTTCCTCATAGAAGCTGTGAAAAAGCAGTAGGTATGCGTCACTCTTTTGCAAAATTATTTCCGTCTTGGGCGTAAACACTACAATCCCTCTTTACACTCAAGATTCTGCTTTAGAAACCCTCGCTGTGCTCAGGATTCAATATACCGCCCTCGCCGTAAATATATAATGTTGGTTCCTTGAGACATGATCTACTATTATTATCTCGTACCATCGCATCGGCTGAACCATATTTCGACAATTAAGGCATTTTATTCGTTTACACGACGTCATACAAAATGGCGGTGCTGTAATGTCTGCCTCGAAAAAATATTTTTCTTCAAACCAATCGTAGGTATGTGGTATCAAAATTAATGTTTTAAAAAGATAAATAAATACAGAAGCGAAACAAAGTTCTACCTTTCTGCTTATAAATTACACGCTTAATATATCAGAACTTCACAACAACTTATTTGCTTAGACGAGCAAATATATCAAGAAATTCAAAACGTCAGATAAATTTTATAGAAAATAGGTAGTACTGTATTTTCAACCGTCTTGGAAAACATTTCCAAAGAAAATATTAAAAGTCAAAGCAAGAGCACAGAGAGAAAATTTAAAGGTATATTCAGTAACGTATTTGAATTGACGCATACAGTTTTGCTTCGAGAAAGCTACTTTGAGAAAGATTGCATTTAAAGTTGTTTGAAAACAAACCTTTTTTTCCACAGCACTTTTTTTTCCAAATGATTTCTGACTAACTGAACTATAATTGAGCGAGCGAGCGAAGCGAACGAAGTTCCCCGTTTCAGCTTGGAAAAAAATCTTTCATATTTCTGAATGTCCCGCTCTCCCGCTGTCCGGTTGTTCTCCTCAGCTGTTATTCGCTACGCGCTCATGCGCCTCACCCCATGCGTCACACCTAACGAAACTAGACCTCTACCTACGCTTAGTTACTACGCATTGCGGTGTCAAGATATATTTGTGGGTGAGCGTTGAGGTGAGTTACAGAATAGGAGGGCAGGTCGCATTTCTCAATATTCTCGTGAAAATTTGTGAGCAGATTCGATAATTATATACGAAGTTTTTTTTTGTCGATTCAAATTCGTAAATTTTTCAAATACAACCTTTAAAACTCATAGAGCCACTCATCATCATCATCATATCAGCCGAAAGACGTCCACTGCTGGACATAGGCCTCCCCCAGAGAGTTCCAAATTGACCGGTCCTGCGCCACCCGCATCCAGCGGACTCCCGCGACCTTTACCAGGTCATCAGTCCACCTTGTGGGCCACTAGTACAAATGTTTTCAAAGAAAAACCGGACAAGTGCGAGTTCAACTCGCGTGGTGAGGGTTCCGTAAAATATTGAGAATTTTCCCGTTTTGAATACTCAAACTTCTTATAGGTTTTCCTGTAATCTTTAGGCAATGAACTATTTTCCATATTTTTTTCAGAATTTTAAGCCTTGTACTTTCGGAGATAAGGGGGGTATCGACAAAATTCGTCTTTTTAGGGTTCCGTAGCCAAAATGGCAAAAACGGAACCCTTATAGTTTCGTCATGTCCGTCTGTCCGTCTGTCCGTCTGTCCGTCTGTCCGTCTGTCCGTCTGTCCGTCTGTCCGTATGTCCCAGGCATTTTACTCGAAAACTATAAGGTGTATTTGAATAGAATTTTGAGGATAGGTGTATTTTGTTAGCCGCTACATAGTTTTGTAATTAAAATGACAAAAAAAAATTTTTTTAGGGGTGCACTCCATACATAAAACTAAAAGTCAAATTTTTTTTTTCATTGTGACCCCCCTTGTGGCACATCAATCGATAGGCCTTTCAAAATAAATATAAGGTTTCTTAGCATATTTTTTGATTAAGTGAATAGAGTCGGAGATAATTGCCCCGAAAGTCACTAAAATTCTGTCCCCCCCCTCTAATTTTTGAACGGTGTAATTTAAAAATATGGAAAAATTCATGGACATAGGGCTTATTAATTTCATTCACCGAAAATTGTTTTGAACAAGATCGGTTCAGAGGTTTTCGAGATATTGCTGAAAAACTGCCTTCCTCAAAGAAAAGGACGTAAGTGCCGTAAAATTTCTGTGACGATACGACCTTTTTAATAGGCACGGAACCCTTCGTTTTGTTTCCTAAATAACTTCAAATCTGTTTTTGCTAAAATTATAATAAAAATATATCTGAGATGCTTACAACAACCCCTTTCATTTGATATGTCACACAATACAGTTTGAGAAACTTTTTTTTAAATTTTCCAGTTTACCCCCCAAAAGTGGCCCCTTGTTCAGAATTCATTAATCTACTTTACGTGTTCATATTTGGGTCACCAATTTACATATGTATACCAAATTTCAACTCAATCAGTCCAGTAGTTTCGGAGCAAATCGGCTGTGACAGACGCACGAGCGGCACGAGTGATCCTATAAATAATAAATAAATAAATAAATTAGTTCTTTATTTAGGTATTAACCCATTACATTACATTATAAGATTAAAAATATTAAATTAAATTAAACTTAAAAATTAACAAAACACTACAGAAAAGGAGTCGTAGACACCTTACTCATTAGGTAGCATGTCGTGCACACTACCTTTACAATACTGTTTGTCGATTCGCTCACTCTCCCGACAAAGGACCAGTGTCTCTTACGCATAATAGCGTAGAAATCGTCCACTCTGTTCACGGCAAACATACCAGACGCGCTACACCGCCACGGTATAAGGGTTCCGGTTTTTCCTTTTCCTTTTGAGGTACGGAACCCTAAAAATGATAAAGTTTGAATCCGCGCTCTTCAGGTTTCAATACAATAAGAAATGGACCAAGAATGTTCACAAATTTAATTTAAAACTTTCTTATTTTTACAGTGAAGGGATATTGGATAACTTATATTAAATAAGTACGCGGCACCAGTAAGTTGAGTTTACGGGTCACCTCTTCAGGATAGATTTTGTATAAGTATTCGTCGCCCGAGCAATGCGAGGTCTTACATTCTACATAGGGGTGGTCAGCTACTTAGAGCAATTTTTTTTTTGACGAAAACTTAATAATATTCAATACAATACAATACAAATACTCTTTATTGCACAGCTCACACAAACAAAGCAGTTACAGAGAGAAACAATACAACAACATGTAGGTAGAGGTAGACAACAGCCGGTCTTATCGCTGAAGAGCGATCTTTTCCAGACAACCTTTGGGTATCGGAGAAAGAGATAAAACTAGATTATGCAGTAAGTGGTGCAGAGATTATTATTAACCAAAATAATTGTAAAAATAAACGTACACAAATAGCTCTATATATAAACATACATACACAATCATACATACAGGAAATAATTTTATTTAGTTCAACAATACGTCTACCAAATTTTATCACAATCTATGAATGAATATTTGTATACATATACTGGGTGTTACTTAAGTCGTGATACAAAATAGCAAAATGTGAATCTATCCATGATTCTGAACAACTTTTACTAAGGGACCAACTTTGTGTTTTACAAAAAAGAAAGAACTATTTCATACACTTTGCTCATTTTAGACTGACGAAAATGTATGAACAGCCTGTTTTTTTTGCATAATACAAAGTTGTCCCCATAGTAAAAGTTGTTCAGAATCATGGATAGATTCACATTTTGCTATTTTGTATCACGACTTAAGTAACACCCAGTATATGTATACAAATATTCATTCATAATAGATTGTGATAAAATTTGGTTGAACTAAATAAGATTATTTCGTTTGAATATGAGCACAGATACATCTGTATCGAAGATTGTTACAGGGATTAAATGTAAATCACGAGGTCACATTTCAGGCCAAACAAATGATTTTCTGTTTATAAAGATCGGGCATCTTCATAAGATCTACATAATATCTAGTCTGAAAATGCGATTCGACCATATATAGAAGGGCGTCACAGTACATTGCGGTTGCCGCGATATTCATCAAACAATAGTACATTTCGATGCTAGTGCGGAAAGTATGTCATTACGTCACGAGTACCGAGATATCTTGCCACGAGCCGAGCCGTAGGGACAAGTGAAGAATGCCATTTCCGCACGTGTATCAAGAGACGTTTTTTAATACAGTTGCGAAAAAATAAGAAAAACAATAAGTATGGAATTCGAAACTTTTATATTAATCATTCTGTAACATCAACATCACTGTAATACAATTGAACAAAAAACCGGCCAATCGCGAGTCGGACTCGCGCACGAAGGGTTCCGTACTATAAAAACGGCAAAAAAATCATGTCTGTTGTATGGGAGCCGCAGTCCGAACCGCACTTGGCCGATTTTTTAGTATTTGTTGTTATAGCGGCAACAGAAATACATAATCTGTGGAAATTTCAACTCTTTAGCTACCACGGTTCTTGAGATACAGCCTGGTGACAGACAGACGGACGGGCGGACGGACAGCGAAGTCTTAGTAATAGGGTCCCGTTTTTACCCGTTGGGTACGGAACCCTAAAAATGAAGTTTAATACAGTTTAAATACAGTTTAATACAGTTCTATCTTATTTATTTTTTATTGAAATTATAATTAATAGTACAATTTGTACAAGGGAAAGTGAAAAGCACTAGTGCGCGAAAACCAACTTTTCGCACGCTAAACAGCTACGTAAAGTAGCACTTTTTGAGCAACTGTATTAAAATGTTATGTTGCTGGCAACTTTGAGACAGAGAGCCGGTTGCTGCCGCATATTTTTTGAAAACGGGTAAAAATATGTCACTCACCAGGCTTGAGGCTTATTAGGTTTGCTTCGTGATTTTTTTGCGATTAAATCAAGAAACATAACATTCATTTTACTTGAGGCAGGCTTACGTTCTTGGCAATGTTTTCGGAGGCAGTGGCCTGGAAATAAGAATATTGACGGCACAACATTACAGTGGAGCTAGGCTAGCACAACTGACACAGCGACGCGACGCGAGACGAGAAAATACGCCTCATCATCATCATCATCGTCATCATATCAGCCGAAAGACCTCCACTGTTGGACATATGCCTCCCCCAAGGCATGTTTAAAGTTATACTTTGATGGTATGTACTCCTTATTTTGTCAATTTTGTGCGAAAATAAGTTAGGAGGGTGACACGCCAAGGTTAAGTGAGAACTAGATGTAGGTACTTATATTGTAATAATGGCGTAAATAAATACCTTCGTAAACAAACCTGGTGCATGGTTTTGAGTTACACTACCGGTCAAAAGTTTAAGTTCACTCTTTGTTTTAGGTACAAATGAGTACTTTGGACAATATTTTTTTGCAGTTCGGAAGCCGAAATTTGTTTCCAACTGATCCGTTATTGTTTCCAGAGATTTGTTTAATTAGTCAGACACAATTCACGTACATTTCTAAACAACGCATTCCCTAAAATCTTATAGGAATGACGGCAAAGGCTGGGCCATATATGGGCTTGCCACCTAAAAAGTACAATGATCAGATATAATGTTGGTTTTTAGGGAATCAGTTGTTTAGAAATCTACGTAAATTGTGTCGGACTAATCAAACACATCTCCGTAAACAATAACGAATCAGTTGGAAACAATTTTCGACATCTGAACTGCAAAACATTATCGCACAAAAGTACAAATTTGTACCAAAAACAAAGGGTGAACTTAAACTTTTGACCGGTACTGTTTATAATATACGTATAGGGCTATATCTCACTGGGACACCATGGCGGCGCAACCGTCGCCTGCCATCAACAAATTGTATGCAGCTCTATGGGCTATATCTCACCGGAGCACCATGGCGGCGCAACCAGTCGTCCGGCACCAACAAATCGTATGCAGCTCTATGGGTTATATCTCACCGGGACACAATGGGGACCAGCTGCATACGATTTGCGACTGGTTGCGGCGCCATGGTGTCCCGGTGAGATATACCTAGCCTTTAAAGTTCCTCTATCGCCTTTTTATAACTAATTCGTGCCATAGTAAAGATGGGTTACATAAAGAGTGCCACAATGACCGGTCCTGCGCTACCCGCATCCAGGGGACTCCCGCGACGTTTACCCTCATCTTTCTAATTTGCTCAGTGCGAATGAGACAGGGGACTTGACAGACAGTTTTGCTATCCCCCGAAGGGCAACAACCGAGAACCGAGAAAAAATATATTATACATTTGTGTAAGTAACAAGCAAATTACCGCTCTCCCGTTACATTTCCTGCGTCCAATTTCGGGATGTAATGTTAAGCAAATCGTATAAGCTGACACGTGTCAGAATAGACGGCAAGAGTTCGTTTCCTGGCGCACTGAAATTGGAACGGAAAATATAAATATTGTAGGTCACCCATCAAATTGGCCAATGTCAGCTTTTCTCACGTATCGTATTGCAAAATGTTCTAAAAATGTCAGCTCTATCTACTCTCCCTAGGTAGAGTCCAGTGCAAAAATATGGGAGCTGACAAGTTACTCAAAAATATGTCCCTTACGTCGGCTCTTATGTTGCGAAATAAGGTTTCATTACCTTAATAAGTATTTATGAGAGCATTACATCGATACAGGTTTGAACATGGACTACTATAGTCTGTTTCTTTAGGCATTTAAAATAATGTAGTAGATGCCAAAAGAAACACTATAATTTTCTCTTTACCATTAGAAGCACAAACTTCCAAGAAGTTTGTGCCCTACTGAAATGAGATGAGGTAGGTATACGGTCTGATGATGATGATGATGGTTGTAAGTGACGCGTTTTTATTTCAAAATAATAGAATGTATACATTTTGGTACTAGCGGCATGTGGCCGCTTGCTGGTAAAAAGTTAAAACAAAAGAAGATTATTCAGCTGTCACAAATGTAGAAATGCATTATCGCAGAGCGCAGGCAGTGTAAATTACAGAATTTTGTGCTTGTTATTTATTTGTGTTAAAGAAGTTTGTGTTTTATGGTTATATAATTTAGTGCTTTTTATCGCGACGTGTTAAAGTTATTTCTTTATTGCACCGTTAACAATGATGATGAATGTAAACATCAATTTCACGTCAACTGTACTATTATCTAAACGAACTATGTTGATATTGTGCGAAAAAAGTTTTTGTTGCTTATGTATTGTATTATGACTTTTAGGGAATTTCAAAAACAACCTTACTTACGTCACCCTAGGCCGTAAGTGGGATTTTCTACCCGCTACGCGAGGAGAAAATATCACTTCCTGGCCAAGGCAAGGCGTAAAACTTTAGACAAACCACGGGCGGTAATTAGTAAAGCCCCTTCTTTCTCAGCTTCGGTTCGGGCCACAAACACCTGTGATCTGGGGCATTCACGAATTCACCGCCCTAGGTATGTAATGTACTATTGATTAACGACTAGGTATTGTGCGCTTTTATAACTATTGTATTTAAGAAAGAATACATATCTAGGTACAAATACAATACTATATTCCAATACCTAAAGTACACAAAAGCAACTCCTGTAAATTATATTGTGGTGTAATAAACCTACATACTGTACTTATTTATTTTTATATTATTTCAGGTCAGTATACCTTCATCTTCAAGCCAGTAAGCGTAAGTGTTTACACTTTTAATATCAAATTGGTCAGTTTGCATACAAAATGTGTAAGTTCGTTCGTGACTTTCACATACCTATTTGAATTTTCAATTGTTCTAAAATCAAACGAACAAAACCAATACAACTATTTGCTTTTATAGCTAACATTCCATTGAACTAATTTGTTCATTCAGTACATGTGACTTAAGAAGTTAAAATTTAATCTCTATATGTTTATTTACTTTAGTTGCCTTTATTTTTCCCATCCAAAAATGCCTTTTTCATCACATGAAAAAAAACCTCTACTCAAGTAAGACTTACATACATCATCATAAATATTAATGGTATCTCCGCAATACATTGCCCTCGGAAAAGATTTTTGTACGAAATTTATTGCCAATATATTAGAGATTGCATGCGAAATATATTCCCAGCGCATTCGGTGTGCTTACTCGAATATTAATATTTTAATATTTATTTTTAACTGCATTATATTTGAGATCGAGATATTTTGTTTATTTTTTTTAGGATTCCGATACCTCAAAAGGTTGTCTGTCTGTCCGTCTGTCACAGCCGATTTGCTCCGAAACTACTGGACCGATTGAGTTGAAATTTGGTACACAAATGTAAATTGTAGACCCAAAGATGGACGCATAAAGTAAATATTAATGAATTCTGAACAAGGGGCCCACTTTTGGAGGGTAAATTGGAAAATTAAAAAAAAAATCGCAAACTGTATTGTGTGACATATCAAATGAAAGGGGTTGTTGTAAGCATGTCAGATTTTTTTTTATAATTTTAGCAAAAACAGATTTGAAGTAATTTAGGAAAAAAGACAAAAATTGACCATACCCCCTTCCCCCCCTTATGTCCGAAACTACTGGGCTTAAAATTCTGAAAAAAATATGGAAAATAGTTCTTTGCCTAAAGATTACAGGAAAACCTATAAGAAGTTTGAGTATTCAAAAACACTAATGAAATTTAGATTATATACGGAACCCTTTTTTCACGTTGCACTAACGTACGTTTACAGATCGATCATCGTTAAATATTTCCCTGGCAGCGTCATCCCATAGAAACTTTGTCAAGCTTTCCATACATGAATGTATGTATATGGAATCTGAAGATTTAAAGAGGGCATTAACGTGCTCACTATATTTTTGTTCTTACAAGATGCATAAACACAGCTATGGAATATCCACATTCAGCCTTTAAATGGCTTCTTCAAAATAATTTCCAGTTTTCTCAAGAACTAGCGAATATAAAAATCCATTATTTTTTATATTTACTCAGCAAGCCCAAATCTCTGAATGGTTTTTAGTTTGAGCCGCTATGAAAAAATGAAATGTTGTCAATTGGACATCGGGAAGTAGGTCAAAGACTTGCAAGATTTCATCCGATCAAACACACATAATTGCAAGCAGAATATAAGCTGGTAAACATATATTTATCATCATCATCATCATCATATCAGCCGAAAGACGTCCACTGCTGGACATAAGCCTCCCCCAGACATATATTTATACTACCTACAAAACAAGCTGTGAGCTGGATCTCGGGAGTATGACTTTTTTTACAATTGGGTAGTTTCCACAATGTTAAAATTGATAACGTAGTGTTGGTAAATGGATAGTAAACCATCACGTTATTGTAATAAAGTATAAATTACAAAATATAATGAAAACCATGAAAATATATGGACCTTGAAAGTTTAGAAAAAATATGCATTTATTTATTGTCCACGAGTAAATTCAAAGCCACCGATAGAATCCTTACGCTTTTATAGAAACAAAATTGTATGACAACTATGGACCTACACGCAGTATTTTGCGTACGAAACAGCAATTTACTTGATTTTTCCTACAATTATTAGTTCAAATAGCAAAGTGTGACGTCATACTTTTGAGTAAATCAGTATGAAGCGTTACGGCTGCCGCCGGCGAGGTCCGTCTTTAACTAAATTTTTTGGGTATTTGTGTTCGTTAATTGTAGTTGCTCTCATACAAACATTTGTTCCTCTACAAAAACTGGTTCGAATCGCATCATAAAAAAATCTTAGGTCACAAGCCTATTGTGATTATTTAAATGTAACGATATATATTTTATAAAGGAGGCCACTACACACTGTATTTTGTATTTAAGTAATACATCAAACTAGTTTTTACGTTGGACACACACCGGAGGGAATTTAATAAAACACGTGTGAAAACAAACATTTTAATAGACGTTTGTGCACATCGAGTAAAACCCCAAGCTAAAACTCAATTCATTTTCATATAACGTAAACCGTGCTAAATGATAAATGTGCGACTCTCTACCAACTTTCCTTTGGTAAAATATAATAAAAATAAAAACATACCTACTTGCAGAGGGTTCACTCTGCAAAAACAAGTTGTCAAAGAACATCCGAAGCTTAAAATCTATTGTGTAAAAAAGAAGAACGCTCACAATATCAAGGGGCACGTTCATAGCATGTCAAAGGAATATCCCTTAGAGCATACATAACTGGCCCCGTAGCATGGTTGGCCTTGTCACGCGATAGGTCATAGGATAGAGCGTGCGTCACTGGCTGACACTGTTCGATAGTATAATAGACTCCTGGAGCCGTAGCATGGTTGGCCTTATCACGCGATAAGGGACAAGATAAGAGCGTCGTCTCGTTCTATCGAACGGTGTCAGATGACGATGCTCTCATCTTGTCACTTGTCGCGTGATACCATACGCGTGAACCATGCTACGGCTCCTGCACGTCTAGCACAACTTGCTGCTCAGTCGCTTCTCGCGCGACTAAGCGTCCCCTATCTCACTCGCACCGTACAAATTAGAAAAAGGGGGTTGTGCTTTCTCGACTCGCGTCGCGGTGCGGCGTCAGTTGCGCTAGCCCCGCTGGAGTAGCCTTATGTCGTATTTGCGTACAAAAGAGTCTACCGAATTTTGCGGGGGCGGGGGGAGCATCTTAATAGGATATTGAAACTCAATTATATATTAAAAGCTTGAAGTGATCAAACGTTTAAAATATAAAGTGCTTACAGCAACATGCGGGCATTTTTATGATCAGTGTTCTCTTGCGAGGCGATTTTGTGATCGATTGTGAAATTGTCTTTGCATGGTTTTTTGCACATTGTGCAAGGTTTTTTACAGAAGGGTAAGTTACGGAAAGGCTACTCCAGTTATGTATGCTCTAAGGAATATCCCCATTTAAATATGTCTTTTCATTAAAATCAGAATGTCAGTACAGTACATGAGTTCTTGAAAGAGTTGGTGGGTTCAATTGAAGTCCTTTATTGTAGAATAAGAACGTGCAAGAGCAAGCGTAATAGGTTTTTTAAAGTGATCGCTGGTATATAAGTTAGATAAGTAGATACTTGAATCAATAAATTCATTAGGAACACCACCATTATCTTATAAGAAACAAATATTTAATTAAGTTAATTTCGCTTCAGTGGACATGATTTAACATCTTCCCAATTAATATCTTGGTTCAAGAATCGTTAACGCTAATCAAGTTTTTTTCCGGGTGCTTCTGTGCGTGCATTGATTAAGTTATATAGTAAGTACCTATAGTAGGTAACTCACCAGACTACTAGCATAAGTTTGCGCACCCGCCGTAAACCTACTTTAGTGGGAGTACCTTTGCATAGTCTTTGGCGCGGCGCAGCGGTCGCTTGTACTGAATTCCAAGATGGCAGCCTGATGGAAGACTTCAAGAAAAATGTTCTAGGTAATAAATTTATATATTGTATACCTAAGTAGTAATATAAATATACGACGAAAATTGACGACCGCTTTAGCCTAGTTGGTAGTGATAGTGACCCTGCCTACGAAGCAAGAGGTTCGAATCCCGGTACGGGCATTTATTTGTGTGATGAGCACGAATATTTGTTCCCGAGTCATGGATGTTTTCTATGTATTTATCTATATAAGTATGTTTATCGTCGTCTAGTACCCATAGCTTTGCTTAGTTTAGGACTAGGTCGATTTGTGTAAGATTTATTTAATTTAATTTATTTATATATATATACAAAAAACCAATTTACAATAATTACAACTAATTAAACTATTTTTTTTTTTGAGTGGTGTATTGTTTTATTTCATTGCATATGTTTGACAAAAGCACTATACATGCCTGGCCGTGAAAAGGCTTGCCGGCTTCGTATCACTATCCGTCTATACCTACTCACCCGGCAAGCCCTTCTTTCCCGGCGTCTGCAGTAATGTACTATTGGTTGAATACTACCTTTTGGAATTTTGAATGTCTATCTAGCAATTATAACAAAATGAATTGAGACAAATCCTTGTCTCAATCATTTAATTTATTTATATTTTAAACACAAAACAAGTACAAATTATAAATGTATATATATATATATATATATATACATTTATAATGCCAATGACTAAGTGTTCCTTCTGCGCGCTAATTTCCTGCGGCTCACAGGCTTAGAGAACATTGCACCATGCAATATTCATGTGGATCCGGCACCTAATTAGAATTCCATTGAATTTCACCAAAGTTTTCGTATATTTTCTGAATAAAGTTAAGCTTAGCGGCCGCTTGGTTAGCTTAGTTGAATCAAAAATGAGTTCATATTATACAGAGTGTAACAAAAATGGGATATGAACACGTTAAGGCCAGATTCGGTAGGATACATTGCAATTTCAAAAATGCATTTTTAGGGTTCCGTACCCAACGGGTAAAAACGGGACCCTATTACCAAGACTTCGCTGTCCGTCCGTCCGTATGTCTGTCACCAGGCTGTATCTCAAGAACCGTGATAGCTAGAGAGTTGAAATTTTCACAGATGATGTATTTCTGTTGCCGCTATAACAACAAATACTAAAAAACCGGCCAAGTGCGAGTCGGACTGGGGCTCCCATACAACAGACATGATTTTTATGCCGTTTTTATAGATAATGGTACGGGACCCTTCGTGCGCGAGTCCGACTCGCACTTGGCAGGGTTTTTTATTATTATAAACCCTCCCAACCTTCATCCTCGCGGGGGAATGTTGTCATACACACGCAATGTCAACAAAAACAAAGACTGTACGTAATGGTAAAAAAAAACATTGGTCGTGGAACCGATGGTCACTGGGGCGGAAAGGTTATCGAGTGTCGTAGGCCCTCCACAAGGTGGACTGATGACCTGGTCGCTGGAGTCCGCTAGATGCGGGTGGCGCAGGACCGGTCATTGTGGGGGAGGCCTATGTCCAGCAGTGGACGTCTTTCGGCTGATATGATGATGAGGGTGAGCAATTAAAATAGATCTGTGAAGGGAAACCAGAAACTAGGGCTTACACATTTTGAAGGACAACAGAACAGGGCACATGGTGGGTTGCACTAAACCTTCTGTCGTCCTTTAAATCTGAATATATGGTAAGACGACCGAATAGCCTAATGGTTAGAGAACCTGACTATGAAGCTTGAGGTCCCGGGTTCGATTCCCGGTCGGGGCAGATGTTTGTATGATGAATACGAATGTTTGTTCTTAAGTCTTGGATGTTTAATATCTATTTAAGTATGTATTTATCTATATAAGTGTGTTTATCTGTTGTCTAGTACCCATAGTACAGGCTTTGCCTAGTTTGGGAGTAGATCAATTGGTGTAAATTGTCCCACGATATTTATTTATTATTATTTATTTAAGTTTGACAGGTTTCTATGAAATGACAGCTGTCAGCGCCATATTTAAGGTTGATCTGTCTGTAACCGTAAGTTGGTGCAACCCGCCCTACTTACACATTTACGGGTTGCATTCAGCCTCATTGAGGGATACGAGGGAGGGGAGAGGAGCTGTCATTGGATAGAAACCTGTCAAACTTCGTACAATTAGATTTATCGACGGATGAAACTCGCCCAATGAAAGAATTTGTGCTTAGAAACTATGCTGATGTTAGAATTAAGAGTTACCGCATTAAAAGAATTCTAACTCAATTTTCGTTTATTACCGGGAATTTCACCCGGTCAAATCTGTTAAGAAATAGTATCTAGATTACCGCATCATTTTTAGGGCTCCGTACCCAACGGGTAAATACGACCCTATTATTAAGACTTCGCTGTCCGTCCGTCCGTCCGTCCGTCCGTCTGTCTGTCACCAGGCTGTATCTCAAGAACCATGATAGCTAGAGAGTTGAAATTTTTACAGATTATGTATTTCTGTTGCCGCTATAACAACAAATACTAAAAAACCGGCCAAGTGTGAGTCGGACTGAGGCCCCCATACAACAGACATGATTTTTTTGCCGTTTTTATAGATAATGGTACGGAACCCTTTGAGTCCGACTCGCACTTGGCCGGTTTTTTTGATGATTGTAATGTACCTACCTAATGTACGTGGGGTCTTCTTTATAAAAAGCCGATACCCAATACTGGGTAGTCGAGTATTCATTAGTCTGGAATTATACAGGGTGGGCCCTGTAACAGAAGCAACCAATTAAACGGTATTATTAAGCTTGTGACCAACTATATCCAAGTGGTTGTAGATAAAAAGTTTTTGTTTTTTTTTGTCTTCGAAATAAGTTTACGTTTTTATTAAAAAAAAATTTTTTTTTTAATCTCAAAAATATCTTTTGAAATCAAAAATGCAAAAACTATAATGACTCATTACATGATGTTACCTCAAAATCTGTATTGACTGCTGTGCTATGATCTTGTGGTGCCAACATACATTACTTGGAGGTCATAACTTTACTTTAGATCAAAATTTCTCCGAATAAAAAAAAAGGTCACAAGGGGTTACTGCAGATGCTCTAAGGAAGCGTCCTTTTAAATATTTGCTCATGTTACAGGGCCCACCCCGTATATCGTGAGGCATATTATTCCAGCATCCCTCAAAATTGTCATCCTCTTCTCATTAGTATACATACTTCTTAAAGATTTATTGAAATAATGACTAAAATTAATTCTGGAACTCAACATCTTAACTAGAAATTGTAATGTAACATAGACGGCGAAAATGTAGTGTTGGAAATAATTAATCTATTCCTTTGTTCTATCCAAATAATTACAATTTCAAATTCAGTTGCCAGACGACCGGCAAAAATGGTGGACAAAATTTTAGTCCATTCACGTTTTTATATTCGATTTTCTTGCGTTGATTCGTGTCATTCATGGATCTTTAACAATGTGTATTATGCACAATGGTAATTAGAGTTAATTTATACATACGTAATTAATAACCATTCGTATACAAAAGCAGTTATTAATTATACCAAAGACCAATTATAACGGGATAATTTGTACCTATTAATTAGGTCCAAGGTGTACCCGTTTCTATTGGTCTTTATTCTGAACAAATATATACTACTACATAGTTAAATCTTTTGAACAAAACCGCTTAACAACTTTAAACACAAAACGCACAATTGCAAAAAGAGAGGCCTAAACCTTCCTACGTGTGTTGATAACACAACTGGCCAAATCTACTGTCCCCCATGCAATAGAGTTTTTTAAGAGTAAGTTTGGATTAGCCAGCCATATCAGAGCTCATAATAGGGCAAATCCATAATTGCTAGGGTCGCCGTCATCGAAATCGATGAGGAGGACTGACTACATATTCCTTCACAAAATTTACGTCCAAAAAACTGGTTTTTTCGCCTAAAAGGTTTGGTACCATATATATGTATACCATATATATATATATGCGTAAGCATCTGCTTAAACAAGAATTCGACTAAAATCCATCCACATATGGTAGTATATATTGAATATGTAGTAGTATATATTTTTGTATGTATCTTATATATTTTTATTTATGTATGTCTATATGTAGTGTATAATACATTTGTATTTTTTTCCTCTCTCCTCAAGTATATTCGTAACAGAAATTATCATACTTCTTTCTTTGCACCTGTTATAAGTCTCTGTTTAGCCCAATGGTTAGCTGGTAGAGAATGCCATCTGGCATTAAGCTCGCCATTTGTACATATATTTTTTGTATTTTGTGCAATAAAGTTTAAATAAATAAATAAAATATATCGAAAACTGTGAGTTTTGAAGTAAATATGGGATACTATTTCGGTAAGGGTTCCGTACCATTATCTATACGTAGGTACGGAATCCTAAAAATGGACAGTTACAGATCGAAGGTCATTGGGAGCTGGTAGCCCCTTAATGTATAATCGTGAGTTTAGCTGGTCTATTGCGTAATGCGCTCCACGTTGGCGTCCAGAGAGTAGTCTCAAGAACCTTAGTTACCAATAGATTACTGCCTATTGTTTTCGCAATAGGGGTAAATATCAAGACAAAGTGAACATTAAATTAATGCCCGTGGCAATAAAAGAAAGAGCTCCGTTTTCCGCAAGTAACTATCACGTGCAAAAGTAATCAAACGAATTAACGATGATACAGAGTAATGTCTTTGTATTGGCCTTGTTAGTTTTCTGAAGTGATACGTAGTCCACCACGGTTTTCGAGTGGCGACCACGTACCGGAAGGCGCGGCGTGGGTAGGCCCACAAGGTGGACTGATGACCTGGTACAGTTCGCGGGAGTCCGCTGGATGCGGGTGGCGCAGGACCGGTCACTTTGGCACTCTTTGGGGGAGGCCTATGTCCAGCAGTGGACGTCTTTCGGCTGATATGATGATGATGATGACGTAGTCCACCACTTTGAACCTCAACCACAGAATAAATAATTGTACTAATAACTGTTCTCAAATCCCCTGTTTAGGTATGCCGAACGAGCCTAAACGTGGCCAACCCTTTCTGCGCTGCGATAGAACGCGTGCATGCTGTAGCAACGCTTAGATACCCCCTGCGGCCGGCCCGTATGTACTTCTAGCGGCGTGACCAAATCACGGAGTGAGCCGTCCCTGCCTTAACCCACAAATAATAGAGTCAAAAAATTTTAGGTCACTTTTGGCTGACGTAGACAAATTGTACTTTTCTTTTGTCACGAAGAAGAATCATTTTGTAAATACAAAGTCAAAGTCAAAGTGATTTATTCTTTAATTTAGGTAGTTTATCGACATTCATATGAATGTCGATAAACTACCACCGGTTCGGAAAGAAAACCTCTGCCTCGAGAAGAACCGACGTAAAAAACTCGGCGAGGTGTAATTTTTTCAAAACAGTATACAATATATCATTTCAGTATCAGAGTACTAAAAAAATTTAAAATTACATTGCTACAGTAGAAAGCCTATTTATTTTGCGATAGATTTCTAGTGCAGGATTTTATCGCTGCCAAATATCCCTATCCATCATGTAATCGTTTATCTTATTGGCAGAGTGCAAAGCGGGTGGAGGGGGTAGCCTAAACGATCACAGCGCTCGCTACGGCTAAAATTGTCATTTTTGTCGCTGACTTGAGCTGTCAAATCCATATTGCAGTAAACATTTTCTACTTTTGGCAATAATGTTACTGACTACCATTGTCCAAAATTGTGTAATATAGTAAAATAACACAAGATTTCATTAATATTTTTCACAATATTTACTTACTTCTTGTTTGACAGCGGTGACAATATTGTCCATAATGGCCGCCTGTCACGTGGCGCTGTCGTCGCGCTCGGTCCCAATAATATGCTTTTGAAATAAGTGTCCGTTTTACGACAGATTTGAATTTAGAGTCAGTAAGTTCGGTAATGTGTTTTGGAATTTTATTGTAGAATTTTATACAATTTCCCAAGAACGACTTTTTCGCTTTTACTAGCCTGTAAAAAATACATAAATGCAATGAGTCTATGTATATAGTTTCAGCAGAACGTTCGATATCACTCAGTACTTTAAACTAAAAATCTCATGAAAAGCTGAGTTGGTCCTTTCAAAAAAAGGTTCGTGGTGTAATTTATTTCGTCTAACATTATGTGCGTGATTCGTAACCGTAATAAATTCCAGGCCAAACAAACCATTGTAATGAATAGACTAATGTGAGTTCCTAGTAAAATGACAGTTCCACAACGAATGATGTCAACACGCCTTGAAAACACTTGGTTGTTAATTAAATGCGTGTCTATCTCCAACGCCCTATACGAGTAGTACCTACTGCCTACTGTACTTGTGAAGTACCTGCCTGTACTGCGATATTGGAGAGTTCATGAATTTTCTGGCTTGGAGATAACATGTTAACCAGGTACTTTTAGGTTAAGTCTTCCTCGCACCTCGCTATTTCTGGCTCATTCTGGTTCGCCGTCTTCCTTGGGGTCGTTAGTCACACACACACCAGTCTTCTCACACACCCAAGTTAGGATATGGAGCCATTACAGGGCGTTGGCCCTCTGGTGGCAGTTTTCTGCTCAGCTCGTAATTACGGGCCGGTCTTCGGGGGCTTATTTAGGCGGCGTCGTTGGCCAGTCTTGGCTTTGTGGTCCGTTGGCATTCAGCGGCGTGGGGTCACCTTGGCTGGTCTTGGCTTTGTGGATTACCTGGGCATGTCAGGGGCGTCATTTTTGATCGGTCCGGGGGGCACGCGTGAAGCGGCGCAATCCCTTGCAGGGACGGGAAGCTGGAGTTACCGGCACGGTCGAACATGACGCGAGCGAGGCGGCATATGAAGACGTCCGGTGTCTCCCAGCGGGGGTCGTACTGGATTACTCTGTTTCTGACGAAACGGGGAGCAGCAGTGATGGTGCGTAGGTTGGTTTCGGATGTAACCCCGTACGGGGGCCGTTAGTCAAGTGCAGTGATATGGCCCCCGCCACGGAGACCTCGCACAACCAATGAATCCAATGATCCCTTTTAGGCGGGGGAAACCGTAAACCTGTTCTTGACAGAAGCGTTCATGGCCTCAAAGACCACGCACCTATCTTTCGCTTAGCCGTTTATCCTGTGTAAACTGCAGACGCTGGTGATGCCTCTCGGTTCTGAAAAAAGACCTTAAAACTATATTTTAAATCTAAGATACTTACCTGCTACATACATACCTAATTGTTTACATATTTCATGTAACCTACCTATTTCTTCTTATATAAATAAATCTATACTTACGCATTGATAGTGAGCGCGAGTGACACCTGTAGTATCTACCTAGTTATACAAACATATATGCATGTAGTATGCACCTACGTCAAACCCCGACGACAGTTGCAAAATGACCACTGTCAAGGGTAGCCGCTATCTCCCTCGCGGTCGCCTGCTCTGTTTTCTCTTACACTCTTCTTCCCTGCACCCCGTCACCGTCCAACGTTTACATCCTGGTTGTTGTCTACGATACACGCATTCGTTGTACATTTATATTCAAATAGAGCCACTGAACTGGTGCACAGTTACGTAGCGCATCTGCTCTCTATTTATCAAAAGATTTCCTCTATTATTGAAATCAGCTCTTTGATGTCTAGCACTAGAATCTTATCCACCTACACCTAAGATATATCGGTCAAGGCAATGATCATGTTTGTTTATGCAAATTTGTTTTTTTGCGCGATTATTTGGGTAACCGGCATAAGTGGGCGAGCTAGATTTATAGAGATTTCATTTAACTTTAATACATACATACATACATATAATCACGCCTCTTTCCCAGAGGAGTAGGCAGAGATCACGGATCTCCATTTGCTACGATCCTGACAAACCACTTTCGCTTCACTCACCTTCATAACATTTCTCATACATGCTCGTCGGTTTAGAGTACTTTTGACCTGGCCTTTTTGTAACATTTCTCCAATTTGATCAGAGAAAGTTCGCCTAGGTCTTCGCCTTCCAACTTGCCCTTCCACTCCTTTTATATATACTCTCTTCGTTAATCTTCTCTCATCCATCCTCTTTACATGCCCAAACCACCTTAACATACCCTTCTCAATTTTCGTGACTATATCTCCATCCATTCCACACTTATCACACTGTTTCTGACTCTATCACTCAATTTCACTCCACACATACTTCTCAACGCTCTCATTTCTACTGCATTCACTCGACTTTGATGTCTTTTCTGCCACACCCAACTTTCACTACCATACATAAGTGTGGGCACCAACACTCCTCTATGCACAGCCACGCGCGCTTTTTGTGATATTTTCTGGCTGCCCATAAATTAACATTAACATTAAAGTAAAAAAAAAAACATTTGTTTCAGAATTGTGAAATGTGCTACATAGGTACATTTTATTTATATGGTACCGACCATATAAATAAAATGTACCCATAGTGTAAAACTGCAAAACTTCCATTCCACACTGCAACAAGGGCAATTTTGCCAACAGAATCTAATGCTCCATTTTTTTTATTTACTACAGTTTAATTGCAATATTTGGGGACTCATATCGACCTAGTCCCAAATTAAGCAAAGGTTGTCCAACAAACACTAGGCGAAGATATACATATACATCATACATACATACATCATAGATATACATACATCATATTCTCATACAGCCTTGGCCAAACGTATCTTATGGATAAAGTATCATTTTATATTTCATAAATACACGAAGACGTAAAATATAATAAGTGTTTGAACATGTGCAAATCATTAATATATGTAATTTTGAAATTGCTATTTGCGTGTGAAAACTGAAGCTAGAAAAAGTCGGGTTTTACAATATACGTTTAATTGTATATTTTGTCACGGATTTCCCCTTAACGTCAATCAATATGATGAATTTCCAATAGATACACAACTTTCTATTATAAAATATATAAGCACCTTTTAAAGTTTGACTTTTGTATGAAAAACGCATGGGTGCTCAACACTTTTGACCAAGGCTGCATACAATACATAATATATGAAACATGCACTTTACCAGCCCAGTTAGAATTATTATCATCAAAACACGTCTGTCATAACCGCGTTATTAATAGATCTGACGCATCATGACGTCAACAATGCAATTATTATTTCACCAACACACGACTCGCCAACAATGGGTGCATTATCGGCCGCTATATCATTAAGCAATAAGCGCCTTTGGATTATTGGTGCTTTGGTACCTTTTGAACTGCAAATGCCATATTTCGGGAACAAATAACTGCTTTTGCAGGCAAAGTTTGATGATACAGACACCAGCATCAAAGCTGCCACGACAAAGCACGCATAATTGGGTAATTTCCTCATGTTAAAATTAGTAACGTATTGCTAAATGGATAGTAAACCATCAAATAAATGTAATAACGTATTAATTACGAAATATGCTTAAAATTATAAAAAGATATGGACCTTGAAAGTTTAGAAAAAATATGCATTTTTTTTTATTGTCCAAAAATAAATTTAAAGCTACCAATAGAATCCTTACGCTTTTATAGAAACAAAATGGTACGACAACTATGGACCTAAACGCAGTATTTCGCGACCGAAACAGCAATTTACTTGATTTTCCGTACAACGGTTAGTAGGTAGGTAGACCCATAGCATTATGACATGCGTGACGTCATATTTTTCAATCAATTAGTATGAAGCGTTTGGGATGCCGCCAGCGAGGTCAATCTTTGTCACAATTCTTTGTATTTATGTTCTTTAATTGTAGTTGCTCCCATACAAACATTTGTTCCTCTCCAAAAACTGGTTCAAATGGCATCGTGAAAAAATCTTAGTAATCATGCCTATTCGCAAGCATGTCTTAAAAAAAACCAAAAAAGTTACTCAGCAAAAAAAAAACTATATAATTTAACAAACCTGCTTACATAATTTCAAGAGAATCGGTTGAGAAATGCGAACTGTAGAGGGGAACAGCGGGACAGCGGGACAGACACCGGACAATCGATTCTCGGCCCAAGCTGAAACATAGAACTTCGCTTCGCTCGCTCGTGGGATGAAGAAGAAAAGTTAAAAATGAAATTTAAGTTTGTACACGGGGATAAGGTACTTAATCCGTACCTCAAAACTATCAGTCGTATCAGTTTGTTGTCCGTCTGTCTGTCTTTAACTCGAAAAACCATATACTAAACCGTTATTATTGCTCTCGAATATATTTTGTAAAATGAGTGCCTGTTTAAATAATGACCGTTTCCTGAGAAACAATAGACCACACAAAGACATGACATCACTACACGCGGAATTAGAAATCAATCACACCACATCCGCACTTAGAATAGAATCCATAAAATCTTTGTCACGTACCGGCCATTTTGAGTAACATTCGACCCAAATATTCGGACATATCGGACAATCATACCTCATATTTTAAAATACGTAACGCTCGAACTTAATCCTTAATCGCACGTCATAAGGTTGTGTTTTCAGGTGCTTAGTTGACTGTAGTAGGAGCTAGTGAAAGTTATGTTTCGGTATGCAATGTGTTTGCACTGTAATGATTTGGCACGATTTGTGATTGAGGTAATGCAAGCATGTTTTGTATGCAGTTATGTTTTGCGTTTGGTTGTGGGTCGATCAGACACTTTCTTTATACATTTCAATAGTCATCCAGATTTCCTTGGCTATCGGTATACTGTCCAGTACGTACCAGTGGCAGCGCGTGACAATTTTTGATGGTCAACCTGGAACGCCTCTAAATAGTTTTTAGGCAAACCTTAGTCTAGTAGCAAGGGTCAATGAGCTAAGCCGCAGACGGACAGACGGTTATGACGAAATTATAAGGTTTCCTTGTTGACTACGGAACCCTGATAAAGGGTCAGAAACGCGCTTGTGATTTGATCTTGTTAGCCACCGTCAAAGTAAAAAAAGAAGCGGGTTGTGTCGGAGATACAATCGTTAATTAAGTTTAAGTGGATACTTCTTTGTAGGCTATGGAACCCTTGTACCCGTAACATATATATCTGAAATAACCAATCAGGCCCCGTAGCATGGTTGGGCTTGTCACGCGATAGGTGATAGGATAGAGCGTGCGACACTGGCTGACACCGTTCGATAGAACGAGACGACGCTCTTATCTTGTCACTTGTCGCGTGATAAGGCTAACCATGCTACGGCTCCTGTATAAGTACAGATAAATCGGTACATTGACTGACGTAGCTCATTTGACTCGCGATACATTGAAAATGGCGGTCATTTTAGCATTATTTTGATTTCCGCTACATAAACTAACTAACATTTTGTGATTAGCAACTAATGGCAAATAAAGAAGGATTAAAACATGTAACAAACAATTATTTGAAATCAGATTAGGCTTCTCTATCGGCCTTTAAAGCCTACGCCAAAACCGAACACCAGCACGAGTGGAGGAATGAGGCGGGTTTAAGGCACTCAAAGCTCTTCATAGAAGGAGTGGACTCGGGCTGGACCAAAAAACTCTGGAAATCCAGCAGAAAGCAACTCAGGATTATATCTGGGGTGTTCACAGGTCACTTCGGCGTCAAGGACCTCTTGGCCAAGATGGGACTATCAAACAGTACAGACTGTAGAATGTGTGGCAAGGAGGATGAGACTATGGAACACTTACTGTGTGAATGTCATGCCCTTGCCAGACAAAGAATGAATCACTTCGGTAACGGCTACCCGCAGCCAAAGGAATTCAGGGTGCTCCCACTGAGCTGCATCATCCGCTTTGTGGAAATGATGGAGCGAGCTTGGGAGTAGCTATAAAGGGGAGGGCAAATGCACAAAAGATCCCACTGGGTCGAAGTGTATCCGAAAGGGCCCTCAAATAGATAAGGTAAGATAAGATAAGATAAGAAGGCTTCTCTACAAAAAGTTATTCCGGAAGTCACGTGATACATTTTGAACTGTACCTGGGATACAAGAACGCGAGCAAAGAAGTATCCACTTCAAAAAAACATGTTAAAAACTTTTTGTAGCCATAGTAATGGAAACATGGTGCACTGTCACAAAATAATCACGTCGAATTGTGCCTCTGATGATTAATTCATGGGCTTAACTCCCGAATGTCAATACAAAGTTCGATTCAGCGTAATCGCATAACATCACGGAACAATATTTAAGTAATTAGAGGCGTATCTCAAACACAAACTCCACTTTATTATTCAAAGATAGGAGTAAATAAACACTGCCAATATTCATACTTCAGTTATGTTCTCAGTGTTCTTACAATAAATTACCACATTCACTGTCAAGAATCGCTACGTGCTACGCTCGTAGCCGATTCCGTGGTTTATCCCGCTAAGTAGCGCAAAGCGCCTACGGCGTAGATGCCCACTGGCAGGTAAGTGTTAAGTACAAAAAGTTAAACCTTGGTCACCCGATCGCATTTGACACATGCGGTAATGCGAATGACGTTACGTCGTGCGGTGTAGGGTGACCCAATTGTATGTAATAGTTTTATATTAACTTATTCAATAATCCTACTAATATTATAAATGCGAAAGTTTGGATGTTTAGATGTTTGGATGTTTGGATGTTTAGGTGTTTGGGTGTTTAGATGTTTGAATGCTGAACCGATTTGGACGAAATTTTGCACGAAGATAGTTCATGGCCTATATTAAAATATAGGATAGTTTTTAACCCGGGCCTATGCAGACGAAGTCGCAGGCGTAAGCTAATATAAGACTATTAATATAAAGGTATTAATAATTAACGGTTAAACAAGAACTTGACCCTTATTGAGGCCTAATAAATATTCTGTGCGTTTATGAGTGCATCCTCTCTAAGGTACCAGTGTGTAACACACGGGTACCCTAGAGATGATAAGAGGAGTAGGAAAGGCAATACAAGAGATATTAAATATAATGCGTCCAATATAGAGTTCAGGATAAAAGGCTTAGATAGATAGATGAGTGCATCCTACTGTTAAACATTTAGTTACGAGAGAGCGTCGCTCCACAAGTAACATATTTATATTTTCAATTCGATTCGGTAGTTCGAGAATAGAACCCCTTGTTTTAAATACATACTTGTAAATCCAATCTTTCATGTCGACTATTAAAGATTCCGAACGCTCTCAAAATAAATGAAGATCTAAGGCAATGAATAGTTTATTTTAGTATCGGTTGGAGCATTATCTAATCTTTGTACTTGAGTTCTTCCTGTCTTCAAACCTCTTTAGAAACTCTATTTAAATGTTATTAACGTACACTATAATGTAGAAACGATATTAAGCAATAGCCAACTGAAAATTAACTGCATCTGAAACCTGTATAGATCACATACACACACACACACACAAACAATCTTGCCTATTCGAATACCCCCAAGAGCAAAAATGTGGACAAAGTTTATATGGAACTTCAATACCAAAAGCAATACACCCGTTATTTTCATACTCATACTCATACTCATACTTTTTTCTTCTGTTACTGTACTCATTTCTTCTGTTATTGAGCAAAGCGGAGTACACCGGGGCTGGCAAAACTCTATTCCTAGGTGTACAGTTTTGGAAGAATGTACCTATAATGCTTCTTTTATGTTACTTGTAGGCACTAATACACTGTCAAATGCAACGGCGAATGTGTTTTTTTTATTTTATTTATTTAATACAATTTTTTTATAATAGTTACAGTGTTGCACACAAAGCCACTATTTAAAACCTGGATGGTTTAGGCAATAGTTGGCGAGATCGCGCGGTTCATCCCGCGTTCCTTAAGTTAGTTACCTATTATATAACAATTGATATAGTTGGCTACAATTTTATTCCTTAGCTACGAGAACACTATAGTACTTTTTAAGTAGCTTCTTACATTTGTCATGATTAATAATGGCATCGGTAAGGTCCTGTTATAAATTCTTGGGCAGGTTATTTAAGATAAATGGAAGTAAGTAATTAATTGTCCTGTCACCATAAGTGTTATTATTGCGTGGCAACAGGTATGTTAGTCATATGGCGCTTGCAAACATTCGAGTATGGCGGACGGCATATGGGGCATAAGGTTTATGCTAGAGTGAGACATGAAACATTTTGTTTTCTATCTCGCTTTGTCTTATAGCTTATGGTGTATGCCGTCCGCCACGCTCAGACGATGGGATGCGCCCATAGACAGCCAATAGTAGTTTATGTGACTGTACTATCACCCACGGGTACTACGGGTTCACACTTTCTGTTCAAAATCGTCTGCACATGCATAGCGAATGCTCGAAAATGATCCTTGGGTTGTGAACCCGTACCCTTGGGCAATAGTACATAACGAGAGGCCTTAAAACACGATTGCGGTTTTATGAAACGAGCGTTAACGAGTGACACGAGTGTTTTAAGGCCTAATAATGTACAGTTGCATACTCTACTTTATACACACTTATAATAGTTGAATCCTCAATTAGAATAACCGCCAACTAGATGTCCATAACAAAATCTAGTTGGTCACAATTTGCTCTGGACGCCACGCTTCGAAATTTGAAAGTCATTACTTTATCAATCATCAACATCACCATCATATCAGCCGAAAGACGTCCACTGCTGGACATAGGCCTCCCCCAGAGAGTTCCAAATTGACCGGTCCTGCGCCACCCGCATCCAGCGACTCCCGCGACCTTTACCAGGTCATCAGTCCACCTTGTGGGGGGCCTACCCACGCCGCGCCTTCCAGTACGTGGTCGCCACTCGAGAACCTTTCCGCCCCAACGGCCATCGGTTCTACGTGCAATGTGCCCCGCCCACTGCCACTTAAGTTTAGCAATCTTTATCAATATCGATATTTTAATGAAAATACGTACAAAATTACCTACGGCCAGAGACAAGTTAATTATTTTTATAAATCTTGTTGATATAATGCTGGTCATTACTGCCAGTTTCTGAACACATTTTAGCGGGTTTATAGTACTGTGTCCATAATAGTACATTGTTTAACGAGGGGCGTAAGTGGAATATTGCTAACGAGAGGCTATCAGAAGCCCGACGCCGAAGGCGGAGGGCTTTTGATGACTCGAGTTTGCAATATTCTTACGCCCGTGTTATACACAATGTTTTTCATCACATTTGCGAGGAAATAAATAACAACAAAAGGCAGAAAAATGTAAGTTTCATACAGCAGCACCAATCAAAAATTGACAACTTCACTTCCAGATCAGTGCTAGTAGAGCGCGCAGTTCAATATTTCAACCAATCACAGAGCAGTATTCTTGTGGGGCGGGGCGTCTTGACCAACTAGATTTTTTTATTCAACCAATCACACAGCAACCAGATTTGCTTAAGCCAATCAGAGGGTTCTATATTTTAAAACTAAACTTAACAGCCCGTGGGAGGTAAAACGGCTATAACTGCTCTGTACGCTCGCAAGTAATAACGCCATTGACGAGCAAGTGTGATGAAAAAGGTATTAAAAATCTGGTGGTACTGTAAGGCTGTTAAATTCGGTCACTGAATCACTGACGAGCAAATACCGTACACTTAATGCAGAATTTCTACCAAAGGGTGTACCTTTTTCTGCTCTTGTGTGGTCCAGATACTGAATTCAGTGACTGATTCCGACTGTGTGAGGCGGGCCTAAGTTTAAAACTATTGCGTCATCTCTGACTTCACTCGATTATGTCACGAAGTTGCAATGACGATGACGGTCCCCTTGTTTAGAAGTATGAATCACAATGCACTTACCTTAACCGGCGGATTCATGCGCAGTTCATGATCAAAACTAAAAGGGCCTATGTACGTTAGTTGTGTCAAGGATTATAAGCTATTTTGGTAGTAGAAAACATGCTGTATGCTGTATTTATTTGGGCAAAGGATGTGTTCTTATGGTTACACTGTTTAAAGTTAGAATTGACAAACTTTATGAGTATGCATTTATTTGCTTCTATTTTGTTTCAAGAAGTCATTGTGTTTATTTTATAATTAGTCCTCCAATTTCAATGACTAATTGGTTGGAATATAATAAACTGGTACGTACATTAAAAAACGACAAAGTTTGATTGCGTATGTGTTATAGTTTATTAGTTCTGCTGTTTAAATGATTATTGAATATCATGGTCATCATCATATTAGCCGAAAGACGTCCACTGCTAGACACAGGTCTCCCCCAAAGAGTGCCAAAGTGACCGGTCCTGCGCCACCCGCATCCAGCGGACTCCCGCGACCTTTACCAGGTCATCAGTTCACCTTGACGTTCAGGTCACCAGTTCACGGGGCCCACACCGCGCTTTCCGATACCTACCTACGTGGTCGCCACTCAAGAACCTTTCCGCCCCAATGGCCATCGGTTCTACGTGCCATGTGCCTCGCCCACTGCCGCATATTGAATACTAGCTTCAGCCCGCGACTTCGTTTATATCATAGCTCCATACAAACTTTCGCCCCCTTAGGGGATGATTCCCGGGATAAAAAGTATTCTATATGTTAATCCAGGCTATACACTATATGTATACCAAAATTCATCTTAATCCGTTCAGCCGTTTTTGCGTGATTGAGTAACAAACATCCAAATATCTAAACATCCAAACATCCAAACATATATTATAAACATCCAAACTTTGACATTTATAATATAAGTAGGATATAATACATTATTTTTACTAGTATTGTACAATTCACAAAATTCTACAGATGACATCAAAACTTTTTACAGGAGCAGCAATATCTCGAGTTGTCATTGGAACAAGTAGAATTGTTCCCGTTGTCATATTCGACGTTCCCAGAGTGTTTTGTGAAATGACATTTTACGGCGACAATAAAACCTTATTTCTCTTAACATTTATATTACTGAATATTGTTCAGAACAGATAACAGAGATAACAAACTGTGTCTCAATTCCGTTACCGCTAGCATTTTATTGAAATTGAATACAAATAATTATAAATGTGATAATGAAACTCTTACACCTTTCACTTCACTTTTCTTGCATGCTTTTCAGCAAATGTTGTCCCCCTCGCTCGTTAGTGTTGGCTCGATGTGCTGTGCTCTTCTCCTGCGGACAGACTTGCGAAATTAAAAAAAAAAAAGTAATTGACAACACGAATGATTAGTTTAATTGTACTGTGAAACGTTCAGAAGTTCAGATATAATGCCAATTTCATCTCAGTTCACAATATTGATACATTATTAAACTGACGAAAAATTATGCGTTATTTGTAAACGGGTTTTGCAGTTCCCAGTTTTTCGACAGTTTATGATTATAAACTAACGGTGTTCGCAATTTTACGGTCACACACATATGAAATCAATTACCAATACCTACTTTTCGAAAGAACCGTGAACAACTTGAGAATTAGAAGCGGTACCAAATTTCTGTGTTGCGTCATTTCGTTAGTTAGTTAGTTAGTTTTACTGGGAATTTTCCGCAAGTCGACATCCAACGTGCCTATTTTGCGTGAAACGGCAGAGTGGCGCTAACCACCCCAGCTCCTCTAAAAAGTTTAAAGAGTGCCTTGGTATTACTGACTGCGGTCCGGAGACCCTAGGTGCTTTTTCCTGTATACTTCTACCTGCTTACAATCCAGTAGAATGTGTTTAGTCATTTCGTTGCATTGATATTTGTTTAAATAATATGAATTAATTTTCTTTTCGCCAAATAGAGGCTTCTTACAATACGCAGTAACCGACACTGTCGGCATTCTCTGGAATTCACTTCATCAAGATTACAGAGTTGAATACAAGCTTCTATATTGCAAGCAATTGTTTTTTCGGAAAAACACGAATATCTCATATTTTTTATATGGTAGGACGATATTTTTTAATCAACATCTATTTCAAACTTTTATCGATTTTGATCGCGGGTAAAGTTATCTCGATTTTTGACAATATTGCCCATGTCGAATTATACACGCAACTATAGCTCTTATGATGTTGACACAAGACTCCGTCCAAAATTTTGGGCAAACATGGCGTTCCATTTAAACATCTTTCTTATATCTACGAATTTTTTTTACACAATACAGATGGGCAACGTTATTTGGGTATTTTCAATCCTTGCCGTACAAGTCCACAGACCTCATCCGCAATTTGCTGCAAGCCCCTGGCTGAAAAGTAAAGTCATAAATATAATCTAGTTTCTACTAAAAATAGTAAGTTAAGCAGAAAATGTTACTACGAAACATGATGCCTAAAATTAACAAAATGTATTGTTTACTGCTTAAGACCTACACAATCGATATCTAAATAGAAATAGTGTTAGTTTTATTTTTACAAACTTTCCCATACTGACCGATCTAAATGTGCCACCCTGTATATAGTAAGTAAGAAAGAAAGAAAGAGACATTTGGGCCAAAATGCTTTTTAGTTATGTATAGTTATTTTTAGAGATGAAAATTTATAAACACTTATAAAAAAATGTAGATGTCTCGAAATATTTTCCTTGTTTATTGTGAATTTTCCCACCACCCTGGATTTTGTATCACATTAAGTTAAAAGTCGCGTTTGGTACTCAAATTACCACTGCGTTACCAGTCCCCATGAAACCTCAAAAATAATCTCCACTGGGTTACCAAACATTTATTTTATTTGGAGCCCAAATATTTCGATAATGACCATTCGGGTATGCATATGTCATTGTGAATTAGAAAATAATAGTTTTTTGAAGATTATCCGAATAAGTAAAAAAATATGGGTATAAATATACAAGGGACGTTTTTATACGCATCAAAAATAATTTTGGCCCATTTATTTGTGACAAAAACAATTAAACATAAAAGAGTGTATTACTGCCAGCGCTGATCTTCCGATAGAACCGTCAAGTGATTTATCTCATTTCCTCTTCGAATGGGATTTCGCTACATGTCCATCTGAATTCCTTTGAAAATGCAATTCGCTCAAAGCGACCGAATATTCAGTCCTTGTGAGTCCCATTGATTGCTAAGAGAACACAGTTACCTTTGCAATTCACAAATCGACTCAACTCAGCACTATAAAGCCGGATTCATACTACACTCGAGAACAAAAGTTTCGGGTCGGTGAAATACCGTCATATTTCCTAAAATAGTGCAGGTTGTACATTTTTTTAATCCTGTCATGATCTGAATCTGAATCTGTAATAACAGTTAAAAAAATAACATTACCAGGTTTAAATATGACTCCTAAAAACCCATGAAAAAAACAGCGATAACGGAGCGAGATATCGCAAAAATCGTCATTTTTGGATGTTAATATTTTTATGATAGGATTCCGAAAATTGCTAATACATTTGGGTATTACGAAGAATAGTATATTATGTAAATAAGACTAGTGTGAAATATTAAAAAAAACCTATTGATGTTATTTAATTTAGGGTGACCCGAAACTTCTGCTCTTGAGTGTAGTTTTTCTGTCGTGATGAGCTCTGACGCCTGATACAGAAGGAGCCACGTCAGAAGCCATCAGCACGGCTATCACAAGACGGCGCGCGAGCTCTTTCGATTTTTTTGCTCTATCCGTCTCTCTCTTATTAGAAAACTTAGAAAGAGAGGTATAGTGCGAGAATCGAGAGAGCTCGCGCGCCGTCTTGTGATAGCCGTGCTGATTGAGTGTGAATCTAATGGTAGGTAACTATATCTCATTCCTTAAAACATTAGAATTTTAAGGAACAAAGTCGTACCTACGTATATCCGTACTAATCCAAAGTAATACATACTAATATTGTAAATGCAAAAGTGTGTCTGTCTGTCTGTCTGTCTGTCCGTCCGTCCGTCCGTCCGTCCGTCTGTCTGTATGTCTGTTAGCTCTTTACGCTTAAACAACTGAACTGATTTAGAAGAAATTTGGTATAGAGTCTGTTTGAGTCCCGGAGAAAGGACATAGGATAGTTTTTATCTCTAAGGGGGTGAAATGGGGGGTTCGTCCGCGTGAAACACATTTATATCGTGTAAAAACTTTCGCCACCCATTTCGAACCAATGACCGTTGGGGTGGAAAGGTTCTCGAGTGGCGACAACTTGCCGGAAAGCCCAGCGTGGGTAGGCCCTCCACAAGGTGGACTGATGACCTGGTAAAGGTCGCTGGAGTCCGCTGGATGCGGATGGCGCAGGACCGGTCATTGTGGCACTCTTTGGGGGAGGCCTATGTCCAGCAGTGGGCGTCTTTCGGCTGATATGATGAATGAAAGTTGGGCGACATGAGTAAACTTTCGGCAAAGTACAAAATACCGCATGCAGATTCCGCCCTGCAAAATGCGGAATTGGTCTTATACTGGTTGGTACGAGTTGTACGTAGTCGTTATGAATGCAAGCTTTGAAGTGCAAATTCGGTAGGTGCTCTACCTGTATTGACGTCGTTTGACTTTGTGAATTTAAAACTGCGCTCTTCTACCGGGAAGTTTTATGGGGGGGATTGTCCAAAAATTCAATTGGACATCGGGAAGTAGGTCAAAGACTTGCGAGATATTATCCGAACAAACACACATAATTGCAAGCAGAATAAAAGCTGTTAAACATATTTATGCATGCATGGATCAGAATGTTGATGAAACGAGATTGCATGTTACAGAGATGAGAATGTTGAGATGGATGTGTGGCGTGACGAGAATGGATCGAATAAGGAATGAGTATATAAGAGGAACCCTGAAAGTAGTACCCATAACTGAAAAGCTGAGAGCAAATCGCCTACGGTGGTATGGACATGTTATGCGGAGGGATGATAGTAATGTTGCTAGAAGGGCATTAAGTATGAATGTGGAGAGTTGCAAGAGAAGAAGTAGACCAAGAAAAAGGTAAATGGACTGCGTGAGAGACGATATGAGGAAGGAAGTGTGTGATGAGTTGACGGGCGATAGAGAGGTATGGAAGAAAAAAAACATGCTGCGCCGACCCCAAGTAAATGGGATAAGGACAAGCGAATGATGAAACATATTTATAGTACCTACAAAACAAGCGGTCCTGTGACCTAGATCTGTTTAGGGAGTATGACTTTTTTTACAATTAAGCATTACTAAAACTGAATCGCCAAATAAAAAATCTACCTAAATATATAGTTATCGAATCTGTTCATAAAACTGCACGAGAATCGGTTGAGAAATGCGACCTGTTGAGCAGAACTGCCGGACAGCCGGACATATGAAATAATTTTTGCCCAAACTGAAACGGAGGAATGCGTTCGCTCCGCTCGCTCGTTGAATTAATCCAGGAAGTAATATTAAACTTATGCCTTCTATCAGAATCAGAATTAAACATTTATTCGTAACACAACACAACATACATTATTATTTTGGATTTAGTTTTTAGTTGAGTAATATTTTTTTAAGTTATACTTATTAAACTTTGTAAAGCGTTTATTTAAAACTAACAGAAATGTTAAATGAACAATAAAATTAAGATAATGACACAGATAAAATCAAACTCATTATGAAAATGATATTTCTACGTTTGTTTGAAAGCTGGCCGATAACGTTGTCCCTTAAGTTTATTGACCACTAGCTTCTGCCCGCGATTTATATTGTAGCTCCATACACATTTTCGCCTCCCATTTCTTCCTCTTAGGGGATGATTCCAGGGAAAAAAGTATCCTAGATGTTAATCCAGGCTATACACTGTATCCCCCTCGAGGGTGCCCGCCTTGTCGGGGCGGGGGGGCTTAGTAACCGTGGCCTGCAACCCACGGCGAAGCTAAGAGGCACCCAGGGCCGGCCTGTGTGGGGCCTGCTGGCTGGCCCGAGGAGAGCGCTCCTAGCGGGCTGTGCATTGCCCGCTTAGGATGCGTTGGGCAGGGGCCGCAGCAGAAAAGGAGTACCTCCTTATCTTCTGCGGCCGAGGCGGGATCGCAGGGGGAGAGGCGTGTTGGTATAACGGTGCGCCACTCTCCCTACCCCCTGCGAACTTGGCGGGGCCGTTCCGCGGAAGCGGCATTGGTGGGGCCGCAGGGGAAGAGGAATGCCGGTATTACGGTGCGCCGCTTTCCCTATCCTCTGCGGCCGAGGTGTGGTCGGTGGCGGAACCACATACCTGATCCACCACCGGGTGCTGGAATTTCCCGCACCCATGATCTCCTCGTAGCGGACTCAGGGGGGTCCGCTACTGAACGTGTGGAGATGGAGGAGGCAGGCGCGCCAAAACATCTGGCGTGCCTCTCGTGGAGGGCCTTCGGGCGTCCGCGAGGGAGCCGCTTGTGGGTGGCTGCCGCCGGCGGGGTCGCGGATGTGTGCGCAAGCGTTCCCGTGACCTCGCCACATGGCGGCGAGGCGGCAAGTGGGGGGGTTTTTAGTGTGTATACCGTGAGTCTCATCAGCTTATACGGGAGTCCCACATAACCACTCGGGTCACCCCCTGCACCCGGGTGGTATGCGTAACGCATTTTCCCCCCCTAAACAAAAAAAAAAAAAAAAAAAAAAAAAAAGGCTATAGGTACACTGTATGCATACCAAAATTCATTTTAATCCGTTTAGCCGTTTTTGCGTGATCGAGTAAAATACATCCAAACATCTAAACATCCAAGCATCCAAACTTTCGCATTTATAATATTAGTAGTATTAGCAGGATGATTCTATTAGAAACTAGCTTCTTCCCGCGTCTCCGTCCGCGTGGTACTCGTTTATATCGTAGCACAATACAAACTTTAAACCCCTATTTCACCCCCATAGGGGACACCGCCGTGACTCAAACAATATCTATACTAGGTAACAGACAGACAGACAGACACACTTTTGCATTTATAATATTAGTATGGATCTCTAGATTCTAATCAATATGACTAGCCTCTACTGTAAATGAACGTTCGTTAAAATATATAAAGATGGTGTCGATCTTTAGATATGCCAGACGGATCCCCAAAAACTAGTCAATAAATCGGTAGGTAACCTTAACATCTATCTGGTTTATACTTGAGATTAGGTATTTGAGTTGGCCGAATTGTATCGAAGTAGTCCATTCAAAAAGCAACTCTACCGTCCAAGGTATAAGATTCCAATTCCAATGACAGTTTTATAAAAAAATCGGCCACATTAGATAATCTCAAGCATGCACAAAATACAATGGTCGCCTCTCATAAGTCTCGTAACTTATGAGCTTGGAGATAAAGCTCGTAAGTTTGGGAGACAACTTGACAAAGTTACAATCTTTGTTTGTAATGGTACTGTCGTGGGAAAAAGTGTTGAGAACCCTTATTTTTTCGATAACTTGAAATCATCATCTGTGATGTTTCCTTTGGGGTCTCTCAGAGTATATAGGTATAAATAAGACAACCATTGAGTGCTACTAGCTCAGGCGCTCAGACGTGACCTCGCTCGCCGACAGCTGGGCGACAACTGCCGAGAGCTGTCGGATTGCTTCACCACGGCCGCTACCTTCGCATATCTATTTGTGATGTCAATACATCACATCATCAGCTAAAAGACGTTCACTTCTGGACATAGGATTCCCTCAAAGAGTGCCAAAGTGACTGGTCTTACGCCAGCCGCATCTACCTTGTGAGGGGTCTACTGGCTTACATGATACACTGTAATTATGTTTGGCTAAAGCGATGTGAGATGTAAGGAGAGGGCTATGTTGGGAGTTTCTCTGCGTGATCGCATCAGAAATGAGGCTATCCGCAGCAGAACCAAGGTAACCGATGTAGCCCTCCGAATTGCTAAACTTAAGTGGCAGTGGGCGGGGCACATCGCACGTAGAACCGATGGCCGTCGGGGCGGAAAGGTTCTCGAGTGGCGACCACGTACCGGAAGGCGCGGCGTGGGTAGGCTGCAGGCAAGGTAGACTGATGACATGGTAAATGTCGCGGGAGTCCGATGGATGCGGGTGGCACAGGACCGGTCAATTTGGCACTCTCTAGGGGAGGCAGGCCTATGTCCAGCAGTGGACGTCTTCCGGCTGATAATATGATGATGATGATGAAATCGATGTGATATGATAATCATCCTTTTAGCGTTTTATTCCCGGTCAGGGCTTCAAATCCCGGGATTTATTACTACTACAATACCCGGTATTCTCGGTTGTGCCCTAAAGGAGCCTGGAGGCCGCTTTGGCACCTAATTCCAAGATGTGATATGATAATACTGTAGTAGTAAATAAATATTGGGAGACAATCTTATACAAAACGATCTGGTCCTGTACCTACTAAGCAAAGCTTGTGCTCGTATGGGTACTAGAAAAATATATACATACCTACTAATGTGACGACATTTATGTTTATGTTTACGTATAAATGTCGTCACGTAAATTTAGATAATTGTCTGTATAATTAAGTCACCTAAATGACAATTTCTGTTTGCGAGAAACAATACACAATTTCGTTATCAGAGGTTATTTAAGTTTTATGATGAAGAGGTTTCGTTTATAACCTACCACCGCAGAAGAGAAGTGACATTTGGATCTAAGTGTGTATTTTTCAGTTTTACGTCCTAAATAGCTAAGAGAATTTTATAAAATCATATATTTATACTCACCACTACTCAACCACTTATTTTTTTTAACTCCAAAAATTAGGTGATTGTCGTTCTTCTTTTTTACCGACAATGATCCGAGGTTTTTCTGTTTTTTTGGTTTTTGAACTATCGAAAATTGTGGTTTTGAAGTGCGATTTAAAAAAAAATGCATAGGTTTCTTCATTAGAACTAATTAAAGTTTCCTTTCTGGCCAATATAAATATTTATTTACGGTTGGTTTCTAAAAAAAAACATGTGACAAAGTGGACTCTTTCAGTGGGGACAACATTTTGGTTTACCACTCTGTCACGGCATTCTACGAAAAAAAAAACATTTAAAAAAATGCTAGTTAGAGAAAGTGAAATATTAAACATCACTAATTAATAAAATAATATGGACGTTCATTCGAACATTATAAAACCGTAAACATCATTACTCAAATGAGATGCCGTAATAAGACGAGGGACAGGCTATTGTCGGTCGAAAAGAAGAACGACCCGATTGAAGATTTTCATTGACATATTATAATAACACTAAAATATATGTATTATTTGCTATTTCGTCGAAAATCTTAGTGTGTTTCTAGTGGTTATTATTATATGGAAATGTAAAGCGACGTTTCATAAAAATAAAACAGTGTATCAGTTTTAGCTACGCCTGTACCAGTTACTAATTACAGAAGAAACTATTGCATTCTCAAAGTTTTTAGTACATTGCATTAAAGTCGATTATGGCATGACTCATTTCAAATTCTAATTGTGTAGATTTTGAACAAAAGTATGAAAACTCTCGTAAGTAATCGTATGACAGATAAAATATCTTGAGAACTAACGAGATTCAGTGAGTAATTAATTATTTGTGATAATTGTGATTAAAGACAGTTTATCTATGTTTTCATCTTTGAGAAGAGAAATACAATGAGACTAACTGTTCACATAGATACCTACTATCGACAAAAGGTTAGCCTATCCATTTCAAAACTAGTTTCGCTTGGCAAGCAAAGATGTTATGCGCTACAACAAAAATGCGCCTTTAAGGTGGATAGTCGAGCGTTTAGTGTGCGTGCATGTAACGCATGTTTACTTACTACCAATTTAATTTTCAGTGCCACGTCTAGCAGTTACAAAACTTCGAACTGTCTGTAGTTCAAAAGCGGGGGGGAGGTCAGGGCGTTAATCTGAGACAATAATTTCGCATATTAATTTGAAACCGTTTCGCGCGCTCATTCTGTAAATTTAATTCAGATTGATCACACGTAGCTACCGAGTATAGTGTCCGAGAGAATGCTCTCGGCCGAGCAAAGTGGCGAACGAGTAAATAAAACGGTCCGAGTCGACAAAACTATGTCCTCAACAGTGAGAGAGTACTTCAATGAAAGGTCCTCACAAAAAGGCATTTGGTACAAAACGATCCAACCAGAACTAATAAATACACCATGGATTGATTGCTCCCTTAGTCGTCAAGATATTGTAATAGCACTAACGGCAGCGTTTTATCTGTTCATTGCGCGGTCGAGACGCGCAACGCACTGTGGTTAGTTGGGATCACGCGCAATGAATTAGAAAAACCGCTGCCGCACGTCGCTTAAGACCAAAGTCGTGGCCAAGGCGTAAGACTTCGTTCCAGCCACATTCCACATAATAAATTTGGATTTATGATGCGCAACGTTCCGTCACCGGGTTTGTTCCCAATTCTACAGATTTCTATTACAGATTCCCAATTCTACAGATTCCCAATTCTATAGGGTCTCAATTCTACGGATTCCCAATTCTACAGATTCCCAATCCTACAGATTTCCAATTCTACAGATTCCCAATTCTACGGATTCCCAATTCTACAGATTTCCAGTTCTACAGATTTCCAGTTCTACATATTTCTGATTCTACAGACTCCCAATTCTAGTCTAACTATCGCAAAATATATACACATACAAGTGTGATCATGTGATTAGAATTAGAATATTTATAAAAATTGGAACTTGTACCTTTATTCCGAAGAGATAAAACCTATTTCTCTAGATTAATAATTACTGGTTGGTTATAGTACGAGTATCTGTAGACATGAGAATCTGTAGAATTGGGAATCTGTAGACATGAGAATCTGTAGAATTAGGAATCTGTAGACATGAGAATCTGTAAAATTGGGAATCTGAAGACATGAGAATCTGTAGGATTGAGAATCTGTAGACATGAGCCCAAAGGCGTCACCGAACAATACAGAGTGTGATATCGTTGCAGACGTATATCATATTGATGGAATGTGTGCGGATTGACTCGTTTAGAAGCTAACTGAAGATATCCTGTAGCACCATGTTAGGTGTTGGTGGGTGCAATAGAGCACTGGCTTTTCCACTGTCGGACGAAGCCAGGGCGTTATTTAAGCTAGTGAAGATAGTATCAATAATCGACGTTAAGGTGAATATTTGTTGATCATATGGAGCGTCATAAGCGATAAAGCTCTTTAATAAAGATTTAAAAAAAAAACGAGTGTCTGGCTCGGCAATTCTCGCCACTATTCGTTACGTGTGATGTGATCAAGGCAAGAGTATGGAAGTTTTTCTCGGCATGACAAATTATGTTTGACAAACAGTCGTACTGAGGGCCTATGTAGACTGCGTTTTTTTCACGCGCCGTCGACGCGCGCTCCCCTAATCTGCTACTGTAGGTACATATGGTAGGTAGGGGAACGCGCGTCAACGGCGCGTTCTAAAAACGCGATGAGCATACGTGAAGTACTGCAGTGCATCTAGCATGTTGAAGAACTTTCTTCGCTTTCTTAATAGCTCACATTTTTCTTTATTTTGTTTTATTTTTATTTCTTTGTGTAACGAACTTAGTTCGTAAGATTTCAAAAGTACTAACAAAAAAACCGACCAAGTGCGAGTCGGACTCGCGCACGAAGGGTTCCGTACCATTATCTATAAAAAGGGCAAAAAAAATCATGTCTGTTGTATCGGAGCCCCAGTCCGACTCGCACTTGGCCGGTTTTTTAGTATATGTTGTTATAGCGGCAACAGAAATAAATAATCTGTGAAAATTTCAACTCTCTAGCTATCACGGTTCTTGAGATACAGCCTGGTACCAGACGGACGGACAGCGAGTAATAGGGTCCCGTTTTTACCCGTTGGGTACGGAACCCTAAAAATGTGTGGATCAAAAGTCAGGTCTGAAATAAATGATTTTATTTATTTATTTATAGGGCCCTAAACAGTTGTGACAGGAGTAAAATTACATACATTCATCATGTATGGTCGGCGGTTTTTGAACTATCATTAACTGTAACATAACTGGTACTTTATTAAACTAGTTTGACAACCCTAGAGCCAGGGCTGTCACACCCGTTTAACCATAATTAATTATGCGGGCTTAGGGTGACAAACGACCCAGTTAATTGTTAACACTATTAATAACAGCCTGCATTGTTATTTTTAATTTTCTTAAATTAAATCATTTATGATAACCAATCGTGGGTTCGAATCCCGGCTCGTACCACTGGGGTTTTCAAACAAACTTATGTAGGTACCTACCTACACAAAATCGTTTGATATTTAAAAGTAGTTTTAAGGGTTCCGTACCTCAAAAGGAAAAAAAACGGAACCCTTATAGGATCACTCGTGCGTCTGTCTTTCCGTCTGTCACAGCCGATTTGCTCCGAAACTACTGGACCGATTGAGTTGAAATTTGGTAAACATATGTAAATTGGTGACCCAAAGATGGACGCGTAAAGTAAATTTATAACTAGGGGGGCAATTTTTGGGGGGTAAACTGGAAAAAAAAAGTTTCGCAAACTGTATTGTGTAACATTTATTATATGAAAGGGGTAAAATTTACCATTCTCCCCTCTTATCTCCGAAAATACTAGGCTTGAAATTCTGAAAAAAATATGGAAAATAGTTCCTTGCCTAAAGATTACAGGAAATACTCCAGGCAAAATACGGTTTTGAAAAACATTAATTTATAATAGCGTTTTTTGTTGTTTATTTCATTTTAGAACGTTATTCTAAGATGCTTTATTCAAGAATCCAACAAACTTTCCACCCGGAAGTAATTATATAGATTTAAATTAAGCATTCATTGTCTTTTTTGCTGGATTTATATTGAATATTTTAAAGCAAATGTAAATGAACCAAAATAAAGATTAAAACATTTATTAATATTTATTCCGACTTTTCAGGAGCTAATTAAGTTATGTATTTTTTGATGTCTGATTTTTTGTTGCATTTTGCCTCTAGGTAACTATTTAATTGATAATATATCCGTTACATAAAAAAATTATTTCCAAATTTGACATTTTTAGGGTTCCGTAGCCAAAATGGCAAAAACGGAACCCTTATAGTTTCGTCATGTCCGTCTGTCCGTCTGTCCGTCTGTCCGTCTGTCCGTCTGTCCGTATGTCACAGGCATTTTACTCGAAAACTATAACGTGTAATTGAATAAAATTTTGAGGATAGGTGTATTTTGTTAGCCGCTACATAGTTTTGTAATTAAAATGACAAAAAAAATTTTTTTTAGGGGTGCACTCCATACATAAAACTAAAAGTCAAAAAAAAATTTTTCATTGTGACCCCCCGTGTGGCACATCAATCGATAGGCCTTTCAAAATAAATATAAGGTTTCTTAGCATGAATTTTGATTAAGTGAATAGGGTCGGAGATAATCGCCCCGAAAGTCACTAATATACTGTCCCCCCCCCTCTAATTTTTGAACGGTGTATTTTAAAAATATGGAAAAATTCATGGACATAGGGCTTATTAATTTCATTCACCGAAAATTGTTTTGAACAAGATCGGTTCAGAGGTTTTCGAGATATTGCTGAAAAACTGCCTTCCTCAAGGAAAAGGACGTAAGTGCCGTAAAATTTCTGTGACGATACGACCTTTTTAATAGGCACGGAACCCTTCGTTTTGCGTGGTCCGACACGCACTTGGCCGGTTTTTTCCATACAAGTTGTCAGTTCATTGCCTGGACTCCAGGTTTATGAGTATTGCAGATTTGCAGATATCCAATGTAGATATGGCAGAGCAGCTGCAGGCTCTAAGCAGTGAAATAAAAACAGTTTCTTTGTAACGTTGGAAAATTAATTAGCGGGTCTGAAAGAAACAGGATTAATTGCACTAGAAAGACGGCGAAAAGGTTTTTAAGCGAGGCAAGGTTTTTCAATTATACGGATCTTGAATTCGTTATAATTTTCAACGAGTGTACTGTAAAGATGCGCCGAATATTGGTTTTCAGCGAATACGAATATTCGGCCAGCTGTTGCCGAACTGAATATTCGGCCGAATTATACGGTTCAACGTAATGCCTATAATACATTGGATATGATAATAAATATTAGATGACAATCTGCAAAACGACCTAGTCCCATAGTAAGCTCAATAGGGCTTGTGTTATGGGTACTAGACGACGATATATTTAATAGATACAAATACTTAAATACATAGAAAACATCCAAGACTCACAAATGTTCATGCCCGTCACACAACTATTTGTCCTTACCGGGATTCGACCCAGGACCTTCAGCTTAGTAGGAAGCGTCACTACCCACTAGGCTAACCGGTCGGCAAAGGATATAATCACTTATTTCATCATTCTCCTAGCGGTATTCCCGGTTGTGCCCTAAAGCCTGGGGTCCGCTTTGACACTTAATCCCAAGATTTAGCGCAGGCACCAGTTTTACGAAAGCGTCTGCCATCTGAACTTCAACCCAGAGGGAAAAGTAGATCTTGTAGGGATTAGACGGGTTGTCTCACGATGTTATCCTTCACCGAAAAACAGGACAAGTGCGAGTTCACGTGGTGAGGGTTCCGTATTTAATACACAAAAATATTGACAATTTTTCCGTTACTTTGAACACTCATAAACCTTATAGGTTTTCCTGTAATCTTTTTTATAAACACTTATAAAAAATTGTAGATGTCTCGAAATATTTTCCTAGTAGTGTTACGTTAGTTCTCAACCCGACCTCATTGTTTATGAATTTTCCCACCACTCTGGGTTTTTTATTACAAAAAAGTCACATTTGGTACTCAAATTTCCACTGCGTTACCAGTCCCCGTGACCCCTCAAAAATAATGTCCACTGCGTTACCAAACTTTTTTTTTGAGCCCAAATATTTCGATATTTGGGTATGCATATATGTTATTGTGAATTAGAAAATAATAGTTTTTTGAAGATTATCCCAATAAGTAAAAAAATATGGGTCAAAATGTACAAGGGACGTTTTTATAAGCATCAAAAATAATTTTGGCCCAAGTACCTCATTATCTTGTTTCGTTCGATCCAGAATTACGTTGGTAATCTTTGGTAGGTATTTTATATCACTTTCCATGACTAAAAACAATAGTTAGACCTGATTGGCGCGCGTACGGAGTGTTGCGTAGTCAGCCCGCTGGTACATAAATGGAAGTGAGTGTACTATTCGCCGATAAACGTAATGTTTGGCGAAATTTAAACAAATGCAATCGTACCATACTTTTTTCTGAATAAATAAATTTTTAAAAAAAATGTACAGCCTTTGGAGTAAGCCGTATAAGTAATATCATTTCGTATTAAATTAGAAATTGGTTACCCGTTGCTCGCAAAATTAATTAAATACATATAAGGTAGAGGAAAATCCCCAAATATGGACCAGGTACATAATGTAGATATTCATACTTCTCCAAATATCTTTACTAAAGTGAAGTTGGCCGCTTTCAACGCCATTGAAGCTTCCCGCCAGTAAATCGCAAAGACAACACGCGCGACCAACATGGTCAGTATCGTTAATAAAAAAAATGCACTTCTGATGTGTTTTTTTTGGTAGGCATGATCCCTCATGTTAAAATTGATAACGTAGTGTTGCTAAATGGATAGTATCCAAACCATCAAATTATTGTAATGAAGTATATGTAGGTAAATTAAAGAATACAATAAAAATCATAAAAAGATTGATTGATTGATTTGTATTGTTTCTCTCCGTAACTGCTTTGTTTGTGTGAGGTGTGCAATAAAGAGTATTTGTATTGTATTGTATTGATTGAAAGCTTAGGCCCTCCGCTCACGAGGCTACTCTCAAGCGACTTGCGTCACATACGCGTATGCTACGCGTCGCTCGCGAGTAGCCTGCATACAAATTCACTCCGTTCCGCACACGACGAGACGCGTCTACGACGCGTTTGCTACCAGTCGCACGCGACTGTCTTGCCGGGTCGCACGCTACTCGAATCGCACGCGTTTCAGGCGAAAATGACCGCTGATACTGTAAATGATAAAAAATCGTCTCAGTTGCGTTGCACCGTGTGCGTAAACGACTTGAAACGAGTAGCATGCCAGTATGCGACCATGAATTGCATTGCAGTCGCGTCGCTTGTCAGTCGCCCCGTGAGAGACGGGCCTTAGAAAAAAATTGCATTTTTTTTATTATCCAAGAGTAAATTTAAAGCTACCAATAGAATCCTTTCGCTAAACGCAATATTTCGCGATCGAAACCGCAATTTACTTGATTTTCCATATATAACGATGAATAAGATACGGCCATTTATGCCGCAATAAACGTATATTTCGACACTCTCAAGGGAATCAAAATTTATAAGGTACTTTCCGTTGATCTAGAACTATTTGGCAAGTAATATCGTCTTATACTACAAATACAGGGAAAATTCTGAAAACTGTACATTTGTAATTGTGTACGGAACCCTCGGTGGACGAATCCGACTTGCACTTGTACGGTTTTTTTTAAGTAGTAACTAACTCTCGCTCGCTTGTTTTACGAGTTGAACCATAAATAAGCTCTAAAGAAACTAGTGGAATTATTAAGATATCAACTTTTCCCCAAGGACTGTTTTATTTTAACGTTTGGCTGAAGTGTCTACGTCTAAGTATAGTAATTCTGTTAAGAGAAGATAAAACTGACACTAAAGTTTCAGTTCAACAAACAAGAAGAGTTTATTCTTAGATAAATATATACTACTAGCTTTTGCCCGCGGCTTCGCCCGCGTACTAAGAGTAATGTTAACCGTCTACAAAAAAGGTGCATCTCAGTTTCAGTCTTTTATATATTTAGATCGACTCTACATAGACTGTGCATATCGAACATAGACTCTACATATCGAATCTACATATCGACTCTACATATCGACTCTACATATCGACTCTACATACCGACTCTACATATCGGCTCTACATATCAGCTCTACATATCTGGACCCCCATACAAAATTTCACCCCCTCTTTTAAGGGGATGGGTAGGAAGATTTCCAAAAAATATGATGCACGATTTTTTTGCTAGTCACAAATAGTCCGCATCCCAATTTTTAGCTTTCTACCTTGAAAATTGCGGAATGCTCCATACAAACTTCCACCCCCATTTTGGGGAAGTGGGGGGTTAGAAAGAGACAAAAAGTAGCCTATGTCACTCTCCATCCCTTCAACTATCTCCACTTAAAAAATCACGTCAATTCGACGCCCCGTTTTGCCGTGAAAGACGGACAAACAAACAAACAAACAAACAAACAAACACATACACTTTCCCATTTATAATATTAGTATGGATGGATATGGATTTGATGTTTAAACTCAGGTTGTCGTAATTTCGGTATCTTTAAATCCAGTCTTAATAAATGTTGCGAACGTTACATTGGTTTAGCGATATGTTTCATACATCTTTAACACTGCTAAGAATCGCTACGCGCTACGCTCGTAACCGATCCCAAGGTTTTCTTCGTAATCGTATGTAGCGGAAAGCGACTACGTCATAGGCGCCCGCTAGGCGGGTTCCTGTTTTCATTCTTGTTTTCATAAGATCGTATATAGAGAATAACGGAATCTTTACACGAACAATGAAAAGTAAAATATGTAACTAAAATAGAAAGCATAAAAAAGGGAAGTTATAAAAAGAACACCGCCTCTAGCAGGTCGGACTGTGGCATGGACCCCATTACGCTGGCTGCATGGACCCCATTACGCTGGCTGCATGGACCCCATTACGCTGGCAGCATTACCTCTCCGAATCGCAATGGAAATTCGTTGCGAGAGGTAAGGCGCCAGCTCTGGGGTCTCCAGTGGCTTGGACCAGCTGCGAAGACAAGGCCTTCAAGAAGTTTCTCATATCTGACGACCAGCGACCAAAGGTTTCCACAGCAAAGTCAAAGTCAAAGTCAAAGTGATTTATTCTTCAATTTAGGCATATTACATGCACCTATGAATGTCGATAAACTACCACCGGTTCGGAAAGTAAACCTCTGCCTCGAGAAGAACCGGCGTAAAAAAGCGCCGCAAAATCGTATTCCTTTAACGAGGCGCATCCGCGGCGCTTGTTCTGGGCCTGGTCGGCAGCAGCGCCGGCCTGCGACCGGGTGCCCTGGATGTGGGACTGGGGAAAGGTGTCCACGCAAGTTACATCCCACACCAGGGCTCTGCCTAGTTTCCAAGGCACTTATGTAGCCCCGTCAGGACGCTTGCCATCATCGACAGGTTCGAGAATTGCTGGCACGGAGGCGGTGGCAAGCGAACGACTGATTAAATCATTTAAAGTGCCATGTACATAAGCTATCCCTTTATTGAAAATACTGGGTAAAAAACATTTTTAGGTAAATGAATGCAATAAGTCTGTATACTTAAAAAGGAAAAAAATCTAGTGTTAGTAGGTACCTACCTAAGATATAAACATTAGTCATTAGTCATTAGTCATTATCATTTATTGCAACCATAGTTTTGTACAGATCTTAATAACTAGGTACATTGAGTCTCATATGGGCCCCGGTAGGGCATGGCAATGTCACAACACATAATTAGATTCATGTCAAAGAATGTCATAAAATATTTTAACATAATTTAAAATAATTTCACTTTAAACACATTATTGAAGAGCATAAGTACAATATAATAGAAATAGAATTGTTAATTAAAAATATTTCATGTCAAATTTTTGTCATTTAAGAATTCGTGGACTTTATAATACGCTTTTCCTATAAGAAGCTTTTTTAACTTAAGTTTAAATATATGGTCTTTTTCCTCAGCTTTTAAATTTTTGGGGAGTATATTATAGATTTTTATAAATCTAACATACGGGCTATTGCTGTGCATCACCAGATTTGATTTTGGCAAACAAAGTCTGTTTTCATGGCGGGTAACCATCCTACGATTTGGAGCATCTTTAATTTGGCTGAAAAAGTACATGCGCTCCCTTACGAACATACATACTTCCAGAATGTAGATGCAAGGGAGAGTAAGTAATTCGCGTCTTATAAAGTGTGGTCTACATGTTTCTGTACCCCGTATATTGATAAGAATTCGCAGGCACTTCTTCTGTAGAACGAATAGGTCTTGAGCATCCGTACTGGCCCCCCACAAGATTACTCCATAACGGAGCCAGGCATACGTATAAGCATAGTATGCCGATAGTGCCGTTTCATAATTAGTATTTGCCTTTAAAATACCAAGTGCATATATAAATCTTGTTAATTTTGTTTTTGTTTTTGTAATGTGCATTTTCCAATTTAGATTCGTGTCTATTGTAATGCCTAATAGGGTAAAATGTTCTACTTCTTCTAATTGTCCATTCTCCGATGTTAAACAAAGATTCAAAGGGCTTTTCTGGTATGGTCGGAATTGCATTAATTTGGTTTTTTTTAAAGTTTATTTCTAAATTGTGGTCCTTTAACCAACTGTCTACTGTTACGAGGGTGCTTCAAACATTATTAAAATTAACAATGAATATCGTTCCAGTGCTTCTGGATACGGTTTACAAATATGTCAACAATGGTACTCAGAACTCAGAAGAGTGTTTGGGCTGCCCCGGATCCTACGCACCAGGGACGCTACCCTTTTACGCATTATATCAGCAAAACCGTCAACATGCGCATCAGCGAACATCCCTGACGCGAAGAAAAAACTAAACTTTAGGCAACATACAAGGAAAAATTAAATCTACTTCATGAGTCCTTAATATTAACTAGGAATGCTCTAAACCGGTAACACTTAGATTTCCTGCCCGATTCCAATTCTGGCGATCATAAACCTCGCTTTGTTTAGTAACTGCAGCTCCATCGGCTCCATTCATTCCGTGGCTATTCCAATACTTTATTACTTTCTATACGAGTTCACGAACTAGAACAAAAATAGTTAACAATCCTAAATTCTTTAACAATAGGAAGTCAGCATCGTAAATATGTATACACATTTCGACCTTATGTCTTAAGTAATAAGGTCAAAGAATGTATACATGTTTATGATGCTGACTGTACATACTTACGCTATTTCGTTTCGGGAAATCGGACTGTGGCGCTGTGCGGTTTTCGACAAAAAAGGGAAATGGCGGCAAAAAATGCAAATGGCGGCCAGACGGCAAGATGGCGAAATTATTCGGAGTCTAGCTTTTTGCGAACAATGGACAGTATTGCTGTTAACAAAGAGACTTAATTAAGAACTCGATACATAGAAAAGTTACTCATGAATTCTTATTATCTGATAACAATGTCTTTGTGTGGTTTTGAATAATACAATTAATAATGGCGATGTAACAATTTTTTTTTCAAAAAACTGAGTTCTTTTTAAACGTAATAGATGTTGGATATTTGTTTCAACTTTCACAACTTTAACAGTTATTTTTTTACTTCATCATCATCGTCATATCAGCCCAAAGACGTCCACTGCTGGACATAGGCCTCCCCCATCATCATCATCATCATCATCCTGGCCGATTTCGACCACGGCGACTGGAAAAAGAGAAGAGTTCTGGCTAGTTGGAGCGTCGTTCGTGAGCTCTCAGGTGACTGACGTAGCCTATCTTTGCAGAGAATGTGCGACCACATTCCCTACAGGTCAGCCCCCCTCCGACAAAATTGTAGTGTATGGCCGCAGGTGGTCGAGCCTTCAACTCCTCGCGCTTAGCATCGAGTTCGTTATGTCTTCCCCCAAAGAGTGCCACAATGACCGGTCCTGCGCCGCCCGCATCCAGCGTAATTTTTTTACTTAACAGGACTTAATTGCGTCTTATTACTTTACAGCAGAGCTCGGGCGTGCTCCTTTGGGACTCTTTCGTAATTAATGAACCCCTAATTAATAGTTCTTGATCTGGTGGCTATATGCCCGATTAGATATTGAGATTCGCTGGTGATTTGGCAATGTCATCTACACTCTCTTAATTGATAGTATTCGAATACGCATGCAGGAGATAGGTATAATGGTCAAATAGCTGTCGTAAAATAGTACATAGATTGTTAACCGAGGGTTGAAAGCCACCCATTTCAGTCGAGATATTTCATCATTCATCCAAGTTAAACACTCTACTTATCATTTCGAATAATATGAATATAAAAAACACACAGGAAATTTTAATATAACACCAAAAAAATTACTAAAAATGTATTTATAACATTTCTAAATAGCTTTAATAACTTTAATTGACTTAAATTACAACTTTTTAGATAACGTTACCGTAATAACTAACAATAAACATCAAAAAAACAATTCAGTTTAACGAAGTGTGGCTGTTTAGGTTTCTGCCATTGGTCATTGTTTTTTTTTAATTACTTTTCAGCCCTAGGGGCGACATGCCTCACTTTCAACCCGCTATTCAGATAAACAATAACTTTCAGAGTTTGAGAAATGAAAAATCTTTTTGTCACCAAAATATCAATAGAATAATTCATCATGGCATCACATAATACTTTAGTACACTGTCTCTGTAACTAATCAAGTATTTAAAAGCGGCTTAAATTTTTAATTGTTAACTGCGACATGGCCCTAAACCAGTACAATTATAATGCAACGCACCTACAAACAGTGGCAAGACAGAACACGTTGAAAGTCGTTAGTAAACCATAAATGGGTCTCAGATGCATTACCCTATCCATTTAAATTAAATGGCCTGGTAGTGTATTAGTGTATTTGTAAACGCCGATGCCTAATTACTTTAGGTGGGTTCCCGCCCCATTGAAACAATAAATATACAAAATACGAACGAACAAATTCACTATTGAATTAATCCGGTGGTTCCGAGTACTGAACCGCTTTTGAATTAGAATAGATTCATAAATTACCGGTAGAATGGGGCGAAAATAGAATTAATTAACTATACCTATGCTGTGAATCGGAATATGTTTTTCATCACACTTGCTCGTCAATGGCGTTATTACTTGCGAGCGTACAGAGCAGTTATAGCCGTTTTACCTCCCACGGGCTGTTAAGTTTAGTTTTAAAATATAGAACCCTCTGATTGGCTTAAGCAAATCTGGTTGCTCTGTGATTGGTTGAAATATTGAAGCTGCGCGCTCCACTAGCACTGATCTGGAAGTGAAGTTGTAAATTTTCGATTGGTGCGGCTGTATGAAACTTAGATTTTTCTGTCTTTTGTAGTTATTTATTTCCTCGCAAATGTGATGAAAAACATTGTGTATAACACGGGCGTAAGAATATTGCAAACTCGAGTCATCAAAAGCTTTTGATAGACTCTCGTTAGCAATATTCCACTTACGCCCCACGTACAACAATGCACTATATGTTTGTAGGTTCAAAAGTGCACCCATACACGTGACGTCGAATTTACTCATTATTATATGTAAAGAAACAACTGGAGTTTCATCTGCCAACAAACCGCACTGTGGTTTGGCGGAAGTGTGTAGTAAAATTTAAGTTTTTTTCATGAAAAAACAATTTTTACTTATTTACTTAAGTCCTGATAGTTGTTCCTCTCTTATTATTAGAACAAACATGTTAACAAAATCTACAATTATATAACTGAAATCATCATCTTCATCAGATATGTAGTCCCATTGCTGGGCACAGGGCTCTCCTCATGGATTTGAGGGAATGGCCAGTAGTCCCCACGCCGGCCCTGTGCGGGTTGGGGACACCTTGTAATATGGTGATTGACTGATTTAGAGTTTAACAGTAACTTTATAGTTAACTGCAACATAGATGCATATTGCTTGTAATAGCGCAACCTTACTAAACATGTATAAATACATAGATAGGTACCTACCTAGATATACCATTCAATAAAGGATTCTATAAGACACCCTTCACCTTGCAACTTATTTGTACTAATAGTTACTTTATACAATACACTTAATACAACCTTTTAAATCTTCGCAGATGTAACTACAAAAACCGGACAAGTGCGAGTTCAACTCGCGTGGTGAGGGTTCCGTAGAATATTGAGAATTTTCCCGTTACTTTGAATGCTTAAACTTCTTATAGGTTTTCCTGTAATCTTTAGGCAAGGTAGTTTCGGAGATAAGAGGAGGGGGGGATGGTTAATTTTCGTCTTTTTTCCTAAATTACTTCAAATCTGTTTTTGCTAAAATTATAAAAAAAATATCTGAGATGCTTACAACAACCCCTTTCATTTGATATGTCACACAATACAGTTGGTCCCCTTGTTCAGAATTCATTAATTTACTTTACGCGTCCATCTTTGGGTCACCAATTTACATATGTTTACCAAATTTCAACTCGATCGATCCTGTAGTTTCGGAGCAAATCGGCTGTGACAGACGGACAGACAGACGCACGACGCACGAGTGATCCTATAAGGGTTCCTTTTTTTCCTTTTGAGGAACGGAACCCTAAAAAACAAAAAAAAACCCTTATTGTAGTTGTATAACTGACCTCTTTGATATATCGGACACTGGATCGAACTACAAATTCAGAGTGCAATCCCAGTGCAGCGTCCAATTTGTCATTCGACCAACATTGCCGCTCGAATCAACACCTGCATTGGAGACCACTGAGCCGAGCAAGCAATGTAAATCATATAGTCCAATTCTCCACCCAATTCCAAAAAGGCTTAAGTGTATACCGAATTCATACGATCTTACGACTTATAGTTATACCTTCAGGCTAAGTTTCACTTACTATGCTATAGAGCGTAGGTATTCATATTGTGTATTCGACAATTAGTATTCACAGATTCTGTTTACCAGTATAAGTTCGATCTCCGATGATATATAGTTCTAACAGTTCTCAGTTTCCAATAATACTGGCTAGTAGTGAGATAGTCGAGATGGGCTTTGAACTCCTATCCTAGGATATAACCTTATAGCTTTGTGAACGAAGTAGTTGAATTGTACTAACGGAGTATTACATTTGATCTTACTGTAAGACTGGGAATTCTAGGTTTGGAGGATTTGGACTGAAATTGTTGCGTTGTAGTATATAATTGAATAAAATGAAGTCAAGAGAACTTTAAGGGAATTGGAGTGTAAAGTTTCCTCAGAAATGGTAGGTAAACGTGATACATTGATGTGCATACGTTATCGACGCTGTTAAGGCCAAATTCGAGGTACATGGATATTCTTGAAACAAGAAATGCATTAGGAAGAAGTTAAATTATCTCAATTGAAGCAAGTCTCTGCTCTCTCCAAGCCAAGCATTTTCCGCTAAGCCGCCTCCTGGTTCGGGAAACTAAACTTAATTCAAGAAGACTGTTGCATTCAAGATAACGGCGGGCTTCCTAATGAATTTCTTAATTCAAGGTTTTTTTTTGTGGCAAAAACGGTTTGTTCCCAATTCTACAGATTTCTATTACAGATTTCCAATTCTACAGATTTCCAATTCTACGGATTCCCAATTCTACAGATTTCCAGTTCTACATATTTCTGATTCTACAGACTCGCAATTCTAGTCTAAATATAACAAAATATAGACACATACAAGTGTGATCATGTGATTAGAATTAGAACATTTATAAAAATCGGAGCTTGTACCTTTTTTCCGAAGAGATAAAACCTATTTCTCTAGATTAATAATTACTAGTTGGTTATAGTATCTGTAGACATGAGAATCTGTAGAATTGGGAATCTGTAGACATGGGAATCTGTAGAATTGGGAATCTGTAGACATGAGAATCTGTAGAATTGGGAATCTGTAGACATGAGAATCAGTAGAATTGGGAATCTGTAGAAATGAGAATCTGTAGAATTGGGAATCTGTAGACATGGGCCTAAAGGACAAAAACTTCATATTCTATCGCCTTTTAACTAGAGTCCGTTCCATGAAGCATCAATTCACCCTAGCTAAAGTAAACCTAGATAATTCCTACCAGAATTAATTTTCCTCATTTCCTTAGAAATGACCTTGTGCTAACAGGCAAACTAAGTTATACGAGGAGACTTATGTTAACGGGAAAGGCCATATTCACAACGTGTATCATCACTTGATCAGAAATTTGATGAACCAGCTTAAATTTGAGTCCAGTCTTACATTGTTCGGTCTTACAACTTTTTGCCTAATTTCGCTTTGCCGAATTTTATTTAAACTAATATTATTTGGCATAATATTCCACTTTATCTAACTTTAGGTATGAGCGCCGACCGTAGCTTTTTTTTGTAATCCTTAATTCACAAAACTAACGAGGAGTTTTTTTTGAGTTTAAGTTAATAGCTTTAAGTTAATCGCACCCTTATGATGTTGGTATATATGTATAGTTGAGTTAAATTAATAAATAAGTTTTCACATTTTGTAACCCCTAGTTAGGAAATTTCAGTTATGCAATGTAATATGTACTTTCGCTGAGCTGCATCATCCGTTTATGGAAATGACGGAGCGAGCTTGGGAGTAGGTATAAAGGGGAGGGCAAATGCACAAAAGTTCTCACTGGCTCAAAGTGTATCCGAAAGGGCCCTCATCTAGATAAGATAAGATAAGATAAATGCCCGAGTTCTCGAGGATGTGCTGTGTTGTGAGTGAGAGAACGGCATTTTTCTCTAGCTATCAACACATCGAATCTTCGAATGTATAAAGGGTCGGCAACGCGTTCGTGACTCCTTTGGTCTCACAAAGAAAGAAAGAAAGAAAGAAAAAAAAAATATTCGTGACAAAACACATAAAAACAAACTGTAGACACAATACACACAAACACATTTGCCACGAATTGGCCAAACAACAAACAACGTCCGTAGACTAAGTTTCTTTACCGGCGGGGCTAGCACAACTGACGCCGAGACGCGACGCGAGTCGACAAAGATCTACCCTCCTCTTTCTAATTTGATGGTGCAAGTGAAATAGGAGACGCTCAGTCGCGGGCGAAGCGACTAAGCGGCAAGTTGTGCTAGACGTACAGGCGACAAAACATCGGGGTCAAGATATACCAGAGACTTGTGAGACGAGTAAAGACTGGCTGTCATATAGCATCTTCCGATCTTCTGTCGACGGAGATAATTAAGGGGGGAATGGCATGGAAAATGCAATTTGGTCCTGTCACTAGCCCAATGCAAATGTAGCATAAATTCTATCTAGCAACGTACGGCAAGATAGAATTTCTGCTACTCACGTACCGACGTACTAATAGTACATTACTGCAGACGCCGGGAAAGAAGGGCTTGCCGGGTGAGTAGGTAATACATTACCTACAGGTATAGATTGTGATACGAAGCCGGCAAGCCTATTTCACGACCAGGCTAGTACAGTGCTTTAAAAAACCGGCCACCAAAACGAAGAGTTCCGTGCCTATTAAAAAGGTCGTATCGTCACAGAAATCTTACGGCACTTAAGTCCTTCTCTTTAAGGAAGGCAGTTTTTCAGCAATATCTCTAAAACCTTAGAACCGATCTGGTTCAAAATTCTTTCGGTGAAATAATTTAATTAGCCCTATGTCCATTTTTTACATATTTTTAAAATAAACCATTCAAAAATTACAGGGGAGGACAGAATTTTAGTGACTTTTGGCGTGTGACATACGGACAGACGGACATGATGAAACTATAAGGGTTCCGTTTTTGCCATTTTGGCTATAGAACCCTAAAAATACACCACTCAAAAAATATAATTCAGCTGTTTAGCCTGTTCATGAACACAGACGCCATTGTTTACATTAAAATTATAAAAAAAATACTTCCCGGCCTAGGCCTTCAATTTTGTATGAAAGTCCTTTACAGTTCTCTTGAGTTGTTCCGCCCGAAACGTGATACTTTGATGCCTGTTATAATATAACGCACGTAATGACGACATTTCATTGCATGTTTAAGAAAACAATATTTGATTTACTATACCTGCATACTATACGAGTACGACATTTATGTAGTAATAGTGACGTCATAGCTTCGTAGGTGTAATGATTTAAAAAATGGTATATAGTATTCTATTCATAAAGTAAAAGAATTTCGTCATATGAACGTTTTACCGCGAGGTTGACAATATTAAATACTATAAGGGTTCCGTTTAAAAAAACAACACATCCACGAACAATATTAGCGTTTAAGAATTCAAAATGAATAATTAGTATTAATATATTTTTTAATACAGTTGCTCAAAAAGTGCTACTTTACGTAGCTGTTTAGCGTGCGGAAAGTTGGTTTTCGCGAACTAGTGCTTTTCACTTTTCCTTGTACAAATTGTACCATTAATTATTATGTCAGTAAAGATAAATAAGATAGAACTCTACTAAACTGCTTTTAAACTGTATTATACTTCATTATTTTTCAACTGTATTACAATGATGTTACAGAATTAATAATTATAAAAGTTTCGAATTCCTTACTTGTTGTTTTTCTTATTTTTTCGCAACTGTATTAAAAAACGTCATTCGATACACGTGCGGAAAAGTCATTCTTCACTCGTCCCGTGTATACACACATAATATCTCGGTACTCGTGACGTAATGACATACTTTCCGCACTAACATCGAAATGTACTATTATTTTGTGGGGAACAATAATTAAATGTTTCTACAGTTTGTTTTTTTTTTCTTTTTCCTTCTATATATAATTGAACATGTTTTTTTTCAGGTAACTATTGACACTGAATTGTGCATACCGCAAAAAATGCATAAATGACAACTTAACAGGTAGGTGAGAACACCGAAATAAAATATTTGGTTCTTTTGTATTCAAAAATAGTTCTCCTTTCAGTCATCATAATCATATCAGCCGGTGATGTCCATTTACATTAAATATTTATTAATATTCTGACTGCCAGAATTTGTTTATTTATTAATACATGGAAAACCAACAGCGCAACATGTTCATGTTGTGTTATTTGGACTTTATGCTTAATTTACACGATGCTTTCCAAACCAAATAAGTTTTTCCAACTCATTATTAACGGATTTTTGATCCCAAGGGACCCTGAAAATCTTTGCTAAGCTTTTTTTTTTATTTCCGCTGGCGTAATGAAAAGTGGAAAACTCATTTCTCTTCGTGTACTGATGTATGTTGGCGTTCGTTTTTCTTTTGGGATTGTTTGTTTTCATCTGACACAGGACATGGTAACCGGGGTCGTTTGACATATTACAGTTACTTAGAGTAAAAGTTGGCGTACAACATTATTTCCAATTGATATCCTAGATAAATTGAGAAATGGAGACAAATTCCGTTAAAATTCTTATGTTATATGGAATAAGGTACATATTAGGTTGCTCCCCCCGCCATAGTGATCTGTGCCCTATCCCACAAAACTTTACAAGTGTACAATTCGACAAAAATGTCAAATTGTAAACAAAAAACCGGCCAAGTGCGTGTCGGACCACGCAAAACGAAGGGTTCCGTGCCTATTAAAAAGGTCGTATCGTCACAGAAATTTTACGGCACTTACATCCTTTTCTTTGAGGAAGGCAGTTTTTCAGCAATATCTCGAAAACCTCTGAACCGATCTTGTTCAAAACAATTTTCGGTGAATGAAATTAATAAGCCCTATGTCCATGAATTTTTCCATATTTTTAAAATACACCGTTCAAAAATTAGAGGGGGGGGGGGACAGAATTTTAGTGATTTTCGGGGTGATTATCTCCGACCCTATTCACTTAATCAAAAAAAATGCTAAGAAACCTTATATTTATTTTGAAAGGCCTATCGATTGATGTGCCACACGGGGGGTCACAATGAAAAAAAAAATTTGGACTTTTAGTTTTATTTATGGAGTGCACCCCTAAAAACAATTTTTTTTGTCATTTTAATTACAAGACTATGTAGCGGCTAACAAAATACACCTATCCTCAAAATTTTATTCAAATACACCTTATAGTTTTCGAGTAAAATGCCTGTGACATACGGACAGACGGACAGACGGACAGACGGACAGACGGACATGACGAAACTATAAGGGTTCCGTTTTTGCCATTTTGGCTACCGAACCCTAAAAATGTACCACAACAATTACAAATACATATGTATTCGTTACAAGTTGCTGTGTTGCGTTCCGTGGGTCACTTACGGTGCTGTCTGAAAACCAGCGCTGTAGGTGTCTGTCTGACACCTCGGCACAATGCTGAGACAGCGACCGTTTCACTGCCGTGAAGACACACACAATGTGTCAATTGTATTGTATGTCTACTCCCTTTATATCTGTGTGTCTTTTGTGTAGTGAATACATGTCTTCTTTCTTTTTCTTTTCTTTCTTTAAGTTTGCAGTATACAAAGTCACTTTTGTGAAAGCGTATCACAAAAAATAAAGGTAGGTATGTCACGACAGCTACATAATTGTAGGATTGTTAATTTGTATTAATATACAAGCGAAAAATTGCCAACTACAAATATGTAACAATTTATTTAACTTCTTTGACGTTGAAGGTAGTTGTTATATGCAATACGCAAAAAATAACATTAATTATAATTATTATAGTGATCTAACTACGAACATTACCTACGTACCAACATACCAACTGGCATTGCTGGTGGACTGGACTTGCAAGCTAAACTGACCATTTTAGACCACATAAACGAAAACAAAAACATTATTTTTGGTAAATTTTGTGATAAATTATAAAAATACTGCAATTACTAGTATTCATATAGTAGCAAGAGGGTGTGACACACGTTTAGAGAATTGTTAACTTGTAGGTACAATTCTACATTATATGTATAATTATTGCTACAATTTAATGTAGCACAAAACAATTGTCAGCCAGAAATTTGTACGTTTTCCAGAAAATACATGTATTGTATGTAAAGTTTTGTGATACAATAAATTGTAGACTTTTCAATACATATTACATATTTGTAAGAATTTTCCACTACACATTTGTTAATTGTATATTTTGTGGTACGCACACTTGTATTATTACAAACTTGTAACTTGACATTTGTAAAATTGTAATTGTAAGTTTTGTGGGATAGGCCATCGGGGGACCCTCGCCGTCCAATAAAACCACGGGATTGTAGCGCCCCGATATTGTCCCGGGGCGCTCTCCCTGGTCGTGCCCGCACAAACGGGCCAGTCGCGAGGGCCAAAGTAGAATGCGTCAAGCGAACCTTTGGCCCTCCCCGGCAGCGGCAAGGTTGGACAATCGTTGGGGGTTTAGTGGGTAGTCTGGGCCTTCTGTCCCACACACCCGTCCGGTCTCCCCCGACCGGGCGGGTGCGTCAAAGCATTCCCCCAACGTAAAAAAAAGGTTACGCAAGTGCTTAAGCTTCCTTAGTCCTACAAAAATATTACACAAAACATAATATTATATAATGGCTGAATTCTTGGCCGTGGGAAAATTGTGTTTCTTTGATCACTGGTGAGTTAAGGGTTTCGCCCTTTAATGTAATGATGTTTACTTTACACGTTGGGTGGTGCGGCAAAATAACGGAGGAAAGGGTTGATGTCTTATTTGAGCATATTTTAACATATATTTAACGCACGACGAAAACTAGTGATGTTAATTTATTAATTTTATCTTTATCGCACTAGAGAAAAAGTTATCCCACAAAAGGCGCACTTAATGCCGCAAGCATTCTCTACCAGTCAACCTTTGGGCGAAGCAGACAGATTGTGGGGGGATGTTATAAGTTTAAAGTATGTCTGTCTGTGGCATGGTAGCTTCGAATTCGCATATTTATTCGCGTAAGCCAAGATTTGAAAGAAAACCAGCAGATACATAATTAAATTATTATATTCGCATTTCTAATCTACGCGAGGAGAAAATCCCTCTTCCTGGCCAAGGCACAGAATAAGTAATAGTACTGCGTACAGAAAGTTCTCTGTTAACAAATTCCCTGTTTAGGTACGCCAAACGTGCCTAAATGTGGCCATTTCTTTCTATCGCATGCAACGCGCTCTTTCGGAGGCGGAGCCTTAGAGCTAGGGTTACCGCCAGCTTGACCTATTAAATTATAGGTACGTTAGTACAATAGTGTATTTTACTAACGATATTACGATTATTCTTTATTTACTTAGGATCATCCAACTACATAAATGCTGTGTAATTTGCCTTTAGGTACGTAAACATATTCGTTGGATAGATAATTCAAAGTCAAAAGTCAAAGTCAAAGTGATTTATTCTTCAATTTAGGCATATTACATGCACCTATGAATGTCGATAAACTACCACCGGTTCGGAAAGTAAACCTCTGCCTCGAGAAGAACCGGCGTAATAAACTCGGCGAGGTGTCATTTTTTCAAAACAGTATACAATATATCATATCAGTATCAGAGTATTATAAAATTTTAAAATTACATTGCTACAGTAGAAAGCCTATTTATTTTACGACAGGTTTCTAGTGCAGGATTTTATCGCTGCCAAATATCCCTATCCATGATGTAGTCGTTTATCTTATAATATGCTTTTGAAATGAGTGTCCGTTTTACGACAGATTTGAATTTAGAGTATAAGTGGACTGTACTTCATAATCATAATAGACACGTTAAAACCTCGATAATAAAACTGTTTACAACACTTTTAATATAATATAAATTGTGCACGAAATGTCAATAGAATCATATCCATGTTATACTGTCGTCGAAAAATTGTTACCGGTCGCCGATCACTGGGGAGTAAATCCCGTAATTACTGGGGAGTAAGTTCCGAATGCGCGTCGGGTAGATCCAACTGTCATTTTTCCATATAAAAATTGACATTGTCTACCCGACGCGCGTACAATGCGTTACGTGATCAACCAACTGGTTGTATGTAATGCGCAGAGCCCGGATTTTTCACGGCAAAACAAAACACTATCGTAATCTAGCCAGCGATAGAAATATTATTTTATCGACATCGAGTATTATTAGGTATATAGGTATAAAAATAACATGCCGATATATTTTTACATTATTGACACTTTACAGTGTGCAAATCAACCTTTTTATATTTTTAATAAAAAACCAACTAAAAAATCGCGATAAACCTCATTGAAAATAATAGACAATACAGTTAATAATAGACACTTATTACTCCATAATACTTTAAATGTCATTTCATACGTATAAAACATAAATTGCGTCTAGATATTATTTATTTCTTATAACGCTTTGAAACCGACTTGATATATACGTACAATACCTTAATGTTACAGTTATTAATAAAAATAAGAATGAGTTTTTTTCTTCTACTACACAGTTATCGATATCGATAAAATAATTCTACCACTGGCTAGATTACGATAGTGTTTTGTTTTGCCGTGAAAAATCCGGGCTCTGGTAATGCGGTATAGTTTAGTTAAATTCCAACGTCAGAATTCTTGAAAGACGCAGCCGTTGCACCTCAATTCCTGGCACAATTTATGTAAGAAACAATTGCTGTTGTCCGAATAGCCAGCTGGACTGGCTGAAACTCAATGACGGCCAGTGTTAAATGTAGAATTAGATTTATGCGAATTGTTACTATTCTGAAAGCGATTGAGTTTGAAAATCGACGAGTCGCAAGATGGAGGTCGACGTTGAGTCATCTGGAAGTGATTATTTACAAACGTGTGGATATTCCGGTACGTGGTCGCCACTTTCCACCCTTTCCACCCCAACGGTCATCGGTTCTACGTGCAATGTAAAATAAATAAATAAATAAATCAATATCGTGGGACAATTCACACCAATTGATCTAGTCCCAAACCAGGCGATGACCTGGTAAAGGTCGCTGGAGTCCGCTGGATGCGGGTGGCGTAGGACCGGTCATTGTGGCACTCTTTGGGGGAGGCCTATGTCCAGCAGTGGACGTCTTTGGGCTGATATGATGATGCTGATGATATTGATTAAATACCTTCGTACACAATACAATAGATGTGCTTGTAAACAACCAATCCCCATTGTGTCACGTCTAGTGTTGACATAATGTTTGATAACATGGATAATTAGTACGCATTTGGATATGATGCATTGTGGACCAGTTAAATGCTTTGATGAAAAAACATTCATTAAGAAAGTCGCGTATACTTAACTAATTAAGTGATTCGGTTTAAGGCAACTTTAGATTGAAATGAAATTTTTGGTGTTAGTCGATGTTTTGAATTCCTATAGTTGACCGAGCGAGGGAATCTCAGTTGCTTATTAGGAACAATTACACATTTAAAAATAATTGTTAAGGAACCTTAAAAAATATAGTGTGGTATCAGTGTGTCAAATATTTACTTTCAGGTGAGTTTTTATTCATTACGAGTGCACTTTCTCACTTCTAATTTAGTTTTTAAGAATCACACACGTCAATTTTATCATCCAGTGTATCCTTGAGTCATTAGATGTTAAAAACTCGCGCGCGTAGGGTTCCGTACCATTATCTATAAAAATGGCAAAAAAATCATGTCTGTTGTATGGGAGCCCCAGTCCGACTCGCACTTGGCCGGTTTTTTAGTATTTTTTGTTATAGCAGCAACAGAAATACACAAGCTGTGAAAATTTCAACTCTCTAGCTATCACGGTTCTTGAGATATAGCCTGGTGACAGACAGACGGACGGACGGACAGCGAAGTCTTAGTATTAGGGTCCCGTTTTTACCTTTTCGGTACGGAACCCTAAAAACTATAGTTTCAATAGATTTTTCATACTTTTTATTTTGGTTCACAAATATTGTAGTATCCTTATATTAAAAAAAAACATAGTGTCGCTGTATGTACACCCTCACATTATCATGTAAAAGTGTAAATTACATATATGTATTATAATAAAAATTGTTAAATATAAGATTTCTAAGTTTCCAAAAACATGTATTTTTGCCATCTAAAAGTAAAATAAAGCTACCAAAAGGGGATCCTTTTGAAAGCTTTATTTTATATTTCAATATCAACCAAAAAGGTTTGAAAGATTGTACCTATAACATAACATCCAAACGCAGTATTTCACGAAGCAAACAACAACTAGTTGTTTTTCCATAAAACTAGTGCGGGTTTCCGTGACGTTACATCAGCTTTCACTTATTACGGGCCGTTTTCAGCGATCGCTAGCAATGTCTGAGCAAAGTCAGGTAGATTCAAATTCATATATTTGTCTTTTGTTGCGTTTTAATTGTAGTTGGCCCCATACAACAATTGATTCTCTCTTAAAACTGGCTAGAATGACAAAATAGGAAGATACTAAATTGAAGAATATACACACGAAGATAAAACATTCGCTTTTTTTAGTCAGTTGAAACATACCTTGTCCCCTGAGAGGTGATACAACAGAAACTGTCCGGGGATTTTAAATCCAGTTCAGTTGAATTTGTTTTGTTATGTTATCTACGGATGCGAATCTCTTTCATTCGAGAAAAACTCGGGGCCGGTTGTTTCAAACCTTCTATTCCCTAGTATAGTATTTTTAACTCCCGTCGCAAACGAGGGATATTATATTATATTAATAATGTGTATATTGTGTATCGGTGTGTATTTCATGGCGTGTTAATTAAATATTTGTATTTTTTTGAATTTTCCTGTTTTTTTTTGCGATGAATGAATACTCTTTGTTTCTTCCTTTTATCTGTGGCATCGTGGCTCCCAAAGGAATGAACTAGTTTTTGGGTTTTTTTATAAACGAATGACTTTTCTGATTCTCTTCACACGTGACAATTCATACATTCTTGGGTCGACAAGTTAAGTTCGCCGCTGAACATCATCGTTACGTTACGTCGAATTGTCATTGTCATGTGACAATTGTCATGTGAAAATAGGGGCCAGCTGTCCTCTCAGCCTTTCTGCTGTGGATGAAGACTTGGATGACACACCTAACGTAACTACCGGGCTAACCTCAAAGCTGTGGTCCAATTGTCCAATAAATAATTACCTACCCATGTTTTTTCGATTACGTAATTAAATGGGATGACAGGTGCCAGTAGGGTTGCCAACTTTTTTGGGGAGATACAGTATTTTCCGGAAAATAACGACCAAAATATAGTACACTGAAAAAATATAGTACTTGGCTGGGCTGCGCCAAGTACTATATTTTTTCAGTGTACTGGGCAATGTTCCTATTTAGTAAAATTTAATTGAAACCTGGGCAATTCGTAAGGACCCCCAGAATATAGTATATTTGTGTACTATATATTTCTTCAACAGTATATAGTATAAAGAGTCAATATATAGTACAATACTACAGCCTTGGTCAAAAGTTTTGAGCACCCATGCGTTTTTCATACAAAAGTCAAACTTTAAAACGTGCATTTATATATTTTATAATAGAAAGTTGTGCATCTATCGGAAAAAAATCGTCATATTTATTAACGTTAAGGGAAATTCCGTGAAAGACATATACAATTAAACCTTTATTGTAAAACCCGACTTTTTCTAGCTTCTGTTTTCACACGCAAATAGCAATTTCAAAATGATATATAAATATTAATGATTTGTACATGTTCAAACACTTATTTTATTTGACGGCTTCGTGTATTTATAAAATTGAAAAATAATACTTTATCCATAATTTACAAAGGAAAACGTGGGGTGCTCAATACTTTTGGCCAAGGCTGTATATAATATAGTACGGTTGGCAACCCTAGCTGCCAGCGCCATATCATTAACCGGTCCGTTAAATAGTTAAGTTAATGTAACCCGCTCTCAGACTAGAGAAGCAACTACACAGCAAAACCATCTGGCACCATCCGGGACCATCAATATCTCGGCTTGACTTAATTACACGACGCTGTCAATTGCTCGGTTTGACACATCCAATCACGGAACAACAATATACGCTTCCAGGATAAAGGGCCTATGTGTACTCAGCTTTGCAGAATAGTATCCTCTGCGGCTTGAGGGTCCAAACCTCGACTTTGCAATTATTTTCAGTGATTCCTCAATTGGGTACTTTCCTGAGTAATAAAAATATAATTCTATTTAGTCCGTCAGTTAGATTATCAAAAAATATTGGACACGTGTTTTTTATTTTGTCAATCAAACAAAAAATGATGAAGATATAGCCCGTTAAAGTTCCGCGTGACGTCAAATTATACCAAAAAGTGTACCATAATGTGACGTCACGCGGAACTTTAGCGGGCTATTTATTATATTATATTATAGGGGTCATTCTTACACAAATCGAACTGTCTAGGCCTATAGTAACCCTAGTAGTGGTGTAGTAGTATAGGTAGTAGGTATATCTTCATCATTTTTTGTTTGATAGACAAAATAAAAAATACGTGTCCAATATTTTTTGATAATCTAACTGACGGACTATTTTTTTTTAGGAAAGTAGCCAATTATCGCAAATTGGGTCTTGCCTCGTGTCAGAGACACGATTTTGCTTTCAACGCACGAGAGAAAGATATGCACTTTATACGGATGACTTTTGTGGACAAAATGTTGATAAACAAACCTTTAAAACCAGTTAATATGTCCAATTTGTAACCGATATAACCCTCCGAATTGCTGAACCTAAGTGGCAGTGGGCGGGGCACATTGCACGTAGAACCGATGGCCGTTGGGACGGAAAGGTTCTCGAGTAACGACCACGTACCGGAAGGCGCGGCGTGGGTAGGCCCCCCACAAGGTGGACTGATGACCAGGTAAAGGTCGCGGGAGTCCGCTGGATGCGGGTGGCGCAGGACCGGTCAATTTGGCACTATGTCCAGCAGTGGACGTCTTTCAGCTGATGTGATGATGATGATGCATATGTCCAATCGTAATGACAACCACATCATGACCTGTTCAATGTGGTTGAGCTTCTCAGCTGTGCGAGGTAGCAACGGAGAGGTGTGTGAGGTAAAATCTACCAATAAAATTTGCTAGCCTCGCTCTCGATTTTCTTCTTATTCGTGATATTTTGTCGCACAGAGCTCCGTTACTTTGCACAGCTCTGGTTGAAGCAACCTATCACTGCCAACTCCCAAAGTATCAGTGCAAATTACAGTATAGTTTGAAAGGACAAAGGACATACGTCCTTTGAAGTCAGCAATGCTGACGTGGAACTAAATAATTACCGCGATATGTCTCAGGCTGCCTCAATGGATTGGGGCACGTTATTGTATACGGAGAGAATGCTTGGATTTGAATGTTTGATTGAATATTGGAATGTAATTGTATTTGCATGTAGCTATTAAAGTTATTAGTTCAGTAATTTCATGTTAAAGATGTTTCATCGACGCTCACGTCATCGTCACTGCTGCATTCGGCGGGGTGAAATCAGCATGCCGATTTATTACCAATAAAGAATGAGTATGGGTACGCGGTATTTTGTACTTTACCGATAGCTTACTGCCGTCGCATATCACTTACTTGTCGGTATACTATCAGTCAGTAATATTTTTGCACAGCAGTATTATATAGCGTACACAGCGGTGCGGGCGGTACACATGCAGTACCACAACAGTATCACCCCACCTTCGCCAGTTCGCCTCATTTAAATGCTGCGCCGATAAGAATCTGTACAGACTTAACTGACAGTAAAGTTGAAATTGATAGAAAGAAAGAAAGAAATAAAGAAAGAAGGAAATAAATAAATAAAGAAAGAAAGAAATAAATATATTTATTTAGTGTGACAAAGAAATTACACAAGTGTATAGTTACATCTGAAATGCACCAAAATGGATGCCACTCAGCATATGCCAGCAGCAATATATGCTAAAATACTGCACTAGAAATCTATCGCAAAATAAATGGGCTTTCTACTGTAGCAATGTAATTTTAAAATTTTATAATACTCTGACACTGAAATGATATATTGTATACTGTTTTGAAAAAATGACACCTCGCCGAGTTTTTTACGCCGGTTCTTCTCGAGGCAGAGGTTTTCTTTCCGAACCGGTGGTAGTTTATCGACATTCATAAGTGCATGTAATATGCCTAAATTGAATAATAAATCACTTTGACTTTTGACTTTGAAAGCCGCTGGTTTTCAGGGCACGCAGAGAGATATACAGAATTTAAAATATAAATTATACATAACAAAACCTAATTAATGAGAAGGAGAGGTCACTGGTCAATTAATTAATTCAGAGCATAATTTGTAAACACTTATGTTTACAAATCAGGTCAAAGGTAAGTATGATGAAATGCAGGTGTAGGTGTGTCACTTACAGATAGCTTGCTGATGCCGTTCTGAGCCCGCACCAACAGGCCAGGATAAATATAATCGGTTGAAATATGGAAGTTTAGTTCAGTAGTGATAACTCGACAGCTCATTCTATTCAGGTGTTTCAAGTGCACTTGTACAAGTAAAGTACCTACTCAGTTGAGAGTGGACCGGGGCGGTTGCGTAAGCTGTTTTATTCTCGTCCATTTGTTTGCGGCAGGTGTAAACGGTACAGCGGTTTTCACAACATTTACAAACCTAAACCAGTATAAACCTGACCTCTGGTTACGCATAGTTGACAGGAGCCTTAAGGTCAGGTTATACTAGGGACATGACGACTTAATAAAAATGCAAAAGTGGAAACTGCACCTTGCGGTAGTTTTACAAGATTTTATTTAACTTGCACTATTCGTACATCCACTCAATTGTATTTGGCAAATAGAGGCAGGGATCGGAACCGGTTTTTTCAAAAATCTCTCTCTTATTGTAGGAGTGTGTATTTAGGTAACATATTCGTATTATTAGACTGCCCGATCAAAAATAATATTATAACCAAAGAACGAAATAATACCGGTTTAATTTGTATGGAGAAAATACCGGTATCGGATCCCTGACCAGAGGTGCCGATTTCATACACAAATCGATTATAGCAACCGTTGTTACCTGCTTCGATTTTTGAAAAGCTATTTAAGCTACCATTTTTATAATCCAGAATCAAATGAGTCGATTATGCAAGGTTAGTATGCAAATTGTCCTTCAAAGGACCCCGGACCTAAAGTATGGAAAATCTGGTTTTAATTAAATATCCTGAGATTCCGACTCGACTCAGCCGAATTCGACTCGGCTGGGCTGCAGCATTCGGGAAGCTATATACGGCACATCTTTTCGTCCAATATTCCCCAGTGTCTCAAGACGAGAGTCTTTGACCAGTGCGTGTGTGTTGCCAGTGATGACGTATGGCACGGAAACATGGTCGCTTACTATGGGCCTCATAAGAAGGCTCAAAGTCACCCAAAGGGAAATGGAGAAGGTTACGCTAGGAGTATCTCTGCGTGATCGCATCAGAAATGAGCCTATCCGCAGCAGAACCAAAGTAACCGATATAGCCCTCCGAATCGCTAAACTTAAGTGGCAGTGGGCGGGGCATAATGCACGTAGAACCGATGGCCTTTGGGGCGGAAAGGTTCTCGAGTGGCGACCACGTACCGGAAGGCGCAGCGTGGGTAGGCCCCCACAAGGTGGACTGATGACCTGGTAAAGGTCGCTGGAGTCCGCTGTATGCGTTTGGCGCAGGACCGGTCATTGTGGCACTCTTTGGGGGAGGCCTATGTCCAGCAGTGGACATCCGCTGATATGATGATGATGATGATCCTGAGATTTTGATAATTTATAGATTTCAAAGTCCTGAACAAAATCTCTAGGGGTGTTTCGACTGATTTTGCATATCAAAATCTCAGGTTATTTAACTGAAACCACATTTTTCATACTTTAGGTCCGGGGTTCTTTTGCAAACTAGCCATTTGCCGGTGTCCCACTTACGCAAATTAAGTGACAACGCAATATTATGGGCACCACCAAGCTAATCCTGATGATGGATACCATAAAGAGGTGGCCATAGCAAATTAGCAAGGCCTAATAGGGGGTAATCACGTAACGTTCCGAACGCGCGTTAGGTAGATCCAACTGCCATTTTTCCATATAAAAATTGACATTTAGATCTACACGACACGCGTTCAATGCGTTACGTGATCGAACAGTCAGCATCAAAAGTAGCTACGCAATCGAAGACGTCAAAAGCTCTTATTCCCTTTAAATAAAGACTTTTGACGTCTCCGTTTGCGTAGCTACTTTTGATGCTGACTGAACAACTAAACTACACAAAATAAACGGGACGCGTTTGGGCTCATTGGAGCCCTTTCAACGAGTAATAAGATGTATGTGCAAAAAAAAAACAGACGGTATCTACCTATAAAAAGCTAGAACAAAAAAAAACAAACTTGCCAGACTCAAAGAGCTAGCGATAGCGTGAGATAGCAGCTATTCAATTAGATAAGTAAGGCTTGCTAAGCTTAAACTTTGCTTAATTCCTAAGTACCTAAGCTTCTGCGTGCATTTTGTTGATACAGGGTGGACCAAAAGTCCGTTAACTTTTGAATCGGTAGCTGCGTCGGGGAGCGGTGGCGGGGTAAGGCGGCGGGGTTACGAAATGCAAGAGCGGCCAATGGGAATTTAGTGCAATGGCGTCCTTCACCGGAGTACAACGTGCGTTCTGCGTACGCGAGTATTATAAAAATAACGATTCTTTAACATTATCGCAACGAAAATATTGCAATCATTACAGTATACCTACGGCATAAAAGTGAAGCTCCATCGATTCAATTGATTAAAAGTTGGGTAAAAAAATTTGAAGAGACAGGTTCAACGTTAAAACAACCACGATCCGGCCGACCTAGGACATCAAGAGATCCCGAAAATATGGAACGTGTAAGAGCGTCTGTTCGTGAACAACCCAGGCTCTCTACTCGAAAGCGGTCTAGCGTCTTAAATGTGCCCAGAACATCTTTAATCCGCATTCTTCATAAAGATTTACGTTTTCATCCGTACAAAATCCAAATGGTACAGGCATTAAAGCCTCAAGATCACGCTACCAGGCTGCAGTTTGAGAAATTTTCGGCCAAAAAGTCATATCCAAAAGAGGTGACATTAACTGGCCTCCTCCCATCCGGACCTGTCCCCAATGGATTTTTTTCTTTGGGGATACCTTAAAAGTAAAGTTTTTGAGACCAACCCAGTGTCTGTTGAAGAATTGAAGCAACGTATTCGCGAGGAAATGCAAAACATTTCTCGGAACACTTGTCAGGCCGTCACTGAAAATTTTCGCTTTCTTCCTTCGGTTACGACAATGCCAAAATAATGAAGGATCACATATGGATGACGTAATTTAAAAAAAAAAAAATCCCTATTCATGTGTTTTCATAATTAATAAACGGTTTTCATCTGATATAATTAGTTTTCATTTTATTTTAGTTTGAAATGTAAAAAGAGTTATGGTCCACCCTACATTTGATGAATTCTCGTTGAACTAAGGGGAAAAAAGGGAAGGAAGGGGAATCTATTTAGAACATACAGTCAGCATCAGAAGTAGCTAAGCAAAATAACACGCTCAAAACTACCTACACAGATCCTTATTCTTAGAGTTTGTGTTTAGATCATTTTGAGCACCAGGACCGCTTAGCAACTTCTGCTGCTGACTGTACACTACAACATAATACAAATACTCTTTATTGCACACCTCACACAAACAAAGCAGTTACAGAGAGAAACAATACAATAACATGTAGGTAGAGGTAGACAACAGGCGGTCTTACCGCTGAAGAGCGATCTCTTCCCGACAACCTTTGGGTATCGGAGAAACATACTATTGACTATTAAATTCAGATTAGACGTTGTTTGGTTTGAGAGCTCTCTCTCTCGCTTGCGCTACAGCATATTATAATGTGTAAGAGCGAGGACACCAATCCATTACAATCTTATCTCATTATTTCAGTAGTACGGTCTCAGGAACTTAAGAACGCGACCGATAAAACTAATTCGGTCTTTAGGGTCATTATCCTATGAACTCATGACCATTTTTGGGCGTGGGCGGACATGTTGGCATCTTTTATGTGGCCGCTTTTTAATATTCATTCATTCGCCCTCTAGTAATAGTGCTGAAAATCGTATAGGTACACATTTTTGGACTTGACCGTACACCTGCGGGTCGAGCACGTATCGCATTGTACGCGCGTCAGGTAGATCTAAATGTCACTTTTTATATGGAAAAAACATATAAAAGAAAAGAAAGAAAAGAAAAGAAGACATTTATTCACTACACAAAAGACACACAGATATAAAGGGAGTAGACATACAATACAATTGACACATTGTGTGTGTCTTCGCGGCAGTGAAACGGTCGCTGTCTCAGCATTGTGCCGAGGTGTCAGACAGACACCTACAGCGCTGGTTTTCAGACAGCACCGTAAGTGACCCACGGAACGCAACACAGCATACTATTCGATAGTAGAAACATAACATATCGTCGCCTGTAATATGAATTAACGTAACCGCCAAAATACCGAAATTGAGTTATATATACAGTTCGACTGCAAATTTGATGCTCCGTCGATAGCTGTTATTAAAATTTCGATATCTTGAAAAAAATGTCGATTACGTTAACTAGAATAACACCATTTTTTTCACTTTACCGTATTTTCTTTACTGTATGTCACATTTTTTTCATTTTATTATTAACAGGTTAACGTAACGACAGATCTGTGATTGCGTATTTAATGTATCGACCAAAATTGAAGACAAGTAATAAACTGAGTAATGTAAGAGTCATTTTGATACAGATGAGTATCGAAATGACTCTTGCATTACTCAATTGGTGGCACATTATAACTGATTGTCTGTTACGCTAACGTTAAAGTTAGATAAAAATAAAAAAAGGTGGTTAAATTACATGTGACTACGCTTGGTTTTTAAGACAACGCTTGCAAATATTTACCCAAACCAGAGGTTTTTAATTTTAAAACTTAATTGATATTGTATGGCAAGACATGACATATTTCCAAAAGGGGCAGGCACAGCGCATTTACATTTCAGTGCCGCTTCTAGCATGTTTGTAGGTGATGGTGGAACAAAAATGTGTTATTGTAAACTAGGTTATAGTTTATCACAGCTATAAATATTCCAAAATCAATCAAATTGGTTTCAAAGTATGTATTTTCTTACTGTAAATATAGCAGTAGGTAAAGTTCCCGTATTTTGTATAGAATGTATATTAATGTAACAGGCATACGTTCCATACAAAATACGGGAATTTACATAAAATTTGGCAGTTACATTAAATTTTGTGTATTTATTTTAAACTGACTTTTAGTATACGTTAATTTACTTACTAGGAACTTCCCGTCTATTTCTTTCCATTTGAAGCGTTAAAGCGAATCCATACATTTGTGTGCTAGAATCGATCTCGGGTAAAAAAAAACTACATTGTCACTTGACAATAAACGCAATTAATTACGTACTGGTAGGTACGGTACCTTATTTCAAAACATTGTTAATTAATACCCTTGTTTAGTACTAGTCCTGAAATATTCTTTATAATTAAATCTATTTAACACAGAAATAAAAATAACTCATAATGTACACCTTGGGCCTTCTTGTAATCAAAACGAAAAAATGCAATTAAACGAAAATAACTTCATAAATTAAAAATCATTAGATTGAATCACAAATGTAATTATCACAGTTTTTATAAAACAAATTACAATTTAACCAATCAATTTTTATGTCACGTGCGTGCTTTTTACGGACCTACAAGTGGAAAACGAGATTTCATTGAACTCAAGTAAAGTTTTCTATGAAAGCGCACTACATGTATTGTGTCTCTATCTATTTGTGTTTCGATCTACACATATATTACCTGCTATACTATGTATATTACAAATGTAGTGACTAATTAAAAGATCTCAATAAACAACCAATTTTAAATAAACTAATATTATAACGTGTTCTCGTTAAGATATTAAGGATTGAATTTTTGTTCAGTATATAGTAGTTAGTTACGATATAGTTTTTTATGGTCCATCCATCCTCCCAAGAGAGTATTTTCTGAACTACCCGCACTTAGTCTATATTAATCACTTGTACACTAGGGTTGTCAACCGGCCAACACACAACACTTATTATGTCAAACCGTCATTCCAGTTGAGATTGCGATGTTTTCTGATTTTAATGACTTCACGTATTTTCCTACTATAAAAATGACAGTAGTTTTGTAGAAAGGACTTTCGGTTTAAATAAGTTACCTAATTATACGCGATTTAGTCCCGTTCAGTAACAACGATGTGTGAGAATCATCAAAGTTTAAATCAATGTAATATGACAACTATTTAAATTTAAGTTATTTTCGTTCCATAGAAATTTCTAATTTTGATAGGCCTAAGAAGGCGCGTGGCATAAATTTTGGGTTATTTTGGTTCGGTACTAAATTAAGTACCTAGATTTCATTGTCAAGTATATTTCACGACTAGTACTAAACAAGGTACTCTACCTTTTGATTAAATGTAAGTACACTTATATTAAATTATAACGGGCTTTATTAGGCGACCAGGTTCCTAGTAAGGCCCATCACTGACATTTTATGAATTTGGTTTATTTACATTACAACGCAAAAGACGTTGCAGTTTTTAAATTGGTTTCTGAAATAAATAATCAACAGTTATTTTAAGAGTTTTTTTATTATTATTTGCTTCGCCGTAACGATTTTACAAGGTTTTGAAACAAGACGGGCCTTACCAATCATCTTAATTAATTACCGACGACAATGCGTACTATTTGCCTGGAAATTACACACTTAAAGAGATTTCCACACACATTTAGAGAGTGAGAGAGAGAGGGAGACTTTGAATTTGTTTTAAAACAACGTTTATATTAACATTAGAACTGTTTCGTACGTATATACCTGTTTTACTTATAGTTGACTACCCTGCCAAACATTAACTAAAACAAAATAATTTATTCTATTTTGGACGTTATTACAAGTGAATAAGTTTGAAAGTACTAAAATTATCTTCTTATAACGTAAGTCCACGTTTTGAAAACTATGTTACTTACTTTAATGGTTTGCAGCTTTTTTGTGACTTACCTTAAAGCAGTGTTTCCTGTTCTGAATTTTGTGAAATAAATCTTAATGTAACTCCACTTTTTTGAAAAAAAATTAACGTAAGCGTCATGCTATTTTCTAAATTATAATAGCAGTCTTTTTAAGACCTCGATTAGTAAAAAGATCTCGCAAATATAAGATAATTGCTACAAACATCATTACAATAGGATAAGTGTGTAAAAAGTTATTAAGTTTTTCTATTTTAAAAATTAGTTTTTTGCTTCTCCTGAAAAATCGTCATTTGGCGGTTACGTTAATTCATATTACAAGCGACGATATGACTTCCTCCCGTTTTGAAGTTGGTTAAAAATGACAGTTGGATCTACCTAAGCGCGTTCAAAACGTTACGTGATTAGGTACCCCTCTGAATAAGTTTAGCATTTCAAAGAAGGCCGGCCGAAATACCTCTTGTTATGTATAACGAGTTAGTCGTTAAGTAAAATAAAACTTAAGTCCACTAACTGAAAAAATACTAATACTTAAATTCATTAGAGTTTTAATAGTTCATAAAATCCTAGTTTGCAAATTGCACTCGTCTAAAGCCTAGTAATACTGCACTCAACGCGAAATATGTGTGCTTTCGGCGCAAAAGTGATGTTTATTAGAGTATTTTACGCATACTCCAGGCAAAATACGGTTTCGAAAAACATTAATTTATAATAGCGTTTTTTTTGTTTATTCCATTCTAAAACGTTATTCTAAGATGCTTTATTCAAGAATCCAACAAACTTTCCACCCGGAAGTAATTATATAGATTTAAATTAAACATTCATTGTCTTTTTTATTTTATTTATATTGAATATTTTAAAGCAAATGTAAATGAACCTGAATAAAGATAAAAAAATATTAATATTTATCCGGACTTTTTAGGAGCTAATTAAATATTGATTTTTTTGATGTCTGATTTTTTGTTGGATTTTGCCTCTAGGTAACAATTTAATTGATAATATATCCGTTACATTAAAAAAATTAGCTATTATAAATTATTTCCAAATTTGTAATTTTTCCATACTGTCAGTTCATTGCCACTAGCAATGAATAACTTGTAACTCATACAATTTTTCCTCGCCTTTTTTGTAAATCAATATTATGTGTTAATATAATAATAATAATAACATTCTAGAGGAAAAAAAATACTTTAGGGATATTTGACGTATTGAATCGATTGTATATTTCCGCGACCAATTATAAAAACGTATATTGAATTTATTAGATTTAGAGTCATATATTATCAACTTCGTTGAAAGCTGACAGTTAACTATAAAGACCACATAAATGTATATATATATATATATATATTTATTTATATGTATTATGTGTAATATATATTTACCTTTATATTAGTAGTAACTAATAAAGCAACTGGCATTTCTATAGTTATATGGATATTGTTATTTTTGTTTTGTTAGTCTGTATTTGCACCCACCGTTTAAAAGTCTCTGTTTGGCCCTATGGTTGACTGATAGAGAATGCTTGAAGGCATTAAGTCCGCCTTTTGTACTTTTTTGTTTTGTGCAATAAAGTTTAAATAAAGAAATTAATCATTCAAACCACTACGAGATAGTTACCATTTTATTGACTTCACACGGATTAACTATATAGATTTATTTTATAAAGTAAATACAAGATGATGATTAATTTAATTTAGTTAATGTAACTAAATTAAATTAAAACTAGGTTAAATCTAAAAATGTCTGCCGATTATAAAATAATAAACATAATTTACATCTCTCATTTAAAGGAATAAACATATTAACAAACATCGCTATCTTGTCACATCTAATCTCCAATTTTTCACTAGTTACAAATTAATTCAATCTGTCTCACAACGCCCACATAATTGGCGGGTTCCCGGTGAATAAAAACAACTGTTTACATTGATGCTTCTAATATAACCAGATACAAATATAGACGCAACGTGAATCACTGTTTTATTAAGCCACCGTTACACCGTGCAAGCTGTAGGACCAATGTGTACTCGCATGCTAGTAGCTCGGCAATAGGATTGTGACCTCATGTTAAAATTGATAACGTAGTGTTGGTAGATGGATAGTAAACCATAAAATTATTGTCATAAAGTATAAATTACAAAATATAATGATAATTATAAAAATATATGGACCTTGAAAGTTAAAAAAATATATGCATTTTTTTATTGTCCAAGAGTAAATTTAAAGCTACCAATAGAATCCTTACGCTTTTATAGAAACAAAATTGTACAAAAACTATGGACCTATAGTATTTCGCGACTGAAACAGCAATTTACTTGATTTTCCCTACAATGATTAGTTCAAATAGCATAGTGTGACGTCATATTTTTGAGTCAATCAGTATGAAGCTTTTCGGCTGGCGCCAGCGAGGTCCGTCTTTAACTCAATTTTTTGGGTATTTATGTTCTTTAATTGTAGTTCCTCCCATACAAACATTTCTTCCTCTCCAATAACTGGTTCGAATGGCATCGTAAAAAAATGTTAGGTCACAGGTATTGGAAGGAATGGGGAATGGATGAAAATATCAGCAGTGCCTGATTATTTTTTTGGTGATAGGAATAACCTTCCTTAGCATCAGAAAAAAGGTTTTCAACTGCGTCAATTATTTTTGAAGAATATAAACTTTTTCTTCACTTACGTTTTGGGTCAAAAAAAATATAAAGATATAGGCCGTTAAAGTTCCGCGTGACGTCACATTATGGTACACTTTTTAGCATAATGTGACGTCACGCGGAACTTTAACGGGCTATATCTTCACCATTTTTTGTTTGACAAAATAAAAAATGTGTGTCCAATAGTTTTTGATAATCTAACTGACGACGACGACTGAATCCTGTCTTGAATTTTTTTTCTAGTATTTACGTTCTTTAATTGTAGTTGCTCCCATATTGATCTTAGGACAAATGCCTATTATTTACTCTATTTTCCATCTAATACAGGGTTAAATTAAACCAATAACCTGCAAATACCTAGCTTTTATTAGCTCTTCCGTGTATTGTGTTAACCCCATAAACACCGTTTTACTACACTTTTAAGACGTCGAAAATACGCATTACTCATCTAATTGTCGTTTCTAGACTAACCTCACGAAATGCGAAAGCCGTTGAACTTTTCTAAATATGAGGCCAATGAACCAGATCTTTGTTTAACTATACAGGGTGAATTCTAAATCGTGAATCGTAATTTTTTTTTGAAGTCTATACATAGTTAACAATACAATACAATACAAATACTCTTTATTGCACACTTACTCTTTGTTAACAATAACTTACAATGCTTTTAAACCTAAATTAAGTACGTTTTTATTTTGTCCACTTTTAATTTGATTTATCCAAATTTTTAAAATCTCGTGGTCACCCTACATTTATGTTTCGCACTTATCATGAAAATTTCAACATTAGATATCCAACCTCCTAATATTGAAGTTGGCTGGATAGAATTTTGGCATGTATTGTCAATAATGTCAACATCGTCGACATTGTCAACATAAGTATTTAAATCGTATTTACTCATAAAATAAATCAGTTTTATTACGATTAATGGTATAAAAATGCCTCCACCGTATCCGTATACGAACATACAAAGGTTTGATATGGTATCTTGGTACGCTCAGACTGGCAGAATTGGTCAAACGCAAGAACTATTCGGAAGAAGGTATCCTGAGTTGCCGGTACCGAGACAAAATTTAATTATGAGGATGGTGCAAAACCTACGAGATTATGGCCAATTTACTGTGCCTATGCACGCTCAGGCTCGCGGTCGACCACGATTTCATCCGGATAGGCTGTACAGAAATTTTTGTTGCAATATCTGTTTCTTTTTTATGTGAGTAAATTAAGGAAAATTTTATGAGTGTTTAAATAACAAACTGCACAATGCATTTAATGCATGATATTGATAAGATAACCTTTGCACTTAGGTAAACATTGCGTTGCAAGTCACGTGACTCGTGAAGGGTGACCAAGGCGGATGACAAGTGGGGACGCACTTTCTGGTTTTGTTCATAATTAATTAAGCGGGTCCTTAATTGTAATTAACACTAGTGCTCTGTAATAGTCTTAAGTAGCTTTACCGGTAAACGTGGTTACGATTCACGATTTAGAATTCACCCTGTATAATGAATTTTTAGGGTTCCGTACCTCAAAAGGACAAAAACGGAATCCTTATAGTATCAGTCGTGCGTCTGAGTGTCCGTCTGTCACAGCCGAATTGCTCCGAAACTACTGGAACGATTGAGTTGAAATTTGGTAAACATATGTAAATTGATGATTCAAAGATGAACGCGTAAAGTAAATTAATGAATTCTGACCAAGGGGGCCATTTTTGGGGGGTGAACTGGAAAATAAAATAAAAAGTTTCGGAAACTGTATTGTTTGACATATCAAATGAAAGGGGTTGTTGTAAGCATCTCAGATATTATTATTTTTTATAATTTTAGCATAAACAGAATTGAAGTAATTTTGAAAAAAAGGCGAAAATTGACCCCCCCTTATCTCCGAAACTACTAGGCTTAAAATCCTGAAAAAAATATGGAAAATAGTTCCTTGCCTAAAGATTACAGAAAAACCTATAAGAAGTTTGAATATTCAAAGTAACGGGAGAATTCTCAACTCAATAATGAAATTTTGATTATATACGGAACCCTCACCACGTGAGTTGAACTCGCACTTTACGGTTTTTATTTGTGAGTACAGTCAACTATTGCTAGTGTGGTCAAAAATACCTGGAAGCGAATTGGAAGAGCAAAAGGTCTGTTTCGCATTTCAATTTGAATGTTCTTCTTTCATGTTTAGTGTTAAACGGTAGTATTTTAATGAAATGCTTCAGCTTCCATATTCTGGTCGTTGCTAAATTTTGGGGCCGGTTGTTTCATCTATATACTAATAATAGCTTTCCGCTACAAATAACTTAAACCGGCCAAGTACGAGATGGACTCGCGCACGAAGGGTTCCGTACCTTTATCTAAAAAAGCGACCAAAAAATCACATTTATTGTATGGGAGACCCCATATTTATTTTATTCTCTTTTTTCGTATTTGTTGTTATAGCGGCAACAGAAATCACGGTTCATGAGATACAGCCTGGTACAGACAGCCGGACGGACGGACAGCGGAGTCTTAGTAATAGGGTCCCGTTTTTACACTTTGGGTACGGAACCCTAAAAACTAAAGCTAACTGATTTTTTTTAACTATCTGTATCTATAAAGGTCCCCCGTGGCATTGTACTAAAGATGCTGGCAGCATTACCTCGCTGAGTAGCAAAACTAAGCCGCTGTGCGAGAAAGCTGTCAGCTCTTTGGTCACTGGTGGTGTCGAAAAGTCTTTTACAAAGTTAGTTAAAAAGTTTTCGAGCGCTTGGACCCCAAGGTTAGTGTGAGGTTTATTTTAATAATAATATTTGTGGGACAGTCTTACACAAATCGACCTAGTTCCAAACTAAGCAAAGCTTGTACTATGGGTACTATATAGACGACGATAAACGTACTTATATAGATAAATAAATACTTTTAAATACACAGAAAACATCCAGGACGCAGGAACAAATAATCGTGCTCATCACACAAATAAATACCCTTACCGGGATTCGAACCCAGGACCTCTAGCTTCGTAGGCAGCGTCACTACCAACTAGGCTAAAGCGGTCGTCGCATTTTAATTTTAATCTGAATGTCGAATTTTAATCTGATACTTAATCTTCCTGTTTAACATCACTTACTTTAAGTCTGATTGCGTAAATAAAAATAATGGATATTCGGATTCGGACGCGGGATCGCCGGCTTCGAAGGCAGGGTCACAACCAACTTGGCCGAAGTGGTTGTCGTCGATTTTATCCTCAGTGACAGAACAGAACAGTATCCTCAGGGTGCTTGCTGAGAGGTGGGACTTGCCTATGTTCCAAAAATGGGTCTGTATGCACTCCAGCCTTGTACATTTTGACAGTTAGCAACCCCGTTTATGTAAAATGTTAATATTGATATACCTAATGATTTTGATTTGACATGACGATTACCTACTATTTTATTTTATTACTTATTATTTTATAATGTTATTAATTAATTTAAATGTAATTGTGAGCTAGATTTTTATTTTTGTTTAATGATAATTAATTGAAGTGTACTTACTAACAATAGTTTTGTGTTTTTGTAACAAATACTAACAGTTCTATGAGCAAAGCCTGAAATAAAAATTTGAATTTGAATTTACACTTTCGGGAGATCCCTTCGTTCCTTGCCACCCTGTATAAAACCATTCGCAGTATAACCGCTTTAAAACCTATAGCACAACACACCGCTAAACTCCAAACGAGAGCATTGCGTCTCATGAAATGTCGTTATAACAATTTTTAATAAGGCAACACTACAACATTAATCCTCAGGATGTTTCAACATAGATAAATGTTGATATATGGTGTGTGTAATGAACGGTCAGATGCGTTGGTTAGTAGGGATGTGACGTTGCTGGTGTCAGTATTACGGGAAATATTGCCATCGGATGTGTTGTAGATGAGACATGGTAACCATGGGCAGTATTATCAATTTAGGGAAGTATTGCCAGGTCGTAAATAGGGATACTAAGCTGAACAATTATTATTAGGGTGAGTAGACATGTGCCATTCTGGAGCCGTAGCATGGTTGGCCTTATCACGCGACAAGTGACAAGATAAGAGCGTCGTCTCGTTCTATCGAACGGTGTCAGCCAGTGACGCACGCTCTATCCTATCACTTATCGCGTGACAAGGCCAACCATGCTACGGGGCCAGGAGCCGTAGCATGATTGGCCTTATCACGCGACAAGTGACAAAATAAGAGCGTCGTCTCGTTCTATCGAACGGTGTCAGCCAGTGACGCACGCTCTATCCTATCACCTATCGCGTGACAAGGCCAACCATGCTACGGCTCCTGGGCAAGTTTTCAAAAACATGTTCGATGTGTATTGGGATCATTGCGAAATATTGCCGATAATAAAACTGAAAACATTCTTTTAAATTAAAAGATTTAAAAAAAACCCAACTGCTTTATTACAAATATTATAGCCTATGTCACTCCCACGAATCGTGGGCCACGATTAAGAGGAATCCAACCTCATTTGTCGAAATCCGTCAAACGGTTTAGGCTGCAGGGCGTGCCAAAGAATAAGACATACACACATACATATTTCCTTCGGCAGTCGGGTAAAAATTGGGGATATTCACACGAACGGCTAAGGATCAGTTTAATAAATATTTTTTCTTCATAATATTTAATATCCAACTAGTCTAGAAGGGTAGAAAACCTGGTTAAGCTATTGGTCCCAGGTTCAAATCCCGTTAAAGGCAATTATTTAATTTTTATAGTGAGTATGTTCATCGATTATTGGTCGTCTAGTTTTCAATTATTCTCTAATTGAGACTTTAGAATAGCACTGGATTGGTGTAAAACTTCTTCTGAAATTTTTTATTTATAAAAATTAACTTCGCGTCTGCAAATACAACTTATATATTCAACACTTTATCAAAGTTGTTAAATGATAAGTTGACATATTATACTATAGTTGACATATAAACTCCCTAATTCAAAAACAAAAATGAACATTATCAAGCCCACAATGTTGATCACCCAAACAGCTGATGTTTCCCGCAAAAATTATTGCCGGTGTCATGGCAATATTCCCCGGCAAGTCATTAGTTGGGGCATTAGTCAAATGTAATCGGGCATGCGGCCTGTCCACCCGTCTGCTAACGACGTGTCACATCTCCGGTGGCAACTCGAACCAGTTTTATGTTGGTCCCTGATTACGTGCGGTTGTTATGAATGTAGGGTTCCAGTTATAGTAGTAGTTCCGTATAAAGATTGTGAATCGCAGTCTAAAAGGTCACGGTAACTTTTTTGTTTCCGCAATTGATAAAGTGAATGTTTCCGGATTTGTGTTCAGGTTTTAGCGGCGCGGGATTTGCAAAGCGGCACTTGGTTGATCGGAGCCAGAAAACATTTTGTTTGTATCAATATGCACATTTTATATGGGTCGTGGATCTGCTGGTCGATTGCGTAACGTATTGAACGCGCGTCAGTTAGATCTAACTATCGCTTTTTAGGGTTCCGTAGTCAACAAGGAACCTTTATAGTTTCGCCATGTCTGTCCGTCTGTCTGTCTGTCTGTCTATCTGTCTGTCCGTCTTCGGCTTAACTCAGTAGCCCTTACAACTAGAAAACTGCAATTCGGCGTGGGTATATAAATCAAGCACGCCGACAGTAGAATAAAATACTGAAAAAAAAAAATTCTTTCTATTTTAGATCGACTGTAACTTCCAACAGGGGTACCTAGTTATTAACTCGATTTGTTGGTCTTGCAGTCACGATGTTTTCATTATTATTAATTTATTATTAATCGTTGTTTTCACTGTCATATCACTGGCATAAGTGGCATATCGTCATATATTTTAAACCACTAATCTCGCCCTAGAACGCCGCCACAACCTTTATCATCCGCACTCAACTAAAAACGACTTTGTACATTGCTGCACAGAGTTCAAAAACAAATGACTAGGTTTTCTATGAAGGCTAATTCATTTTATGGGTAAGTACTAAGCGTATAGCCATTATTCATTTTAGAGCATGCATTATATTTCAGATAAGGTAACAATGCCTCGCTTCCTCTTATCGTATGTCGCATCTATCCATCTCAATTATTCATCTAAGGACTAACAATTAGAACTCACTATCCATCACAACTCTAGTGTCATCTTATCTTGTTTATTGCCGTTGAAATCTGAACTCTATTACGTTGGTTCAAGAGTAATAATGGAGTGTAGACGGCCAAAGATGAGAAGGCTAAAGTGTTTAATTAGCCTCAATTTCAATGCTTCATGAAAGGAGATGTTCTTGAGAATTTTTATTTCATATGATTCACTTATTAAATAAATTTATTACGTTAAATACAGTATACAGGGTGGAAAGTTAAAACGGGGCAGTAAGGGCAGCTACTAGATCCCTTGCCGCCACGCAAAAATGGCATTAGGATTTCATTCCTAACTTTTTAAGTGATGGCAATCTACATTCACAGATTTTTGAAAAAAAGTACAGTCAGCGAGAAAATCATCAATTTTGACCATATATTTTTTTAATGCCATTCGATCCCATTTCTATTAAGGATCAAAATACTATTTGGGACCGACTAAGGTTTGACTACTAGAACGCCCAGAAATCAAAGAAAACTTTTTCCATACAGTGAGTATCGGAATCCCAAAGCTAATTTTGCTCATGTAGTTTTTTATGCCAATTCTGGTTTTATTTAATGACGGCCAGCTTTATTCTGTAAAAAGTTTGTAAAAAGAATACTAACATCCGTATTCAGAAATTCTGTTCGAAACTTAAAATTTACTAAGGTAGGTAAGGGTATTACAGCACCTGTACGCTCGTTTACGGGAATGCGTTTGTTTTTTTTTTTTACAATGGAATGAATTCTCTCATTTCTAATCTAAATTGAATTCTCCGTCTCCATACAATTTGATGATCGTCTAACTAAAGGACTACTTGCACTTTGGGATTCCCATACTCACTGTATAGAAAAAGTTTTCTTTGATTTCTGGGCGTTCTAGTAGTCAAAGCTTAGTCGGTCCCAAAGAGTATTTTGATCCTTAATAGGAATGGGATCGAATGGCATTAAAAAAAATATCGTCAAAATTGATGATTTTCTCGCTGACTGTACTTTTTTTCAAAAATCTGTGAATGTAGATTGCCATCACTTAAAAAGTTAGGAATGAAATCCTAATGCCATTTTTGCGTGGCGGCAAGGGATCTAGTAGCTGCCCTTACTGCCCCGTTTTAACTTTCCACCCTGTATATATAAAATATTATCATAGGGGGAATTTAATGTTCTATGATGGGTATTCCGCAGCCATCTTCGCATCCAAATCGTTCTATTCTTCTTCTCGTTCCTCTAATTCTCATAGAGACCTCTCTGATGATTGATATTTGTATTTTTACTTTGATCCAGCTTATTATTTGTGAGTATGGTTTGGACCATTTTTCGCATAGCTTTAGAGATGTTTTTATCATTCACTTTTCATTGAGATTAAAGTACTCAAATGCACAGTCGATGTTAAATATACAGGGTGTATTATACACACGGGGCACTGAGGGAAAATCTGTAACTACAAGAGATGAGGAGCTTGTATGAGGCTTTTTCGAAAAATCATTTAATGCAGTTTTTATTTTTAGGGTTCCGTACCTCAAAAGGATAAAAACGGAACCCTTATACGATCACTCGTGCGTCTGTCTGTCCGTCTGTCACAGCCAATATGCTCTGAAACTACTGGACCGATTGAAAAATATGTAAATTGGTGACCCAAAGACGGACGCATATAGGAAATTAATGAATTCTGACAAGGGGTCCACTTTTGGGGAGTAATTTGGAAAATAAACAAAAAGTTTCGCAAACTGTATTGTGTGACATATCAAATGAAAGGGGTTGTTGTAAGCATCTCATATATTGTTTTCAATAATTTTAGCAAAAACAGATTTGAAGCAATTTAGAAAAAAAGACGAAAATTGACCATTCCCCCCCTTTAGCTCCGAAACTACTAGGCTTAAAATTCTGAAAAAAATATGGAAAATAGTTCCTTGCAGATTACAGGAAAGCCTATAGAAGTTTGAGTATTCAAAGTAACGGGAAAATTGTCAATATTTTTGTGTATTTTGTATGGAGCGCCTGATGCTTAGAGCATAGCAATTTTACGGAACCCTCACCACGCGAGTTGAACTCGCACTTGACCGGTTTTTATTTCTAAAATGTGTCTCTTGACTCCTTTGGATTTTCCTTCACTGTCCCGTTTGAATAAAACCCCTTGTATGGTTGCAGTTTTTCACCTCATTGCGATACGGTATAAAAATGTAAACATATCTTTGACGTGGAATGTACAATTAGATAATTAACTTTACCAATACAAAACATAATAATAATATGACGCGAAAAGTTCTACCGAACAGTACACCCATATAATTATGTACAGTAAGGGAAATCTATTCACGTATCTTTTTCGCTCTTATTACTATGGCAATAGGGCATCAAAAGGTACGTGAATGCATTTTCCTTACTGTACATATACCGAGTTACCATTCTAGAATACTGAAATTCCGAACCCCAAACGCAGGTTGGTAATTAATCAAGAATGAACTATGAAATTTCAATATCGATGCCTGTCGGAACTTAGCGGAATTTATAATGAAATTCGGCTTCAACTTCGAGGAGAAGGGCTATTCGACTCGACGTACTATTATGAAATTAGTGTGACATTTGTTACGAGGTCTGAAGGACAAGATCTCTTCAATTAAAGATACCAATTTTGTTCGAAAGTCATCAAAGTGGTCGCTAACCGGCGCAATGACCCTCTGTCAGTTATAAGGTTTCTCTATCATCAACATCATCATCATATCAGCCGAAAGACGTCCACTACTGGACATAGGCCTCCCCCAAAGAGTGCCAAAGTGACCAGTCCTGCACCACCCGCATCCAGCCAATAACGTAATACAGCGTGTGTATTTGATACGGGCGAATATTTTAATGACGATTACTATCGGACCTGGGGAACCTATTTACATTATTAATTTTATTTTTTCGTACATAATAATTAAGCACGCAATGTATTGCATCCACATTAATTAACGTAGCTATAACGTCATACGAGTATCACGTCAGTGTCATGAGTTAGCTTTATACATTGCCGCTCGGTCGCACTTTAGAAAAATGATTATACCTAATTAATAACACAATTTAACGAAATTATTATCCCATACGATTCGTATGATCAGATACTTTAGCTGGATTAATTATTCGCCCGTATCAAATGCACACGTTGTTTTAAAAAGAGGTAGATAGGTTATACGCGCTCGAAAAATGGCACACTAAAATAGTCAATTGGCACAACTTGCCTCAGTTTCGAGTCGTCAATAGAAACGTTAGGTGTCAGATTTGGTGGCCATTTTTAAATACGGAATTTCGTATAGACAATATATCTATCTTTTTTTATTACATCATTGCATCCAGCGGACTCCCGCGACCTTTACCAGGTCATCAGTCCACTTTGTGGGGCCTACCCACGCCACGCGGTTACTAGGGTCTTTTTTTATAAAAATATAAATGTTATTGATTTTGAATTCGTAAAAAACCAGCGGCGTCGTGAGAACCTACACATTTTGGTCGGGATTTAACAATCTTCACTGTGAAATGTATTTGTTACACTGTAACCACACATTGGTCGCAGGTGTTATTGACGGCCTAATTTTTGTTATAAATAAATCCCGTAGCGCAGATGTCTCTATTTATAATTGTTTACGATACGGCACGCGGAGATATCGTAAACAATCGCAGTCAATAAACATTGTCGACCTGACGGTACAAATAACTATGTAGGTATACATTTGTAGTCCAGGCAATGAACTGACAACTTGTATGGAAAAAATGACATATTTGGAAATAATTTATAATAGCTAATTTTTTTTATGTAACGGATATATTATCAATTAAATAGTTACCTAGAGGCAAAATCCACCAAAAAATCAGACATCAAAAAAATCTATATTTTATTAGCTCCTAAAAAGTCCGGATAAATATAATTTTTTTTTTTATCTTTATTTAGGTTCATTTACATTTGCTTTACAATATTCAATATAAATAAAATAAAAAAGACAATGAATGTTTAATTTATATCTATATAATTACTTCCGGGTGGAAAGTTTGGTGGATTCTTGAATAAAGCATCTCAGAATAATGTTTTAAAATGAAATAAACAAAAAAAAACGCTATTATAAATTAATTTTTTTCGAAACCGTATTTTGCCTCGGCTATTGTAGGGTTTCGTTACTTAGAGCTTGTTCACACTAGCGTTTTTAACGCGGCGTGCACGCGGCGAGCACGCAGCGATATCTTCGCAATTATTTGCCGGCAGCGTGCCGCCGCGGTGACGCCGCGTCCACGCGGCTTCACCGTTAGTTTGGTGGATTCTTGAATAAAGCATCTCAGAATAATGTTTTAAAATGAAATAAACAAAAAAAAACGCTATTATAAATTAATTTTTTTCGAAACCGTATTTTGCCTCGGCTATTGTAGGGTTTCGTTACTTAGAGCTTGTTCACACTAGCGTTTTTAACGCGGCGTGCACGCGGCGAGCACGCAGCGATATCTTCGCAATTATTTGCCGGCAGCGTGCCGCCGCGGTGAAGCCGCGTGGACGCGGCGTCACCGCGGCGGTATAACTGAGCCCGTAGATTTAAAGTCACATTCAAATGAGCGAGAACGCCATGCCGGATCTGCGGTATTTTTTAGGGTTCCGTACCCAACGGGTAAAAACGGGACCCTATTACTAAGATTTCGCTGTCCGTCCGTCCGTCCGTCTGTTTGTCACCTGTATCTCAAGAACCGTGATAGCTAGAGAGTTGAAATTTTCACAGATTATGTGTTTCTGTTGCCGCTATAACAACAAATACTAATAAACCGGCCAAGTGCGAGTCGGACTGGGGCTCCCATACAACAGACATGATTTTTTTGCCGTTTTTATAGATAATGGTAAGGAACCCTTCGTGCGCGAGTCCGACTCGCACTTGGCCGGTTTTTTTTTCTTATATGTTTTAATCGCCTTGTCAGTAAGTAAGCTAGAAGTATCTCCTTGTCGGTGTCCATTTTGTAATTAACGTCAACATTAGTGACCGTACGTCGTACGTGGCTTGATCGCCGCGTCCACGCGGCTTCACCGCGACGGCGCGCTGGAGGCAAATAATCAAAAAAAATTTTTTTTTAATTTAAACTGTTTATTTCAATATTTTTTCTACAGTAATGTTAAGTACTTACCTTATTAACTTTTAAAAATGATTAGCTAAGTTTAGTTTAATTACATATCACTTATTTGACATAATTGTTAGCAAATTAATACCTTTTCACACTAAGTATGGCTTGATGACATTTTTGGCTTTATACCCTATACTATCCATTATATTACCTATTATATTTGAAGGGAGACTGTTTAGAACAGATCGCAGAATCGTGAAAACATCGCAGTGTGCTCGCCGCGTGCACGCCGCGTTCCCGTCGCGAAACCGCCGGCAAAAACGCTAGTGTGTGCAGACCTTTAAACGGTAACAACTGAACTTTTGGTTGTTCCCTTCTGTCTGTAGGTAACATTTGTTTTACTTGGATAGCTTCTGCCCGCGACTGTGTCCACGTGGAACTTGTTTATACCTTAGCTCCATACAAACTTACACCCCAGCAGCAGCTACAGCTACACAGTTGGGTGATTCCACGAGCGTTCCAACCACCGTCAGTCCGCTGATCGCATTATTGTCAATCTACCGGCACACTGGCATGTCATGTTCAGGTATTTTTTACAAGTCCAGGACTCCTACAAAATTATTGGAAAAGGGGATCCAAAACTGCAAGAACTTTGACAATAATACGATATAATACGATCAGTGCACTGACTGGTCGAGTTCAGTGGCGGCCACTATTCTCAATACCATCTGGCGAGACGGGCAATAAAAGTAACAATGAAACCTTTTTGTGCGTAATAATATCATGATTCTAATATTTTACGACCTGACTCGTTACTTGGTTTTGCGAATATACCTAGTGACTAAAATGTGCGGCCGCTCTATGAGCTTTTTAGGGTTCCGTACCTCAAAAGGAAAAAAAACGGAACACTTATAGGATCACTCGTGCGTCTGTCTGTCCGTCTGTCACAGCCAATTTGCTCCGAAACTACGGGACCGATTGAGTTGAAATTTGGTAAACATATGTAAATTGGTGACCCAAAGATGGGCGCGTAAAGTAAATTAATGAATTCTGGACACGGGTGGGGGGTAAACTGGAAAATTAAAAAAAAAAGTTTCGCAAACTGTATTGTGTGACATATCAAATGTCAAAATTTTTTAGCAAGAACAGATTCGAAGTAATTTAGGAAAAACCGGCCAAGTGCGTGTCGGACCACGCAAAACGAAGGGTTCCGTGCCTATTTAAAAGGTCGTATCGTCATAGAAATCTTACGGCACTTACGTCCTTTTCTTTGAGGAAGGCAGTTTTTCAGCAATATCTCGGAAACCTTTCATCCGATCTTGTTCAAAACAATTTTCGTTGAATGAACTTAATAAGCGCTGTGTCCATGAATTTTTTCATATTTTTAAAATACACCGTTCAAAAATTAGAGGGGGGGGGACAGAATTTTAGGGACTTTCGGGGCGATTATCTCTGACTGTATTCACTTAATCAAAAAAATTCCCTAGAAACCTTATATTTATTTTGAAAGGCCTATCGATTGATGTGCCACACGTGGGCTCACGATGAAAAAAAATTTTTTGACTTTTAGTTTTATGTATGGAGTACACCCCTAAAAAAAAATTTCTTAGTAATTTTAATTACAAAACTTTGTAGCGGCTAACAAAATACACCTATCCTCAAAATTTTATTCAAATGCACCTTATAGTTTTCGAGTAAAATGCCTGTGACATACGGACAGACGGACAGACGGACAGACGGACAGACGGACAGACGGACAGACGGACATGACGAAACTATAAGGGTTCCGTTTTTGCCATTTTGGCTACGGAACCCTAAAAAGACGAAAATTGACCATCCCCTTCTTATTCTCCGAAACTACTAGGCTTAAAATTCCAAAAAAAATATGGAAAATATTTCCTTGCCTAAACATTACAGGAAAACCTATAAGAAGTTTGAGTATTCAAAGTAACGGGAAAATTCTCAATATTTTACGGAACCCTCACCACGCGACTTGAACTCGCACTTGTCCGCTTTTTTGTATAAGATCTATAGTGGCACTCCGGCCGGCATAAGCTCGTAAAATCGTTAGCGAACAAATCAAAGTGTGGGCGTGTGATCTACATGATAAGTGGATAATAGTCGTACAATAGAGATGTTAAATATGCCCGACTGATCTAATTTGTAGATAGTGAGTCATCGGGTAAACACAAGTCACAGAAAAAAACACGTAAACAAATAGGCTTATGTGTCTTTAGTTCTTTTTTGATGCCATTCGAACCAGTTTTGGGAGAGGAACAAATGATTGTATAGGAGCAACTACAATTAAAGAACATAAATACCTAAAAAAATGAATTAAAGACGCTGCGAGCGGCAGCCGGAACGTTTCATACTAGATGACATTGAAGTATGACGTCACATTGTACTATATATACTAATCGTTGTATGGAAAATCAAGTAAATTGCTGTTTCGGTCGCGAAATACTGCGTTTAGGTCCATAGTTGTTGTACAATTTTAATTCTATAAAAGCCTAAGAATTCTTCTGGTAGCTTTACATTTGCTCTTGGACTATAAAAAAAATGCGTGCTTGTTTTAAATTTTTTAAGGTACTTTTTTTATGTGATCAATTACATTTTGTAATTTATACTTGATTGCAATTACAGGCCATATTTGACAACAGTCATCCCGGTACAGTAAACGTCAATGATGACATATGATGACATAAATTGTACTAGGATGACAGCTGTCAAATATTGGATGTAAGGGCTTCACTATAGTCTAGCTAGCGTTCAACTAATGCGATACCTACACTGATATTGATCGGTATCAGATTTGCAAAATGGAGGATTTGAACAGATGAGACTACATAAAAGCTTTCAAAAATGCCCACATTGTGATATAATTAATAGAGAATATTTTAATCTGTAAAGTCTGCTATTTTTTCATCTTAAATTTATGAGTTATCCCCTTGTCAGTGGAGTATTTTTCATTTCTCTCTGTCGCACGCCAGCCCTTTGATTTGCTGATACGACACGACACCAGCTTTTTCCTTTATTTGGTCCATATAACTGCGCCGTGGTCTTCCCCTGCCTCTCCTTCCTTCTATCTTTCCTTCCATGATGGTTTTAAAGAAGTCGAGCCGTATCAAATGACCAATCATTTTCCCCCTTCTAGTGCTGATCGTGTTCAAGATCGCTCTCTCCTCTTTTACCCTTCTTAACACATCCTCATTTGTTACTCTCTCAGTCCAGCTTATGGCTTCCATCCGTCTCCAACACCAGATTTCAAACTCTTCCAGTCTTTTTCGGTTCCTTTGTGTCATCTGAAATTTTTATGACATCAAAATAATTATAAATAAAATAAAAAATAAAAATATCTTTATTTCAGAACAATCATTCCATATAAATTACATAAAAAAATCATTAGTTACATTAAAATTAAAATAATTTAAAACAATTGATACTATTTTATTCCTAAGGTATACATACAATAATAACTAATTTAATGTCAACAGCAGAGTAAATGTGAAAATGTCAAGGTGGTTAATTAATTATTTTAACCCATGCACACAGGATGGAACCGTCTGTTCTATCAGCGATTACCTTCAGTATCCTGTTGTCCGCTGGATGCGGATGGCGCAGGACCGGTCAATTTGGCCCTCTCTGGGGGAGGCCTATGTCCAGCAGTGGACGTCTTTCGGCTGATATGATGATGATGATGATGATCCTGTTGTCGCTGCATCGGATGCGGCTTAGGATAGACGCAACCCGCTTTCGCCTTATCGCATAAAAGTCGTCGGTACGCGCCTCGGCAAACATGAACGACGCGCTACAGAACCGTGGCAACCTCAACAGGATTCTGAAGGCATCATTATACTGTATACGAAGAGCATTATAGGCCTTCAGCGTGTAGTTGACCCATAGGCTACCCGTGTAGAATACTTGACAGAACGCCTTAAAAAGGGTGATTTTAACTTGTTTTGAACAACGGGCAAACCTACGGGCCAACATATTGCTTCTGACCGATAACGCTCTCCGTTCCCTCTCCAAATCGAGATCGTCCTTGAGGTCCTCTGTCACATGGTGCCCATAACTAACTACACAGAAGCATCATACGCCGTTTAAGCCGCAAGGGACGGCACTTTAAACTTACAGGTAATTTTGTTTGAGAGTAAAACGTCTGTTTACTTAGGTCACTAACCTTTGCGGGGTTGTTCCAGTGTTGTCAACGATAACGTTAACGCTTTTAAACTAACCAACGAAGACCACCGTTTCACTAAAAAATGATATTTGTTAAGTGTGATCACCAGGCCCCGTAGCATGGTTGGCCTTGTCACGCGATAGGTGATAGGATAGAGCGTGCGTCACTGGCTGACACCGTTCGATAGAATAATAGACTCCTGGAGCCGTAGCACGGTTGGCCTTGTCACGCGATAGGTGACAAGATAAGAGCGTCGTCTCGTTCTATCGAACAGTGTCAGCCAGTGACGCACGCTCTATCCTATCACCTATCGCGTGACAAGGCCAACCATGCTACGGCTCCAATTAACTATTTGTAAACGGCTCAAACGTTCGCTGCGCGTGGGGCTATAAGAATGTGGGAACGTGACACCTCTGTTGCGCTCTCTGTTGCACTCACCTGCCATGATTGGTGCGACAGATAGCGCAATAGGTCTCCTCTTCGCGCACTTTAAGCGTGCACGGCGAGCGTTTGCTACAAGTCATTAGTTTGTCTATCTTTTAGTTCCTTCTCCACTCAATTACTCAAAGGTTCACTTGGAAATATCCCTCAAGATAATAAATTAGCTTTTGTACTGGTTACCTAATTTGTCTGTAATTATACGTGTCTTGTGTTCAATAAAATATTAACGTAGGTAACGTACCAAATGATGTGCCGTTGATGGAAAATGTTCACGTTGTCGGCGATAAAAGCAATATGCCGGCCGGTAATATAGAAAGCTGCTTATCGACGCATAATTTTCTGAAATTGTTAATGTATATTTTAGTCACCCCACTTTATACATACGTACGTAGAGGAAGTGTGTCCTAGTGTTACTATGACCGCGGACTTTTGTAAAAAACCGGCCAAGTGCGAGACGGACTCGCGCACCAAGGGTCACGTGCCATTAACTATAAAAACGGCAAAAAACGGCAAAAAAATCATGTCTGTTGTATGAGAGCCCCAGTCCGACTCGCACTTGGCCGGTTTTTTCAGTATTTGTAGTTATAGCGGCAACAGAAATACATCATCTGGGAAAATTTCAACTGTCTAACTATCACGGTTCATGAGATACAGCCTGGTGATACACGGACGGACAGGCGGAGACAGTGAATTCTTAGTAATAGGGTCCCGTTTTTACCCTTTGGGTACGGAACCCTAAAAACGATCCTTCCATATTGGGGTATGTATGTAAAGCAAGTGCGGGGCGGTATTTCATTTACGTTAGTTTGGACAAATGTTTGGAACCCTTAAACGTTAGGTACACTGGCTCTAATAGGCTATCCTTGTGTTGGTCTAGGTCGCTAATTATGTTGATAGACCTGTTTAAGTACTAAATTGGACCGCTTAGGGTACATTTCATCATTTTTGACAGTTTTCAAGTGAAAGAGTCGATTGCTCGAAAGTCGAAAACCAGGGCTTTAGATTTAGGCATCATGCTAAGCTGGGTCCATCGCTTCGTGACACGTCCTGAACTATCTGTTTGTAAACAATGAAAGAAAAGAAAGAAAAATTTATTCGTGAAAAAACAATTAAACAAAAAATGTGTCAGAGAGCATTTTTTGTCGCATGCCAGAAGCGTTATGGGCTACAATTACCACCAAGTGGGTCCCACAGAACCGAACACGGCGTCGCGGTAGACCACGATGGCGAGACGAGCTTAACGACTTCGATCAAGACTGGTGGGAGGCTACCCAGGACAGGGATACGTGGAAGAAAAGGAGGGAGGCCTTTGCCCAGCAGTGGGACACTTAAGGCTCTTAATAATAATATATCGTGTCCTGTGGTCAGGCTGAGCCGACCGGGTGGATGGTTGGACAGGCCCCCACCTCTGGCTTGCCTTAACCGGCCGTCCAGAGTGGAGTCGCAAGAGCTGTTGCTCGAGGGTAGATGTGGACACCGAAGTGGCGAGTTGGCTATATGTTTAAAGTCCAGTGCCACCTCTCTACCCCCCCAGCTCTCTGACCGGTGTTGCCCTTAGGCCATTTTTTAATGTCGCTATTAATAGGGGCCCATCTAGCAGTTGGTGAGTCACCGTCTGCCAGGGATAAAAAGTGAAACAGTTTTATTAGGCAGACGTCCGATGTTTCATCCAATAGCCCAGCCACTAGTCCATCATTTTCACCCAATAACCCGTTTTATTTCGATTCCATCAACCAGTAGTCCCTATACACCCCAGCGGGTGCTGTCTCTGTGCGCGTCCCATGACACGGGCAGGGACAGCATCCGCTCGGTGTACTCCTTGCATTCCATTAAATTGTCAAAAGGGCCTCTACGTGTTGGCTCAGTTGGTACTTGTAGGTACCTAGCCCCACGCACGCCTCCCAAAGGTCCAGGACACCATGTCCCGTGAGCGGGAAAAAAAAATAATAATATAGGGGACCTCTGGAATCGTTTGTCAAAATTTCTTTCACCTGTGTGTAGAATAGACTTTCTGGATAGACATAGGCTGACTTATCCCGCGGGTTTGCCCGCGTTTCTTAGCAATAGGTACGCAGGCGAAGCCGCGCGGGCAGCTGGTCTGTGTTCATTTTTGTTTATCACGAATAAATGTTTTGATTGATTGACCTTAAGGGCTTCTAGATGCTCTTACTTCCATGCTAGAACAAGACGCCCATATATTTGCCGGCCACACATTTCCGGAAAAGTATAGCCCGTCTAGAAGCCCCATAACAACAAAACTTGTACTGCAAATATGTTGCTATATCTAAAACGCTGTGGTCATATAAATAAATAATAAATATAGTGGGACAATTCACACCAATTGATCTAGTCCCAAACTAGGCAAAGCCTGTACTATGGGTACTAGACAACGGATAAACATACTTATATAGATAAATACATACTTAAGTAGATATTAAACATCTAAGACTCGAGAACAAATATTTGTATTCATCATACAAATATCTGCCCCGACCGGGGATCGAACCCTCTGACCAATAGGCTATTTCATATCCTTAGATACTTAATCTAAGTCGATATAGGTAATGTCATCAGCTCTAATTCAAACGCGTCGAATCCTAGCCGACGATAGCTTTAGTTATTTAAATTCCTCCCAAGGATTAGTCACCAGAATTAGATTCAAAAGCTCACCATCACTTTCAAAGTAAACTAACAAAATCAATTAGGGTTAGTACGAGACTTGCGACGTTTTAGAATAAGCTTTAAATACATTTTAAAGGGCGAAGTATAGTGCAGTTAAAATACACCCGTGAGCTTTCGTAATTTCAGAAGACATAATTTCTATTTTCAGGGGCTTTAGGAGATAGCTTAAGTTAAGCTTTAATTGGGTAGTTAAACATGTATTTGTCATTGGAAGTTTTAATGGAGTTTTTAATTGTCTTGCATTGTTAATATGGTTTCTTATTATCTTAGTGTGCGATTCGTGGTATATGTATTTTAGCAAGATTTGAATACATTTGAATTAAGCAGTCTCAGTCAGGGATAAAACAGTAGGTATTTAGTTGTGCGCCCTGTAGCCCGGGCATTAGAATACGGCTACGGTATCCCCTGCCTGTCGTACAAGGCGACTAAAAGGGGTCCTCGGGGTGGTACACGGTTGCAGTTGGGGGCTGCAATCGGAAAAAAAAACGTAGATACCACTGAGGCATGACGCTAGGGCGGCACTGGTGCATTCCGTAGGAGATCCCAGAGCCGTCCGAAATGCGTCGAGGAGGACCATCGGGGGGTTTTCAGTCGGTGCGAGTCCGACATAACCTCCGCGCTATCCCCGTGGCGCGGAGGTATCCATTACGGATTTTCCTAGAAAAGGTATTTAGTTGTATTTTTTTTAATAAACAATAATTACAATTAAATACTAGTTATTTATTTACGCGGTCAAGGATGTTGCAACACATCCGAAACGTCAAACGACGTCAAATCGGTAAATAAATAAATAAAATCATACGCGATTAAATCCCATTTAGTAAACTATATGTGAAAGTTCAAATCATTGATATCGTATCTTTAGTACGTAGTATATACAGGGTGGCACTTTACTGTGATCTTTGCTGAATATATAGCATTATCTCATTAATTTTCAATCAATTTATTATCATTTTAAAGCAAGGTTAAGTAAAACAAAAAGACATTAAAAATCAAACGTTTTTATAGGTGACAACCCTGCCGCTATAATGTTACTATTTACATTTGCACATGACACAGTATTAGAACTATTATATAATCTGTGACAGTATGTCTTATTAAAGAAGAACGAAATGTTTCTTATTCAAATATATTTAGTCAAGTCAAAATGTATAACGACAACAAAAACCATAGCAACGAACACGGATATAAAGAGTTAGAGATACAAAGCTGCTGGAAGCACAGTTAACTGGAAGTGCTTCCTAACATTCCCTCTTCTTTTTCAATCCGAACTCTTCACCGAGTTTCACCAATCTTGGTTTGTAAACCGGTTTGGTAAAGATGTCCGCAAGTTGTTCTGCTGTCGGTACTTGCTCAATAGTTATGTCCTTTTCCGAAACACATTGCTTTACATAGAAATGTTTCAACTTTATGTGCTTAGTTTTTCGGTGTTGCTCATAAGGAGGATTGTAAGCCAGTTTGATTGCAGACTCATTGTCGATTCGCAAGATAGGTGTATCAAGGTTTGTTTTAAGGTCTTGGAACAATCTCCTTAACCAAACAATCTCACGACATGCCTCACTGGCCGCTACTACCTCCGCTTCAGTGGATGATAACGAAACCATGGATTGCTTTGAACTGCGCCATGATATTGCCGAGCCAGCATACAAACATACGATCCCGCTCGTGGAGCATCCAGTCGTATCGTCGCCACCGTGATCGGCGTCGCTGTAGCAGATGAGACGCTTTTCACCTTTCTTGTACTCGAGTCCTGTATTGATGGTTCCTTTCAGGTACCTAAATATCCTCTTTACCTGCTGTATGTTACTTTTGGTCGGTTTATCTAGGTTTCGAGACACTACCCCAACTGCATACGCAATGTCTGGTCTAGTGCCAACCATTAGATAGGACAAGGACCCAACAGCTTGCCGATAAGGAAAGTCTTGCAATTCATCAGGATTATCTTGTTCATCCATTCCTTTGATAGGTTTTATTATGGGTGTCCCAACTTCTTTACAATTGCTCATTCCATACTTGTCCAGCAATTTCTTAGTATAAGCAGCTTGGTGGACTTTAATAGTACAATCTTTGTCTTGTTCTATTTCCAGGCCAAGAAAATAGGACGGTAATTTCGTTGTGATTTTAAAACGCCCTTTTAATTCATTTTCAATGAAGTCATCAGCCTCTTGTTGGTCTGATGCGGCCAATAATCCATCATCTACATAGAGTGCGAGCAGTATTTTCTTTTGTCCCCTTTCTCTGACATAGACGCAGGGATCAGCTTCGCTCCGGATGAAACCTGATTCCATAAGAAAATCGTGGATACACTCATTCCAACATTTAGGTGCCTGTTTCAATCCGTATAAGCTTCTTTTCAGTTTGCATACACGACCTGTCTCGTCATCGTATCCTTCCGGTTGTCGCATAAAGATTTCTTCTTTCACAGAACCGTATAGAAAGGCTGTAGAGACGTCAAATTGGCTGAGTACTAAACCCTCATTTGCAGCAATACTCAAAAGCATTCGAATTGTGCTCATCTTGGCGACTGGGCTAAATGTCTCGTCATAGTCGATTCCTTTCTTTTGTGAATATCCAACGGCAACTAATCGTGCTTTGTACTTATCAACTGTACCATCAGGGTTATTTTTAATTTTAAATACCCATTTGCATCGTAGTGCTTTTCTATTCTTAGGTAGGTTTGTCAGTTCCCAAGTTTGATTATCTTGTAGAGATTTAACTTCATTGTTCATCGCTTCGATCCACTTATCTTTTTCAGAGCTTTGCATGACGTTTCGATATGAAGTCGGTTCAGGAATAGATATAGCCTCATTAACATATTGATCAAAGCCAAACCGTTGTGGAGGTTTAATCTGACTTCGATCACGTAATTCTCGTGTCGTAGGCTCTGTATCAGCTGACTCTTCTTCTTCTAGCGACTCATAATCGTCTTCGACGCTGTCATTTGCTTCTGAAGGTGGACGGGAGTAAATCTCCTCGTGAATAGTTTCAGATTCTGTAAGAGGCAATGGGAGCTGGTAGGTATTCGTTTCAGGTTCAGGGGATCGTGAAGTTATGTCCTTTTTATTTTTCTCTAGTAAAGGCATTTCATCAAACACAACATCTCGAGATCTAATGAGTTTCAGGTCCTTAACATCAAAAACTCGATATCCTTCGTCACCGTCATACCCGATAAGTATTCCTTTTTCAGCTTTCCTCGCTATCTTACTTATTTTCTTCTGTTTAGGGACATGCACATAGCAATCGCATCCAATGACTTTCAGGTGATTGATCCTAGGCTTTCTGCCGTACCAGAGTTCATACGGAGACCTTCCTTCTACAGGAGTAGGTCCCGTTCTGTTCAATATGTAAACAGAAGCTTTGGATATCTCAGCCCATAAACCTTCTGGTATCTTATCATGAGCGTGCATTAGTGCTCTTGTCATCTCCACAATGGTACGATTTTCTCTTTCAACAGAACCTGTTTGTTGCGGTGTGTACGGCATTGTAAACCTTTGTTTAATGCCGTGTTGTCTCAAAGTATTGTGTACTTGTTCGTTATAGAACTCGCCTCCATTATCGCTCAATAACTCCTGCACGACGTGTCCAGTAGTTTTTGCTTCAGCTAGAAAGTCCTTCAAGCGTGCGTGAACTTCAGACTTTTGTCTCAGAAAGTAGATCCATCGATATTTTGAGTAGGTGTCTTTAAACAGAACATAGTATCTGGACTTTGAGATCGAGTAAGGGAATGGTCCGCATACGTCTGTGCTGATTAGCTCTCCAGGCTTAGTTGCTCTTGGTCTCTCTCCAAACTTCTGCCTATGAATCTTGCCGAAGACGCAGCCTTCACAGATATCAGCAGAACTTGAGTCTAGCTTTACTCCAAGCTCTTTTTGTATCAGTTTTGCTACATGTCTCTTGTTCTGGTGCCCTAGGCGTTCATGGTAGAGTTGAAGATTCTGCGACGTCGTTAGTTGGTTTATCTCAAGCTTAGGCATCAATACTTTAACGTTGAGTTTGTACAGACCACCATACTTGTCGCGATTCCCGACTAAAATGACTTTGCCATCATTCTTCACAGTGCATGTCTGAGCAGTTGACTGAAATATGCTTTTCTTTAGCGTATCTTGCGCGGCTAGCACAGAAAATAGATTTCTTTCAATGCTTGGAACGTACCATACGTTTGTTAAGACCAGTAACTCTTTGTGGCCATTTACGTCAGCTTCCAGTTGGATAGAACCTTTGCCTATGGCTTCGATTATCTCTCCATTAGCTGTCATAACCTTATGGGGTTCACCAAATTTTTCGAAGATTTGGAATATATCTCTTCTATTGGTAACATGGCTCGTAGCGCCATTATCCACATAAAACGAGTCTTTGTCTGTGTTCTTACTTTCGCATGTTAAAGCTAGGCCTGTCAACATCCCAATATTTGAAGACTGCTTTGGAGGTTTGGGGGGTCTACCGTCCGCAATCCACTTCTTGCATGATGTGACTTTATGAAAGCCTTCTCCACAATAATTGCATTTCTTCCATTTCTTTTTGCCTTGCCCTTGCCTCTCATAACGTTTCTCTCCTTTTAACATGAGAAGTTCGTTGCTGCTTCTGCTTTCTTCTATATTCTGTTGTTTAAGAGATCTTTCGTAAGCACAAACCTGTGTGGTCAAGTTTTCTATGTTTCGCTCACTTTTATTCATCAATAACCAGCTTGACTTAAAACTGAAGTATTGTTCCGGAAGTGTATCTAAGATTTTACATATTAATAAAATTTCAGGCAGATCATTTCCTTCAATCTCGTTATTTAAGTCGTACCATACGGTTTTGAGAGTCGAAATATGTGTGGCCATATCATGCTCATCGCTTTTCTGGTAGCGGAAAAACTTCATACAGAGATCGTAGCTCCTGTCTTCCTTTGCCCCATCATAAAGCCTATGAAGCTCTGTCCACATATCACATGACGTTTCACATCGCATTACTTTTTGTAAGGTCTCTTCAGTCATATTTGTCGTAAGAATAAGAAGCGCCTGACTGTCAAATTTTTGAAACATTTGCATTTCATGATTATACTTTTGTATATCTTCAGATTTTGCCGTTCCTCCTGGATCTTTTGGCTTAATTAACTTGCCTTCAATTGCTTCCAGCGTGCCTGGAGTACTTTTAAGTAAAAGCTTTACCTTGTACCTCCATGTGTGCCAGTTAGTGGGACCGTCGAGTCGACCGATCTCGATTTTTACGCCTGCCGTTTGCATAATTATTCGAGTCCTTTGTCCACTATTGCAACGAATAAACAATTATTAATATTTATAACGCTCTGCTACCATATTAAAGAAGAACGAAATGTTTCTTATTCAAATATATTTAGTCAAGTCAAAATGTATAACGACAACAAAAACCATAGCAACGAACACGGATATAAAGAGTTAGAGATACAAAGCTGCTGGAAGCACAGTTAACTGGAAGTGCTTCCTAACATGTCTTTCACTATCAACTTACTAGGGTTGAAACAGGGGGCTTTTTGCACTAAAGTTTAACAAGCTTTATCTCGTAAACGGTATAGAATATTAACATAGTTTATTGGGAAAAAATAAAGCTCTTAGGGCGAACAATTCCCCGTTTTTGGAAAAAACTCTTCTTTCTGTTCCACGCTGTATATCTTACATTTTTCGATGCTTGACTGTCTTCGCTGGAATATATTTTACGTTATGAAGTTATAAATTGTACTGAAATGTATAACCAAGCCTTGATGAAAACATTATATTGGCGGGTTTTTACAAACCGTCTAATAATATAAACTACTACTAAAAATAACATGTTTCTTCAAGTCCGTGCAACAGATAAGTAAAGCAGAAGGAAGTAAAGTTAATATGCAATAAAACTCTTGCTTCATTCTACTTTATCTTTAAGTACAATAATTAAAACCACCCTCCAAAATTTAAATTATGACGAGCCATAATAATTGAACTTTTTATGATATTCTTCCATGTGAATAATATTAGCAGTAAGCCACCCTTTAATTCTCTTAAAAAGCAAAAACAATCCATTTTTTTACAGTTACTTTCTTAGTTACCGTATCAAGATCAGGACATCATAACTAATTCAAGACGTTTGACGCATTTGACTATAATATTTTCATCACACTTGCTCGTCAATGGCGTTATTACTTGCGAGCGTACAGAGCAGTTATAGCCGTTTTACCTAACTGCTGCTGTTAAGTTTAGTTTTAAAATATAGAACCCTCTGATTTGCTTAAGCAAATCTGGTTGCTCTGTGATTGGTTGAAATATTGAAGCTGCGCGCTCCACTAGCACTGATCTGGAAGTGAAGTTGTCAATTTTTGATTGGTGCGGCTGTATGAAACTTAGATTTTTCTGTCTTTTGTAGTTATTTATTTCCTCGCAAATGTGATGAAAAACATTGTGTAACACGGGCGTAAGAATATTGCAACCCGAGTCATCAAAAAGCCCTCCGCCTTCGGCGTCGGACTTCTGATAGACTCTCGTTAGCAATATTCCACTTACGCCCCTCGTTAAACAATGTACTTACTATATTGTTGCCATATAAAAAAGGGCTCATCTTTCCCTGGCCAGATTCTACTAATAATTATACAATTTTCATCACCTGTCAGACTGTCTTTTGTTTCTGACTCATCAAACAGCCGTCCTTGGTACCCATTCCTTAAATACAACTGCAGTCACCCAACAGAGATTACTTGAGCTATTTTGGCCATGCCACAAAACGCACACATGCATTCTCGATTAGTGATGTGCCGTCGCCGGGAATATTGGAAAATTGCCGCTGCAGCTGTCAACGATGCAACTGACAGTTGTGAATTGCGTTCCATTTTTGAAAAAAGAAAATAAGAGTTCGAAGCGCTTAAAAAAACGTCGATTTTTGAGCACTTTGAGCTTCGGCATTTCGTTTTAAAATGTTTTGATGTGCATGCTTTTGCATATGATATGTTATGTATCCAGCGATTAGTTCCTTATTCTTAATTTTCCATGAAATTTTGCAACTATTATCGGGATGAACTTAATACCCATGTACATTTTAAATTTGTTAAATCCTTTTTTCATAATTTCTTGCTTCTTTTCTCAAAAAGTTTACATATGAGAAAATATCTGTCTTTCTGATCTGTTTGTTTAGGCGAAAGTGCCATCCTTCGATCCTTCTAAGGCATTCGTAGTCCCGTGAGAATGACTCAAATATTATATCTAACTGTACTTTCTATCAGGCCCCTATTGTCGCCTGACAATGACAGTTCGACTTACATGGCTGCGTCGACAGGTTAAGGTGGTTGCTAGACAGCTTTTTGACCCAGCAATGTACGTGGAATTGTCATTGTAACTAGTCTTATCTTTTCGGTATGAGGGCCCTTTCAGACGCACTTCGAGCCAATGGGATACTTCGCCCAAAATCTCTTTAAGGTGACGTAGCTTCATGGTCTTCTCTACCTCTCACTGAGCATAAGCGTGAGCGAGATGGAAGTGCGTGTTCGGAAGCGATATCATGTTTTTTTTTAAATTTAATTTCTTTGTGCGTTTAAATAAATAAAAAAATAATAGCTAAGATCCCTCAAACTTCAATTTTAATATGTTTTTGTGCATAATTTGTTACGAATGTTTTAAGTGTATTTTAGATCTATATTCGTGATTTTTATTCTATCGAGCGAAAGTCAAAAACTCAGGATTCGAATAGCTGTAGTCCCTCGAGAAAGGCCTCAAGATTGCTAATTAAATTGAAAGCAGCCGTATTATGATCCAAACGCAACGACTAGGTATTTCATCATTATCATCATCATCATCATATCAGCCGAAAGACGTCCACTGCTGGACATAGGCCTCCCCCAGAGAGTTACGAATTGACCGGTCCTGCGCCACACGCATCCAGCGACTATTTAAAAATCCGTTTTCTGAACCTACGTCGCCTTAAGGTTACTCGACGTTTCGGATGTGCCACAACATCGTGTCGCGAGCAGTTACGTAATAATGTGTGAAAATCGTGGAATTTGGAAATCAATATTGTATGGGTATGTTGGTTCACATCACGACTATCGACACAACACCCATGACGCAGCTAATTCAGTCTCTGTGTCACCGTTTCAAATTCATTGCTTTCGTTACATAGCTGCAGCAAATAGAATGCTATTAAAACAATATTAATAGGGTATATTTAGAAATGATTCTTCCCGTGTGGATATTGTATGTGACAGTCTTTAGAGACATTTCATAATTTTCCTAAACTCTGAATCATTTAGCTACACTCAGGTCTTTAGACTTAAGGTACCAAGGTGTGTCAGATCTTCTATAAATCTTATTATCAAACATCGTTATAGCGGGAGCATAAACGATTTGACAGTACTGAAAGATTATGACAAATAGTCAATAACAGAGTGTCACTCATAACGAGAAACGTTTATACCTAGGAGCACAATTTAAAAAAAAACTAACATATTACCTCCGTGCTTGACTTGATTAGTAGTAGGTACATGCTTAAAAAGATCACCTACGCAACCTCTTCAGTTTTCCTGCTACTTTAGACATTTGTCATTCTCAATTGATTTTGTAGCAACATAATTAGTATTGGATTCTGTAAGATCTAGTGCTTTTAAAAATGCCTCGAAGGAAAATAATGTGAGATGAATTTAAAGGCGTATTATTCAAATTGACTCGTTGTCTTATAGGTAATCGTTTACAGTGTAAGATAATATTGATTGACCTTTTCCAGCGAAAACTTCGTGCTCGATATGATAAACTTCTTGAAGGCTTAGAATGTGTAGGCAGAATATTCAGTTTTTACTAAACAGACATTCTGTTATATTTGTTCTTTAACCGATTTGTTTGCTCCCGCGATAATGATGTATGCTTATTATAGAGTATCGTTTAGTGTAAAGTGCTGACCCAGCTCTGCTCGGGTGAAAACACGGAGAAAAAGAATTTTCCTTGATTATGATACCTAGATCGATTTTTCGCCCACATAAATCCTCATATTGCAAATTTCAAACAAACATTATAATATTAAAAGCTTGAATGTTACGCAGTATTTATTTGTGTATTGCGAAGCGTTATTGCTTCGTAAATTTCTTGATTAAGCCTGGCTTCTGTGCCAAGCTGATGAGTAAACGAGTAAACTTCATTGTTCTCATTACCTTGGCAATGAGGAGAAAACGTGAGTTTCATTCTAAGTGGGTTATTAATTATATAACGCTGCTAAATATTCTTAATCTCGTGCAGTCAACCCAATAGTCCAGGCAATGAACTGATAACTTGTATGGAAAAAATGACATATTTGGAAATAATTTATAATAGCTAATTTTTTTAATGTAACGGATATATTATCAATTAAATTGTTACCTAGAGGCAAAATCCAACAAAAAATCAGACATCAAAAAAATCAATATTTAATTAGCTCCTAAAAAGTCCGGATAAATATTAATATTTATTTTTATCTTTATTTAGGTTCATTTACATTTGCTTTAAAATATTCAATATAAATAAAATAAAAAAGACAATGAATGTTTAATTTAAATCTATATAATTACTTCCGGGTGGAAAGTTTGTTGGATTCTTGAATAAAGCATCTTAGAATAATGTTATAGAATGAAATAAACAAAAAAAACGCTATTATAAATTAATGTTTTTCGAAACCGTATTTTGCCTCGGCTACAAAGCCCGGTTACGATGGCAGTGCGTGGCGCAACGCAATAGCATAGTAGAAAGAGTGCAAAGTATGTTATCTTCATACAAACGCACCGCGCGCGGTTTGTATGTGTGCGCCATAGTATCCATGCGTCGCCGCATGCACACTCAAAGAAAATCTCGACCCGTTTCTCAGTGCGCCAGTCGGGGCTAACACCGCACAAGGTTCGCGCGTCACGTTCGGCACCGCTAAATGAATGAAAACCGGCCAAGTGCGTGTCGGACCACGCAAAACGAAGGGTTCCGTGCCTATTAAAAAGGTCGTATCGTCGTTTTACTCTATAAAGGAATATTACATGAAAAAGTTTGACTAATGATCCTGATAATCCTATTTATTGACTTTTATTTTAATTACGTTATTTGAGAATTTATTATTATTGTTTACTTTGACCGTTTGTTTTGCTGCCATTGGCTTTTTTTTTTTTTTTGTTTTATATTTTTTTTTTGTTGACATATATGACTTGTCTTTTTTATAATTCATGTATAATTTATAAATATGTGTTTTTTATGTCTAAATATAAATAATTAAAATATATTTGCATGCATTGTGATGTGTTATGGAGCAAATAAATGATTGATTGATTGATTGATTGATTGATAGGATTTCTATTACGGCACTTACGTCCTTTTCTTTGAGGAAGGCAGTTTTTCAGCTATATCTTGAAAACCTTTTATCCGATCTTGTTCAAAACAATTTTCGGCGAATGAACTTAATAAGCGCTGTGTCCATGAATTTTTTCATATTTTTAAAATACACCGTTCAAAAATTAGAGGGGGGGGGACAGAATTTTAGTGACTTTCGGGGCGATTATCTCTGACTGTATTCACTTAATCAAAAAAAATCCCGAGAAACCTTATATTTATTTTGAAAGGCCTATCGATTCATGTGCCACACGTGGGCTCACGATGAAAAAAAAATTTTTGACTTTTGGTTTTATGTATGGAGTACACGCCTAAAAAAATTTTTTTTAGTAATTTTAATTACAAAACTTTGTAGCGGCTAACAAAATACACCTATCCTCAAAATTTTATTGAAATACACCTTATAGTTTTCGAGTAAAATGCCTGTGACATACGGACAGACGGACAGACGGACAGACGGACAGACGGACAGACGGACAGACGGACATGACGAAACTATAAGGGTTCCGTTTTTGCCATTTTGGCTACGGAACCCTAAAAATGTGTGATGTATTTAAAAATAATACTGCTCTGAATTTGTTAGGAAAACCATTGTTGAACTTTATTTAATTACTGAATTAGTTATACAGATATGTGTTATATTTGGCAAGGGCCGGGCTTTTTTTTTCTTATGTAGGATTCATTGAACCACTTTTGCATCGTCATCAGCTAAATATAGACATATTCAAGTTCTATAAAATATACTTAAATTTGTATGGATTTTACAATACATTTGTTTTAAAATAAGAGCCTATCTTTAAACTATAAATTGGTAGACAGGGTAGGTACTATCAGTAAACTACCGTAGGGACTCGTGCTCATCACCGCCCCGCGCCGCCCGTCTGCTGGCCCCGCAACCACATAGGTATCGCCTGTCGCTCTTTTTTTCATCGTAGAAGGTTTCATCATCGTTTAGGTAAAACCGACCTCACAAACCATAAACCCAGACAACACAAGTAAAAAAATACAACTTCCCGGCCCTTGCCAGTTTCTAGACACTGAATTAAAATTTAGTTAAAAGTGACAACCCCGAGACAGGCAAGTACAGTAGGCAATTATATCGCGGATTGGGCCGGAGATAGCCTACTCTTTCTACTATGGCAATAGTGTGCCATACGCAGCGTAGCGCGCAGCGCAGCAGTCGTAGGAGCGAGAGATAGGAGCGCGAGCACTCGCTAACGCGCGCGCGCCGCTGTCGCTTCCGCCGACGCTTGAAATCGTAGCCGAGCCCTTAGACCAGTCTTCAGGCCTGGGTGAAATCCTTTATTTTTGCGTGAAAAAGCGAGCGAGAAAAAGCTACGGAGCAGATGATTGTTTAAAGGGCTCACGGACTGTACACAATGCAAAAGATAATGTTAGCACTTTCGTTTCTTGTTCCATTGTTTGTACGTTATTGGTAAAAATCTCTTCATGTGTCGTCGAGTGTAAAAGAAAAGCGTTAGGGTAGATTGATGCAATGTTTTAAAATAGTAATTTTTTTAATTGGAATTCTATAGTTGTAAATAACCGACAACCGGGACCAATATAACTAGAAAACTGTCATATTCAAATGTATTTTTAACGCTTTATGCTATATGTATGCTCCCTTTCTACTTTTCAATGTTTCACATGATCATTGAACGAGTAAAATCGGAAAGTCTTGATGAAATGTTTGCTAAAAAAAGAGAAACGATAATCTTCATTTACTTATCTTCATTTTGGTGGGTGCAGACAGTAGGTACCTAAGTCACATGTAATTAACAATATACTTTTCTTCATTTCAGGTTTGACGGAGACATCAACGCAATGGGGCTCTGGACAACTGTGATACTTGTTTGCATTACTTCCTGCTTGGCTGGAGCAGAAGTTCATATTCCAAAAAGTATTCGCAACATCTGTGACATTGACTATAATACCACCTCCAAGATTCAGTGTCTCTGCGACAAAGACCCAACACACCAAGCTATCCAAAGCGCTGACTGCTTCATCACCACCGATAACCTCATCCCTGATGATCCGTACTGGGACCATTTAGCAATTTTGATGAACACTACGAAACTAAGCCTAACAAATGCAAGAGGAAAGTCTCTAAAATATATCCCGACAAGAGGTCTTCAGAGTACCATCTCCTTAACCAAATTAGACGTTAAATACAACAACATACCAAAGATAGACAGTTACGCGTTTGCTAATTTGACCAAGTTGAAAGAAATTTACGTAAAAGATAACAAGATTGAAGTGTTGGAGGCAAAAGCGTTTGCCCATCTTAAAAAACTGAATACGATAATGTTAGATAAGAATAACATTGCTGAAATTAACAGAAACGTCTTTGTTGATCTGCCGAATCTCCGGAAGTTATACTTGACTACTAACGTGATCACTACTATCCACGACAGGGCATTTGTACATTTGACTAATTTGAGACTATTGGAAATCGATAATAATGGGTTATTCAGTCTGAACAATGAAACTTTTTCTGGACTGATTAACTTAGAAATATTGGACCTAAGTGGTAATAGTTTAGAAGTTATTGGAGATAACACCTTCCTGCCTCTTCAGAATCTACGCTCTCTAAATTTAGAAGGAAACAAACTTCAAATGCTAGATGACAAAGCTTTTAATGGACTTGGGAAACTGCAATCACTCACTTTGGCTAATAACAAGATTGTTAGCATAGACAGTGCTAAAATTTTCGAAGTGTTAAAGGAACTGAGAACGTTGAGTCTGAGAGAGAACCAATTGCGTGAATTCAAACAAGAAGTTATGGCGCCGATCTTACGTAACTTCTTTGCTGCGAACAGCTCTCTGGATATAGATGGTGAGGTCATTATTACTATGTTAGTTCTATCTATAATTCGAATATTTATTTAAATTTGAATGCTATATGAGATGCCCAATGTCACAAGTAACTTATCAATGACAATAATTAATCTTAGTCATAAAAATGCAACATTTCTTTTTCAAATTCTTTTTTTATTAATCGGTAATATTTTTCATTAATCGGTTATATATATATATGCTTGACTTCTAACCGTAAATTAATACAGATTATGTACATTTCAGAAAACAACTTTCCCTGCGATTGCCGCCTGGACTGGATCCCCACATTGCTGAATAAAACACAGAGTAAGATACTTCAACTCGCCATAGACAATCTTAAATGCACACCCGACGACAAGGTCAAGGAGTTACATACGAAAGCAACAGAAGCAATAAAGAGTCAAGTGGTTGAAGATGAAGCAAACCACAATGAAGATTACGAATACTATGACGACACACAGTTAAACGGAAAACTTTTCTACGTCGACTTGAGGGAATTGATGAACTGCACCAACGCTACAGACAGACCTGCCAAAGAATCTAGTCACGATAACTTTAAACATAACGTCACATCAGATAATAAAGTGAACATAATTATCAACAATGAATTGCTCGATTCACGGGCGAGAAAGGAATCAGTCCCTGTTTTCAGTGTTAACAAGAACGAAGCTAATCCTACTGAGGTTTCCGTGAACAATAAGCCAGATCTGTACACTACTAGTCGGCTGGCGACGGTTTCAGCTAAGCCCGTAGCTGAGAAGAAGTCGTATGATGAAGGAGAGATGTCGGCAGATGAAGCAAAGCCTCACGCGCTCACGGACAACAGTGACATGAAGAAGGATATGCTGCCAGGAAATGCACAGCGAAATGTTGCTTGTTCTTCAATCGCTGCAGTAGTTTTAGTGTTTAGGCTACTAATTTAAATGATAATTACAACTATTATATTATTAACGCTTAGTATGTTATTGTATTTTAAGCTCTCACAGTCATTAAAATAAATAAAATAGATTTAAAGACTGGAGGTTGTATAAAATTATTTAAATTTCTGATTCCTTAGCAAGGACCGGAAAACCACTGATCAGGCTCAAGCCTATAGATTTGGTAACACTATCAATTTGGTAACCTTATGATAAGGTAACCTTACAGATAGGGTAACCCTATTGTTAAGGTAAGCATATCGGATGTGGTAACCATAAGTTAACCCTATTGAGATAGGGTTTTTTAGGGTTAACTTATGGTTATCACATCCGATATGCTTTCAATAACAATAGGGTTGCCCTATCAGGAAGGTTACCTTTTCATAAGGATTCCATTATGGATACGGTTTTAAAAACAACTTCTAAAAATTAGCCTATGGAAAACCCAGATTAGGGTAATCGGTTCCGGTCCCTGTTCCTTAAGCATTTATGGACAGTTTTGGCGTTTTGCGGTAGTCTCCAATACAAATTATGGTATTGCTTAGCAGTGTGTATTTAGAGGCGTTTTCATACTCGTGTACCTACGACTCGCAACGCCACGCGCGTCTGCCCACAAACAAGACCCTCGTCTCTGTGGACTTTAAACTAGGGTTAGATTTTATCTTTTCTAGACGTTAATAAGAAATATAGCACGCTTTACTGTTTTCCAAATAATCTGATAATACCTGAGGTGAGAAATATCTGGCAGAACAATGACTTAGCGAAAGAAAATTCATACATTACATATTCGCATAATATGCATATAAATAAGGCTGAAACCGCACAAGACGAATAACGTAAAAGAAAAGTGTTTTTTAACTTTTTCAAAGTTGGATAAATAAGCGAGCAAATTGTCAGATTAGGTATACATTTTTCCTTCTTTTTCAAGAGTGAATTTAGTTAAAAGGAAATAACTTATTTGGAAGTATAATTTTGCATCTTTAGAACTTATCTTCTAAGCGCTCACACTCTTTAAATATTCTAGGAACTTAGGTATTTAGATTTCTGGTTCCTAAGGCGTTTGTCATTGAACGAGGGAGCGAAGCGAATGAAGTTTTCTGCTTCAGCTTGGGCCAAGTTTCTTTCGTATGTCCGTTAGTTCAGCTGTTCTCGTCTACAGGCCGCCCTTCTCAACGGATTTATGAGCGGGATCGATAATCATATATATATATATATATATATATATATATATTTATCGATTCAGTTTTAGTATAACATTTTTTTTAAAGAAAGTACACTCACAGAGCCACTGGTTCGTAACTGCTAGTTGGGAACTTACCTGTAACAATACAAAACGATGGCTCAAATTCTCAAACCGTGCGACTGATTAAAGGAATTAACAATTTGTTATAGATCGTTCAATTCACGAATAAGCGCCCCACTCCTACCTACACTATGGACAAAACCCGAATTAGTTGCAGAGAAGTATTTAGTATGGTTTTTTATTTCTCGGGCAGTGGAATACTGGCATAAAACTTCGTATGTTTTGTCTTTAGAAATTCATTTCGACCGTTAAAATTCAACGACCAACTTTTTGATAGGTAGGTACCTACGCATTCGAAATTCAAGTAGTTATCCAAAATACCAAAGCAAAGCAGTTATGGGAGGAGCAGGATTAAAATGGTAGGTAATAAGTTCAGTAAGGTAAGTTTTTCCTATATATTTTGTTACCTACCAAGGTTTTCAACTGTTTAGAAGACTATGTGACGTCCTCGGCGTGTCACAGGGATATTCTCAGTGTAATGCCACTGTCTTTCAAAATCAATATGACAGGAACATGAAACAAAATTGATGGCCTAGGGATGTCCCCTTCTGTCAATTAAGACGAACAGAATCGCGTCCGTTGTGAATCTGACAAGGGCACGTAGATTTTTTGTTGGGCTAGCACTATAGGTTGTATGGTTACGGTTTACAGGCTAAATGTACCTACTGAACTGAAACGTCACGTTAAACGCAACCATAAAACGTATGATGCTTACTAGGCCTGTTAGCGATTGATATATAATTTTAGTCTCTGGGATTAAAAGCAGAGTATACATTACCTATTACTATACTTTCAACTCAAATTAATAAGTCCAATAGCTAAAGTAAAGACTAACCGCTAACCGCCAAAGTTTCGACACTGTTTTGTGTATTTATTACATATACCTACTTAATGATTAAAAGAAAGTGAATAGTATATGTATATGTAATATTTATTATACTGTATCAAAACGAAAGCCCTACAAATACTTTTTATAGAATAAAAACTTTATCTTCTTACTTTCCAAACAATGTACTCAAACGAGTCTACTAGTGCCATCTATGAGACGTGCTTGTAATCGTGTAATGATTGAGGCATGTTGAGTAAACAACAAGCCCGCCCTTACGAGAGCGGTAAATGTTGCAACCGGTTTCGGCTAGATGGCAGTGAGCAGCAGTTTCCTAATTGAAAGGAGTGATTCAGACTGGATTCTATAGATGGCGTTTAAATCGAGTTTTTCACAATTAAAAGTGGTGTCCTGATCAAACCGTACCTACCTATATTATATTTCGTCAACCATAATGGTAATACGTTGACGTAACGGCAATTTCGCAAGTACTTATAGGTATTATTAAAATCATTACTAGGTATTACATTATTATTTATTTAATTACAATGTTACTTGGTCTGACCACTAGTATATTATACTCATACTCACGACGTTTGATTTAAACATAACGCAAAGAATAAAAACGAAAACTGGTGCCTTATATCTTATATAATTCGGTAGTATGGGGTGAAAGAACGGGTAAACAGGTTTGCGATTTCACTGACGAATGTAACAAACGTTTAAAGAATATTGATTTTCCTTCTGAATTTAGGACTTGCGCCGATAGCTTTTGTAATATACTTGGTCAAAGAGATATAGTAAAATCAATGTACTATAACGTAGTGTCTGTTCTCAAAGGAGCCGCCGCATCCGTTACTATAAAGTATAAACTATGTAGGCAAGCTAAAAAGCCCAAAAATAAAAACAGGGTGGAACAGGCATCTTAGTGAAGCACATACACTGCTGGGCACAGGCCTCCTCTTATGAATGAGCCAACCAACCATTATGTGCAGATAAATTGCAATCAGTTCGCATTTAGGCGAGGACTGTCCACAGAAAGTGCAATATTGTGTCAAATATCATGTGGGTAGAAATTCGCCTATACTCGTATACGCCTGCTTCCTATATCTATCTATGGCTTTTGACTTGGTCTCCTACAAGATTTTATGGAAGAAGCTTGAAGCCATAAAGCTTCCCACTGGGCTGATTAACATGTTCAGGTATTGGTATGGAAACCAACTCAATAGTGTTAGGTGGGCGGATGCCGTCTAGGACTAGAGGCAGGGGGGCCTGAGCTCGCCCACACTATTCAACCTATACATAAATGAGCTCGTGGATGCGCTTGGAAGAATGCATGTCGGCTGTCATATTGACGATATCTGCCTTAATAACATTAGTTCATCATCATCGTCATCATATCAGCCGAAAGACGTCCACTGCTGGACATAGGCCTCCCCTAGAGAGTGCCAAATTGACCGGTCCTGCGCCACCCGCATCCAGCGGACTCCCGCGACCTATACCAGGTCATCAGTCCACCTTGTGGGGGGCCTATCCAGCACGCCGCGCCTTCCGGTACGTGGTCGCCACTCGAGAACCTTTCCGCCCCAACGGCCATCGGTTCTACGTGCAATGTGCCCCGGCCACTGCCACTTATTAGTTATGCAGACATTATTTGGGTCAATTTCTTGTTGTTATCCTGTCCCGTAAGCCAGGAGACAATAATATGACAGTTTAGAAAAATTGTTACAATATAGACTTCTAACATGCTATACAAAAAGAAACATGAACAAGGAAACTGGTGGTGAATTTACCCATTATACATCGCAATTTTAAAAGTGATCCAGGAGACGTAACCATGGCAACTAGTGACAGAAAAAAATTGATTCACCCATTTATGAATAAAAATGCAAAAAAGTAAGTTTTGTTGATATTTGGAATGATAATAGTATCTAACAAAATGTAGGTACCTATTCTTATAATGATCATTTATATAATTTATCATTTACCTACTTTCCTACATGATGCCAGCAAAGATCTCCTGAGTAAGCAGAACGTGTCAAAAGTTATCGATATCTCTAGTGAACTTTTACCATAAGTATCTATATATGTATTCTATGGTTCTCTGTGGGCATAATATGTTTAAAAATATATGATATGTGGATAAATGTTTTCGAAAGGCATACAAATAGTTTTTTCACGCCACTGCTCGGAAATGTGGCAAAAGATAGTCAGTTGGACGTCGCACGAACTGGCCATCTATGAATTCAAACTGTTCAAAAATGTTATTGTGTGGACAGTTTGAACAGCGATTCGACAAATCACAGAGCCCCGCGCGGTCTCGCGCCGCTTCTTCATCTCTTCGCTCTTCTGTTTAGTATTTAATTATGATCTTTAATTAGGTACTTAATTTTGATTTATATTTATTTGCAATTTCTTCGCAGTGGGCGTGAAAACCTTTAGGCCCATGTCTACAGATTCCCAATTCTACAGATTCTCATGTCTACAGATACGATAACCAACCAGTAATTATTAATCTAGAGAAATAGGTTTTATCTCTTCGGAAAAAGGTACAAGCTCCGATTTTTATAAATGTTCTAATTCTAATCACATGAATCTGTAGAATTGGGAATCTGTAGAATTGGGAATCTGTAGAATTGGGAATCTGTAGGATTGGGAATCTGTAGAATTGGGAATCCGTAGAATTGGGAATCCGTAGAATTGAGAATCTGTAGGATTGGAAATCTGTAGAATTGGAAATCTGTAATAGAAATCTGTAGAATTGGGAACAAACCCGTGAAAAGCACTGTGTTAAGCCTCGGCCGAAAGTGCAATAGCTGGACTCGTACTTTCGAGGGCCTTCGCTATGCGTCGGCCCTCGAACTAACTCGTCCATAATATATTGCTTACTTTCTAGCCTCTACAACAATGTACTATAATTAAAAGAAGCAGATAAAATCAATAGGACATTTTAAAAAACAGCATCTCTGCTTACCGTAAGGTAGGCCATTTACGGTTACGGTTTAAGAATTTTCGGTTACCTGAAGAAATACAACATTTAAGAAACTAAGTACTCTGAAAGTGGCTCTGTGAGTTGTAGAACTCGAGAGACATTTTATTTTTATTTCAATAAAATGATTCATCAATAAAAACTATACAATTGTTTTGACACTCACAAAATTTCACGAGAATCGCTTGAGAAATGCGGCATGTAGAGGAGAATAGCGGGACAGACGCCGGACATACGAAATAATTTTTGCTCAGGCTGAAACTGAGAAATTCATATATATCTACTTTTATTATCTACCTAGGATAAACGAGTAAAAAATACAATACCTCTACATTATGGATGTTTTCACCGTCTAAAAAAAACGGAGGAGTTTCTCAATTTGGTTTTTTTTTTTAATGTTTGTTACCTCAGAACTCCGTCATTTAAGAACCGGTTCGTACAATTCATTTTTCATTTGAAAGTATATGCTGTTAGGTTGGTCCCATTGTTATCAAAACTTCAGTTGGATGATGGGAACCATGAGGAATTTAGGGAACTCCTCAAATATAGAAGACGCATGTAGTCATTTCGGTATTTTCTATTACGAGTATAACTAGTGTATTTACACCCGAAAATCACAAATTTGGTGAAGTGGAACTGATGATGAAGACCACAGATGACTTATGGAACTCGTACTTAAAACTGTAAAAGTACGTTACTGATGAAGTCCTAAATGTCAAGTGTGCCAAATCGACGGAATTCCTCAAATATTTCCGGCCCAAATACAGTGATAAGGTTTTCGTCTGCAATAATCAACGTATTAACTCTCGAAAAGCAGTCCATGTGGTAAAGTGGAAAAGAAATGTGGAAATGGTCATTTGGCTTGGCGGAGTACTAAATTGAAGTCGGTTAAAACTTTGTTTCTATAGTAAATTATTATTTCAGGTACACTGTGAATTGTGGAATACTGTGCGATGGTACGAAACCCAGAGATCACGATTCCGAATTACACTTGACCGGATTCAACGATATCAAGCTGATATCAGAGTCAAAAGTCTTGCTAAAGGTTACTCTTTAACTGCATGATACAGCAACAATGTTGCTTTTAGTTGTTGAGGGTATGCCCCTTTTTGATGGTAACACTTTGTTACTAATAGAGGATGTTTTAGAGTTTCGTAGTCAAAATGAACCCTGTTTAGTCGCGCTGTGTATGTCCTAAGGAATGTATACATTAAGAATGTATGTTTAAATCGTCTGATTCCCGTACTTAGTGTGGCACAGCATGCTTTTCAGGGTCAAGCTACCTCTTGATAAGCCAGTGCTGTCAAGCTGGTCCAATTTGACAGGCATTGAGATGTACTCCATGACAATTTTATGGATAATGCATAAGCATGTGTTTAGTTCAATTAGGTACGTAAAACATCCCCCTCGAGGGTGCCCGCCTTGTCGGCTTAGTAACCGTGGACTGGACATCCACGGCGAACCTAAGAGGCAGCCAGGGTCGGCCTGTTTGGGCTGCCGGCTGGCCCGAGGAGGGAAGGAGCCCGCTTAGGACGCGTTGGCGAGGAACCGCAGAGGAAGAGGAGTGCCGGTATTGCGGTTCGCCGTTCTCCCATCTTCTGCGGCCGAGGTGGGACCGCAGAGGAAGGGGAATGCCGGTATAACGGTGCGCCGCTATACCTATTATCCGCGGCCGAGACGTGGTCGTTGGCGGAACTACAGACCTAATCCGCCACAGGGTGCTGGATCTTCCGCACCCACGATCTCCTCGTAGTGGACTCGGGGGGTCTACTACTGGACAGGTGGAGATCCAGGAGGTCAGCGCGCCAAAACATCTGGGCCCCGGGCATCTGCGAAGGAGCCGCTTGTGGGCGGTTGCCGCCTGCGGGGTCGCGGATCTGTGCGCAAACGTTCCTGTAACCTCGCCACAAGGCGGCGAGGTGGTAAGTGGGGGGGGTTGTTAGCCACTAAAGATGTTGTCTGACACCCTCATGAAGGCTGCAGCAGGCAGCAGTGTACAACTTGCGGTGGTCCACACGGCCTAGACTGCACCCTTTGGAGACGGGCCGTATGTGGTTGCGATCCGCAGCAACGAGGTAGAAGAAGATGTAGAGAAAATGAGACATTATCTCACCCCCTCTCCAAAGCCGGTAACCTAACCCTTCTAGGCGGAACCATAAAGGGCACAGACTGTCGCCCAGGAACATCCCTCGCTCTATCCTTATTATTATTAAATAAAATTTCGCGAAATCGGTGAGAAATCTCAATAAAATTATAAGCTGGCAATATTAATAGAAGTTACAATGAAAAAGGAACATCATAGATAGGTACATACATACATCATAGGTATATAAGAGCCAAGGAGTGATAAACGGCTATGATATATTTAGATGATTAGCGACTAGGCAGCAAGATGTTCCAGCGAGTACTTGTATTTGTCGTTCTATTGGGTAAGTTTTTGAACCTACTATACCTATTAATAAATATCTTATAATCAACCATTTTTCAACGCAATAGAATAGTATTATTGTTTATTTGAGACAAAATTACAACCGCAGCATAATTAAAGAATCTCAGAAAGATTCTAGGTACTCATATATAACTAGCTTTTGCCCGCGACTTCGCCCGCGTGAATCTCTTTAATCGCCTAGAGGATAATTGCTATTATTCATAATTTATTAATAATAGCAATAATAATTATGATAGGGTCCTTTGTTTAAGGTGACTCTACAGTAAATTGCCAGTAGCTGGCCATCACCCGTCAATAGCTGGGCTTTTTTAATTTAGAGATTTATTATAAGTGTAGAAGACTAAGGAAATGGCGGTTTTATCTTAGCCAATGTATTTTTTATTATAAGCCTCCCCCGAGTGCCACTATGGCCGGTCCTGCGCCACCCGCATCCAGCGGACTCCAACGACCTTAACCAGGTCATCAGTCCACCTTGTGATCTACCCACGCTGCGCCTGAGACTAATAACACCTACTGCTGCTACTATAATAAAAGAAATATTTTTAAAAGGTGCAACAGCAGCTGCGGTCTCCGGTTGTTACAAATTCTACAGAAAAGACTACACTTATATAGAGTCGTTTGACGCTTACTACAAACTCCACTGGGAGCTAGCTGGGTTGACCTGGGGTACAGCCTTCCTGGCCTGCGACGACGAGGGGTCCACGCTCTTCTACCCTAAGACCAAAGACGAGTGGACTGTGGTGAAAGTCCTGGTCGAAGCCATGAAACACAAGCCTAACGTCACGGAGATCTTCGTCGGCATACATGATGAGTTTGGCTTGGGAGAGTTCATGACAGTGGACGGTAGGTTATCAAACAAAAACTATGTCCAGTCCTTAGAAAATATATTATGTTGGAGAAAGAACGGGCACACTTAAAGTTAACAACAGCACTTTATTATTATTAGAACTTCTTAATTAAACGGATAACGTTTTTTTTCTTGACATCCATTTATTTTTCAGTTTGTATTTGATAACGTTTTGTTAAATTTTATAACAAGGGGTCTTAAAGTGTTGCTTGACTTCATTGAGAAATCAAACTTTTTCCTGCTGCAGGTCTGTCGACACCATCCCCTCTCCCGGACAAAGATCTGGATTCGGTCGGTCAGAGCGTATGCGTGACGATGGAGATAGGTACCGGCGTCCACAAGCTGGCACCATGTGGGACGGACACTGTTAAGCCCTTTGTGTGCAAGAAAGTCGAAAAAATCGTCCCGTCCTGCCCTACCATCGATAGTGGTGAGCATATTTCATACACTATTCCTAAAACAGACACGTGAAGATGTGGTCTACAGTCCTTCCTGCATAGAAGTTTGTATGCTGAGGAAAGGGAGTTACATCTCACGGCAGCTTTGTATAGATGAATTATCGAGAACATGGAATTGCATTTGTAGTGGTTGTACGAGAAAATAGAAAATTCAAATATAGAATGCCTGTAAACATACAATACCACTACATATGCAATTCCATGCTCTCGTTAATTTATCTATACATTTATGTAGGTACAAGGGATCACAAATTCATATAACTTGTGAGGGTAGGTGGGCCCTAACGTTGTCAAGGTGGCCTTCTAGCAAGAAAGCGGCGGTCTTCCACGCCTCGATAAGTCCGTGACGTTAGAAAGATCAGGGGCGCTACCGCCAAATGAAACAAAAGTTCGTTCGAGTATCTCCCACTCCGTTGCACTTGCTTATTCGTCCGACTGAGAGGGAGATACACGAAGGAACATCTGATTCGTTTCGCGGTAGGGCCTCACGGTTCTCAAGATGACAATATTATCTCAGGACACGGAGTGGCGATGGCGAACTCGTGGAGAGTAGAGCTCATAAACCCATCTGTATTCCCAAATATGGCACAGAGCATTAGAAACAAAAATTTCATAACCACTTATGGCAATTGTAGGTTTCAAGATCGATATGTGATATTGCAGTGATAGGTTGCTAGTCCATTGCCAACAACGCAAGTCAACCATTGTCGACTCTTACTCGTACGACGCCCACGGAAAGAAAGGGGTTGTGCTATTCTAAATCGACACCACAGGGAATGGCAGAAAATTATTATCATGCCATGTTATTTTTGTAAATGATGTCATATTTTATAAACTTCATCATCATCATTTTATCAGCCGTAAGACGTCCCAAAGAGCAGCCACAATGACCGGTCCTGCACCACCCGCATCCAGCGGCCTCCCGCGACCTTTACCAGGTCATCAGTCCACCTAACCTTATGTAGCATTATTTTACTTTATAAGATCATCATCATTATCATCATATCAGCCGAAAGACGTTCACTGCTGGACATAGGCCTTCCCCAAAGAGTGCCACAATGACCGGTTCTGCGCCACCCGCATCCAGCGGACTCCAGCGACCTTTACCAGCACGTAGAACCAATGGCCGTTGGGGCGGAAAGGTTCTCGAGTGGCGACCACGTACCGGAAGGCGCAGCGTGGATAGCCCACAAGGTGGACTGATGACTTTATAAGTTGAATTAAATAAATGTTTATATTTTCATATTTGTGTCGTTCCAGAGTATACTTACAACAATGAAATTAAGAAGTGTTACAAAATTAGTCAAAGGAAAAAAACATGGAGTGACGCCTTGCAGACCTGTTTTATAGAGGGCGGGATTCTAGCGGTCATCAACAACAATGACGAAGCAAATGTTATTACCCGCATAATGGAACAAAAACAGCTGTATGATATAGATCATTTTGTTGGATTCCGGAGACTGTTCCCACATGGTGTTTATTATACTGTGAAAGGTCAGTTCGATATTATTTTTTGCAGTTGACGTCAAAGTTATTAGTTTTAGCGGTTTACCCCCGAATTGCCGATACTACAATAGACATTTCATAGAATACTATTTCATCGACAACGTTCCAATTATTTTAATTTCATCGACAGACATTGTCGTACGTCGATGAAATGAAAATATTTGAAACGTTGTCGATGAAATGTCTGTCGGCTATTCAGGGGTAAACTTGTCGATGAAATCAAAATACTTGAAACGTTGTCGATGAAAATACCCTATTCCATATAAGATTTGAAAAATCGTGCGTTAATCGTCATGCCACTTTGAGGAAAAGACGCCGAGAAAGAAGGGCTTTGCCAGGTGAATAAGTATGTACGAAGCGGGCAAGTGGGTCGTTCTTCTTTTTTACCGACAATGATCCGAGGTTTTTCTGTTTTTTTGGTTTTTGAACTATCGAAAATTGTGGTTTTGAAGTGCGATTTAAAAAAAATGCATAGGTTTCTTCATTAGAACTAATTAAAGTTTCCTTTCTGGCCAATATAAATATTTATTTACGGTTGGTTTCTAAAAAAAAACATGTGACAAAGTGGACTCTTTCAGTGGGGACAACATTTTGGTTTACCACTCTGTCACGGCATTCTACGAAAAAAAAAACATTTAAAAAAAATGCTAGTTAGAGAAAGTGAAATATTAAACATCACTAATTAATAAAATTATATGGACGTTCATTCGAACATTATAAAACCGTAAACATCATTACTCAAATGAGATGCCGTAATAAGACGAGGGACAGGCTATTGTCGGTCGAAAAGAAGAACGACCCAAGTGCTTTTCACGGCCAGGCATGTGCTTTTCTCAAATATATGCAATAAATAAAAAAAATGGACCACTCAAAAAACAAATTTACCTAATATCGCGGTAACCGAAGACAAAAAACACAGTCAAAAAATAAAGTTCAGCTGTTTAGTAGCCTGTTCATGAACATAGACGCCATGTTTACATTAAAATAAAAATAAAAATACTTCCCGGCCTAGGCCTTCAATTTTGTATGAAATTCCTTTACGGTACGTCTGTACCGCTATTCTCATCTACATTTCGTATATCTCAACCGATTCTCGTGAAATTTTGTGAGCAGGTTCGTTAATTATATAGAATTTGTTTGTCGAGTCACTTTTACAAAATTCATTTTTTTATAAGACATGCTCTCGAGTTATATGGAATGAGATATAGTTTAACATAGTATTAATCATTAAAATGTTTCAGGTCAGCAATATGACAATAGTTTCTACAAAAACTGGAGGGAATCGGATGATGAGAATAGAAATGATTGTGGTGTAGTGGTAAGATCGAGCAATGATGGAATCAGGACCAGCACAAAGCCCTGTCAAGAGACTGCGTCGTTTATTTGTGAAATGGTGCCTAAAGGATAAAAGTTTGTTGGCATAACATTGTACACCCCTGGCAACTTGCCAACAGACAATTCATCGAATATTATTTCATCGACAACGTCTCAAGTGTTTTCATTTCATCGACAGACATTTAATCGAACGATGAAATGAAAATACTTGAAACGATGCCGATGAAATAAAATTCGATGAAATATTAACTAGTATTGATTCTCCGACGCAATGACTTGTCGATGAAATGAAAATACTTGAAACGTTGTCGATGAAATAATATTCAATGAAATGTCTGTCGGCAATTCAAGGGTACACGCCCAGGGCGCCCGACTTTCCATACAAATGTAGTTTGGTTCTCAATTTGAAAGGACATGCTAGAATACCTAACACGAAACTTTGTATCCACAACGAGATCCACTATATGTATGCCGTTGCCTTTTTAAAATGAGAACCAAGGACCGGAAAACCCCTTTTCAGGCTTAAGCCTATCGATTTGGTTACCTTATGATAAGGTAACCTTACTGATAGGGTAACCCTATTGTTATGGTAAGCATATCGGATGTGGTAACCATAAGGTAACCATAAGTTAACCCTATTGAGATAGGGTTTTTTAAGGGTGAAATTATGGTTACCACATCCGATATGCTTACTATAACAATAGGGTTACCCTATCGGTAAGGTTACCTTATCATAAGGTTACCATTATGAATAAAGTTTTAAAACAACTTCTAAAATTAGCCTATGGAAAACCCTGATTAGGGTAACAGGTTCCGGTCCCTGATGAGAACCCAACTACGTTTGCATGGAGAGTCGACTTGAGTCGGCCGTGCTGAGGACTCTTAAGATCGTTGCATACATCACTTTAAGAGCGCCAATGTCTTTAAAAAATCATGCTGTAGGTAACTAGTTTCACTATAGAGAGGTCTATATAACATTAATTTTAGCAGGCTTATTATATGCTTGAATATATATCGTGACATTGTAGAATTTTGAGGTATAGACAGACACTAGTGGTCCTCTTGTTTTATATTTTCTCAGAATCTAAGAAAATTGAAACGGAATGTAGTAGCTATAGTATATTTTAGGTTAGAATAAAAAAAATCTTTGCTAATTCAAGCTTTTATTTTTCACCTTTTTTTCGAAAAAGATGATATGGTCCTAGAATCTATAATCCATTTCAGATTGGAAGAGACCCGGTGACTGCTGTAATTTCAGCACAGTTTATTGTTATCTTTGACGTATAAGCTGTACCGAGGTGACATCTGCCACCGGAGTCTTCCAATCTGAAATAGATTATACTCCAATGAATCTAAGAGATGCCTCTTTGATAGGAGAGGAGAACCAGGGCTGGTAATGGGTGATGAAGCCAGTCAGTGTCGGATCCGATACCTTAGCTTGGGGGGTAGGGGGTTGGGGGTGGTGTTGAGCACATGTACACACGGACCATAAGCTAGTTTAACGACATAGTAAATTAAAACAAAAACCGGACATGTGCGAGTTCAACTCGCGTGGTGAGAGTTCCGTAAAATATTGAGAATTTTCCCGATACTTTGAGTACTCAAACTTCTTATAAGTTTCCTGAAATCTTTAGGCAAGGAACTATTTTCCATATTTCTTTCAGAATTTTAAGCCTAGTAGTTTCGGAGATAAGGGGGGAATGGTCAATTTTCGTCGTTTTACCTAAATTACTTCAAATCTGTTTTTGCTAAAATTATACAAAAAAAATATCTGAGATGCTTACAACAACTCCTTTCATTTGATATTTCACACAATACAGTTTGCGAAACTTTTTTTTTTAGTATTCCAGTTAACTCCCAGCGGACCCCTTGTTCAGAATTCATTAATTTACTTTACGCGTCCATTTTTGGGTCACCAATTTACATATGTTAACCAAATTTCAACTTAATCGGTCTAGTAGTTTCGGAGCAAATCGGCTGTGACAGACGGACAGACAGACGCACAAGTGATCCTATAAGGGTTCCGTTTTTTTCCTTTTGAGGTACGGAACCCTAAAAATACCACTGAAACTCAGTGACCAAATAATCAGGAGCGTAGTTGTTTTGTACTATTTTCCCAGAACAATGGACCGTAATACCGAACAATAAGAGCTATTTCGGAACTGCAGCTAATCAAGTTATTTTGAACAGGAACATTTTAGCATAAATAAAACCGGTGCAGCAGATTAAGCTATAAATATGCCGCTGAATAATGCAAAAGCCTGCACCGTGCTGATAAGAAGAACGCTCTTTATTATACGCACTAGTCGCCCGGGGTACGATTCTGGGACATATATTTTATAAGGTTTACATTGGGAAAATGCGTTTACGCATCTCGGCCTGTCCGGGAGACAGAACGGGTATGACGGACTAACGGAAGCTACCTACCGTATAAAACCACCAACGAGATCCAGCTCCGTCTTGTAAAGTTGCAGGATCGCTCTAGGCATTCAACTGCGTAAAACATATCAGCCAGTTTGATAGGAAATATATTAGGATAAATAAATTAAAGTAAAATGCTGTTTTGGTCGTGAAATATTGCGTTTAGGTAGATAGTTTCGCTACAATTTATTTTTTATTAAAATTTTAGGATCCACAATCCACTAGAAAGATCCCAATTTCAATTTATTTTGGGACGATTAAAAACTCGTATTGTTTGGAAACTTTACAGTCTCTTTCCAATTTCAAGGTTTCCATATGGCAAAAACAATCCATCTAATCTACCCAGTTATTTCACCAAACATAACATTTTTGCGGTCCTGTTAAAACTGAAAATGCCTGGATACCGCAATTAGGTTACAGGGAAAACGAGTTCTGGTTTTAACCAGTTTTTTCAACTACTGGCCGTAATCGAATCAACGTTGTTTTTCTAGATTTTTCTACGGTAGTTTTAGATTCTAAAAGATTTTGGTGTAACGCGCTGTTTATTTATTTATTTATTGAAACTTTATTGCACAAAATACAAAAAAATATGTACAAATGGCGAGCTTAATGCCAGATGGCATTCTCTACCAGCTAACCATTGGGCTAAACAGAGACTTATAACAGGTGCAAAGAAAAAAGTATGATAATTTCTGTTACGAATATACTTGAGGAGAGAGGAAAAAAAAAACAAATGTATTATACACTACATATAGACATACATAAATAAAAATATATAAGATACATACAAAAAGATATACTACTACATATTCAATATATACTACCATTATGTGGATGGATTTTAGTCGAATTCTTGTTTAAGCAGATCAGCGCTGTTCTTCAATAACTTGCTCAAAATGGTCTACACAGATTCTATAGACATTAGAGACTCGTAAAGGTCATTTTGAGCACTTGGTCTGGTACTTTTGTTCCTGGTTGTTCCTTATTTAATGAGATACTTAAATTGTAGGGAAAGAAAATAAAATATAATCTGCACAATTAATGCATGATGAGCCGTTACTTTTGAGGACTTTGGGAGATGTTGATATAAACTTGTCTTTAAGCGGACTTCGGGCTCCTGTAGGGTATAACCGAGTAAAACTGGAGTCGCCAAAGTGTGTGCTAATGTTCGCGTGGCTCCGTCATAAAGCAGCGCGCAGAGCACCGTGGTTTTAGACGGTAGTTCGGGTGGTTCCCGGGAGTCCGTCATACCCGTCCTGCGTCCCCCGCAAGGTAAAAAAGGAGGACGATGATAAACTTGTCATAATGTGGACACATCGTCCCGTTAAGTAACCAGTTCATGTTCCAAATTACCGCTCCTACCTCAGCAAACTGAACAAAAAACTGGGAATGCGCAACAACATCATGCTCAAACAGATACATCATGGGGAGCTTGTGCGGACGTTGTTCGTACAACGGGGCTAAGCCTGGTCTATTCTGCAGGGGAATACTGTGCTCCGGTCTGGCTCCACAGTGCTCATGCGGAAAAGGTTGATGTTCAGCTGCGAAACACTATGTGCTGCATATCCGGCACGATACAGTCTATCCCCGCTCAATGGCTGCCAACATTAAGCCACATAATGTACCTCCTCCACATCTCAGAAAGCATCAGGCACTGTTGAATGAAGCAAAGAAAATCGCGAATAACCAAAACCAACCGGTTCGCCAAGAATTTCTGTGTCACGTCTGAAGTCTTGACACCCACCCTATCAGACAGCGCAACATCCGATGGGAAAAACCATTCGAGATAAAATGAAACATGGAAGGAAGAATGAAAGTCAATCATCATAGAGCCGACGTGAAGAACTACTCGCACCCTTAGAATGAAACCGACCGAACTCAAAAAAATCGACAAAACGAGTTAGCAACACATCTTGATGCAATATGTAATTTTGAGTCGATATGTGTTGCTAACTCATTTTGTCGATTTTTTTGAGTTCGGTCGGTTTCATTCTAAGGGTGCGTACTATCCTATACAAAAGCCCAGCGACTCCTCGGCCCCCAGACGGGAGTGGTGTCAGTTGAACAGACTAAGAACCACGTAACTTTTGGAACGTACGTTAGGACAATTCAACCTTCATTTTCCCATACAAAAAGTGACATTTTGATCTATCTGACGCGCGTACAATGCGTTACGTAATCGACCAGCAGGAATACAACACACTTCATGTTCGTGAGTGGATATATGTAGGTAGAACCGTACTACCTGTAGGTAGGTACACACCACGATGTAGTTCTAGACTAGTTTTATTGCGTTCCTGTAGAATTGTCTCGCGGCAAACATTGCATATTGCGGTTTACTCTCATCTACAATCTTCTATCTACTTGTCGTAATAAATCTTCTTTTTATGGGCTTCGCTCAAGAGGGCAACGACAGATAACTTGACGAACAAACAAGATCATTTACGTATCAATAATTGACATTTAATATTTAACTAGCCCACCCGGCTCAGCCCGCGTTTTACAAAGAACGCAAGCGGGGAGGCAGGACGAAAGATAGCCTAGTCCACCCCAAACCCCAAAGGTCCATTCTAAACACTGGTAAAATATTTATTGAAGTCAGATGAGAAGTTCCGGAGATAACCCAAACTTACAAAGGCACGGAGCAACGCGGTGCGGGGCAGACAGCTAGTTTTAACTATAATGAAAAATGTACCTTTACCGAACCAAGCCTTCGGAAGACCAGCGCTACCAGTGAAGACAGCATCACTTATCCCTTCATCAACTTCTAAATTTCATAGCAAAAATGACTAGCTGTTAAGGTCATGTATTTTAGCTCTACACGAGCAAGAGAATTGAATTATGAATTATTTTTAACTTTGCCCGTTAAAGGGTAATTATTATATGCTCTGTTCGACTTATACTTGCTTGATTGTAAAGAATCTCAAAACATTGCACTAAAACAATGTTTTGAGATTCTTATATAACAATTACGAAGAACAGTTCTATCATCAAGTCGAAGCGCATTCATTTGCTTCTTTTAATACAATGCTGAAAACATGTATGTAGGTACATGTAGCAGTCAAATATATGTACACATTAATCGCCATATTACAATGTAATAAGGTGCATAACAATAAAAATATACGTCGGTACAATGCACATATAAAATACCTGTCCCTAAACTTCACTAGTAACCAGGTGCCTACCTTAAGTCCCGCTCCGATATCCAAGCTCACAAGATGGATGGTCCCAATAAACGCCACCTCGGGCTCCCTCAGGGCCCATAGGTTCGGCCCTCTCAATCATTCCCTTACGGCCAACTACTGGGCCGTTATTCGTTACGCGTTCATGCGCCTCACCCCACGCGTCACGCCTAACGAAACTAGACCTCTACCTACGCTAAGTTACTACGAATCGCGGCGTCAATATATATTTGTGGGTGAGCGTTGAGGTGAGCTTAAAACAAGTTACAGAATAGGGGGGCTGTTTATAAGCACTCACCACTAAATAACTAGCGAATGAAGTAGGCAAGTTGGATGCTGGGTGAAGTTTTTGCAGATTTTTTTTGGGTAGAAGAAATACGTATCTTTTCTTCGAGGTTTGGAAATGTGTCCTCTGTATCTTTTGTTATTGCTCTTAACAGATTTCTATGTATCATTTGGTACAGAGAACAAATACAAAGAAAAAAATTGACCGTGATCGAATGTAGTCTCGAGATGATGATTGCGAGGTGAGGCGGAGGTAACTTTAATTTATTTTTTACATAGTATACTTACTAATTTAACATAGTTATTAAGTCAAACTGTGTTACTAATATCCTATAGATCATTGGTCTGCAATAAAATATTTTTATTTTTATTGTTTTTATGCCAATTAGTCTCTTTCCAGGCGCGACAAGAGAAAGAGGTCGATAGACGGACCGAAAACGCCTCTAGGAGCTATTAGTCCATGAAACACCTAATGAAGGGTGACCTACCTCTGTCAGTTAAACGTAGGCTCATGGACATGTGCATACTTCCAGTTCTCACCTACGGTGCACAGACTTGGTCTTTGACGGAAGCGCAGAAGTCCAAAATCGGGGTTTGCCAGCGAGCTAGGAGCGCAGCATATTAGGTGTAAAGTTAATGGATCGCATCTGGAATACCACGCTACGCTCCAAGACCCAAATAGAGGATGTAGCTCGGAAGGCGGCCAAGTTAAAGTGGGACTGGGCTGGTCACGTCTACCGCATGCCGAATGAGTTGTGGGCCAAAGGGACCACGAAGTGGAAGCCACAAAACTTAAAACGGAAACGCGGTAGACTTCGTCGGCGATGGCGGGACAACTTGAACTTCTTTTTAAAAGACTGGCCAGATATTGCTCAAGGCCGCGATGAATGGAAACAGACGGGGGAGGCCTTTGCTCAGCAGTGGGACATAACGGGCTCGATATAATAATAATAATAATAATTGTTTCTATAACTACAACATAGAAAAGTTGAAAAACCCCCGACGTTTTCATTTCTAAGTTCAATATCTCCAAAACGGCTAAACCGATTTTGTTGAAACGTAGCTAAGAACCATCTCGATCATGTTAGCATTTGGACAAAAAAACCGCATCAAAATCGGTCAATTCGTTTAGGAGCTACGATGCCACAGACACACACAGTCACGTCAAACTTATAACACTCCTCTTTTTGCGTCGGGGGTTAAAAATGGACCAGTAGGATGCGATGCGTGCGATGCGGGGAGCGCGGCTAGCACTATTGGAGGATTTTTCCTCGCACAACTGTGATGGATATTCACCCTACGGCGGGAATCGAACCTGCGCCCTCTGCTAAGTCGAGCAGTGTCCTTACCTCTAGACCACCCAGACCACTACACCATCAGGCGCTCAGTCAGATTGTTTGCCTCCAAACGTTGTAATAAATATAAAACAGCCTAGTGCGAGTCGGACTCGCGCACGAAGGGTTCCGTACCATTATCTATAAAAACGGCAAACAAATCATGTCTGTTGTATGTCCCAGTCCGTATCGCACGTGGCCAGCATTTTTAGTATTTTTCGTTACCTGTGAAAATTTTAACTGTCTAACTATCACGGTTCATGGGATACAGCCTGGTGACAGATGGACGGACAGCGAAGTCTTAGTAATAGAGTAGCTTAGTAAACCCTAAAAACGAGAAAGTTAATCACTTGCAAACCCTAAAAACGCTCTAAGGCGTAAAAAGTCGTCATGTTTAAAAAAAAAAACAGAATAGCCCTAATTAACGTAGGTAGCTGTTGGTTCCCCAAATATAAATAAATCAATAAATAAACAACGTCTTCTGGCGTCCACTGTCGGCTCAGCAACGCCAGACTTAATTAAAATTAAACTCTTCTTAAAATTATTAGCATCAACTTCATTAGGCAACGATTTCTACTTGAGTTTTTGTAACTGAATTTATGAATTAATCAGCATGCCTTACGGCTTAATTAACCACTTCGTTCAATAAACAGGGAATAAAGTTGGAAGGAAAATAGGGTTGCCAAATTGTGAACTGTCAACTTGGTAGACATTTTGGTAATATTACGATTTTAATTACGGGTCGAAAATGGCTGGAAAATGTGTTAGCTAGTTGCTAATTAGAAACTAAAATGACGTCACATTTGATCTCAATTTAGTATTTTATTATTAATTTAGGTAGAAATACTTTTAATAACTAAAAAAGTATTTTTTGAAACTTATGTGTGAGAAATAAAACGCATAGCGTATGCGAGCAGCACTTTTTTACAATCGCTAAACTTAAGTGGCAGTGGGCGGGGAACATTGCACGTAGCACCGATGGCCATTGGGGCGGAAAGGTTCTCGAGTGGCGACCACGTACCGGAAGGCGCAGCGTGGGTAGGCCCCCCACAAGGTGGACTGATGACCTGGTAAAGGTCGCTGGAGTCCGCTGGATGCGGGTGGCGCAGGACCGGTCATTGTGGCACTCTTTGGGGGAGGCCTATGTCCAGCAGTGGACGTCTTTTGGCTGATATGATGATGATGTTGATGATGACTTTTTTTACAATACGTACATATTGCTGCTCACAACACAACATTGTTTTTACTAACTAGGCGATAACTAAACTTTAAACTAGGCGAGTACCTACCTAACGTTTATACACCCAGAATTCACAACGACTCGCTGTCGTTCGCTCCCGCTCATTTCTTGAATGCGTTTTGGCAGGACTTATTATTTTTGATGACGTCAACGAACAGGGGTAAATGCTATTTTAAACAGCGATAGAAAATTGAAAAAAAGTGGTATTGAATAATTCTATTGGCAGAAAGTAAATGCCTACATATTTGATAGGTACTACAATCGTATTTCATATTTCATTTTCGTGCGCTTGGAAGTCAAAAATCGGCCGCCAGATTTTTTGTTTAAGTCTTAGCTGCCATTTCACACACGAAAGCAGCCGGGCTGAAACAGATTCTAGTGCCCGTAAACAACTCCCTATTGTTATAATCCTTAGACACGATCCCGCAGTCGTTCCCAGTTTCGCTTATTTCGTTGTTCCTATCCCTCCAACGTTTGTAGAACGTGTTGTCGAACTGCTGACCTGAAACAGTAATTAACACACTTGACTTAAGTCAGTAACGTTTACTCAAATTATATTATTAACTCCAAAAGAAAGAAGGCAAAAAATATCCCTAATGACAAAAGTCCCAGTCAAACATCTAAAAAAATACGACGCTACAATATCGTGGGACAATTCACACCAATTGATCTAGTCCCAAACTAGGCAAAGCCTGTACTATGGGTATTAGTCAACGGAAAACATACTTACTCGTATATAGATAAATACATACTTATATAGATATTAAACATCCAAGACTCGAGAACAAACATTCGTATTCATCATACAAATATCTGCCCCGACCGGGACCTCTAGCTTCATAGTCAGGTTCTCTAACCACTAGGCTATTCGGTCGTCAAATAGTCTTAATGTTGCTTGTTAGAGAGAGAGGTCATAGTTAATAACAATCTTACTCCTCTTAAAACTTTGGGCGTTATAACGTGATTATTTATTCTTCTGTGTTCATTTTCCTTAATTTACTTTTTAATTTTTTCGGGAATTCAACATTCCTAATTGTAGTCGATAAATTTAAATTTAAAGGGAATGTTTGAAAAACGTATCGCTCCGAGCTGGATTCGAACCTATGATATTCAGGCATACGCTGCCCGTCGCTCTAGCCAATTTAGCTATCGAAACAATCTACTCCGTCGACAAAGAACATTTTAAAATGAGTTTCGCTAGCAGATGTTACTGCTTACCTAGTACAAAATTAATTCTAGACGTTAAAATGCGAAAAACAGCTGATGCCCTGAAGTTTGTAACGCAGGATTGGAGCATCTATCACGTATTTAAATGCACCAGCTGATGTGTTTTTCGTCGGCATATTATTCATTTCAAAACCACTTGATTTCAAATTTTGATTACGGTCTGGAACTATCGTTTCAGTTTTCGTTACGATGTCCCTTACACCCTGTATCTCATTTCCTCCCGGATGAAAATTCGTAAGCAGATAATGGTGACGCAAGACCAGTCATTGTGGAACCCTTTGGGGGAAGCCTATGTCCAGCACTGGACGTCTTTCGGCTGATATATGATTATGAGTAAGATTGTGAATAAGAGGATCGAAATAGAACTAACCTTTCACCGTATAAAAGTCCCCATTAGGGAACAGCCTTCGCAAGCCAACAAAATACTCTACATCATGTTCCTGCAACTTCTGTAAGACGACCTCAGCTTCCACAGAGTTGGATACCACAGCCAGAACTCCTCCCTCCATGAAACAGGTCTGCATGGCATCTGTCCAGGTTTTCTTTCTCTGGTTGAGCTTGTAGCATTTCTTTGTTTCTTTTTTGTATGTGTATTCTGAGAAATAATGCGGACATTAATAAATACATAAACAGTCCGAATTTTCATTTGTCAAAGCCATTTTTCTCTGAAGCCATGACAGTTTCAGGATTAATATAAAACAAATCTCATCATCATCATAACAGCCGAAAGACGTCCACAGCTGTACAAAAGCCTCCCCCAAAGAGTGCCAAAGCAACCGGCCCTGCGCCACCCGCATCCAGCGGACTCCCGCGACCTTTACTCGGTCATTAGTTCACCTTGTGGGGGGCCTATACCCACGCCACGCCTTCCGGTACGTGGTCGTCACTCAAGACCCTTTCCGCCCCAACAGCGGCTATGCTGGAAGTTTCTCTGCGTGATCGCATCAGAAATGAGGCTATCCGCAGCAGAACCAAGGTAGCCGATATAGCCCTCCGAATCGCTAAACTTAAGTGGCTCTGGGCGGGGAACATTGCAAAACAAATCTAACTTGACCTAATAGGTTCACGATTTGTAAAAAATAAAAAAAATAAATTAAAAGCTTTGGGGTCTTCGAGTAAATTGGCTTTTTGCCGATGTAAAATTTCGGACAAACTACAGTTGGGAAATACAATTTATTGATTGCGATAGGATGCCTATTTACATTCGAACTGAACCTAGCAAGTTAAATAAATGCTCGTAAAAAAGGTTATCCAATGACCCATATTTTCGCGAATACTGGCTATCTTTTTACAGTCAAAGAAATGCCACTGTTCCAAAATAAAAGTCTACCTCAGGTCGGTTCATTAACACTAAAGATATATCTTAAACAAAGGTACATTCATGAGCAATTTATCAAGTTGGTAATGTATATGGAACAAAACATAGTTCATTGTACTAAAGTAAGATAATACGAATAATAATACCTTGTACTATAATCGGTAAAATAGAACATAAACCCATCCTGGAACCGTATCACATCATCATCATAATTCAAATTTAATAAATAAATTTCGAGTGCTTCAGAATGCGGGTTATGTTTTTCGAGCATATGTAGGTATATTGTATGTATGACGTATGTGGACAAAAAAACTATTTCACGGGCTACGGTCTACTTTATTGATTTTGTAAAATCTTTTGAGTTCACTCCTCATTTGTGTCCATGGGCGAGAGTCCCACTGACGATTTTGGGTGTAGAGTAATTACTGTTAATGAAATTTTACATGTAACGAAGAAACGCTGGAGTATCCACTAATATACCTTATCATAATGCAATAGAGTCTATGTATGGTCAGTTCAAAATTCAAATATTTATTCCGCAAGTAGGCCTCATTTACATGTCGGTGCTTCCAATTACAATAGCAACAATTAAGCAATATACAAATACCTTTGGCATACATTTGCCGAGTGATATATAGAACCTCCGATGTCACTATTACAATAAACTTTTCTATAGTAAAGAAGTGCAAAGAGCCTCCAGCAGGGTAGCAGGGCGATGGGGATTCTGATGGTGATGAGAGAGTAGGTATGCTTACCTCGATCGATGGTAGGACACGACGGAACAACTTCCTCAACCTTCTTACACACAAAAGGTCTTACATCGTCCGACTCACAGGATCCGAGCTTGTAGACGCCGGTGTCTATCTCCATCGTGACGCATGCGCTTTGGCCGTCCAAGTCCTGGTCTTTGTCTGGCAGGGGAGAGGGTGTCGACAGACCTGGAACATTCGGGTAGTTAGTGTAACGGTTAAATAAATTGAGTTATGGGCTATTGTATGATGCTCAGATGAAAAGTATCTCGCATTACAAAAATATGACGTTTTCATCATGTGCACGTATTATTATTGTCGTTGGATAGAGAAATATAATTGTGACCTATGATGTCATTGATTTTGTTGTTTGGTTTCGTAGTTTTCATTTCAATTCTAATCTATGGTAACTACCACTGTACGTGTATAAGTTGTAGAATATTCTGAAACAAGTAGAAATATTCGGAGAACTTTTTGGAAACTTTCATGAGAACTTAAGGCAAGTTTCAGTTGAAGGAAAGCTTTGTAAGGATAATGTTATAAAATTACCGAGAACTTTCTCCATATGGAAGTTTCGTTACTTTGAGATTTTTTTGTTGGTGAGTGCTAATCGTGACCAGTATTGATCTAAACCATATTAAAACGCCGAAAATCTGAAATGTAATAAATATAGAGGCCTCGGCAGAGAGTACGACTTTGTACCCTTTGGCGTCGAGACCCTCGGTCCGTGGGATCCCAGTGCGCATAAGTTATTTGCAGAAATGGCGAAACGTCTGGTCGATGTAACTGGTGACCGAAGAGCTGGCGGCTTTCTCGCGCAACGCATCTGCATTGCAATTCAGCGAGAAAATGCCGCCAGCATCCTCGGTTCAATGCCTCGAGGGCCTTTTTTAGATTTAACTAATTTTTAATTTATTTTAGTTAATGTTAATCATAATCTTTGTATTTACTTTCAATAAATTATTAATATTAAGAAATATTCAGGTAACATACCATCAACCGTCATAAATTCCCCTAGCCCAAATTCATCGTGTATCCCAACAAACATCTCCGTAACATTAGGCTTTATCTTCATCGGAGTCACCAGCGCCTTCGCCACAGTCCACTCGTCTTTGGACTTCGGGAAGAAGAGCGTGGACCCCTCGTCGTCACAGGTCAGGAAGGCTGAAGCCCAGTTGAGCCCGGCCGGGTCCCAGTGGAGCTTGTAGAACGCATCAAACTGGTCCATGTACGTGTAGTCTTTTCTGTAGAAGTGCTCGCAGCGCGTGGCCGCTGTGACGGCTAAGCCTATGGAAGCAGTCTAAGGTTAATGTAGGACACTGCCTCAATAGTAGGCACCTTTATACTCATTTAGCTATTTGGACTGTTAATTTGTTGTCTCGGTTTCTACGGGACAGGCCTAGCCTAATGTGGGACCATAGCTGGGTAAGGCCGTCGAAATTTGCGTTTTTTAGGGTTCCGATACCTCAAAAGGAAAAAACGGAACCCTTCTAGGATCACTCGGTTGTCTGTCTGTCCGTCTGTCACAGCCGATTTTCTCCGAAACTACTGGACTGATTGAGTTGAAATTTGGTACAAATATGTAAATTGGTGACCCAAAGATGGACGCGTAAAATAAATTAATGAATTCTGAACCAGGGGGCCACTTTTGGGGGGTAAACTGGAAAATTTAAAAAAAAAGTTTAGCAAACTGTATTGTGTGACATATCAAATGAAAGGGTTTGTTGTAAGCATGTCAGATATTTTTTTTATATAATTTTAGCAAAAACAGATTTGAAGTAATTTAGGAAAAAAGACGAAATTTGACCATCCCCCCCTTTATCTCCGAAACTACTAGGATTAAAATTCTGAAAAAAATATGAAACATAGTTACTTGCCTAAAGATTACCGGAAAACCTATAAGAAGTTTGAGTATTCATAAACACTTAAGAAATTTTGACTATATACGGAACCCTCACCACGCGAGTTGAACTCGCACTTGTCCGGTTTTTTAACGTGAGTCTGCTTTTCTTTTACGTTTTGTTTTGTATTTGGCACTTGTGATACTTTTGTGTTATGTATAAAACAAACGTTACATGGCATACAATATATAACACAAGAGCAGACTAACGTTAAAAAAAAAACGCAAATTTCGACGGCCTTACCCAGCTATGTTTCTAAGTGTCTGTATAATGTTAATAAATATTTAATTTCATAAATATTTAATTTCATTTATATCATTAAGGTGACCAGCAAGGACATTAATTTTGGATGGTGTCAAGCATTTGAGTGTTTAACTAGTTTTGAATAAAACTCGAATTAGTAATCAATAAAAAAAGAGTGGGGCACTTGTTACTTCAATATTACAACGCTTATTGAAAATTATACGGCTCCAGGGAAAACATATTTTATGCCAAATGATAGGTATATAGGTAAGTATGACAAACATCACTGTTACCTGTGGCAAATGAAATTATGGACATCGGAAGGATCCTGCATTTTCTATGTCTCTTTACTAATTAATTGAAATCCGTTTTGAACGACAAAATTTGTACTAGGTACTAATTAAAATATATCCGAGCGTTAATGGTCAACTTTAACAAGATTCTACAATGTAATCAAAATTGGCATTTCTGTATCGTAGGGAAAGTGCCAGAAGGATACTGGCTGATAACAATTGAAATACAAATTATTTAATTTGATTTAAAATCTTCTACCTGTTGGACGTCCCGAGTACGCTTTAAAGACTGAAATATACCTATATATTTCTATAATTTTTTTTTCGAACGAGCGCCGGGCCGTCGAATGGACAGAAAAGGCATTGGACAGAGAAGCCTGGCGGTATTTAGTGTCGGATCAAAATCCACTTCGGGTCTTTGCGCCACAGCAGTGAGTAATTGGGAATGGATGAACATTTTAGAAGTGCCTGATTATTTTTTTGGTGATAGGAATAACCTTTCTTAGCACCAGAAAAAAGTTTCAGACCTTTCAGCTGCGTCAATTATTTTTGAAAAATATAAACAGTTTCCCCACTTACGTTTTGAGGCAAGGACGGCACTTCCCTTGATCCGTCTCATAATACAAAAAAATATCTTACGTATATGTGTTAAACTGACACTGGCAATGATATTGACAGTTGCAGCAGCTATATTTGTCATTACCAGTGTCAGTTTACCACAGATATTTAAGATATTTTTTTGTAATATAAGACGGATCAAGGAAGTCTATTGACCGTCCTTGACCAAAAACGTAAGTGAGGAAACTGTTTATATTTTTCAAAAATAATTGACGCAGCTGAAAAAATCTGAAACTTGTTTCTGGTGCTAAGGAAGATTATTCCTATCACCAAAAAAATCATCAGGCACTTCTGACATTTTCATCCATTCCCCATTAAGTAATTTTAAATTGACTTACCGATCATTACCACCAGTATGTTCCTAAGCATGTTGTCTCTTGTACGCCTTGTTTCAAATGATTCCTCGTTCGAAATTATGGGCGACGTTTATTATCTCTCCCATATAAGGGCACATTATTTATCTCATAAGTGTGTGACTATTTAGAGTTCCGTACGGAAATATTACAAAGGAACCATTTCTCAACTTCATTAAAGTAGGACCGTTTAGAAACAAGATTGCCGCTTCATCGAAACTGGGCTCACGCGCATTCAGATTGTCGCGGCTGACGGGTTAACGGCCGGCGTTGTATCATGAGAATCATAAGTATCATGACGTGTACACGTGATCATTACTAGAAGAAAGAGTACGTCGGAGTAGAGGCGGAGGTACGGAGTTAGTCGGTCGTTAGTTAGACGCAACATCCGCGCACGAGAAAACAAGATGCACCACACTTCGGAAATGCATTTTTGTGAAAAATTTCGATAAATAGGTACTAACTTTGTGAAGTAACTACTAACTCATTTTTTATTCTGAGATATTCATCATCATCAACCATACGTCCCACTGCTGGGCACAGGCCTCCTCTCATGAATGAGAGGGAACGGGCAGTAGTCCCCACGCTGGCCCAGTACGGATTGGGAACTTCACATATCTCTTTGGATTTCTTCTCAGATGTATGCAGGTTTCCTCACGATGTTTTCCTTCATCGAAAAGCTAACGGTAAATTATCAAATGATATTCCGTACATAAGTTCCGATAAACTCATTGGTATATACGAGCTGGGATTCGAACCCACGACTGCCGTTTTGACATCCGCATGCCCGAACCACTGTAGCTTACATATATGAGATATTACGAGTAGATGAGGTAAAATACCATTCAATTAAACCTACTTGTGTTCATTAATAATGTAGTCTGAATAGGCTGAGGTAGAAAATAATAATAAAGAACCAATTTGGTATTTTTTGTTCAATCAACGAAATTTTATGCAATCATGTTTCGGTTAAATTAGTTAAAAAACCGGCTAAGTGCGAGTCAGACTCGCGCACGAAGGGTTCCGTACCATTATCTATAAAAACGGCAAGAAAATCATGTCTGTTGTATGGGAGCCCCAGTCCCACTCACACTTGACCGGTTTTTTAGTATTTGTTGTTATAGCGGGAACAGAAATACATAATCTGTAAAAATTTCCACTCTCTAGCTATCACGGTTCTTGAGATACAGCCTGGTGACATTCAGACGGACGGACGTTTTTACCCGTTGGGTACGGAACCCTAAAAAACATGTAGTCAAGAATCATATATCTCAAAATCGGCCGTTATTATTTCCTAATTAGGTCTGAACCAAAGTGCATTGGAAAATATCTCTTATTGGTGTTTTTCAAAAAAAGTGTAAATCAACTTTTTTTTTCAGAATTTGATTTTTTCGGGTTTATCTTACTAAGAATCGTTGATACTATCGATCCTCATACAAGAAAAAAAGTGTGCCAGATTTTACTATGTAAGTTTTTTCTTCCAGTGCGTCACGCACGAGTCGCACGACCATATAAATAAAAAAGACTGCATACAAAAATGTGACGATCTGGAATCCTGGAATATTTTGGACACTTTTTTTCTTGTGGATCGATAGTGTCAACGATTCTGAGTAAGAAAAGCCCAAAAAAATCGAATTCTGAAAAAAAAGTACATGTACACTTTTTTTGAAATACGCTCTTGTATCTTTCGCGTAGAACCGAGCCTTGGAATATCAAATCAATTCCGATATAATATTTTAAGTGGAATACCTCTTTGTATTTAATCATAACCGTAAGGATAGTTATATTTACAGTATAAATTATACGCGTATTGATGGGTTCGCGAGATAAATAGGAGCCGGGTCAGACGCGTAATAAATAATCGAGTAATCGGCTTTCTGATAGCCGCTACACCTACCCACAGTGAATCATTGAGCTTTATATTAAATGTTCGTACGTAAGTAAATATGTACTAGTAAGTACTAGCTTTCCGCCCGCGACTTCGTCCGCGTATACGGTTCCTTATACAGACTTTAATTTCCTATTTCATCTCCTTAAAATGTGAATTTAGGTATAAGAACTATCTTATATGTTAGAAATAGAAATAGAAATATTTATTTGCTATTAAATGTGGTATACAAATGGTGTTACATGATAAATTATAGAGCCATCACATTTGGACTTTAAAAAGCCATGCAAATTCAAATTGTATTAAAATTAGGATGCAGAACATTCTTCTTATTATTATTATTTTAATTAACATGAATTTATTAATATTATTACAGTCTTTTTAATTATGAAAATGTCAATTATTTCATAAAAAGTCATTCAGTGTGTAGTAACACTTGTCAACAAGAAAAGAGAATAGTTTTTTTTTTAATGTCTTAATTGGTAGTTTTTTAAACTCATCGGGCAGTCGGTTAAATATTTTAATGCACATTACGTAACAACTTTGACTTTTCATGGCTGTATGCATATTAGGGGGTACTAGCCTGTCAGGATATCTAGTATTAAAACGCGTTATATCTCTTTTCGTGATGAACATATCGGGGTGCTGCATAACAAATACACAAACCTCGTAAATATAAATTGAGTGCACCGTTAATAATTTCAGTTTAATAAAATAACTTTTACAAGATGTTCTTCGAGGATGTTCATCCTCATAAATCGATATAGCCGATATAGCCATTTAGGCGAGAAAACGGGACACGTAGACAGACATAGTTTGTCATTTACAAAGTGTTATTAAATACCTAATATCAATTAGAACGGATTTTAGTTTTCCCATACATTTTGAGACCCAGCGCCTGATGAAGTCAACGAGCAAAATCATTTGGCCTCCATACAAAGTTTCATCCCCCTTGGAATTCCCATTCCGCTGAGGAAACCTGCAACCCGAAGAAATTCAAAAGGTGTATGTGAAGTCCCCAACTCACACTAGCCCAGCGTAGGTAATATGTCATCCATGACATGAAGCTTGTGTCCAGCAGTGGACGTATATAGGCTGATTTGTTTTTTTTTCAGCCACTGCCGGATTTTGATTAAACTGAAATTGGTTAATTATGTAAGTTTGGTGACAACGATCTATTATAGCACCGAGATGATCTAATGATGGAGACAGAAAGAGGCCATCGCAATTGGAACCCTTTCAATGCGTCGTTGATATCTGCACAAAAAATATACCTACAGTAATAAGCTTCTACCAATTTTGTGTTTGTTTGCTAGGATATTATTTCCCTGCAAAAACGGTTTAATCAGCGTTGTATCAGAAAGCACTTACACCCTTTTAAACGTCTACTATTCGTACATTTTTGAGTCTCACGCCCTCGATTAGGGAGGCTTGGAAAAAATCAAATAAATTCACATCCGCTACAGGGTGTTGCCGTTAAATGAATAAGGTAATTTAGGAAGGGACTGCACATTGAAACTCTAGGCGTGGAAATGAAATTCAATATTGTTATTGTTGGACAGAAAAGATAGGTTTTGCATGGGTTGGCTAAATATTTCATGATGGGCACTTTCCGTTGGTCCATTTGCTGTCTCAGGACAGTTAAGCTGAGTAAGAGCACAATTTTCCACAGTGTCCTAAATGTTATTACACTCAGTGACAACGTTTTTGGGATATTCGTAACTCAGTGGAAGGTATAGTACAATTTTTTAGGATGCGTACATACTAGGATATTGTATTTATAATGCACACAATTCCGGGCTATACGTATTTCAACCTGCGCGAATCTCGTGTACTCCCCACCGACCAACCGGACATTCCAACCAGTTTGATGGTTAATAATATTTTTTCTCAAATATGCCCGGAAATATCCGCAGCAAAACCTAGGTAACCGAATACCGAGGGGAATAGCCCTCCGAATCGCTAAACTTAAGTGGCAGTGGGCCACTGCACGCACTGCACTGAACTACATTGCACGTAGAACCATGGTCGTTGGGGCGGAACGGTGGAAGTCGGAGGAAGTCGAGTGGCGACCACGTACCGGAAGGTGCGGCGTGGGTAGGCGGTGGACTGATGACCTGGTAAAGGTCGCGGGAGTCCGCTGGATGCGGTTGGCGCAGGACCTGTCACTTTGGGACTCTTTGGGGGAGGCCTATGTCCAGAAGTAGACGTCTTTCGTATACGATATGATATGCATCTTGAGCCTGCATCAAACTGGCGCGGCCAGCGGTGGCGGTCCATAGTAAAGTTGACAGCTAATGACAAGTTTACTATTGTCCGTCGCGGCCAGACCGCGCCAGTCTGTGAGAGGCCTTACTGTAGCAAAAGTAATACGTGAAGTTTCTGGTTACTGACGAGCGCTAATTTAAAAAGTTAAAAGTCATTAGTGTATTACACTTTTAGCGGCCAGGAAAGTATATGAAATTCCATTACTGTATACTTTGTTACCTTTTTTAACCATATGTTTTGATTAAGACAAATTACTACAAAAAGCCAAATGCTCGTACGTTTAAAGGCCTAATAATTTATCACAACAACTTGCTCTTGTTGGACTGGTTAGTAATGTATAGCTGTCTCTTTACAACTATTGCAGGTTGCTGTGACAAATTGCGCACGTTTGTAGTGTGTTTAAAGTTTTCCCGCGTTTTATTTTTTTAATTGTCATAGACAAAACGGTTGCTTTTGTAAGTGATCGAAGTGGCGTTTTTAAAAATGTCACAAATAGTTTCAAATAAAGAAACAAAAATACTGTCGAAATAAAATTCATACTGAACTAAAATAAGTTTAAATTTCAATCCCGTTTAATCTATAATATTTTTAATGACATAACACATTTAAAATTGTGATCGATTTAAATTTTTTTATGTATATTTATTTTATGTTATTGACATACTCGCTGTTTTAAGATGATTGAAAATATTATTTGACTTCCTCGTATTTTTGGAGAAAAGCACTATATCTGCCTCGGCGGCAATGTCGATTCGTGAATTCGTCTCTATTGTCGGATACAGCTTCGCTTCACGCTAATTCCCGGTAATTGCTATTAATTCCCGGCCTCTGCAATAATATACAGGGATCGGATACCGGTATTTTCACCATACAAAAATACCGGTTTATTTCGTTCAATTTCGTTCTTTGGTTTATAATATCATTTTTGATCAGGCTGTCTAATAATACGAAAATGTTACCTAAATACATGATAGAGTCCTACATTAAGAGCCTAAAATAATTCAAAATAATTGACTATTTCGGGGACTTTTGAAAAAACCGGTTCCGATCCCCTGAATGTACGTACTATTTTTTTATTTTTTTTTATTTAAAGTTCCAAATAATTCTGTTCTCTATTGTCGGATACAGCTTCGCTTCACGCAAATTCCCGGTAATTGCTATTAATTCCCGGCCTCTGCAATAATGTACAGGGATCGGATACCGGTATTTTCACCATACAAAAATACCGGTTTTATTTCGTTCAATTTCGTTCTTTGGTTTATAATATCATTTTTGATCAGGCTGTCTAATAATACGAAAATGTTACCTAAATATATGATAGAGTCCTACATTAAGAGCCTAAAATAATTCAAAATAATCGACTATTTCGGGGACTTTTGAAAAAACCGGTTCCGATCCCTGAATACTACTATTTTTTTATTTTTTTTTATTTAAAGTTCCAAATAATTCTAGTTCTTACGTATCGCAGATTTTCTATGCTAAAGCCATTAATGGCTTATTTACAGCTAGAGTTCGGACTAACTATTTACATACTAGGTAGTTTACATTCGAATTATTTTTTACTAAACGAGACTTAATCACATATGCAACTTATTAATTTTAAAAATATAAATTACCAGGCAACAACCTGGTTTGTCATATGTTCCTGTCCAATTGAGAATTCGTTTTTTTTAACTAACCACCCCAATGGGGAATGGATGAAAATTTTAGAAGTGCCTGATTATTTTTTTGGTGAAAGGAAAACGTAAGTGAGGAAACTGTTTATATTTTTCAAAAAAAAATGACGCAGCTAAAAAATCTGAAACTTTTTTCTGGTGCTAAGGAAGGTTATTCCTATCACCAAAACAATAATCAGCCATTTCTAAAATTTTCATCCATTCCCAATGGGGAATAGACGGCAATTCTGATGAAAAATAAAAACCGACAACGTAAGACTTTAACTGAAATATGATAGTGAAAAAAGCATAAAGTGCGTGCGCCTAACAAATTTGAATTTGATTTCACCCAATACGTTCTATCAGATAGACTCAGCGTTCCATTTGAGCTGGAAAACGGTGCCGTAACAAAAAAGTGCAAAAAAGCGTTTCCAGCGCACCGAATTCCGTGTAAATATTTTTAGAAAGGCGAGGGTTTATTGATCTGCCATCTGGCACCGTTTGCATAATATTCTTTCCGATCGCCAAATCAGGGGCTAACTAACTTTATTGGATGTCCTATTACTCGTGCGGAGGAGTTTAATGGTTATTCTTTGAACAAGTAACGTTAAATATAGTGACTCAGTAAATACAGTTTATGAGCAATTTGGAGTTCCGTGGCTGATCGTGGGCATAAATAGAGGTTAGGGTTTAGTAGCAGCCCCCCTATTCTTAGAATAGTCATTACACACACACGTTTATGTGACTACAAAAAACGCGCAGATTCGAACCTCTCGCTGTGAGATCCTAATAGACTCCTCCCAGTGAAATGAAGGCTGGCGAAATTCGAAAAGGTAACTCATGTCCGTAATGGGACCGACTATATTAGTCCAGGCAATGAACTGACAACTTGTATGGAAAAAAATGACAAATTTGGAAATAATTTTTAATGTAATGGATATATTATCAATTAAATAGTTACCTAGAGGCAAATATAACAAAAAAATTTAGTAGCTCCTAAAAAGGCGGAATAAATATAAATATTTTTTTAAATCTTCATTTAGGTTCATTTTCATTTGCTTAAAATATTCAATATAAATAAAATAAAAAAGACAAAGAATGTTTAATTTAAATCTATATAATTACTTCCGTGAGGAAAGTTTGTTGGATTCTTGAATAAAGCATAACGTTTTAGAATGAAATAAACAAAAAAAAACACTATTATAAATTAATGTTTTTCGAAACCGTATTTTGCCTGGAGTATATATAATAAATAAGTTACCGGTAGAAATCACCTCGGCTCCCTCACTACAATCTTTCAAAACAAAACAGGCTTGGCTTCTCGAGCACACATTGTATAGTTTTGATTAATTTTTAAACATTAAATTATCATCATCATCATCATCATATCAGCCCAAAGTCGTCCACTGCTGAACATAGGCCTCCCCCAAAGAGTGCCACAATGACCGGTCCTGCGCCACCCGCATCCAGCGGACTCCAGCGACCTTTACCAGGTCATCAGTCCACCTTGTGGGGGGCCTACCCACGCTGCGCCTTCCGGTACGTGGTCGCCAGTCAAGAACCTTTCCGCCACATTAAATTATAGTTAGTATAATTTCCAATGGAATTTTTATGATGGACTGAATTTATTTTTTATTTTGTTACCGTTAGAAGGTAACTTAATATTTCATTATGTATATATCTATCTATCTATCTATCTATACATATAATAAAGCTGAAGAGGGTCGAAAGTCTGTACATGGAAGATAAACGAAAAAAAGTTGGCTGAGGATACTTCGAATTGATAACAGAACACGTTCCAACAGTTTTTAGAATTTTTGTCTGTTTATCTGTTTGTCTGTTTATTTGACAGAGCATCACGTGAAAACGGCTGAACGGATTTTGATCCAAACTTTACTAATCTGTCGAGAGAATCCCCGGCCAGGTTTAAAGCTGTAAAAATCTTAAAGATTAGGGTTCAAAGGGGGTAGAAAATGGGGTTGAACTTTGTATGAGGACTCCTTGAATGCATGAGCTACAGACTTGAAAATTGGTAACCATAAACTTGACTGGAAAGTAAAAACGACCCCATTCAAACTTTTAGCAATGTATAGATAAAACGTGAAAAATATGGGATGAAAATAGGTTCTGAGGCGACTAGAAACTATATAATGTTGCAAGAGCGGGGTTATAACAGTATCATTACCATGGTAACATGTCGTCAAGATATTCGAAAATTCATCGTGTTCTTAGAACAGATAGTTAGTCCAGTGGCTTGACCCATAGCTTACGGAGTCGGTGTCCCCGAGTTCAAACCCAGCGATTGGAATGCACTTTTTGTAGTTTTAATTTTTTTGTGATACATTTTCAAAAACGCAGAGAAGCTTAGTGAATAGAGGATTTTGATGCAACTTTTACTTAATCGGTCGAGAAAATCCCCGGCCAGCATAGGCTGTAAAAATGATAAATATTAGTTCAAAGGGGTTAAAAAATGGGGCTATACTTTGTATGGGAACTCCTCAAATCCATGAGCTAAAGACTTGAAAACTGATGAGCATACACTTGACTGGAAAGTAAAAAGAACTCCATTCAAACATTATAAAAAATATAGATAAAACGTGAAAGAAAACGGGATGAAAAAGAGTGCTAGATGGCTAAAGACTATATATAATAACCAAAAATGGTTGATATCTCAACCGATAGTAGCTGTTAGCCATAAGAGACCTAATTATTTTGGAAACTCAGTCGCTGACAACGTCGCTGTTGGTTTTGATATTGAAATCCAGCAACCTTGATCTCCGTCTTCCTATATAATTGCTATGAATTCAGAGATCATCTAAAGATGTATGATAAGGTTGAGTTTAATACTTACGTCGAATTAGGATAGTTCACCACCGTCAAGAGATGTGGGTATAAAATTTGGACACAACGGCATTCCGCGGAAAATTAGTAGGTACCAATTTTTTTATGTATAAAACTTCAGCGTGCGTGACATTCAGAAATATTATTATGAATACTCGGGTATAGTGAGCGTCCGCATGAGCTCGCTCTCGGGCCTTCGGCGAGCGCTCTCTGAAGCGTTGCCTGGGCCTTTCATTCATACGAAAAGCTCGGCCTTCGGGCTCGCTTGCCTCGCCACTCACCTTCGGGACTTTGGAACTCAGATTTCGCTTTCAAGACACTTGGAGATGGTGTGCGTCAGTCCTCGGGCTCGCATAGGAAGCGCTCTCTAAAACGGTTCTTTGGGCCTATCATTCCAACGAAAAGCTCGGCCTTTGGTCTCGCTTGCCTCGCCGCTCTTCTTCTGACTTCTCTCGCTCGGGACTTTGGTCTCCGGTTTCGCTTGCAAGACACCTGGGCTTAGTTAGTGTCCGTGAAGGCTCGCCCTCGGGCCTTCGGCCCTCGGGCTCTCTGAAGCGTTGGTTTGGGCTTTTCATTCATACGAAAAGCTCGGCCTTCGGGCCTTCGGCCCTCGGGCTCGCATAGAGGGCGCTCTCTGAAGGGTTGGTTTGGGCCTTTCATTCATACGTCATCTAAAGATGTATGATAGATTGAGTTTAATAATTACGTCGAATTAGCATAGTTCACCAACGTCAAGAGATGTGGGTATAAAATTTGGACACAACGGCATTCCGCGGAGAATTAAGTAGGTACCAATTTTTTTATGTATTAAAATTCAGCGTGCGTGACATTCAGAAATATTGTTATGAATACTCGGTTATAGTGAGCGTCCGCATGAGAGCGCTCTCTGAAGCGATGTATTGGGCCTTTCATTCATACGAAAAGCTTGGCCTTCGGGCTCGCTTGCCTCGCCACTCACCTTCGGGACTTTGGAACTCAGATTTCGCTTTCAAGACACTTGGAGATAGTGTGCGTCAGTCCTCGGGCTCGCATAGGAAGCGCTCTCTAAAACGGTTCTTTGAGCCTATCATTCCAACAAAAAGCCCGGCCTTTGGTCTCGCTTGCCTTGCCGCTCTACTTCTGACTTCTCTTGCTCGGGACTTTTGGTCTCCAGTTTCGCTTGCAAGATACCTGGGGTTAGTTAGTGTCCGTGAAGGCTCGCCCTCGGGCTCGCATTGAGAGCGCTCTCTGGAGGGTTGGTTTGGGCCTTTCATTCTTACGAAAAGCTCGCTCTCGGGCCTTTGGCCCTCGGACTCGCATAGAGAGCGCTCTCTGAAGGGTTGGTTTGGGCCTTTCATTCATACGAAAAGCTCAGCCTTCGGGCTCGCTTGCCTCACCCCTCACCTTTGGGACTTAAGGCTCATGTTTCGCTTGCAAGACACCTGTGGATAGTAAGTATCCATGGAGTCTCGCCCTCGGGCCTTCGATGCTCTGGCTCGCATATGGAGCGCTATCTATAAGGGTACGTTGGGCTTTTCATTCCTACGAAAAGCTCAGCCTTTGGCCTCGCTTGCCTCCCCGTTTACCTTCGGGACTTTGGCTCTCAGGGGTAGTTTGACAAGACACCCGGAGATATAGAGTATCTTTGGGGTCTCGCCCTCGGGCCATTTGTTTCAATTATGAAATCTTATACCTATTTGAATTCCGGTTTTGGTAATTTTTCTTCTACTATAAGTACTTAGGTACTTCGTTTGCAATAAAGATTAAGTAAATCAATATAATTAAATATTATTGACGACAAAGTTTATGAGGATTTGAACTGTTACACGCATAATTTATAGAAATGAAATCGTAATAATCTAATTTATCAGTGTAAGGTGAAACATAAGAATATCATGCCATCCATAATTTATACGCGTACGAAGTCGCGGGCAGAAGCTAGTATTGTAATAAATTGACATGTAATATTAGGAATATTATCAATAAATGAATATGAAAAGCCGGACATATGAAAGAGTTTAGGCCCAAGCTGAAACGGAGAGCTTCGTTCGCTTCACGCGCTCGTTCAGTTATTATTTTTGCGTTGCTATTGTTGCTAATAGTAATCGCGCAACGAAAACTTACCTCACGTTTTCATTAAAATGTATAACATAAATCACATATAGCAGGAACCACGTCCAAACTTCCACCTCATCAGAAAAAGTTTCCTAATTCGGACACGGCTAATTTGCCGGACGTGGATCCGAACAATAACTGAGATTTATGAACCATTCCACTTTTGTTGCGAACTGCACGCCCTGGGGAGCCAACGCAAGCGCCGCTACGAACGGTGATACAGGGTGGATTTGTAGCGTGGTGCAAAACCTACCTTGAGTAATTGCGTAACTTTTAAAATGCAATCGCCCTTTAGGTGTGTGGTTGACTGGTATAAGCTCTATGGCATTCCGACCGCCTTTTGTATTTTAAGTATTGTTTTTGTGCAATAATGATTAATTAACTTAACCCCCGCAAACGGAGGTTATAAGTTTAACATGTGTGTGTGACTGTAAGTGGCATCGATGCTCCCAGACGGATGAACTGATTTGAGTATGTTTTCTTAATCTAAATTTTCTGTTGAAATAGTTCTTCGCTATGTTCGTTGTGTCAGGGGGTTTTTAAATTATGATGTTATGTTGTTATTATAACGTAAATAGCAAACAATTAAGTAAGCTACAATTTCTACAATTTCATTGAAATGCCACCTGCATTGTTTGTACGATAGATAACGTATAAGTTGTAAATTCGTTTCACATATACAATACCATAATGTCAATATGAGCACAATAACAAGCATCCTGCAGAAAAAGTCGTACAAAAACCATACTTATTTTAACACTATTCGCGGAAAAAAATGGTTGTCTGTAAAGTCGGTTTACGGACGATAATTTTACGTGATAACGTCATCAGAAAATATTGATGAAAAATTGCATAACACGTATTTACCTACTCATTTATCGTTAGGAATACTCCTGTGAAGTTTCGATTAAAACAGTCGATCTATATAATCTTGTTTCCCCATACAAACTTAGGACCCCCATTTCACCCCCTTAGAGGGTGAAAATTTGAAAAATCCAATCTTAGTGCACGCCGAGACCTTATAAGGAACGTACGTGCCAAATTTGGAATCTCTAGAACCAGCGGTTTGGGCTGTGCGTTGATATGTCAGTCAACGTAACGGGACAATGAGTCACACTTTTTCGTGCGTGTAGCCGGCGTTAATCGATTTATAAGACGATATCACGTCAAACGAAATTGTTATTTTTACGGGCATTTCTTGTATTAAAAGGTATTACTCTACATGATACAAATGCCTATAAGTAGAAGAAAAAAATACAATTGTGCGATTCCAAATCACATTACGAAATAAAACTTAAACCGAACCGTAAATCGAACCTGTTTATTTGTGCGGGGTCGCCATAATATGACTTTATTTTTACTATTTATAACAATCGGTCCTTATCATCAGAATTCAAAATACTGTTTTTTGTCATGTTAGCTAGTCACCCTGTTTACCGTTTACTATACAGTGTGTGTCTGTCATAAGAACATTTATTTTAAGGAACGATAGCTTTCAGTGCTGTGAACCGTTTTATCGAAAAAATATAACAATTACCTTTTCTAATGGAGAGTTATTAATTTTTTAAATTTTCTCGAGCAGCAATTTACTGCTAACATTCACTTGACGTTTCAGAGAGGCAGAGCTAGTTACTGTCAGTTGTTAGCTTTGTTACCAATACATTGCGGGCCGAATTAATTTGTATGAAAAAAAAAAAACCGTTTTTTTGAAACTAGAGATACCAATTTACGTTCATTAGGGCTTATACTTTCAGCCCTTAAAATAAATGTTCTTATGACAGACACACACTGTATAAGTACGCAATGTTTCGCATGGCAACCATAAATGCCAAAGTAGCATAGCTCTTAAGCCGCTTCTACAATAAATACATGCGTTATTACCCCTATTTACTCTTTGCTTTATGTGTGTACAAAGGGAATGTTTTTAATTCGACGTACGCATGTTGAGTCGCTTAAAACGGCGCTTTGTGATATATTTTTCATTTTTCTGAGGGATTTCAAAAGCAATTTATTCAAGGAGTCGTATAAAATAAGCATCATGGACGGAACATTTTTAATTATATGTATGTAGATATCTATTATACCTATAGCCTATTCCATAAAAGATTAGAGAAATCGTGTGTTAATCATTATGCTTCGAAAGCACTTGATGATAAAAATAGGTACTCGTACCTAAATAAAACTAGTAATATATTTCCCTTTGATATCCTAGAATCTAAATAAACGAAGTATAAGTAATATCTATTAGTATTAATTGGTATGAATGATTTAATAAAAATAAATTTATTTGAGTGGATTGCAAAAAAATTGTACATAGTTAAGAGCTTTAATCTAATCTATGCTTAATTTTTTACAGTTTCGTGACGGCAATTACCCATATATTTTATATGGGTAATTGCCGTCACGAAACCGTAAAAAATTACATAGTTAAGAGCTTTAATCTAATCTATGCTTTAATTTTTTACACTCTTAACTATGTACAATTTTTTTGCAATCCACAGTTTCTGTTTAGCCCAACGGTGTGCTGGCAGAGAATGCCGTAAGGCATTAAGTCAGCCAATTTTCCTGTTTTACGTGCAATAAAACTTAAATAAATAAATAAACTCTAAATATAATATTATAATTTACTTTAAAAACAAAGTTTAAACCAACTTCAATTCAATACTTCGCTAAGCCACAAAATTTCCACATTTCCTATTTACCACATGAACTTTCCGAGAGTAAGAGCGTAGATTATTGTTAAAAAAAAATGCAAGTCGCTATATGTGGGCTGATAATATTTGAGGAGTTCCGTCGATTCCTCAAGGATTTCAGAATAGACACTTCATTAGTTGCTACTTCAACGGAAATATGTCAGAATCTTTGTCGTACATCCTTGAGGAGTTCCATAACTCATCTGTGGTCTTCATCATCAATTCCACTGCACCAAAATGGTGAGCATCATCATCATCATCATATCAGCCGAAAGACGTCCACTGCTAGACATATGCCTCCCACCAAAGAGTGCCACAATGACCGGTCCCGCGCCACCCGCATCCAGCGGACTCCAGCGACCTTTACCAGGTCATCAGTCCACCTTGTGGGGCCTATCCACGCTGCGCCTTGCGGTAAACTCAGCGTCAAATACTCTGTAGCAGTCAAAGTGGCCAAATAGATCGGTACACCATACTAAATATATGGTGTACCGAACTATTTGACTACTTTGGTTGCTACAAAGTATTTGACGTTGAGTGTACATGGTCGCCACTCGAGAACCTTTCCGCCCCAATGGCCATCGGTTTAACGTGCAATGTCTACGCCCACTGCCACTTAAGTTTAGCGATTCGGAGGTCTATATCGGTTATCTTGGTTCTGCTGCGGATAGCCTCATTTCTGATGCGATCACGCAGAGATAGGTACTCCCAGCATAAGCCCTCTCTATTGCCCTTTGGGTGTCTTTAAGCTTTCTTATGAGGCCCATAGTAAGCGACCACGGTGATAGAATCTCCTCCTTTTTTGAAGTGGGTTAAAAATGCGTGAAAATGATTTTACTGAACACAACTTTCATACTCAACATAAAATCTCCTTCGTTGTCATAGCTTTTTCCAGTTTCCTCTTAGAGGCAGATTTCTGCAAATGTTTTTCCTACAACACGTAAGTTGCCATTGTACGGTTTATTCCATAAAATAAACATCAAGCGAAAAATACCAGAAACAGAGCCTGTTACATAACATTCTACTTAAGTGCTACATGCTTTATGAAAACAGCCTAAAACCACCTACACATTTATAATACGTGTTATAGTTGAATTTTATTATACCATTATTATACATTTTACGTAGAAAAAATCCGTAAGAAGTAGACAAGAATATAATGGTCACGGATCACTCATGTTTTTAAGGTATATTAAAATCGCTACATGTTTCAAACCGCACTGTGCTAAACGTGCCGGTAACGCGTGTGCTCAAGACTAAGAACCGCAAATCTGTTCGAAAGATGTTGAGCGATTTTCGACCTTAAAAACGTGAGTGACCCGTTTTCATTTCAATACCTCAGTTCAGTACCTCAAAAGGAAAAAAAACGTTACCCTTATAGGATCCACTCGTGCGTCTGTCTGTCCATCTGTCACAGCCGATTTGCTCCGAAACTACTGGTCCAATTGAGTTCAGATTTGTAATTGTGTATGTAAATTGGTGACACAAAGATGGACACGAAGAGTAAGTTGATGAATTCTGAACAAGGGAGCCACTTTTGGAGGGTAAACTGGAAAATTAAAAATAAAAAGTTTCGCAAACTGTATTGTGTGACATAATATCAATTCAAATGAAAGGTGTTGTTGTAAGCATCTTAGATATTTTTTTTATAATTTTAGCATAAACAGATTTAAAATAATTTAGGAAAAAAGACGAATATTGACCACCCCCCGCCCTTATCTCCGAAACTACTAGGCTTAAAATTCTGAAAAAAATATGGAAAATAGTTCCTTGCCTAAAGATTACAGGAAAACCTATAAGTTTGAGTATTGAAAGTAACAAAAAAAACTCAATATTTTTGTGTATTCCCTCACCACGCGAGTTGAACTCGCACTCCGGTTTTTATAGACAATAAGAATTTTGATCATAATGGGAGAGACATTTTTTTTTAGAAATACGGCTTTGAACAGGTGTTGACTGTCCCTTTTTGTTCGTCTATGACTTAGACCAAAAAGAACGAAAGCTTTTGCGCTTACGGCTGCTTTTATGCTAGAAAACACAATAGGTATATCATGCAAGAATTATCGTGCGCTCATGTGAACTAAACAACCTTTGTATTGTATCATTTATGTATCGTTAATGCTTTTCAAGGCGCTTTCAGTGCTCCAGCAGGCTTAAAATACCTAAATGGTGTACCTACCAGTGTTGGGCAAAACGTAATTGAATTACTAATTAATAATTACAATTACAAAAAGTAATTGCAATTACAAATTACAATTACAAGGAAAATGAAATTGTAATTATAAGTTTCAATTACAATTACAAAATGTAATTATTAATTGAATTATTAATTACATTTTGCAATTAATTACTTATTAAATTACAAATTACTTTTGTTTTATAGAATATTTTTGATCACTTATTTTTTGAATAAAATAAACGATCGGTGAAACGAAAACCGGATAGGTATGGGGCATGGCATGTTTTATTTTATTAAAATTAGGACTTAGATGTGACGGTCATAGACAAGGTGGTGTGTGTGTGTGTAAGTGTGGTGTTTTAGTCTATTTTGTAACATTCACAATTTCTTTGGACAGTCAGCATTCCTAGATTTCCCAGTTAATTTTAGGTATCTGTTTCCTTCATGAGGCATGACGCTTAGCTTACTATATTCATTTCCGAAATATGTTAGCTGATATGTAAGCGGAGCCCCAAAGTTGTAAAGAGTGTATGAGTGTAATAGCTTTGTTTTCGAAGAGCTTTGCAAGGTTTAGCTTGAAATGAAGAAAAAAAATTGTTTATAAAAAAAGTTGACTTAAAGTAATTTAATAATTGAAATTACAATTGAATGTAATTACAATTACAAATTACAAAGTAATTTCAATTACATGAAATTTTAATTACATTCAATTGAATTAACGTAATTGAATTAATAATTGTGTAATTTGTAATTAAATTACAAAAAGTAATTAATTACGCCCAACACTGGTACCTACTGGGTAAAATTGGGATCACGATCACGGCTCGGACAAGTCATCGCAAAACAATCGCAACACGGCAATAGAACAAGATTAATAGAGTCGCATTATGTATTATATACAGTATTATTAATTATATTCTTCAATTATATTTATAACGGTAACCCAAAACTCACCATATGTTTGTGAAGGTATTTCCATTGACATTAATTTTAATGCTGTGGTTGCATTGAACATATGGAACCATCAACTACTGCATTTTCTGGAACAAACCAATGTTTTTATTTAATTACTTGTGTTAATTATTGGTCACTATTTTCATTTCATTTCATTATAAAGTAAATTGATCAAATGTATGTTTGGACATATGTAAGCCGTCTTTGTAAAGAGCTTTATTTATTCTCCGATATTTTATTAACCACAAACAAAACTGTTACAAGAAAGGTGCAAAATTATCGCATTGGGTCTAGCCTATATAATTGTATGTATGGAAATAGATAAATAAATAAATAAATAAAGAATGCCACTTTGACAAAACCATGACAGATATGTAACTAAAAAGGTCAAATGTTAAATTACGATAATATCCGCTTTTCGATAATCAATCATAATCTTAGGGGCTACCGCGAAACGAAAACGAACTTCGTTTGTGTATCACCGTCTCTGTTGCACTTGCTAGTTTGAGCAACAGTGAGGGAGATACACGAACGAAGTTCGTTTTAGTTTCGCGGTAGCCCCTCTTATGTATCGACTCTATAGAGTCTTGTTCTATTTCCATATCTGTTTTTGCGATGACTTGTCCGAGCTGTGATCATGATCAAGGAATTGGGTGAATTGCCAAAAAAATTTACATTCCAAAATTGGAAATATCCTCCACTTGATGAACCGTCTACCCTATTGGCTCTAAGCCACTATGAGTTCCCAAGCTTTCTAGGAAAAGCTGGAAAACCGATTTGCTGCCTTGGAGGCCGCCATCCCTCCAGCATTACTAAAGAGCTTGATTGATATGCTTGGCTCTGTTCGTTGGTCAGTTCAACTAATTTAAAAACCAGCCAAGTCCATAAAAACGAGCAAAAACATCACGTTTGTTGTATGACGACCGCTTTAGCCTAGTTGGTAGTGACCCTGCCTACGAAGCAAGAGGTCCTGGGTTCGAATCGCAGTACGGGCATTTATTTGTGTGATGAGCACGAATATTTGTTCCCGAGTCATGGATGTTTTCTATGTATTTAAGTATGTATTTATCTATATAAGTATGTTTATCGTCGCCTATTACCCATAGTAGAAGCTTTGCTTAATTTGGGACTAGGTCGATTAAAAAAAAACAAAACAAAAATATATATATATATTCTGTTCTTTAGTATTTGTTGTAATAGCGGTAACAAAAATACACCATCTGTGAAAATCTAACTATCACGGTTCGTAAGATACAGCCTGGTAATAGACAGACAGACAACGGAGTCTTAGGTGAATGCTCGATGTTCTGTTACTTATGAATGCTCAAGTTAATCACCACCTTAATACCCATTTTGCAACGTTTATTAAATCTAGTCCAAATTCAATACGAAACAAGCGGAGCGTTGAAATCGCAAGAGCACTTGATAAGCGGTGGGTGTTTTAAAAGTCAAATCACCAATCACAAAATATTCAAAGCTACGCCCGAGAACGATCCGACTTGCAAATCGTAGTCCACGTGTATGTACTAGGTTTGTTCGGTTAGTGTATTTCCACTACATTATGTATGAATAGATGAGAATAAATAAGGGTGAACCATGCATTTCTACTACTCATCTTATTTTTTTTGACACAGAAGTCAAATAAATAAATTAATTTTATTCTGCAGCTAGGCCGCAATGCAAAATTACAAGCGAGAGTCTTGGATGTTTAATATCTATTTAAGTATGTATTTATCTATATAAGTATGTTTATCCGTTGTCTAGTACCCATAGTACAGGCTTTGCCTAGTTTGGGACTAGATCAATTGGTGTGAATTGTCCCACGATATTTATTTATTTATTTAATTTAAATTTAAATTTAAGCAGGGATCGGAACCGGTTATTTCAAAAATCCCCGAAGTAGTCTAATATTTTGAATTATTTTAGGCTCTAAATGTATGACTCTATCGTGTATTTAGGTAACATATTCGTATTATTAGACTGCCCGATCAAAAATGATACTATAACCAAAGAACGAAATAATACCGGTTTAATTTGTATGGAGAAAATACCGGTATCCGATCCCTGATTACAAGTCAAATTCTACTAGTGTTTCTGAAAAAAGTCCACTCTCAAGATGAATTAAGTGTGTTTCGAACGCACGTCAGGACAGTTTAACTGTCACTTTTCCATATAAAATTTGACATTTAGATCTACCTAAAGTACGTACATTGCGTTACGTGATCTACCTGCGGATTAGCATTTAGCATAATTTTCTTTACCGAGATAAACAGCTTGATTTCGGTGTCAGAATTTGTATTTAATTTCATTGTAGTGTTTTCCACATTAAATTTGAATAAATATGTTTAAAGAAATATATATTATGTTTATTACAACAGGTAAGTGTTATCTTTTTGAGATTTGGTAAACACACGCGTTACAATTAGACAGGCAGTTCGGCAGTTCCACAATTAATATCATATTATCAAATAATAAATACATAATCATCATGATCATCATCATATCAGCCGAAAGACGTCCACTGCTGGAAATTGGCCTCCCCCAAAGAGTGCCAAAGTGACTGGTCCTGCGCCACCCGCATCCAGCGGACTCCCGCGACCTTTACCATATCATCATTCCACCTTGTGCCCCCACGCTGCGCCTTCCGGTACGTGGTCGCCACTCGAGAAACTTTACGCCCCAATGGCCATCGGTTCTACTGTGCCCCGCCCACTGCCACTTAAGTTTAGCGATTCGGTAAAACGATATAATCAAGTTAAAATTAATATATTTTACCTCATCTAAAATTTCACAGAACCAAATAAGATTGAAACTTCGCAAATTATCGACATTTCGTTCAGACACATAAGCGCGGCGCGTGGAAGCGAGCACGCAAAACATATCGAATTGACATTGGAATCGAAAGCCGCGGATAAAAATATACGTGCGAGTTTCTGTAACTTTTTAACAACTTTTTCTTCTTTGGTAGAAAGGTCTTTGTTCTACGCTTAGATGTTTAAATGTTGTGTTATTTGTGGGAGTTAAAATTTATTGCTTAGGGCTTATAACGTTGCCCTTATCATGTGAAAATAAAAATAACACATGTGTATTTTTCACGTCACGTCTGCCATAAAGTGACCTTTATCTTAATGCGTCTTGTTACGGGTTCCCATCGAACATATAATGTACTTCACTTTCGCATACCAGCGCCATATTATAGTATTGTTACGAAAACGGGGTTATAACAGTTTCGTTATCATGGTGATAACGCCGTCAGAAAAGACACAGTTAGTCCAGTGGTACGGACTGCGGCCTTGGAGTCGATGTACCCGGGTTCGAGACCAGCAACCGACATGCACTTTTTGTATGTTTTAAATCGTTACTGAGTACATTTTTAAAACGCAGAATAGCATGGAATGATCTAGAAAAAGTAAGCCTATATATAAAGAGTAACTTTTACTAAACCTTAAAGTCGATTTTCTGGACCAGTCTAAGGTGCCCTATTCGTATTTGGAAGTTTGACCATTAATTACCGGACACCTTGTTATATATAGAAGCAAGCTGAAGAACTATCAAAAGATGACGCCGGCATCCGAAGGTTAAGTTTTTTTCCCGTAAACATCCACTACGCGTGCGGAAAATCATACTTCCTGGCCAAGGGAAGACATATATGATGGTAGTAAAAAAGCCTCAGATCGCATATTTTTTTCCTTGCCGAAGGCTCGAACGTCTAAACGTTATTTGTTTTTACACGCCCTAGGTTACACTATTACTTGCAAACTACTAAGTTAAGTACATTATAGTGTCGATCGAGATGAATCTAACGGCGAATTGCACCCCAGGGATTTGTCGCGCCAAATACGTAATTAGCTAAAATATGGGTCTCGTGAGTTTTTCATTCTGCCCCGATTAATGTTTACATACGCGTTATTACTACCGGGCTTGCATTAAAATACACAATAACCAAAAAAGTAAAAACATTTACAGTCGCAAAAACACAAAATAAAACTAAAAATGAAACATCACTACAAAAAAAACGAAAGAAATCCGTGCGACAATAGGCTCGAGGCTCAGTGTCTGCTGCGAGTCTGTCGGCGGTACGGCGCCGTTTTCCAGCCCGCACCTAAATCACGGCTTACAAAATAATAATAAAATGAAATAATAATAATATGTAGCTAACGGACCAATTCTCTATGTTTTTAGAGTTCTGTACCTCAAAAGGAAATAAACGGAACCCTTAATAAGGGTCCCTTATAGGATCACTCGTGCGTCTGCCTGTCCGTCTGTCACAGCCAATTTGCTCCGAAACTACTAAACCGATTGAATTTAAATTTGGTACACATATGTAAATTGATAACGCAAAGATGGACGCGTAAAGTAAATTAATGAATTCTGAACAAGGGGGCCACTTTTGGGGGGTAAACTGGAAAATTAAAAAAAAAGTTTCGAAAGCTGTATATATTGTGTGACATATCAAATGAAAGGGGTTGTTGTAAGCATCTCAGTTTTTTTTTATAATTTTAGCAAAAACAGATTTGAAGTAATTTAGGAAAAAGACGAATTTTGACCATCCCCCCCTCCTTATATCCGAAACTACTAGGCTTGAAATTCTAAAAAAAAATATGGAAAATAGTTCCTCGCCTAAAGATTACAGGAAAACGTATAAGAAGTTTGAGTATTCAAAGTTATGGGAAAATTCTCAATATTTTAAGGAACCCTCACCACGCGAGTTGAACTCGCACTTGTCCGGTTTTTTCGCTTACCTAGGATATCTGATATCAAACGAAAATATTATATTCGTTTTACTTATTTCGATTATTAAGTGCTTTCCAAATATTTTTCTTGCATTTCATACATAATGGTTTCCCTTGATATCGCACGACGATTATCGTACGATTTTTCTATTCTTATGTGGAATAGGGTATAGTTGCAAGGGGAACATTCGCATTATTTCTAATGAATTTTTAAGTAGTTGAAGCTTAAGTTAGTAGGAGCTAATAAATTATTTTATAAAGAAGGCAAAACATTTTTATAATCATCCATAATTATTGTGTCTTCTAGGACTAGTGCGGTAGTTGCTTAACTTTTACCTATATATGCAAAACACAACTAAATGCAAAATCAAATAATTAAATTATAAATGAGAAATAATGTACTACTAGTGGCTGGGGCCTTGATAATACACACCAGCCCCCATATTCTGTAACTTGTTTTAAGCTCACCTCAACCCTCACACACAAATATATTTAGACGCAGCGATTCTTAGTAACTAAGCGTAGGTAGAGGTCTAGTTTCGTTAGGCGTAACGCGTGGGGTGAGGCGCATGAGCGCGTAGCGAATAGGAGTCCCGCTCGTTGTTGTACATTACGGTCCTTTGAACCGGACTATATAGCAAAGTGATAGAGGAAAAACGTTTTTGTTATAACCAAGATACATGTCACAACGTTTATCTATCCTTGTTTTGACAGATAAAATAGGTCCTTTGGTTGTTATATGTACCTAAATAACGCGATGAGCATTGACGAGAATGAGAAATACTAAACTGATTCCAATTCAATGAGTTTGGTCAAATATTTGCACTAGGCGCACTACTAGAGATCGCTCTTCAGCGATAAGACCGCCTGTTGTCTACCTCTGCCTACATGTTATTGTATTGTTTCTCTCTGTAACTGCTTTGTTTGTGTGAGGTGTGCAATAATAGTACATTATTGCCGTGGCCGGGAAGGAGGCAATTGCAGGCTGAGTATTTGTTTAAACGGACGAGCTTACGAGTCCGTTTAATTATAATACGAAGCCTGCAATTGCCATTCCGGCTAAGGCTAATATAGTGCTTTTCTCAAAAATGGGGGAATAATAAACTTTAAATACCGCTGCACAACGTGAAAATATTAATGATTTCCTGCCGTTTTTCTTTTTAAACCGAATCGCAAGTGTATTTTTCCACCGAAAAACGCGAACTATTTGAGACACATAGAAAAACGTCGCGTTTGCAACAGAAAAATACGAGTTGAATTGGCTGAATACGACCTGTGCCGTCTTTTATATGCCGGTTTCAACTTTTTAAAAAGTTTGGTACTCGACAAATAAAGGAATTTATATGTAACATTCCAGGCGGCCTGCAATGTTTTTAATTTTTTAATTTGGATCCGACCTGAAACTATACACTTTACCTTCCAATATGTAGCGACTAATGTACAGTTTGCGGGCCATTTTTGAGAAAAGAGTATTTGCATTGTATTGTATTGTACAGGTCATTTGTGGTGCGCGTGCCGCGGCCGCTGCAGGAGAGGCGAGAGCTGACTTCTGGCCGAAGGGTGTTGTTAAGTTGTTACGTTGTGTTTCGGCGGGTCTATATCGAAGCTACTGATGCAGCGCAGCCACATAGTTGCCACTATTGTTTTCAAACAATAAGGTAGAAGTACTATAGTGCCCGACATGTCAACAGAAAATACTTATTTGAATCACGATATTATGCTCATTTAAGATGTATTAAACAGTTTCATACGGTTTGGGAGACGAGGTGTTTACTCAAGTTACTGATACGGAATTCGTTTCATATGGTGATCTTATAAAAAATCCTGATAATTATAAGAATTAGGTAATCAATCCGAATGTACAGAGCGGTTATAGATGTCATTTCAGTACAAATGTCATGAATGACAGACTGACATTTATTGGGACTTGAAGGTTTAACTCATTGTCCCAATTGATGGCAGCTGGTTTTAACAAATATGTTCATAACATATAAATAAGTTATTTGTCTTTACATTGTGATAAGAAATATTGAAGTCACTAACATTTAGTAACTTAAAAATGATGTCGTGATCAATCTTAGTTTATTATTCGCTAGTTAAATTATATTCGTCAAGTACCTACTAGTACCGCGTCGGGCACTAGTACTTCTACCTTATATGTATGTCAGTCTAGAAGGTAGTAATACCTTCTAAGTAGATATGGGCGTTGTTATCCGAACTAACCCTACTAATATTATAAATGCGAAAGTTTGGATGTTTAGATGTTTGTTACTCAATCACGCTTAAACGGCTGAACCGATTTGGATGAAATTTTGCACGAAGATAATTTATAGCCTGGATTAAAATATAGGATAGATTTCATCCCGGGTCTACGCAGACGAAGTCGCGGGTGGAAAGATAGAAATAAACAGATCTCTTTTGTCAGCAGTACACGTCTTCACTGCCAGGAACCCGGCTAGCGGGCGCTCTGTTCGTAAGCGCTTCCCTGTACTTAGCGGGAAAAACACGGCCTCGGCTACGAGCGAAATGCTACGAAATACTTGACAGGGCATGTCTTAAAATAACCGATTATGATAGACACGCACAAATTATTTCCTGCGTAGTTTAATGATTTTAAGCTCTCCCGTCTACCGTTTTCTGGATTAGGTTTATCAACTGTCCCTAAGGCCGTCCCAAAAACAAAACAACTATTGAGAATCAATGTTAACCGGACTCAAAAGCAGTGCTTAGCTTATCTACTAATTTTAAAGTCAAATTCTCAATCCCGGCAAGTATGCGGTTTGCGTCGCCGGGGCTGTTTTGCAACGCAAAACAGTAGACGGTAGGGTTGTTTATTATAAAATTAAGTTTACACTGCCTTTGGACTTAGCTGACGTGGACAACTTCTTTCAAGAGAATGAATTTGATGAACGAGACAGCAGACCAATGTTAGTCGGCTTTACCTATTGCTTTACTAATGGCAAATTGAAGACGTGCATTTTGAAACCTGATCAGGGGGTTCTGTATTGTTTTAGGGTTCCAGTACCTCAAAAGGAAAAACCGGCCAAGTGCGTGTCGGACCACGCAAAACGAAGGGTTCCGTGCCTATTAAAAAGGTCGTATCGTCACAGAAATTTTACGGCACTTACGTCCTTTTCTTTGAGGAAGGCAGTTTTTCAGCAATATCTCGAAAACCTCTGAACCGATCTTGTTCAAAACAATTTTCGGTGAATGAAATTAATGAGCCCTATGTCCATGAATTTTTCCATATTTTTAAAATACACCGTTCAAAAATTAGAGGGGGGGGGACAGAATTTTAGTGACTTTCGGGGCGATTATCTCCGACCCTATTCATTTAATCAAAAAAAATGCTAAGAAACCTTATATTTATTTTGAAAGGCCTATCGATTGATGTGCCACACGGGGGGTCGCAATGAAAAAAATTGTTTTGACTTTTAGTTTTATGTATGGAGTGCACCCGGGTCGTTCTTCTTTTATACCGACAATGATCCGAGGTTTTTCTGTTTTTTTGGTTTTTGAACTATCGAAAATTGTGGTTTTGAAGTGCGATTTTAAAAAAAATGCATAGGTTTCTTCATTAGAACTAATTAAAGTTTCCTTTCTGGCCAATATAAATATTTATTTACGGTTGGTTTCTAAAAAAAACCATGTGACAAAGTGGACTCTTTCAGTGGGGACAACATTTTGGTTTACCACTCTGTCACGGCATTCTACGAAAAAAAAAACATTAAAAAAAAATGCTAGTTAGAGAAAGTGAAATATTAAACATCACTAATTAATAAAATAATATGGACGTTCATTCGAACATTATAAAACCGTAAACATCATTACTCAAATGAGATGCCGTAATAAGACGAGGGACAGGCTATTGTCGGTCGAAAAGAAGAACGACCCACCCCTAAAAAAATTTTTTTTTGTCATTTTAATTACAAAACTATGTAGCGGCTAACAAAATACACCTATCCTCAAAATTTTATTCAAATACACCTTATAGTTTTCGAGTAAAATGCCTGTGACATACGGACAGACGGACAGACGGACAGACGGACAGACGGACATGACGAAACTATAAGGGTTCCGTTTTTGCCATTTTGGCTACGGAACCCTAAAAACGGAACCCTTATAGGATCACTCGGTTGTCTGTCTGTTCGTCTGTCACAGCTGATTTGCTCCGAAACTACTGGACCGATTGAGTTGAAATTTGGTACACAAATGTAAATTGGTGACCCAAAGATGGACGCGTAAGGTAAATTAATGAATTCTGAACAAGGGGGCCACTTTTGGGGGGTAAACTGGAAAATTAAAAAAAGAAGTTTCGCAAACTGTATTGTGTGACATATCAAATGAAAGGGGTAGTTGTAAGCATCTCAGATTTTTTTTTTATAATTTTAACAGAAACATATTTTAAGTAATTTAGGAAAAAAGACGAAAATTGACATCCCCCTACTACTGGGCTTAAAATTCTGAAAAAATATGGAATATAGTTCCTTGCCTAAAGATTACAGGAAAACCTATGTGAAGTTTGAGTATTCAAAGTGACGGGAAAATTCTCAATATTTACGGAACCCTCACCACGCGAGTTCAACTCGCACTTGTCCGGTTTTTTTAAACCACGTCTGTGGCAATGAAGCATACGGCCCGCCTGATGGTAAGCCGTGATCATAGTCTATGGACACTTATACCTAACTCCAGAGTCGAGTCGAATCCAGAGTGTGGGGTTCGGAAGATGTGAGTAATGAAACAGTCTGATGCTGGAATAATACTGAGCTATATTTCATAATTTGGCACACTTTGGGGGAGGCCTATGTCCAGCAGTAGACGTCTTTCAGCTGATATGATGATGATGATGATATTTCATAGAATGCTCCTTTAAACGCACGATACAATACGCACAAATTGCATAGTGCGTAGAGATGACACCACAACATGTGCGTGCCGACCCAATAACAATTTATACTCTCCTTTCTTAAATAACCCAAAACTGTAGTCCGTTGGGTTAACCGTGGTATAGCAGAGCCCCATCATCATTGCACAACTAGATTGTTCGAGGGAGGTTTCCCTGAAACCATACCGTACGCGAACATTCAGGTCACTCTTCATCACCATCACTTCACTCGAAGCTACTTGAAGAGAACGTCCGTTGGCCTAGGATGTAACTAGTCACGAGCAGAAGGCAGCTGTCGTTTCCTTAGCAGCACGGCTATCACAAGACAGCGCGCGAGCTCTCTCGATTTTTCTCGCACTATCCGTCTCTCTCTTATTAGAAAACTTAGAAAGAGATGTATAGTGTTAGAAAAATAGAGAGAGCTCGCGCGCCGTCTTGTGATAGCCGTGCAGGATGGCTCGGGTAAGCACCAGTCTCTTATCTTCTTATCTTATCTATTCGAGGGCCCTTTCGGATACACTTCGACCCAGTGGGATCTTCTGTGCATTTGCCCTCCCCTTTATAGCTACTCCCAAGCTCGCTCCATCATTTCCACAAAGCGGATGATGCAGCTCAGTGGGAGCACCCTGAATTCCTTTGGTTGCGGGTAGCCGTTACCAAAGAGATTCATTCTTTGTCTGGCAAGGGCACCAGTCTCAGTGTTCTCGTACCAAAGGTTCTTCTTTGCCTATTCTAGAGAACATTTTGGCTAAGCCCGCCCTTGCCGTGCAATGTCATCTTGCAACTGTTTTCCATTAACCGACTCTGCCGTTAGACAATCTGGCAAACCCAAAACAGTAGACGCTTTGTATTGTTTGTTACAAAATTAAGTATAGACTGAGGTGACTCACGTGAGTGAACAATTATGAAAAAGACATCTCAAAGATGCATTTTGGCCTCCATTTAAGATAGCTGGGTTATCACAACGCTTTACAGATACGTACGTCAGAGGGATGATCACGTAACTTTTCGAACGTACGTTGAGAAAATTCATCAGTCATTTTCCCATACAAAATTTGACATTTAGATTTACCTGACGTACATACAATGCGTTACATGATCGACCTGCAGGTAGCTCTAACTGACAGTTGACCCGTCTGATGATAGCAGCATGCATTCGAATTAATTATCAAACTATCGCCTTCAATTTTGATACTTTAGCTCGACGCGCATGAGAGTGAGGTATTACATTGATGTCATATTAAAATGCAAAATTTAAAATTGTGAACGTACAGTTTACCGAAGCGAGTGAATAGGGAAGCAAATTAATAAAGTTCCTAACACAAAACACGAACGGCACATCGTTATTGACCCAGTTGCCAAGCAACTAAACTCATTATACCATCCCTGATTAGTATGCGAGAAATAAAAAGTCCCATGGGCAAATAACTGTCGTCGAGGAAACTATTTACCGCCCGGGGCGGGAATAAATGTTAATTAAATTAATGGCCGGCTCATCGGTATGCGTGGCGCAGGAGGGAATTAGGTACTTTCCTATTTGCCCCTTGTCTTGACTTAGCCGTTAATCTAAGTAAGCTTGAAGGTTCCTGCCGAGGTACGGGACGTAAAGCTATATTGCGAATCTCAGATATCCCACAATGTGGTTGGTTACGCCGTCAGAGCAAAACCCCTTTTGGCCTCCTTTCTTAAAAGCTGCTGAGACTTCTTACACCGCCTAAGACATACGTCAGAAGAAAATAGTTCAGTCTGTCAATAATTTGCATACGTCTTGTCAACCGCGAAATATTTTCACCGCTGTACGAGCAAATTGATATATTGCGGACAAAATAGTGTTTGCGCTTCATTCTGACGCCTGCATCATTTCCTCGCGCGCCCGCTCCAAGCTGCACGCCGAACACCTAAAGGTAAGCAGCTTGGAGCGGGCGGGCGAAGAGATGATGCAGGCGTCAGAATGAAGCGCAAACACTATTTTGTCCGCAATATATCAATTTTCTCGTACAGCGGTGAAAATATTTCGCGGTTGACAAGACGTATGCAAATTACTGACAGACTGAACTATTGTCTTCCGACGTATGTCTTAGGCGGTGTAAGCAGTCTCAGCAGCTTTTAAGAAAGGAGGCCGAAAGGGATTTTACTCTGTCGGCGTAAACAGTGGTATATATAATACCTACTAGCTTTTGCTTGCGACTTCGTCCACGTGAAACTACTTTATATCGCATCTCGATACAAAGTTTCATCCCCCATTTTACCCCTATAGGGGATGATTTCCGGGATAAAAACTACCCTATGCTCTGCCCTGGGATACACACCACCTCCATACGAAATTTCATCTTAATCGGTTCCGTAGTTCAGGCGTGGAAAGGTAACAGACAGGCGGAGTTATTTTCGCATTATGAATATGAATAGTAGGTAGGTATGGATGGATGGATCAATCCAAGAGGCAACGTCCTTCCGATTTTGCAGCTGACCACCATATCTGGTTGCCGAGTCATTATCTACCCCTAGGTAGCTTGCAGCTCAGCCCCTATCATCATCATCATTATAAGTCTGTAATTGCCCACTACTGCGCATAAGCCTCTCTTCAAGTATGCCACTTATCCCGGATCCGTGCCCGGACTTATAACACAGTCAGTATAATTGGGTAGTTTCTTCAGATTAATATTTATAACATAGTTGCTTTTGCTATTTTATTAATGAACAAACGTATTATTACACAATACAGTGAAAATTACAAAATATACTCAAAATCCTGGCTAATGTATTAATAAAAAAAATATTTTATTGCAACTATGTACCTACCAAAATGCAATATTTTACGATCAAAACAGCAATTTACTTACTTGATTTTCCATACAATACCAGAACGGGGCTCAGCATTGTGACGTCATAATTACCTGTCAATCAGTAGGTATAGACCTTTTCAGCACTCGCGAGAAAAGTTTCATTTTGACTTTCATTTTTGTTTTTTTTATGCAGGGATCGGAACCGGTTTTTTCAAAAATCCCCTTAGTAGTCTAATATTTTGAATCATTTTAGGTTCTACTCTATCATGTACTTAGGTAACATTTTCGTATTACTCGTATTAGACAGCCTGATCAAAAATGATATTATAAACCAAAGAACGAAAAGGAACGACATAATACCGATATTTTTGTATTGTGAAAATACCGGTATCCGAACCCTGTTTTTATGTGCTCTAATTGTATTTGTATCTTCACCCATGTCTTATTGATCACTTGATCACGTATTCATGTCACCTTATTTATACGATATTTGTAGCACAATACTCGTAGCATAACCAAAATGAGAATTAATTCAATATAAATCGCCCACTAACCATACCATGAACGGAATATATTTTTATGAACCGCAAGCAAGAGTACAAAAATAAACCGAAAACAATATTCTCTTGCTTATTTCGAGCCGTAGCAGACCCGTATCTCACTGCGATGCCCAATTATATACATTTGGAGTCTATTTAACCGAACGTTGCATTTTAATCCGATGTTTGACAAGCACGTTTGTTCAAGTCTTTTCGGTTCGTCTCTTTCACTATTCAATTACATTTCCATATTTATTTATTTAAACTTTATTGCACAAAACACAAAAAAATATGTACAAATGGCGAGCTTAATGCCAGATGGCATTCTCTACCAGCTAACCATTGGGCTAAACAGAGACTTATAACAGGTGCAAAGAAAAAAGTATGATAATTTCTGTTACGAATATACTTGAGGAGAGAGGAAAAAAATACAAATGTATTATACACTACATATAGACATACATAAATAAAAATATATAAGATACATACAAAAAGATATACTACTACATATTCAATATATGTATACTACCATTATGTGGATGGATTTTAGTCGAATTCTTGTTTAAGCAGATGCTTACGCAGCATCCGCTTGAAAGCAAACTTGCTTGGGGCTTGTCTGATGTTGAGAGGGAGTGAATTCCAGAGACGGCTTGCCTGTACGGCGAAGGAGTGAGTCATAAAACTAGTGCGATGCGAAGGTATGGATAGTTTGAGGACACGGGAGGTACGCAGCTCACAGCCTGGGCGAGGGGTATCGAAAATAAATTTACTTTTGAGGTATCCAGGAGCAGAAGGCTCAGACAAGATTGAAAAAAGGGTGCAAAGTAATCTGAGGGATCTACGACGGCGAATGGAGAGCCAGTTAAGTTGACGACGGTAGAAGGAAACGTGGTCATATTTACGGATATGTTTGTTGTTCTTATCATTTGAGGGGTATATGCCATAATCGCCACGCTTGGCATGCGGGTTGGCGATCGCAGTATTTCCACCGAATTTCAGGGATGCTGCTGCCCATCCCCCGGCGGTCTTGGTCGTAGTTTTAGGACATACCCGGGTCCCACAAGGTGGACTGATGACCTGGTAAAGGTCGCGGGAGTCCGCTGGATGCGGGTGGCGCAGGACCGGTCATTGTGGCACTCTTTGGGGGAGGCCTATTTCCAGCAGTGGACGTCTTTGGGCAGATATGATGATGATGATGATGATGATGTTTGTTGTGTTCGATCAATGCTAGCTCGACGCGTGTGGAAGTTGGTGAGAAAAACACATTGAAATGCGGTTGGGAACGGATGAGACGAACGTAATTAGACCTCCTGACAAGTTATGTGCGGCTCAAGCGCTGCAAATATCAAACTGATTCCAATTCGACCCGTCAAGACAAACAGCCCTGTTGTTTCAAAGAGCCCTCTTAATCCATCCCTTGGTAGAAGAAGGGTAAAAACCTAGATAGCCGTCGATACTTCAAAAGGCAAGAACAAAGGGCAGACTCGATTTATAGTAATTGCATCACTTTTCACAGCGTCCATTAACGTTACCTTTTTAATCCGATTTTTTCCGGTTAACTCCCGGATATTGGAGGAGAAGTTACGGGCAACTTATCCGGATCTATTGACCGGTCCGGGACACTTAGTAGTACTTTAGCAACCGGTTTAAAAGGTTTTAATAGATTGGGTTGCCCGATATATGGGAGCAATTTATTTGCCTCTTTCGTCGTATTCGGCAGACGTGGTTCTTTTTCTAGTTAATTGGAGTTTCGATTGAGTCGAATAGCGCGTAATTGGCTTTTACTTTGCGAAGGATTTATGGGTACAATTAACGGGTTTATTAATTATCTTGCTGGTATTGTTAATTATTTATTGAACATTCAATCGACGAGGAAGCTAGCTCTTCATTGCACAATGATTTGTGTTTTGTAAACTCACAGTAGTTGTCATTATAATTGCAAATGTTGTCTGGTTAAGACATAAATTACTCTTTGAAAATACACGCTGTTCTGAATCGTCCCACATGGAGTACAATAATGCAGAAAGATTTAATGAGGTGGCCGGTTTTAGATTTATTTCATTTTAACGCGATAGAATAAGCGGACGACCTTCCTCTTAGTAAACATTTTGTAACTTTCATTGTTCGTTTATAGGTATGTCAAGTATTTAAGTTGTTCATAATTTGCAATCCATTTCATAGCCGTTGGTATGCGATTAGCTGGATTTTGATAAAGTTATGTAAGGTAGGGGAGGCCTAATGTCCAGCAGTGGACGTCTTTCGGCTGATATGATGATGATGATGTAAGTTCGGTGATGACGTATTATTTCTATACTTATACGTTCTATACTAGTCACTTGTGGTACCATTACACGAAGCGGTCGTTCAACAGACTCAGAGTACAGTACAACAACGCGTTTCGTGTGATGTTACGGCTACCGTGGCGGTGTAGCGCGTCTGGTATGTTTGCCGTGAACAGAGTAGACGACTTCTACGCTATTATGCGTAAGAGACACTGGTCCTTTGTCGGGAGAGTGAGCGAATCGACAAACAGTATTGTAAAGGTAGTGTGCACGACATGCTACCTAATGAGTAAGGTGTCTACGACTCCTTTTCTGTAGTGTTTTGTTAATTTTTAAGTTTAATTTAATTTAATATTTTTAATTTTATAATGTAATGTAATGGGTTAATACCTAAATAAAGAACTAATTTATTTATTTATTTATTATTATGACAAGAATGAACTGATCTGCAGCTTGATCACGTAACGCATCGCTGCAAATCAGGATACGCAATTTCGCAACGCAAGAATAAATAACGTATTAAACACCACATTATAAACAGCAAAACTCGCGACGTACAAATAAGATTTCACCCCAAACCAGCAAAATCCGTAAAGCTAACATCATACCTAATATTAGTTGATTTGGTGAAACAGGCGAATTCCGGAGCTGAAAATAATTTGTGGCATCAAAGGGAAAAAGATTTATTCTCAGATTATTCATCTCACGTGCGCATAAGGGCAAAACGCCGATTATCGCACTAGGGCTTAATGCAGGGGGAAAAGCGTGTCGTTTACGTCTCTTTACGCAACAAGCGCGAAATAGGGCGCATTTGATCTTGGCAAGACTCTTATTTATCGCTGGAAATGCGAACAGACAGTTAAAGGTACAATCGGCATTTGGACGGAGCTACGCGAACGGAGCGGTCAAAATGATCTACACGTGTGTTTTCTTGTGTTATTTTGAATGCTTCGCCGAGCCTTAATTTGGTTAATCTCTATCACTTTCTACACAACCAAAACCAAAACTTGGGGCGTATAGAATTGAGGTTAGGTATATGTCGGGGCTGTTATTGATGAACAGCTCAGCTGAGGGGTTTCGTCTCTTCAAGAAAACTCCTGCTTCTTATTATGATTTTAATTCCTTAAATTACAATATTTAGGTATGTATGTAGGTATGCGCGTATATGATGCCGTGGTCGAAAGCGGTGTGTGGCGCGCGCGGAGATGATCCGAGCTTGTGACGTCATTCTCCTCCGCCCTCACCCCTCCGTGTCTGGTATACTCGCGGCCGCGTTAACATCCTGCCCCCCTTGAAAGCTGCTGCTTTCAAGCTCTTGGTTGCAGGGTAAAGGGCACACTCGGTTGAGTGCTCTCCTGCTCACACCCTTTTGTGTCGTAAAGTCCGCAACCCTGCAGACTCCATCGGCCCCAGGATATAGCTGAAGGACTCTCCCAAGCCTCCATTTAAGTGGTGGGGTATTCTCCTCCTTGAACACCACCAAGTCTCCAACCTTGATCTCCTTCTGCCTCTGGCGCCACTTCGTACGTTGCTGCAACTCTGCCAGGTACTCGTTCTGCCATCTCTGCCAGAAGTGCTGTCGAAGCTGCTCAATTCTCTGATACCTATCAGGGTTTTTAAGACAAATGGGTGGTGACGGCAGCGAGGTCATGGGCCGTCCCACCAGAAAGTGCCCTGGGGTCAGTGGAAAAAGATCAGTTGGGTCTGACGAGAAAGGAGTGAGAGGTCTGGAATTAAGAATAGCCTCAATTTGTGTGAATAAAGTGCTCAACTCTTCAAACGTCAGACTAGCATTGCCCATAATGCGCTTTAGGTGGAATTTGGCTGATTTGACAGCAGCTTCCCAGATTCCACCGAAAGTGGGCGAATAGGGAGGAGAAAATAAGAAATTAATGTGTTCCTCATTGCCAAACTCATAAACTGAATTTTGAGCGGACTTCAACAATCTACCCAACTCGTTATTTGCCCCTACAAAGTTAGTGCCATTGTCGCAATAAATTGTGTGTGGCCTACACCTCCGACCTACAAACCGGCGGAGGCTTAAAATGAAGGCATTAGTGCTAAGCTCGCTGACAGCTTCCAGGTGAACGGCCTTAGAAGCAAAGCAAATAAAAATATTCAAGTAGCACTTTGTGATGCGGTTACCCTTTCCCTTCTTACTAGAAATCAAGAAGGGTCCCGCAAAATCAAGGCCGCACACCTGGAAGGGGTAGAAACCGGTTACTCTCTCTGCAGGCAGGTTTCCCATCAGTGGCTTCATAGCTTCCCCTCGGAGACGTGTGCATATTACACATTTACGCACGACTCCGCGGGCTAACGATCTGCCGCCTACTGGCCAGAATTGTTCGCGTAAAGAGCTAAGAAGCAACTGTGGGCCAGCATGTAACAGACGTAGGTGTTCGCTTTCCATCAAGAGCCGTGTGAAGTGATGTTTGCCGTCCAAAAGGATCGGGTGCTTCTTGTCGTATTCACAGTTGGCATTTTGCAAGCGACCACCTACTCTGATCACGCCGTCGCCGTCGATGTATGGTGCTAACTGTAAAATGTGAGATTTAGTTTTAAGTCTTTTTCCTTGCATAAGTGTTGATAGTTCTGTAGCATAAGTTTGATTTTGTGATAACTTTACTAGACATATTAGTGCATGTTTTATTTCATTTAGTTGTAAGGAACCTTTTGTTTTAGTTTTAGGGTTTTTAATGTTGTGAATAAAGCGTAAAACATATGCTACAATTCGTTTCAATTTATTCACTTTAGAGTAATTATGAAATTCGATCATGGGTGGCTGTTCAACATTAATCATAGCTATGGTTGAGCAGTCATTTTGTTTTATTATTTCAGGTAAGTTCATGTCTATAGCCCCTATATTTTGTGGCCAGTTACCCTCATCGTGCAATAAAAAGGACGGCCCGTCCCACCATAACTTTAAGTCTGGCAACTGCGCAGGTTCAACTCCTCGAGAAGCCAGATCTGCGGGGTTTAATGAAGTGGGTACGTGTCGCCAGGAATCCCTAGTTGTTAGTTCATGTATATCATTCACACGATTTAAAACAAAAGCTTTAAGTAACTTAGGTTTGGTTCGAATCCAACCAAGGACGACGGATGAGTCTGTCCAGAATACCTTGCGCTCCACAGAACAACGTAGTGCACTGGCGACTTTGGCAGCCAGCCGAGCACCCAATAAAGCTCCCGAAAGTTCAAGCCGCGGGATCGTAAGCGTTTTAAGCGGCGCCACGCGCGTTTTTGCACACAACAGTTTTATTGAAATGTTACCCACGCTGTTCATGGAACGCAGGTAAATACATGCGGCATACGCTGCCTGGGACGCATCAACAAAACAATGCATCTCAATGGAGGCTGGACTGGTACATAAAGCACGGCGAGGTACCGTTAGGTTGGCTAGTACATGCACATTGGACACAAATTTATCCCACGCTTTCTTTACTTCAATGGGTACGGCATCGTCCCAATTCAAATGCAGAACCCAAAGTTTTTGCAGTAATATTTTAAGTTTTATTGTGCATGCGCTAAGCAACCCAAGGGGGTCAAAAATTTTGCATGTATTGGACAAAATTACCCGTTTTGTTAGGTCCCTGGTATTTTTGTCCAATTTTACTGAAAACTGTAAATTGTCATGATCAGGAAACCATAGCAATCCTAAGACGCTAGATTGTTTATTTAAGTTTAACGACTGAGTTGAAGTACAGTCAGCCTCAAATATCTGTGGGCAGTTTGTGCGGAATTTGTGGATTGGGAAGCAAGCAGACGCAAGCGTGTTTGTCACTGATTCATAAATGTGCCTCAACTCGCCTTCACTCTCCGCACCACTCAAGAAGTCATCGTAATAAAAGTCATGTCGTATTATTTCCGATATTGTCTTATCTGTACATTCGTTTGCTAACTGTACCAAACACCTTGTACTCAAGAACGGCGCACAACTCGTTCCGTAAGTCAACGTATTAAGCATAAGTACATCCAACGGTTTGCATTTATCATCCCTCCAAAGGATTAATTGTAAATGACGTTGCGATTCGTCCATCAAAATTTGCCGGTACATTTTAAGTATGTCACCTGACAAAGCAAACTTATGTTGCCTGAACCGAATCAGGATATCGAATAATTCATCTTGAACTACTGGTCCAACATGCTGGATGCAATTAAGTGATTTTTGAGAGGTAGATCTGGCACTACAATCGAAAACTACCCTCAATTTCGTGGTTTCGCTGTCGCGTATAACCGGGTGATGCGGAGCAAAAAAACCAAAGTCTGGTTTGTTAACCTTATTCAAGTGGCCTAGTTGTTCGTATTCCGTTATGAAATCACAATATTGTTTTTTAAGATCAGGATTTTTATCTAATTTGCTTTCAAGATGCAAAAACCGTTTTTTCGCCATGTGAAATGAATCGCCAAGTGAGTTCTCTGGTATTTCTTTCAAGGGCATTTTTACTAGAAATCTACCGTTATCTAACCGTCGTGTAGTGTCCGTAAAGTGTTTTTCGCAAATATTATCGTCTTCGCTGCAAGTAATATTCGATAATGGCATTTCTTCAAGCTCCCAAAATCGAGTGAGATCTTTTGAGATTTGTTTTGTGAAATTGCAGTGAACAATTGCGTGATCGTCATGATCAAAGTTACCCACGGGCCCTGCCACTAACCAGCCTACCTTTGAACTCTGAAGAATTGGCCTGTTAGTGCCTAATTTTATCTTATCTGATGTTAAAATGTCAAAGAAAACATCGGCCCCAAGAAGTAGATCGACTTCGGATGGACGATGGAATCCGGGATCTGCCAGTTGTATACCAGCAGGTATGTTCAATTCTGAAGCATTGACATAACCGTTAGGCAAGTTGCCCGTAATCTGCGGTACAACTAAACAACTAATGTTAGCAGTATATGAACTCGTTAATGATCTCAAGGTAAGTTCACATTTATCCGATATATTAAATGCTAAATTATTAATGCCGGAAACACTAATCGGGTTGTTGTGAATATTATTAGGGAATCCTAATTTCATTTTCATGCCTTCACTCAAGAAACTCGATTGAGAACCCGCGTCCAGCAGAGCTCTCGCAACGTGAGTCCTATTATTTTGCAAGTTTGTTAATTTAACTAATGCTGTGCATAACAATACTTGTTTACTTACTGTCGCGGCGCACGCGCTGACCGCGCTAATGACCGACGACGCACCGGCTGTATTATTATTCTCAAGCTGTGTATTTAATTGATTATTTTTATGTAATAATGTATTATGTTTTGCCTTACAGATCTGACAAGAACCTAGCCGACATTGCTCAACGTTATGTCCACGTCTCAGGCAGTTCAAGCAAAGATGTAACTTCAAGACTTCACTTGACCTACTTTCGACGCTCATGTCCTTGAACTTGACACATTCCGAGATTCTATGCGCGCCATTACATACCGGACAGGTCGGCGCTTTACTACAGTTTCTAGACGGCTTGCTTGTAGACGCGACAAATGACTTCGTTGATTTAGGCTGTAGGTATTTATGATCAGCTGGTTTGTCGCTCCTACAAGCTAGCATCGTTTCAAGTACATCAGCCCGATTGCGCAAAAATTTCAAGAATTCGGATAGCACGGGCCAGGTTTTCGAATCTGCTTTATATTCTTCCCAATTTCTTGATGTCGTGGGATCTAATTTACTAGCTACCAAGTATATAATGACGTCATCCCATGAATCAGTCGGGCGGCCTAATGTTTTAAGGGCACTTAAGTTCTTTGTTACGTGATCAATAAGAAAGCGAATAGCCCGATAAGATTCTCGAGTCAGCGTTTCTATGTTAAATAATGCCTTCATGTGATTATTTATAAGAATGTTTTTATCATCATATCGTTCACACAACAACTCCCATGCCGTTTTGTAGCTCTTAGCGGTAAATTCGAGTGATTTTATTACGACACTGGCACTGCCCTCTAACGAGGAGCGTAAATAATGATATTTATTTATGTCAGGGATGGACTCGTTCAAATGAATCATAGCTTCGAAGGTATCACGGAACTCCAGCCATTTCAAGTAATTACCATCGAAAGATGGAAGGGATATTGTTGGTAAACGTATGTTATTAAAATTACACGTTCCAATATTCGACTGAGCTGTCCGTATGCCTTCGGAACTCTGATCCTCACGATTGGAGTGAGATTCAATAATCTCTTGAGTTGCCGAGATAAGAGAAATGAACTGCGTTTCCACGGAGTCCCTTTCTTCAATCTGGTCATCCAAATTGGTACATGCCATTTCTATTTGTGTTTGAATCACGTCAAATTCCGAAAATAATGTTTGTAATCTAGTTAAACGAATATTTAACTCATTTATTTGCAATGTACTTATGTTAGATTGATCTAATCTTTGTATATTTGAAAGATACTCTTTATATTTAGTTGCACGACCTTTATAAGTCCCTCTTTGACGTACAAGATCCTTCATCGTCTCATCTGACATTTTGAGTTGATTGTCTGTACACTACTTAATAATTTAAATCAAGGACAAATAAGGATATTAAGTAGATAGCTAAAGAAACTTGTGCGCTCAAACCCAATCCAGAAGCCTGCCAAATCGGCCCACAGCCGCTTGACTTGCAGCGATGAAGGTCGGAACGTCGGCCTACGACGCGCCCCTAGCCTAGTTGTGCACGGCAACAGGCGCAGCGCAACTCGCGAATGCGCTGATGACTGGTTATCACTGAAATGCACGGTTAAGAGGGCGTAAATATCTAAAATAACTATTCGTTTTAAGGGACCAGCTGATGTCAGAAAATAGTTGTAAAAGATTGTATTTTAATGATAGGTATAGGCAGTGCAGTTCATGCTCAAGTTAGCTTTAAATATGTAGGTAGATATAATATTCACAATAATGGCTAATGATGCTTAATATCTTTTAATAAATTGAAAATGCTTGAAGCAAAGCATATATTGCTTAAATGTCGAGCACGAAGCTAGTTTTTAATGAGATTTATAAAGTTATAAGGCAGTTGCTATGCGAAGTTGGTTCAACAAAAAATTTAATGCTCACTTATCACTCTGAGTAGATACACCTATTAATGCTTGCAGTTTACGTACTTAAGAATACAAGTAGGCTTCTCTTAATGCACAGAGTTAACAAGTAACTATTTAAATACCTACTTAATGATTACACCACTGATTGATGCCTTTATGAATCACTAATTATGAGCACTTCCAATCTAACACTAATGAGGGGCGAGCACTATTAACACAAATTAAAGGCTAGATTACCAAGGTTAGGGATAGTAAAAGGATTGGGCTACTTTCCTTCGTAACTGCTATGACGATGCACTGGATTCAGGGTACAACTGTTCGGCCGTCATGGAATATTCCGCTCGCTCGCCGGAGTCCCGTTAGAATTGGTTGCGCAATCAACTTCGGTACAGTCCTGTCTACGGTCGCCAATTGTCGGGGCTGTTATTGATGAACAGCTCAGCTGAGGGGTTTCGTCTCTTCAAGAAAACTCCTGCTTCTTATTATGATTTTAATTCCTTAAATTACAATATTTAGGTATGTATGTAGGTATGCGCGTATATGATGCCGTGGTCGAAAGCGGTGTGTGGCGCGCGCGGAGATGATCCGAGCTTGTGACGTCATTCTCCTCCGCCCTCACCCCTCCGTGTCTGGTATACTCGCGGCCGCGTTAACAGTATAGATGCACGCACACCAAAGGGTGGTTTTTTACAAGCTTTTATTTACTTTCACCTGACCGTTCGTTGTCTGTAATCAAATCTTGCAAGTTAAATTTGATCCACTTCCCGGTTTCCGATTGAGCAAAAATTTTGCATACATGTGTAAAACGCGTGACAATGCAATATTATGATGACATGGTGCTGATCTGATGATGGAGTTGGAAGGTGGCCATAGAAACTTCGCAATGAAACGACACAACCTCATCGAGTTTGGGCTCGTTAGAATCGTCTCAATGAGAACCTAGTTGATAACGGTATACAGAAGAGTACAGTCGGCAATAAAAGCTTGTACCAAAAATAAAATTATGGACAGAAACTTGTTTGCGGTGCGCTTTCTAAATTTCCCTTTTCAGAGATTAGCGTGTTATTTAAGATTAGTGTACTGTATGTAGGCGTCCAACCGTGGTCTATTGTCGTAGCTACTGGACGCGAAATTGTCTAGGAAAGTCAGCTGCTTTTGGAAATCGGAACAGGTCGATTAAATCAGCTAACATAAGGTAGCAAATAGGAGCCATGCGCACTTACTTGTGACTTGGGTGAATTTCTCCTTTAGGCTAGCCCTTTGTGGCACACCACGCGCTTTCATGGGACGCGCAGCGCAATCCCGAAATATCCAAACGCACTATCAATCCATGAACACCTTTTAGCACTAAGATGACAGCACGATACATATAATATTGTACAAATTCCAGGAGAATACGTGGCATTTCACTCTTTCTTCTTCTTACACGCGGGATCGTACGCGCGCGCGGGAGAAAATACTTTTTAATATATATTCTCGCTCGTTCTGACTCATTAGCTTAGCAAACGTCTGGATCGGAAACTCCAGGTTCAAATTACGGAAAGTCTTGTTTCATATTAATGTAAACTTAGGCATATAGTGTGTAAGTGTGATGTACTGAATCAGGGATTGGAATTGAATTGGAATGTTGTTGCAAAATAGAAACCTAGGATCTTCCGCAGGGTCTCAACCCTCAAATGTAGGCCGTGAAACAATATTCGGTGCCCGACAAAAAAGGTCCATATGGTAAAACCTCTCAAGTTAAGTATACTTGTACCTACATAAATCGATAATTTGGGTATTTACTATAATAGTCATGCACGTGCATTTTTGGATCGCATCAGAAATGAGGCTAACCGCAGCAGAACCAAGGTAACCGATATAGCCCTCCGAATCGCTAAACTTAAGTGGCAGTGGGTGGGGCACATTGCACGTAGAACCGATGGCCATTGGGGCGGAAAGGTTCTCGATTGGCGACCACGTACCGGAAGGCGCAGCGTGGGAAGGCCCCCCACAAGGTGGACTGCTGACCTGGTAAAGGTCGCTGGAATCCGCTGAATGTGGGTGGCACAGGACCGGTCATTGTGGCACTCTTTGGGGGAGGCCTATGTCCGGCAGTGGACGTCTTTCGGCTGATATGATGACGTGCATTTTTTAGATGTGTAAAGTCGGTAGAATTAATTGAAGGCAATATTGATTTCGTTAAAAAGTCACTATTTAATGTTCAAGTATTATTGATTATGAACCACACCCTCGCTATCGCTCGGTCGCATAAATTCGCCCTTAACCATAAGTTTCAAAAAAGGTATCTTATCCTTTCCAAATTAAAATTATTAACTAAGATAACATGATCCAGTGATATCATTCCCACAAAGCTACGCCCTCTATATATTTCACGCAAGACCGTATATTTTATAATCAGTTGTTATCCAAACCATATTTCACAGAGGTATATGTGCCCAAATTAATTAATTCGTAGCACGGAACCACGACGGATGCCCTCCGGTATGTTAATACCTTATGCGTACGTTGTCATAGAATTATTATCACACCAGAGGTGTGATCACGTACCTTTTCGCAAACACGACAACTCAACTGTCATTTTTCGTTTACTCATACAAAAAGTGACGTTTAGATCTACCCCCTACCCCTACTATACGTAATAATGCATTATATGAACGGCCTGCTGGACCAAGTACACTGTAATTATTTCCTTATCAAAATGAAACCCTTTTACTCAACTAACTAGTGCCTCTAATATAATATTTTTTTTACAAGCCTATAGAGTTTTTATGTAAATTTATTGGTTCGAATGCGAACATAATTATTATTACATTTTCAAAAGTCACGCTTTGATATACTAAACTGCTCAAATTATGCTATATAATTATTAATGTAAAAATTTAAACGTGCATGATAAAAAAAAAAAAACAGAGTATAGTAAATTTATACTATAAAATAATTAATAATAAATTGAAAATGTGCATGCAAAATTATAATATTAAATGTGGAAATGATAAACTGTATTGGTAATTAGCAAGAAATAAAAGGATTTTTTTATTTTATTTTTTTTTATTTATAGACTGTCCCACTGCTGGGCAAAGGCTGGAAATTCTTGATTTCCACTCGTCCCGATTCTGAGAAATCTCTGGCCAATCGTTGTGAAATATGTCCAGGTCATCCCGCCATCTCCATCTCGGCCTGCCACGCCGTCGCCTCCCATCGTGCGGCCCCCACTCCGTGGCTAGTCTAGCCCCAGAGGTGGGCTAGACTAGCCACGGAGTGCATGCGGCAGACGTGGCCCGCTATCTCCTAAACTATTTACAAGTGGGTACTTAGGTATTATTTGTTCCAGGGTTGGAACAAATAATACCTCATCAACACCATCAATATCATCATCATATCAGGTGAAAGACGTCCACTGCTGGACATAGGCCTCCCCTAAAGAGTGCCAAATACCTACCAACAAATAATACCTACTATGATTATATTTTTTTTTATTTTGAAAAACTGAATCAATGATGAAATTCCATATGATGATGGAACCTGCTCACAAAATTTCACGAGAATCGGTTAAGAAATGCGACCTGTAGAGGAGAACATCTGGACATCCGGACATATACGTAACAATTTTGTCCCAAATTGACAGTGAGAACTTCGTTCGCTTCATTCGCTCGTTCAAAAAGTGGAAGTTACGACTCCGTAATTCAGCTAAAGAATAAGACATACACATATACATACATAGATACATATACATATAGAGCTTACTATCATATAGGAAATAAGTTACATTTATTAAGTATTATCATTTACTTACACTAGTCTTAAGTCTTCATTAACAAAATATGGATTATTATGGTTATGGATATCTGAATTAAAGATTAAAATAAAATAAACAAATATATACATACATACATACGCTCGAAAAACACAACCCTCCTTTCTTTCGGCAGTCGGGTAACACGAACCGATACTTGTTTCTTAAAATCTCGCTTGTTGAGATCCCTTTGTATCAAAACATTCTTCAAGTCATGGCAACGTTTGTATATTTTACAATGATAAAAATATCATAAAAATCTAGGCCACTTAACAAGGAACAGATCTGAAATTGAATGCAAAAGGCGACGACAAAGTCAAAGAGACGTAAACAGTTTTCGCTTTAATACAAACGGATAAGGTTTAAAATGTAAACATAATCTTTGACGTCAATCGTACAGTTACCACAAAGGAAACGGTAAAGGCCACTATCACTCGGTTTTACATTCAAAGCTGTATTTTATTCTGCCAAAGTTACCTTGACAAGTTAAACAAAGCGCTGGATAATATCCAGATTCGTCTTATTTTCGGGCTGAAGAAAATTATATCCTTTGTAAACAATCATTGAACAGTATTAGTCTAACACACATGTGGCACATTGCTCGTAGAACCGACGGGCGTTGGGGCGGAAAGGTTCTCGAGTGGCGACCACGTACTGGAAGACGCAGCGTGGGTAGGCCCGCCACAAGGTGGACTGATGTCCTGGTAAAGGTCGCTGGAGTCCGCTGGATGCGGGTGCAGGACCGGTCATTGTGGCGCTCTTTGGGGGAGGCCTATGTCTAGCAGTGGACGTCTTTCGGCTGATATGATTATGATGATTAGTCTAACATGTGCCAGTGGGTGGGGCTCATTGCACGTAGAACCGATGGTCGTTGGGGCAGAAAGGTTCTCGAGTGGCGACCACGTACTGGAAGGCGCAGCGTGGGTAGGCCCCCCACAAGCTGGACTGATGACCTGGTAAAGGTCGCGGGAGTCCGCTGGATGCGGCTGACGCAGGACCGGTCATTGTGGCGCTCTTTGGGGGAGGCCTATGTCCAGCAGTGGACGTCTTTCGGCTGATATGATCATGATGATTAGTCTAACATGTGCCAGTGGGTGGGGCTCATTGCACGTAGAACCGATGGTCGGTGGGGCGGAAAGGTTCTCGAGTGGCGACCACGTACCGGAAGGCGCAGCGTGGGTAGGCCCCCCACAAGCTGGACTGATGACCTGGTAAAGGTCGCGGGAGTCCGCTGGATGCGGGTGGCGCAGGACCGATCATTGTGGCGCTCTTTGGGGGAGGCCTATGTCCAGCTGTGGACGTCATTCGGCAGATATGATGATGATGATGATTATGAGTCTAACATGAATACTTTGATCTAAAAGATAAGTCTATACTTATAAAGACTCTATACCTAATAACCGTGAAATGTAAGTGTCATATATACAGATGAATGTGGGTAGAGTCGCTTACTTTTTATCATAAAAAGTGATTGTAGTAGGTAGCACTTATATTTGTATGTAAGTCGTGTTAACATGTGCTCCCTAGCATATAAAACGTATTCGGAATAGAAAGAGTGTTTTACTGGACATAATAGTGGCGACGTACGTAAAGTGGATACAGTGTTATCAAAATGTCAAAACAATCGGTGAAATTTCACGAGTTTAACCCTCAGACGGACAGTTGGGACAATTACTTGGACAGGTTAAGGTATTGTTTTGAGGCTAATGGCATTGAATCAGACCAGGCAAAAAAGGCTAATTTCTTAACTGTGTGTGGTGCACAAGTGTTTGAGACATGTTTAGCTTTGATTACACCCAAAAAATCAAGTGATGTGAAGTTTAGTGACATAGAAAGTATTCTAACCAAACATTACAGCCCCAAACCTAATGAAATATCAATGTCGTATAAATTTTACAAGCGCGATCAACGACAAGGTGAAAAAGCGTCGGATTATATCACCGAATTGCGGAAGATTAGTTCTTGTTGTAATTTCAATGACTTGGAACGAATGCTACGCGACCGTCTCGTGTGCGGTATGAACGATCATAAATTGCAATATGAACTGCTGAAAAGAAATAAACTCGGTTACAAAGAAGTTGTTGATGCGATGCTTTCATCAGAGAGTGCAGACAAAGACGTTCGTATGATAGTAACAGGGAGTCCCAGCGGGGCTTGTGCGAGCGTCACGCCCGAAGCGCTCGACCCGGCGCCGGCGACCTCCGCGCCGGAGCCTATGGACGTCAACGCCGTGCACTCCAAACGCGTTCCTGGCGGCACCACCACACGGTTGTGTTACAGATGTGGAGACCACCACGGAGGAGAGTGTCGTTTTGTTAACGCAGTATGCCGGTTCTGTAAGAAGAGAGGACATCTGGAAAAGATATGTATAGCCAAGAAAAAAGGCGGAAACAGGACCGTGAACTACACAGACACAGAGAAGGAGCAGGACGAGTATATAGGCGGCATCTACAACGTGGACGCGGACAGCCGCGTGCCGCCGTACGAGGTGCAGGTGGCGCTGAATGGCGCGTCGTTTCGCATGCAGGTGGACACGGGCGCTAGCTTCTCGCTGGTGAACGAGCGAACGTGGCGCGCACTGGCGCGGCCGCCGCTGCAGCCGCCGCCGCTCACGCTGCGCACCTGGACCGACGCTCCCGTAGAACTGCTCGGCCGGACAACCCTACATGTGCAGTATAATGACATTGCTTGTGATTTAAATGTTTTTGTCGCGAAGGGTAAAGGACCTAACCTTTTAGGCCGTGATTGGTTTGCTCCGCTTAATTTTACTCTGAACATTAATTTTGTATCGAACTTAGACGTCGATCATAATACGCATACGACGATTGCGAGGCATAGTGAGGTTTTTAAAGAGGGACTAGGTACTTACCGAGGGCAGCCTGTTACTATACACGTGAAACCGGGCGCTACACCAAAATACATAAAAGCGCGACCGGTACCGTATGCTATTAAAGATCGAGTTGAGAAGGAAATTGACAGACTGGTTCAGGAGGAGGTACTGCGACCTGTGTCTTTTTCTGAGTGGGCGACACCGGTCGTTCCCATAGTTAAAAAGTCAGGGGACATACGACTGTGCGGCGACTATCGGAGTACGGTGAATCAAGCTACAGAATCGGATACCTATCCGATGCCGACTGCTAATGAAGTATTCGCGACCATCGCGGGAGGTAAGTACTTTTCAACTCTAGATCTGGACCGAGCCTACACACAGGTCACGGTGGACGAAACAACGGCTAAATTGCTCACACTGAATACATGCAAAGGTCTATACTCGGTTCATCGCTTAGCATTCGGAGTGAAGGCGAGTCCGGGTATCTTTCAGCGGCTGATGACTGCACTGTTAGCAGGAATCCAAGGGGTGGCGGTTCTAATCGATGACATCATCATAGCTGGCCGCACCTTGCCTGAAATGTGGAAACGACTAGACGAAGTACTTACTCGCATTGGTAAAGCAGGTCTCCGGCTCAACAGCAAGAAGTGTAAGTTGGCCAAACAACGAGTCGAATTCCTTGGGTATGTTATTGATGATGTTGGTATTCACCCGGCCCCTAGTAAAGTAGAGGCTATTATAAATACGCCGGAACCACAAAACGTGCAGGAGTTGCAAGCATTTCTTGGTCTATACAATTTCTACGAGAGGTTTATACCACGTAAAGCTACTATGTTGGAACCTCTTCACCGGCTACTCGATAAAACTCAGACTTGGCAATGGACCGAGATCGAACAAAATGCTTTTCATAAAGCGAAACATCTGTTGTCATTTGATATGACGTTGGTTCATTACGATTTGAACAAACCGTTGACACTGACTTGTGACAGTTCGGAGTACGGTGTGGGAGCGGTTCTCGCGCACGTGATGGAGGACGGCCAGGAGCGTCCTATAGCCATGAGTTCACGAACGCTGCACATTCACGAACGACGTTACTCACAACTCGACAAAGAAGCAGCATCAATCATGTTTGGCATTCAAAAGTTTCACAATTATTTAATCGGACGCTCTTTCACAATAGTGACAGATCATAAGCCGCTCCTTGGCATTTTTGATCCCAAGAAGCCAATGCCAGGCATGATATCACCCCGGCTAACGAGAATAGCTCTAGCATTGACTGCACATAGTTATGAAATAATTTACAAGCCAGGATCTCAGATCGGAAATGCTGATGGATTAAGTCGATGGCCACAGCCAGTGCCGGATCAACCGGAACAAGAACTTGGAGAAATTTTACTAATGGCGGAAACACCACAAGCCTTCCCTTTTGATGCGGGCCAGATCGCAAAAGACACCAGAAAAGACAACACTCTGGCGGCAGTCATGAACCACATATACCGGGGCTGGCCTGCAAAGGTGACCGACAGTGAGTTACGACCATACTGGCTTCATCGCACTGAATTGTCTGTTCAGGAAGACTGCATACTCTTAGGATGTCGAGTGGTAATTCCTCCTGCTTTGCGTAAAGCAACTCTACAAGTACTTCATAGTACTCATAATGGTATTGTCCAAACAAAGGCTCTGGCAAGGAGTTACGTTTGGTGGCCACAACTCAACGAAGAGATTGAGATGCTGGTTGGGAACTGTTCCATTTGCTTGGAACATCGACACATGCCCCCGAAGACCAGTCATGAGTGGATTACACCGACAAGACCGTGGTCAAGGATACACATGGATTTTGCGGGACCTTTCCAAGGAAAAAGTTTCCTTATCGTGGTTGACTCTTATTCCAGATGGCCCGAAGTGTTCATGGTCCCTAATACGAACACGGCTACTGTCATAAAGCACTTACGATCGTTATTTGCCACCCATGGTTTATGTGAAACGATTGTTTCCGATAATGGCACATCATTCACATCACTAGAAATGGAGCGATTTATGGAGGCTAACAAAATAAAACATGCTAGAACCGCACCTTACCATCCGGCTACAAATGGTCTAGCAGAGAGGATGGTTCAAACGGTGAAGAACAAATTACGAAAAATGAATAATCTACCGTGGGATGTCTTAATCCCTAATATGCTCCTAGGGCTGCGAGCTACGCCTTGCTCGGCAACGAACAAAAGCCCAGCAGAACTACTGATGAATAGGAAGCTGCGCACTTTGCTAGATACGATTCACCCGGATAACTTAGTTCACAAAAGAGTAGAGCAGCAAACAGATCGGAATGCACAAACAAAACGAAGAGAAAGTAACATCGGCCAGAAAGTCATGTACAGAAATTATGGAAAAGGAGCAAAATGGTTACCTGGAACAGTAGTTAGCAAAGGTGGCCCATCTAGTTACCAAGTTCAAGCTACAGATGGAGCCGTGGTCAATAGACACATTGATCAATTGATTAAAACCTCGGCAGAAGGCCCAACTGTACATGATCAGCCCGAAACCGAAGAAAATGGGGAAGAAGGTATAAGGCAAGAAGTTGTTAATGAAGAACGCACAGGAATGGAGAGCGCCTGTGATGATGATTATCAGGATGACAGAATTATAGAAATACCGAGCTCAGATCAGTGGGCTTCGATGCTGGGCATACCTCCACCTGACCCAAGTCAGTCTGTAGGGAAAGTTACTAAGAAAGCTAGACCACATTCTAGGGTTCCTTATGATAGACCAAGGCAGAACAATTAGTAACTAAGTAAAATTACCAAGTTACATTATTCCGGTGGAGTGTTGATTAATAGTCTTAGTCAGTTTCATTTTTGTTGATTTGTGAATTGAGTAGTCAGTTACTTAGGGGGGAGATATGTCATATATACAGATGAATGTGGGTAGACTCGCTTACTTTTTATCATAAAAAGTGATTGTAGTAGGTAGCACTTATATTTGTATGTAAGTCGTGTTAACATGTGCTCCCTAGCATATTAAACGTATTCGGAATAGAAAGAGTGTTTTACTGGACATAATAGTAAGTTTGTAAGTTCGTATGTTACCTCAGAAACTGCTTATCCGATATACACTCAAGAGCAAAAGTTTCGGATACACTTTGTATAGAATTTCAGTACAAACTGTATCCAATACTTTTGCTCTTGAGTGTACTTTCCGTGACTTAGAGTTAATAAGACTCTGGAGAATCGATATCTAAATAAAAGTAGTGTTAGTTTTATTTTTCAAAACGTCCGAGTTCGATTCCCGAACTTAATACAAGTTTTTTTTTTAAATCTATGAATGCATTTTTTCTTGTTACTAAAATCGATGACACGGTTCCTAAGAAGAGATCTTCGTATGTCTTATAGTTTCAACTTTCCCATACCGACCGATCTAAATGTGCCACGATGTAGGAGGACTACATCACACGACCTGCCTGATAATAAGTAGACACCCATGGACGCCTGCGAGTCCTAAGGTGTCACAAACACCTTAACGACCCCTTATTGAATTGAGGATTATTAAAGTTGACAGCTAGAAACAAATGTAGGTCTCTCACTCTCAACACAGCGAATTCAGCAAGTTGGCCGCTGCAAGGAAGACACGGCCAGTTGGGGACTGGATCGTGGGCATCGTGGGCAATCAACCCAATGTGTTTGCGATACAGCACTGCAAACCATGGCGCACCTGGGCGATTCTCCGAGCGTTTGAACCGCTCGGTTCTAACGCCATTGTCGGCTCAAGATTACTTCAGCAGAGGTAAAGCATACCACGGAAACGTTAATGAAAAAAGACTTAGTACTGGTATTGGCTCACGTCTTCATCAAAAGTAGACTTTGATATTCGTCTCTTTTAATAGCATTTGCTGGCGACGACAATGACGAAAAAAAAAACGCCTTAAAAACGCTGAATATTTGCCCACCTGGCGTGCCCCACATACCCACACTCTTGCTCGGAACACGACCTGGGAGACGCGACTGCCAGAGCTGTCCACACCGCTGCCCATTGGGCATCTCTTCTTTGAGGTACATCGGCACGAAGAAGAAGCAGAAGAACCAATCGCATCCTCTGGAGCTATTGCGATCTTATTCGCCACCAAGAACACAACACATCCTATCCCACTAATATTATAAATGCGAAAGTTTGGATGTTTAGATGTTTGGATGTTTGTTACTCAATCACGCTTTAACGGCTCGACCGATTTGGATGAAATTTTGCACGAAGCTAGTCTATAGCCTGGATTGAAATATAGGATAGTTATTATTCTGGGTTCACGCAGACGAAGTCGCGGGCGGAAGCTAGTATAAAATATACCTGAACTCGATTTTAGCGCGAGAAATGTTATAAAAATCCTTTGGTTACCTACGAGTGTATGTTATTTAATTGGCTCCCCAGCGCTAAGGGCAGAGACGTTAATTGGGTACAATTAAAAAAGCTCTGGCTTCGGAAATATAACTGACGGATGCGTAATCCCTGGAAATGGTAAGACAAAATTATATAGACCGGTTTTGCCTAAAGTTAGTGACCCTGCCTACGAAACTGACGGTCCTGGGTTCGAATACCTGTAAGGGAAAATATTTGTGTGATGAGCATGAAGATTTGCTTCTGAGTCTTTGATCGGTTTGAAACTTCTATAGAAGTTGATCGGTGATCGCACTGGCTGCGTCTGGCAGTTGGACTGGTAAAGGATTTGCCAGGTTAATTTGTGATCGGGGGGCATCGTGGTGGAATGTTCGCGATCCCATGGCGCCCCCTTAACGGTAATGCGGGTGACGCCGGTGTGTTTTTAGTGGGTATGCTCCTCGGATGGCGGCGGGAGGAGAGAGTCCCACATAACCCCCAAATCGTCGTCAAAAAAAAAGGTTAATTTGTGATAATAAATAACGTGTGCATGCAAAGTGAAATTGTATAGTTTGATTTATCGCTATCTCAAAAAACATCCTCCAGAAGTTTTTTTTTTATGTATTGCTTTTATTGTCGAGTAGTACCCATTAACACAAGCATTGTTGAGCTTACTATGAGGCTAGTTCGATTTCTGTAAGATCCCTTTTCGTTATAATTATGATATTTCTGCTTAGTACTTAATTTATTAAGCGTGATTAAATCACAAGGAGGACGGGACGGATCGCATGAGTGAGTTTCCTCTTTCGAGCGGGAAGTACTTTTCAGTAAAATATCGCACAAATAATGGAGTGGTCCCAATATGTGAGAGGAGGTGTAGGAGTTGTAGGAGCCATTGAGAAGGGGGTAGTTATTGTTATACTCATCACCATATCATAATGATGATGATGCTGTCCTGACCGATTTCGGCCACAGCGACTGTGTGTTCTGGATTTGGTGTTACCGATTTGCACTATGACTAGAGTGTTGTTGTTCTACTCTCTGGTGCGCTCTCATGTGGCTTGCATACCCTATCTTTTTTGCAAAGGTGCGAGCGCAATTTGGGCAGGTTAATACCCCGCCAATTAAGTTGTAGTGGATGGTTGCCGGTAGGCGAGCCTTGAGCTCGTCTCGCTTTTTATCGAGCTCGTTACGACGCTCAATCTCGAAGGCATTAGCATGTTGATGGAGTAGACTTCGCCATTCGGGCCGCCGTGCTGCCTTCTCCTCCCACTCAGAGGGCTCTAACTTGCATTTTTTCATGTGTCTTTTCAGAACATCCTTATAGCGAAGGTATTGGCCATCATATCAGCCGAGGGACGTCCACTGCTAGACAAAAGCCTCCCCCAAAGAGTGCCGCAACGACCGGTCCTGCGCCACCCGCATCCAGCGGACTCCCGCGACCTTTACCAGGTCACCAGTCCACCTCGTGGGGGGTCTACCCACGCTGCGCCTTCCAGTATGTGGTACCGTATTGTTATCCTACAAGCATTCAATCAAGACATTTCTAGAAAATGTTCATTTAGTTCCTGGTTTTCAGTTAGTCTGCCAATTTAGCGAGTTGAACTTTTTTGTGGAAAACGCGGTGTAAAGTTAGTAATTAATTAGCTAACTTGCGATTAAAATAAGTTATAAATAAAATATTGTTATGTAAAATGTTGTTTGTTTTTAATTGCTCATCAAACTTAAATCCTAGTGCTAATAGTGTAAGTTAAAATTTTATAGTTAGAAGTACTTAATGATAATCATTTTATTTGTTTTGGACTCGCGTACCGAGTTTCCCATCCTGATCGTATCAAAAGCATAATAGTCCAGGCAATGAACTGACAACTTGTATGGAAAAAATGACATATTTGGAAATAATTTATAATAGCTAATTTTTTTAATGTAACGGATATATTATCAATTAAATAGATACCTAGAGGCAAAATCCAACAAAAAATCAGACATCAAAAAAATCAATATTTAATTAGCTCCTAAAAAGTCCGGATATTTTAATCTTTATTTAGGTGCATTTACATTTGCTTTAAAATATTCAATATAAATAAAATAAAAAAGACAATGAATGTTTAATTTAAATCTATATAATTACTTCCGGGTGAAAAGTTTGTTGGATTCTTGAATAAAACATCTTAGAATAATGTTTTAGAATGAAATAAACAAAAAAACGCTATTATAAATTAATGTTTTTCGAAACCGTATTTTGCCTGGAGTATAATAATTAAGGCGGATATCAAAGAGAAAATAAATATAGAGTTGGGAAAATCTACAAAAGCTACTCGTGCGTCGTGTTTTTTATTGTGTTAGGATATAGTTCAATGTTTGTGAGTGTGACACACTCATACAAAGACAATATGCTTGACAGCTAATTCTCAAATACATGAAAACACAGCTTCACACATCATCGTATCAGCCGAAAGACGTCCACTGCATATAGGGATTCGACATATGATTCACATATATCTACTGATGTATATTCACCTTAGGCCTCCATTGAATTGCATTGACGTCTTACATATGCGAGTGTAGTTTTAATTATTACGAGATGGAATTTTATAAAAAAGATTTTTGAAAAAACCCAACTGTTTTTTTGCAAATATAGCCTATGTCACTCCCACAATTAAGAGGAATCCAACGACACCTCATATGTCGAAATCCGTCAAACGGTTTAGGCTGCTGGGCGTGCCAAAGGATAAGACATGCACACATAAATACATACATACATATATACGCTCGAAAAACATAACCTCCAAGATTAACAAAACCCATAACAACACTCGCAACAGCGGCCCAATTGCGTCACGAACATACTCATTTATTCTGTTTTCAGCATCAATTATGGCATAATAATGCCATAATATAATTTAATACGACATAACACACGACACAGTTACCTCGGCGTTCATTAGAACATGAACACGTACTAAATAAGCTATCATTATGATTTATCGGGGCGAGGCACGCTTGCTGCGCCCATTATACATGGTTACATTTGAGAAATATGTTCGATATGCTAAAGGGTGTATTATATGCGGAAGTGGTTTTACGACACGCTTTATGTAATGGGTGTGTAACGGTCAGTGCAACAACTTTTGATATATTATTGGTCGATATCACGGTTAAGGGATATAATTCACTTTTGGTATATTCAGATATGATATACCTAACGATCATCAGTTATAATGAACTAATTTAACAGTAATATGGTATAACGTAGGTACATGTGACATAACAACGTTCGATATACTCGACGTTATCAGTTGGATATAATGAAGTACTGGTATAATCTGGTATCCAGATCTGGATCTTGTTCAAAACAATTTTCGGTGAATGAAATTAATAAGCCCTATGTCCATGAATTTTTCCATATTTTTAAAATACACCGTTCAAAAATTGGAGAGGGGGGACAGAATTTTAGTGACTTTCGGGGCGATTATCTCCGACTCTACTCACTTAATCAAAAAAATGCTAAGAAACCTTATATTTATTTTGAAAGGCCTATCGATTGATGTGCCACACGGTGGGTCACAATGTTTTTTTTTTTTTTTGACTTCTAGTTTTATGTATAGAGTGCACCCCTAAAAATTTTTTTTTTGAAATTTTAATTACAAAACTATATAGGCTAACAAAATACACCTATCCTCAAAATTTTATTCAAATACACCTTATAGTTTTCGAGTAAAATGCCTGTGACATACGGACAGACGCACAGACGGACAGACGGACAGACGGACATGACGAAACTATAAGGGTTCCGTTTTTGCCATTTTGGCTACGGAACCCTAAAAAATGTAGTTTGTCGTAACGTATTTTAACAATAGACATACATATAAGTTGTCACGACAAAACGCTGTAACACATACTTACTGTAGTTTAGTGTCAGGGAGTTATAATTTTTTTAATGTATGTATAGTTATTTTAACGTCACTGCTCGGATGAAACAAACACGTCAAACAAATCCAACGACTATATCCGAGCGCAAAAGAAAGCTCCAGGCATTGTTGAAAAAAAAAATGGGGAAATATTCAAAGAAACATAGGTACCTAATTATTTTTAAACGAAATGTAATTGGAAGTTTTTGGTGTAAACATTATTTAATAAGCAAAGAATTGTCGTGCGCAATAAAATAATAACCTTAGGCGTTCGAGACGGGACAAGGGGGCTGTTTGTCTAACCGTATTGAATTTGAATTGGTTTTAGTATTTGTCGAACACGTTAACGGCTTGGCGGGCAAAACTATAATGTACGATTCCCACCGAACGTCTGTGTCCTGTTTGGTCTGCACATAATTTAGGTAACATAATTATAAAGATGTCACATTTTCCTGATTTTGACACAAATGCAAAACCTGATATTCGTGCTCTCCATACAAACAAACTTACCGGGATCCACCCGGGATCCCCATCTTCGTAAGCTTCACCCAACTTTATTAAATAAATAATAAATAAATATTTTGGGGACAATATCACACATATCGACCTAGTCCAAAACATAGATAAATACATACTTAACCCTTTTTAAGGCCGGCAATTGAAAAATGACAATCTAATGTCAGTCTTATTCATTGACATTAAGATACACGTTTGATAGTCTGTATGTGGTCGATATAACGCCTCTGCCTGGAAAAGGGTTCAATACATATAACATCCTTTGACTCGGGAACAAATATTCGTGATGATCACACAAATAAATGCCCTTACCGGGATTCGAATCCAGGACCTCTAGCTTCGCAGGCGGGGTCACCACCAACTAGGCTTGAAAGGTCCTCAAGACTGACTTAAACAACTGGCGAATCCAAGGCCGATTACAAATCAATACGCTTAGTCGGATAGGCTCCACGGTGAAATTTTAATAACGAAGACATGACGAAGTTAGGCTATAAATTTATCCAACAGTCAAAAGTTGCATTTGTGTTTTGGAACATTTTAACATAACAATTATAAAGTTAGGATGTGCGTAGCCAGTTTTGTACATGGGTCCCGTTCGTTAATAAATAAGGAAATTGTAATAGAAAATAAAGTAACATTAATTATGTGGACGAAATAGACCTTTCTTAAGTACATTTTTAGTTTGAGAATTCCAATTTATTGCTGTTATTGAAATAATGCTAAAAACACAGAGGACAGATTAAGGGCGTTGCCCAATTTATTATTTAAAAAAAAAATTGATTGTTTGTTTGGTTTGTTTATTGTTACTAACCTAATATAGTCTTATGTCATTTGTTACTAACATTCTATGGATCAACCAGTCTGAAATTTTTATTTTATTTTTATAAAGCATGACAACGCAAGTAATTCTGTACGTACAGGCATAAAAACGTATGTTTATCTGTTAGTGAACATTCCATAAAAACATTTCTTGTAAAATACTATCAGTCGTAAAAAGGGATGTAAATTGACACTTTAGTCTGAAAAAAATGTAAGTATTACTTACTTCAACGAAGATTACATCACTAAATTCCTACATTGTTAACCAAGCTTATCGCTTTATGTTTTTTTATAACACGGCAGTGGCAAACAGGCATATATTCATATTTATATTAATTTATTGATAATTTTCTCAATATTACATGTCAATGTATAACAATATATATAAAAAAATTAAATATTAAGTTACCTACTAACGGTAACTACTAAATTCAGTCCATCATAAAAATTCAATGGAAATTATACTAGCGGTGGTGGTTTTTGACTTTTGAGCGCTCGACTCTTCCACTCGAAATCTGCAAAAAATGATGGAATGCTATTTTGAAATAGCGATAGAATATTGAAAAACGAGTGGTTAATATCACTCGTTTTTAGGGTTCTGTATCCAACGGGTAAAAATGGGACCCTATTACTAAGACTTCGCTGTCCGTCCGTCCGTCTGTCTGTCACCAGGCTGTATCTCAAGAACCGTGATAGCTAGAGAGTTGAAATTTTCACAGATTATGTATTTCTGTTGCCGCTATAACAACAAATACTAAAAAACCGGCCAAGTGCGAGTCGGACTGGGGCTCCCATACAACAGACATGATTAGTTTGCCGGTTTTATAGATAATGGTACGGAACCCTTCGTGCGCGAGTCCGACTCGCACTTGGCCGGTTTTTTTTTTCAATTTTCTTACCTTTCTTAAGTTACTTTCTACCGACATAATTAAATACGAATGGTCAATAATTTGACCACTCGTATTTAATTATCTCGGTAGAAAGTAACTGACTGCAATTTTGACTCTAAAATCATATTTACTTTTATTTAATTTTCGAGCGCTCGAAAGGCATAAAAAGGCACCCAGGATCGAATTTAGCATCTCTGAAGGCTTTCAAGGGTCAAGTCAGGCCTATAAGGAAGAATATCCACTAGAGATGTTGTGAAGCTGTGATCTCATATATTTTGACAACTAGCTGTCGACGCATATGGGATGGGATAACTACAACTTAGAAAACTTGAAAAACACCCGACATTTTCATTTCAGAGCTCAATATCTCAAAAACGGCTGAAATGATTTTGTTGAAAGGTAGCTAAGAACACTCCGGTTAAAATATCTATGAAAAAAACCGCATTCAAATCGCCATCCGTTTGGGAGCTACGATACCATAGACAGATACACAGATACACAGACACGTTAAACTTATAACACCCTCTCTTTGCGTCGGGGGTTCAAAAGACGTCGAGTCTTCTCGTCGTCCATTTCAAAATGTCTTACGACGGAAGTGTTCAATCATTGCATCCTACACGTAATAATATACGGACACGAAACATGGTACAGCCGATCACACTTATGGTAGAGCCGATCCAAAAGTTTGGGTAAATATTCACGTGAGATGTCAAGCATGCGGCGATTTAACCATATGTTTTGTATATCCATATGTATGTTACCAGTAGTGTTGCCAGTGATGACGTATGGCACGGAAACGTGGTCGCTTACTATGGGCATCATAGGAAGGCTCAAAGTCAACCAAAGGGCAATGGAGAGGGCTACGCTGGGAGTATTTCTGCGTGATCGCATCAGAAATGAGGCTATCCGCAGCAGAACCAAGGTAACCGATATAACCCTCCGAATCGCTAAACTTAAGTGGCAGTGGGCGGGGCACATTGCACGTCAAATCGATGGCCATTGGGGCGGAAAGGTTCTCGAGTGGCGACCACGTACCGGTAGGCGCAGCGAGGGTAGGTGTACAAGGTGGACTGATGACTTGGTAAAGGTCTCTGGAGTCCGCTGGATACGGGTGGCGCAGGACCGGTCATTGTGGAGGCCTATGTCCAGCAGTGGACGTTTTTCGGCTGATATGATGATGATGATGATGTATGTTATTCTGTAAGGTATTTGTAAATATGGGCCTTGTTGCCTGGAGCAAATAAATAAAACATGAAAATATTGCAAGAAAATGTGTTAAATTATTGGAACATCTTCAGTAACAAAAGAAGCGTTCTCTCATTATTTGCTAAGTCTCGTCTGGGATGCAAATTAATTCGTTAAAAACCGCAACTTGCCCCTTGTGTCAAACTTCACTGAAGTTACGGTATTGTTATGAAGAATTAATTGGGGATGCTAGAATGCCGCTTAGTCATTCTGCGCACAAAACGGTGTAGCACACAGAGGGTGAACAGTAACGAGTTAACTGCACCTGCACGTCTAGCACAACTTGCTGCTCAGTCGCTTCTCGCGCGACTAAGCGTCCCCTATCTCACTCGCACCGTACAAATTAGAAAAAGGGGGGTAGAGCTTTCTCGACTCGCGTCGCGGTGCGGCGTCAGTTGCGCTAGCCCCGCTGCACTGCTAGGACGAGACTAGCGCGGCTGGCGCCAGAAGTGAAAAAAATGCGCGACTCGCGTAAATATTTTTATGTCGCACCTTTTCTCGCGGCACGTGTGTCTTGTGTGTGTGTGCATGGCTAGCAGAAGACCGCACGCGACTTGTCTCGTACGCGAGAAAAACTATCAGTTCATTTTTAATATGAGTACTTACAGAAAAACGGGCTCGTGGCTAGCGCTCGATCTTGTGTTCGCAAATAATGATGACTAGGGTAAAGTTCGAAAAAACAACCAAACTGAAATAGGGTAAATCGTAAATAGATGGCCACCGTTCAATAACTGGCCACCTCATACTAATGAACTCTATTCACCTATAATAGAATTCATTTTTGTATAACGTTTCAATTACTGGCCACCCTTTAATAACTGACCACGTCATACTATATTCAATTCTGTTTGTAGGGGAACTGAGTTCATTTTAAGTATGAAGGGGCCAGCTATTGATGGGTGGCCAGCTACTGGCGATTTACCCTGGCTCATTAATTCCATGTTATGTAATGAATTAAATTAAATGATTGAATCAAGAGTTACTTTGCGGATTTTCAAAAATAGCAAAAGAATATGGTTCTAGTAACTTATTGAACTAAACATTCACGATATTCACACATTATTGTTACTACACAGAACTTTATCGCGCTCTTTTAAGGTTGAAAGTCAAAATTGTATGATTCAGGAGCATTTTCTGGTTGAAGACGTGTTGGGCGTCCTAGATACCGGTGGGGTGACGAAGTCAAAAAAGACTTGAACGAATGGGACAATAACGGCATTGGACAGGGAAGCCTGGCGATATTTACTGGCGAAGGTCATGATCCATTTTGGGTCATTGCGCCACATCAGTAAGTAAGTAAGTAAAGTGTAAAATCATAATTATATCACAATTATATCGTCAACAGGAATGAAAAGGTACCTACTTGTTTTCATTCCTGTTGACGATATAATTGTGATGCATACACACTGATTTGTTGTACTGTTTTTACAAATGCACTGCGACTATTCCTAACAAACAGCAAACAAACAATTAAATCACAAAGGGTTCTAATTGTCCAATTTTGGGATATTTAAATCAGAAACGCCATTCACTTTGTTTGTTATGACAATGGGGGAAATTTGGGCGTTTTTAAAGCGAATACATCTTGACACCTCTGGCATCGGATCGTGACTAGAATTCTTGTAAATCTTAAAACTAAATTAAAAATAATAAAACAAAGTCGTGTTAGTTACACCATTTATAACTCATTTAGGGTTCCGTAGTCAACAAGGAACCCTTATAGTTTCGCCATGTCTGTCTGCCCGTCTGTCCGTCCATCCGTCTGTCCGTCTGCGGCTTATCTCAGAGACTCTTACTTGTAGAAAGCTGTTATTCGGTATGGGTATATGTATAAGTATTCTTGACCTACATATAATACCGCGACGGTAAAAAATAATGAAAAGTAATCTATATAAATTCCGTAAAAATCAGGCGAAAATGGTATAAACTTTCTTTACTTTACAATTTACTACTTATTTATACGTCCTTTGGGACACGCGCATAATCCACTTATTTTTGTTAATGAAAAACCCTTTTCCATAGGCCAGATGAAATTCAATATTATCTCAAGGTCGTAAATATTTCATAAAAATACTGATACCAGTTTTGCTTGCGAGATGATTTTTTTTCCTAACTTCCGGTCCATACATTTAGTGATTTCAATAGTAAAAGCATTTAAATTAACATATAAAAGCCGTGTACAAATAATTAGCCTGATATTGAATTATTTTCAAATAAAAAACCTTTCTTAGGAAACTCTATACGGTTTTATAATAAAATCCCTAAAGAAATCACTGGGCTCACAGAAGGTAAATTCAAGAGACATGTAAAATCTACTTTATTAAAGAAAGCTACACAACTAACCAATACGTAGAAGACAAAGATGCCTGGAAGCTTCTGTATGACCACCTGGCACCACCACCAAATGTAAATGTAACTTAATTATGTTACCTAAAGTTAGAATCAATTTTGACTTGCAAAAGTGCTAGCTAAAGGCCTATAATCAATAAACAATAAACAAATAATAAAACGTATTTTGCTTAGGCTATACGCGGTATTGACAGGTGTCACTGATTGCAGCCGGACCGCAAGGGTGAATATTGTATGGAAAACTGGGTGACCAGGCACGGTACGGTTTACTGTAAATCATCCTTTAAGGGGTGAAATGGGGGTGAGACTTCGTCTGAGACTGCGATTAACGAGTACTACGTGGATGAAGCGGTGGCCACGACTAGTTATTTATAATACGAATAGAACCGCACTCTAATAAAATAACAATATATTTCCCGCTATAAATATCATATTTCCAATTTTATTGTTTCATGGAACATTTACTCTATTCCTGCACCGAATACAGTTGAAAGGAAATAAAGTATTGGGTAATTCTCAGTACATACGTACTCACTTATACTTCCGCCTGTGTTCAGCACTGACTGACCATCAACCCAGAGGGATTAGACCGGTTTTTAGGGTTCCGTAGCCAAAATGGCAAAAACTGAACTATAGTTTCGTCATGTCCGTCTGTCCGTCTGTCCGTATGTCACAAGCATTTTACTCGAAAACTATAAGGTGTATTTGAAGAAAAATTTTGAGGGTAGGTGTATTTTGTTAGCCGCTACATAGTTTTGTAATTAAAATGACAAAAAATAAATTAGGGGTGCACTCCATACATAAAACTGAAAGTCATTTTTTTTTCATTGTATGCCCACCTGTGGCACATCAATCGATAGGCCTTTCAAAATAAATATAAGGGTTTTCAGCATGTTTATTCATTAAGTGAATAGGGTTGGAGATAATCGCCCCGAAAGTCACTAAAATTCTGCCCCCCCTCTAATTTTAGAACGGTTTATTTAAAAAATATGAAAAAAATCACGGATAAGTAAATTTATTCACCAAAAATTATTTTGAAGAATATCGGTTCAAAGAATTTCGAGATATTGCTGAAAAGCTGCCTTCCTTAAAGAAAAGGATGTAAGTGCCGTAAGGTTTCTGTGACAATACGACCTTTTAAATAGTCACGGAACCCTTTGATTTGCGTGGTCCGACACGGACTTGGCCGGTTTTTTCACTATGATTCTTCACCGAAGAGCTACTTAACTGCCACATTCACACTTAAAGCATATATACACGCGGACATACTACGAAAGATTTATTTCCCAAGCTGAAACGGAGAACTTCGTTCGCTTTGCTCGCTTGTTAAATTAAGATTGCGTAATGTGGGTACTGATGTTGATACTTTGGCTCGTTATTGAACTTCAAACAGCTATTTCCAAACGGTCCACGACAAATGAACAGCCATAATTTATTAACAAAATATCTCATACCTGCCTCGACCGCATCATTATTCTTAAATTTTTACTAATAAAGGAAAGTCCAAAATACTCTACAGCGAACATTGAGTGATGGGTTGACATTTATTTCCTAAATACATCACTCCCTATTGTTGGCTTCCTTTATGAAGAAAGATAAAATATTTCCCGGCGCAGTGGGGCATTGTGGGGAAATGTCGCGGGGGAAGTCGGAGGGGCAAGCTATAGGCTGTTTTACAGTATATAACTACTTGAAACGGGTATAGTCCGTGTAGAATTTGTACATACATTTTATGAGGCCTTAAATTTTAAGGACCGTTTATAGAACGCGCCACGTAATATTATCCCCGGTTGTGGTCATCTTGCTAACGGCGAGTACTTGCACAGACATAACCTTGTAGCCATTATTCACCAGCAACTTGCTCTGCTATACGGTCTTGTGGTCTCCGAAGTGCCTTACTATAAGTACACACCTGCGCCAGTTCTCGAAAATGGTCGTGCCACGCTCTATTGGGATCGATCTGTCATCACGGACAGGACTATTCTTGCCAATAGGCCTGATATCGTGCTGACAGAACGATCGAAACGCCAGGCAGTGCTCGTCGACATCACCATCCCCCATGACAAGAACCTCGTGAAGGCCGAGAAGGACAAAGCCAGCAAGTACCTAGACCTGGCTCAAGAGGTAATCGCCATGTGGGATGTTGATTCGACGATCATCGTGCTGATAGTCGTTTCGGCGAACGGTTTAATAGCGAAGAGTCTCGACTGCCACCTTAAGAGACTCTCGCTAGATGGCCGGGTCAAGGGTCAGATACAGAAGGCGGTACTTCTGGACACGGCGCGGATAGTCAGGAGGTTCCTCTCTCTGTCGCCCTGACCACCGGTAGTTTAGGCCCCGCCTCGCTGCCGGCGGCACCCTAGGTTAGGTTTTTATAATAATTTTTATATTTTGTATGTATAGTTTTATATTTTACTTTTTATATTAATATTATAAAAAACTAACCTAAGATGAAATTTGAATAAAGAGATAATAATATATTTCGGACATCAGTTATCCATGTAGTGTTAGTTACTAATTCCTTATCACTATGTTAGTTGATCTTTATTTTGGACATTGGCACGTGTGTTGAGTAAGTTGTGACTATCAAGCCTCTCCCCTCTCTGGGCAAGAAAACTGTTAGAGCTGTCTCTCACTCGGCACATCTGGGAATAGATTATGCATGGAGATCATCCATGTAAGTCGCATGCAAAATCGAAGTATTTAGCCCCATCAGCATTCTGTACCCGTTATAAAACTAGACGCGCAAGGCACTGTAAACTCCTGTAAGCTGTACGTACGTTTGTGTCTCTGATGATAGCTACTAGTAACGTCGCAAAGGTGTCAGAGGGGTTCGCGAGGGGTGAGCGGGAGGTCACTTGAGGCTGGCTTCAGTGACGCAAACTTAAGTAACTATGTCATATTGTTGATTATCATACATTTGAAGCTGAAGGGTAGAAACAAATCACGACCTCTTCCAACCTTTAACTTTTATCCAATACTGACCAAAGAAAATAAAAAAAATCTACAAGAAAATAAAAATCGGGCCTAACCCTGATCACATAATACAGGGTGAAATCGGGGTCGTGGAGCAAGAAGACCAAAAGAGAAGAAGATGGTCATACTGAACAACTTTTCCCTGGAATCGCAAAAAAAAAACAGCTGTTCCATACATTAACTCTCAATTAACTCACAGTTAACTCTTAATTGGCTCTTATTTTTTTGCGATTTCGTGGTCGGTCCCATGGGAAAAGTTGTTCAGTATGACCATCTTATTCGCTTTTGGTCTTCTTGCTTCACGACCCCTATTTCATACTGTATTATTGTTTTAAATTTTTCATTAATTTGCTCGAAATCAAAGTGAAAAGCAGAGTGTACAACATATTTTGCATGAGTTATATACACTCTAGTTGTACTGACATTTTGACACAACTTCTAAAACACCGCTTCCTAGTAACACAGTCGTTTTCCCGCCAGTCCAGTATCTTGCATGTTATGGAAATTTCCATAATACTGCAGTTTTGTGTTCGAGAAAATTCCAGCTCAAAATATGCGCGAACTGTGAGACTGTTTTAAAACTACTTATAAATGCTAAAGTAAATCGCCGCTTGTTAGTTTTCGGGAATTTTTGCATGTTATGGAGATTCCAAAAAATATTGTAGCTACGACTAAAAAAACCGGACAAGTGCGAGTTGAACTCGCACTATATATAATCTTTTCATAAGTGTTTTTGAATACTCAAACTTCTCATAAGTTTTCCTGTAATCTTTAGGCAAGGAACTATTTTCCATACTTTTTTCAGAATTTTAATCCTAGTAGTTTCGGAGATAAGGAGGGGGAATGGTCAATTTTCGTATTTTTTCCTAAATTACTTCAAATCTGTTTTTGCTAAAATTATAAAAAAATATCCAACATGTTTACACCAACCTCTTTCATTTTGATGTCACACAATACAGTTTGCGAAACTTTTTTTTTTAATTTTCCAGTTTATCCCCCAAAAGTGGCCCCCTTGTTCAAAATTCATTAATTTACTTTACGCGTCCACCTTTGGGTCACCAATTTACATATGTTTGCCAAATTTCAACTCAATCGGTCTAGTAGTTTTGGAGCAAATCGGCTGTGACAGACGGACAGACAGACAACGGAGTGATCCTATAAGGGTTCCGTTTTTTCCTTTTGAGGTATCGGAACCCTAAAAATATGTATTTTAAGAGATAAGTCGTGAAATTTTACCCTGAATAATTTTGATCAAAGTTATAAATTTGTAAGTTTCCTAACTTTCTTAAATTCTTCCATGTCATCTAACAAAATAAGCAGTTTCTAACTAAAGAAGGTATTTGTCTTAAAGTCTGATTGCCCTTAGGACGCGGTTTATCTTTTCTAAATTGGATGATTTTTTGCGTTGTATATTAATTTGTAAAATAAAAACATTTACTACAATAAGTGCCTGTGCAAACTGAGAAAATGATTCATTGCTTGACTCTGCATAGCAATGATAAAGTAAATTGCTAATAACTGGACACAAATAATGAAATTTATCATTTGTACTAACCACAACATTTGAACACACAGCAACAACATTTGAACACACAGTAACAACATTTTTCATACTGCTTACTAAGAATAGATAGTTTTACAATGATATAAATAAAATAGGTACCTACATACATATATTATAATTAGCCATTATTGCTTGACGATACATAACGCCGATTATTTGTTTTATTCTCCGCGTCAAGTTATTTTAATTTAATTCCAGAATCGTCATCATACTTTTCTTCGGACCATATTGTGAATTTACCATTTTATTAGGTTGGTAAAACACGATCAAACTTTTTAACCCTTAAATTGGCAGAGTATCGAAAAATGCACACTTTTTTTAGTTGTCTTTTTGCATTTTTTTCTAAAACGGTTTTTTGCACCTTCTAAAGCTCAAACGAAACTTGAACACACGATCGTTTCTAAAGTTTAGGGCTAAGAACTTTACGTAGTAATCTTCCTGGAGGCCTATTTCCATCCATCGCTTCAGATACCAATTACAATTAATAATAATATTTCGATTCGCGCGACGCGCACCGAGCTCACATACCACAAACAACACAACAAGTGCGCGAATTGGAACGCGAAAATCTAAACCAAATTGAAACCCAGATTTCATCAGGCCTAGTGAAAGCATTGGGCAAATAGTTGCTAACGTAAAAGTTTGTTTTGTGTGTTTTTGGAACCCTCCGGAACTACTTATTTGATTTCGAAGTGTTTTGGGATGTATCCTTTGTTTACTAAATAGGTAGAAAGGCTTTTTTGGTTTGTTACAATATAGAACTTTGTCATATGACATTTTAGTGTTAGCACAAAAAGTATACCTACGGTCAAAGGAATTTTATTAAGAGATGGGTCACTTTTTTCTATTCTGTCGCTATTCATAAACGCGGCCTTATAATTTCAATACTGCGTGGAACAAATATTATTTTAATATCATAACAATTATGAATTAAATACCATAAAAATCCTACATTTATCTGGGAGCCTTAATTACGAATAGTGGTGGATGCGTCGACAGTGACATCATACGACGATTGATACTTAGATCTGCAATGGATAGGCTAAAGAAAATTTGGAAGAATGAAAATCCGACTGGTTTTAGCGCTTGTATTCTAGAGAACAGTTTCGTTATGCCGTAGAGACGGTGGACGCTACGTGAAGTAGAGCGAAGGAAGCCAGACGCTCTAGAAATGTGGTGCTGGAGGCAAATCCAAGCACTCGGCATCAAGCAGCGCCTATCAACCATAGCGCAGTCTCGTATCCTTACGTTTATGGGCAGATATGTTTTCCAGAGATTCCAGATCCAGCGATTTGTGGTCCAGGAAAAGGTCGAGGGTACCAGACCGTGAGGGAGGTCACCGATGAGATGGAATAGACAAGATTTAAGCTGCAGTAGATGCATTACTACACGTACGCAACGCATATAGAAGGCGACTGTCAGAAAGGAATGGCGGCGTGTAGTGAAGCTTGCTACCAATTCCTGAAATGATTACCACAACCACTCTATCACGAGTGAAAACGACGAAGAAGAAATCGTAAAAATACTTTTCAGCTAGACGAATCTCCAGTATCTCCTTACCTACTTTATATCCTGCCTACCTACCTACTTTATATCCTGCCTGACATGTAAAATAATGTGTTTTACCAATAAAATTCTGATTCTGATTCTGATTCTGATTCTGAATTTAATAAAATCGCTCCCGCTTAAATCTTGTATGCCAATTCTTACCCAAACCTGAGCACAAAGGGAAACGCCGACGTCAGTACCTAAATTGACGAATATTTATATCCGAAACTCAGTGTCTATTGATTTGACCGAGCCGTTTCGACAGGACAGTTAATTTCGTACCTGTAAAGGGCAATGCTTTGATATCTTTGAGATCGACGATTATTTTCAAAAGATTCTGCTTATCGGGCTCTGATTGAAAATGAATACTTTAGGATCTCTTTAACAGATAATCTTGGATCATTTTCATAGAATAAACAGTTTAATTTGCGCCTGGTTCTTATTGGTTTTGATTTGCAATTTTAATGTTATCAGAGAGCTTAACTTAGCAAATTAAATTTTCTTCAGATGTTTGAATAGTTAAAAAGTCTTTTAATAGGTAGTGAAATTGCTTTCTAAGTACAAAAAAAAATAGATTTGTTTATACGCACTCTTTTCGAATATTATTATTGAAAATGAGCAATGCACCTCCGACGTCAATCCACTCTACTAAATGCATATCTATCCGAGAGCATAAATATTGTACGATTTATAGTAAAGATAATTCACGAGTGTCTTCCATTCCTCCATGGGTCCACCAATCATAGACCTAGCCTAACCTTGTAGGTAATACGAGGCTATATTCCCCTAAAATGGTGCAAATACAAATAAGTGTTAGATAAGTACGTTGTTAACTAATGTGTGGTTCGTTTAGTATTGATGTAGGTATGTTGCTACACCCTAGTAGGGTCCATGTCTGTACTGGTTACATTTTAAGAATAAATTAATATGAAAGTGCAAATTTCTAACAAATTTGTATAAAATCATAAAAACATTTCAATGCTTTACCTCAGATATAAAAAGAAAACCCGAAGATAGATGGCGAGTGCGAATGCTTGTCTCCATCATTTTCCCTCATCGATAGCAACTTCGGATCGAGTTGCTAAAACCGTTTGAAATTTTGACAGAACTTCCCGATAAGATAAGGGGCGGCGTTAAATCCCATTGAAGAGTTTGCCTTTCCATATTCCTGAAAAAAGATTACGCCGATTCTTTGGAAGTTTAAAGGAAGATTCTTTATAAAATCGGGTGAGATGGTTTTGCTCATTTCGTCTAAAATAAGTGTTGGCTGCCGGAACTACATGGGTAGGTACCTAATTATTGAATGATGTTGTTAGTTTAGTTAGGGTATCTGGACGTCATCAGCTGATGTTGTAGACGAATATATTTACTGCAAAATGCACCTTAATATGAAACGATTGTCATTTTGACATGACGCTTGAAATCGGTGACGTCACGAACCTCCGCGTTTTCTCAGTCTAGCAAGCGACATTAAAACGGTTGTAGTATCATATTTTATACGGATATTTGAATGAGATTTTCGTTATCAGGCATATTTTTTAGCCTTATTTCTATTGAAGTAATAATACAATTTGAGTCCACAGCCGTATTGCATCCAATGTTGTTCAAATCAAAATCAACATTTATTTGTAACACAACACAACATACATTATTACAAGACAAAGACACAACAAAAAAAGAGAATCTGTGCCGTGTCACGAAATGGGCCCAACTCAGCATGATGATGATCTTTCGTTGGGTCCATCCAGTGAGGACACGGTACGTAACACATTTAATACATTACAATAACAAACAAAAAACGGAAATAGGACATAAAAAGAAATGATGTTCGTTGATCATTGATATTCTTATAAGTTGAAAAATTAGATCAATAATGCTTGCAATTTCAAGGTTTTCGGGCTACATATTAAATCCACCCATGTAGCCGTAGTATTTAGCTGGTGCATTATCGGGAAGCACTTTCGGCTAATGTGAAATGTCGGCGATGTGTCCAACTTTAAAAACTGAGCCTCAAATAGTCCACTAGTGTGCTATTCCAGGCCGGTTTTTGGTCAGCCTGCGGCCTCCACTCAGTACATGTATTGCGAAGTTTGAATTGAAACTGGGTTTTATTTTAAAAGTTTTAACTGATGGTTCTAAAACATGGGTGTTTGTTTTTATATCTGGTGTTCGTTAACGAAGGGTCGGTAACTCTCCTAATCCAGGCTAACACATTACCGAACTTACTGACTCTAAATTCAAATCTGTCGTAAAACGGACACTCATTTCAAAAGCATATTATAAGATAAACGACTACATCATGGATAGGGATATTTGGCAGCGATAAAATCCTGCACTAGAAACCTGTCGTAAAATAAATAGGCTTTCTACTGTAGCAATGTAACTTTAAAATTTTATAATACTCTGATACTGATATGATATATTGTATACTGTTTTGAAAAAATGACACCTCGCCGAGTTTATTACGCCGGTTCTTCTCGAGGCAGATGTTTACTTTCCGAACCGGTGGTAGTTTATCGACATTCATAGGTGCATGTAATATGCCTAAATTGAAGAATAAATCACTTTGACTTTGACTTTTGACTTTGACTATGCCACCAGCAGGCAGGCTTGTTTGTTATGCCGATGCCATCGTCATACTATTAAAAGTCAAGTTTTATAAATATTTTTCTTTTCTGAGAATCAGAGCAAGTCTGCAGAAATGACAAGTGTGTGACGACGTCTGCCAACGACATTCAAACTAACAGTATTTTTATAGACACAAACTTTTTTTGCTCGACTAACGGCAGAGCTGAAATGAAGGGATATGTTTTTGGTAGTCTATGTTCGTATTTACGTGTGTAAAATACTGAACCAATTTTGATATATATGGGATTTCAATCGATTCAAAATTATGCTTCGGGTGATATAGGCTACTTTTTTTATGAAAAGAAAAATATGACGGGTATCAAATACAAATAAGTGACTGACTTTGAAAAAATATTTTGCTATCATAGCGTGTGGGGGAAAGAGGTAAAAATTTCGAGTTCAAATATATAAAAATATTATTAAACTAAAGTATAACAAGCGATAAGAAAACGATTCAAGTTTACATCAGCCTATAAAAATACTACTAGCGCCATCTATCGGCAATTCTGGAAATCACTTTGGTGACAGGTTGACATTATAATAATGATAGGCAGACGTAAGTTTTTAGTTACTTTTCCGTAGTCTGTATATAATTTTTTGAACTTTTTATGTTTGTTAACTTTTTGTAACAAAGATCTACTTGTGTACTATTAATCTCAATCACTGAATTTAAGACGCTGCCAAAATATTTTACCGATATTTTTTTTAAATTACCAAAATTTAAACTGTTTTGCCAAGTAAGTAATAAAAATGACTTAGACAGTACTATTGTGCCAACGAACCATCTAGACAGCCTTAACAGAACGGACGTGTATTTTGTTTCGAAACACGTGTCGCTTACGAAATTTAGTTTGACAGAGTAATCTTAATCTTATGTAATATTTTCGTGCGTTAACGCAGCTTGGTGCTTGGAAACAAGGATTCAAATTTTTTTTAAATGCGATTGCAGTGCGAAAGACTTGAACAAATTGAAGCCCTGATTGTCCCAAGCCCGTAGGGCTCGTGCCTGTGAAAATAGTTTATTTTAGCAATAGGGTAGTTTCATCTATCAAAATGAAATGATCAAAGTATTTTTTATATAGTTTTTTTTTTACCATAAGAAATACGAATATGTTATAAAAACATGAGATTTATTTTTAATTTGAAAACTAAAATCGTAGTTAATTATTATCTGTATGTTACGTGACCTAACACGCCGACCGCCATTTTGTCTTCAGTTCTTTGAGTGACGTCAGCATAGCAAATCCAAAAAAAACCGGACAAGTGCGAGTTCAACTCGCGTGGTGAGGGTTCCGTATATAATCTAAATTTCATAAGTGTTTTTGAATACTCAAACTTCTTATAGGTTTTCCTGTAATTTTAAGGCAAGGAGCTATTTTCCATATTTTTTTCAGAATTTTAATTTTAGCAGTTTCGGAGATAAGGGGGGAATGGTCAATATTCGTCTTTTTTCCTAAATTACTTCAAATTTGTTTTTGCTAAAATTATAAAAAAATATATCTGACATGCTTACAACAACCCCTTTCATTTGATATGTCACACAATACAGTTTGCAAAACTTTTTTTTTTAATTTTCCAATATACCCCCCATACGTGGCCCCCTTGTTTAGAATTCATTAATTTACTTTACGCGTCCATCTTTGGGTCACCAATTTACATATGTGTACCAAATTTCAACTCAATCGGTCCAGTAGTTTCGGAGCAAATCGGCTGTGACAGACGGACAGACAGACAACCGAGTGATCCTATAAGGGTTCCGTTTTTTTCCTTTTGAGGTACCGGAACCCTAACAAGTTTTCGTTGTAAACAACATTTGACGTTTCTATGTTTCTGCACATATGGCGGCTGCCTTTTTGGCGCGAATATATAAAATTTCGATCATGATTAATTCTTTGCACAAAGCGATATTATTTTGAGGAAATAAAAATACGAGTTGACTATCGAATCTATACGAACATTTTTTTTTGTTGGATAGCACAGATTATATAATAGTTCCATTACGCAACATCATCCCCTAAAAGCGATATTTCAAGAATGAGCTGTTTTCGTTATCTTGTATTTCAAATGTGTCTTTAAAAACGTAACAGGGGAATCATTGCGACAATTCCTAACGTGACTTACGTGATTCCAGTTGTCATAATATGACAACTGTCACACGATACGGGAATTGTTTAGGATGTCAGGTTTCCTTCAGGAAAAGTATCCCTATGACAACATGAAAATGAAATGAAAATGAAAATGAAAAATGTTTATTAGGTTAAACAGTACAAGTTTTGTATCATATAAGGTTGGGTCTCCAAGTAAGTAAAGTATACCTGTATCAGGAGGACCCGCTCTTCTAACAATAAGCTTGGGTATTGTAGATTTTAACCTAATTGACTAACACGTAGTCTAATTATACTAGGTACAATTATAAATTATAAATTTAGGAATTTAAACAAAACAAAAGGAATATATGTATAATAATTAATATTAAGCAACCGTCTAGCGATTACTCAAGTATGTGTGTGTGTGTTTGTTTGTTTGTTTGTTTGTGTGTGTGTGTGTGTGTGTGTGTGTGTGTGTGTGTGTGTGTGTGTGTGTGTGTGTGTGTGTGTGTGTGTGTGTGTGTGTGTGTGTGTGTGTGTGTGTGTGTGTGTGTGTGTGTGTGTGTGTGTGTGTGTGTGTGTGTGTGTGTGTGTGTGTGTGTGTGTGTGTGTGTGTGTGTGTGTGTGTGTGTAAATGTGTGTGCATGATTCATTTATGTATGTGAGGATTCTATTTTCAGGTTTACTTGTCGTATAATAGAAGTGACTCTGTGTTCAACAAGTTATGGCTTTCTTGGCTTTGTAGAATTGTAAGGGGTATATACTTATTTTGTTATTTATGAAGTTGTATAAGTGAGCTGATTGTGTAGTGAATTGTCTTTTGGCAAATAATGATTTAGCGACTAGTCCAGGGGCAACGTTTTGTTTTCTTCTACGAGAAGACGACATTTTCAATCTTGAATCTTACCCAGGTTTATAAAAGTCGCACTTGCCAAATTTCATAGTTCTAGGTCAATGGAAAGAACTTTATAAATTTTGATTCCCTTGAGTCAGTCAAAATATAGGTTTTTTTTGTGGCGTATCTTTTTTTTGCACAAACTTAAAAGTTTGATTTTTTCACAGCTTCAAGGGACTGTAGACCTGAGTATATGGTTTTTATTTTATTTTGTTATTTATAAAACCATATAGGTACTCAGGTATTTTAACTCGATACCTGCACGATTTCCTGAGATAAAGTGACTTGACAGACAGACGGACAACAAAGTGATCATATAAGGGTTCCGTTTTTTCCTTTTGAGGTACGGAACCCTATAAATTGTACTCAATCGATGCGGATATACGTAGAAATATCATACAACAGAAATGTTTATTAAAAAAACTATTGTATTGTTATCTCACGTTAAAATCACTCAATATTTTTTTTTAATTTTTCGATAAATTTACATAACAGTAAGACAGAATATTGAATTAGAAATGATATTTTTATGGCAAGTATAGATTTAATGCAAATTTTAAGGAGATAACTACAAAAGAATGACTAACTCCATATTAAACGCGCCGAGAATATGGATTGTGACGTCATAGTCTATGCCCCTTTAATATAGAGCGTTATCGGTGGGTGCCGGCGCGTGCAGATTTCAAATGCCAATAAAAATCAGGAAAAAAATCGTAAGAAAGTTTTAATGCTACAGTTGATATTTATAGTGTTGATTTTTGTAATAAAAAATAAAGATGTATAGTCCCTATTATAAACGCAATAGGCTCTTTTGTAAAGAAATACAGTTTTAACACGTTAAACGCCATGGGGGCCACCGATGGCCTCCTGGAATCTCTTCCAATACGCCATGGGGGTCACCAATGACCTCATGTCAAACCTGTTTTCAAGACAGTGGGCTGCGCCACGTGAAGCAGTTATCAGCAATTTTATGCATGCGGGTGACCGGCAAGGCGCTCTTTAAAAAAACTTTCGCCGGGGGCTGGGGTACAATTAGTGTGAATATACAAGTTATCCGAAAATATCCGCAAATGAAAAAAAATTACATAATTTTCAAATTATAGCGTTTATTCATGCACTTCACATAACTTAAATCGTGTAAATAATAGTAGCGAAGCTTATTATTATTATAGCATGACAGGGACATTCAGAAAGACTCCGGAAAATAATTTAAAAATCACCCAAGTAAGGAACAAGTAAGGCACTTGCATCACAAAAGCAAAAAAAAATTCAAAATAAATGGCAAACATAGATAGCGATTGATGTTATTGAAGCAGTGCAAATAATAAGTCCTTGGTTTATTGCCACATTAAATGCAAGTCGACTTATATATTTTTTTTCGGTTTTTATTAGGCACTACCGCGCCGGTAGAGTGGGCGGCAGAGTGGCCGGCATGGCGTCACGATAACGGTTTTTCAATTTTTCATCATAGAGCGCCGTGGGGGTCACTGGTGGCCGTAACAGAAAAAGACAATTTTTACGTAAAATAACATAATTTATGTCAACCCAACTCGAAAATAAACACCGCGGCACCACTCGGTTCGACAGTCGCAAGCGCACTGACAGCGCCGCGGCGAGCGGGTGGGCGGCGAGGTGACCGGTGCGGCGCTATGGTACGGTTTTTCAAACTATGGTTGAAGGGCGCCGTGGGGGTCATCGATGACCTCAGGGTTTTTTTTATGAATAACTCTTAAACTATATTTCCAATTACAAAATGAAAAAGTGTGTATATGTATATCAATATAATAAACACATTTACATTAAGTTACTTTTTGTAGAAAATTGAAAATTTTGGTCTGGCGTTTAACGTGTTAAGTTAAAGTTTACTCGCGTAAAGATGATGGCGATTACTGACTGATAATGATGATGCAGGGGTCACAGCCGATTACTTTACTGACTGTACAGTCGCCATCAGATATATCGGAGCGGCCAAAGCGCTCACAAATATCTAAACATGTCCCTAATGCCTCGACAATAGAGACGTGTTCAGATATTTGTGAGCACTTTGGCCGCTCCGATATATCTGATGGCGACTGTACATGTACTTAGTTACCTACTATTACCTTTATGTTATTGCCTAATTAAACGTGTTCTTTTAAGCTTTGAGATTGCTGCCAATTTCAAAAACGTATTAGCCAACCTAATAACAAGTCACCTGAATGAAAGTTTTACAATAAAAGAAAAGAAAAGCTACATAGAAAATAAAAGAAAACTAATAAAGGATCTCGGATTTTTTTGCGTTAATGGTTGGAGCAATTACCAAGTCAGCCTTTCACGTAAAGGCAACAAATTGCAATATCTATTTTATTTTACTTACTTCATAAAACCTTAGTAGGCTTATAAAAAATGGTTTTTATTCAGTAGCTATTTCATAAACATTCTGAGAAATGTAATAATTTAGATGCTATGTATTTAGAGGTTTTTCGAATAAATTTATTTTATATACCTTCTTATTTAAATCCTTTGATGTCACTCCTTGCAATTATAATTGGCGCAGTCGATAGAATGTTAAACTTGGTACGTGTTAAAATAAGTGTATACAACAAATATACATATATAAATTATAAATAAACATTAAGGGACAATCTTACACAAATCGAACTATAGTAAGTATAGTCCCATAGTAAGCTCAATATGGCTTGTGTTACGGGTTCTAGACGAAGACATATTTAATACAGCGTGTGACTTTCATAAGAACATATATTTTAAGGGCTGAAAGTATAAGCCCTAATGAACGTTAATTGGTATCTAGTTTAAAAAAAAACGGTTATTTTTTCATACAAATTATTTCGGCCCGCAATGTATTGGTAACAAAGCTAACAACTGACAGTAACTAGCTCTGCCTCTCTGAAACGTCAAGTGAATGTTAGCAGTACATTGCTGCTCGAGAAAATTTAAAAAATTAATAACTCTCCATTAGAAAAGGTAATTGTTATATTTTTCGATAAAACGGTTCACAGCACTGAAAGCTATCGTTCCTTAAAATAAATGTTCTTATGAAAGTCACACGCTGTAGATATAAATACTTAAATGCATAGAAACAACATCCAAGACTCGGAAACAAATCATGCTCAACACGCAAATATCTACTCATATAGGTATGTATGGCGAGATTCACAAATGAAATCTGCAGGCGCCGTTGGTATATTTCCATTGCTATATTGTATTCATGTTGGTTTGTGCCGACATTACACATTTAACGGTGCCATTAAAATCGCTGCTCCTCCGGGTCTCGCATACATTTTCAATTTCTTTTTATGACCAGCAGTAAAAAGGCTTTAGTGCAAATCAGTCTAGTTTTACATTTTGCTTTTTATTGATTGCCTTGATACTTTAATTGTTTGAAAATACTATACATATTGCGCGGTACAAAATTATGATCAGAATTGACAAACAAAAGTAGATCCCTAATCACTCTATTACTAAGTAGCCTTTACGTACTACATTGGAATCGATTTGGTATCTTGATTGTACTCCTTACCTTGTCAAAAAGTGCGGGGCATATTATGGTAGACTGGTAGTATTGTAATTAAACAACCCGTCACACATATAGTTCATGTTCAAAATTAATTTGCCTCGACCTCCTATACATTTCTACGTCGACATACCGTTCGCGTGATGCAGGAATTCGCTCGGATGTAACAGCGACATCTAGCGTGAAATTGGGTCAACTTTGCCGTATAAGGGAGTTTACTTGTACATAATAGACGCAAACAATTTTGTCGTGCGCTCTCATTCTTACACTAAGCTTAACCTCTTCAAATTAGGAACCCTACAAAAATGTTCTACGGTTTATTTTGCGTGGGTATATACAGCCTGCATGTTTAATACTACCTCAAATTGTAACCAGATGTTGGGGTTAGAGCTATGAACCGATTTTGCAAGAAATTTATCTTAACTACCAACTTTTTTTGTCCATATAAGATAATTCAGCACGCAATGGATCACTACTTTGTCTTACTGACGCAACGTCACAACTGTCACAATCACAAGTGACCCGCTTCTTCCATGAGTCAAATGTGTGTACGCAATACATTGCTGCTCGATATTTTTTCAAAAATTAATTACGCTTCGGTAGTTAAGATTAAATTAAAGTTTTCTTGCAATATCGGTACACAGCCCTAACACCTACCTCTGGTTACAATTTGAGGTAATATTAAAAATACATGCTGTATAACTGCTGTAAGATATACCTTGGCAATGTGATAAAACCCGTTAACTAGTACCATCAAATTTAATGATATCTCGCGAGATAGGCCTTTCTTATCTAAAAAGGTCAGCTCTGATCGTAAAATAATAAATGTAATTTCTAGTTTTATCTATCGCTTTAGGGCACGGGCTCAAGGGATATTTCTAAAATTCGTTCGATTAGGTTCTAGTTATATTTTAGCTGACTGAAACAACTTTTTAATGACTTTTGGATTTTTATACCCTTAGGCATTAATACTGTTTTCATTTTGTTCTTTAAAGGCTGTTGAACTACGGTCACTGTCTAGCCCGTGACTATAATAGTACATTGTGTTACAAGTACGGTAAGTTATGAATTACAAACGAGAGTCTATTAGAAGTTTTGATGACTCGAGTTTGTAACAATCTTACCGTACGTGTCGCATACAATGTTTTTCATCACATTTGCGAGGAAACCAATACATTTTTAACTAAATTGTTACTAATCGTAATAAAAACTACAAAATGTCAGTCGTCCATTTTGTTGAATTTGACGTGAGGCGCTTAAAGCAAAGACCCTTCGGCATACAGCCACGATTTAAAATCACAATTAAAAATATGTTACACGGACACTAAATTGCTACAATTAAGTTTTAGAATCTTTAAATCATTCTGTTAATCATATTTTATTCGTGTTTTTACGTTTAAATTGATTTATAAATACGTTTTCGAACATAGTACTTGCGTTAAAATCTCCTTGCTTTATAACTGACGTAAGAGTAACAGATCCTATAAAAAAAAAAACCATTACGCCCATGGGCGTAATAAAGGCTATTGCAGCTCTGTATGCCTGCGCGTTATGAAGCCCTTTACGAGCAAGTGTGATGAAAAATAATTTACCCTTCACGGAATCCTTGACTCCCTTTCTCTTTGCGATTCACAACCTATCTTGGCTCGTCGCTACTATATCTTGACCCCAGGAATCATAACAACTACAGTACACGTAACCAGAGGTCAGTATATATTGGTTAACTTAAAGAAAGTTGTAATATGACCTCAATAACATGATGTTCCTTAGCTTCCCTGTCGTCCAGCTTAAACTATTTCTTTGGGAGGCAATAAAACTTTTATCACGTTGCGCTTAGTGCACTAGGGAGAGGCGTAAAATTTACGGTCCATGCTGGGTAAATTAACTTTTGTCATTTATAATGCCTTAAGGTGATGTTATCTTTATGATTGTTTGAGCACGTTAGGCGATTCTGTACTAGATAGTTGATACAGTACTTGATTGCTACAACATTAAAATGCACGCTACAGTTTAGTGTGTCTTTTTCATAAAATCAACTGTAATATTCCCTTCCAAAATTACATAGGTACAGTTACGCATAACGCAATCGAGCAACACATTATGAAGTTGGTGTCAAATGAAATGACTATAGCTATAGAAGAAATATACATTAGGTAGCTAAACGATCTCTTCTCGCAAAAACGCCCTATAAAAATGTGACTGTGTCTAGTAAAAGGGACCATTTTGAGGATTTTAGTTGCCGAGTTAAATATATGTTTAATATCTATTTAAGTATGTATTTATCTATATAAGTATGTTTATCCGTTGTCTAGTACCCATAGTACAGGCTTTGCCTAGTTTGGGACTAGATCAATTGGTGTGAATTGTCCCACGATATTTATTTATTATTTATATGCATTTTTAAAAATTAGTCGAAAATTACGTATAATGGATTTTTAATACTCATCGGTTATTAATACCTTAAATATCATAAATCGTTGATGATAGTAGATTAACTTGGTACCAATCATTCCATAACTTCCTAGTAGAAGTGTATTTTTCACGAGCATATTTTTTTTTTCAATTCGTACATTTTGGCTACTGCATGTTTAAAAATTTATAAAAAAAATAATCATAACACATGATTCTTTTTTCGCTGAATAGCTAACTGTACCTAGTTTTAGAACATATGAATAACTCTATACCGCTAAAGTGGTTCCCTTTCCCAGACACAGTCACAAATATTGTTTACTGGACGTGTTTTTAATGAACGTTGTGAAAAAGTGACATAGCAAGCACGAGTTAACTTTTGTAAAAAGTGTATTCCAAGTTCATATGACCAAAATACTAAAAGAACTTTGTAATGCAAAATCGGTTATTACAGGAGATCTAATTTCATTAAAAAAAATACCTACGACATAATTTATATAACGTAAATAATTTTAAAATAAATAATGGAGTGGCCATTTCTAAGTCTTAAAATTCCTGAATTGTTTATAATCCGCTAACAGTCCCGTTTTTATTATATTCGAAGAATAATCTGAAGAATTCGACTAAAATCCATCCACATAATGGTAGTATATATTGAATATGTAGTAGTATTTTTTTTCTATGTATCTTATATATTTTTATTTATGTATGTCTATATGTAGTAGTGTATAATACATTTGTATTTTTTTCCTCTCTCCTCAAGTATATTCGTAACAGAAATTATCATACTTTTTTCTTTGCACCTGTTATAAGTCTCTGTTTAGCCCAATGGTTAGCTGGTAGAGAATGCCATCTGGCATTAAGCTCGCCATTTGTACATATTTTTTTTGTATATTGTGCAATAAAGTTTAAATAAATAAAATAAATAAAATTCTGACGCATTGAAATTAAAATATTGAGATATCGTTTGGACGCGAGGGCGCAACAAATCATAATTTAATTTCAATCCAAAATGTTTAGTAAGAGAGGCTCTCCTGACCTTTATGCCATGTTAAGGAACAAAGCTCCCCTTAACGTTGTCATCAAACATTCACACAATCATGAGTTCATGTTTCTTTTACTATTGCTGACCCTTAAGACTTAAGAAGCACGTACCGGCCGCCATATTAAAGTTGTCATAAACTCGTAAATGTAAACAAAATTAGAGAAAACCGTGTTATTGTCGTAAATTCTGAATTTCCTGTAGGATTTACTTTGGAGATTAGTTTTTTTATTAGTGTAGTGGTTTATTGCGAAATAAAAACTATACTATAATTTAACAAAAATACATAAATCCTACTAATATTATAAATGCGAAAATTTGGTTGTTTAGATGTTTGGATGTTTGTTACTCAATCAAGCAAAAACGGCTAAACGGGTTAAGATAAATTTTGGTACACTTATAGTGTATAGCCTGGATTAACTTAAAGAATACTTATTCCGAGAATCATCCCTGAAGGGGGCGAAATGGGGGGCAAAAGTGTGTATGGAGTTGGAGCTACGATATAAACAAGTTCCACGCGGACGAAGTCGCGGGCAGAAGCTAGTAAATAAATATTAGAGGGCAATCTTACACAAATCGAACTATAGTAGACTCAAAAGGCTTGTGTTATGCGTTCTAGATGACGATATATTTAATATATATATATAAATTTAACACATAAAATATAGACAAAATCCAAGACTCAGAAACAAATATCGTGCTCATCACACAAATATTTACTCTTACCGGGATTTGAACCCAGGACCTTCAGCTTCGTAGGCAGCACTACCCACTAAGCTAACCGGTCGTCGACATACTTAATTACTGTCATTATCTGCCTATATAGTCCCACTGCCATCCACAGGACCCTCTTATGGATGAGAGGGAATGAGCAGTAGTCCTCACGCTACCCCCGCGTGGGTTGGGGATTTCACATTCCTCTGGGTCTTTTAGCTTGCAATGCTTTCTTTCATCAAAAAGCTATTGGTATTTACCAATGTGTCGTAAAACGGACACTTATTTCAAAAGCATATTATAAGATAAACGACTACATCATGGGTAGGGATATTTGGCAGCGATAAAATCCTGCACTAGAAATCTGTCGTAAAATAAATAGGCTTTCTACTGTAGCAATGTAATTTTAAAATTTTATAATACTCTGATACTGATATGATATATTGTATACTGTTTTGAAAAAATTACACCTCGCCGAGTTTTTTACGCCGGTTCTTCTCGAGGCAGAGGTTTACTTTCCGAACCGGTGGTAGTTTATCGACATTCATAGGTGCATGTAATATGCCTAAATTGAAGAATAAATCACTTTGACTTTTGACTTTGACTTTGACTTTGAATGAAAATAAATTTAACACAATATATATGTAGCTCCTGACAATAAATTGAACTCGTTTTTAAACGCACCTACCTAATGTGTCAAATCGAGCGCGTATAACGCATTGCAATGAAATTGGAATTTCAAACTTATTTAGGTATTGGACTGACCCTGCTATTCTCAAAACCCGTTGTGTATACCATTTGGATGACTTAATCTGGTCAGCCGTTTTCGCATAATGAATTAAACACAAAAATCCAAACTTTCATGATTATAATATTATTTAACTAGTACAATAACGTTAAGTAAAAAGTCTGTTCCAATATGTCATTATGATTTATTATCAATCAATAATTTCATATTCAGTTACTATCTTTTTTATTTTATTGAAAGTAAATACAAGATTATGATTAACATAAACTAAAATAAATTAAGACTAAGTTAAATGTAAAAAAACCGGCCAAGTGCGTGTCGGACCACGCAAAACGAAGGGTTCCGTGCCTATTAAAAAGGTCGTATCGTCACAGAAATTTTACAGCACTTACGTCCTTTTCTTTAAGGAAGGCAGTTTTTCGAAAACCTCTGAACCGATCTTGTTCAAAACAATTTTCGGTGAATGAAATTAATAAGCCCTATGTCCATGAATTTTTCCATATTTTTAAAATACACCGTTCAAAAATTAGAGGGGGGGGGGACAGAATTTTAGTGACTTTCGGGGCGATTATCTCCGACCCTATTCACTTAATCAAAAAAAATGCTAAGAAACCTTATATTTATTTTGAAAGGCCTATCGATTGATGTGCCACACGGGGGGTCACAATGAAAAAATTTTTTTTGACTTTTAGTTTTATGTATGGAGTGCACCCCTAAAAAATTTTTTTTTGTAATTTTAATTACAAAAGTATGTAGCGGCTAACAAAATACACCTATCTTCAAAATTTTATTCAAATACACCTCATAGTTTTCGAGTAAAATGCCTGTGACATACGGACAGACGGACAGACGGACAGACGGACAGACGGACAGACGGACAGACGGACATGACGAAACTATAAGGGTTCCGTTTTTGCCATTTTGGCTACGGAACCCTAAAAACGCCCTCGAGGCATTGTACCGAGGATGCTGGCGGCATTTCCTCGCTGAACTGCAATGCTGATGCGTTGCGCGAGAAATTACGACTAACATTAAATACTTTCCAGAATAAACATTTCAAGACAAGGCCTATTTAAAATACGAATTCCCTCATAGTCCGTTCTGCCTTCAAAAGAAACCTTGAAAGACTACGTACTGAAACCCACATTTCATTTCCTAAATTGGGCGATAAGCCTGCTCATTAACAAGTATTTCGTTATAGAATGCTTTCTACTATCTCGTTATCTCGCTAATGGAAATACCACATTTGAGCCTCTCTTAAATTATTTCGCTCAAAATTATTCGAAATATATTTCTATGCAAACATCATGGTTAATACCGCGAGCATTATAAAAGGCGATATCATCATTGTTTTCCTAAGTATCTTTGGGAACAATGTTTCTGCGATCCGGTGTCAATGGAATTTCAATCTTATCCTGATAATGGTAAGAATTTTGCGAGTGTTGTGAATAGGTTTGTAGCTCAAGTGGCATGGCACTGACAACCTTTACGAGTATGCTTTTGTTTGCGGCACCTTTGTCTGTGCTCTTAACTGGAAGACTTGCGGAAGATTCAGATAATAAAAAAAAAACCGAGTGCGGATTCCACGTAGCATGCCGATTCAAAACTTATCAAAGAAGATCTTCTTTTTAAATAAAGCGAAAGCTTCGCTATTACGCTAAAATATTTTTCAATTCGAAATGAAATCTAGGTAGCAATTGTGAATTTGATTAGACACGAACTCTTGCGCCACTTGCTTAGACAGGAATGCCTGAACTTAGACGAAATTCGGCTTCAATAACCGTCGTTATAAGTCGAAAAAGCGTATCAATTTATAGATGCTTGTATTTGAAGTATTTCTACGGTTCATTAAAATCCGTTAAATATAATCTGAAATCGAATAAAAACCGCCAAAACTTGTTTTATTTGGCTGCGGCCTTGTGTAGAGTGGACTGACATTTGGTTTGTATTGTATTGCAACATACACTCAAGAGCAAAAGTTTTGGGTACCTACAGTTTGTACTGAAATTCTATACAAAGTGTACCCGAAACTTTTGCTCTTGAGTGTACTTTCGCTCTTTATTATATTAGTACAGATTACTTTAATTATTATAAATCAATAAGCAAATCTAAAACCCCATTAAACTTAACTAATCATAAAGCAACATCAAAGTCACAAACGAATCCGTTTCCAATCCCAATCTCCCTCCGATACCCCTAATAGGGCCTGAAAGCACCTCTACAAGCGATTACAGGCTTTGTCCTTCGACCCAATTCATTATTCCGTTTTAGCACTAAAATGGACGGAATACATGCCAAGTTTCTCTATACGATTGGCGTTATGGTGGACGATTTTGCACAGGAGTATGGGGTAAGCTTTAGCAGTTACAATATTATATTGTGGCTCCTAAGTATTTAACCTCCTAAACCCCGCGTACAAAATTTTGTAAAAATTTCAAAATTTACTGAATTTTTACTGAATGTCAAAAAAATCCTAATTCAAAAGCACAAACGCGTACCCTGGGTCTCAGGAGGGGCGAACACATGTCAAGTTGCAGACGGGCGAAAATGTCGAGATTGCGGACCCAAGGCAAAAAACTTAAAGAGACAAAAAATCAAAAAATGTAAGTGACTACCTACTATTTTAGTATTTAATTATTACTAGAAAATAAAATCTTTTTTATCTTATCTAGATGGGCTAGGGCCCTTTCGGATACACTTCGACCCAGTGCAGTGGGATCTTTTGTGCATTTGCCTCTCCTTATACCTTCTCCCAAGCTAGCTCAGTCATTCTCACAAAGCGGATGATGCGGCTCAGCGGAAGCACTTTGAATTCCTTTGGTTGCGGCAGGGATCGGAACCGGTTTTTTCAAAAATCCCCGAAGTAGTCTAATATTTTGAATTTTTTTAGGCTCTATAAGTAGGACTCTATCGTGTATTTAGGTAACATATTCGTATTCTTAGACTGCCCGATCAAAAATGATATTATAACCAAAGAACGAAATAATACCGGTTAAATTTTTATGAAGAAAATACCGGTATCTGATCCCTGGGTTGCGGATAGCCGCTACCAAAGTGATTCATTCTTTGTCTGGCAAGGGCATGACATTCACACAGTAAGTGTTCCATAGTCTCATCCTCCTCGCCACAGGTTCGTTTATTTAATATTTACTGATCAAGTAATTAAAGAGCTATTAAGATAAGTAATTAATTACCGATTTAAGAAACTAAAATTTATAATCTATACAGTTCTGATTTAAAAAATTAAAAAAACACACATTTTAAAATTCTACTGCTGAATTGAAGACTATTACCGCTATATCAAAAACTTACGATATTATAATATGTACGAGAAACTTCTTACTTACTACCTAACCATGACCAAACAATCGAGTCTCATTAAATATTTCTGTAATAATTTATTACCCAAAGAACTTACAAGTGAAATTAATTTAGTTCGTGTACACAAAAGTTTTCGCCTGTCGCCTAAATCAATTCTGAAAGTCAAGACCGGGAGCACTAACTTTTGAGGTAAAGCTAAAGGTGCCGTTGCCCTATTGGGTTTTAATTTAAAAAAAAACTGACCATTTTAATCACCTGTTATTTTACCCGCAAAAATAAGTAATAATTGGATAATGTTTCAGTAACGGTTCATCGTTAAAAGCAGATTTTAAATAGTACCTACCGTTTAAAATTTGAGTACATCCTACTAATATTATAAATGAGAAAGTTTGGATGTTTGTTACTCAATCACGCTTAAACGGCTCAACCGATTTGGATGAAATTTTGCACGAAGATCGTTTATAGTTTGGATTAAAATATAGGATTGTTTTTATCCCGGGTCCACGTAGACGAAGTCGCAGGCGGAAGCTAGTTATTGATATAGCAAAGTCAGAATCGTGGATACTCATTAATATTTCTTTAATAATTTATTACTCAAAGATTTAAAGTTACGGTTATATTCTGTAAGGACATAAGTATTCTATAGGTACATTTTCAACACTAATCCATTGCTACTTCATTTGTCTTAGACTACAATAATTCTTTTCTGAGAGATATGTGGTCTACGGCTACGTATAGATGGTAAAGTTTGTGAGCTTATTAGTAGGTATCAGGCCTTTAAAACTTTATAAAAATAGCGATATTATAACGATATAATTCCGCTATTTGCTGAAATTTCTAGTGAAATTTTAAACATATTGATCGTTATTTATATCGGTATAATGTCACTTTTTTCATAACGTTTTAAAGGCCTGGCTCGGTATCCAGAAACTTCTTTCGCCAATAATCTTTAGGACGTGGGTAGGCCCCTCACAAGGTGGACTGATGATCTGGTAAAGGTCGCGGGAGTCCGCTGGATGCGGATGGCGCAGGACCGCTCAATTTGGTACACTTTAGGGGACGCCTATGTCCAGCAGTGGACGTCTTTCGGCTGATGTGATGATGATGATGATGAATCTTTGAAGGATAATTGTCGCGGTTTACCCCTACACTGAATTTTATTTCATAGAACCCAGCAAGTAATTGTCCTGGTCCACAGCTCAATTGGTATATGGTAACTAGGTAAGTCCGGACCCGTCCCACTTAAGGTACACGGTCCTTAGAGCATACATATCTGGTGTTGTGATTACAGCAACAAGCGGGCATTTTTATGATCAGAGTATACTCTTGTGAGGCGATTTTGTGATCGATAGTGAAATGGTCTTTGTATGGTTTTTTGGACTATGTGCAACGTTTTTTACAGAGAGGTAAGTTACTGAAAGCCTACTCCAGTTATGTATGCTCTAAGACAGTGTCAGCTGATGTAAATCTTGCAGCTCGGCCACGACATCAAGCTAAACGAGTGAGCGAGAGATCAGAGCGCGACCTATCGTCTCACATATGGTTCATTGCTGCCGCTCACTGGCGCAGTCGAGGCCAACTTACACGGTTTTTTTTTCACAAAATAAAAGGGCTTTTCGGTCACGCCAGCGAATTCCTAGACAGGTAGTCTATTAAACACAGTTTTCTCATCCGTATCAACAGGAGTCCGTGTCACCATGACTTGAACTATGAGCTAGCTTCTCCACAACGTATAGCGGGTCTATTCGTATAACGGACATATTAACCGGGATTCCTTTCAGATTGCCCGGCCCGACCCTCATCACTTTGGACACTGTCATTACGCATTGAACAATTTCGTGTGGGCCCGTGCCGTGTATAAATAAAGAGGAAGTCCATAATCCATTTGAAAACTTTTATAGTTTTTAATGGAACAAGGATCAACGCTATGAAAAAATACGATCCAGCGGCACTTTAACCCGCACATCATCTAGTAGGTTATTCCAGTTTAACACAGTTATGTGAAATGCGATAGGAGAACATATGTTATAAGTAAAGTTGAATAGTTTTGTAAGATTTGAAGAAGGAAGGTCTTTCAAATATCAATCACATTTAAATATTTTTCGCTTTCTCGTCCGGACAGGTTAGAGCCCGCGTGGATGGAAGCCGTAAAACAAATTGAAATATGATTGGGAACTGAAACTTCTTCTTCTTATCTAAGCGCTCTTGTCGGTGTAGCTCAAGGTAAGCCGTCCACCTACTCCGATCCCTCGCTGAGCTGTTGCGGAACTTCAAAACTTTATAGAAAAAGAAAGAAGAAACACCATTTATTCGTAACGCAAAAGCAAAGCAAATGTACAAAAAAAGATTATAAAACCAAGATAAAAAAAATAGAACATAGTTCTCATAAATGGCACGAAAAGGTCCCGCCTCAGCATAATGCCGACTCAAGAGCTGGCGCTGATCTTCCGACACAAGTAATGGCTACATATTACCGGTAACTTTCGTGTATTGAATGAATATAAATGTACTCTTCTTTAAATCACCTAATAAATACTAGATGGAAAAGCATGTGCGTTAGAGTTCTTCTGTCATGAATTTTGTACCGAGCTGGGGGCTCGATGCGGTCACGTAGAAATAATATGGAAATAAACAAAAACAATTATTACATTGTAAATTTAAATGCGGTGACAACGGTTGTCAGTTCCTAAGTAGCCGGCAGCATTGCCTTTGTTCCTGACAACGGTGACAGCAGTTTCCGGAAATATTCTAACGTTGATATTTTAACATGAATAACAGATTAAATATTCAACACGCGAAATATCGCAAAAACTTTCAAATAAAAACATCTACGGAGGCCAGGAAATGTGAACCACGTACCTTGGAAAACTTTTTTAATAATGTCTTCTTATCGTATTTTTCACGACAGCGAGTTTTGTACATATATTGACGTTATTAAGAATGTTATTGACATAATAATATATCAGACTAATACTCTACCAGATTCGTCTCTTATATATCGCATCGCTATCACACTGACACTGTATTTTCACCGTAGAAAACAAAAATTGTCAGGAGTCTTTAAGAAAATAAAATCACTGCTAATTGGGTTGTTTCCACATATTAAAATTGATAGCACGGTGTTGCTAAATGGATAGTAAACCTTCAAATAAATGTAATTAAGTATAAATTACGAAATATAATACAAATTATAAAAAGATATGGACCTTGAAAGTTTAGAAAAAATATGCATTTTTTTTATTGTCCAAAAGTAAATTTAAAGCTACCAATAGAATCCTTATGGTTTTATAGAAACAAAATTATACGACAACTATGGTCCTAAACGCAGTATTTCGCAATCGAAACAGCAATTTATTTGATTTTTCATATAACGATAGTACAAATGTTACACTGTGACGTCATGATTCAATGTTAATCAGTATGGAACGTTTTCGGCTACCGCTAGCAAGGTCCGTCTTTAACTAAATTTTTTGGGTATTTATGTTGTTTAATTATTGTACTTACTCCCATACAAACATTTGTTCCTCTCCAAAAACTGGTTCAAATGGCATCGTAAAAAAACTTTAGGACACAAGCCTATTGAGTGCTCCTCGATTTCATCAAGGCCTATAATCAAAATCAGTTACTTGTTTCGTTTTAAAGTGAATATGTGTTTAAACGACATTATTTCTATACCCGAAAGGCACCCGGTAAAACAACATTAGTCTACAAGAATTTAGTGTCAGTAGTACTCAGTTTTTTACAATACGCAAAAGCAAAGACACTCTATTAATATTGATGAGCAAAATTTGCAGGATTAAGACGACAATATTGAATAATGTCTGTTTTTTTTTTTTTTTCCTGACTTAATAATAATCTAGGATGCCCTAGAGATAAATTATTTTTATTGTTATTTCTGTGTTATAGTCCTTGCACACATGACATTAATTTGTATTCACGTATTTGACATAAAATTGTTATGTATTGACATTATACTAGGAGACCGTATTTTTAATTTTATAGTTGTTGACATTTTTATTATTATTTGACAATATTATTAAGATAATATTGTTATGAAATTGCTAACTATTTCTCTTGAATGTACTTGACGAGCTTTCTGTGAATTCATTTTATTTATATACAAAGATAATTTGTAAAATTAAATGTCAATTTTCAAGGAGCAATAAATGAATCTGAATCTGAATCTGAATCTAATCCCGACATTTCAAGACGGCTCTCTGTACATTCCAGCTAAAATTACACCATTACCCCAATAATAAGGGAGGCTTGGTACACCTAATCCCTAAATAACTGAGTAAAAGAGGTGGCTAGATGGACTAGCCACCTCTTTTACTCAGTGTCAGAACGGAAGAGACAGGATGATTCAAATCACGGGGTTTTGTTGAAGTGACTGACTTTGATTTCGCTCAAGGTTGAACTGAATGAGGCCTCCATTTTGCCACTAACTAATTAATTTCGATTCCATTTCAATACGTGCATCGCACTCACACACTTTTAGGTCATTTCCGTATTTATCAGGGGGGAATCGATATGCGGGTTTTTGTATTTTATCGAGAACCTACTGATGTCACTCAGCCCTGCTAGCGTAACTTGACTCTCTACTCTACTCGTGCGCGTGATAGACTATCTGTCACTTTTTGACAGCATTAATAAGAAAGTGACGGACAGTCTATCTTGCGCGCGAGTAGAGTCGAGAGTCAAGTTATGCTAGCAGGGCAGGGTTCATTACTTGTCAGTGTAGTATATTTACGCAGTAGTACTACAATATTGAGCGGGCGCGGAGCATTACACAGGCCGTACCGCATTTATACCGCCCCGCTTCCGTGCATGCCACGCCAATCAGGAAGCAGTTATTCAAATGTAGACGCGCAGTAAAGAATCTGCACCGACTTGACTGATAGCTGATATCTGACAGCATGCTGATGCCGCACCGAGCCCGCACTGACGTATGCGGATGTGGCCATAACTATCTTGATTCATGATTCATCTTGATGATCTAAATATAATTTCCATACGTAAAAAACGCGTTACGCAATCGGGACGTAGATATCTGTCTAACCCTCTTAATGATGCGTTTGAATATTAATACTGATTGATATAGTGGGGATTATCTTCTGTTTGTCTTGAGGGAAAGTTTTAATCATTTGCCATACCGAGTTACTGATGGAATTGAGATGGAAATTGCTGGGCCTGACAACATAAAGTTCCCCTAATGAAACCTGATAGGGTATTTTTTCGTAAATTCGTTTCTAAAAGTTTGCAGGACCAATTGAATAAAATGCCGGTTTTTGTGTTTTGCTCCTGCAAGGGGATATTTTCGAATACCGTTAGAAAAACTGCAGCTATCAAAGTGACCCCTTTTTAAGTAAATAAAGAGTTAATGGGCATTTGGGCATTAAAAAATCTTAAAACTTAGTTTTATACAATTTTTTTGATAAAGCCAATAAATAATGTATATCAAGTTGGTAATATTTCTTTCTTCACATTATTTTGCTTTTAAACTGACGAGAAGTTCTAAACATCTGAATTTGTAAATCAATCAATCTAACCCGATTTTCCTGGACCGGTCACTTTGGCACTCTTTAGGGGAGGCCTATGTCCAGCAGTCTTTCGGTTGATATGATGATGATGATGATGATGAATCCGATTGCGATTTGCGGTATTCATGCTCATCACACAAACATTTGCTCTTATTGGGATTCAAATCCAGGACAGTCAATTCGTAAGCATTGTCAGGCAAGTCCACTACCCTCTAGGCTAAACAGGTCGGCATACCACCAACAACAATTTATATCCAGCTAGCTATTCAGTAGATCCATATATAAGTATTTTTCTACGCGGAATACATTCCACTCAACAAAAAGCACAGAATATCTCCGTCTCCAAGTCCACAATATGAATCCAGTGGTAATGCACTCCTTGATTCATCTTGTCCGGAGACGTTGAGTAAGCGGTTGTCAGCGCACTGCGGTCGTCGGATTAGGGGCTGGGATGTATGGGGTGCAATTAGGGAAATGGGGGAGGTTGTGGTTAGATTTGTATTGTAAATAGAGATTTTACACAAACCATTGTAAAAGAGATTTAAAACGACCTGTACTGCACATAAAAATGAATGTTACGGCACAATCTTACACACAATCAAACATGTATCAAAAGGACGTAGTTGCCGTAGGAACTAAGACCGCCCAAACAAATTACATAACAAACTTCAAACTTCATAACATCACACATACAATAAATAAATAAATAAATAAATATTATGGGACATTCTTACACAAATCGAGCTAGGCCTATTGGCAGAGTGCAAAGCGGGTGGAGGGGGTAGCCTAAACGATCACAGCGCTCGCTACGGCTAAAATTGACATTTTTGTCGCTGACTTGAGCTGTCAAATCCATATTGCAGTAAACATTTTCTAATCGTTTTTGAGATAAAAATATGGTCCTGGTAAGATGTGTTGTTGTGAATTGTAATAACACAAGATTTCATTAATATTTTTCACAATATTTACTTAGTTCTTGTTTGACAGCGGTGACAATATTGTCCATAATGACCGCCTGTCACGTGGCGCTGTCGTCGCGCTCGGTCCCAATAGTAAGCTCAATAATGCTTGTGTTACAGGTACTAGACGACGATATATATAATAGATATAAATGCTTAAATACATAGAAAACATCCAAGACCCAGAAACAAATATTCGTGCTCAACACACAAATATTTGCCCTTACCGGGATTCGAACCCAGGACCTTCAGCTTCGTAGGCAGCGTCACTACCCACTAGGCTAACCGGTCGTCAATACGATATCAAACGCGATTAAACATATTGAAACGTCATTAAATGGAAATCAAAGTTTTAATATGTTCATTCGCGTTTTATATCACTGAAATATGATTATTTGCGTATTATTTCGAACAGAGCGAATTACAAATGAAATTAACCCACTTTTTGCACATACTTCGCACTCGCTGTTCGTAATCCGTGTTTCGAATTTTAAAGCCAGCTCAGCTTTGCTATTCACACACAACCAGGCTCGACTCGCCTCGCTACTCCTTCCTTCTATAACCTGAGCTAGTGATTTCTAACAATAGGCATGATGACTAAGATTTTTTAACGATTCCATTCGAACCAGTGCATGGAGAGGAACAAATGTTTGTATGGGAGCAACTACAATTAAAGAACATAAATACCCAAAAAAATTGTGACAAAGATTGACCACGTTGGCGGCATCCCAAACGCTTCATACTGATTGACTCAAAAGAATGACGTCACACTTTGGTATTTGAACTAATCATTGTAGGGAAAATCAAGTAAATTGCTGTTTCGGTCGCGAAATACTGCGTTTAGGTCCATAGTTGTCATACAATTTTGTTTCTATAAAAGCGTAAGGATTCTATTGGTAGCTTTAAATTTACACTTGGACAAAAAAAAATGCATTTTTTTTCTAAACTTTCAAGGTTCGCATCTTTTTATGATATTAATTATATTTTTTTAATTTATACATTATTACAATAATTTGATGGTTTACTATCCATTTAGCAACACTAAATTATCAATTTTAACATGAGTCATCATGCCTATTATAGACCGGCGTTTTCACGATGACATTGGAACCAGTTTTTCATCATAATCATCATCATCATCTGATCAGTCCACCAGCGCCACACAAATCGCATAAAAGAATATTAACAAAAAAAATTGTCTTATGGCATTATTTGATTTTGATTCTAATTAACACCCTGAAATAATAATTTGATGGTCCTCCGATATGTAGTTGAAACTTATAACATAGCGGTAACTATTTGTAGCGACCACTATGTTTTAAGATTCGATATGAAAACTGCCCGAAGGCTGAAGACGCCTTCGTACTTATTCCTTTTTAGGGTTCCGTACCTCAAAAGAAATAAACGGAACCTTAATAGGATCACTCGTGCATCTGTCTGTCCGTCTGTCACAGCCAATTTGCTCCAAAACGACTGGACCGACTGAGTTGAGGTATACATACGTAAATTGGTGACCCAAAGACGCCTAAAGTAAATTAATGAATTCTCAACAAGGGGGCCACTTTTGGGGGGTAAACTGGAAAATTAAAAAAAAAGTTTCGCAAACTGTAATGTGTGATATATCAAATGAAAGGGGTTGCTGTAAGCATCTCAGATATATATTTTTTTATAATTTTAGCAAAAACAGATTTCAAGTAATTTAGGAAAAAAGACGAATTTTGACTACTACTAGGCTTAAAATTCTGAAAAAAATATGGAAAATAGTTCCTTGCCTAAAGATTACAGGAAAACCTATAAGAAGTTTGAGTATTCAAAGTAACGGGATTTTCCCGTTACTTTGAAAACTCAAACTTCTCAATATTTTACGGAACCCTCACCACGCGGGTTGAACTCGCACTTATCCGGTTTTTTGTCACCTTAACTTGTCCAAATTGCCATTTGGTCCACTTTCCTATTCCGTCACCTAGCTCGTCCACGTTCTTATATCGTCCACTGCACAAGTCTCCATTGTAACATCGTCCATTGTCTTGAGTCACCCACATTCCCATATCGACTTTGATATAACTCGTCCTGATTGCAAAATCGTCTACTGTCCTGACTGTATTTTATCCTCAGAAACATACACTTTTTTATTTACATTAGGTGAACAAATCACACATGCGTCCTCGTCCGAGTTAGGACTGCGGGCCCATAAAGGAATTTGGACGACTTTGCAATGGTTGATCATACAGGAATATAAAGGCGAACTAAGAAGTTGTTGACATTGCATTTGTACGCTGACAACATGGCATTGTGGATAAATTATGGTGGTCCTATGTCGTTATATAGGAATGTAGATAATGTCGTTCTTAGCCTGTCCAATTATGCGGAGGTCAGACTTACACTAGTTGTTCTGAGATCAGTTGTATTTAAGCGTTGTGACGACCAGTTAAGCAGCTTTAATCAAAATTTTGCTCTGAATCGTAGAGAAGTACCGCGGACTGGAATTTAAATAGCTCAGTAACAGATGTTGAAGCTTTTAGAGATTGTTTAACGGACGCTGTTCGCATTTTTAAGCAGAAATACCAATAATAATTGGGATAGATTTTCCGGTCGCTTGCCGTGCTGGAATGTCGCCCCAAATCCTTTTAGAAGTCATACGGGAGTTCTGTTGGCAGTAGATGGTTGAAATTTTGTGTGAAATTGGTTTCTGGCCATACCTGGCGCTGTAAATGTTTGTTGGTTGTCTGGAAGAGATCGCTCTTCAGCGATAAGACCGCCTGTTGTCTACCTCTACATGTTATTGTATTGTTTCTCTCTGTAACTGCTTTGTTTGTGTGAGGTGTGCAATAAAGAGTATTTGTATTGTATTGTTGTAACAGAGCGCCGTTGTATTCATACGTGTTCATATTCTCAAGCATTGCTTGCTAACATAAGGACGTAAACGTGAAAAATAAATTAGTCGAAAAAGACTTCACTTAATTTTGCCGTGTTTTGACTTGGAAGAATAATGCAAGAATAATCTGAAAAGGTGTGAGTGTAGGAAGTGATGTTATCACCGAAAGAAGTTGCGTCCTTTTGGAAGTACTTTAAGTCCTGGTAGAGGGTCGTCACCGTCGGGTGCGGGTTGATTGGAATTCAAGACATTGAGTTGTTTAGAGCCCCTGAATTACTTTGATAGCTTTGTAACTAATACGGGTACCACTACCGGCTCTAAGATTAAATCAAACACGGAATTAACCATTATTTCCGATCATTTGTCCTTATCCAAGCAAATATTGTTCGTGGTATAAAATTTTCGCTCAGTAATTTTTTTATTTTTAGAGTTTCGTAGCTCAAAAGGAAATAAACGGAAGCCTTATAGGATCAGTTTGTTGTCCGTCTGTCTGTCAAGGCCCTTTATCTCGGGAACGCGTGGAGGTATTGAGATGAAATTGAAACCATATACTCAGGTCTACAGTCCCTTGAATCTGTGAAGAAATCAAACTTCTAAGTCAACGTAAAAAACAACGTATATTTCGACACTCTAAAGGGAATCAAAAATTATAGGGTACTTTATATACTTAATACGTTTAGGTCCATAGTTGTCATACAATTTTGTTTCTATGAAAGCCTAAGGTAAGTCTATTGGTAGCTCTAAATTTACTCTTGGACAATAAAAAAAATCTAAATGTTTAAGTTCTTTTTATGATTTTTACTATATTTTTTTAATTTACTAGCCTTTGCCCGCGGCTTCGTCCGCGTAGTAAGTGTAATTTTTGCAATAATTGTCGAATTGTTATTACGCCTATGAACACCCCTTCGTCGTCATATACCAACTTTCAAATTTCTAAGTTTTTAAATAAACGTCTTCTCGGTACAACTCCTATTTCACCCCTTTAGGGGGCAAGTTTAAAAAAATATATATTTCTTGATAGATCTACATATTATAAAAGAAACCTGTTGTCCTACTTTCATGTTTCTAGCCACAGTTTATCATTGAAAATCACACATTACTTATGTGAACTTTCAACCCTCATCTTAAATTATGTATATTAATTGTGGGGAATAATTTTCACCTGTTCGAGAAGCAACAAAATAAAAGACTCAAACATAAACTTATATTACCTGTCCCAAATCTTGAAATATTCCGAAACAGCCCACATTATGCAGCAGTTAAATATTATAATCAACTCCCAAACTATTTAAAAGGCAGAAGAAAAATAAACAATATACGCAAAAAATTTTAAATCATATCTTGTAAACAAAACCTATTACACAGTAGATTTTTTTTAGTGATAATTTTTTTTTTTGTTTTGATTATAATGCATGTATAACATACTCAACTACTTTAATAATATACTATATTCAACTTTATTTAGATAATGTAAGATAGTGTGTTTTTGCTTTGTATTTAGCAGTTTTTACCTGCACACACTAGGTAAAGTAGGTATAACAATTTAATAATATAAAATACTCGTATGTGAGTTGCTGTACTTAGTTATTAAGTTTGCTACACCCGACCAGGGTACATGAGACACTTTTATATATATTGTAAGAACTTTTATTTTACCATGGTGCAATAAACGATTATGATTATGATTAAACCCTTCAATGGATGAATTAGAAAAAAATTCTTTATTATTGTTTTTGACTGTACATTAGGAGCTTGTGACCGAAGTTTTAAACTAACTTTAAAAACGACATATTTCCCATATAAAATTTTCAACTCTATTTTAACCCCCTTAGGGGATGATTCTTTATAATAACGCTAAATCATTTGTATCGCTTTTTAGTAAGGAACCTTTACACAAAGATATCCATAACTTTCCAAATGAACGATTGCCATACAACGGTCCAACCCCTACTTTACCCCCTTAAGGGTTGAATTTCGAAAAATCCTTTCTAAGTACACGTCCACGTACTGCAAATAATATATGTCCAAATTACAGGCCTATATCTTTAGCAGTTTAGTTAGGGTGTGCGCTGTCTGTCAATCGACCAGCAACGCAAGAGAATATGTTGTATAGATTACAATAATTTGAAGGTTTACTATCCATTTGACGACGATGACATGACGATCGAATAGTCTAGTGGTTGGAGAACCTGACTATGAAGCTTGAGGTCCCGGATTCGATCCCCGGTTGGGGCAGATATTTGTATGATGAATACGAATGTTTGTTCTCGAGTCTTGGATGTTTAATATCTATTTAAGTATGTATTTATCTATATAAGTATGTTTATCCGTTGTCTAGTGCCCATAGTACAGACTTTGCCTAGTTTGGGACTAGATCAATTGATGTGAATTGTCCCACGATATTTATTTATTTATTTATGTAGCAACACTACGCTATGTTATCAATTTTAACATGAGGAAACTACCCTATTGTCATTTTAGTATCCAAATATTGTCAGTAATTCTCCATCAATGCCCCACGGTGAATTGCATATTCCAAATAATATTCAGAATGGCTCTCTCGGTATGCAACATTACACGTAGCCAACACAATATTCAGTATGAATTTGACGGCCGTTCACCAAAGTCAATGCGGAGCTGACAATGGTATCAGCCTTCGTCCATAGCTTGCGGTTCCTCACAATGTGGAACCAAACAGACACAATTCAAGATGCTGTGATGAGAGTTTGTGACATAGCGTACGCGTAACAGTTATTACATTGATACTTACAAATAGTTTATAGCAAAGTGTCTTATGCTTAATGTATAACTACTAACAGGTAAACACAGCATGCCAAAATAAACAAGGACTTAATAAAAAAAGAAAAAAGCAATAACTAAGTGAATATAATTTATTTTACATCACACGTGGTTATAAAGTGGTAATTATCGCGTGAGGAATCTCAGTTCCTGACCAAGGAAAGGCGTCAATTTTTATATTCACCATGAATTGTGTGATGTAATGAAGAAAGCGTCAGTTCGCATTTTTCGCCCTTGACTTTGGCTCGGACGCCGAATACCCTGCGATCTGACGACCCTGCTGACTTCGCGGAGCGCCTGGAACGGAGTCCGCTGGATGCGGGTGGCGCAGAACTGGTCACCCTTTAGGGGAGGCCTATGTTCAGCAGTGGACGTCTTTCGGCCTATATGATGATGATGATGATGATGATGAATACCTGACTTAAGGATGATTCACAGTACACTGTGCCGAGCCCGTGCCCAGATCAAACATAAACATGTAAATATAAGCATGTCAACAAAATAAATTTTATTTATTATTTATTTATTCCTTAAATTAACACTAACAGACAACACTAGAACTTGACGACTAGAAGATTGTGCTGCTATATATTCTACAAATTTACATTACATTAATTATTTATTTATTATCTATACATTTGTATTTATAGCATGTCGTGTTGCGTTTCGTGGGTCACGAACGGTGCTGTCTGAAAATCAGCGTTGTAGGTGTCTGTCTGACACCTCGCCATAATGCTGAGACAGCGACCGATTCACTGCCGCGAAGACACACACAATGTGTCAATTGTATTGTATGTTTAATCCCTTTGTCTCTGTGTTTCTTTTGTGTAGTGAATGAAATGAATGAGTGAAATGTCTTAGTTCTTTCTTTAGAAAATAAAAAAATACCTAACACTGATCAACCTTGTGAAATATATGTATAAGGTCTACCAAGCATCTAAATTAAAATAATAAAATCGAATAAATATCTTCAGAATTGTATAAGATCCCTGAGCGTCAAAATCTAACCTCCTTATTTATAAAACTGAACAAACTTAAAATATGTATTAGGCCTCTCACAGACTGGCGAGGCCTGTCTGCAGCAGTCAATAGTATACTTGTCATTAGCTGTCAAATTTACTATTGACCGCCACCGCAGGCCGCGCCAGTGTGTTGCAGGCTTTATCCCCTTTTTAAAAACACAACGGTCAAATTGACAGATCAAAACTGCATTTTAATACAGGTTTGATCAACGCTTATCGCAAGGAAAATAGGTACAGTCAAGGGCATCAATATGTATACACCACAAAGTCTCAAAAATATGTACACAGACCATATTTCTGCACCAATAAGGTTGTAGTATACATATTTATGAAACTTTGAATGAATACATATGGTGCCCTTGACTGTAATAAAATTGGCGAAATCACCAGCTTTCTAAACACAATCCCGAAGTGTGCTCGAGTTTCCTGTATCTGTAGCAGTTTCATGAATGAGTCCATACATCGGTCCGCTAGTTATTAGTATATATATATTATGTACATATCAGGTTGGTTAGTACCCTGACGATACTGTTAACAGGTATTTATAGAATATTACGTCTGCTTCATTGATGTATGAATTAATCGGAACGGAACTCCCTAATAATCTTGTATCCTGTAGTTACTTTTAAACGAGCAATGAATTTGTAATCACGTTCTCGTAAACTGCTTTATAGATTCCGATGTTTACTACGTAGGCGTTTACGCGGGCGGTAGATCGATCTAGCTAGGTCTAATATCTGAAAAAATCGTATTATCTATGTTCAACCGCTTAGAACTCGTTCGCCCTACATTAGACTGAATACATAATGATGGAATGAATGTATTAATGATGATGGCTCAGGATTCGAACCCGGTACAGCTGTTCTCACAAGGAATATCAGCAGCTAAAGTTTTTGTATGTTTCTATTATAATAAGTCAAATAAGTACACAATATACGCGATAAAATTCGTTTAAATTGTTTAATGCATAACCAGTTCATTTTAGAATTAAGTAAACATCAAACTATAATGATACAATATCCTAAGCGCCCCGCTAAAGGAAATAAGCGTCTTACAGCCAAAGTGACTTAAACCCTTTTCCCTGGTTTCTGTGAGGGGTAGTAATTCCCTTATCCGTATAACGGCTTTCCGTCTGATTTCCGTTCTGACAATTGGGGGGAATTTCGCTATATCTGAAAGTCTATTTGACTTGGGGTGATGACAATATTGGTGTGATATTTGGCGAATGGAAGCTGGACAATAACTTGCCAATGTTCAAACGTGTTGAGGTCTCGGGCAAACAACTCCAGCAACAGGGAGATTCAGGACGGTCCCGCGTCACATGGCTCTTTCAGATAGGAACCTTCGAGATATAGGACCAACCTACTACGAACGACTACCCGCCGAATTGCGGACTGAGTCATGTGTGATCATTTGAACGTCAACTGAGAATCTTTTTACTGAAAAATCTATTATTTTCGGTTAAAGAATATATGGACATAAAATATTAGGAATATTACTGTTTTTTGATATATGTTAATGTTTATATTATATTTATTAGTATTTTTTTATTTTATCACATAAATTAAGTTATTAGATCTTTAAGACATGTAATTACTTACTACCCACACCCGCTTAGCGGACAAAACTTGTGACAAAAAGAAGAAACAATAAATACTTTTCTATTCTATTCTATTTATTTTTTTCTTTTATTTTGGTATAGGTACTCTGTAATCTGACGATCTTTTATGTGATATAGACATGTACATCAGTTAGTTATGACTATATTTAATTGTAATTAATATTCTTTTTTGACGATCATGATATAAAATTCATATAGATTTAGTTTGAAGTTTTCAAGCCACCCGATGACGACTTGATGACCTGGTAAAGGTCGCGGGAGTCCGCTGGATGCGCGGGCGCAGGACCGGCCATTGTGGTACTCTACCCTCATGCCACTTTGTTGGGGGAGGCCTATGTGCAGCAGTGGACGTCTTTCGGCTGACATGATGATGATGAAGCCTCCAGAAGACCTGTTTAAGAACTGCTGTCTTAAACAACCAACGGCTTAATGTGCCCGCCGCTTCTCTGAGAGCGAGCGAAAAATGTCACGTCAGTGCCGATATATCATACGTCAAGTAACATTGACCCTCTGAATGTACTGCGTGATAATGTTAAAACGTGCCAATTTTACTAATAATGTGGGATATCGAATTGTAGATATTGGGGATTTATTTGCGAATGTATAAAAATTATCACAGAACGTGACAACAGGGTTTACGTGGATATACATACATACAATCACGCCTATTTCCCGGAGGGGTAGGCAGATATCACGTATTTCCATTTGCTACGATCTTGAAAAACCTTCCTTGCTTTATTCACTTTCTGGGTAGGTAGTCTAATCTTTAGTTTTACGTTTTAAGGGTTGCGTTTCAATGATATTATTTTATGTTTTATCCAAATTCTTTTTTTTTTGGGTCACACTACGGCTTTCAAATATTGCCAATAGAATCTTTGCAAGGTACCTTTTAACCCCCTTTCGGCTTATGGGGTATTTTTGTAATCAGTATAGATATTTTTGGTCGATTCAGTCTTTCGAAATAAATTAACCCCCTTTCGGCTTATGGGGTATTTTTGTAATCAGTATAGATATTTTTGGTCGATTCAGTCTTTCGAAATAAAAATAAATAAATAAAAAAGACAGGCTTGCAAGCTATGAAGCTCACAGAGCCACAAGTTTTAACTTGATAATGTTTTATAATTGGTATTTTTTGAGTTGACTAAGGTTAAAAAACAAAACAAAGACCTCGCCTTGGGTTTTTATTCTATAAAGACCATTTTAAGCAATCATGTCTTGGCTTCTGACAAACCACCAAATTTTTAGTCAATATACATACATAATGATGTCCGAAAATAAATCCATTTTGTTTCATAGTTCATTTATTTTTCCTAATCACGTTCATAAAATGAATCGTTACCCGATTCCATGCTAAGACAATTAGACACTTAAAGCAAATTCCAATTATCTCGTCATGTAAAGAAATATACGTAAACGGAACAAACGAAAATCGAGGATTGAAGTCTGTTATCCCCCTTCTCTTGTAAGCAGACTCCGTGCACATACAGTGTGTTAGGAACAGGTGGGAGTTTATTTAAGCGGGGCAGGTAACGTTTCTTAACGTAACCATTAACTTGATTATAATGAATCAAAATACTGCCGCCTTCCATATCCAAATTATAAAAAAAACATAATCTCTATTCTCAGACAACTTGTTTTTCTGGTGTCGCAAGCAGGGATCGGAACCGGTTTTTTCAAAAATCCCCATAGTAGTCTAATATTTTGAATTATTTTAGGCTCTTAATGTAGGACTCTATCGTATATATAGGTAACATATTCGTATCATTAGATTGCCCGATCAAAAATGATATAATAACCAAAGAACGAAATAAATAATATACTCTGATACTGAAATGATAATATATTGTATACTGTTTTGAAAAAATGACACCTCGCCGAGTTTTTTTACGCCGGTTCTTCTCGAGGCAGAGGTTTACTTTCCGAACCGGTGGTAGTTTATCGACATTCATAGGTGCATGTAATATGCCTAAATTGAAGAATAAATCACTTTGACTTTGACTTTGACTGTGAATACCGGTTTAATTTGTATGGAGAAAATACACGTATCCGATCCCTGGTCGCAAGCGTCCATATGCAACGATGTTTGCTTGCCGTCAGTCAGGCTGTAAGTATATATGCTTGATTGCCACCGTTGCAGTATTAAAAAAAAAACTGAATAGTTTGTCGGTAAACAAAGCCTTATTAGTGAAAACTATTTATTTATTGCCAACGTATGAAATGCAAATGACAACATTTTGACGTCATCATACACTTACTGCGTTGAAAGAGCGTATTTAGGAAATTGAATTGTGCAGTTAATTCACATTGTGATGATCTGCACATCACAATGTGAATTAACTGCACAATTTTGTCCGATTTTAAGAAAAGCCCGCATGCGGATGTGTCTCACAACGTGAAATAACATTCGATACGTACAATGTAACGGATATAGTGCAATTTATTCAGTAACTGTAAACTTTTTGCGTTGAAATTTTTCTTAAACGTAGGTATATATATATAATGAAAAACTATTAGCGCGTGATTTCCAACGTCCGTTATTGATATTATTTATTTATAAACTCGTACCAATCATAAACGTACGTGCTGTGGCCCGTTTTGCTAAGCTACACGCGTGTGTCGCCAGTTTAGTCCCATCTCGTAGCCAGATTTGGTAGCTAGCTTCGAAGTGGAAATTGCGATTTCCCGTCTCGTAGCCAGATACGAAATGGCAACGGTTTTCCCATCTGGTAGCCAGATTTGGTAGCAAGCTTCGAAATCTTTTAGGCCCGTCTCATAGCCAGCTAGCTACCAAACGTGGCTATGAGTTGGGAAAATCGTTCCCAATTTGATGCTGGCTGCGAGATGGGAAACCACATAATTTCCCATTTCGAAGCTAGCTACCAAATATGGCTAAGAGATGGGACTAGAGGATTCCCGCTTCCCTAGCCAGCTTCGTATTGGAATTATTTCTCCCAATTCGAAGTTAGCTACCAAATCTGGCTACGAGGTGGGACTGAAGGGTGTTGCCAGTTTAGAATTATAAAAATGTAACTTCTCGCTTCGTGGAATGTGCCCCTGGTAACCAACACCCTGTATACTTATAGGCTGGCAGCCAAGCGCTCTAATTTTCTTGCTTATTCGGGGATGCCTTTAAGCCCGAGGCTTGAACTTGAGTAATCTGCGAACGTTATTGCTCCAAGTGTTTGTAGTTAAGTATATTCTGTAAGTACAATGTGCCCGCGTTTTTGGCGTCGCCTTGGAAAGTTGTTTTAATTTTATATTCTGCAAAGTTTTAAACTTATTACCTAATTGTACTTAGCGTGGTAATTAATTAATTAATTTAGTTCAGTCCTTAAGTTCCACTGGATGAATGCGGGTGACGCAGTACCGGTCGTTATGGACAATTGGTGGACTTAATACCATTAGGCATTCTCTACCAGTCAACCATTGGGCTGAACAGAAACTTAAGTGATGCAGGATCCTAAATACTGAGACTCGAATGGAAACACAAATCATTTAATTACATGAATATACATACTTATATAATGCATACAATATAAACTTACTGTGGTGTATACTAGATATAGATATGTACGAAGCTTATAGGACGCTTATATATATTATTTATTTATTACCATTAATATTAGCACTAACAGTGTACCTTACATGCTAATTGGTAAATTAATATTTATCATGCGTGTTTAGAATGTATCATGTCAATGAATAGTAATTATTGTTAAAAAGTCAATTATTTAAGTGGAATCTGATTGAGATTCTTACAAAAGAATATAGGTCAATAAAAATTTAAATTATATAATATTAATAGGTATAGGTTATTTAATAATACAGGTTATGCACGTATAGAGCACGTATAGAACTACTACACATGTATAAGGGCAGTAATAAAGCATCGTTTGTCTTGAGCACTCGTTTCAACTCATCTCCGACCCCGCACCTTACATGGCGACCTTGCCAGGCTGCATACTTAATATTACGCATAGGTACTTAATTACATACAATTATATGTACCCGTACAGAGATATCACGACGATCATCAATCTTAAATTGTAGAAAAGAGATGTTTACGCAACTTGCGTTTAAAGGAAAATTTGCTCTGAGCTTGCCTGACGGTAAGAGGGTAGAGAATATCGCTTACTGTGTCTCTGATTTTTATGTCTACTGAAAGAGAGATATGAAAGTGGGTAAATAAAGGTAGGATATTTTGTTCCAGTTAAGCAGGTACATAGATTCAATTCCTGCCTTGATTGCACCCTGTGACAATTTTATTTCCTTGAAATTGATTTCTGTATCCTATTATAATTAAAGTCAAAGTCAAAATGATTTATTCTTCAATTTAGGCATATTACATGGACCTATTGAATGTCGATAAACTACCAGCGGTTCGGAAAGAAAAACTCAAGAAGAACCGGCGTAAAAAACTCGGCGAGGTGTCATTTTTTCAAAACAGTATACAATAGGTATATCATTTCAGTATCAGAATATTATAAAATTTTAAAATTACATTGCTAAAGTAGTAAGCCTATTTATTTTGCGATAGATTTCTAGTGCAGGATTTTATCACTGCCAAATATCCCTATCCATGATGTAATCGTTTATCTTACAATATGCTTTTGAAATAAGTGTCTGTTTTACAACAGATTTGAATTTAGAGTCAGTAAAGTAAGCTATTTTTCACACTAAATTAACAATAATCAAAAGTTATTTTATATAATAATTTTCATTACATAAAATATGAAATGTTTCACAAATAAGTATATTCGCCCTGAAATGAGCTTAATTTATCTCATGACAGCTCTGTCACCGTTCAACTTTAAACAAATCCCCGTCGACCCGACAAAGTATATCAAAGGCAAACTTCAAAGTGCATATTTCGCAGTTTCATTTTCGGTTACAAATTTCCTCTTAAGCCCCAGGCATGTCAAATAAAATAGGCACATTGAAGTACGTACCGTAAAGGTGGACGGGGCATTTCATTGTTTTACACAAAAGCAATCTCATGCGGTTGTCTAAAGAGAAACTACTTCCTGGTCGAGACTGTGGCACGAGGAACGAGAGTAAACCTTAAAATGTAAATTAAGCAATTTACTTTAAAAAGTTTAACCGAGATTCAGTACGCCACTTCAAGTGTGCCTATAAAATTTGAAGTGTTCCCTCGATTTCTCCAGGATCCCATGAATCCTATCATCAGATCCTGACCTGATGAACATTGGGTCACGTAAGCAGGATTCAAACAAAAACAAAAATCTTCGAGTAATCGGGGAGTATACATACACAATCTTTTATTTTGTATGTATTATTCTAATTCTAATAATACATACACAATAAAAGATTCCGACGAATTGAGTACCTCCTCCTATTTTGAAGTGGTTCAAAAAATAAATCGAATGTGATCACGGTAGGTTTTTGGGAGCTTACATTAAATAAGCTTACCTATATAAAGTAAAGGTCGCGGGAGCCCGCTGGATGCGGGTGGCGCAGGACCGGTCATTGTGGCACTCTTTAGGAGAGGCCTATGTCCAGCAGTGGATGTATTTCGGCTGATATGATGATGATGATGATGATATGGCGATAGTATACAATAGGAAAAAAGTAATTATTTATAACACTAAGCAACATATAGGTTTTGCAACCAGCGTCAGGTGTTAAATCTATAAGATCGATTCCTGCACGGCTATCACAAGACGGCGCGCAACCTTCTCGATTTTTCTCGCACTATCCGTCTCTCTCTTATTAGAAAACTTAGAAAGAGAGGTGTAGTGCGAGAAAAATCGAGAGAGCTCGCGCGCCGTCTTGTGATAGCCGTGCTGCAGTGCCTAATTAAATCTGAATTCAGCAGGGTTATAAATAAATAAAGGAAAAACCTGGTTCTCCAAAAGTAACATTACCTACTTAATTCTAGGCGTTGATATTTCAGAAATACCTAAACAGACGGATTAACGACCTTCAAGTATAGTATAAGTATATCATTTAAGAAGTATTCTCAGCAATATTTTGAATAATGTAGATAAAATCAAAGAAAGCCTGTATCTTGGCCCGCCGAGCCCGACCAGGGTCACAGAACAAAGGGAGGGCTCGTCACTGGAGGGCCACTCCTCGCGCTTTGTCTCACGACACATTGTTTAGCTTCGCGATTTTAACGTACTAACGTAGCCGCAACTCCAATCTTTGATGGAGATATGAAGCAAGGGAACAACGAAGTGTCTCCCTCTGACAGCCGCCGGTCTTATGGCAATTGCACTGTTGATGCAATTACTTGGTTGGTGTTGGTTGCTCCCATAACCGTAACTATTTATCCAAAACAAGTTATATCAGTTCTGCTCTCGATTCCGAACAAACTAACCCAGATTTAAAATTCATTATTACGTTGTTTTATGATTGAACAACTTGAATATTGCCAGTTCTAAAAACTGTTTTGACTTAAAATAAGTGATTACTCAACCAAACTTTTTGGGTCTATTTCCATGTTCAAAATGTATAACATGAACCAAAGAAAATTAATGGAAAAACAAAAAAAGCACGCATGCCTCTGGAATCAATAAATTGAGGATTTGATTAAATAGTGACTACACTGACTACACGAACACTTAAATTTTCTTATCGTTAACATTTACAGCATTTCATATTACTCCCCAGCAAATACTCCTTCAGCTAAACAACCATACTTATGCAGCAACCCAATTAAGTCCGCATTTTCACAAAGTCATCCCGACTGCAGCGCGGCCATATTAAAAACATATCCAACAATGGACCTTAACACCAAGATATAAGTTTCAAAATGCAACTGTAACGCCGTATTACGGGACTCGTTTCACGAATACTCACCTAATTTTTGTACGCAAAGATACAGCGGGATTAAAATAAACTTGGGTACGTGCTGATGAAATAAAACCCTGTTTTTAATATTTTTTTAACGTCTCGTGACGCGGTGCTTAAAGAGTTATTGTTTATGGAAGTGTCTGGCAGATTTATAGGCTTAAATAAAATCCGCTGGGAGACAACGCGCGTATTCTAAATAGTAAAGGAAATTATAAACCTTTTCATGAATTATTTCGATACAGTTTTGGCAAATGCTTCACCAACAAGTGCGCTTTTCTTAAATTAAAGAAGAAAGGTGTCCCCACCAGAAATCAATTAAGTAGTTTAGAAAATTTTGGGGAACATTTTTTTAGGGTTCCATACCCAACGGGCAAAAACGGGACCTATTACTAAGACTTCGCTGTCCGTCCGTCCGTCTGTCTGTCACCAGGCTGTATCTCAAGAACCGTGATAGCTAGAGAGTTGAAATTTTCACAGATTATGTATTTCTGTTGCCGCTATAACAACAAATACTAAAAAACCGGCCAAGTGCGAGTCGGACTGGGGCTCCCATACAACAGACATGATTTTTTTGCCGTTTTTATAGATAATGGTACGGAACCCTTCGTGCGCGAGTCTGACTCGCACTTGGCCGGTTTTTTTTTACTTTTTTTCGCCATATCAATCGAAAGCAAACATCGAAACAATAAACTTGTCTTAAGTCGGTTTGTGATGCGATGGTCAAATTCGTGCAGTCATTTTTATGACTTCTCATAACCCCTGCTAATTTTCAAATTACAAGTAATTAATCTTAATTAATCTCCTGATCATGCTAGTTTATTCCATAGAGTCGTGTGGAAAATAAAAGTGTTTTACTGTGTAAAAGGACATTTTATTAAGAGAAAAAACCTAAGTCTGCCTCCATACATTCCGACCGAAACAACAGTTGAAAAGCACATTCGCTTCAAAAACTGCTCTCAACCAGCCAAGCGAGCGAGCTGGCTAAAATCATCCGCCTCGCTAGCTAGCTACATTTGACCTAGGTAAGGTCTGACTAGCTAGTATATCCCAGATCGGAATATTCATGAGGGACTACGACAAAGCTACTCGGTGTCCGAATCAAATGAGACCTGATTGCATAATGCAGTTTATCCTCGGTATTGGTAGCAATTACTTCCATGTACATCATTCAATTTAAGGAGAACCGTCTACCTCATCATCATCATTGCCCTTTAACATCTGTCTATAAAGGACGATTTAAGCTGTGTCTATAAAAAGTGTGGCACTTTCCTACGTGGCTTGTAAGTCCAATATGAGAGCGACAGCTACATTCGCATATAAATGACATGTAAAATTCAACACAGCTTTGTAAAAGGCGCAGCAGCGCGCTGGTGTATCAATTCTCACTTGTGGAACAAGAGGTCAAACCAGGCGATATCGTGTAGTATGCCTTCACGCAGTGTGTTCCGCAAAAGGTCTCGCTCCTTTTTTTTTATGGGAGGAAAATCCATTATGGATACCTCCACGCCACGGGGATAGCGCGGAGGTTATGTCGGACTCGCACCGACTAAAAACCCCCCGATGGTCCTCCTCAACGCATTTCGGACGGCACTGGGTTCTCCTTAGAACGCACCAGTGCCACTCTATCGTCATGCCTCAGTGGTATCTACCTTTTTTTTTCGATTGCAGCCCCCAACTGCAACCGTGTACCACCCCGAGGGCCCCTTTTAGTCGCCTTGTACGACAGGCAGGGGATACCGTAGCCGTATTCTAATGCCCGGGAAAGGTCTCGCTCCTAAGATTGCTTTACCCATTTTGTGTGGTCAATCATGAAAGACAGCGTGTTACGTTTGGCACTTTCTTTCCCTTCTACCTACGCTATGGACCAACCCGAAACTAGTACATAAAGACAAGAAGTGGGGCGCAACCGGGCAGACTGAACGATTTATATAGCTACAGATGTAGTGAAATAATGTTTTTCCAACGGAAATGCTCGGAAATACGACTAGACCCGAAGCGTCAGGAAGTTTTAATCCTTCTCCTACTAATATTATAAATAGGAAAGTTTAGATGTTTAGATGTATGGATGTTTGTTACTCAATCACGCTTAAACGGCTCAACCGATTTGGATGAAACTTTGCACGAAGATAGTTTATAGCCTGGATTAAAATATACGATAGTATTTATCCCGGGTCCATATAGAAAGGTAAGGGTTCAGGATTTATTTCAATTAAATACTTTATAGTAGTTAAATTATTCTCATTTATTTTATTCTGATTTTAACTTTATACTTGGAAGCTAGAACACGTCTATCGACGACTACAGTCTGGATCAAAGTGAGGCACGGCGAAGGATTAACTAAATGATCTATACAGATAATGGATTAAACTAATCATTCACTCAACCAATCGGTCTCATTCATTCCTTTAACAAAGTAGTCAAATCAATTACTTTTTATTTACAGGATATGTTAATTTTTGTACAATAAAATATAACAAAATCAACAGTACACGCAGACGAAGTCGTAGGCGGAAGCTAGTTTATTATAAATAGCTCTTGAACTTAGTTCACGGGATATTTTTCTGTATGAAACCTTTATTTCTGGTTAGATACAGAAATGCCAACATCTGGGATGAAAAAAATCTTCCCTATGATTTAGAATAATTTTATAAATAGATATTTCCCAAACCAAAAGTGTTGGAAGAACAAACTCTAAGTACTTTTGATGTAATTTTAGCTAAAGTAATTTTGATGGACGTTCATAAAACGAGGACCAAAATTATGATCACGTAAGTTGCGAACTTGTTTCTACCAACCGTTGTTATCGAATTATTCAGTGCATGGAATAAAATTGAAGCTAATCAAATTGCAATTATGAAGATTGACGCAGAATTAAAAGCATTCCATGCATAATAAACTAGGCTAAATTGCGGACGGACATGAGTCTATGTAACCTAACGTTCTAGTATTTTCGTCATGCATGAATGTGCTTCCGAATACGTCAAACCTAACGGTTTCGTACTCACAAACCTATTTTTTTAACACCCACCACCCTGTGCCGCCGCACTGTGGTTTGGCAGATTTACATGTAGTTATAAGCATTTAAAACAAAGAGAATAAACTTTTTTTGTTTGGTTGGTAAACAACCGTACCGCCTCCCTGATGATAAACTGACATCGTAGATGAACGCTAGCGGCTTCGAAGGAGTCACGTCACAATACAATTCAAATACTCTTTAATGCTCACCTCAAAACATGGATCAAATACAAGACATGAAAACTAAAAAAGTAGAGGTTAACAACAGGCGGTCTTATCGCTTCACAGCGATCTCTTGTAAACCCTTTATTTGCGGATTATTCGTATCGGCAGATAGTGACAAATGCAGGCCGATTACTTTCAAGCGCTCGAATATTCTGGTCATATGTAATTGCTTTAGGAGCCCGTCTGACATGCTTAGTTTGTCTTTTTTTTAATATGGGTAGTTTGCTCAATGTAATTTGATAGAGAAAACATTTAAATATTTTTCTAAATCTATCCATTAACCTCTCTAAAGCTGAAACGGTTCGTGGTTATCAGAGACTGAATTATTGAGAATTTAATGAATGCGCACAAGTTATTTGCAGAAATCGCGAAACGTCTGGTCGATGTAACTGGTGACCGAAGAGCTGGCGGCGCAACGCATCAATCAGTATTGCAATTCAGCGAGGAAATGCTGCCAGCCAAAGTCAAAGTCAAAGTGATTTATACTTCAATTTAGGAATATTACATGCACCTATGAATGTCGATAAACTACCACCGGTTTGGAAAGAAAACCTCTGCCTTGAGAAGAACCGGCGTAAAAAACTCGGCGAGCATTCTCGGTACAATGTCTCGAGGGTCTTTTTTATATTTAACTTACTTTTAATTTAATTTAGTTAATGTTAATCATCATCTTGTATTTACTATTATAAACGATATAATTTGTTCAAATAACTTTATTTCGATTCAATTCAATACGCCAAGTTAGATGGACCCCTGACACCTCTTCATTAACGATAAATTCTGGTCATAATTATTTTACGCGTCTAAATTTTATGAACTTGAATGGAATCCTTGTATTATACCGTTTACGAGTCATCCTTTGATGTAGGTATTTCATTGAATGTAACTCGCTACGGAACGTAAATGGAATTCTTTGTGTTACCATTCTAAGCGTGTTCTCAATATCCTGAAACTAATAGTAGCAACGGGAACAAAATTGTAATCATGTGATTTTTTTAACGTGCACTGAGACATGGTATCGATACCCTAGTTCACATTTAGGTACACCTATTTGACAGGAGAGCAATTCTGATGCTTGCATATGAATATCGTAGCAGTATTAAAAAATTACGAATTCTGTACTTGTATCATAGAATAGCTATTAGAAATATTATATTTGTAATAATTGTTTGCAAATTTTAAGATTTACGTACTGAAAACTGATCTCATAGAAGTCCGTCCCCTCGTTAATACAAGTGTGCACGTCTGAAATCTGAAATCAATAAAGTTACTATAAACGTTAGTCATGCGCAAAATGTGTCATTTCAGAAAAGATTGATATGCATCTTTCGTTCGCTGTGAAGTATATCACTCTTTTAGTTCACTAGTTCAATTTAGTTCAGTAGCTCTGGAGGTGCATCTACATCAGTTGATGTAGTAGATAGATTTATTAGATTGAGTATATCATATCAGTCGTACCTACGCATTGTATTTCAATGAACTATTGAGTTACTTGCCGTATTTAAAATTAAAATAACATTAAAATGCGGTGTCCGTCCATTCCATTTTCCATTTCACTCTCGCTCGGAGCGAGTCAGTAGGTAAACGATATTTATTTATGAACTGATATACTGAAGTATTGAAGTATATGAATCCGAACTGAACTAGTGAACGAAAGAGTGACACCAAGTGAAGTACTTCATTTGAATCACTCATGAGTACATGTCTAATAAACGTAAAAAAAATGGTGGCGCACGAAAACAAATACAAAAATTTGTCGTAATAGTTTCAATTATATTAAATTATGAAACATGAATCAACTTGGTCTATTTCCGGAAGGGCGACCGACAGTCCTAGGGAGGTGTCGGGTTCATCGTCCACAAGTCCCTCGTATTTAATTCATTTTAGAACATAATCGTATTAATAAGTTTCTGTCAAAAACTTCATTTTTGGTACAATCTTTTATTGCTTAATACTTTTCTGTATACCGTCATCAATTCTAACGAGTCCAAACTCGATGAGGTTGTGTCGTTTCATTGCGAAATCATCATCAAATTAGCATCATGTCATCATAATATTGCATTGTCACGCGTTTTACAAATTTCAGCATGCAAATGCAAAATTTCAGCTGAATCGATTACCGGGAAGTGGATCAAAAATTTGCAAGATTTGATGACAAACATCGGGACAGGTGAAACTAAATAAAAGCTTGTAAAAATAAATTTACATTTTAGGCAAACAACCACAATCAATTGAAAGCACTTCAAACGAATGTGTTGCAATATTTTCAAGCGCGTTTGTGCTTAATTTACAACTGCAGATAAAAATATATAGCCCTTCGATAAAACTAGGTGCTCTTAGTATGGATAAACTGTGGATGGATAAATGTAATAAACTACTTAAAGTCTATTACTTATCCTTAAATCACTTCAAGTAAATATTGGTTTATTAGTACAATAGTACGCGCATCCAACGTCTCATTGTGACAGTTTTTTTTTAAATAGAAGGACTCTTATAATTCTGGTAAGTAAGGTAAAACGACGCCGAGTTTCATTTAGGGCATCCGAATATTAGGGCTAATAGTGAAAATAATGTCGAACGTTGGTAGGTCTAATGAAACTAGCACTAACTATATGAGTTTTAGTGGGATGATGGTTTTAAACATATTAACACCAAAGCAATTCCACAGATACTGCTTATCTTGCTCTTGCTCTTGCCAGACAAAGAATGAATCTCTTTGGTAACGGCTACCCGCAACCAAAGGAATTCAGGGTGCTCCCACTGAGCTGCATCATCCGCTTTGTGGAAATGATGGAGCGAGCTTGGGAGTAGCTATAAAGGGGAGGGCAAATGCACAAAAGATCCCACTGGGTCGAAGTGTATCCGAAAGGGCCATCAACTAGATAATATAAGATAAGATAAGATAAGATAAGATACTGCTTTTTAATGCAGATGACTATTGTATTCATATTAACTGTATTGCTTTTCATAATATAAACTTTATAATAACAATTTGAAAGGTAAGTTGTTAAGATTACATCACGTAATTGTCAGTTTCTATTCGAACCTAACTCATTCAACGATATACGATAAACGATATACGATACACTAAATCAAAAAAAAAACAAATCAAATCAAAAATCAAAAATCTTTATTCAGGTAAATATTAAGTAGTATTTTTATAAACAGGGCCGGAATTTCCTAGTAAGTGAATATACACCTGTAACAGTATCACCCGAAGTAGACTTAAATAACATGCATTGATTAGTTACATTAATTAAATTTACAGACCTTTAGATAGTCTTTATTTATTTATATTTATTCTATTTATTTACTATAATAAATCGTAACGGCATAATGCTAATTCCTCTCAAATCTGATTAAGCTACATAAAAAATGTTTATGACGACCGCCGCTTCCAGATTTTAATGCGTACCATCCCATCCCAGCCAATCCTCTGAATCCAAAGTGTCGGATATTAAATTAGAATAAACATAATTAAACAGTTGGCCCCCATTTGCTTCGACTTTCAAAATTACAGGATTTAACGGATTAAATGCCGCCATGATGTTGAGCGCCCCTGAAATATAATGCTTACGCATTCGAGTTATTTTTTTAATTAATTCATTTGCATAGGAATTTTCAGGGGCGCTTCACACGGAATAAAAGATGATACATTACGATTTCAACAGAGAGGTTTTAGGGCGAAATTCTGCTTACTTAGTTTCTGACGTTTCCAGACTGTTCAAGTGCAGATTTTCACTATCGTCTCGTATTTAAACGAACACTTAATTGTGAAAAAATCTACATATGGTAATGGTTGTATAAATTATTATAGTTAACCAGTATCAAGAAAAGGGGCGCGCGTTAAGGAAACGTAACTGATTTGTAGTTTTTCAGTTCATTAGACATGTAAGGTCGTATTTTATCACGTCACATAGCTCATTTTGTTTTTTTAGGGTTCCGTACCTCTAAAGGAAAAAACGGAACCGTCATAGGATAACTTTGTTGTCTGTCTGTCTATCTGTCGGTCTGTCAAGACCCTTTATCTAAAAAAAGCGAGGAGGTATCGAGTTGAAATTAAAACCATGTACTAAAGTCTACAGTCCCTTGAAGCTGTGAAAAAATCAAACTTCTATATTAACGTAATAAGAAGATATGTCCGTTTATGTTGCAAAAAACGTATATATCGACACTCTTAAGGGAATCAAAATTTATAGGGTACTTTCCGTTGACCTAGAACTATGAAATTTGACAAGGAATATCGTCTTACACTACACTCAAGAGCAAAAGTTTTGGATACAGTTTGTACTGAAATTCTATACAAAGTGTACCCGAAACTTTTGCTCTTGAGTGTACAAGTACAGGAAAAAATCTGAAAACTATACATTTGTGATTTTGTACGGAACCCTCGGTGGGCGAGTCCGACTCGCACTTGTCCGGTTTTTTATTTTATATTGTTGAAATATCAGACGTTGAGGGTACAACAAAAACATGTAAAACTCTAGAGAAAATTAGTTGGACTAACATAATAATGAAATATGTACCTAGTATAGAAGTCATTAAGAGAATTCTTCAAGGAAACAGATATTCTAACACTGCCGTTGCTATACGTATTTGAAATAATAATGTATGTTAGGAAGAATTTATACAACGACCCAACAAACACTGATAGGCCCAAGGTTACCAGAAGCGCAGGGAAGCTCAAATCAACATTTTACAGGCTAGTAAAAGCGAAAAAGTCGTTCTTGGGAAATTGTATAAAATTCTACAATAAAATTCCAAAACACATTACCGAACTTACTGACTCTAAATTCAAATCAGTCGTAAAATAGACACTTATTTCAAAAGAATATTATAAGATATACGATCACATCATGGATAGGGATATTTGGCAGTGATAAAATCCTGCACTAGAAATCTATCGCAAAATAAATAGGCTTACTACTGTAGCATTGCACGTAGAACCGATGGCTGTTGGGGTGGAAAGGTTCTCGAGTGGCGACCACGTACCGGAAGGCGCGGCGTGGGTAGGCCCCCCACAAGGTGGACTGATGACCTGGTAAAGGTCGCGGGAGTCCGCTGGATGCGGGTGGCGCAGGACCGGTCAATTTGGCACTCTCTAGGGGAGGCCTATGTCTAGCAGTGGACGACTTTCGGCTGATAAGATAATGATGACGATGACTACTGTAGCAATGTAATTTTAAAATTTTATAATACTCTGATACTGAAATGATACTGTTTTGAAAAAATGACACCTCGCCGAGTTTTTTACGCCGGTTCTTCTCGAGGCAGAGGTTTTCTTTCCGAACCGGTGGTAGTTTATCGACATTCCAAGGTGCATGTAATATTATTTATTGTTTATAGTTTATTATTAAATAAAATTAGCACTGACAGATAATATGCCTAAATTGGAGAATAAATCACTTTGACTTTGAAGGTCATCTGCCTTTGTTATGGATTATCTGCGGGTCGATCACGTAACGCATTGTACGCGCGTCAGGTAGATCTAAATGTCACTTTTTATATGGACAAATTAACTATTAATTAATTTTTAAATAAACGCGCGTTCAAAACGTTATTTCAGAACGGTTGATTCATTGGATGCACGCCACAAATTTTATGAGAGTACAATGGAGAGCAGTGACAAATCAAATCAAAGTTATATAACTGGTAAAATTTTTATTGAAAGTAAATACAAGATTATGATTAACATTAACTAAGATAAATTAAAACTAAGTTAAATCTAAAAAAGGCCATCGAGGCATTGTACCGAGGATGATGGCGGCATTTCCTCGCTGAATTGCAATGCTGATGCGTTGCGCGAGAAAGCCGCCAGCTCTTCGGTCACCAGTTACATCGACCAGACGTTTCGCGATTTCTGCAAATAACTTATTCGCACTGGGACCCCACGGACGCAAGGGTCTCGACGCCAAAGGGTACAAAGTCGTACTCTCTGCCGAGGCCTCTATATTTATTAAATTTCAAATTTTCGGCGTTTTCCGCCGCTGCACCCGCTTTAGAAGTAGTCCGTTGGAGGTGAGACGGTGCCAGTGTGTCTACACATGTAGCGTCCCACACAAGCATCCGTCCCAACCTCCATGGAACCAGATACACACCATCAGGTCTTTTGCCATCGTCTCTGACAATGCCAGGCGGCTCAAGAGGAGGCACATTGATGCTGACAAGAGACCGGCGGATTATGTCATTGGTACTGGTAAAATATTTTTTGATATCATCGCCGGTTTCACGGAATTGTATTTTGTTGAATAAAACCTACTAGTAAAGTTATTCTGTTAAAAACGGGTACATATAACTATGCACCCGTTTTTGGCTAATGCTAAAAACAGAATTTAATCAATATTGAAATTCATAATTAATGAACTTTCATCAATGTTTCACAGTTAACCAAAACCATTAAGCGAATCCCAATCATTGAAGAAATAAATGCATTTAATTCCAGGGGTGACCATTCTAAGTTGACCCCCGCCCGCTCACAGACTGGTCTGTGATCTAATTTGGATGCAGCCATTGTAGTTTTGGCCACGTATCCAATTTATGCTTGCCGCATATTGGTCCGTGCATACAATGTGGTTCCGCCAGTTTGGTTATTGTGGAAAAAGTGTTACCTGTTACGCAGGTGGTTGAAACGGTGTTTTCGGGGGGTTTATTGTAGTTTACTTTATCTCATATCATCATTTTTTACTTTATCCCATTCATCAGCGTTATCCCGGTTGTACCGTAAAGGAGCCAATGGTCCGCCTTGGCTCCAAATTTCATTTGGCGTAGACACTAAGGTTTGTACACGAAAAAAACTAGGCAACGAAAACTAAGTCTCCACTGTTACCCAGTAGGTCTAGGTGAAAAAAAAAGGTCTAGGTAGTTCAAACCGCAATTAGATAGCCAACTGAGTATTCTTTTTTATGTGTAAGAATCTAAAATCCATCCATTTTTCATTAAAAGTTGTGAAATCCTACATAAGGTGGAACGGGGTGACTTTGATCATATAGGTTTTTCTCGAACTCATTGTTTTTACTTGTAAGTGAATATATTAGTATTCAATCTTGCTGTATACTTGATTAAATCTTCTTAATTTCAAATAGTTCTGTTTTTATACATATTCAAAATTATCAAAGTAGCCCCATTTTTTCCTAAAGTAACCCCGGTTTACGGTAATGCCAGTTAAGGCTTAAAGCTAAAATGATTGCATAGAAATATGTCTATTTCTGGCATGATTTATAACAATTTTTGACCTGCATATGGTAATTAAGAGTCTGGAGAGATATTCGCGGAACATTATAGCATCGATAATCCTGAGTTAAGTAAAAAAAAATAACTTCTATGACCCAAACGTGAAAAATTACAAAAAAAAAAGAGTTTTCGGAAGTTCAAAAATGGATAGCAGCTGATATAAATATCCATAACGCCACTCAAAACGATAGCTGAAGAGACCGTCTTTTTAATTAAATTCTTTAAAAAAAAATGATAATTCATATTGTAAACTGAAATTATACAACAGTGGCTAACTTTTTTCGTGAAAACTGACTGAAACGTGAGTTAGATTTACGAAAGCGACTGCCAAGCCAGAGGGAAAACTAAACTTTGTTGGGATTAGACCGGTTTCTTTCTTCACTATGTTTCCCTTCATCGAATGACTATTGTTAGCGCTCATTGACTGCCAAGAATCGCTACGCGCTACGCTCGTAGCCGATCCCCGAATGTAGCGGAAAGTTGTTACTACGGCGTAGGCGCCTGGCGGGTTCCTGCCAGTGAAATTGTTAGATATCAAATGACGTTTTCTTATATAGAACGAGATTAGAGTATCTTTCATAAACCAATCCAAGTTAACCTTTTCATGCTATGTATTTCATATTATAAAACATAATATAAGAATTTTCGGTTATTAATTTTTTTTTGTTAATTTTAACGTCTAAAAACCTTCATTACATTTTTACAGGATTCTATCCACAGCTGTAAATCTGAGTAGGACGTGCAACGCTCCTCAACATTTTACATAATATATTCCATACTCATTCAGTGTCAGTATGTTGAGACTTAAAGCACTATGCTGCCTGTGAAAACCCAATATAAATAAACTCATAAAAGTACTGTCACTAAAATATTCAAAGAGGTTCTTGACCACGACCTGGCAATTTACATTAATTTGTAAAACGACATAATGTACTTAGCTTGAGAAATACAAGATTATATTTGGTTGTATAATTTTTATTTAAAGATCCTTTTTGTTTTTAAGATAATATTTGGATGTTTTTACTCTGAATCTCGGACAAACAATACTTATAATTCGAAATATTAGTCATTACATACTTTCTGTACTTAATAGTTCACGCGTCAGAGCGCTACGGGCGCTTTTCGCAACATAACGAGCGTCGTGTCAGGATGTCAAGACGAAAGCTGAGAGTAGCTCTCTACTCTCAGCTCAGAGTAAAAACATCCAAGAATGGAAATTGCTCCACCGACAAGAGCATAGCTCTTAAATATATGATGGTGATAGAGCATTAACACTTGCGCTGCCAGGAACCCGTCTAGCGAGCGCTCTCTTTATATGCAGTTTCCTTTACTTAGCGAGATAACCACGACATGAGCTACGGGCGTAGCGCTACTAAATTGTTGGCAGTGAATGTGTGTGAACTTTCACTACCAGGAATTCACCTAGCGGGCGCCTAAGCTGTAGCCACTTTCCGCTACTTAGCAAAAAACCACGGGATTGGCTACGTGCGTAGCGCGCGTAGCGATTTTTAGCAGTGAATGTGTTAAAGCTGCTGCGGACTAGGAACGTAGCGTGGCAGTGGATGAGAAAGCGGGTTACGCGTTTGAGGTCAAGCGCTACGCCGCATGCTGCGTGCTACGCCGCAGACCGTAGCCAGTAAATCGTAGTCGTATCGTACGTGTCGGTATCGAAAGCTTAGTAGGTGCCTACGCCGTAGCCCTTTTCGTAGAACAAATGAATTTATAGTTCCAAAAATACTTAATGAACATGATTGGCTAAGGGAGGAAAAAAATGAAGCTTAACGGAACTAAAAATAGATTTAAAAAAGAATTGTTAAAAAGTTACCCTAGTCTTGGCTCTGTTATTTAAATTAAAACTTAAAAGTTGTATTAATATATATTTGTAATTCTCGTATCTGCATACTCCTCACAACCCGTATTAAAATATAGTTCAGATAGCATGTCAGTAGTAAGTAGTTATCTTTAGCAATTAGTAGCACTTGTTTGCATGTGGCTAGAATAGTCAATAATATCATTATATAGGCATAGCATAGATAAATGTTTGTATAAACATAAATTGAACGCAGTCTCGCCAACAAACTGTTCTAGCAGTTTGGCGGGTAATTAAACATATTGAATGCTATGTACTTTTTTTGGAAAAAAAATAAAAAAAATAATTACTTAGCGAAAAAAACCTAGTGTAGCGGCCATTAGCATCGCTGCTGCAAGCTGCAATGAAAGTGTTAAGCCACGATAACCATATGATAAGTAAGAGTTATCGTTTGATCATCGGCCTAGAATAGATTAAGATATAATGTAATCTTGTCCAATTTTATGACTGACTGACATAAAACATTCACCTCATGTAAATTTAATAAATGGAAATGAATGGCTTATAATTAAAGTAGCGGTTATTAAATTCACATTTTCTTCAAGACCTATTAAAAAATAACTTTATTAATTTGTCGCTGACTTTCATACATTATTAAACATGTATGCCCTGTCATTGTCCCTATAATAAAATATTTTACGCTAGCATTTACAACAAGCCATTTCATATCAACATTTTACATAATACTCGTTATACATTGCCAATTTTCTCTCAGTAGTTTTATGGTGGTGTTTAAAGAACGAGCAGTGGAAATCAAACTTAGCTGTATTCTCGTATGTTACCGCGCATGAACGCGTCGCTAACCCAATAGCCAGAGTACCAAACTCAGTTGGGCCTGAAACGTCGCAAAACGAACCCGCGCCTCGCCGCGTCGGTACCGTGGCAAAGTTTCGTCAGTTGAGTTATACAAATAGGCCCCAGTGTATTGTCAAACAGCCTGGATATTTTGTTTCGCTGCCATTTTTGTGGTAAGTTATTAACTCTTGTGAAGTTTTGTCTTAAGTAGATAAAGTTGGAGTTTGTGGTGCTGTAAAAGTTACTTTTTACGTTTCTTTTTTGTTTTTAATAGAAAAATACAGTCCGCCGTTGTGATACAATTTGTTGCTAAGGCGATTAAAAATTGTAATGATTTATATTCGATTACTTTTTAAGTTTGTTTAAAAATTTACCACCACATTTAATTATTGATATGGAAATATATTTCAATTATATTTATTGATAAGATTAAAAAGACATCGCACAGTCCAAACTTTCGGAAGCCAAAATGGAAAGATTTTGTACGTCTATGCTTATGGCCCTTAGTTTTTAATGTGTTTTCTGTCAGAACAACGTATATTCAGGATTAGTAAATTATATGGCAACTCAGTACAGGTTTAAGATCTTATCGACATTATAAATACTTTCACGCGAAGCAAAATTGAATATTTTCGTGTAAAAATCTTGGTCATTTGTTATACTAAAAACGTAATTTATGATCCAAAATTCCACTCATTCATCAAACTGAATGAATCGCAATAATAATTTTTCAATTTCATCAGATTTTTTGACGGCTCTCGACGGCGTTTTTAAATGAAAAACTGACTTTCGTGGGAATATGTAATATATAGCGTTGCTAACAAAATAATTAAATGCAACATGTAGATTCTGAGAAAATATTTTCAATTAAAACTAAAACCGAAAAGTCATTTATTGTAACGAGTGTTGTATGTGTATTCTCTTTGGGGCAGTTTTTTACTGAACATTTTTAGTTAGTTATTCTGAATATCTCCCTGGATACGGGCTTTTGGATGAATTTTCGATGCAATTCAGTGGCGAAGTTTTGGACATTGTAAATAATAAACAAATTGATGTGTTCCGAAACCAAGCAAAGCTTGTAGGTACAGTCGAGTTCTTCAATATCTATACAGACAACCTTTCAAAAATATCTGTACACAGGCTTTATTATTACTGACATAAGACACGAGAGTATGTGTAGATATTTTTGAAAGGTTGTCTGTATAGATATATTGGAGAACTCGACTGTACTATGGGTAATAAATAGATGACGGTACACATACTTTTATATACAGATGAATAAATAACTAAAATAACCCGGATCTTTTAAAGGATCGGATTCCGGAATATCTCAAATGTGCAAGTACCCAAGCTGAAATAATCAGCTTAGTGTGGGTTTTTTTTCGCACAAATTATGTCTTTGACTTTTTCACAACATTTATTCTTATACAAATCAAACTAGGCCTATAGTAAGCTCAATAACGCTTGTGTTATAGATACTGGACGACTATATATATAATAGATATAAATGCTTAAATACATAGAAAACATCCAAGACTCAGAAACAAATATCCATGCCCATCACACAAATATTTGCCCTTACCGGGGTTCGAACCTAGGACCTTCAGCTTCGTAGGCAGCGTCACTACCCACTAGGCTATCCAGCATTTATAAAACATATATATTTTATTATATATAGCAGGAGATTTTAACGACCTTCGCCCTTTCTGTTTGATGGATGAAAAGTATTTTATATCGTATTTAGTTAATTAAGAGATATTTCGCGAATGGGTTTGGCCCGAATAATAAAAACAAAAATTACTTTTTCTAAACATTGTACTCAACAGGTCAACGAACATCTTAATATACTAATCGAAAGTGAACAATATACGGCATATAAACGAGGATTATATATGACTACCATCTTAGGCCCGCTGGATTCGAATCTGGGACCGCCGGTTTCACTTCTCGGCCCCAGATTTCGGTAGACCAAATAAGTCATCGTCACTTTAGATTTATTACTGATTTTTAGGGTTCCGTACCTCTAAAAGAAAAAAAACGGAACCCTTATAGGATCACTCGTGCGTCTGTCTGTCCGTCTGTCACAGCCGATTTGCTCCGAAACTACTGGACCGATTGAGTTGAAATTCGGTACACATATATTATGTAAATTGGTGACCCAAAGATAGACGCGTAAAGTACTTTTGGGGGTTAATTATTAAATACTGTATTGTGTGACATATCAAATGAAAGGGGTTGTTGTAAGCATGCAAGCATTTTAGATATTTTTTTCAAATAATTTTAGCAAAAACACATTTGAAGTAATTAAGGAAAAAAAACGAATTTTGACCATCCCCCCCTTATCTCTGAAACCACTAAAATTCTAAAAAAATATGGAAAATAGTTCCTTGCCTAAAAATTACAGGAAAACCTACAAAAAGTTTAAATATTCAGAGTAACGGGAAAATTCTCAATATTTTATGGAACCCTCACCACGCGAGTTGAACTCGCACTTGTCCGGTTTTTATATGATAATAGTTTCCTATATACTAGTACCTCACCGAGCACATGAATATTAATAAGCTTTTCACAGGTAGTATTTAGGTCGTAGCTGAATCAGGTCACATAAAATTAATGGTCTATTATTTGCCGAGTTAGTTTTATCACCAACTCGCGTTTTATATGAATTTTCCGGGGTTCCCAATCTTATGACGGAGATTTTTCACCGATGAGACAAGGCGCCGTATCGGGTTTGGTACTAAATACATAGATAACACCCACCTCATGCCTGTATTTCTAAAAGGGTTAGACACAGCATATTAAATTAAATTTGCAGCGATAACAATTGACATTTCAAAATATTGATGATCTGTCCGACCGTTTTCGGCCATGGTGACCACTGCGACTCCCATCTAGCGTTTTGGTGCTCGTGCGCTCGAATATGGCTTATGTATAATACCTAAATAGAAAACCATTTCGGTACTTATATTACCTCATAATCATCATAGTAACCGAAAGACGTCCACTGCTAGATATAGGCCTCCCCCAAAGAGTGTCAAAGTGACCGGTCCTGCGCCACCCGCATCAAACGGACTCCCGCGACCTTTACCAGGTCATCACCCACGCCGCGCCTTCCGGTCCGGTATTATGTCATCTGAACGTGATAAATTAGTTTCAAACACCTAACACATTCACTGCCAAAAAACGCGTAACCCTAGCGGGGTGTTAAAGCTGCTACGTTCGTAGTCCGTAGCAGCTTTAACACATACACTGCTAAGAATCGCTACGCGCTACGCTCTTAGCCGATTCAGTGATTTTATGCACAATAGGTATGTAATTCCGTCTAGTGAAAAGTTTGTCTTTAAGTTAAGAATCTTTTTGTGCACACACCGTTGAGAATTATAGTCCAGATCTAGACACTAAGCTTCTTATGCTACTGTATGTATGACTGTAATATGTTGTGTGAGCCTAATAAATAAATAAATAAATAAAAGTGGTTTTCCCGCTGAAGGCGACTTCGGCCTACGCGGGTTCCTGGCAGTGGATGTGTTAAAAATTAAATTAAAAATTAAAATATTTTTATTAAGACCAACTTGGATTATGGTGTTAAGAAAAGACGATAATTGTGAAAATTTTACTTACTGGAATAGGGTATAGTGAAGTATGTAGTTTTCGAAACTTAACTGGTCATCCCGCGATTGTAAAGACTAAATTCAATGTATATATTTGACTAGCTACCCGCGTATTGCAAATAACGCATGCATACCAGCATCCAGAAAGTCTAGATGCAGATGAAAGATTTTTTGAAATCGGATATGTGGTTGCGGAGACTAAGACTACCCAAAACATACAAACTTGCATTTTACGAAGCTACGATATCACAGACTTTTCCTCAGTATAATATAAGTATACACCAAAATATCACAAACTACCAGGTACAAAAAAGCTGCTTTTTACCCTTAAAAACCTGTGAAAGCGTGAGTCATGTGAAGAGGACACACAATTAAGCTAGAAAGAAGCTGCGCGTAGTGAGGGCTCTCTGAGTTTTAATCTTGTACCCGCTCGTTGACAACTTGACAGGTTGCAGCTTTCGTAGTGCCGGTAAAATTGTTGGAAACTGTTCGTGCTTTCGTAATTATGAGAAGAAAGGCTTAAAGCTGCTATTTTTAGCTTAATACCGTAGTTGACAAAGTATTAATTATTATTACATTAGGTATCAATAAACATAACTCACGAAAATGCTCGGTAAACATCGTTTCCTATTTTAAAGATTTTTGATAACGTCTTATAGATCGATGAACGCCGGCTGCACGCACGAAAAAATGTGACTCATTGTCCCGTTCCGTTGACTGATATATCAACGCACAGCTCAAATTGCTGATTCTAGAGATTCCAAATTTGGCACGTAAGTTCCTTATAAGGTCTAAGGGAAGGGTCTAAGAAAGGATTTTTCAAAGGGAGTGAAATGGGGTTCCAAAGTTTGTATAGGGAAACAAGATTAGATCGACTATATTATTCGAAACTTGACAGGAGTATTCCTAACGATAAATGAGTAAATACTTGTTATGCAATTTTTCATTTTACGGACGTTATCACGTAAAATTATCGTCCGTAAACCGACTTTACCGACAACCATTTTTTTATTGTTAATTATTGGACATAAACTAATTAATTATGTCCCGCATCTTTCAGAATCCAACCTCTTTCATGCTGGTGTATAAGTCTAATAGCAGAAAAAAAAATACTGTTAAATATAATTTTCACGCAACGATCACCATACTTGTGGCCCATATTTTCTTTTTTGTAGATACTTTCTGCATTTTCTGTGGAAATTATGAGCGCTTGAAGCGGCTTCCGCATTCAATATATCAGTAAGTTGTCAGCTGTCCGCGACAGCGGCGAAAAACCTTATAGTAAGCGGACACCGCAGCTTATGGACGCATGCAACGCCAAGTTTGCCATTTGCGCATTTTCAACACTATAGGTACCTTTAAGTTTAACCACAAGGCTGTCAACACAGCGAATTTAAATAACTATTAAAGCTGGCTGGTAGCTAACCAAAACGGGGCGCTTGGATAACACCATCAAGTTCTACAAAAGCTACAGAATATTCTCCAGTATTTAAAGTCGAGCTCTAGGCTTCCCAAGGTATATTAGATTCACAGCAGGCGGCCAGCGGGACGCAAGCAATACATTAAAAGCGTAGTTGCCAGTAATACCCGCATTACTTACGCCTTTTTAGTATAACACGGTTCTGCTATCGGTTCACGCCTGTTCGAGACACTTGGAGTATAAAAACTGGAGGAAAATAAAAAGCTTTAAATCTTGAGGTTTTGAGTTGGCAGAATAATTTTCTCTCCATGATTAATTTTGTACAGTTATGACGGATAGTAGGAATTAGAAAATGTAGTTGGAAGAATACTGTGACTATAACAAGTGGAACATAATTGGTATTTAAGTAGATAATTAACAGATCATATTTCTTTTTTGTATTTTATTTTAAGTGGATGCATGAATTTAATTTAATTTTGAATGAAATTTGACATTTATTACGTATAAGATGTAGAATGTAATGTAAATTTAATGAAACATATTGAAAATTTAAATTATAATGTAATACTATTTATTTTTAATTTTATTTGTGCATGCCTACTTGGCAGAACATAAGCATCTTAAATGTAAGTTCAATTTATCACTTGTGTTCTGCAAATAAAAATAAAAATCTTGAATCTTAATATAATCTTAAATAGAATATAATATTGCATGCCCAATGCTGGTAGAACATAAGTACTCTATGCCTTATCACATTAAGATCTATTTTTATAACTATGTTCTGGCAATAAATACTTTTGAATTTGAATTTGAATTTGAACAAGGAGTATATATCATGGAAAATTAAGGCCCAGTTTTATAAAGATTTATTTGAGTTATGTGCTTTTAAAATATCGCGTCATTTGTTATAAATTAAAATCGTATACAAAACGCAAATTTTGGACAAAACTTCAAATTAAAATGCTATAAAAAAACCTTTTCAAAGTGCTACTCTCTTAAATGAGAGTTGGAAATAAAAAATACAAATCGCCGCGAAACCGTGGCGCTGGCAGTGCAGAAAAGACCAAAGCGATGCGTTTAACAATGGACTTAAGTTTTTTTGGAGGCGGGCGGGTCGCAGCGAGAAATTCGTTTAATCTTGTATACAATTGTCTAATACCGCCTTCCTTATAAATCAGGCTGAGCCAAGCTTGACCTTTCATATCGTTGCCGGCCGTTCCCCGGCCCATATATTTAAATGGCAGCTTTTGCTTAGGACGGTAAAGTACTATTAGCAAAGGCATTGTGTGGAAATATGCCGTAATTCGTAAAACAATACCGAGTTTTCTTTTTGTGAGTACGTTGTGTTATAGGTATTGTTTTAAATTATTTCAACGTAGGTTCTCATTGAAAGTATACGCGGAAGATATTTATTGAGATAAAACAATATAAAAGAACAGACGGCAGATGAACTGTGGTACTTAATAACGGAAGGACGGACGATACTGGTGATAAAGTCGTGATGAAGATTGGCGGCTATAACAGACTATCTTCAGAGGATGCCAGCGCCATCTTCGCATTCGAATGGTCGGATTTGTCTTCTCATGCCTCTGATCCTTATAGAGACAGCACTTAATACGTTCACGGGCACAGCACCATTCTGAAAATTGTGTGATGTGACACATAAAAAATCATACATATTTTTGTACTGCCATGGACGTAATGCCGACCACTGTTTAGGCAAATTCAAATTCAAATTCAAATTCAAAAGTATTTATTGCCAGAACATAGTTATAAAAATAGATCTTAATGTGATAAGTCATAGAGTACTTATGTTCTACCAGCATTGGGCATGCAATATTCTATTTAAGATTATATTAAGAGTCAAGATTTTTATTTTTATTTGCAGAACACAAGTGATACATTGAACTTACATTTAAGATGCTTTTGTTCTGCTAAGTAGGCATGCACAAATAAAATTTAAAAATAAATAGTATTACATTATAATTTAAATTGTCAATATGTTTCATTAAATTTACATTACATTCTACTTCTTATACGTAATAAATGTCAAATTTCATTCAAAATTAAATTAAATTCATGCCTCCACTTAAAATAAAATACAAAAAAGAAATATGATATGTTAATTATCTAGGTACTTAAATATTCATTAATGGAGTAAAAACACTTAGACAGAAGCCATTTATTTAGCGTTCCTCTAAATTGTTGTGGATGGGACTCTTTCACATCATTTGGCAGTTTATTAAATATGCGAATAGCCATACAAAATGCGTTGTTCTTGTAGACACTCAAATTAGCCCTTGGTAGATATAAATCATCCGCATGTCGGGTTGATCTAGGAAAGTGTCTGCTATGTGCCTCGAAGTATTCGGGATGCTCCCTTACAAACAAGACTATCTGTTTTATATACATGCAAGGTAGAGGAAGCACCTTAGTTTCTTTAAACAAGGGCCTACATGGCTCTCGAAAGTGCGTGTTACACACTGCACGTATACATCTTTTTTGAGCTAAAAATGCCCTCTGAGTGTCCACAGAGTTGCCCCAAATCAATAAACCATAACTAAGTAGCGATGAGACGTAGCCATGGTAAGCTGTCAATGCGACGTCTCGAGAAGAAGTACAGCTCAACCTTCTTAAAGCGAATACAAATTTGTCTAGCTTCTGGCATACGCTCTCTACGTGATTTTTCCAGCTGCAGAACTTATCTATATGGATTCCAAGAAATTTGGTGCATTCTACTTCATTAATTTTTCCATTATTATATTGTATGTCAAGATACATTCCATCATTCCTGTATGTCCTAAATAAAGTTACAAATGTCTTATTAATATTGATTTTTAAATTATTATAATCTAGCCAGTTGATAATAGTTATTAATGTGTCAGTAATCTCTTTATTCATATTGTTCAAATTGTCAGACTTAATTAATAATGTGGTATCGTCTGCAAACATAATACATTTATGTTTTATACAGCTGGGCAAATCATTAATGTATAATAGGAACAGCAATGGACCCAAAATACTTCCTTGTGGTACTCCACAGTGGTTGTAACTGAACTTCGACCTTTTTGCGACTAACTCACTGTTCACAATTTGTTGGACCTCCGTACATTGCCTTCTTTGGAAGAGATAACTTTCCAACCAGTTAAATGCTTTACCTCTTATTCCATATGCCTCTAGTTTATGCAATAGTATCGGGTGACTAACAAAATCAAATGCCTTACTTAGGTCCAGAAAAACTGCTGCTACAGGTATCTTTTTGTTGATTGAATCCGTTACAAAATTGACAAGATCGAAGCATGCCAGCGTAGTAGAGCTACCTTTACGGAACCCATACTGCTGTTTATTTAGTGTGGAAAATATTGTGGCGCCACTGTTTCGTCTAGGTATGTATGTAATTTGTTACATGCTCAAACTCTCCTCTTGTGCCAGCACGGCCACAGCCGTAACGTCTACAGACGTATTGTGTCACAGCACGCGTCATTCCCCTCATGTAAAATTGAGGTGGCCCTTTAAGCTTTTGCTGTGGCACTAGGAAAAATTGTAATGTACCTAAAGCGGTACAACATGTCCGCCTTCATTATAATCCTATGAGAATTTGTCACCCGTGGACGGGGTGGCAGATTTGATGTTTGAGAAGATCACCGGCCACAGCCGTAGTGTTGTATCATGGGGGCATGTGGCCGTACTGTCCGTGAACGTTTTAAAACTGAAATTTGTATATTGAATTACTTAAAGCTTATTATAGAATAGGTACACGGGGTAAAATGTATTCTGTGAATTGAAATACATAAATATGTTATTTTTTTTAATATAAATATCAATTTATTAAAAGTGAATACAAGATTATAATTAACATTAACTAAGATAAATTAAAACTAAGTTAAATCTAAAATATGTTATTAGTTCATTAATAACTTATATTTATTTGCACGTTCGACCACCCATAATTGTACTTGTAATTGCACTTTTATTCGCACGAAGAAACATTTCCCACAAAATTATAAAATTGGGCGGTTACTGCTACCATGATAAATTAAGAGAACAATTTTCCTAGCAAAATGATATCTCTTTCACACGTAATATGGCCGACCGTTCTAGAAAGCTCACTTTTCCAGTGGACGTGGAGCAAGCAACGTCTCCAGTCAACATATCCTGATGATGCCTGAATACGCAAGTATATATAATATGATTATCAGAAGTCAAAACACGATTAGTTAAAATTTTCTGTATGAAATAAAGTTGTATTTCAAAACGCGTTCAGGTAAACATCCTTGGCTCTATCGGTCTGACTTTCCTTGACGACTTAAAAAGCCGAATCTGTAAGTACTAATTTAAATAGTCTTTGACCAATGTTGAGTTTCCTTGATAAAGATACTTACTGCAGCATATCCCGAAGATCTTGGTTATTGTACTCGTTACGGGATCCCGTCGAACAAATACTTCACTTTCGGGTACTAAATATATTAATCTTTAAGTATGTTGTGAGGCACGTCTCCTGGACCTCAAAACTGCTGGGAGACAATCTCTAAGAAGTTCTCAGTCATAACGTCATCAAAATCACCGTCAATTACATCCAAACCGTGGAGTGAAGTATTTTCCCGTAACAACATTGACTGTCATGGGGGCAAAGTCATACATGTTGTTTAGCACAGGCTACTTTAACTTTGTGTTACCTTGTGGATGAGGATGTATAGAACAAAACAAAAAGATTAATTTGGTCAGGTTCCAGCGCTCAATTGATTTAAAGTTTTGTTTAGTAAGTACTACCTTCCGCCCGTGACTTTGTCTGCCTATATTTTAATCCAGGGTATAAATTATCTTCGTGCAAAATTTCATCCAAATCGGTTAAGCCGTTTAAGCGTGATTGAGTAACAAACATCCAAACTTTTGCATTTATAATATTAGTAGGATATTGGCTAGGCCAAGGTGTAGGTGTTCTTGAGCTGCTTTGACGACTAAAACTGGAAGATCATCATCATCATCATCATATCAGCCGAAAGACGTCCACTGCTGGACATAGGCCTCCCCCAGAGAGTTCCAAATTGACCGGTCCTGCGCCACCCGCATCCAGCGGACTCCCGCGACCTTTACCAGGTCATCAGTCCACCTTGTGGGGGGCCTACCCACGCCGCGCCTTCCGGTACGTGGTCGCCACTCGAGAACCTTTCCGCCCCAACGGCCATCGGTTCTACGTGCAATGTGCCCCGCCCACTGCCACTTAAGTTTAGCAATTCGGAGGGCTATATCGGTTACCTTGGTTCTGCTGCGGATAGCCTCATTTCTGATGCGATCACGCAGAGAAAGTCCTAACTGGAAGATGGCCTGTGGTAATAGGAATTTTGTACAACTACAACAATATCGGCATAATGCAATATGCGAATAATTTGTTCCCAAAAACATATGCCATGCCAGTGACACATTTTCGTGACCGCGGTAATTGTGGCAGACGAACGTTAAGAATAAACGGAACCAATAACACGAAACGTGTTAATCTTCCACTAACTGTCGATATAACATGAAGCGCATAAAATTTTCAAGGCAGTTCCGTCTAAGTTTCCTAACCAAGCTACAAACCGGTACGTAATATTCGCTAGGCCCGGAAGCACACGTTTGTCTTGCCTGCATTTTTAACCGGGTGCCACAACTTCCGCGGCCATTTTATTTACTGCCAGCGTTTTACCAGTTGTGAGGCGGTCCGTGATCGAGTTTCATTTAAAAGGAAATAGTAAGAGGATATAATTTCAACCGCTGCATTTTCTTCAACCACGACGAACATCATTTTTAATTCAAGTTGAATATATCGGAAATAAATAATGTATCGGAAAAAATCTTAAACATTCTTAATTGTACGAATCTACAAAGTCTTTACAGTAATTTATGAACATATTATGAACATAAACATATCATCATCATATCAGCCGAAAGACGTCCACTGCTGGATAGGATAGGCCTCCCCCAAAGAGTGCCAAAATGACCGGTCCTGCGACACCCGCGTCCGGCGGACTCCCGCGACCGCCGCACCGGCCATCAGTTCTACATGCAATATGCATATAATCAATCGTGAAATATCATAAGAACATTACTATTCGGCGTATGAGAGATACAATGAGGGAAAATTATATCGTAAATAGCTCCTGATATTACCGACACGCTTCCAATGAGAACAATAAAGTTTTATTTCAGAACTGGAGACTCAGATTTGAGAGGCCAGGCCTGAGGTAGGTATACCTGGCCTGTCACCGTAGTTAATTGAACAAGCGATCGAAGAAACTAAGTAACTAAGTCCTCGGCTTCAGTTTGGACCAAAATGATTTCGTACGCCCGGATGTCTAGTCGCTCTTCTGTACAGGTCGCATTTCTCTACCGATTCTCGAGAAAATTTGTGAGCAGGTTCGTTAAAGTCAAAGTCAAAGTGATTTATTCTTCAATTTAGGCATATTACATGCCACCTATGAATGTCGATAAACTACCACCGGTACGGAAAGGAAACCTCTTCCTCGAGAAGAACCGGCGTAAAAAACTCGGCGTTAATTAGGTATATCCAAACAAAACTCAAGATATTTGACGCATACGGATGGTGACAATAAGTCTCGTCCTAGTCTGACTAGTTGGCAAGTCTCACGCCCAAGAGTAAAAGTTACGTGGTGCGATTTTGGGGGCACTGGCTTTTATGCGCCACTTATTTAACCATTTGCAGGCGTTATCGAGGTTTATTGTTGTTACGTAGAACCGATGCCCGTTTGGGCGGAAAGGTTCTCGAATGGCGACCACGTGCCGGATGGCGCGGCGTAGGTAAGCCCCCCACAAGGTGAACTGATGACCTGGTAAAGGTCGTGGGAGTCCGCTGGATGCGGGTGGCGCAGGACCGGTCAATTTGGCACTCTTTAGGAGAGGCCTATGTCCTGCAGTGGACGTCTTTCGGCTGATATGATGATGATGATGATCGAGTTGCATTTGTAGCATTCAACGAGCTTTATAATAAACAAATATTTTGATCACGTTTTCATGGTTCAAAACATTAGCCTATTTTGTGATATCCACACTATCGTTAATAAACATAACTAATTTAAGTATCAATAGATAATGATTGCCTTTAATAGATATGACATTAATTTGCCATGAATTTGCTCTTAACGATTATTGTTTGTAGAACTTATTATTTAGGTACTGCTGTGTGCAATATTATTATGCCCCTGTGACTAATTTAGCACGGAAATTATTTTATTACATTAATAATAATTGCGTGATCGCATCAGAAATGAGGCTATCCGCAGCAGAACCAAGGTGACCGATATAGCCCTCCGAATCGCTAAACTTAAGTGGCAGTGGGCGGGGCACATTGCACGTAGAACCGATGGCCGTTGGGGCGGAAAGGTTCTTGAGTGGCGACCACGTACCGGAAGGCGCAGCGTGGGTAGGCCCCCCACAAGGTGGACTGATGACCTGGTAAAGGTCGCTGGAGTCCGCTGGATGCGGGTGGCGCAGGACAGGTCATTGTAGCACTCTTTGGGGGAGGCCTATGTTCAGCAGTGGACGTCTTTGGGCTGATATGATGATGATGAATAATAATTGTTTGTCAAGCTCTCGTTCTCATTTATACTACCACACAACATGAATAATTTATTACAAGATAAATAAATATCAATAAACAATCTTAATAGATTGGTACCTAAATTTAAGCAAAAGGAAGAAATGTTGGTAATCCAACATTTCTTCCTTTTGCTTAAATTTAGGTACCAACGGTCCAAATCCTTAAAACTGAAGTTTCGATTTTTTTTTCAGATTACAAAATGACAAAAATAGCGTAAACCAGTTAAATTATGATAACTGGGATATAAATTACTGGGTGCTGGGGGTCGGAGGCTATTAACTTCGTGAGGGAAGTGGGACGTCGAAGTGGGGAGAGGGTTTGTGACACCCGCGTAGGGTCGTACCTGGTGCAAAGGTTGTCCGTCGCCATTAACCTGGTAACGCGGCGAGTGTGATGGGCACCTTTGCGCCAGGGGCGACTCGAGGGGGCCTGTAGTATGTCTAGTTTAAGTTAGTTATTTTTTATTTTTTACTGACCATAAGTGTTTTTAATGTAATGAATGACAATGTATGCTTAATACGAAATTAACTTGATTATTATAATTAAAAGTAAACTATTATAAGTAAAGAGATTGTACTGTTGATTGATGACAAAGGCTGTTTCTGTAACATCAAAAGGTTAAATCATCAAAATAAATATATATAGTTTATCTTGTCCCCGATAATCAAACAAACGTAAGCGAATTAAACCTGAAATATTCCTCGAGTCTACGGTCAAAAGAAATAGCCGAAATTCAATACAAACTGACCCAATTTCATTGCTTTTGAGTGACCAATAACGACCTCACAGACAGATATTTTGTGGATATCACTCTGAAAGATATAGTCATGTAATAAATTATACCCGTCTTTCCTGGGCTTCTGAACCCTTGTATCTGGGACGGCCCTTTACTGAATATAGGTACCTAAATATATTTGGGATTGAGCTATCAATCAAAATGAGGCGACAAAATATCAGTTCATGGAATAGTTGGTGGGGTAGATGATAGATTCTGATAGAATAAACGGAGGGTCTATAAATTGTGGTGCAATGTACTCCGGCTATCAATTTGCAAGGGGGACAAATTTCAGGCATGCATTTCGCACTTCATAGTTTTTCACGCGCTTATTCTGACATGATTGACTCTCATGTTGGAACAAGTCTAAAAACGGTTTTTAAGACTTCTATATAGAAATAATCAATTCTTTTATCCATTCTTGTACCCCGCACGCTTTCTACAGGGTCATCTGGGATATGATTCCTTCGAAATGCGACGAAACCGAAGTTTACTCAGTTGTATTTTAAATGTCATATAAGAAGTAAAATTGACAGCATTAATCAGGTGGAAAAGATGCTCAAATTCAATGTGCCAAATGATTATCGGAACAAGCTCCTTGGAGTGCCTCTCTTGGCGATTGCGACCTCGCGGACGAACCTGTACCGAAACTCGGCCATACCTCCCACGACTGCTCTCCTCAACTCCGTGCTCGCAGCATCACCGCAGTGTGATGTGTTTGTGACAGGGATGTCGCGACTGATGACTGAATGTAAGAGAGTGTTAGAGAGACGCATGGATGGTTTTTATTTACTACTTAGATTAACTAGGAACGAATCGCTGTAACGTTTTGGTTAAGACTGTCATGTGAACTTTATGGTTCAAAAAATTATTATTATTATATATTGGAACAGAGGCACTATAAATTGTGGTGCAAGTACATATACTTCGGCTATCAATCTGCGAGGGGACACTTTCAGACATACATTTAGCATTTCAATGTGTTTTACGCACTCATTCTGACATAAATTGGAGAGCGTGGAAGCAAAAGCGTGAAACAAATTGAAATCAAATTGGAATGCGAAATGGTCATCCCCTTCTAGTTTCACCTGCCTCCGTTTCAGTGGGGTACCTATATAATCAAAATCTAATTTTACCAGAGTTTGACTCTCGCTTTTTTCGGTGCTCGATTGAGCAGAAATCTTGCTTGGTATCGAATGATAAATTAAATGTTTAAACGTAGGTAACCTAGGATTTTTTTAGCCATCCCATTCGCCAATTTTTTTTTACTTACATAATTCGATATAATATTTAATTATTTATTTAAACTTTATTGCACAAAATACAAAAAATATGTAGAAATGGCGAGCTTAATGCCAGATGGCATTCTCTACCAGCTAACCATTGGGCTAAACAGAGTCTTATAACAGGTGCACAGAAAAAAGTATGATAATTTCTGTTACAAATATACTTGAGGAGAGAGGAAAAAAAACAAATGTATTATACACTACATATAGACATACATAAATAAAAATATATAAGATACGTACAAAAAGATATACTACCATTATGTGGATGGATTTTAGTTGAATTCTTGTTTAAGCAGATGCTTACGCAGCATCCGCTTGAAAGCAAACTTGCTTGGGGCTTGTCCGATGTTGTGAGGGAGTGAATTCCAGAGACGGCTTGCCTGTACGGCGAAGGAGTGAGTCATAAAACTAGTGCGGTGCGAAGGTATGGATAGTTTGAGGACACGGGAGGTACGCAGCTCACAGCCTGGGCGAGGGGTATCGAAAATAAATTTACTTTTGAGGTATCCAGGAGCAGAAGGCTCAGACAAGATTGAAAAAAGGGTGCAAAGTAATCTGAGGGATCTACGACGGCGAATGGAGAGCCAGTTAAGTATACATAATATACTTTTCATCTATTAAATAGATGGATGAAGGTCGTGCCTATATTCGTATCTCCTACTATAAGTATAATTATTCAGAGCATTACAAACAACCAAGTCAAGCCGGTTTTCAACCAATCCAAATAAGTTTAGCACACGCTCACGCACACATAAACAAACAAAACTCAAAATAGATGACCTTGACAGCACTGCGACACGTGCTGAAGAGTTCTGTGCAATTTTGTTTGTATATGTGTGTGTGAGCGTGTGCTAAACTTATTTATCCTTTTCTTGGTCTGAGAGTATATTATTATATAGCATCGTACGCATTTTTGTCAAAAATTGTACCTATAGGCACTACTTTTAGGGTTCCGTTCCTCAAAAGGAAAAAAAGGAACCCTTATAGGATCACTCGTGCGCGTCTGTTCTGTCAGTCTGTCACAGCCGATTTGCTCCGAAACTACTAAACCGATTGAGTTGAAATTTTGTACACATATGTAAATTGGTGACCCAAAGATGGACGCGTAAAGTAAATTAATGAGTTCTGAATAAGGGAGCCACTTTTGGGGGGTAAACTGGAAAATTAAAAAAAAAAGTTTTGCAAACTGTATTGTGTGACAGATCAAATGAAAGGGGTTGTTGTAAGCATCTCAGATATTTTTTTTTTATAATTTTAGCATAAAAAGATTTGAAGTAATTTAGGAAAAAAGACGAAAATTGACCATTCCCCCCTCCCCCTTATCTCCGCAACTACAAGGCTTAAAATTCTGAAAAAAATATGGAAAATAGTTCGTTGCCTAAAGATTACAGGAAAACCTATAAGAAGTTTGAGTATTCAAAGTAACGGGAAAATTCTCAATATTTTACGGAACCCTCACCACGCGAGTTGAACTCGCACTTGCCGGTTTTTTGTTATGAGATTAGGGATTGGCTTAAAACCCTTTATATCCTTAAGTACTTTTTGATGACCTTCAATAAAATTCTAACTACAAAAAACATATTCACAAAAAACCCATTAGCTAAAATTCAGGTAATATTTTTACTAGAAATTTTCAGGGAAGTGTGGTATATCTACTTTCATGCTTTGTCAATTGCAAAAAAATATGTTTTAAGTACTTGTTGAAGATTTTGTAGCTCACAAAACATTTATGACATTGTTACGAATTTCTGTAACCCTTAAAGTAAGCTACATTTTTTATCTACTAATCCATTTTAAACTTTTACATTCTTACATTTTACGACAGACAATCCTCAAAGTAAGTTTCCCTCTTTGTCTACATTGTCCAAGCTGAAAGAGACACAGCTATCTAAATCCTATAAGCTTGGCTTCCATCGCTTCTTTTTAGGACTTATTGCATAGTAAAAAGTAGTTGGGCAATCTCATAAACTGGCTAGTATAAAACAAGATTGTCTCAAACATTCTTTGATGATTAGGTTAAAGAATACTTAGGTACTTTTACTACCGATTGTACGGGTATATAAGCTCGAAGAATAAGCAATCGATCCGGATGGTACCTTATTAGAATAAACGATGTGATAGTTTATCAAAAAATATAGTCCAGGCAATAAACTGACAACTTGTATGGAAAAATTTGGAAATAATTTATAATAGCTAATTTTTTTATCGGATATATTATCAATTAAATAGTTACCTAGAGACAAAATCCAACAAAAAACCAGACATCAAAAAAAAAAATTACCTAGCTCCTAAAAAGTCCGGATAAATATTCATTTTTTTTATTTAGGATTTAACTTTGCTTTAAAATATTCAATATAAATAAAATAAAAAAGACATTGAATGTTTAATTGAAATCTATATAATTACTTCCGGGTGGAAAGTTTGTTGGATTCTTGAATAAAGCATCTTAGAATAACGTCTTAGAATGAAATAAACAAAAAAACGCTATTATAAATTAATGTTTTTCGAAACCGTATGTTGCCTGGAGTATTAAGGTAAACGGTGCATCCCAATGTTTAACATATTTATAAATAGACACCTTTTTCTGCGTGCCCCTTTTTGGGACGCAGACGTATCTGATGAAGTGGCTGAAATTCAAATGAATTGAAGTCGGTTAAAACTTCGTTTTTAAAGTAAATTATGGAATGGCAAAAGACCTGATGGTGTGTCTCTGGTTCCATGGAGGTTGGGACGGATGCTTGTGTGGGACGCTACATGTGTAGACACACTGGCACCGTCTCACCTCCAACGGACTACTTCTAAAGCGGGTGCAGCGGCGGAAAACGCCGAAAATCTGAAATGTAATAAATATAGAGGCCTCGGCAGAGAGTACGACTTTGTACCCTTTGGCGTCGAGACCCTCGGTCCGTGGGGTCCCAGTGCGCATAAGTTATTTGCAGAAATCGCGAAACGTCTGGTCGATGTAACTGGCGACCGAAGAGCTGGCGGCTTTCTCGCGCAACGCATCAGCATTGCAATTCAGCGAGGAAATGCCGCCAGCATCCTCGGTACAATGCCTCGAGGGCCTTTTTTAGATTTAACTTAGTTTTAATTTATCTTAGTTAATGTTAATTATAATCTTGTATTCACTTTTAATAAATAAAAGTAATTATTCTATTTAATTCTATTATGGAAAACTGTTTAATACAGTTGCAGCCAACCGGTTCTTTTCATAGCTTATTTAAGGCACCATCTAGCAAAGTCTATCTGACTCGCATTACTGAACCAGTGGACGTAGGTTAATGTGTTTGTCCAGGAAAGGCAGCATTATACAATTGTTTCAATTGCTATTGCACCTGCGATCGTAATCGTGCAGTAATAACAATATTAGAAAACAGTTTGCAATTAATACCGTTGGGGTAATGCTACAGTGGGGTAAAGTACAACGAATGGGTAATTTACTTAGATATATTCATATTCATATTCATATTCATATTCATATTTATTCATAAAACCAGTTTACATGTCAAAGAGTAGGAAAATTAAATACATTTAAAAACAATAACATTACAATTAACATGTCAAAAAGTAGTAAAATTAAATACATTAAAATAATAATACCATTACAAAATTATGAACATTAAATAGTCTTGTCTTTATACGACATAAATTCATTATAAGTGTAGAACGGGTGCTCGACAAGCCATATTTTTAATCGACGCTTAAAGCTACATAGGCTGGGAGCATCTATTATATTTTGCGGCAATTTATTATACACCGTGGGTCCCATTACATGCGTGAGTCTGTTTGATTTGGCGATCTTGCGACCAATGACAACAAGTTTTCCGGCGTTGCGTGTGTTACGATTATGGATCATCCCGTTTGTTTTGTAATCCGCTATGTTCACTCTGACAACGACAGCAACTTGCATTACTATTACTGCAGGCAGTGTTAGAATTCCTAACTCCTTAAACAATTCCTTTGCGGGGGTATCCTGCGGCACTCCAGCGAGACTTCTAATGGCACGTTTCTGGAGGCGAAAAACCCTTTGCCACTGGGCACAGAGACCCCAGAGTTCAGTGCCGTACTGTATAAGTGAGTGTACGGTGGCAAAGTAGCAGGCGCGAGCGGCCTCTGGAGTCACTGTTTTTGCCACCCGGCCGAGGGCAAAGCAAGCACTACCAATCCTTCCGCAGAGTTTATCGACATGCTTGTCCCACTTGAGTCCATTGTCGATCTCGAAACCCAGGAAAGTAGTGGAAGTGACTTGTTCAAGCAATTTGTCACCCAGCTGTACTACCAGTGGCATCATGCAACGGCCCGAGAGATTAAAGTGCACGTAATGCGTTTTTTTAATATTTAAGGCTAGTCCGTTATACCCGATGATAAGTTCAAAATGTCTTTGCATTATGTGTGCATACGCGTGGAAATGCAGCTGTGTAGATGCATGCGCCTGTAACTGCCGCTCAAATTAAATCAAACCTGCATAGTTACAAGCGCCCGCGCCTGCAGCGACCTGCGAAAATGAGTTGAACTACTTATATAATTTTTAGGGCTCCGTACCTCAAAAGGAAAAAAACGCAACTTGTAAGATCTGTAGTGAAAATAAAATAAAAATTCACATACAACAACACGTAGAATTTATTTTATATAAAACCAAACGCACTAGGAAAATTCACTGATAATACACACAATATTAAAATTTAACCGTTACACATCCGAAAGAGTTTTACAGACCGCAAACGCTATGCGGCGAGGCGAACTCACTGTCAGCACCGGAATGTCTGAACTAGATTTTTAAGGAGTACGACAGCGGTGTCGCAATCAGTTAGCCGGACCTTACGTTCTTCAATTTACGTTAAAAGGAACACCTTTGATAGGAGGGGTGATAAAAGATCAGGGTGGCAGATGGAAATGGGATATGAGAGTATGTATGATGATTGAAGGGAAATGGATGAACGCCAAAACAAGAGGTCAAAAGATTTAAACGTTGGCGTAATAACTGCCTTTAAGAATTTTGGGAAATATAATGTGTAAGGGCGACACGGTCCCCATCAAAGGTTGAATTTAGTGAAGGGAAAAGACAACCTCAGCAATGTTCGGCAACATGTACAAACAAAACTAAGTTAAAAATCTAGTTTTTCCTTTTTTAACTAGATGATTAGATCACCAGTCGCTCCGCTCAGCGCGCGCGTCTTCAAGGCCCGTTCCACGATGTGATGACTCCTTCAGTAGTACCAGTAACCGCTCAATTAGGAGCAGGTAATGCCGTGGTTGGTAGGTCTCCGTACACGCACGTCCAGCAGTGGAGGACGTCGATGCAAACACTTGCGTCGAACTATTGCTCGCACTCCGAACCCGAAAGCTAGGAACAAAATTATGTCATAAGAACTACGTTACCACAACTACTTACGTCTGTGAACCAACGTGAGACAAAAACAATTAAACAAGGCTTACCCAGATCGCTTTCCACGACTGGCCTCAGAGTAGAACAACCAAAGACGTGTCCAAAAGGAATTTCTTGCTAGGAACTGGGAAGTGGCCTGTCCTCCCCGCCAACTTTCAGAAAATCCGCCGAAGCGACAGACTAGCACTTTTAAATTAACAAAAACTGAGCTTAGAAGCCCCAATTAAAATATATCAAAGAAATGAACTGAAATCCCACAAAAAAAGATTTACAATGGAACAGCATACTGAGAGCTGTTTTCAGTACCGCTTCACAAGAATCAATGATTTTTTCTTTTCAAAACTGTGGCTCTCCGAAATCCGAATCTAGAATAATTCATATTTTAAATTTCAAATAGTCTTTATAAAAACCAACCAGTACACAACTGCCCATACAAAACAACTAGAAGGTTATATAACATCAACACGTGAATAAATGTACGACGCCACCTACAGGGGAAACCAAAGAGTTCTAGCCGCAACACCTGAAACAAAGCAACACAAAACACAAGCGACCACGAACCCTGAAGGAAAAAGTTCATGTAAAATGCGTTAGATGTCGTGGTAATAAACCAACTGCCAAAATTCGTTAAAATAGAAATGAACAAATATTAAAAAGGAGTCGTTAAGCGACGTCTGCGAGTTCACGCTGCAGATCACTTTGTTGTCCGTCTGTCAAGACCCTTTATCTCGGGAACGCGTAGCGGTATCGAGTTGAAATTAAAACCATATACTAAACAGTCCCATGAAACAGTGAAAAAATTAAATTTCTAAGTTAACGTTATAAAAAAGATAAGGCCGTTTACGCCGCAAAAGAAATATATTTCGACACTATCTAGGAAATCAAAATGTATAAGGCACTTTCCGTTGACCTAGAACTATGAAATTTGGCAAGTTATACTGTCTTATACTACAAGTACAAGGAAAAATCAGAACGTATTTGTAATTTTGTACGGAAATCCCGGTGGGCAAGTCCGACTCGCACTTGTCCAATATTTTTAGTTTTAACACAGATTAACCAGGGGAACGCAGAAAAAATCTGAAGTCATCATTATTTCAAAATTTTCTAATTCCGTGCGCCATATTTCGCTAAACGGTTAGGTTAGGTAAGTATTATATCCTGAAAAATCTACAATAATTTCACCAGACCATGGTTTTCGGAATTATGAAATTCGAAAAAAAAATGCTTTCGGACTCTTCGGAATTATGTAGTGTACCCTGCGTAGTAATAGGCTCTTGCCACTGATGTTGATTGATGATTTCAGTTTTCAAGTATTGTTTGTAGTTTTTGTCTGCAAATTTTATTTTGTTTCCGGGTAGAATTTAAGAGTTATCAAGTAGGAAGTTACATGATTAATAACAAAAATAAAGTAGTTAGGTAGTAAGGAAGGTATAAAAAAAACTTTGGCAAGTCTGCTTAATAGGTCCACTACATAGTTCCATAGTGGCAGTGGGCGGGGCACGTAGACCCGATGGCCATTGGGGCGGAAAGGTTCTCGAGCGGCGACCACGTACCGGAAGGCGCAGCGTGGCTAGGCCCCCCACAAGGTGGACTGATGACCTGTGGGTCGATCACGTAACTTTTCTTACGAACGTCTGTAAGATTTAAACGTCAATTTTATATGGAAAAATGACAGATTGAGATTTAACTGTCAGACGCGCGTACAATGCGTTGCGTGATCGACCGGCTGGTAAAGGTTGCTGGAGTCCGCTGGATGCGGGTGGCGCAGGACCGGTCATTGTGGCACTCTTTGAGGGAGGCCTATGTTCAGCAGTGGACGTCTTTCGGCTAATATGATGATGATAGTCCCTAATACTTACTATGCGTCCTTCGACATTAGTAAACGAGAACTACTCTAGTGAAAAGTGGCAATATATCACTAGTGGTTTGAATTGAAAGGTTTGTTAATAATTTTCCTTTAACCTTTGACATGCCCAATCGCTTTCCCTTCATCCGCTCCCATTATACAATGTTAAACAGGTTTTCACTTAAGATTATATTCGACAGAAGACTTATCTTTTCCACCAACTTGTTTTACTATGTGCCCATTTTCAGACACGGTCGTAAACTTTACAAAATAAAGAGACCCGTATATTTTCTTGCAGACTTCCCAAAATGTAGTATGAGAGGGAACAAAAAGAATTTGTTGTGTAAAGTTTTTAAGTGCCTTGAGTGCTTCAGGACTTCTTATCTGTGGATCACGCGGTTGATTGATGTTTTAAGAAACTGCCTGAACCTTTAGGCTGTTGTAGGATTTATGGCAGTCATTTATCTTTATTGTAGATATGATTTACCCAGAGGCCGGAACGCGGTTTTGATGTATTGAAATGATATGCGAATCGATTTGATTCTTTTTCTCCAACCTCACGTTAGCCCAGTTGTATTTTAATGGAGCCCACAGTCTGCCACCTCACCTTATGTATAGTATTGGTAGGCACTAAAGAAGTAAGAAAGTTTTGTTAAGTGACGGGCCAAAAAGCTAAACGCTTCTTGTTATATGCCATTGTGTTCGAGTACAAAAAATAACTGATCTATTTAATACTCAAACCCAAACCTTTTTCAGTTCTAATAGGGAACGCCGAAATAAGATGTCTATTTATTTATTTATTTATTTATTTATTTAAGTATACATACCACTTACAGACTATCCAACGCGTGATACATATAACAGTAAGAAATATTTTACAAGACTAAAAACACAATATATATACCTAATATATACAAATACCTACTTAACATTTTTTTTTAAAGGATGACATAATTGTCTACATGCGACATGTGAGAATTCAGCCAGAGTACAACTAAATAAGTCGGTCTTGGTCGACACTTCATTCAGCAAGTTTATGGCCCTGACGAGAGGTGCATTGGCGAGTAAGTTGGTGCGCGCGGTCGGACGCGCGAAAAGGCGCGGCGCGCGCCGCCGCGGCCCGCTCGGCGCCGCCAGCCCCAGCGACCCCAGTACATCAGGATTATGCAGCTTTCCCCTTAACACTTTGAAAACATATGTGGCCAAAGTTAGGTCCCTCCGTACCTCTAACTTGATGTATCCCACCATTCCTAGTACGAAAAGTGTCGGGTATTTCAGTGGATAAAAAGGATATATCCCGTATTCTTTGAAATAAAGATGCCTGACGAATTTATTTTGTAATTTCTCGACCATCTCGATGTATTTCTTTTCGTGCGGGTTCCATATAATAGCGCCGCTTTCCAGCCTGCTCCTCACTAGAGCGTTGTACAGGCCGATAGCAGTCAGAAACATAGTCTAGTCTAGACTAGTCTACACTTTTTTTGAAAATTAGATTTTATAGTCCGGTAATAGTTCATAGCGAGTATAAGTACCTATTCTTTTTGTGATAAAAATCTCATTTTCCAAAAAAATATCAAAAAGTTTATCTGTTTTGTGTGTTTAGTGTGTTCAAAAGCCATTCTCAATCACAGAAATTCTGAAGCGAAATCAAATTTCAAGCTAAGTATTTTCAATAATTTTCACGTATTCACTCTATATATGGAAATTCAGTAATAGTATTGCAAACTCTACTGACAATAACTACAAGGCAACATAAAATTTTACGCAAATCACTCTCCGCTCCCAAATGTCGGAACTTGCATGTATTTTCTATGTCGATAAGACTTTTTGTCTTATATATATAGCCATTTCGATATTCGCTGCAATGTTCGATATTGTTCGAAAAGTTGGCAAATGATAAACGTCCCTTTGAAGTTACTTTGCTTTTTCCACGAAGGTTGGGCGAATAAAATTGATATTTCTTTGAGAGTTGGCTCGCTGGCTTACCTTTGTCTGAGTTTTTATTGCGATGTATTTGACAACGGTGGACAAAATCGGTACACGCTGGCATGTAAAGGGTTTTACATATACTACATTAGAGGTATACTACTGTTGACTTACTTACAGCTTCAATTAATCCACGGCACAATTAATATCTAAGAAACAGATCACGTCAACTCTTGCGCGGGATCACAGTCAAGATGGTAGCGTCAAGGGCACATAATGTGAAGTAGTGTTGTGGTCGTTTGATAGATTCATTCATATTAACTTTATTGCCATAACATTACATTACAATGCATTACAAGAAAACTACAATTAAATTAAGTTAACAAGGTACTCAAAATTACATTACATAGGTTTTTTTTTACTTATTGTCTAAGAAATAAAATATATGATACATTTGACGTTATTTCGCAATGGGTACCAACCTTAGCATGTGCAGAACGAGTGTCTTCAGTAGGTTTTAAAAAGATGTGCCTAACACTACTGAGTTTTGCTGTCAGGACTTCGTCAGCGTCCCCCATACAAATAATTATCATGAGGTATATGTTTATACGATGACGTAGGTGGCACAACTAGCAATAGAAAACAAAATTGGTAAACTGATATGATATACATAAAACAAAAATACATACTTGTGCAATTTATATCAGGTATAACGAAGCGTCAGGATGGCTCGGCGGGACGACCTTCATGCTTGTCTCCCATTAGTAGGTATGTGAAAATGACTGAAACACGGAAACAAAAGCGCCTCTGTCACTTGTATTACTGGTTTTATCTAAATTCACTTCAAATCAAAATAACATGTGATTGGCACAATTGGCAAGAGCCAGTAGGTTAGCGCGCGTGCACCACCGAGCACGGCTGTCAAAGTAATGACCAGCCGTCACCGGTCGGCGGCCACCGGCTACCCTATTCAGGGTTGCCCGCTCTTATTTTACACTACCCTCAACAATTCTTTAACTGACAACATTATTTCGAAGATACCATTATTATTACAAATGTCAGTACTAATTATTTGATGTTATACTAATTAACCACGTAGTTAATAATCAACCACGCATTTGAATCGAGCAATATAATTAAATTTGCAAGCACTATTTGGGCAGCCCGTAGTCAGGTATATAGTAGAAACGCATTTGATGTAGATAAATTAAACGAAAACCTACTAAACATATTTATACTCTAAAGCTAATTTGTTTGGGTAAGTAAAATGGTCAGTTGTTCGTAAAATACTATATAAATAAGTAGCTCACAAAGGATATTTTAACTTAAAATTAACATAAACGTTTTTCAAGCGTGTACTAATATTATTAGAATTCAAAAGCATGATTATAGTTTATTTAGCTGCTGATTATATTTTTTTTTAAATATATTTCTTCCACAACAAAATTATGAAAAACTTAATCTATGTCTTCGATAAACTGCATAACAGTTTGTTGGCGAATATACACTCTTTATAATTATGTTTGTATCTATATCTAGCTATGATTATTATAGATTACTAGCTTCCACCCGCGACTTCGTCTGCGTGGACCCGGGATAAAAACTATCCTATATTTTAATCTAGGCTATAAACTATCTTCGTGCAAAATTTGATCTCAATCGGTTTAAGCCTGATTGAGTAGCACAAATCCAAACATCTAAACATGCAAACTTTCGCATTTATATAAAAAATATTTTTATTATATGATGTAACTAAAAGTTTACGGTTTTCGCAATTTTTCCTTTATTTGTGCTATAAGACGTTGCTTCGAACAAAATTTCAAGATTCTGAGTACACGGGAAGTACCCTGTAGGTTTTAATTCCCTTGCGAGTTTCGAAAATTTGCGGAAATTTGCAGCATAAACGTCTGTATCTTTTGATTGCTTTGGCATAGAAGTTTTATTTTTTCATAGATCTAAGGGACTTGAGTATTTGATATACATTTTAGCTTGATACCTTCACGCGTTCCTGAGAAAAAGGTACTTGACGGACGGACAACAAAGTGATCCTAATAAAGGTTCCGTTTTTTCCTTTCGAGATACGGAACCCTTAAAAAGCCTGTGTTCGACGGCGCCGCTCTTCTATAGGTTACATAATTTTATATTATGCTTTTCAGCTTCCACAACGGTTTTTTTTCTTTTGTTTTTATAATTTGTATAATAGGGTAATATTTTAGGTTTTTTTTTATGTTATATGCAGGTTATAATAATTTTATGACTTATAGGAGATCACTGATTACGTAGAGTTGGTCAGTAGGGAACCTGTTTTTTTAAACAATTAATAATAATAATAATATGGTATAGGTCATAGCAAATACTTTCTTACCGTCGGTAATCATAAATTACGTCTTTCCTAACCAATTAAAAATATGGCAAGTTTGATTGTTTTCTATATGGTGCCAGCTGCCGGGGCCATATTTAAATATGGCCGTCGTTCACCGACCATTACAATGATGCGGTTGATGCTGCCCCAAACCTCTGAGGTGTATAGTTAACATAAAGCTCCTTAAGTTGTCAGCCAGTCTAGACGTCAAATACTTAGAATGAACTAGGTACGTCTAACTAGATGCCAACTGAGGAACTAACATGTTTAACCACACGTCGACACTCCGTGAATAATTTATGAGTTGTACACCCACTAGACGTTTGCAAGCCGTCGGAGAGTTCGTGTCTACTATTCCTTGACCTCGCGTTTAGCAACATCTACACGTAAATAGAGGTGAGGCTTACACTGGTTTAGTTGAGCGTTTGGTAAGCATTGTGAGTATGGTTTGGAAACTCCTCTGTTGATTTCAGTGGAAGTCTATGTTTAAACTGTTTTATATAGGGAGATGGGGACACCTGGTTCGAAATAACGACAGGTGCTTTCGCAATATACCTGCTATAATATTTATTTGTAAATACAATTTATCAACACAACAGCTTACGCCATGGCGTTGGTAAACTTAAAGTAACTTAGTGAGTACATACACATCGTACAATGAATAAAGATAAATCATAAAGGTAATAGTAACAATTAAAAATAGTTTTCAAAAAACTGTAAAATAGTCGGGCGAAGTTTGCTCCATTTACAGGCAAACAGGTCGCAATTCGGTGCATAAGAATTAAATTTATTTAGTAGCGCCTGGGCATGGACAACCGGTGAGTGCTCGTGTGCCGCCGTGCGAGTCGCCTCCTCTGCCAGGAGTCTGTGGCTGCGGCCGCGCAGGTACTTATCAGGAACGAAGAGGCAACATGTTCTTGCGACCAAGTCAGAACTGTCTGACTCACCTCTCAAAGTCTGACAGGCAGTGGACAAAAGCTCGATATAACGTCTGACCTGTAAGGAGTTGTGCTTGCTTGCTGACTTATGTCTTTGCGGGCTCGGTAAGATATCTGCAGGCTGTCAGTGTTAACTGTCAGTCAAATCAGTAAAAAGTCTTTGCAGTGTATTAAATTGAGTGCATCCTGATTGGCGTGGATACGCGGAAGCGGGGCGGTATGAATGCGGTACTGTATTCAAATATAGGTACGTATTGATTCCACCCTGCCAAATGTAGAAGTGACCTAATGTTACAAAGATCACGTTCAAGACAGTATCGTGATGACTCGTGATATGCTATCCGTAGGGCCAATTCTATGCAAAGGGGATAATTTTGTTAATTAATTTAACTTCTTGACCGCAATAACACAAGCTCGCAATTCCATCTTTCTCAATTTCGTAGAATTTAGTTTTCTTTAATGTCTCTACTATGTTTGTGTACTATTCTGAGTGCCAGCGTCACATTTTGATTGTCGAATCGGCCCTCCTGGAACTTCTGTGAACGTAATTAGAACACTGATGCCGTACGCAAACCGCAAACGGAAACGTCACATTTTGATTGACGAATTGGTTCTTTAGGATTTTTCTAGTCAGCGGACGTAATTCTAACACTGAAATGCCGTACCTACACGAACTACAAACGGAAATGTCACATTTTGATTGACGAATCGGTTCTTTAGGATTTTTCTAGTCTGCGAACGTAATTCTAACACTGAAATGCCGTACCTACACGAACTACGAACGGAAATGTCACATTTTGATTGACAAATTCGTTCTCTAAGATTTTGTGAGTCTGTGGGTGTAATTCTAACACTGAAATGCCGTACCTACACGAACTACAAACGGAAATGTCACATTTTGATTGACAAATTCGTTCTCTAGGATTTTGTGAGTCTGTGGGTGTAATTCTAACACTGAAATGCGTACTTATCCTAACCATAATAAGTTATTGTTACCAGCAAAAAAAATAAAGCGTTTCACAAAAATGCTTGCCGTTTAGCTGCCTCGGTGTAATCCGGGCAATATTGCTGGCAACGTTGCCGATGCCGGGAATGTTCTAATATTCTCCGGAACGGCACAACAGGAAATGCCTCTACGTATATCATACCAGGAGCTCCATATGGATCGATATCATATATAGAATAATAATAGTTGTGTTACTGGTGAAGGTAAATAACATGCGACGATGTACTGAGATGAAGTTGAGCTGATGTTGAGTGGGCCGCGATGTGTACTGGTGTTAAGCTGATGGAAGTATTTTCTTCTGATGGGTTAGGGACCTTAACACATTCAGTGCCCAGAATCGCTACGCGCTACGCTCGTAGACGATCCCGTGGTTTTCCTCGTATGTCTCTACAAAGCGACTACGGCGTAGGGACGCATGCGTGGTTAAGCTGATAAGCCCTTCACACGCACACTGAGGATAAATTCACTCGCGCAACTAAATTCTTGAGCTGATGAACCATGCAACAATCACGATAGTTAGGTACCGGCCGGTATTTACGACACTTTCGAAGGCCCGAGCGAGCGCGGGGCAAGGCAGTTAAGCGACACATCTGTGCTTGTCAACGGTCATTGTCATTGGCAACTGGTGTGGACGCGGCGCTCGCTCGTGAACGAATTAATGAGTGATTGATTTCATCCGTCAAGCCGCTGGCGCGAAAAAGTAGGTATATAGTTTTTATGTCCGTATTTGATTCATGTTTTGAGGTGTGCAATAAAGAGTACTTGTATTTGTATTATCAATGTTCCGCGTGGTAGCCTTTTTTATTTCACGACGTTGGCAAACAAGCGTATGGTCTGCCTGATGGTAAACAGACTATGGAAGTTTGTGACTCCGATGAGCCACGAGCGTAGCGATTCTTGGCAGTGAATGTGTTAAGTACTACGGACTACGACGTAGTACTACAAGTAGCGTGGTGGTAAATGGGTTAAGATTAAAATATCACAATATATAAATGAATATCCATACTACTGAACCATTCTCAACAAATCCTGATTTAGGATACAGTCACAGATCCTATCGCGATAATAATGTTCGCACGTATTGAATACCCCATATGTATGTAGCACCGTTTATAAACCGTTATGTAACGACCAAAAATACGCCTCACCTAACTTGCAAAAAGTTGCTAGCTTTTTTGCCAAACGCGTACTGTGTTGTATGTAAATATTATATCCCTTTGACAGCCAACTCAGTAAACAGACGGTGCGTGGATCACCGGACTGTTTGCAAACTGGCATTCACTATGACTGAAGCCCCTGAGAACCAGTTTAAATGTGACCCCCGATTCTTCTCAAGCTTTTATTAAAAAGCCTTGAATATTTCAGCTAAAGCCCATTTTAAGGGTTAGTAAGATATTAACTTTATATTAATACATATATACATACTACCGGAAGGCGCGGCGTGGGTAGGCCCCCCACAAGGTCGACTGATGACCTGGTAAAGGTCGCGGGAGTCCGCTGGATACGGGTGGCGCATGACCGGTCACTTTGGCACTCTTTGGGGGAGGCCTATGCCCAGCAGTGGACGTCTTTCGGCTGATATGATGATGATGATGATACATACATAGATTCACAACTGTTAACATATATGTTAGTTTGTTACTTTAATTAACCCCCATATTTCATATCCCACATAAAACAAGACAGTGATACTTCTACCTATCGCTGTCTTTATCAAGGTCATCACCTTATAGGCTAGATACTATTTTTGTAGGAAAAACAGGCCTAGTAAATGCCTAATATGATACCTTTGCGCAGCCAAACAGTAGTGATTTCATGCAGTTTCTACACTGCGCGAGCACAGTAACATCTGTGCACCTCCCCGAAATACAATGCAACTCCCGGATCCCCTTTTACCACCCCGCGCTCGCCAGGAGCATACCCAGAACGCCAAAATGACGTCACGTGGTGAGGTGCACAGATGTTAGGGTAGTACGAATCCCGGTGTCAAGATACTGGAGCGAGGCGAGTCGAGATAGGTTTATGAATAGCATTGCTGTCGGCTGTCCTTTTATCTAACACGTCGATGGACGCTCTAAGCGCTATGACAACGTAGTTTGGAACGTTTGAAATTTAGCTTAACAGATCAACTCCTCAGGTAGGTTATACAGGTTAAAAGTGTACGCGGGCTGGGTTTCCGCAACTCGACGTCATAAATGCGCCCATTTTGCGTATGGGTTGGCACTACTATTATTCGTGCCAGCCCAGTTCCACCAGGAGGCCTAGCAGACCCTTTATGTTGCCGACGGCCTCCGGCAGTGACACCGGTGTTCCGAGGTGCTTTGCCCGGTAATCTGCCACCCCAGGGCACGTCAGGATGACGTGGGTGGCTGTCTCCTCCTCTTCCATGCAGGCTCTGCAGAGAGGACTGTCTATAACACCTAGGGTGAAAAGATGTTTGTTTTATAGTGCATGACCAGTTATAACTCCTCAGGTATGATTTAACTCCTCATCATCCTCCTAGCGTTTTTCCGGTAATGTCCTACACGAGCCCGGGATCCGCTTATCTTATCCCAAGAATCGACGTAGGCACAAGTTTTAGGAAAGCGACTGCCATCTGATTTTCCAACTCAGAGGGAAAATGGCCTAACAATGATTTCCTTCACCGAAATGCCGCTGTTAAATATCTAATGATATTTCGTAGCTACTGCACATCTTTTCGTCCAATATTCCGCAGTGTCTCAAGACGAGAGTCTTTGACCAGTGTGTGTTGCCAGTGATGGCATATGGCACTGAAACGTAATCGCTATCGCGCCTCATAAGAAGGCTAAAAGTCACCCAAAGAGAAATGGAGAGGGCTATGCTGGGAATTTCTCTGCGTGATCGCATCAGAAATAAGGCTACCCGCAGCAGAACCAAGGTAACCGATATAGCCCTCCGAATCGCTAAACTTAAGTGGCAGTGGGCGGGGCAATATAAAAATATCTGTAAATGTTCCGAACTATTTAAACATGTATTATAATTTTGTGAACGTATTATTGAGATCGTGTTATTGTTGCCATACGATATACGTAACACATAGGCAATCCTATCGAAATCACTAAAGTAAACTTGATTACCCAACTAACTCCCCTCTAAATTGTGAACGGTGTATTTAAAAATTATGAAAAAAATCATGGGCTTATTAAATTCCTTCATCAAAAATTATTTTGAACAAGATCGGTTCAAAGGTTTTCGAAATATTGCTGAAAAACTGCCTACCCTATAGAAAAGGACGTAAGTGCCATAAGATTTATATGACGATACGACCTTTTTAACAAGCACGGAACCCACGAAGGGTTCGCGTGGTCCGACTCGCACTTGGCCGGTTTTTTTTTTATGTATCGCGTAAAAGTTTAGGTTAGGTTTGTTTTAGGTATAATAATTCTGAAAATGTCATGGTTTCAGAGAAAAACGGCATTTTGCCGAACTGAATATTCGAACAAACGAAACAGTAAAGTTGGGAATGTAATTTAGTGATTGCGATAGGTAACCAATTGCAAAACTTTTCCGATCGCCGACTGTCCCACGATGACGTTCGAATCACGTGGCAATAAAACGGGTCAACATTTTCCAACTCATTCCGCCATTCGGCTGTTCGATGTGGAATCCTTGAACTATTGCTGAGAGTTCTTTACTTGTTCGGAAAGTTTGTTAAGCAACTCAAGGTTCACCAATATGAAGTTAATTAGGTATTTAAACGAAAACCATTGAAACTTTGGTCGTACAAGGGAAGTTTATTTGTTAGTCAATTAATTATAGAATGTTAATAAAAAAAAACTCGACTTATGTTTTATTTTATCGATATTATACGGTTTTATGTTGATTTTTTTTTATTACTTCGCCATCTTCTTAGCTTCCCGGTTGTACCCTGAAGGAGCCTGGAGTCCGCTTTGGCACCAAATCCCAAGATGTGGCGTAGGCACTAGTTTTACGAAAGCGACTGACATCTGACCCTTCAATCCAGAGGGAAACTTAGACCTTGTTGGGATTAGAGGTGTTCTCACAATATAACTCACCGAAGATCCACTGTTAAAAATAGGCTTGTGTCCTATGATTTATACGACGCCATTCGAACAATTTTTTGGAGAGGAAATGTTTGTATGGAAGCAACTACAATTAAAGCGTGTAAATACCTAAAAATTTACCTCGCCGAGTTTTTTTTACGCCGGCTATTCTCGAGGCAGAGGTTTTCTTTCCGAACCGTTGGTAGTTTATCGACATTCATAGGTGCATGTAATATGCCTAAATTGAAGAATAAATCACTTTGACTTTGAATTTGAGACCAAGATTGATCTCTCTGGCGGCAGCCGAAATGCTTCATACTAATTGACACACAAGTATGACATCACAGCTTTCTATTTTTACTAATAATCATTTTTGGACTAACTTTCAAAATCACTGGATTGTAGTCTTAGATTTTGTAATTTTCACCTATGGGTTATAGAGGTGTTTTTTTTCCTTTAGTCATAGTCATAGTCATAGTGATTTATTTGTACTTTACTCAAATAGATTATTATCGATGCCAATGATGTTGATTGAACTACCTTTTTTTATTTAGGGGGGGAATATGCTACCTAGACCAACTGGGTGACAGTGGAGACTTAGACAACGGCTACTTTTTTTCGTGAACAAGCTTTAATAATGGACAATATTTTTCCAAGTCAACACTAATTGTTAATATCCGACGTTAATTTTGCCTAGTAAACATCCACTTGGCTTCCAGGAAGCTAAATAAAAATTAAAACGTGATTTTCTACTCTGCGCAAAATAACGAAATTAAGAAACGTCCGCTCAGTAAGTAATCTAATACTTTTGGGAGTGCTTTTTATAATATGGAATTTCAAGATTTCTAATAGGGTGGAAACGACGTCGCGGCCCTTTGACCGAATTTTTTGCCTTCTACAAGACTAGCAAATTATTTTACTAAACAGGACTTAATTGCGTGCAGTATTTGCGTCTGCTCGCAACCAAGGATGTTCCAATATGTGTCAAGTGACCTCAAAAAGGTACGTGAACAAATTTAACTACGCGAGAAACGCGTACAAAATAGCCGAAGTTTATGCAAAATTTTAATATGTATTTAAAATAGACAACATTCAGCCATTTCGTCTGTACAAAATTCCACTTGGGCTTGTTTCATTTACATACCGAAACACAATTTTCGGCCAAAACTGAAAACGAACTACAAACTTATGATGTTGATCGAGTTATTTTAGTAGTATAGTATGTCCGAAACTCTAAGAGTAAATCCTGTCAAAAAACGCAAACAAAAAGCTACCTCATAGTCAGCTCACAAAGTCGTTTTTCGCTTGCGTTTGACAGAATTTACTCTTAGAGTTTACTCTTAGAGTAAACTTTTGCTCCAATTTCAAATTAATAAATTCAAGTTGATGATTTTCCATATGTACTGAATGATATTAGTTGTAATTCCATCTCCTTATATATTTATTTATTTAAACTGCACATACAAGAAAAAGTAGAAATGGCGGATTTAAAACCATAAGAAATTCTTTACCAGTGAACCATTCGGCTAAACAGAAACATTTTAGTCATCATCATCATCAGCCCAAAGACGTCCACTGCTGGACATAGGCCTCCCCCACCCGCATCCAGCGGACTCCAGCGACCTTTACCAGGTCATCAGTCCACCTTGTGGGTGGCCTACCCACGCTGCGCCTTCCGGTACGTGGTCGCCACTCAAGAACCTTTCCGCCCCAACGGCCATCGGTTCTACGTGCAATGTGCCCCGCCCACTGCCACTTAAGTTTAGCGATTCGGGGGGCTATACACACATAATATTTTAGTATTCTTACCGAAACTAAATGTGTCGTTCGCGCTTCCACGCGCGTCTAGTCATAGTCTACTCATATATTCACCCGTGCCTACGCCAAGACGAGCCAAGTGAAACGCCGGGCACTACCTACCATTTCTCGTCTAAGCGCTTCGTCGTTTTTTTGAACCATCATAACTTGTACATGGATTATACCAGAAAAAAATTCTCGGGATATGATTTCAATAGTAGACTAATTCAACATAGTAAAGTTTCAATAGCATATCTCTTATACTTTAGATTTTATTGATATAGTTTCGAGCAAACGTACATTAATACATCTTAGAAGCCACTGAAAATAATATTAGATATTATAATAAAACGAAACTTAGGAAGAAGGTTGAAGATTTTTACCCTCTATTTATTCAAGACTAATAACCTCTGTTTGCCTTCAACTTGGCAGATTATATTCGCATCCTAATTACATTTCAATGTTTCGCTCGATCGATCCGACACGCTAGATCAGCGCACGTGGAAGCGAGATCACTGAGTAGATTGAAATGTGATCGGGATGTTAAACGACGAATAAAAATTGACCTCCTGGTCGGTTGGCAAGAAATTACAAGGTCGAACTTAGCACGTTTCACAGAAACGCCTAATCACTCTTGCCTTGAAGGTTCCTTAAAGCAACCAAGGTTGAAGTAAAAATAGAAAAGAATATCGTTTTGTAAGAGACAGTGGCAAAAGTGTCGAGTTAATGGTTTGGGAGCTTCGAAGGTACCTAAGTCGTTTTTGTCGGTACTAATGAATTATGAAATGATGGATGATTGCTTCGTCGAAATTTTTAAGCAGTTTCTTTTGGAATATCGGTATTTATCAGATTCTAAGGAATGTAAATATATTGGTTTTTGGTTAGCTGTGGGCTTTGATTCGGTTCATCAATTTCACAATATTAAAATTAAAAAAAAAAAAACATTTATTTTGGACTATGCATCCATTAATTGTTAGTAACAATATATTTACTTAAAAACTAGTGTAACTAGTAACTTAAAACCTAACTAATATCGGCGTGAGGGGGCACGCACCGGAGCATGCGCCTCGTCCCAATGCCGCATTATCGGGCAGTCCACCCGTTCAACAAGCGATTTCAGGATGCTGTTGGTAATACCCCGTACCCTCCGCATGAGTGATGCCACCCTGCTGCGCGTTATAGCGTGGCATCCCGGCACGCCCGCCGCCGCGAGCATGCCGGACGCACTGCAATAGCCGGGGCAGACCCATCAGCACCCTGAACGCATTATTGTACTGCACTCTTATCGCATTGACGGCCCGCTGCGTATACCCAACCCACAACGCACACGAGTAGAAGGATTGACAAAATGCCTTAGATAAAGTAATATAATACGTGCAAACATCATCATCATCCATACGTCCCACTGCTGGGCACAGGCATCCTCTCATGAATGAGAGGGGACGGGCAGTAGTCCCCACGCTGGCCCAGAAAGCGAAACATACTGATATTCATTTGGAGTTCGAAATGTAAGTAAGTGTTTTCTGATTGACACAGTCAACTGAAAAAACAGAGAGAGGTAGATCGCAGGAGAATGTTATCTCGCACATATTGGGCAGTCGAACTGAAATAGTACTGAAATAGTAGTATAGTCATCATCATCATCATCCTGGCCGATTTCGACCACGGCGACTGGAAAAAGAGAAGAAATAATTTTTATTAGAAACAACAGGATACAAATCAAAAGATTCTTATTGGGCTTATATCCAAATAAAAAAAATTTAAAAAATTTAATAAGAATAACCCATGCAACGTCGCAAGGCAATTAAAGAATAATAACGTGCTTTACTACCACTTTTTCCCACTAAAACTCTTCACTATTTGTGAAATAAAAATTATAGCTTATTAAACTTTACGAGCGAACAACCAAGGAAATTCGTTGTCCCGAACAAAAGAATGCCATCGTCCTGTTGAAGTGTACCAGTATTTTATGTGTACCCCACCCCGTCTGCGAAGTAAGTGCACGGCATTTAATAAAGCACTCGTGTTTTGACGTCAAAGATATGTACACACTTTTCTCCTTATTACAGTGACATACAGTGCAATTTAACACATTTAACTTGGATGCTGTCTGCCGCGGGACGCTTGCTCTAAGTCGTTGTTAGTATTTATTTAATTTCAAGCGTGTACAGTTGAAAAGCGCTATAATTTTTCAGAGTAATCCTAGTCCTGTTTTCAAAAGGTTTTTGTTCAGCAGTTTTTTCGTATAGCTTATCAAAGTCATTTTTCATCGTCTTTATAACCACACAGAGGCTCTAGTCGACTTCTCGTTTGGAATTGGAATTAATTTGATGTTTGCACGAGGATTCATATTTGAAATGTCAGATAGCCTGACATCAGTGATTTTGTTTTACAATTAGATAGCAGGTTACAATAACGTAACAAATCAAAAATTGATGGAACGTAAGTACCTACAATCATGGACTTCAATCGTTGAGCAATTTAGAGCTCACCTTTTACTGGATAATTATATTTTAACTATTAAAAACCAAAAATAGTTGACACCTAAATGGCTCAACTATTAATGTCCGTGACTGTAGGTACATATGTACCATGTCATAACTCCTGTTTCCCGGAAGGGTAGGCAGAGATCGCGGGCTTCCTGTGAGCATCCACTTTCATAATATTCCTCATATTATGTGCTCATCGGTTTAAGGCACTCTAACCTGTCCTTTCCTTGGAATTACTCCCATTTTCTTAGAACATTCAGCAAAGTCTTCCCCTTCCAAACTGTCCCATCCACTCTTCCCTGATATGAACTTTGTTAATCTCCTTCCATAAAAAGAACCGTAAAGGAAGGGGCTTACAGAGTGGTTGCCAAAGGTAATCCAACGGTAGACAACCCTGATTCGTCCGATCACATTTGGCAGTTGGGTTGGGCGTATGTGAGAGTAGCACAGAGCACGGCCAAGTGGCACGAACATGAAGAGGCCCTTAAACACTCAACAGTGGGTGGTTACAGTATCAATTGATGACAATGAAATAGGTAAAAGGTGGAGGATGCTGCCTTTGTGTTTATATTCGGCGCCGCCTTTGTACAAATACTTCATCTTCTATTTATGTAGATTATTGGCAGTCGTTTAGAAACTGAGATTCCGTGTGCAATCCTGGATATAAATAGGAATATAGAAGACGGCTCAAAGCGATTCCGGTACAAAAGCCGTCTTCCATTTTTAGCACGTATTCTATAATAAACGAATTTAGCGCGTGGGTAATATCCAAGAAACAAGGATTTCCTATATTATTGTTACGTCTACGGGGTAGGTAACGTGATAGAAAATACACTAATTGACCACTAATTAAAAACACAAACTTTATTACAAAATTACTAATTAACAAGGCTTTCTTACTTAATAAATCACTATACTGAATCACTTCACTATAACGCACTTATTCGCTTTTCACGCTATTCGCTTCGAGACTCGCACTGTTCGCGGTGTAGTTCCGAACTGCCCCTGCAGTGTGGGCGCGCGGCTTATATAGCCGGAAACCTTCGCTCCAGAACATTCCGGAGAAATCTCGAATAATCGGTCCCAAGTTCAATTCCAGGAACGGCGACCCCTCGCATCGTGAGTGTTCTAGATCGTCTAGATTGTTCGATACTTGTTTGACCCGACTGGAACATTCCTGACTATGCTGTCCTTTTCTAGTTGTCTCTTTCACACACTTCTCGAACCTTCTCAATATAGCTGTCTCTCTCTAATAGTGCTGTCTCTTTCACTCCTTCGAGAAATTTCACCATATACTGAAGTGTACTTCAAAGGTCCATAAAGGGTCCTGAAAACGCCTGAAAACGGGTCTTCAGGTTATTGCGCCATCTGATAGAGGGTGTCCTGAAACGGACTGAAAACATGTTTCAGGCGCCTGAAAACAACGGCAACTAGGGTGAATTTCCGATTTTCTAGTATGTGGAAGAGCTACCTCCGAAACGGCCTGAAATCACTTTTCAGCCTGCTGAAAACGCTTCTAAAGCATGGATAATCAAGTTTGAAGTTTATGCCTATACCACCGGCGCAACACTACCCCCTCCTAGGACTTGCTCGTCCCGAGCATCATTACTTCCGTGGTACCTCGCCAGTCGGTCAACATGAACAACCTTGCATGGACTACGTGGATTTCGCTGTATCCGATACGTGACGTCGTTGATCTTTGTAACTACCCTATATGGCCCTTCCCAATTTGGGGACAGTTTTGGAGATTTTCCTTTTTTCCGCATCGGGTTATGTAACCACACCCAAGAGCCTTCTTCGAACCCAATTTGGTTAGCCTTCCTGTCGTACCGGGTCTTCATTCTCGTGCTAGCTTGAAGCCCGTGTTCACGAACAAGACTGTGAACGTCATCAATCCGATCCCTTAAATCACTTGCATACTCTGTGATAGATCTTGGAGTATCAGGAGGACGTCCAGTTAAGAGATCTGCTGGTAAACGAAGCTCTCTTCCAAAATTCGCATATGCCGGAGTAACTGCCGTACTTTCGTGGGTTGCTGACCTATATGACATCAAAAAAAGAGGAATATGCCGGTCCCAATCCTTTTGGTGACTCTCAACAACCTTGGCCAGATGTCTTTCCAAAGTCTGATTGAATCTCTCCACCATTCCATCCGATTGTGGGTGATATGCCGTAGTCCTCGTCTTATGCATTCCCATGATACGACAAGTCTCTTGAAAAACTGCAGATTCAAAGTTCCTGCCTTGATCACTGTGAATTTCCAGAGGTACTCCAAATCTACAACAAACTTCATTTACTAACTTCTCCGCTATAGTGACTGCTTCCTGATTAGGGATGGCAAACGCTTCAGGCCATTTGGTGAAGTAATCCATCACGACAAGAATGTACTTGTTTCCGGAGTCAGATGTCGGGAACGGGCCTGCGACGTCTAGCGCAATTCTTTCCCAAGGTGCTCCAACATTGTACAGTTTGAGCGCTCCTCTACTACGGGTGTGCGGTCCTTTAACTGCTGAACAATTAACGCACTTCATGCACCAGTTTTCGACATCTTCACGGCAGTGGATCCAATAAAACCGTTGTCGGATTTTCATTAAGGTTCTTTTCACTCCAAGGTGTCCACCAGAAGTGCCGTCGTGGAAACTTTCCAAAACATCTTTCACTCTTTTCCTTGGAACGACTACTTGTAGATGAGCATCCTTCCCATTCGCCGATTCCCATTTCCTGCATAGTACGCCATTATGCATAACCAAGCTGTCCCATTGTGCCCAGTAGCTTTTCGTTACCGTACTCATTGGAGCTACTTCACACCATCTTGGTTTGGGTATTCCTGCATTAATCCAGTCAAAAATCGGCTTCACGTCAGTATCCTCTTGCTGAGCTAGTCGCATGACTTCATCACTCCACTCTTCGCTGACTGTGTTGGTTCTCAGCATCCTTAAACATTCTTTGGCCTCTTGTCTAAGACAATGCTTACAGTCATCCGGACAAGGTCTTCGAGAAAGGGCGTCTGCGTTTCCATGTGATTTCCCACTACGGTGTTCAATGACGAAGTCATATTCCTGAAGCTGTTCAATCCAGCGTGCCACCTGACCCTCGGGATTTTTAAACTCCAGCAACCATTTCAGAGCAGCATGATCAGTCCTGGTACGGAATTTCCGCCCAAGCAGGTATCTACGGAAATGCTGTAACGTCTTGACAACTGCCAGCAGTTCCCTTCGAGTGACGCAGTAATTTCTTTCTGGCTTCGACAACGACTTGCTAAAGTAGGCGATTACAACTTCATTATCTCCCTTCTTTTGTGACAAGACTCCTCCAATACCAGTATTACTCGCGTCCGTGTCAACAATAAAATCTACTTCGGGATCTGGATACCCCAGTATTGGTGTTTCACAGAGTCTTCGCTTGAGGTCGTTGAAACTTGCCGTACACCGATCCGTCCAATGAAACTGTCGTTTTTCTTCCGTCAGTTCGTGCAATGGCTTTGCTATATCCGAGAAGTTCCTCACAAACCGCCTGTAGTATGAGCATAGTCCTAAAAATGCACGTACTGCAGTTTTGTCCCTTGGTATCGGCCAATCCTTCACGGCACTTATCTTCTCAGGATCTGTCTGGATGCCATCCTTCGAAATCACATGTCCCAAGTAATTGACTTTTCGTTTGAAAAGTGAACATTTCTTCGGACTCAGTTTAAGGTTTGCCTCTCGTAACTTGGACAATACTTGCTCCAATTTGCTGAGGTGATCGTCGAAGTCTCTACCAACGATGATAATGTCATCCAAATAGACCAAGCAAGTATCTCCCAGCAATCCAGCTAGTATTTGTTCCATCAATCTCTCAAATGTCGCTGGTGCATTGCATAATCCAAACGGCATAACATTAAACTGCCAGAGCCCCTTTCCGGTTGAGAAAGCCGTTTTCTCCTTATCTCTATCCTTGATCTCAACTTGCCAATAGCCACTTTTTAAATCCAACGTAGAAAACCATTTCATTCCGTTCAAAGTGTCTAAGGTGTCATCGATTCGAGGTAATGGATAGCTGTCTTTCTTAGTGGCATCATTCAGTCGGCGGTAGTCGACGCAGAATCTCATGGTCCCGTCCTTCTTCTTTACCAAAACTACGGGGGAACACCACGGGCTTGTTGAAGGTTCAATAACGCCACCCTTCTTCATTTCCTTGATCATGTCTTCTACTTCCTTCTCCCGAGCTACTGGAACTCGCCGGGGTCGCTGTCGTATAGGCATGACTTCACCAGTGTCGATCTCATGCTGTACGACTCCAGTTCTTCCGATGTCACTGTCATGCGCAGAGAAGACATTGCTGTATCGCAACAGCAATTTACGTGCCTTAATGAGCTCTTCCCTGGTGAGATCGTTTCTGGAGCCATCTAATAACCCCTCAATGTCCATTGGAGGCACAGAACACCCAGGTTTCTCGCTCTCTGTAGAACCTTGACAGCTTCTTATCCAAGAGATTTCTTCACATGATCCAACTAGAGCTCCTTTACGAAGGACGCACTGGGTGTCACTTAAATTAAGAACTCTCACGAAGGCTATAGACGATGTTGTTACCACCGTGCGGGCTGTCATCCATGGTTTACCATCATTGACCTTTTCCACAACAACACAACGATGACATCCTCGTCTTGTGCTGTACGGCAATCGTACTGGAACTAGAACCTGTGCCCTTGGTTGGAGGATAGTTCTTCTAGTACAGTAAACATTCCCATTTACTCCACCCTCCATAGGCACCTCATCAGGCCCAAATTTCAGTACTCCAACCTTTAAGTCAATTTTACAGCCATGGCCTCTCATAAAATCCAGCCCAATGATGCAGTCGTCGATAATGTTAGCTACAATCACTTTCTGCCAGTAGTTCTTATTACCAATTTTTAAAACCACCTCTCGCTCCCCTTGTATGGGAATGTACTGGCCGGTAGCACTTTGCAGCTGCAGATGTCTAGGATGGACTAGATGATCTCTGGTCAGGTGCTTCAGTAGCCGAGAACTGATCACCGTCCGAGAAGCTCCGGTGTCGATAGTAAGGTGACATGGTACTCCATCAATTTCTCCTTTGACGACCAGACTATTCCCATCATTAGCCTGTGAGATCATAACTGGGACATTTCGACCATCAGCCAGCACTCGTCCCTTAGTCCTGGCTTTTACTCGTTTCCCTGCTGCGTCCCGGATGCCACAGCGCCTGTTGCCCTTGCCACTGGAGTCAGATCTCGTTCTCTCCTGCTCCTTTTCGGACAACTGGTCTGGATGTGGCCACGTTCTCCACAATGGTAACATCGTGGCTCAAACTCACGACGAGGAGCAATCGGTTCCCTGACAGACACTTCATGTACCCTATAAGACCTTGACGGATCCTGGCGCACAGCTTCTACTTCCAGGGCATGAGCCACCGCATCCTTCAGGCTCCCATGGTGCCCTAATCGCACTGCAGCCCGTACCTCCAAATCCCGTATTCCGTCAACGAAGGCCTGCACTAACGTGGTATCCACAAAGGAGGCGGATGTACGTTGGTACGCCTTCCTGACCAACTTCTCGATTTCTAGGGCCCACTGCTGCAAGGTTTCACTACGCCCCTGCGTCCTATCCTTTAACTGAGCTCGGTATACGTGCTCCAGGTGCTTGTCACCGTAACGGGCCTCCAACGCCTCTAGAAGCCGGTCGTAAGTTTCCTCTTCTCCTAAGGCTTCTAATATGGTAAGAGCCTCGTCACGCAACGCTAAGGTTAGGGCTGTCCTGGCCTGCTCTTTACTCCAGCCGTTAGCCTTGGAGACTGACTCGAATTGTCGCTTATAAGCTGTCCACGACAATGTACCATCGAAGGGAGGTACTTTGAATCGTCCACCTCCCGACACAGGCACCTCGACTGCACAGGGACTCGTACTACTGGCCACTTTTATTTCGAGCTTCTGGAGGCGATTCTGGTAGGTGTCGACTTCCTCCTTAACAGTCTCGACTTTCGCCTTGACTGTCTCAATGGTTTTTCTAACACCTTGAAGTCCAGCTTCAAATTTAATGTCCAAGTCAATCAGTTTCTCCTGGACCTCACACATTTCGCGCTTCCATTCAGTCGCGGTCTCATGTACATCTCGAAGCAATCTCGATTGTTCTTCCTGCTCCTCCCTGAGCTCCTTCCGGAGAATTCGAGACTGTTCTTCCTGTTTGCGAAGCCCTTCTTCGATTTTTCGAGCCTGTTCTTGTTGTAGACGAGCTTGTTCTTGTTGTTGACGAGCTTGTTCTTGTTGTTGACGAGCTTGCTCTTTTAAGAGAACTAAGATGGCATTGACGTCCATCTCTTGCTTACATGGGGCCGGTGAGTCTGATGAGCCAGTGTCCGGCGCAGGGTCCTCACCTGCTGCAGCTTGGCTCCGGGTCTGCACTCCCTTCGGCTCGTTCTCACGTGGTGTAATCGGCATTTTCTATCCCACTTCTGACACCAAAATGTTACGTCTACGGGGTAGGTAACGTGATAGAAAATACACTAATTGACCACTAATTAAAAACACAAACTTTATTACAAAATTACTAATTAACAAGGCTTTCTTACTTAATAAATCACTATACTGAATCACTTCACTATAACGCACTTATTCGCTTTTCACGCTATTCGCTTCGAGACTCGCACTGTTCGCGGTGTAGTTCCGAACTGCCCCTGCAGTGTGGGCGCGCGGCTTATATAGCCGGAAACCTTCGCTCCAGAACATTCCGGAGAAATCTCGAATAATCGGTCCCAAGTTCAATTCCAGGAACGGCGACCCCTCGCATCGTGAGTGTTCTAGATCGTCTAGATTGTTCGATACTTGTTTGACCCGACTGGAACATTCCTGACTATGCTGTCCTTTTCTAGTTGTCTCTTTCACACACTTCTCGAACCTTCTCAATATAGCTGTCTCTCTCTAATAGTGCTGTCTCTTTCACTCCTTCGAGAAATTTCACCATATACTGAAGTGTACTTCAAAGGTCCATAAAGGGTCCTGAAAACGCCTGAAAACGGGTCTTCAGGTTATTGCGCCATCTGATAGAGGGTGTCCTGAAACGGACTGAAAACATGTTTCAGGCGCCTGAAAACAACGGCAACTAGGGTGAATTTCCGATTTTCTAGTATGTGGAAGAGCTACCTCCGAAACGGCCTGAAATCACTTTTCAGCCTGCTGAAAACGCTTCTAAAGCATGGATAATCAAGTTTGAAGTTTATGCCTATACCACCGGCGCAACATTATTTATATAGCTTATTTATTGTACAGTAAGACGAAAAAGTAGTATTTCACCCACACTTCGACTCCATTATTTGTATATGTTCAAAAATGGTAGTGGTACACCACTTTTTTGGCTGACTGTATTATTTTACACCCACTTTAAGTAGTAGAGGGGACGCACAGTTAGAAGCTGTCGATTCCGCAAAAAGTAGTACCCAGGCCAACTGTAAAGACTAAGTAGCAGTTGGGCCCCAGGCTTCTTCAAGTTGCCACAAGGATGTCTACTATTACTAAAGTGTGTTATTTTATTTTAATTTATTTCTTCGTCTATTATGACGTTTCCGTGAGTCACCAACGGTACTGGCTGAAAATCAGCGCTGTAGGTGTCTGACACCTCAGCATAATGCTGAGCCAGTGTCCGGTTCACTGCTTTGTTTCATGTTTTATATGTTTCTCTTGTTTACTTTATTGTATAATATGTGTGTCCTGTGTGTTTGTGAATAAATGTATTTTCTTTCTTTCTTTCTTCTTTCTTTCTTTCTTTTCTGTATTATCACGTATTAATGTTTGAGTTTGAGTTTAAAGTAAACGTTGTGAAAACGGGCACGGTACTGAGTCAGCTGCTGGAAAAATAATATTTTTTTAATAAATAATAAATGAATTTATTTAATGAAAGTTACTGTTATGTTCCTTGGTGTAATTAATCGTGTAATAAAACATCTGTGAGGAACACAACACCACCAACACTCAACTATACTAAGAATTTTATATCAAAACATTCCCCAACATTGAAAATCCGATTCAGCTGTTCGTAGTGTTTATCTGCAGCTAGTCTAAGCTCAAGTAAACACAAGTCATGTAACTGGTCATAAATCTCCTCGCTTAGGCCACACAATGTCTACTGGTAGACATCTGCTGACTCACCCGGGGGAACGTTAAATATCGCCGACAGCGGCTGCGCTGTTCACAAGCATCGAACACTAACCTTGGGCAAACCAGTGTAACACTGGCCTTAAACAACGCATGGTGTGACATGTAACTCGGGGTCAAGATACACTAGAGATGAGTGGTGAAGTTGTGATTTGCGAATAATGCAGCTGCTTACCGGACAGACACTTCACAACTCCCCACTTCTGAATTTAACTGCATTTGCGGGAGACGTTTGAATATATGAATGAGGATGCTTGTTAGAGAGGAATTTAGTGCGGCGTTGCGGAATATTTGATTTTGGGATACTTGTATTAAATATGGCCGTACAAGTACGGTGAGATGAAATTTAGACCTGCAAGATATTGTTACTAAGTCCGACCGCAGTCGGTTCTGTTCAGGCGGTTGTCGAGTCTAGGACGAGCTTACACCGTATTGAAATGTTAATGCTCTTCGATAACGTGTGGGCGTATCGCACTGATAATCAAATGAGATGGGTTTGATGAAGCAAAATTCTATTGTAAAATGTAAACCCAGACTTGAACGGAAGTAAATGCTAAAGATGACGTATGATTGGCAGGGGACATTCTAACGAAAAGTAAGGGATTCAGAATCATGGTACTTTTGTGTTATGCTTGTCTTGTACACTTCAAGGCATCAAAAACTGCCCGTAATAATGTTATAGAATAAAACATTAGAATGGGTTGGCCTCAGACAGTCTAGAACGCAATATGACTACTTTGAAGTTTGCCTATATCTCAGTGTGACTACCCACAGGTCTAATCTTTGGAACGCAAAATGACAAGTTTGTATATTTCATTTATTAACTTTGCCATGCAAATTTCAAGACCAGGCACCACAAATATCTAAAGACATTAGTCACATTCGTACAAATTGTGCAAAAGTAGATATATAAAACCGTCCTTATATTTTAGGTGGCGAAACCTCATTTAGTTTCGCTGGCTCAGCGATCCGAAGTAGGTCTAGCCTCCTACAAAAACTCGCCGGGATTCTGTTTTTTGCAAGCCAGACCCTATCCAGCGCTTATTGCGTTCATGAAGCATTCATTTCTCTTACACTTGTGTACAGGCACACAAGTGTAAGAGGGTAGGTCTACATAATAAGGTTTATGTTGACGATAAACATTCAGTTAGAAGGTTTTTACCTGGATTTCAATTCAGCTCCGCTCTTTCACATATTCCCTAATCGCTTTTTAATATATTTAGCGCGCTCGTTCTGACACATTACGCCACGTTTATGGATAAACGAGCGGTTTCCGCATTAGAAATATAATTGGACGTCCACTTTAGCCCAGTTGGTAACCCTGCCTACGAAGGTGGTGGGCCTGGGGGTTTGAATCACGGTAAACCATCGACCTCAAAGCATCTACTTTTTTTTATGGGAGGAAAATCCGTTATGGATACCTCCACGCCACGGGGATAGCGCGGAGGTTATGTCGGACTTGCACCGACTAAAAACCCCCCGATGTTCCTCCTCGACGCATTTCGGACGGCTCTGGGATCTCCTACGGAACGCACCAGTGCCGCCCTATCGTCATGCCCCAGTGGTATCTACCTTTTTTTCCGATTGCAGCCCCCAACCGTGTACCACCCCGAGGACCCCTTTTAGTCGCCTTGTACGACAGGCAGGGGATACCGTAGCCGTATTCTAATGCCCGGGCTACAGAGCGCCAAAGCATCTACCTACATTTTTAAATCAATATTTTGTCACAAAGGACGATGGGCAGATTTGTATGGGCACCGTCCCCACCCACCAACAGAGCTGACGTTGATTTTAATATGATTGTAATGTTACATAAGACGTGTAATCACCGCTATTGACTCAAATATCAATGGGTTTCTTCCAAAAAATGGATGGTGGTGCAACTTGGAACTAAAACTTCCCATACAATCTGGTCCATCACGCAAGGACAGTGGCGCCTATATTTTAACATCAGTTAACGAGCTCAAAATGAATGGAAATCATTTAGTTTATTTTTAGTAATTACTTTTCCAATAAATTATAATAATATAATTATGATCATGTTGAACACACATTAGTGTTTGTTTTAAGTCATATTTCAGCTTTGTGTACATAGGTATCAGCATTAGAGTTGTACAACAAAAATAACGTCCCTTTTACTAAAATACCATATAGTAGTTAAGCTTAAGACATCCTATATATTGTAAAATGACTGCTTATACACAACATTCAACCTGATTTTCCACGAAAACCCCATGCATTACGATGTTATGGTAATAGTAAAAGATACTCCTCTTACAAAGATCTATTAAATGAAGCATGTCTCGATTGTGTTGGTTGGTGGGGAACTGGGGACGTTTTGCCAATAGGGAATGGATGAAAATTTTAGAAATACCTAATTATTTTTTTGGTGATAGGAATAACCTTCCTTAGCACCAGAAAATAGTTTCAGAATTTTCAGCGACGACAATTATTTTTGAAAAATATAAACAGTTTCCTCATTTACGTTTTGGGTCAAGAACGGTAAATAAACACTTTCCTTGATCTGTCTCATATTACAAAAAAACCATCTTAAATATCTGTGGTAAACTGACACTGGTAATGACCAATATAGCTGCTGCAAGTGTCAATATCATTGCCAGGGTCAGTTTACCACACATATTTAATATATTTTTTTGTAATATGAGACCGATCGAGGAAGGTGCCGTAACTAACCCAAAACGTAAGTGAGGAAACTGTTTATATTTTACAAAAAAAATCGACGCAGCTGAAAAATCTGAAACTTTTTTCTGGTGCTAAGGAAGGTTATTCCTATCACCAGAAAAATAATCAGGCATTTTTAAATTTTTCATCCATTCCCAATTGTCCTTTTATGTCGGATTATCATTGAGGTATAGTATTTTTAGTGTTTCTGTTTGTTACCTGTTTCAGACATTCTCAAACATACATAAAAGTTCATTAAAATATTTACTATACAAATACAATACTTTTCATCTCAGAAAGCGTTTCCTAAAGAGGTGAAAAGGGGGTGAAAAGCTGCATTTGAACTGAGTACAAGAACTACAAAGCCGTTCAATAAGTCTTTGCTTTTTTACCAACCCAATCAGAGTGGGCAGTTCAACATAAACACGAGTGGTTTTATCAAGCGGCTCGCGGATATGCCCGTTCCTTTTTTGCCCCATCCGAAGCGCCAATATCAGAGTAGGCTTGCTGCATGCGATGGAAATAGGTTTATGCTAAAAAAAAATAGTTTTTTTGCAGACAGACCTTTACTGAATCGTAAACGACTGGTTTCGCAGTATTTAGAACGCGGGTTAGGAAATATTAACTCATCTATTGACGGTTACCATGATTGAATGTCTAATTAATTTTAAGTTCATAATTTATAATTAGAATGACAGAATGATGCACTTGAGCTAAAAGGTTTTTAATTGAGTAAATTTTTGCGTTTTGACTAACCGGGTCTATATCCCTTGAACAAACCTTCAATTTCATATTTTAATCTACAACATTCAGACAAGCACACGTTCACCTTTACAAATACAGTTATTCAATTTCGATTCTAGTTAAGCGATCTGAATTAGATACGCTGAACCAGCAATTTAAATTAATTATTTAAATTAATCTGTATTTAGATATCAGACATGTTAGTCGAATTGTATACATATTTTAGACACATATGAATATAATTTTTCGCCGTTTCGCTGGTACAGAAGTTGTAAACGGGTGCACGACGTTTTATATAATTTCACTTAATCTATTTTGGTTTGATATACTATTGCTTTGTATAATGTAACGGATGGTATAATATTGTTTCAGGTAATTTTCAAATGGATGGATTCAAGGCTATAATTACATTTAGTATAATAGGCATTTACTATATGTATTACTTGGTATAAAACGTGTTTATCATAATTGACTTACTTGACATAATTCGTCAATGCTATAAACTACTAATGATAATGATTCCTTGTCTATAGCGATCGAATGGTAAAATAGCTACCAGAACCCGAATCAGCTCACCCCACTTCTACGTGGTCTTATCTGTCCTACCCCTAGAGTGTTTAAAAAAGCCCGCGAAGCCAGAAGCTCGCGAAGGAGGTGCACCGCACGAAGGGCCGACGAAGGGAGTTTCTGGCGGGAGCCCGGGCGGAGGGAGGAAGACTGTGTCTCAGAAATGTTAAACATATTTATTTCATTAATGCGAAAATAACATTATGCCTTTTGTAAGTTATGTCGTTTTGCCTATTATATCAATCGATAATTAGAGTAAAGCAAAAAATAGCAAAGTAAAAAAGTAAAAGTAAAAAAATATTTATTGACCAAAAATAATTAGGTAACTAAAATTTACGATTTATCGGCAACCCCCACACTAGGCTAGGCCTGTATCGTGAAAAAACCGATATATCAAACGTTCTTGAGCCGCCTGGCATTGTCAGAGATGATGGCAAAAGACCTGATGGTGTGTCTCTGGTTCCATGGAGGTTGGGACGGATGCTTGTGTGGGACGCTACATGTGTGGACACACTGGCACCGTCTCACCTCCAACGGACTACTTCTAAAGCGGGTGCAGCGGCGGAAAACGCCGAAAATCTGAAATGTAATAAATATAGAGGCCTCGGCAGAGAGTACGACTTTGTACCCTTTGGCGTCGAGACCCTCGGTCCGTGGGGTCCCAGTGCGCATAAGTATTTGCAGAAATCGCGAAACGTCTGGTTGATGTAACTGGTGACCGAAGAGCTGGCGGCTTTCTTGCGCAACGCATCAGCATTGCAATTCAGCGAGGAAATGCCGCCAGCATCCTCGGTACAATGCCTCGAGGGCCTTTTTAGATTTAACTTAGTTTTAATTTATCTTAGTTAATGTTAATTATAATCTTGTATTCACTTTTAACGTTACATTATATTTAAAAGCATTATGTCAATTTAATGTATATCAAGTGTATGTTAGTTTTTCTGACATTATATGAAACATCGTACCCAGTGTAAACATAAATATCCTGGACGACGACTGTACATTGTACAAGGCTATTTTTTTTTGATATTGCAAAATGCTTTAAATTAAAACGGTTGCTCCCTAGTCGTACAGTCTGGTTCGAAAATATTTGAACGAACATTGATCAAAATATGTGAACATGACTTTTTTTTATAAAAAATGGGATTGCTTTTGATTTTCGTCTAACTTGATAGAAAGTTAAGACAAGGCCTAATATGGATCACGCTCACCCAGCAAATGCCTGTACACTCTTGCCTTGCAGACATGAAGGTTGTATGATTCCGGAAATACAGACGCCGGAAGAGAATTCCAAATTGAGGCAGTGCAAATCATAAAGGATTTCTTAAATCGCGAGGTGCAACAAGGCGGGAATTTAGCTATATGGGGGTAGAGACCCATACCGCGTCTAGTGGTCCGATATAGAAAAGTCGAAGAGGGGATCAGGTTATGGAGCACACTCTCCAAAATACAACCTATAAAAGATTGCTCCAAGTAACTAGTAACCAGTAGGACCAGAGGGTTGGGGGACCCACATAGCACGGCGTAAGGGAATGGTCAAGCGTTCCTGACCAAACCCTCCTTTGGCGCAGGTGTCCTGGCACAAGTTAGCCAGGACCGCCGGGGGGCGTCGTGGTGACACGCTTGCGATCCCATGGCGCTCCCATTAACGGCAGAGACGGAAACGCTGGAGTGGTTTTAGTGGGTAGACTCCCTCCCCCTTCTCATTAAATAGAGCTAGCCGGAGGGTGAGAGTCCCACATACCCCCCTATATAGCTTCCCCAGGCTGGGGGGGATGCGTAAGTGCATTTCCACTCCGTCGAAAAAAAGAGAGCTTTCGGGAAAGAACATTTATGAAGTCTACTTTTACAAAAAAAGGATTAACAATACGAGTCTGCGGCTGACCCGAACTGAGCCTGAAAATCAGCGCGGCCATAACAAAGATAAGCCGGCTTATTCGCCGAGTGCGGCTTAATAATTCAAAATGGCCACATTCCCCAGAAAACTGAGCGAATTTAGGCCACGGTTAAGACTGCTTTTCTACTGGAGATGTGGGAGGTGGTTAATTGGTGAGCCTGTCAAGAGTAAACTACGACTATGCACTGTGATCGTTTTCACTGAAACTATAGCGGAAAATAAATAAATATGTATTAGGGGACATTCTTACACAAATCGAACTAGCCCTAAAAAATGCATTTGAATGGAAATCCGGTGCCTTGAATGGTCTTAAGTCCCCTAACCGCACCGGTAAAATGTTACAGTGAAGGCGTAAATACCTCTTTCAGCATTGAAAGTAAACAACATTTTGAGCCAATAGTTTGCAAACACGAGTAAAAAGTCTTACCTAGTAATATAAAGCCAGTTAAATGAGCTCATAGATAGAAACGAGATAAAAAACCGGACAAGTGTGAGTTCAACTCACGTGGTGAGGGTTCCGCATATAATACACAAAAATATTGAAAATTTTCCCGTCACTTTGAATACTCAAACTTCTTATAGGTTTTCCTGTAATCTTTAGGCAAGGAACTATTTCCCATATTATTTTTTATTATTTATCTGTGTGTCTTTTGTGTAGTGAATAAATGTCTTCTTTTCTTTTCTTTTCTTTTTTATATTTTTTTCAGAATTCTAAGCCTAGTAGTTTCAGAGATAAAGGGGCGGGAATGGTAAATTTTCGTCTTATTTCCTAAATTACTTCAAATCTGTTTTTGCTAAAATTATATCTTTCATTTGATATGTCACACAATACAGTTTGCGAAACTTTTTTATTTCTTTTCCAGTTTACTCCCCAAAAGTGGCCCCTTTGTTCAGAATTTATTAATCTACTTTACGCGTCCATCTTTGGGTCACCAATTTACATATGTTTACTAAACTTCAACTCAATCGGTCCGGTAGTTTCGGAGCAAATCGGCTGTGACAGACGGACAGACAGACACACGGTTCCGTTTTTTCCTTTTGAGGTACGGAACCCTAAAAATGTGGCCGCATCTATTTATTGGAGACGGATCGCATGTGGTCGTGTATCGTCATGTCGTGGTTGATTAGAAACAGTGACAGATGAGCATTTGCAAAAACTAGCTCAGTGCTGCTGATAAAGCGGAAAAATACTGGTCCTCAGACGTCGGTCATATACACATTTGTGGCGTTATGAACTTCTGCCAGGGCTGGGCAAAGGGCCTCCTCTTATGCAAGAAAGAGTCAGAGGCCTTTCAGTCTATTACAGACTATAAAAACAGTGTTAAGAGGAGAGACAACGTCTCTTATGGCTATATAAGCCGATACGGGAGCGGAACACACGACCGCAAGTCATGCAGGTGAAACTTGCTCGCGGGGAACAGGTGCTATGCTGGTGCCTCTTGGCTCGCTTATTCGCGAGAATCCTAAACCAGGCTTCGTCATGAGTTGTACGACCTTCCAACGTCAATTTACGCCATTTGTCCCTGTCACCGGCAAGCTCCTCCCAGGATGTTGAACGCGTGCATGTCCCGCTTGGCGCAGTCTTTGTAACGTAACATCGGCAGACCAATGTTTCTTTTGGCGTCCGCTATAGCGCCATGCATTACACGACGCGGCTAACGCGATGGCTGCATACGATGCACATGTCCAAGACATCGTAGCCGAAAGAGTATGATCTGTAGATTATGTACTTAGTCAACTTACCTCATGACATATTTGTTTCATAGCTGGGTACCGGCCTCTTTTTTGTGCTCGAAAAGGATTGATCTAAGTTTAGTCTCCACTTTAACTTTATCAACTCAATATTAAGCCCAAATTTTCGAAGTAAGATGACTCAATCTTCCCAACTGTGTCTGTGATAGTGCCTAGAGTAATATAACTGGTTCTATCAGCCGAGACAAGTAATTTAAGTCGTTCATACAACTTTGGCGGTTGATGACACAGTTATTCCTCCAATTTGTATAATACAAGAAAGTTTTAAGTTACTTGCAAGTCCGATCTGTATTAATTTATTAAAATGCAGATTTTCAAGAATTTATTATAGCTAATGATAATAAAAATACGGTCACACCACACCCGTACTAATAAGGCCGATTAAATTAGCAAAGAAGGCTCAAAGTCACCCAAAGGGCTATGCTGGGAGTTTCTCTGCGTGATCGCATCAGAAATGAGGCTATCCGCAGCAGAACCAAGGTAACCGATATAGCCCTCCGAATTGCTAAACTTAAGTGGGCGGGGCACATTGCATTATATTCCTTACCGGAAAGCGCGGCGTGGGTAGAGCCCCCCACAAGGTGGACTGATGACCTGGTAAAGGTCGCGGGAGTCTGCTGGATACGGGTGGCGCAGGACCGGTCACTTCGGCACTCTTTGGGGGAGGCCTATGTCCAGCAGTGGACGTCTTTTGGCTGATAATGATGATGATGACGAAATTAGCAAAATGATTGTGGTTTACAATAATAGAGAAAATGTGGTGTGAAAAAAGGTGGTAAGCAGACACCGTGTCATATGAACGCTTGCTATTCGCAACTGGATCTATAGGTTAATTGGTTGGCCGATGACTTAATCAATTTATGTAATAGACGAATGCATGATGCGGGTTCAAATCCTGCTTGGTGAAATTAAATAATTATTTACGCTAGTTTCAATCGTAATATTGTTGTCTATTCCATGGCATAATGCCCCCGAATATGTATGCCATTCCATGCAGCATTTATTTTCCGGTCTCCAATGTATCATAAACACTCGCGCGCGTATTTATTCGTGTTGGTTCGAGCGCCATTGTTCTCTGGCTTGTTGGTGGATCTACCATTCGCGTATCCGATGTTTTTAATTTTCATTTATGTTATCTATGTTTGGACCAAAGCCGCGAGGTGGATATAGGGCGTAGCGATATGTCATCAGTACAGTCAGGGGTATTAACATAAATATCTGTACAGGACTCTATCGTTAATGTCATAAAGGTGTGTACAGATATTTATGCCCTTATTTATGTACTTATATTAATACCCCTGACTGTACATCTAACAGAAGAACATTATACTTATAGCTGGGTAATAAAGTCAAAGTATTAAAAAAACCGGCCAAGAGCGTGTCGGGCCACGCTCAGTGTAGGGTTCCGTAGTTCTTCGTCCGTCACAGTAAGTGTCCCCACTTAAGCGTTAAAAAAATGGGCTGTTTCTTACATTCATTGTGATTTTGTAGGAATTACAGGTACAATAAACACCTGCTTATACGGTTAAATTACAAACTTAGTTCAGAAATTAATTTGTAATTTCTTTCAAAAACTATTCAACCTATCAAGTTCAAAATAATTTTCCTACAAAGTTTTTATAAAGTTCTACTTTTGCGATTTTTTTCATATTTTTAAAATTTATGGTTCAAAAGTTAGAGGGGGGGACACATTTTTTTACTTCTGGAGCGATTATCTCCGAAAATATTAACATTATCAAAAATTGATTTTAGTAAACCCCTATTCATTTTTAAATACCTATCCAACAATGTATCACACGTTAGGGTTGAAATGAAAAAAAACACTCCCCACGTTACGTATAGGGGAGGTAACCTAATAAAAAAAAACACTTTATTTTAATACTTTGTCGGCGTGATTGATATATAGTTTTCTAGTGCTAACGGTTACTGAGATTATCCGCGGACGGACGGACAGACAAAGCGAAACTATAAGGGTTCCTAGTCGACTACGGAACCCTAATTATACCTATAGTATAAAAAAATGATTATTTTTACATCGACTCTTTTTCAATGACAGAACTAAACTCAGTTTCAAGGTGCGTTAGGGTAAATATCCAGCAGCGATGTGCGAAGCTGTGTTTTTTTTAATTTAGACTGAAAGAATATGTTACGATGCTTGAAACGACTGAACAATGTGTACTCGCGTTTATCAAGATTATTCATAAAATATTTCATATTCGGCAAACCACTTAACCAGAGCAAATACCCATCGCTCCAAAAACACCCACACCCACTTCCGAACGCTTTGATATGGGCAATGGGCTGTAAATTTCACAAACACCACATAAGACACCCCGTCAGACTTATATCCCTGCGAATTATTCAAATTTAGCCTCTAACCACTTCACAATAAGGTCCACGGTACACGCCTACGCCGGTTGTCGCTCTCCTGGGTTGCCATATCTGGGTATAAATCACACATATTAAATTTTGTGAGCGGGGGCAGTTGACAAGGAATTAGATCCCTTTGAGAACATCTGCGCTCAAGGCTATCTGAACTTCTGGAAATGACGTGCAAAATACAATATGATCTTATTTGCTTTTTTGGAGGAAAATGTGAGAAAATCACAGATCGTTTAGGTACCCGTACTTTTAAATTGATCCGTAATTTGTGATTGTTCTCCCCAAAATATATCTACCGCACAATACAACACAATACAAATACTCTTTATTGCACACCTCACACAAACAAAGCAGTTACAGTGAGAAACAATACAATAACATGTAGGTAGAGGTAGACAACACGCGGTCTTATCGCTGAAGAGCGATCTCTTCCAGACAAACTTTGGGTATCGGAGAAAGAGATAAAACTAGATTATGCAGTAGGTGGTGCAGAGATTATTCATACCGTAATATAATGATTAAATAAAATAAATAGAAATCCTTCCCAGCAATGGTCATGTATGAGCTGAATATGGGCTATGTATAATCATAATCATATTTATTGGTAATGTCATAAATTACATGTCAAGGTTTTACAAAATGGGTAACACGTATTATGTATTCATACATTAACAAGGTAATAACTAATGATTATTTTGATACATTTCAAAATAGCTCCTTATAATCGTAGAACGCCTGCTCGATCAGCCACTTTTTAAGTTTCGTCCTAAGCAACGACGAGCTTTGGGCAGCAACTATTTCTGCTGGCAGATGATTGTAGACCCTGCCACCCATGACGTGAGCAAGTTTATAACATGTCTGTATATCAGGGATCGGATACCGGTATTTTCACCATACCAAAATACCGGTTTTATTTCGTTCTTTGATTTATAATATCATTTTTGATCAGGCTGTCTAATAATACGAAAATGTTACCTAAATACACGATAGAGTCCTACATTAAGAGCCTAAAATAATTCAAAATATTAGACCACTTCGGGGACTTTTGTAATTAATTAAGAAAGATAATATTTATGTATTTATTTGTTTTTTTTTTTTGCTGAATTGTACGGTCGGCGTCACAAGAAGGGGCTGAATACCTTTGCACCGTTCCGCTTTAACGTCAAAAAAAATCTTTAAACTGCCGTTCGAAATTGTCAAACGGGTGAAAATATGACAAGGTATGAAGGTGTTCAGCTATTTATGAGTTCGACTGTACGAATGTCAAATAGTTTATAGATGCTTCTATTTAGTCTCTAAGCCACTCAACAAAATAATCCAATTCACACGTCTCTAGCAAATTCTCAGACATGTTATACAATGTTCCATTTCACCTTAGTGCTTTTAAAGTACTTACAAGTAAAGTATCCACATGTACTAAAGTAAAGAAGTGTTGCTAATGTGAAACTTTTTATTAGTAAACTTTTACAACTTTTATTGCATTCTTAAAAGCTTTACAACTTTAAGCACATACCTTACACTCAAACTCGAATACATCTAGATTAGGTATATTGTAAGTACTTAAAAAGTCAATAAAACTGAAATAGAGTTTCAGTCACGTCATTAAAAAGGTTATATGATTCGCTAACATTCCTATGACTTTGTCTATTTTTGATGTGTCACGATTTTGAGCACTACAAGATTCAGCAGTGACGTGGCAGTCACATAATGATCAACTGCATGACTAAGTCACGGTTTGGCAAAGGTTATAACCTTTGCCAAACCGTGACCAGGGCGTGACCAGGGCATCCCAAGACTATGCGACATGAAGGGAAAGTACCTTAAATATCGTAGATAAATATTTTGATTTTGATTTGATTTGATTAGGATATTTTGCTGAAATAAGACTTTATGTTATTTTTAAAAGTTAGTCATATTACATTCAAAGATTTTCTAAAATTTACTTGCTTCGTCTGGGAATCGAACCGACTTAAATGTGAAACAAAAGCACCCGTATGATTATGATACCGATCGAAAGAATGGAGCATAGTGAAAGAAGTAAGTGACGTAAAATGTTTGATTCAAATTTCAAGAAATGTGTGTGTTAGTGTGATATCAAGATGGCGTGGAACGAGAGCGTTGATCGGTTTTTAAATTTTGAAGGTACATAATCTAAAATAAAAGAGCTGTAGGTAGTCAAAGTTTTAATAGAGGTGTCAGTCACTGTGGCTAAACGTCGGATTATACAGATTTTTTTCTGGGCATGTGACAAATTGATTTGTCCCGGGACATATAGCGTAATACTTTTCCACGTCTGTTTTTTTGAACTTGATCAATTTGAATCAATTCCGCAATGCAATAAAATGTATTGTAGCTCACTTATAATCCTCCTAATATTATAAATGCGAAAGTTTGGATGCTTAGATGTTTGTTACTTAATCACGCATAAACGGCTGAAACGATTTTAGTCTATAGCCTGGGTTAAAATATAGGATAGTTTTATCCCGGGTCTACGCAGACGAAGTCGCGGGCGGAAGCTAGTTTATCATAAATGGAAGAAATTCTACAGAAATGCCAGGTCAAAAGTACCCTCAACGGACGAGCTTTCAATTATACAGCGTGTGACTTCCATAAGAACATTTATTTTAAGGAACGATAGCTTTCAGTGCTGTGAACCGTTTTATCGAAAAAATATAAAAAATACCTTTTGTAATGGAGAGTTATTTTTTTTTTTTTATTTCTCGAGCAGCAATGTACTGCTAACATTCACTTGACGTTTCAGAGAGGCAGAGCTAGTTACTGTCAGTTGTTACCTTTGTTACCAACAATGCATTGCGGCCCGAATTAATTTGTATGAAAAAAAATTTAACGTTTTTTTTTAAACTAGAGATACCAATTTACGTTCATTAGGGCTTATACTTTCAGCCCTTAAAATAAATGTTCTTATGAAAGTAACACGCTGTACATATGATGGAAGTGTATGAAGAAAGAGAGATTTGTCTGGAACACAGCAATAGGAAATCCGTGATCTCCGCCCACGTTTTATATATTAATCTTTAATATATTTATTCCTGTAATTCCATTCTTTTAATCTTAAAACACAATATGTTCACGGATAACACAGTAAACGTCGTTTTTATTCATAGCCATCCCAAATTCCTTGTAAACGCCGCACTCGTAATCCGGCTAATGAAAATATTACCTCCCACGTCTCTAGGCAATTGTACATCCAGTCTAATAAAGGAAACAGCCTCGGTAATCTCCAAACATTACTGTATAAACGCTAAGTGAGGCTTAGCTGAGGACGTAGACAAATTTACTTTGCCCTCGAAATTGGAGAAACGGAGAAATAATTTAATCTCCTGGTATTCTATATTTGTAGACGTATTATTAGTTTATTACAGCAAAGACGCAGTATTTTTGATTAACGACAAAATAATATTCCTAGCAGGCAAAATAAGACTTAGGTTGACATTTGCTTTGGTACCTACTGAAGTCAGAACTGGTCATTGTGGCGCTCTTTGGGGAGGCCTTTTTTTTAATGGGAGCAAAACCTGTTATAGGGATAGCGCGGAGGTTATGTCGGACTCGCACCGACTGAAAACCCCCGATGGTCCTCCTCGACGCATTTCGGCCGGCTCTGGGATCTCCTACGGAATGCACCAGTGCCGCCCTAGCGTCATGCCTCAGTGGTTCCTACCTTTTTTCGATTGCAGCTCCCAACTGCAACCGTGTACCTCCCCGAGGACCCCTTTTAGTCGCCTTGTACGACGGGCAGGGGATACCGTAGCCGTATTCTAATTCCCGGGCTTGGGGGAGGCCTAGCAGTATATCCTTCGGCTGATGTGATGACTGATGATGATGAGTACTGACATACGTCTCATTAAATTAATACTATATGCTTTTCTGCAAAATATGTTCACCCGACAAATTAAGGCGACGAGCGGAGCGATGGTGGAAAGCAGCCGTGAGCATCATGTCGAACAGATTTTCGGAGCACAACCCATTCTTGAAGCGATAGAAAATGCGCAAGGAGACTAAATATCTCCTTACACTCAAAGGTTCAATCGCATGTAATTTCATTACGTAGGAATCGTGTTCCAAAATTGTGCCAGTCGTTCTATGCACGAACTACTCATGCCAAGTCATTATCGCCCGAAGTCACCAAATATATAAACACGTTAAATACACAATACTGTATTACTATATTGCTCCAGTTCAAGTTCGGAACTAGTTTAATGGGATCCCTTTCAACTTAATTAAAATACTCTCTGTTTTCATTATGTTAGCAAGTAAAGTTTGGGATTGTATGAGAACTCTGATTTCCTTGGCATTTATTAGGGGCTAGAAACAACAGGATATATTTAAGGTCCCTGAATGTCTGCCATAAATCCTGATTATGTTTTTGTTGAACATTAGAATTCGTAAGCCATCGTACGGCACCCTTTTTTCTAAGGTTTTTGAGCATGGTCATACAATACACTTTGTTTTAATTTGGGCCAGGCGTTTAGGGTATCCACTGGATCTGCGCAGGCAGCATGGACTAGGGCCAACTTATGGGTCAAATTCAAATTAAAATTCAAATCTTTATTTTACATAAAAATGTGGTACAAAAGTGGTATAAAATTGTATCATGGTCACACACATGGTCGTGATATAAACGTCAAAATGTTTGGCACTTCATTGTCTAATTGTTGACATTATATTGTTCACTTCTATAGTTAGGTATGAATTAAGATTCAAGATGTTAAGCATTGAGTCAGTGCCAAGCTCTGGGGTGTTTACTTTGTTCACTATAACATTGCTTTGTAAATAGTAAAATTTATAATTATTTTGACTTTACCATAACGCTCTCTGTTTTGCACGCCTGCATGCAGGCTGGATGCACTGGACATGTTTTATTTTTAACAACTGCATTCTGGGCAAATACTTTCAAATGCTGCGTGAATTGTCTACATTAACGTATAACAAACACTCAAGCGCATCAAGTCATCACACAAATATTTGATCTTACCGGAATTCCAACTCTGAACTGGCAGTTTTGTAAGCAAAGACACTCTACACTAAGTAGGTCATTAAAATACTTGAAGGGTACAAAGAACCACGGTTATTTCGCCTAATAATTCCCACCCACGTCAAATACTGAGCTTCACACCGGAAAGCAAAAACATATTCCAAACTAAACCAGTAATTACGAGTTTCCGGACTCAGCAAGTTTAGTTAGTAGGCGTAATCAGTTGTTTTGTTAACCCCGGATTAGTGTTCGTAGACAATTCCATGCTAGTGAGGATCGTGACGTAACAGGGTTCACTAAAGGTGACTATTAAAGCTACGGTGGCCTAGTGGTTCAGGCATGCGGCTGTCAAACGGCAGTCGTGGGTTCGAATCCCGGCTCGTACCAATGAGTTTTTCGGAACTCATGTACGGAATTCATACCTGAACATGCATACATCTGAGAAGAAATTAAAAGAGGTATGTGAAGTCCCCAATCCGCACTGGGCCAGCGTGGGTACTACTGCCCGTTCCCTCTCATTCATGAGAGGAGGCCTGTGCCCAGCAGTGGGACGTATATAGGCTGATGATGATGATGATGAAGGGTGACTATTAACCAGAGTTGTACGAGGCTTCGAGGCTTTATATACCCACGCCGATTGCAGTTTTCTAGTTGTAAGGGTCACTGAGCTAAGCCGAAGACGGACAGACAGACAGACAGACAGACACGGACATGGCGAAACTATAAGGGTTCCTTGTTGACTACGGAACCCTAAAAACGGGTTATTTTGCAATAAGATTTTTTCCTTTTAATAAAATAACATGCCGCAGTTCCCTAGTTTCTAAACCGACAAACACCTCGGTGAATTTAGCACGTAATATTCCATTTCCAGCCAGTTTTAAAATGAAATGCATCGCACATTGCGCAGCTGGGGCACACTTTTAATGGCGAACACACATATCCAGTTTCTATAAGACACAGGTTAAAGTCACATAAGATGGTTGCAACGAATAGAATAGAATAGAATAAATTTATTTTCGAACAACAACAGGAACATACATCATATCAGGCTTAAATCTGAAAAAAAAGGAATCTAGTGTTGTTTCAAAAAAGGAATAAAATACTAAAAAAGTTTGAAAGCGGTCTAACTGAGCATTGAAAATATAACGTATTAGCCTTCGGCATTTGAGGAGGCGGAATGGGTCAGTCCACGTTGTCTTCCCACTCTGCGCCTGCCGGTGCGTGGTCACTACTCGAGAACCTTTCCGCCCCAATGGCCATCGGTTCTACTTGCTTGTGCTCCGCCCACTGCCAATTAAGTTTAGTTTTTTTGTATTATACCGAGAGCATACTAATGTCGCTCAGATTTCCTTACTTGTCAATATTACCTTTGCTGAATACATATTGCGTGAAAGCACCGTTGTGCACGTAATACCGCAATTGTGACCGCCCGCTTGCGCGCTTCTTATGCCAATCAGGAAGCAGTCATTTAGCTGTAGACGTGCAGTAAAGAATGTGTGCTGACTTGAGTCACACTTGACACTGACAGTTGACACCATACTCAAATGCAGAAGTGGTCTTAAATGGAATTGTCCACGGCACCAACCAGAAGCAAGATCGAATTACCATCATCATCATATCAGCCGAAAGGCGTCCACTGCTGGACATAGGCCTCCCCAAAAGAGTGCCACAATGGCCGGTCCTGCGCACCCGCATCCAGCGGACTCCCACGACCTTTACCAGGTCATCAATCCACCTTGTAGGGGGCCTACCCGCGACGCGCCTTCCGGTACGTGGTCGCCACTTGAGAACCGTTCCGCCACATTAGCCGTCGTCGGTTCTACGTGCAATATGCCCCGCCTACTGCCACTTAATTTTAGTTATTTTGAGGGCTATATCGGTTACCTTGGTTCTGCTGTGGATAGACATTTCTGATGCTGATCACGCAGAGAAACTCCCAACATCCCAGCCCTCTCCTTTGCCCTGTGGGTGACTTTGAGCATTCTTATGAAGCCCATAGTAAGCGACCACGTTTCCGTGCCATATGTCATCACTGGCAACACACACTGGTCAATAAAATTGCGTTAGCATCATTGAATCTGAATTTCCGGCCAAACTAAACCGGTCTCCTAACAATGTATTCCTTAACCATAGAGCTACTGTTAAGTGTCAAATGATATCAGGGTGCTAATGGGGCTGCCCCATGTCTGTAGTGCGTCCAACAAACCTGGCGCGAAGGGTGCGGGCTAGCTCTAGTGGTATCCTGAGAGCATTAAATTTGCGGAGAGGTTGGTGCGGTGTTGAATCATTGTCCAGGTCAAACTATTTGCTAAATTTATGCTAAGAAACTGTTACTAACTTTTCATCACACTTGCTCGTAAAAGGGCTTATTACGCGCAGACATACAGAGCCACAAAAGCCTTTATTACGCCTAAGGGCGTAATGGGTTTCTATGAGTTTGTGTGTGATCTGATTGGTTTAAGCAAATCTAGTTGGCCGCGCGCCACGAGAATTCTGCTCTGTGATTGGTTGAAAAAAATCTAGTTGGCCACGCGCCGCAAGGATACTACTGTACTGCTCAGTGATTGCTTGAATGAAATATTGAAGCTGCGCGCTCCACTCGCACTGATCTGAAAGTGAAGTTGTCGATTTCGTCAATTTTTGATTGGTGCGGTTGTATGAAACATGGATTTTTCTGTCTTTTGTAGTTATTTATTTCCTCGCAAATGTGATGGAAAACCATTGTATGCGACATGTACGGTAAGAATGTTACAAACTTGAGTCACTTCTAATAGACTCTCGTTCGTAAATCATATCATACCGTACTTGTGACACAATGTACTATTATCTATGATCCCAGTTGGTCGAAATAAATGTTTGAATTTGATATTTTGTACATAAGTTCTTTTGTGGAATGGTCAGGTGGTCAATGTATGTTGTTAATGAATAAATGACTTATGACTCATGGAAAAATCGCCAGCTTTACCCCTCGGCTACAGAGCGGCTTTTTGAAACTTGAGAAAATTAATGTAATCGCAATTGCAAAAGGTTATAAGGGCACATTTACAAGTCGATGGGGAATTTATAATAACAAAAGACCACTAGCATCCTTGTTCCAATTACACGACAATTTTCTCAATAGCACGTTTACCAAAACAAATAGACAATGACGCCGAAATTTCATAACCTTTGAACTAAATTCGCCAAACCTTTGATGTAGAAGGCTTCGTAACTAGGTTTGCCGTTGCCTCGGGCATAACTTATCGAAAACTCAAGACTGTATCGATAGGTAATCGACGTATGGAGCTTGTAGCGTAACTTTGTGCATATTATAACGTATTTATGCACGGAAAATCTAATTAGCGGAAATGTTCTATAACTTTGTTTAAAACTTTTAAAAGTCGTCGTTCCGGTTATAGAAAGATTTATAAAGATTTAAATATTTACTGTTCATGTGCTATTTTTATTTTGGCTAAACTTGTTTAAACGATTGACATAATAATCTATCCCATAAAAATATTCCATGTGAAAAATAGGCCATGTTTCGAAACTCTTCCACAGTAAAAAGTTGTGAGATATTTCGTAGAGCCAAGTCAGGCATTCTTATTAATCTTTATTTACTTGCTAAATAAAATTGTCTAAAAATAATCAACAATACGATTTCAAAAATTATTTCACCTGCGTTGCGTAATGGCCTTTTTAGATGGACAAAGTCTACATTTAATCCCACAGTTTTGCCTACGTTCCTTGTAATATTGAGCCCTATGTTTATCGGGTACGTGATACCTAAGTCTTTGTAGTTTGGAAGCTTGACTCGTATGCGCAAAACTGCCACCCAGTCTCCCAGATACAAAAAGCCGTACGTGATATAATAACATTCGTATGGCGATGCGCCGTTTTAGAGTTGCATTAGAGCATTTCGGTTTGGACGCAGAATGGACGGTTTACACAACTTACACGATAAAACTTTATATTGTGCAGAGACATTAAGAGAAACATTAAGGTGTTAACGTACCTAACTTTCAACAAAATGTGGAAGCGGCGACCACAGGCATACATGGCCCGTCGCTACTAACCAACTGAGCTATCGGAACAATCTGTCTCGGCCACTAAATTTTTCAAGATTAAGTATGGGGTGGCGCATCGTTACTCACGATTTCTCAATATAATTTGAGACGTTGGTGCCGTTAAGAAGCCTAAATCTTCTAGGTAGATGTCGCTACACTCGCCTCCCTAAGGCGTTGTAAGAAGGAACTGATTGAAAGATTTAGTGGCCGAGACAGATTGTTCCGATAGCTCAGTTGGTTAGTAGCGACGGGCCATGTATGCCTGTGGTCGCCGGTTCGAATCTGGCTCGGAGCATTAATTTTTTTCTTTTATTAGAAATTTATAAATTACGTTAGCAGTGATAGTGCGTAATACAAAAATAAATTAAAATGTGGAAGGTTTAGGGGAGTAAAGAGCCACATGGTACGTAGTGGCAAAAGATGCATGGGTACCTACGTAAGTTACGCACTTGACTGGCATTCTCCGACAAATATTCCGCTAAAGAACCTGCTTCTCTAGTATAGTGACAATAAGGTATCTAATTGCGTGTGGCATCACTCCTTGTCAGCTGTCAAATCTGACGTGTTCTGCATCGCGCTATCGAAGTTTCTTAAATCAGCTCCATAAATATAACATCTAAACAACCGTCATTGGACTTCGGTCCCTGAGAGATCTCTCTATTGCCGTGTCTCCTACATTGGTGACCTCCGACAATGGACATAGACGCAACTCTGAAGATCCTGACTGACGCCCGACTTGCAGCAAGCCAGACACTATCTTCTGTCTCTCTCTACACGCTCGCCACGCTGGTTCTCAGCACTCGCTCGCCACCCTGGCTCTGAGCACTCTTCATACGTCGTCGCTGACCCCTCCGTCTCAAAGGGGGGCTGATGTGGCGTCACTCCTTGTCAGCTGTCAAATCTTGACGTGTTCTGCATCGCGCTATCGAAGTCTCTTAAATCAGTTGCATAAATATAACATCTAAACAATTGTCATTGGACTTCGGTCCCTGAGAGATCTCTCTATTGCCGTGTCTACTACATGCGTATTTTTGCATGCAATCAATGTTCTCATTCTCCCTCACACATGCAAATAAATACAACAAATCACCACCAATAATGAAAAAACCTCGACACGTGTTTCGCCTTTCGCCTCTCTACGAGGCATCATCACAGGAGATGTTGCTTGCGCCACGTTCGTGAGTCATCGTTGCGTGAGCCAGTGGACGTACTTTCTTAGGTGGAATAGCCAACGAATATATTTCTAGAAAATTACCAGTGATCGGATTAGGTAGTGCCATTTCGGGTGAATGACCTTAACCATTGTACATAACATGGATAAGACTCGGGATTCCGGGACTCGTATTTTTTCACAAAAAAAAATCCTGACATTGTCATTAATTAAAGTAGACAATATAAGAAAACGCAAAAAAAAGATTTTGTCATTGAAAATACATATTAACATCTATCGCCTGTTTCACACCTCACCCCGGCCGGCCTGGTCATAAAAGTAAACATTATAAAGTTACAAAGGACAAGTCAGGTAAAGATAATGAATGCCCTTTGAAAAACAACATGTGAATACCAAATCATAAGACGAACGGTTTGTTTTTTGTTTGCATGAATGTCAATAGTATTCTATACTAGGGTCGTTCTTCTTTTCGTTTTCTTTTCCGCCTGTCCTTCGTCTTACTACGGCATCTCATTTGAGTAATGATTTTACGGTTTTATAATGTTCGAAAATGAACGTCCATATTATTTTATTAATTAGTATTAATTTAATATTTTAGTTTCTCTAACTAGCATTTTTTAAACGTATTTTTATCGTAGAAGTCCGTGACAGAGTGGTAAACCAAAATGTAGTCCCTACTGAAAGAGTCCACTTTGTCACATATATTTTTTAAAAACCAACCGTAAACAAATATGTATATTGGCCGGAAAGGAAACTTTAATTAGTGTTAATGAAGAAACCAATGCATTTTTTTTAAATCACACTTCAAAATCACAATTTTGGATAGTTCAAAAACCAAAAAAAAGGAAAACCTCGGTCCGTTGTCGGTAAAAAAGAAGAACGACCCACTAGCAAAATAATTGTAAAATTATAAATTTATATACATATAACATATTTTCTGAACCAAACACAAACCTTCAACTTTTCATATGAAATCTCGGGGTTAAAAGCTATATCCATACTAAGCTTACGCACCGAAGTCCCGCGAAATGGCACTACCTGATCCGATCACTGAAAATGACATACAATAGGTACAATACAATACAAATACTCTTTATTGCACACCTCACACAAAAAAAGAAGTTACAGAGAGAAACAATACAATAACATGTAGGTAGAGGTAGACAACAGGCGGTCTTATCGCTGAAGACATACGTGTACTTTGAACACCCCTTTGGCTACGTACGTGATCGCAGGTCCGTAACCATTTGCGATTGTTATACTAATAACTAAACGGTTAAACTCACGCACGATCTATCCACGGGCGACATGTTTTAAATCCTTCGGGCGATAAATAAATATATAAATATTACGGGACAATTTTACACAAATCGAACTTCCATAGTAAGCTCAATAAGGCTTGTGTTATGACTACTAGACGACGATATATTTAATAGATATAAATACTTAAATACATAGAAAACATCCAAGAGTCAGAAACAAATAGTCGTGCTCATACACAAATTTAATATTTGCCCTTAACGGGATTCAAACCCAGGACCTTCAGCTTCGTAGGCAGCGTCACTACCCACTAGGCTAACCGGTGGTCGAGGGACGACTTCTTCTGGATGAGTGTTTTCGTGGCCGAATCGCCCTGCACTGGGCCCGCTCTGACGCAGCGTAGATGGTCAACACATTCCCTGCCAGGAACCCGCTTAGCGGGCGCCTACGCCGTAGAACTGAACTACGCAGGAAAACTACGGGAGCGGCTACGAGCATAGCGCGTAGCGATTCTGGGCAGTGAATATCTTAATTAATCTGATTTTTTTTACTGTCTGTGTCATGTTTCTGTTTTTTGTAAACTGATTTATCGTGACTAGGGATCAGGCAGAATGTTAATGCTTCGTTCTTAACTATGATCGTCTGCTGCAACACACAGCATATTCATGTTTCTGGTTTTATTGCATTATAGTATTTATAGTACATTGTTTTACAAAAACGATAAGATATGATTTACGAACGAGAGTCTATTAGAAGCCCGACGCCCAAGGCGAAGGGCTTTGATGACTCGAGTTTGTAACAATCTTACCGTACGTATCGCATACAATGTTTTTCATCACATTTGCGAGAAAACGAATAAATTTTTAACTAAATTGTTACTAATCCCAATAAAAACTACAAAATGTCAGTCCATTTTGTTGAATTTGATGTGAGGCGCGTAGAGCAAAGACCCGTCGGCATACAGCCACGATTTAAAATCACAGTTAAAATTATTTTACACGGACACTAAATTGCTGCATTTAAGTTTTTAAATCTTTTAATCACATTTTATGTTTGTTTTTACGTTTAAATTTATTTATAAATACGTTTTCAAACATCGTGTTTGGGTTAAAACCTCCTTGCTTTATAACTGACGTAAGAGTTGTCACTCTACTAATACAATTTAAGAATTAATAAACAAATATGAAGCCCTTTACGAGCAAGTGTGATGAAAATGTATTTTAATCCTTGTGCCGAACGCCCCTGTTTTGATTTTGTTTGTGTAGATTGTAGCGAACAAACAGATGCTTTATGAGTTTTTTTCTTTATCCCAGTATATCTTTTATGAATAATTACTTTTCAGAATATGGTTCGTCGACTCAAATATATTGTTATAATTAATTACATTTCTCGTATTTTACACAAGATTTTAAGCTACCCGTAATGAATCAGATGCTATAATCCCGGTCAGAGCGGGCCTTAAATCCGCTTTCCGTGCAACAAGGTCCTAACTTACTAGGACTTTATATATTAAGATACGCCCATTTCGTACTCAGAGTAAAAATCTCCAGTAAAACAGAAATGTAATAAGAAAACATAATTATGCCTCCGTAGAATTTTCCCATATTTCTCGAGTAACCGAAATCTGCCAGTTCCTATCTTAAATAAGTTAATGTCGACAGGTACCTATACACGGTGGGCAGGAGTACACCGACAGATTTTAACCATGGATTTTAACCATTTATTACGAGTAAATAATGTTATATCAACACGGGTCCAAAAATGACTCAATAATTTACTTAATTTCCGGAACAAAAAAAAATTAACGCTAGTACTTCTTTGTGAACGAAACCTTAGTCTAAAGAGTGCAAAAGAAAACTTGATACTTCACGAACGTCACTTATTAAGGCGTTATCTTTGAGATTTTTAAACTTGCGAATGACTGAAATAATTGAATATATCGAAAATTAGGCTTTCTACAGCAAGGTTTATTTAACTTTTTTTTTGTACAAAAAGTGTGTCTTGTTTTGAGTGTTTTTTTTTTTGTTTTAGTGTCTACACTAAAATCCAAAGTTAAAATCTGTCAGTATACTCCTGCCCACCTTGTATAAATATTTACGTGTCCATATGAAGCGTGTCAAAAAAAACTGTTTGAAATATTTGACATCAAAAAACACCAAGTTAATATTGACCTAGAGACGTCTGGCTTTTAGCAAAATTATTTCTCTTCAAGTCATTAAACATAAGTTAATTACGAAAGAAACAGACTAGTTGTTTATTTTTTTTAAGATTAAAAAAAAAACGTCAGGTGCATTTTTTGTTCCCTTATACGACTATAGCCTTCACTCAACCGGTTTAGCTACGATTCCACACACAGACACAATACACTAAGACACAGATGCACTTCTTTAACTTGTAAAACCTCTCATATGTGTCGGGGGTTAAAAATAACGAGACATATTTCAGAAAGCTGCAACCTTTTGTATGAATCTCTTTAGAAACCCCACCAAAACTAGTATTAAACTCCCAAACTAATCTCAACTTAAAAGTCTACTACTAACACATTTCTGCCATTTAAACCATAACGTTATATCTCCGTGTGAGTTTCCTACTCATAAGGCATTTTGGCTTAGGAAAGCGAAATTTTCCCTCTACTCGTATTTTAATAACACGTTTTTATGACAGCATTTTTCATATTCCAAGCATAAATTTTATATAAACTTTCAGTAAGTAGAACGTAGTGAAAATGAAAAACTTTGAACTCTAGTATTTAAGATTTACCAAAGAGCTTTATGAAACGGGGATAAAAACTTGTTTTCTGCTTTAAAATTGTTTCAGAATGCACTAGTTGGGTATAATCCTGCTCAACTTTCATTTTAAAATCCGAAAAGCCGTCAGCGGGGTAAGCCGTTGATAAAGTATGAAAAAAATCTCCGCGTGTTCGGTGTACGTACACTCTCTCGTGAGACTCTCAGGCAGGTCATGTATAACAAGCCTTCACAATACAACTCTATTAATATTGCAACCCTAAATATAGTACAACAAGATGGAACAGAACGCAGCACCTGATTTTTTTTTTTTTTTATTTATTTAAGAAAAAAGAAATTACATTTTATAGTTTTTATATAAACTCGCCAAACTGTGACGTTTGATGGCGAGAAACGCTCATGTTCTATACTAGAATAACCTATTTAATTATATCTAACATTTTCTATTTATACTTAACATTCTTATATATCTTTATGGTTTTACCCTGTGATTGTGTACAATAAAGTGCTTACGTCATGCATTTAACTTAACAACAAACAACTAAGCATGCTCGTAGGTAAGTACTTATCCTTATAAATTTATTTAGTCGACGGTGACTCATTATCAAGGAGGAAGCCCTTTAACTTTGATTTTAACACCTTTTTGCTTACTTTGGGAACTTCTCTTAGGATATTAATTTTGTTAAATATTTTTGGTACCATATATTTTGACATTCTTTTACCATAATAGTTTCTCGTACTACAAGATAGAATATAGTACTACAAGATAGAACGGAGGGGTAATCACGTAATGTTTCGAACGCTCGTTAGGACAATTTAACTGTCATTTTTAGGGTTCCGTACCTCAAATGAAAAAAACCAGCCAAGTGCAAGTCAGACTCGCGCACGAAGGGTTCCGTACCATTATCTATAAAAACGGCAAAAAATCATGTCTGTTGTATGGTAGCCCCAATCCGACTCGCACTTGACCGGTTTTTTAGTATTTGTTGTTATAGCAGCAACCGAAATACATAATCTGTGAAAATTTCAACTCTCTAGCTATCACGGTTCTTGAGATATAGCCTGGTGACAGACAGACGGACAGCGAAGTCTTAGTAATAGGGTTGCGCACTGGGACGCCACGTAGCGAGGGTTTCGACGCCAAAGGGTACAAAGATGTACTCTCTGCCAAGGCCTTTCTATATTTATTACATTTCAGATTTTTGGCGTTTTTATTAAAACACATTAGTAACATTGTCTGGTTGAAATGTCAGGAGCCGTAGCATGGTTGGCCTTGTCACGCGATAGGTGATAGGATAGAGCGTGCGTCACTGGCTGACACCGTTCGATAGAACGAGACGACGCACTTATCTTGTCACTTGTCGCGTGATAAGGCCAACCATGCTACGGCTCCTGGACATGTTAATTTGATCGAATGGCCAGGGTATAATCATTTTATTGAAATTCATTTACGTAGTTTCAGTCACGAATACTTGAACTTATATCTGAGGAATACGACTCAAAATCGTGTACATATTTTTAAAGTGGATCGCACCTAACGCTAAGTCTGCCAGTCTGGTAAGCTTCATGTTAAATGAGGCATTAACCGGCTGTGAGATTAATGTGATTGATGGATTGACAGTCAAAGTCAAAATGATTCACTTTGTCGAAATGTGGACTGTTTGAACTTTGATGAAATTATTTTACTCCCCGCTAGAGGTAAAACTTGGAATGGATTTTTTATTACTAGCAATAATAAATTCAAGTTTTGTTTATTTAGGTTCATCCCATCCCCATCACCACCAGAATGCACATGTGCAGTGATAAGGATTATCTTGATAATACTACACCTATCAAAAGATCAACACCATAATATATATGAAATGAAATGAAATGAAAAAAGTTTATTCAGTTAAACAACCCTTGCTTTACATTATTTTCTTCTACCAAACTGCAGGACAGTTTGTTGGCAGTGGGACTCCCTTACAGCACAATTGATGGGTAGGCTTAGCTATTAGCTAGTTACTTTATCTACATAGTTTTATTTGATAATGGTACAGCTCACATGATCACTTTACTTAGACTACATGTCCATAACACATGTGGTAATTTGGTCACGGGGGCAAGTTAGTAATGTCACCGAGCTCCTAAAGTTGCTCTGTGTATCCAAGTATCCATAGGTTACGGTTTCCGTTTGCCATCAGCCTGGTCGTACGTTTATTTACAACTAATTTCATAGTTTAAATAAAGTTTACGTCCCTACTGACTAGAAATTGAGTGCCAATGCACTTCTTCTAAGTGGTTTTCTATGACATTGCAGTCGGCATATAAAAGTGTCCCTTTGGCCTACTTTTATTTTACACTATATTATTTTTTATAATGATGCCACTTATTTTACATATCTACTTCTAAAATTGTTTTAAGTTCATATTTGAAACTCCAAAAAATATTTTCACAATTAGTTGATTTTTAGAAACTTCCTACAAAATTGCTGTACAAAACTTCAGTCTTAGGACAATTAGGGGCAATTACGTAATTAATAATATTTCATTGTTACAGGTAACAATTAAACTGGTATCGAAATGGAGCAGATAACAAAACACCTCGTAATTATGGCAACGCTAATGACTGCGAGGCCAGCCATCACAGCCAAGGACGACCACAAAATAGAATATTACCAAATACCCGTATTCACCAACATTTGTGACATCGTGGACCGACGGTCCCTCGTCCACTGCTACTGCGACAGCACCAAGCCAAAGATGGCGACCAGAGCAGATTGTTGGATCTTCACTGGAGGAATCACCCCCGAAGACCCCATATGGCCAAACTTCTCCTCCCAATCAGAACTGGAACATCTCATGTTCAACGTTCGCTCCGATGAAGCACTCACGTTCATACCGGCCAAGGCTATAGTTAGACTAGAAAGACTGAAGCACATATCGATACAGTTTGGCACGATACAAAGCATTCCACCGTATGCTTTCACAAATTCTTCTACCATCCGACAGATCAGCTTAAGATCGAACAAGATAAGCACCCTTGAAAGACACTCGTTTGCCCAAATGATGATGCTTTCCAATCTAAGTTTGGACGACAACCAAATAACAGAACTGAGACGGGACGTTTTCTTCGGACTACCGAATTTACATGTCTTACATTTATCAAATAACAATCTAAGTTTAATTCACGAGGGATGCTTCAAGCATCTCAATAATCTAATAGAGTTGAAGTTGGATTTGAATTCAATATCAGTAGTTACCAGGGAGATGTTCGAAGGGCTGGAGAATTTGTCTCGGTTGAATTTGAGGAGCAATCGTTTAGCCATGATAGGTAATTTGGCCTTCAGTGAACTGTGGGGCTTAAAGGACCTGATGTTGGACAACAATGCGATTGAATACGTGTCTGAACGCGCGTTCGGGGGCCTGACGCAGCTGAGGAAACTCACGCTCTCCGGAAACAAGCTAACGGCCTTCTACGAAGACATTCTCGAGGACATAAGGAGCCTAATAGTTTTAGATATGAGGGACAACCTCCTGGAGTCGATGTCTTATGAGACCATTAGGCCGGTCGTCGAGAACGGGAAATCCGCTTCGAAAGCAGTTTACTTGGACGGTAAGTTGAGAATTTCACATAATTTAAGATACAACCATCATAAGTATTCCGAATTATCAGATGGAAAACATTTTGCGAAAAGGTTCAAAGCAATGAGATAAATCTATGTTGTTACGCGTTCACTCGCTTAGCCAAAAAGTCGTATCTCAGCCAAGAATCATAGTCACATACACCCGCTTGGTTAGGGATGGCATTATGTAATATGTAAGTTGTGTTTTTGCTTTGGCTGCGCTAATATAAGGATAGCTTTGCAAAGAATGCGTGTATAATCCTGTTATTCCGTACCGTGTATATCTCGGGTGTAAATCAAGCTGCAGGGGTCGGATCGTTCCTATATTTCGCAAAGAGACCCGATAAATTTCTCGGCTCCATCGTGGAATAGCGTTTTATTTGCAAACAGCGTTGTTCCTTTATTGGCCGTTTTACAATGTTGCTGTTGGTTATTCATGAATGAGCTCATTCGGGTCCGGATTGTTTTGACATTTAAAATTAAGGAAGCAGCCATCTACTATTTTGTTACCACTTTATATGTATAAATTCTAGTCAGAATATTTATTGGGTCACAGGGAGTCGTTATTCATTACAAGGAGAAATAAAATAGTTGAGAACGGCTCTTTATGAGAGCGTTTATGCTCATGAGATTATTTTTCTCTTGCCATGTGATTTTTAAATTCATATTTAATATGACGTGAAATATTGTTTGTCTTTAGCCACTTTACTACAGCGATATAAGAACGTTGGGACATATTAGGTTGCGGAGAAAGTCTACAACTTCTACCACATTTTTTATTAATCGTAATTCGCAAACATTTTATTGAGAGTAAGTCGCACCATTTTTAAGTTAGTTCGTCAGCAAATCCCATTATTTCGAAAATCTCATGTGTATGATAGAATTATAAATTTATATCTACGGAATTCCTAAAACAAAGCTTAAGTAAAAATAGTAGAATCAATATATAGGTATTTGTTGTATTTCAAAACATTCCTATTGGGATGAATATGGAAGTTACGCGTTTATATTATTGAATATTGAAGGGTAGGTAAACGTACTCTATATATTTAATGAACCGTTTTGTTTCATAGTTATTTGTTTCTGTTATATATAAGGATGATTTACTGAGGTGACTTACAAATCAAGTTCCTTACACGGCATTAAATCAGTTTTATTCTCTAAGGTACTAAAGAAGATTTACGTTTATATATGAAACTCGAATGCACGTCGAATATAATTCTTAGAAAGAGCTATGCTAAGAAAAAATGTATGAATATTGGCAGATAGTAGTTTCAATAGTCCTGACACGTTTGCAAGGAACTATTAGCTAAAGATGGTTAAAAATATTTAGTTATATATATTTTATATAGGAAAGTTTTTGGGTACTATCCATTCCTGTATCCCACCAAATACCTGTTAGGAACCTTAGGTTATAATTCGTTGGAGGTAAGGCGTAATCACAATTTGTTGGTGACTGCGTGTCGGATCATACGCGGTGAGTCAGATTGTCCTGAGCTAGTGAGTCGCCTTGTGCGACTGTATACTCCGGATATCCCCAAAATAACGCTCAGGGCACGCCGACGCGATCTATTGGCGGTGCCGGCAGCGCGCACTGTGTCACGCAGGAACTCGCCGCTGATCCGCGCTCTCTCACAACTCAACGCGCTCTTGGCATCAGCACCGGAGTGTGACTTACTTGCGTGGCGATGGATGTATGTGTGCAGTGAATGTCTGAGATTCTGTGAGGAGATGGATGACCGGCAATCAACTGTACCAATGTAATTATATATGTTTTGTCTTGTTTAGTTTCGTTCCATGACGCATTGGTTTTTTTACTGTAATGTCGTGCTAACATGTTTTTAATAAATAAAATAAATAAATATCGGCAATAATATCTACCTATGCAAAATAAATTTGTATTACCTATACTTCGTGACTTGTGACTAGCTAATATCCTGTCTCTCAAGTATGAACGTTTTCACTAATTTTCATTCTAATTATTGTGATTAATATATGTTTTACGCAAGATAAATGAAATCTTACCTACCTATATACTCAGACCGGCTATCTAAAATCAATAAAGGAGATAGGCAAACATCCATAGAGCCTTGGGCATGTATTTATCGAGTTGTTGTTTATCTACTTTGGTTGATATGGAGAACCGTCCATATCTCAGGTCCTCCATGACTCAGATCTATAATTTCTATACTGAAAATATCTTATATCTACAAAACGGCCTACAAATCATTAGTGTAACGCATAGGCGTTGGTTAAAGTATCTATTTATTTTATTTACGAATGTTTGGACTACATGGTAACTTGTATATTTTTTCGCCAGTTCATTTGTTAAAACTGCTGCAACTAGAACTAAAATGAACAATAGCGAAGTAATTAATATGCACCCGAAAAATAAATAACCAAAACACACATCGACCAAAGCTGTAACGAAAAACTAACAGTCTAATTGGAAACTATATTCATAAAATAAATTCAGTTGCGCCTGGTATTCCATTAAAAGTAGAATCCAAATTTGTAACACGTTTTAACGTGCTGAAAACACATACAACATATAAGTATATATTGTACATAAATAAGCTCACGCGCATGTATTTCCAAAAGGAGTACGTACATAATTAATTTTCAGTGTCTTTTTTAATAATAATTGTAGGTTTAAAGACGTCCAATATCCCGCAGTGTCTCAAGACGAGAGTCTTCGACCAGTGTGTGTTGCCAGTGATGACGTATGGCACAGAAAAGTGGTCGCTTACTATGGGCCTCATAAGAAGGCTCAAAGTCACCCAAAGGGCAATGGAGAGGGCTATGTTAGGTGTTTCTCTCTCTGATGACCAGGTTTAAAGATGTGTGGCATTTTAGGGATATGTTGCTTCTTCTTAGTCGCTTCGCTTCACTATTGGCAGAGTGGTCGTGGTAGTCATGTTGGTTTAGTGGCAAGTTTGACAGTCAGTCACCATTCGTCTCTAGGCCGCTTTTCTTGTGCGAAAATGTTGGGGTGTGTCTGCCGCAGCCCTGATTTGGTCTTGGTTTTGGTTGGAGAGGTTGCTAGCTTACTTCATACGAGTATTTCAACGCTATCTTTCGGATACACTTCGACCCAGTGGAATCTTTTGTGCATTTGCAATTCCCTTTATACTCCCAAGCTCGCTCCATCGTTTCCATAAAACGGATGATGCAGCTCAGCGGGAGCACTTTGAATTCCTTTGGTTGTGGATAGCCGTTACCAAAGTGATTCATTCTTTGTCTGGCAAGGGCATGAAATTCACATGGTAAGTGTTCCACAGTCTCGTCCTCCTCGCCACACATTCTATAGTCCCATCTTGGCCAAGAGATGCTTTACCCCGAAGTGACCTGTGAACACCCCAGATATAATTCTGAGTTGTTTTGATTTCAACGCTAGCTTTCCGTAGTCGCGGAATCTCTTGAGAAACTAAGGGCAAAAAAGGGCGTAATGCAATTTTAACCCAGCCCGTCTCCATCTGGAAATTAAGCGTACCTACTTAAACCTTTTTGATTCATATGCTTACTTTTGCAGATTTGATTTGTGAGCGAGACGATCTTATATTGAATTGGTATTGGTTTCAAATGATTGTGGGAGATTTGGCTGCAAGATAGGATCTTTGTGAAATCGACCCCTGGGCAGATTTATAACTTGTAATATATGAGGGAGTCTCTTTCTTATAAAAGGAGTTAAAAAGAGACTTTATAAAAGTCAACGAAAAAATAGTTTTAAGTACACATGAGTCAATGGGCTGTCAAACGGCAGTCGTGGGTTCGAATCCCAGCTCGTACCAATGAGTTTTTCGGAACTTATGTTCGGAATATCATTTATACCGTTAGCTTTTCGGTGAAGGAAAACATCGTGAGGAAACCTGCATATATCTGAGAAGAAATTCGAAGAGGTATGGGACGTCCCCTATCCGCACTGGACCAGCGTAGGGACCACTGCCCGTTCCCTCTCATCCATGAGAGGAGGCCTGTATCCAGCAGTGTTACGTATATAGGCTGATGACGATGATGACACATGAGTTATATTACCCTCTGCTATTTACTTTAATTTTAAATAAATTAAACAAAAGAAATATTTTAAAAAACACTAGTGTGCTGTTGCAACGGGACGCCGCACGCTGCGCAGCGGGGCCTGGCGAATTTGCCTTTATATACTAGCTCATAAAAAGCGATTTCATGCAGCCTACATAAAGATAGACTTTGCAATGAGAAATTAATTCATATCTTTGTAGTCACCTGTACAATTGCCTGGATCACCTTGTGAAATTCATTATTTAATTAATAAAACAAAGTAGGTATGCTAAGTGGATCAAACTTCTGTTTTGTTAGCTACCTTTATTTAATTTTCGTAGAAGGGTCGTGTTCAATTTGTTATTCTTGAACCTATTTATACTTTAAACCTTCGTTAGATAACGTTGAAGTTGATGGTTGTTTTACGTTCTGATGAACTTTAATCAATAAACGTTTTACAAACGAGAAAGGAAACTTTGTACGAAGCACATGAATTGAACCTGCCTTCGAAGCACGAATATTTTTTTCTGAGTCTTGGATGACAATTAATATAAAATCGTCGTCTAGTACCCATAACCCGAGTTTTATAGAACACTATGGTGCTAATAGGTATTTAAATAATTTCTAAACGCTCTACTGAACTAATGAGTAAAGATTGTAAATAGTATATTGATTAGTGCGATTTATTTGCGCTACGTTATTTCAAAAGCATATTATAAGATAAACGATTACATCATGGATAGGGATATTTGGCAGCGATAAAATCCTGCACTAGAAATCTATGCAAAATAAATAGGCTTTCTACTGTAGCAATGTAATTTTAAAATTTTATAATACGCTGATACTGAAATGATATATTGTATACTGTTTTGAAAAAATGACACCTAGCCGAGTTTTTTACGCCGGTTCTTCTCGATCCAGAGGTTTTCTTTCCGAATCGGTGATAGTTTATCGACATTCATAGGTGCATGTAATATGCCTAAATTGAAGAATAAATCACTTTGACTTTGACTTTACGAGGTCACTATTGTTAAGATTGACCCAATCCAGTTCACAGTACAGATATGTTTCTGATTCGCTCTTTCTCTCTAACTTTACCGCCTAGGTGAAAAAGTGCTCGCCATATCCGTGACTTTGGAACACTCTTGGAAATTCAACAGTGAAATAACCTTGTCGGTATAATGGCACCGTCATGGCAGGTTTATATTACTGTTTACTATTATTGCTGCCCGCTCTGTTTTTAAATCTTGCAAAGTATCCAAGCCCCTCGCAATTATAAATGGTGCAAAATACATTATTGCACTAGCGATACAAAGAAGGTCAAAGCGAGATAGTAAACAATAAATATCGACAAAACAGAAACGCAGCTGTTGCACAAATTCAACTAATAGAAATTCCGTTTAGTTTACTGTTAAAATGAAGCAATTTCCTGAGAACTAAGTCTAGTTAAACAGAAGAACAAGGGCAGATGGAGCCGGGTTTGATTAGGTTCATCATTTCGCATTCTGTTTAAATTTTCAATATGTTTGGCGCGCTTCGGATATTTATTGAATAGTTTTAATTTCGCGCACTCGCCACTGAGTGAAAAACTATGACTCAGAAAAACACTCCGAAAAAAAAATGAGTGCATGAAATGAAAATGCGAAACTGCACGGCTAGCACAAGACCGCGACCAACGAGATAAACTACCCGTTTCATTTTAAGTGTTCTAATAAATAATTATAAAGAGATTGGGGTCGTTCTTCTTTTCGACCGACAATAGCCTGTCCCTCGTCTTATTACGGCATCTCATTTGAGTAATGATGTTTACGGTTTTATAATGTTCGAATGAACGTCCATATTATTTTATTAATTAGTGATGTTTAATATTTCACTTTCTCTAACTAGCATTTTTTTTAATGTTTTTTTTTTCGTAGAATGCCGTGACAGAGTAGTAAACCAAAATGTTGTCCCCACTGAAAGAGTCCACTTTGTCACATGTTTTTTTTTAGAAACCAACCGTAAATAAATATTTATATTGGCCAGAAAGGAAACTTTAATTAGTTCTAATGAAGAAACCTATGCATTTTTTTTTAAATCGCACTTCAAAACCACAATTTTCGATAGTTCAAAAACCAAAAAAACAGAAAAACCTCGGATCATTGTCGGTAAAAAAGAAGAACGACCCATTGACAATGTATATCGCGAGCGAGACTGCTCGCGCGGTTTTGTGCTAACTTGTGTAGCTGCTGTCGATGGCGTTCATTTTCCTATTAAACATTTCATTTTATTTTATGTCAATATCAGTGTGTGTAGCTTACACGCACTTTGTTAAGCTGTTACGCAGCATAATGATTTCTTTACGTCAAAAACGCGTACCAGATCTGAATTTTAGTCGTTTTTCCTCACTAAAACTATAAAATGTATCATATTTTTATGCTGAATAATTGAATAACAGACTTGCATTGAGCGAGCTGATGACTTAATTTGGAAATTTAGCGTCCATTGTTATCAACGTCTATACAATGTGTCAATCAAATTCAATATGCAGGAGGTATATCTGATTAAATGTGCTTGTACTAGCTATAATGGCACGCTGCAGTGATTCCAGCAGTGGACGTCTCTCGGCTGATATGATGATGATGATGATGAGATAAGATTAGAATTATTTATATCATGATATAAAATACAGTACTGCCTTACACCACGATTATCATACTAAAAATACTCAAAGGAACACTAATTAAACTACAAATCATAATATCGCATATTACCTTCCAATAAGGATCGACAGAATACAAATGAGAAATGAATAAATAATAAATATTAGGGGACATTCTTACACAAATCGAACTAGGCCTATAGTAAGCTCAATAAGGCTTGTGTTATCGGTACTAGAAGACGATATATATAATATATATAAATACTTAAAATACATAGAAACATCCAAGACTCAGAAACAAATATCCATGACCATGGATACACAATTTTTTGCCCTTACCGGGATTCGAACCCAGGACCTTCAGCTTCGTAGCCAGCGTCACTACCCACTACGCTAACCGGTCATCAACGAATGAAAAATAAAAAATGAGCAATAGGGACAAAGTGATCAAAATATTTTATCACTCAATAAGGATCGTCAAGTAAGATAGAGCGCATTTAAGTTATTTGCAGAAATCGCGAAACGGCTGGTCGATGTAACTGGTGACCGAAGAGCTGGCCTTTCTCGCGCAACGCATCACCATTGCAATTCAGCGAGTAAATGCCGCCAGCATCCTCGGTACAATGCCTCGAGGGCCTTTTTTAGATTTAACTTAGTTTTAATTTATCTTAGTTAATGTTAATTATAATCTTGTATTTACTTTCAATAATGTCCTTATATTTAAAAAAAGTAAGATAGTTAGAATAAAAACATTACCATACCTAAATGAATTTAGAAATTGGCAATAGTTTAGAATGTCAGTAAGGAAAAACTTATACAATATATTTAAGTAAATGTCATATCCATAAGTTCCTTAACTTGTACTTGTACATTGTGTTTTTCAATATTTTTATCTTATCTAGTTGAGGGCCCAGTCGGATACATTTCGACCCAGTGGAATCTTTTGTGGATTTGCCGTCTCCTTTATACCTACTCCCAAGCTCGCTTCATCATTTCCACAAAACGGATGATGCAGCTCAGCGGGAGCTTGAATTCCTTTGGTTGCGGATAGCCGTTACCAAAGTGATTCATTCTTTGTCTGGCAAGGGCATGACATTCAAAATGTGTTTTTCAATAAAAGGGTTTTGAGATTGTGTCTATTTGACAGCCCTCGTAAGTTTACACGTATTCGACGCCAATCACCACACACTTGAGTAGAGCTTCTACGGACTACGGCGTAGCACTCCATACGTTTAGTCGTATATACTCCCAGAACAAATTCTATTCCACTTCACGTCAATTGGCAACCAAACCCAAATCAGAACAGCGAATCAAACAAGTTAAATCAGAGTTGGATTGTTTCAATAACAATCAAAGTTATGGCAAATATTAATACTGTTTTAGATATTTGCGAGGCACCTGAAACTTCTCAAATATTCCTTTATAAATACGGATAAACCCTTTTGTAATGGATTTTGTGTCCTGAAGTCTACATTTACAAAGTTATGTCCATCAAACAGAGGCTCAGTTCGATTTACTTAATTTCCGCTCGGGACATGACGGCTATGATATAAGGCATTAGCCATATCGTAAGCTGCGAAATAACAAAGCTGAATTCAAACTCAAATATTTATTTTTGTCATGTCAATTACAAATTATACGCGAAAGCAAATAACAAGAAAGACGCTTTGGGTTTTTTAAGGCGCAGCATTGGTCTTCCGTAGAGTCCGATGAGGGCACGGTAATAGGTCGAATTGTTCGCAAGATATGTATTTAGTTAGTTAGTTATTTTTATTGTTCTATAGATGTACAGTACCACATACAGGTAGACTTGACGGGTATTCAAAGAAAAGAAAAACGAATAATATAGTACAACAGAAAGGTTTAATTTTCAGTACTAAAATTGATTAAATATGATTATTATTCAACATTATGGATAGCTAAAATACAAAAAAAAACAATAATGATTCTTTTCTGATAATATATTTGGGCCAATCAACTTTGACAATCGGTGAGCCAATGGGTAGTGACGTTGCCTACGAAGCTAAAGGTCCTGGGTTCGAATCCCGGTAAGGGCAAATATTTGTGTGATGAGCATGAATATTTGTATCCGAGTCTTGGTTGTTTTCTGTATTTAAGTATTTATATCTATTTAATATATCGTCGTCTAGTACTCATAACACAAGCCTTATTGAGTTTACTATGGGACTAGTTCGATTTGTGTAAGATTGTGCCTTAATATTTATTATTTTAGTATCTGTCGCAAGTTGCCATGGAAATGTACGTCTCCTAAGTCACTTTTTAAAACAGTCAAATGTAGTGTCTTGTCGGAATTTTAAACGCATTTTATTGCACCATCTCCTAAGTTGTAAATATTTTTCTAAGAAACTCTGTCATTTTTTCGTTTGGCTAACGTCAGAGGATAGAACAACAACGACATGCATAAAAAGTTCACAAAACTGTATCACGACAAAATACGGTCAATGACAAAAAAAAACTGTTTTTTTTCTTACAAAAGGTGGCCTTTGTCACCCGGACCATATTTCGAGTCGATTGATACCTCATTCATCAAAATCGGGTCATTATCTTGAACGCTACGGGGAACACACGTACATAAATACAAACATAGACTGCTAAAATTTCAGATTTGCCGTAACCAGGCAATAACTGTTGACTAGTATTTATAGCGAAAACGTCCTAAAACACACACAGAGAAAGTGAATCAAGTGAATTCCCGAATCATTTTCCCGCACTATCTTCACCTAACTAAACTTTCAAAGCGAATATGACTTTTATGCGATCATAAATCATAATCCCCGTTGCCCCGGACTACGGACGGACGCGTCCGCGAGTTCGGATAAAACCCATTTTTCTTGGTTCAAACTATCTTGCAGCACTGCGGTAAATGTTACTAGGGCTGTCACTATGCAATGTATTATTATATCTGTGAGTTTCTTTAATTGCCTTTATGTTACTACGAGTATACAAGACTAAAACTTTTTTGCAGTTTTGCACCTCCTAAATCAGTTATCATTTTTGTGTGAAGAATTCAGGTCGGCGCATAGTCGAAGGTACAGATGACAATGTAAAGTATCACTAAATCTAGCCTTTTCAGGCGTACACACATTTGCTGTGGTTTAAACTAACAATTTAAATTCAAAATTACGCACATGCTTCAGTCAATAAATTAAATCAAAATTGTATACATTCATGCATTCGTTTTAAATAAATACAATCATAAATAATATACATCATAAAAATATACAATCATAAACAATAAGTATAAATAAATAATAAATAAACATGCCTCTGATTTTTTTAACGAGCGAGCGAAGCGAACGAAATTCTCCATTTTAGCTTGGGCAAAATGCTTTCGCATGTCTGTCCGGCGGACGCCAGGCTGTTTTGTCAACATCGTGTGGAAATAAAAGACGGTTTAAAAGAAAAAAAAACTAGGAAGTTTTTACTTTCTTAAACTACCTTGCAGCTGCTGCGAGCGAGATAGTTTAAAATAATGCACACCAATTGTTGCTGGGGTTGTCACCGACTTAGTCATTTTATTTCAGACTGACCAGCTAAATAATAGCGTTTTTAGAGCGTCGATGTTAGTTCTATTTAAGTTCGAAGTTTTTAGCCTATTTGATAGTGACTTCTATTTATTTTAATATTAGACTAGACTCAGAAAATAACTAGCATGCGCTTTGCCTCAGAGTATTTACATATTGAAATGAAATAACTACTTATTTAATGAAAATACCGAAAAAACGATTTTTTTCTAGACATGAGACCTAGCTAGATCGAATTCTCGCCCCCGTAAACCCTCATATATTCAAAATTTCATCCAAATCGTTAGAGCCGTTTCCGAGAAAATATATATTAGTAGAGCTTAACTTGTATGCGCAAAAACGCTAGCTTATTAAAAACACTTCCTAAATCATACGTAATCTCATAAAAATAACGAATAAACACGTAAAAGTATTGTATTTTGTCACTGTTTGAACTGCCCCTGGGATGGGGACAGATGAAACATTTTTTTTTTAATTTGATCTATGAATAAAACTAACACACTTGGATCCAAAATTCTATTGCCGTTTAGTAGATAAAAATACGCTCTTTCATTTGATATATTTTTTCTTCATATCTGAGATTATAAAAAGCAAAACTACGGACGACATACGAAAAATTGTTTCAACCGTACCCAGTCTACCCTACACTATAAAATACACTTCTTTTTGCATCAGTAGTTAGCTACGTACATTTAAAACCCGAAGTTAAAACTAGAATAAGCAAACAATCCGCGTCCAGTATAACAAAGTTTAAAAGTTAGGAAACTAACTTTAGTGCCGATACGGCTAAAACTAGTCTAAACTATCGATCTTAGTAATTTAATTTTCTTCCAATAAAATTGTTGGGAATTGGAGAAGTTCGATTAATTGGTTTCAAAAATGATTATTATAGTCTTTTATAATTTACGAGTATGTATAATTTACTGTTTTGTATACATTTAATGTTTGGGACATACCGTGTTTGTGTCTTTCGCCATTTACGCTTGGAATCGCATTAGTGCAGTAAGTACCTATACTACGTAAAATGAGGTAAAGTTTATGAGTGTATTGATTTATTAGGGTATAGGTTTCTAAATCTCTTAAGCGATAAATGTTTCAGTTTTTCCTTCGCTTAGGGCGGGTTGCAACCATACATTACTGACCAGTAAACATTAATTATAGCGCTGGCCACTGTTAACTAGTATAGAACTGACCACCTTCGCATCTGATGCAAAAATATTATTTTCCTTATTTTTTCAATGATTTCTCGTAACTTTTTAAAATACGAGAACTTATATCAAATAAGTAGTAAAATTTCCTAATTGAAAACAAAAAACGAGTATTTCGATCGCGTCACGTGTACATTTTTTTTACACGCCCTAATACAAACTGACTACGAATTACCCACAAACAGCCGATCCCTACATTTAAATTAGTTATAACGTTAAAATTAATGTTAGGCAACGCAAAAAATGCCCTATTTTGACCAGGGCATCGTTATTGCAAGCACGGAATAGTTTAAATATGGGCCCGTACGTTTGCCAGCCCTAGACATTTGGAAGCGGCTCTCGAACGCTGCGGAATTCAAATGAACAGCCATTAAAATAGTATTAAGGGGCTCATAACTATTATTTAACAACGTGCCTACTGCTTGTTTACACGGAGTTTGGTGTTTAGTCCAGTTAGTTTGACGAGTTCAGCTGAGAGACAATACGTTCATGTTAGGTATCTAATTATTTGTCACTTGCTACATAGGTACGTCTAATGAAAAGAAATAAAATACCGTGATAGTATGCAGCTGTGAGTTTATGAATGTATTTAGTATAATAATAGATTAATGACGAATAAAAGAATAACATTAATAATTCACAATAACATTATATTTCATTCCATGCATGCATTTTTTAAATTGAAAGTAAATACAAGATTATGATTAACATTAAGTAAAATAAATTAAAACTAAGTTAAATCTAAAAAAGGCCCTCGAGGCGTTGTACCGACCGAGGATGCTGGCGGCATTTCCTCGCTGAATTGCAATGCTGATGCGTTGCGCGAGAAAACCGCCAGCTCTTCATTATTATTTCAAGTTCGCGAGTTCGAGGATCAGCGCAAAGTTGACCTTGACTATAAACGCGACCAGTTAAAGGCCCGCCCACATGCTGCCATAGCATACAATTACCAGAACGGCGTACTTACGTGCCCACAATGTGCACGGAATTTTGCCGCAAAGATAGGCTACATAAGCCATCTTCGAGCGCACGAGCGCCAAAATGCTATATAAGCTAATAGGAGTCGGAGTGGTCGCCATGGCCGAAAACGGTCGGACAGATCATCATCATCATTATTTGATATTACACATATGTAATTATTTATAGGTATGCAAACATTTAACCATTTATTTTGAATTTATTATTTATTAAGGACCTCTCTACGAGTAAATGCCTCCTTTATCTTTTGCCTTTGTAATCCAATCTTTTCCAGCCGCTCTATCTAATTCACCTGTCCACCTTTCTTTTGGTTTTCCCCGACTTCGTTGAATGTATGTGGTAATAATAGTGTATTATTTATTGGACACAATATTGTATTATTATTCTCAACCTAAACTTTCGTCTGAGCAGTATTTTTTGGATAAAAGGGAATGAACTTGTGGGTGTTAGTCCAGCATGACTGTGTCCGTAGGTATGTGTGTGTGTGGTTTGAGGAATATTATAATTAAAGCATGTTTCGCCCGTGTATTGCAAAAAACGCAGGCAAACCCTCGTTGGTATGAGGTGTGCAACGAAAAGTATTTCTTTTGTATTGTAATATTATTGAATATAGGTGTATGCCATGGATAGGCACTAAATACATTGCTCATAATATCAAATAACTTCAGAATTCACTTATTTTGTTTCGCGTATATTTACTTTATGGCGCATGTCATTTATTATTGATAAATATTATTCAGCAATGCAGATTCGTTGAACAACAATTCGTAGAACTCCATTTCAAATAATAAAACCAGCCGCCACAAATGGCCGTATGTTATTCTGTGAAAAATAAATATACAATTTCACAAATATTTACCTTGTTGCTATGATTGAAAATATAATTTTACCACTATTTAAGTATATAAATGATATACAATAGTTCAAAAAAAAATGCTGAATTTGTTAGTGGAGGTCGGTCACGTAACGCACTGTACCTGCGTCAGGTAGATGTAAATGTCACTTTTTGTTAACGTGCGTTCGAAAAGTTACGTGATCACCCTTCTGCTGGTCGATCACGTAACGCATGGCCACATCAATCGATAGGCCTTTCAAAATAAATATAAGGTTTCTTAGCATTTTTTTTGATTAAGTGAATAGAGTCGGAGATAATCGCCCCGAAAGTCACTAAAATCATGTCCCCCCCCTCTAATTTTTGAACGGTGTATTTTAAAAATATTGAAAAATTCATGGACATAGGGCTTAATAATTTCATTCACCGAAAATTGTTTTGAACAAGATCGGTTCAGAGGTTTTCGAGATAAATATTGCTGAAAAACTGCCTTCCTCAAAGAAAAGGACGTAAGTGCCGTAAAAATTTCTGTGACGATACGACCTTTTTAATAGGCACGTAACCCTTCGTTTTGCGTGGTCCGACACGCACTTGGCCGGTTTTTCACAATACAATATATCATTTCAGTATCAGAGTATTATAAAATTACATTGCTACTACAACACATTAACATTACACTCGATTACAAGCAGGTAGTGGTCAGACCATGGAACATTAAGCTTGACATACACGTTGGTACATAGTGTTGACTCAGATACTACAGTGATCGAGCCAGCGCCGTGAGCCGTGACCCGTGTGCCTCACTCACGAATGTATACACCCCCGACTGTACCCCTAATTTATCAACGTCCGCACATTGCCAATCAACCTCACCGCAAAACGTTTGTATAAGTTCAGTGTAGAATGGTTCTCCTGGATGTGCGTTAAAATCACCGAGCACATACACTGTTTCGATATCCTCACTGCTCACTACCGCAGCAAGGCAGTCTGTGAACTCCAGCAACTTCCGGCAATACAATATTATCCTATATCCATCCTGAAAGATCATTTTATATATTAGTGAATTATTTTTTGAAATCGTAGTAGTTCCGAAGATAACCCCTACATACAAACAAACTTACAATTATAGGACCTAAGAACCTCACAGACTGTTAGAAAGAAAGAAAAAAAGAAGACATTTATTCACTACACAAAAGACACACAGAGATAAAGGGAGTAGACATACAATACAATTGACACATTGTGTGTGTCTTCGCGGCAGTGAAACGGTCGGTGTCTCAGCATTGTGCCGAGGTGTCAGACCTACAGCGCTGGTTTTCAGACAGCACCGTAAGTGACCCACGGAACGCAACACAGCATAATATTAGATAGTAGACACATAATAAATAAATAATTAACGTAATAAATCTGATTTTATTAAAAATATAAAACAGTAGCACAACGGGATGAAAAATACAAAGCATAAAACGCGACACGGTTGGGATGTTAAAAGTGCTGGATAGGTTAAGGTTGGGATTTTTGGAGCGTCAACAAATAGCCTTCGTCTTTATAAAATTTGTAAAAATGCAAATATAAACAATATTTTTACGAAAATGGACTTGCAAGTTTCTCCTTCGTCCCTAAATAATTATAATAAAAGCAATTTACACACAAATTTTATTTATTTACTCTAAATTAAAAGATACCAAGTTACCCGCCTTCGTTATCTCATGGAATCCTTTATTAAGAAAAGGGTAAAATTACCATTCCTCCGCTGAACAAACACTTCCAAAGTGCTAATTAAAATTCAATTTCGTATCACAAATAATTCTATGAAAATCCGTTTTAATACTTTTGTAATTTACATAACGCAGTGACAGTTACTCGACTCGACTACAACGATTATTTACTCTGAATTCTGTTTCCGTTTGAGTTATCCTACTAATCCTACTAATATTGTTTGGATGTTTGGATGTTTGGATGTTTGGATGTTTAGATGTTTGGATGTTTGTTACTCAATCACGCAAAAACGGCTGAACGGATTAAGATGAATTTTGGTATACATATAGTGTATAGCCTGGATTAACATATAGAATACCTTTTATCCCGGGAATCATCCCCTAAGGGGGTGAAGTGGAGGGCGAAACTTTGTATGGAGCAATGATATAAAAGAGTTCCACGCGGACGAAGTCGCGGGCAGAAGCTAGTATAAGAATAAATCCATTACCCCCGTGGGCATAATATAGGTTATTGTATCTCTGTATGCCTGCGCGTTATAAAGCCCTTTACGAACAAGTGTGATGAAAACAATATTTTTTGTGCAGCCTTAAAAAATTTAATAACACGTAATATTTCATAGTAACAAAACATTTCAACGTTTAAATATTCTCAGTTTGATAGTCTCATAATAGTTAAAAGAAACAAAGTTCGCCCCCGTATTTCTAGCGGGATCTTTGGATCAAAAAAACCATAGTTAAATTAAAAAAAAAAAAAAATGTGGGAGAACCGTGTAAATGTCACTTGAATAGTTTAGTAGCGGACGGAAAAAATAACCAACGTTACTTAACCACGACGTGGACCGTCACTAAGCCACGACTTTCCCAAGCTTATATTGGTCATAAGTGCGAAATGTCAATGTGCCTAAGTACTGGTAATAAAATCCTTTTGAAGAACACGCGTTTGCATGGTTAATGACCCGTGTGCTGCCATAAGGACTTAATAATGTTAATGGATAGAATGAACTTTTACTGGGGCTCAAACAGACGCATTATTTTCACTGTAAAATAAATACTGTTTTACATACAACCGCAACCCGGGGTGGCCTGATCCATTTAGTCTGAACCTAAGTGTGGAGACCCGACTTTTTACGATATTAGTAGGATTACCTAGTAGGATAGTATACCTATCTGTCACTCGTGTGTCAGTTATAAAGCAAGGAGGTTTTAACCTAAATACTATGTTTCAAACCTATCTTTTTATAAATAAATCTAAACCTATAAACACTAATAAAATGTGTTTCACTAAACTACTTAAAGATTTAAACATTGAAATGTGATAATTAGTGTGTCTGTACAATATTTTTAACAGTGATTTTAAATCGTGGCTGTGTGACGAACGGTCTTTGCCTTACGCTCTTTACGTCAAATTCAAGAAAACGGACGATTGACATTTTGTATTATTTATTGCTATTAGTACGTGTTCGAGACCACTCTCTATGCGAATGTGGTCTGGCGGAGGGTACCCTCGAACACCTATTTTTTTATTGTAACCGTATTGTCACTCCCTTGTACGATATCCTACCCCCAGAAATCCCCCGTCCCTTTAACATTAAATTTCTTCTTACTTTTGTTTACTCCCCCTCTGTTTATGTTCTGTGTAAGTTTATTAAAATTAACAACTTGTTTTTGTAGTAGTTTGTTTAACAATATAAATGTTTGTTTTGTCCTTTGTTTTAGATTCTCATCTGAGTGTACCAGGCAACTCTAAAGTCACCGGTCAAATTATTAAAAAATATTTGCCTTTTTAAACCTTGACGTTGGCCGAATCATCGACAACACCGATGGGGCCATAGCAAAAAAGATTGATTGATTGAATATGTTTCCTCACAAATGTGATGAAAAAGCATTGTGTGTTACAGTTTTAGGAACTCGAGACTTCTAAGCCCTCCGTCTTCGGCGTCTGGTTTCTAATAGACACTCGTTCGTAATTAATTTATTATCGCACTCGTGGCACAATGTACTTGTTATTCAATTGTTTAAAATCCTAAATAATAACTCGTTTTGACTAGACGTTTTTAGTGAAAGTTCTCAACTGGTCAGTGCGTGTAGGTAAAAGTACATCATATACATCGAGCTAACATTAGCAAACGAGTGAGACTACATTTTTAGGGTTACCGTCACCTTAAATCTCTATCGCTTGGACCACTTGCACTCTACCGTATCGCGTTGTAAAACGGTCCGGCCATCTCTCGATTGCTCTTAAGTTCATTGAAAAAGGCCATTGAAGAGGATGAAATGGCCTGCTTTTTAGGGTAGCCTAAAAAGCAGGCCATCTCATCAAAGTAGTACCTCAAAAGGAACAAACGAAACCCTTATAGGATCACGTTGTCGTCCGTCTGTCTGTCAAGACCCTTTATCTCGGGAACGAGTTGAAATTAGAACCATATACTCGAGTCTACAGTCCCTTAAGTTAACCAAGCGAAAAATTTGAAAATAATATATATGATTAATAAATAATAAACGAAACCTCTATTTAGCGTATTTTTTTATTCTTCAATAATCATTTGTTAATTTTGTTTGTAATTTAATACTTCTATGTTTAATTTTTTTCCTTCAAATTCGTATAAAAGTATTCTGAAAGTACCTTCTGGCAAATAAAAAAAGAATTATCGAAATTAATTCACTTGATAAAGAATTATCGCTGAAAAACCAACAAACATACCTGGTTCCTTGGTCGCGCAAGTTAGTAACAAAATACACCGATAAATGGCGCTGTAGGTATATACCTACCTCTACTCATTACTTAACTACACTATGCGTTGTTAAGATTTTTCCAAAATTAATGATCGGGGCAAGACGGGTATGCTGCATGAAATTTTGTACGAAACCCTCGGTGCGCGAGTCAGACTCGCACTTGACCAGTTTTTATTTAAGTGTTAATTTTAATTATTCTATACGCTAAAACGGGGGGAGAAGGGACAAAACAGTTCAAACCTCGATAAAAGTTTTTTTAAACATGTTGATTTTTATACATTAAAAATATTTCAGCCGTTTGAATTTTAGTTTTGTATTGATTATCTGACGTTTTATTTCATAATTTTAACGATAAACACAAAACAGTAGGAAATCCCACCTCGTCATCATCATATACGTCCCACTGCTGGACACAGGCCTCCTCTCACGGATGAGAGAGAACGGGCAGTTTTACTGGATATCATACCTTAACTATTAAAAACCAAAATTAGTTGACACTTAAATGGCTCAACGATTAAAGTCCGTGACTGAACCTTCTTAGAAGTCACGATGTACAGAAGTACACGCACCCGCTCTAGTCCCGTTCTGTACAAAGGACTTTTTAATACCACGTTGGTGGCAAACGGTTAAGCGTCAATAGCCTACGTTGACCGCTTACTACCAGTTACTACTTAAGTAGTAACTGGTAGTAAGCGGTCAACGTAGCCTATTGACACTTGCAACATGGGCGTTGCTGGCCCTTAAAATAATTCACTAGAATCAAACGTCTTGACAAATACTTCCGTAGTTGTCAAGACGATGCACAGTTTGATTGCAATAATTCTTACATTGGAAAAAAAATAAAAAAGCTATGCTATGCTAGAACGTGAAACAATATTTATTTTTGTACTTTCACGTTATATTCTTTACGCTCCCAACGCATGTCCCGTCCCACGCATGGAATTATGCCGCAAATTTAATAAATTATTTAAAACAACTATAAGAAGTATATTTTCAGTAATGAAAAAATGAAAATGAAAATGAAAATGAAAAATAGTTTATTTTTGGTTTAAACATATTAGATTTACATAGTAAAAGGTTGGCACCTCCTTTTAAGCATTGTATTTATGCTTGTGTCAGGAGACACCGCTCTTCCATAACAAGAAGTGATAATGGTAAAACCAAATAAAATGGTATTAACTTTTAACTTTTACATACTAATACTAATAATATACAACGATTTTACAATTTAGAAGTAACAGATAAGGAATGTGAGTGTGTGTGCGTGTGTGTTTGTGTGTGTGTGTGTGTGTGTGTGTGTGTGTGTGTGTGTGTGTGTGTGTGTGTGTGTGTGTGTGTGTGTGTTTGTGTGTGTGTGTGTGTGTGTGTGTGTGTGTGTGTGTGTGTGTGTGTGTTCGTGTTAGCGTTTAAGTGTGCCTGTATGCGAAAAGGTAATGAATCAAATAACATTGAATTTAATAGGAAATAGGAAACTCGTAATATCACATGTATGTCTCAAGCTGGGCTCTCAAACCATAAGAAAACACCTTCGAAATTCGCCGGAGATGCATGCTCAAACATTTCGTAACCTCGTCTTCGCAAACATTCCCTAAAGTGCCTTTTGATTACTCTGTACACAAAATCCTAATTCACTCTTTCATTCCAGGGAACCCTCTCAGGTGTAATTGCCGGCTCTCTTGGATATACCATTTGAGGAATGAGACCAAGGACAATACCCTGAAGCACGCCCTTGAGAAAATATCGTGTGTCACCGACTCCTCAGAGAAAAGGCCCGATGAAAACGAGGTTGATGACAACACGCTCGCCGACGAAAATTACGCCGAAGAATACTACGATAAAAATGAGGATTATAATAATAAAGAGAAGTTAAAAGGAAAGTTAACTAAACTAACGGATATTCCCGTAGAAACTCTGCCATGTCCGAAAGAGTTACGAACTGTAGATGAATCGTACGGGCATCCGATTCAGAATGAAATCAGATTGAAAGCGTTCTCTAAAGCGCGTAGCGTTGCGCCTAGTTCGATTCTTATTGTAATGTTTATGATAATTTAAATCATAAAATACCTAATTATTGTCATGGTATAGTACATAATTGTATGTAAATTATGTGGAAATTGCCGCAATTGTTTGTAACATTGATACAAAGCAAAACGTGGATTTCACATATCGAATCACCTTTATAATTACTGTTATACAAAGTTGGGACTTGTTTACCCATGGTGAATTTTACCCCCATGACTAAAAGTGTAGAAGACTGTTGTTTTACTGAAGAACTTTTTTCAAGAGACCAACCACTAGATCGCAAAAAATATCAGCTATACGTAAAAATAGTTCACTCTGAATTACCTCATTGTAAACACTTAATTTGCTCTTCTTTTTTCATTTTCGTGGTTGGCTGGAAAAAGTCGTTTAGTGTGATCATCTTTTTTACTTTCATTTTGATCGTGACCTCAAAGTGATCAAAATCTACTGGATGTATTACTATTGGAATGCACTGTTTCATAGAGAGTGAAAATTTCATATGCTTCATATCTCAATCGTCCGCCAACTTAACGTATCTGACCGAGCGGGTAAAACATAATTGACATGCGATTGGAATACGAATGTGATGAACAAATTAAAGCCTCACTTCCACTTGAATCATAACGTCTAGAAACGTTAATCGTATACATGCTGTTTGTATCAATGTTACCAGAAGGAAACAAAAATAATTGTGATATTAGACGATATTCTCATTATTCTTGCCCGTTTTGATGTAAAAGCTGCGGCCGGCTGCCCTTTCGAATCAAAGTGATTAAAGGTAGCTCACAGTTCACCGAACCAAGTCTGGCCTAGAGATGTGTGATTTTCTGTGACATTTTAATTTTTGATTTTACTTTAGTTAGGGAAGTTGCTATACATTTTTGTTATTTGAAGTCCACTACCATGCTCATTCTTATTAATACTTTCTTTTATTTGCTTACTACTGCCATCAAACTTCAGAATATAGACAACTCAACTCAACTTATTTAGAATACTCAGTAATTATGACGGAAACATTTTAGATACTGAAGAGAAATTTGACGAACATGAAACGTTTCTTGGAGAAATATTACAATTGTTTCTACATCTTAAATGTTTCGCAGTTTAGGAAAATTATGAATAGAAAAAAAAAATCGATGCCATTGGAACCAGTTTTTGGAGAATGAAATGTTTGTATGGGAGCAACTACAATTAAAGAACATAAATACCCAAAAAAATGTTTGGGTTTGTTTTATTTAAGCTTACATAATATACTGGTTAAGTTATCTGTTACGGTTTCGGGAGTGGCGTGCTGAACTGTGAGTAAACTCATTTCTGCATCAACGAGCGACATATTGATGACGGAAATCCGAGTCTGTACTTTGTCATGTAGGTGTAATTTAAATGTGTTAGATTTAAACGGTGTCCCTGTTACAGGATCATGGCTGTGTTTTGGTATTATTTCTAGTTAATATTGACTAAAAAGTCGGAAAAGCTTAATGACAAATGCACGTAACGCCCTTTGGCTACAAGAAAGACCACTATTTTTTAATATTATTATTCCTTTATTTATATTTTATCTTAAGTTAGGTTTTTACAATATTGATATAAAAAGTAAAATATAAAACTATACATACAAAATATAAAATCATTATAAAAACCTAACCTAGGGTACCGCCGGCAGCGAGGCGGGGCCTAAACTACCGGTGGTCAGGGCGACAGATAGAGGAACCTCCTGACTATCCGCGCCGTGTCCAGAAGTACCGCCTTCTGTATCTGACCCTTGACCCAGCCATCTAGCGAGAGTCTCTTAAGGTGGCGGTCGAGACTCTTCGCTATTAAACCGTTCGCCGAAACAACTATCGGGACGATGATCGTCGAATCAACATCCCACATGGCGGTTACCTCGTGAGCCAGGTCTAGGTACTTGCTGGCTTTGTCCTTCTCGGCCTTCACGAGGTTCTCGTCATGGGGGATGGTGATGTCGACGAGCACTGCCTGGCGTTTCGATCGATCTGTCAGCACGATATCGGGTCTATTGGCAAGAATAGTCCTGTCCGTGATGACAGATCGATCCCAATAGAGCGTGGCACGACCATTTTCGAGAACTGGTGCAGGTGTGTACTTATAGTAAGGCACTTCGGAGACCACAAGACCGTATAGCAGAGCAAGTTGCTGGTGAATAATTCTGGCTACAAGGTTATGTCTGTGCAAGTACTCGCCGTTAGCAAGATGACCACAACCGGAGATAATATGCCTGAGTGACTCCCCGGGACGGCGGCATGCCCGACAAATGTCGACCGTACCGTCCTTCAGGATATACCTCCGGTAATTGTTCGTCATGATAACTTCGTCCGCAATTGCACAGACAAAGCCTTCGGTTTCCCCGAAGAGATCCCCGAAACGTAGCCAGTTCACCGACGCGAGCAGATCTACATCGGGCCCTGTGAGGGCCTTATAGAACCGCCCGTGAAGCTCCTTGCTCCTCCATACCGCCTTGCGGTCCTCGGCGCTCATTACTTTAAGTCTGCGCCAGTTTTCGTTTGCCAAGGAGAGTGGGGTGAAGTTTCCGTCCACTGCTACTACGTCACGATGCATCCCACACTCGTTGTTCAGGAAATAATCCCGGAGGCTGCACACTTCGCGGTTGTGGAGGTCTTTGGCATTTAAAAAGCCGCGACCTCCACATTTCCGCGAGATGTACAGTCTCATAACAGACGAGCGTGGGTGTAGCATGCGATGCGCAGTAAGCAGAACACGGACTCTTCGGTCCAGGGCATCCAGCTCAGTCTGGGTCCACCTTAGTATGCCAAAGGAGTAAGTAAGCAAGGGCATCACCCAGGCGTTGAAGGCGCGCACCTTGTTGCCGCCCGACAAAAGACTATTAAGTACTTTTGTCAGACGACAAAAGAAGCGCTCCTTCACCGCCCGCTTTACGTCCTCACCCTCAATACCCAATGACTGTGACATACCAAGATACTTATAGGTTTCTGCTTCGGAGATAGATTTGAGTGACATTGTCTCAGAAAGTTGTAAATTTGTTGAATTTACAACTTTACCCCGCTGTACATGCATAACCGCACACTTATCGACACCAAATTCCATTTTGATGGCGCTACTGAATACTTCAGTTGTTTTCAGTAGTTCCAACAGGTCATGTCTATTCGGTGCAAATAGCTTAAGGTCATCCATATTATTATTATTATTAATCATTTATTTCGAACCATAATAAGTCCATATACATATACAATCATAAATACAAAACAAAGTTAGTAAATTCATTAAAAATAACAATTTAAAATTAAAGTTACATTAAAATAAGTCAAATAAAATCATTAAAACAACACAAAATCATTAAAACAACACAATATAATAATTAGCATGTATGGAGTATTATGTATGATATGCATTTAGGAACTGGAAACGAGTGTAATAGTGGTGTCTCCTATGTCCAAACTGGTAGTCACGATTTATTAGAACAAACAACTTATTTCTCGTAATTCCACATGTCCAAACCGACCAATTTTGTTAGGTCGTGCTCAATACTGATTCAGTGTTCATTCTGTAAAACAACATGGCCGTTCTCACGCCTCAATTATGAATAGCTGGATACGACGAATCCGAGTACGACGAGCCAGTCAACTGTATATTTACGGTGTATTTTGGGAATATTTCTAATTCCACAGTGATAGAGATATGAAAATGGTTTTGTTAATTGTCCACCTTTTCCTTGGTCTACCTCGCCTTATACAACCCCCACATTCATATACTATCTTCTGGTCACTCATTTTGTTTTTTTTATTTTTTATTTTATTAAAACCACTTGGAAAAAATTGCTCACAAGTTTAATAATCTACCGTTAATTTTTTTACTCCTGGTACAGTCAGCATCAAAAGTAACTACGCAATCAAAGACGTCAAAAGCTCTTATTCCGTTTTGATAAAGACTTACTTTTGATGCTGACTGTACAGGGCCCGTACTGTATAGAGTGCTAATAATTTAGGTACCTAGACTTTTCGAGACGTTACATTACATCAAAACAATTAACTTTAAATATAAATTTAAAAACATTAACGAACATCGAACAAAATAGAATCACATGGACATTTATTTCAGTATTTCATCTAAGTGAGGTGGCCAATCAAGAGGTTCCATAACATAATCAGAAAAGTAATAATCACTGACTATTGATTATTTCGTTAACAGGGTGTTTTACGTACTGAAGTTAATTCCCTTAATATGTCCAAAAACTAACATAAACTTTTAAATCTCAATCACGCAATAACGGCTGAACGGATTAAGACAAATTTTGGTATACATATAGTGTATAGCCTGTAAATAAAAAGTATTCTATATAGAATACTTTTTATCCTGGGAATCATCCCCTAAGGGCACGAAATGGGGGGGCGAAAGTTTGTATGGAGCTATGATATAAACGAGTTCCAAGCGGACGAAGTCGCCGGCAGAAGCTAATCGTACTAATCCTACTAATATTATAAATGCGAAAGTTTGGATGTTTCGTTGTTTGGATTTTTAGATGTTTGGATGTTTGTTACTCAATCACGCTTCAACGGCTGAACCGATTTGGATGAAATTTTGCACGAAGATAGTTTATAGCCTGGATTAAAATAAAGAATAGTTTTTATCCCGGGTCTACACAGATGAAGGCGCGGGCGGAGGCTCGTGTTTTATATTTAAGTCTACTTAAAGAGAAGGGTACTATCAGCTCTAAAAGCTCTGCAGCTCTGTGTTGCGTTCTGTGGGTCACTTACGGTGCTGTCTGAAAACCAGCGTTGTAGGTGTATATCTGACACCTCGGCACAATGCTGAAACAGCGACCGTTTCACTGCCGCGGAGATTCACACAATGTGTCAATTGTATTGTATGTCTACTCCCTTTATATCTGTGCGTCTTTTGTGTAGTGAATAAATGTTTTCTTTCTTTCTTTCTTTCTTAAAAGTATTGGTACCAAATTATTATCACCTTATATACCTACTTATTCGGTCCATCCTCGTCACTTATCCATCTCTGTAACATACAATCACATCCATGAGGCTCAACATTCAGATCCACAAAGAACGACATTTCTCACAATGGTCTTATAGAGGTTGCCCTTCAGCCGTAGGGCAATCGGCCACTGCATATTGTTATTGTGATGAGTTTGAATGTATGTACTTAGGGAATAAAATTGTATTCACGTACTGTTTTCGCTCTTCTTACCATGACAATAAGGCATAAAAAGGTATGTGAATACATTGAATTTTCTTTAGTGTACATATTTGTTTATCAGAAAATAGTAGTCGTAGATATTAAGAATTGATGCAATGTTAGAAAAACAGAAAAATATGAAGTATATATACCTACACTTGTAGAAGACGAAGATGAAGTTATTTAGCACACAAAGGAAACACATACAATGAGAGAAAATATGCTATGATTAAAATGGGGACACAGTTTGAATATGTGTATATGATTACCTTGTTATCTATTGTAAATATTAATGTTAAATTCTATATACTTAATAAACTATATGGTAATGTTAGGCATGTTAATGTTTTGACTGTTTAATCGCCTAAAATACATGGCTTCGTTTTACAATATGTCTTATTCATTATTTTTATGTCTTATCAAATATCTGTAATAGGTCATACATCATTCACGAAATTTTTAATATGCATAGAAGTATATTTCTTATGTAAACTGAGATAACATTAAAGTGACTCAAGAATATGTTTCAGTGGGCTACCTAATGTAGTAGGGTCGTTCTTCTTTTCGACCGACAATAGCCTGTCCTTCGTCTTATTACGGCATCTCATTTGAGTAATGATGTTTACGGTTTTATAATGTTCGAATGAACGTCCATATTATTTTATTAATTAGTGATATTTAATATTTCACTTTCTCTAACTAGCATTTTTTTAAATGTTTTTTTTTTCGTAGAATGCCGTGACAGAGTGGTAAACCAAAATGTGATCCCCACTGAAAGAGTCCACTTTGTCACATGTTTTTTTTTTAGAAACCAACCGTAAATAAATATTTATATTGGCCAGAAAGGAAACTTTGATTAGTTCTAATGAAGAAACCTATGCATTTTTTTTTAATCGTACTTCAAAACCACAATTTTCGATAGTTCAAAAACCAAAAAAACAGAAAAACCTCGGTTCATTGTCGGTAAAAAAGAAGAACGACCCAGTAACGTCTGCTAATGAAACTTATAAATTGAGAATTAAAGGGAATTTGAAACGTCGGTGCCGCTAAGAAGCCAGAGTCTTCTAAGCGGGCTTCTGGACTTCGGATATAATATTATTATGAAAATTAATATTGTGTATTATGGTCAAGTCAAATCTAACCTACTTTAAGATCTCACATTTTTAAATAACAGCAATTGTTATAGGTATCCAATAAAGCAAAGAAATTGAGTTTATTACTGGTTCATAATGTTATTTTGTTCATATAAATACATATTTGGATTTGGATTTGGAAGTAGATATCGCTACATGGTTCCTTAACGCGCTGTAAGACGGTACTGGTTCAAAGATTTGTCGACTGAGCATGATTGTTCCGATAGCTCAGTTGGTGAGTAGCGACCTGTCGCACGAGAACCACTACCTGTTGCACGTAGAACCGATGGCCGTTGGCGCGGAAAGGTTCTCGAGCGGCGACCACGTACCGGAAGGCGCGGCGTGGGTAGGCTGATGACCTGGTAAATGTCGCGGGAGTCCGCTGGATGCGGGTGGCGCAGGACCGGTCACTTTGGCACTCAGAACCGATGGCCATTGGCGCGGAAAGGTTCTCGAGTGGCGACCACGTACCGGAAGGCGCGGCGTGGGTAGGCTGATGACCTGGTAAATGTCGCGGGAGTCCGCTGGATGCGGGTGGCGCAGGACCGGTCACTTTGGCACTCAGAACCGATGGCCATTGGCGCGGAAAGGTTCTCGAGTGGCGACCACGTACCGGAAGGCGCGGCGTGGGTAGGCTGATGACCTGGTAAATGTCGCGGGAGTCCGCTGGATGCGGGTGGCGCAGGACCGGTCACTTTGGCACTCAGAACCGATGGCCATTGGCGCGGAAAGGTTCTCGAGTGGCGACCACGTACCGGAAGGCGCGGCGTGGGTAGGCTGATGACCTGGTAAATGTCTCGGGAGTCCGCTGGATGCGGGTGGCGCAGGACCGGTCACTTTGGCACTCTTCGGGGGAGGCCTATGTCCAGCAGTGGACGTCTTTCGGCTGATATGATGATGATGATGATGATGATGATGACCTGTCGCGTATGCCTGTGCTCGCAGGTTCTTATTCTGATCAGAGTTATAAACGTTTAAATTTACCCCTTTAATTTGTAATTTATGAGCCTAATAGCTAATAGTGATCTTTGTTATTTTCCACCACTCATGTTCTTCGTTTTACAGCCTTGTACAGTCGACGCCAAAAATATGTTTACACTTTTGCACCTTATTCCATTGCAATAAGGCGAATAGTGTAAACGTATTTTTGGCGTCGACCCTACAAGTGTAATCGTTAACCCTTTTCCAGGCAGAAGCGTTATATCGACCACATACATACTGTCAAACGTGTATCTTAATGTTAATGAATTAGACTGACATTTGATTGTCATTTTTTAATTGCCGGCCTGGAAAAGGGCCTAAAAACCTTAAAAAAACTGACATCGAAAGTAAGTTTCCAATCATTATATATTGAAAATAAAACTACACATTCCAAAATTGTAATATCTATCAAACACTAAGGTGTAAAATGGATTTTTAGTTGCTAGCACTTCCAATTATCTTAAATGTATAATTTAAATCACATAGACCGTAAAAAAGTGAGTAAATTTTTCCATCTAATGCCAGTTTTGTATCACATAAAATAATCACCCTGTATGTTATCGGACGCCTAATGTAAACAATTTACGGATAATTTCTGAATACGGTTTTCCATTAATGTCTTTGTATAGAAAACATAATTCACTTTAATGGTTTGATCGCTTAGATTTCGTGTAGAATATCAATTCTCATTTTACTATAAATGTTGTATTAAATATTTACATAGTACCCGTGGTCGACGTTCTGGTCGCTTAGTTTGGACAGTTGGTCAATTTGAATGTCCTACTATTTGATTTGAAATTTCTTCGAACATTCATTTCCGTGCAAGCCAAGCCAACCCGACAAACTAGCGCGAAACACATTCAAACCAAATTGGAATACGAAAAACATGTTTCCTATTGCTATTCTAATTCTGTTGTAATAAATATTTCCACCCACGATAGCAGTTTTAATCCATGTATTCCGCTTATACTTAACCCTTACGCCTTGGCCTCGACTTTGGTCTTAAGCGACCTGCGGCAGCGTTTTATCTGTTCATTGCGCGGTCAAGACGCGCAACGCACTGTGGTTAGTTGGGATCACGCGCAATGAATTGGAAAAACCGCTGCCGCAGGTCGCTTAAGACCAAAGTCGTGGCCAAGGCGGTAGATGCATACGGTATATACTTACGAAAATGATACAACTGAAGTTACACAAGTAGTAATCAAATTAATGTCAATAGGGGTGTAAACACCAAATTAAATAACCACTAATGATGAATTTTCTCGATAAAGGATTAAAATGTTTGTCAAATGAAGAAAAAAGTAAAGCAGTGGATTATAATCACAAAGTCATAAGTGTCCAAAGTTTTAAGAGGGGGTATATTCTGTCCCTTCCGCAAAACGTAAGGTAAACGTCCGAGTGGTCGACGCTGTACTAGTATATGGCATGGGCACTCTATGTCAAAGTGACATGGCTTAAATTTGAATGAAGAAAAATCCTCTTAGTTCGAATTTAACCCATATTGCTTTGACATAGAGTTCCCATGCACTCGCACGTTTACCTTACCTTCATATGAAACGATTGACATTTACTATGACGCTCGGGGATCGTGACGTCACGATATCCGAGCATTTTCTCTCTCTAACAAGCAAGATTAAAACGGTTGTAGCTTCGTAATTTTTTGAGATATCTGAATGGGATTTTCGTCATTAGGCATATTTTTTTGCCTTCGTTCTTTAATAAATTTTGAGTCTACCCCTATTAAACTTAGACATAGACAAACTAGACACGGGGTCTCAAATGTGAAGTGATTTCATTGTACATAAGCCATTCCAGAAGCAAAGTAATTGATAAGACTATGCATGTAAGGGTTTATACATGCGGAATTCTCTTTTTAATGGAAGAAGTTTAAAAGAAATTTTCGCTGGTAATATCTACAAGTTGTTATGCAATGCCCCCTGATGTCTAAGTGATCGAAATAGTGTTCAACCTTTCACGTATTTGGCTAATTAATTGATTCGGAATTCCAATTAGGTCTTTCTACAGTCAATTTAAAGAGTGGTTCTGTACTCAAAGAGTTGTTGAAAATCGTTTTAATTGGCCACGTTTATATGGTACTAGCTTTTGCCCGCGACTTCGTACGCGTATAAATTATGGATGACATGATATTCTTATGTTTCACCATACGATACCTACTACACTGATAAATTAGATTATTACGATTTCATTTCTATAAATTATGCGTGTAACAGTTCAAATCCTCATAAACTTTGTCGTCAATAATATTTAGTTATATTGATTTACTTAATCTTTATTGCAAACGAAGTACCTAAGTAGAAGAAAAATTACCAAAACCGGAATTTAAATATAATATTTCATAATTGAAACAAATGGACCGAGGGCGAGACCCCAAAGATACTCTATATCTCCGGGTGTCTTGTCAAACTACCCCTGAGAGCCAAAGTCCTGAAGGTAAACGGGGAGGCAAGCGAGGCCGAAGGCTGAGCTTTTCGTAGGAATGAAAGGCCCAACGTACCCTTATAGATAGCGCTCCATATGCGAGCCAGAGCATCGAAGGCCCGAGGGCGAGACTCCATGGATACTTACTATCCACAGGTGTCTTGCAAGCGAAACATGAGCCTTAAGTCCCAAAGTTGAGGGGTGAGGCAAGCGAGCCCGAAGGCCGAGCTTTTCGTATGAATGAAAGGCCCAACCAAACCAACCCTTCAGAGAGCGCTCTCTATGCGAGCCCGAGGGCCGAAGGCCCGAGGGCGAGCCTTCACGAACACTAACTAAACCCAGGTGTCTTGCAAGCGAAACCGGAGACCAAAGTCCCGAGCGAGAGAAGTCAGAAGAAGAGCGGCGAGGCAAGCGAGACCAAAGGCCGAGCTTTTCGTTGGAATGATAGGCCCAAAGAACCGTTTAAGAGAGCGCTTCCTATGCGAGCCCGAGGACTGACGCACACTATCTCCAAGTGTCTTGAAAGCGAAATCTGAGTTCCAAAGTCCCGAAGGTGAGTGGCGAGGCAAGCGAGCCTGAAGGCCGAGCTTTTCGTATGAATGAAAGGCCCAATACATCGCTTCTATGCGAGCCCGAGGGCCGAAGGCCCGAGAGCTAGCTCATGCGGACGCTCACTATACCCGAGTATTCATAATAATATTTCTGAATGTCACAAACGCTGAAGTTTTATATATAAAAAAATGGTACCTACTTAATTCTTCGCGGAATGCGGTTGTTTCCAAATTTTATACCCACGTCTCTTGACGTTGGTGAACTATGCTAATTCGACGTAAGTATTAAACTCAACCTATCATACATCTGTAGATGACCTCTGAATTCATAGCAATTATATAGGAAGACGAAGATCAAGGTTGCTGGATTTCAATATTAACAGCGACGTTATCAGCGACTGAGTTTCCAAAATAATTAGGTTTCTAATGTCTAACAGCTACAATCGGTTGAGATATCAAACATTTTTGGTTATTATAGATAGTCTTTAGCCATCTAGCACTCATTTTCATCCAGTGGTTTTTCACGTTTTATCTATATTTTTTTATAATGTTTGAATGGAGTTCTTTTTACTTTCCAGTCAAGTGTATGTTTATCAATTTTCAAGTCTAAAGCTCATGGATTTGAGGAGTTCCCATACAAAGTTTTGCCCCATTTTTTACCCCCTTTGAACTAATTTTTATCATTTTTACAGCCTATGACCTGGCCAGGGATTTTCTCGACCGATTAAGTAAAAGTTGCATCAAAATCCTCTATTCACTAAGCTTCTCTGCGTTTTTTGAAAAATATACATTTTCAAAAAAGCAGACACAAAAAAATTAAAACTACAAAAAGTGCATGCTGCTGGGTTTGAACTCGGGGACACAGACTCCGTAAGCTATGGGTCAAACCACTGGACTAACTATCAGTTGTAAGAACACGATGAATTTTCGAATATATTGACGACATGTTACCATGGTAATGATACTGTTATAACTAATCCAGTCTGTGGGGAACTGTAAAAGCCTTTGCTCTGCAAAAGGTGGCGTAGAAAATGTTTTGACACAATATTGTTTAGGTATGGCAGGTTAATAAAAATCCAAGTTCTCGACCTTGAAGGACCCAGGCGTTAGCCGCCATCTTGAATTAAAGGTGCCAAAATTAGGTATATTTTAATTAACTTCTCAATTGTTTACTACATCACAAAAGTGTCTATGAAGGGTTCAAAGAAGACAAAATTGCCTACATTTTTTGCGTACATGATTATTCTGTAAGTCTTATAGGTTTTAAATACAAGAAAGCTAGTAACAACATTCTTTTTCTCCATGCGTTTAGTGGCTGCGATACCACATCGTCTCTCTTCAATCAAGGGAAAATGAAACTTTGTTCCCTTGTTGAAAAAAACGCGCAACTGGATGCCATCATTGGCGTCTACAAAGATAAAGAAGCAAGACCAGAAGAAATCGAAGGCGCTGGAGCACGCTTTCTAGTAACTTTGTACGGAGGGGACATGGATAAGGAATCCTTAGAAGATATCCGATGTAAACGATTCGTAAAGTCATCAATAAAAAGTAAATTTAATCTTGCTTCTTTGCCGCCGACAAAGGACGCTGCACGGTATCATGCGTTTAGGACATACCACCAACCCGGGGGGCGTCGTGGTGGAATGTTCGCGATCCCATGGCGCCCCCTTAACGGTAATGCGGGTGACGCCGGTGTGTTTTTAGTGGGTATGCTCCTCGGATGGCGGTGGGAGGAGAGAGTCCCACATAACCCCCAAATGGGCCTTCCCCGGGTCGGGGGTATGCATAAAGCATTTTCACATCGTCAAAAAAAAAAAAAAAAGGACATACCACCAAGTCCAAAAATGGTACGGAATAAAAAAAAAACCAGAAGACTGGGGCTGGAGATATGACACCAATAGGCTCACTCCAATAACAACGACAGAGAAAGCAGCACCCCAGACGCTTTTAAGTGTAATTTCTTGCCACTGTAAAAAAGGATGCAGCAAAACATGTAGTTGCAGAAAAGCTGGATTAAAATGCTCTATTGTTTGTGGATTCTGTAGTGGTCAGCTGTGTGAAAATGCAGTAGAGATTCAGATAGATAAGGAAGACTGTGATGACGACGAAATTTCATGGTTGGAAACTAAAAATACAGACAATGAAACAGAAAATTTCAGCGACGATAATGAAGAAGGCACCATTAACCAGCCCGGGCCATCAAAAAGAATTAAAAAATGATAGCTATTACAATTTTTAAACAAAATTAAAATATTATCATGATTTTTGTAAATATTATTATTTCCGTCGCTTGTAACTACTTACCTTTAAGACTTACAGAATAAACATGTATGCAAAAAATGTAAACAATTTTGTCTTCTTTATACCTCTCATAGACACTTTTGTGATTTAGTAAACAATTGAGAAGTTATTTAAAATATACCTAATTTTGGCACCTTTAATTCAAGATGGCGGCTAACGCCGGGGTCCTTCAAGGTCGAGAACTTGGATTTTTATTAACCTGTCATACCTAAACAATATTGTGTCAAAACATTTTCTACGCCACCTTTTGTAGAGCATAAATACCTACTGACTGGATTAAACCCCGCTCTTGCAACATTATATAGTTTCTAGTAGCCTCAGAACCTATTTTCATCCCATATTTTTCACGTTTTATCTATACATTGCTAAAAGTTTGAATGGGGTCGTTTTTACTTTCCAGTCAAGTTTATGGTTACCAATTTTCAAGTCTGTAGCTCGTACATTCAAGGAGTTCCCATACAAAGTTCAACCCCATTTTCTACCCCCTTTGAACCCTAATCTTTAAGATTTTTGTAGCTTAAAACCTATCCGGGGATTCTCTCGACAGATTAGTAAAGTTTGCATCAAAATCCGTTCAGCCGTTTCCACGTGATACTCTGACAAATAAACAGACAAACAGATAAACAGATAAACAGATAAACAGATAAACAGATAAACAGACAAAAATTCTAAAAACTGTTGGAACGTGTTCTGTTATCAATTCTAAGTATCCCCAGCCAATTTTTTTTCGTTTTTCTTCCATGTACAGACTTTCGACCCTCTTCAGCTTTATTATATTATATTATATTATATTATATTATATATTATATTATATTATATTATTATATATTTATATGGTATATTCGTCAAAAGTTCATACTTGTATTCCTAAAATGGGCTAGGCAGATAAAATTAAATCTAGTTAGCCAATATCCAGACCCAGACGAACCAGACGGCTACTCTAAATACCCGACGTTACCCCAATGTAAGATACCTTCAATCTTAATTCATATTAATAGAGGTGAGAAGCGGCCAATCATTAGAATTAAGGAATCAAGCATTTGGGCGTTTGCGTTGACGTGGCACGGCATCGTCAACTGAATAAATAGTTAATAAAAACCGGACAAGTGCGAGTTCAACTCGCGTGGTGAGGGTTCCGTATATAATCTAAATTTCATAAGTGTTTTTGAATACTCAAACTTCTTATAGGTTTTCCTGTAATCTTTAGGCAAGGAACTATTTTCCATATTTTTTTTCAGAATTTTAAGCCCAGTACTTTCGGAGATAAGGGGGGAAGGATGGTCAATTTTCGTATTTTTTCCTAAATTACTTCAAATCTGTTTATACTAAAATTATTTAAAAAAAAATATCTGACTTACAACAACCCCTTTCATTTGATATGTCACACAATACAGTTTACGAAACTATTTTTTTTAATTTACCTGTTTACCCCCCAAAATTGGCCCCCTTGTTCAGAAATAATTAATTTACTTTACGCGTCCATCTTTGGGTCACCAATTTACACATGTGTACCAAATTTCAACTCAATCGGTCCTGTAGTTTCTGAGCAAATCGGCTGTGACAGACGGACAGACAGACAACCGAGCGATCCTATAAGGGTTCCGTTTTTTCCTTTTGCTATTCTATTCGTGTTGCTATTCTAACTCATTTTTAATGAGTAGGAATGTGAAACATAAATGTCTAAAAAAAACGAAACAAGCGCTCGAATTAAATTACCCTAAGGCATTGAGCGAATATCAAAAGTTTTTAGGCTTCCTTACGCCCACGCGAGAGAAATTTAAGTATATTCAATAGCTCGTTTATATTCAAAGTATTATTACATAAGTTTTAATAGGTACGTATAAGCTAATTTACTTCTAGACGTGGGGATATCATATCAGCATGGATGTGCTTTCACCGCATTGTTAACGGCAGGGCATTGGCGTAACTTTTGAGCTTGTGGTTATAAAAATGGAAAATAGGCTATTGTGATGAATAAAGATTGAACGGAATTGGGTATTTTCGTCGTGTTAAAATTTATAACGTAGTATTTCTATATTAATAGTAAAGCATCAAATTATTATAATAAAGTCCTGTCTCAAGACGAGAGTCTTTGACCAGTGTGTGTTGCCACTGATGACATATAGCACTGAAACGTGGTCGCTTACTATGGGCCTCATAAGAAGGCTCTAATCCCAAGGGCAATGGAGAGGGCTAGGTTAGGAGTTTATTTGCGTGATTGCAATAGAAATGAGGCTATCCGCAGCAGAACCAAGGTAACCGACATAGCCCTCCGAATCGCTAAACTTAAGTGTAAACTTACTCGTAACATTTTAAAATCTCTTTATAGTTTACGAGAATCGATGAATCACCTTAATGGAAGTGTCTGACAAGTATCCGCCTAGCAGGTGCTGTGTTATCGTACCGGAAGGCGCAGCGTGGGTAGGTCCCCCACAAGGTGGACTGATGACCTGGTAAAGGTCGCTGGAGTCCGCTGGATGCGGGTGGCGCAGGACCGGTCATTGTGGCACTCTTTGGGGGAGGCCTATGTCCAGCAGTGGACGTCTTTGGGCTGATATGATGATGATGATGATGAGATGCTGTGTTTGACCGGCGGAAAAACGCAGCGCAGTGCTACGAAATTGTTAGCAGTGAATGTGTTAAACGGTAAGTACGCCTATGGTTAAAAGGGTGAAAACCGTGGTACAGAATACGTTAAGTGACTGACCTGAATGTTAGCGTCTAGATATCACTGCACCGCTAAGAACCCATCTTAACTGTGTCTACAAACTATGCTGCCTAAATTCACTTGTGAATAGTCATTAGAGATGATTCAAATCGCTAGATGGAAGCGTTGCCAAGCCGGCGGAGGTAAGTACGGTTAACTAATGGAGAAAAGTAAGTTATTTTCACGATATCATAATGTAAGCCAATGTCTGAGAGTAGGTATCATCAGCATATCTAGATCGTCGCTAAAAGATAACTCATGATTATCAGCCTATAGCTACACTACCACTACAGAATGGGTCTAATTATTTAGGTGGAAATGGCTGACGCGAATATAAAACGTGAGCAAGCGCGTGAAGCCCTCCGAGTCGCTAAACTTAAGTGGCAGTGGGCGGGGCGCATTGCACGTAGAACCTATGGCCATTGGGGCGGAAAGCTTCTCGAGTGGCGACCACGTACCGGAAGGTGCGGCGTGGGTAGGCCCCCCACAAGGTGGACTGATGACCTGGTAAAGGTCGCGGGAGTCTGCTGGATGGGGGTGGCGCAGGACCGGTCAATTTGACACTATGGGGGAGGCCTATGTCCAGTAGTGGACGTCTTTCGGCTGATATGATGATAATGGAAAGAATGTAAATGAACTGGAAATGGAATGTGGACGTACAACCGGTACAAGTTAGAACCATGAAACCAACTCCAAAATCAAATATTTATTCCTAAAATAGGCGACGAGGACATTTTATTATGACAAAAAGATGAAAATGAGAACGAGATAGAAATGGGAAAAGTGATGCCGAGTTAAACATCAAGTGCGCAATATCACGATCACGATGTTTTACTTTTCTGTTTCACTATGCCAAGCACTGAAGTAAGAGTTGGAAGCATTCCTAAGTGTTCAACTGGAAAGTGCCCAAATATGCTGATATCGCAAGTGCTGGGTATCAGCGACGCTTCCGTATTGAAAAAACTGTGTTGATAAGATTTTATAAGTCCGCTTTATTTAGGTCATCTGATTTCCCGAAGCAGATGAGATTTGTTTTTAGGGTTCCGTACCTCAAAAGGAAAAAACGAAATTCTTATAGTATCACTTTGTAGTCCGTCTGTGTGTCTGTCAAGACTCTTTATTTAGGAACGCGTGGAGTCGCGTTCAGTTCGCTGAAGCTGTGAAAATATCAAACTTCAAAGTTAACTTTAAAAAAGTTACGACCGTTGATGCCGCAAAAACTTATATTTGACACTCAAGGGAATCAAAATTTATAGGATACTTTCCGTTGACCTAGAACTATACGAAATTTGCCAAGTAATATCGTCTTATAACTACAAGTATCATCATCATATCAAAATCTGTAAACTATACATTTGTAATTTAGTATGGAACCCGCGGTGGGCAAGTCCGGTTCGCACTTGTGGTATTTTGGCCTTTACCTAGAAGTAGAACTTCCTGACGTCCCACATAATCGCACAGTTAGTATTAAATTTTCTCTTCGCTTTCGCACACCGCGCGCCAATCAGAAGTCACTCATTTGAGTGTAGGCGCGCAGTAATGAATCTGTACTTACAGACAGACCGTTACACTGACAGTTGGTTATAAGTTGACACTGACAGCCTGCTAGTTTACCGCACCTAGCCCGCACCGGCAAATACGTAAGAGGCTTCCGCGATTTACCATAGAGCGGGCCGTCTCCGTTCATAAATAGTACTCTATAAACAGTAAACCATCAATACAGTTCATGCAAGCCCATTTGCTTGGAAAAATGGAGTCTGCGAGGAACCGAGCCGCACAAGAAGCCTATTAGACCAGAACGAGTTGGATTGAAATCAAATTCACATTTGTCGATCACGCTGGCTTCCGCACACGTCAAGCAGAACGTAAATAGAGTACCTACCGCAAAAAACTAAGCCGGCGTCCATTAGACGTGTGCGGGGGAGCGGTAACAGTAGCCTGCAGATGGTCGCCGAGAGGCTAGACTTTGGTATACTGATAAAGTAACAATATACATAATATGTTGCTGCTTTGTTTGTGTGAGGTGTGCAATAAAGAGTATTTGTATTGTATTGTATTGTATGTTCCATCCACGATATTTGACACAAATAGACATAGCCTCACTCATATACCTTTGTCCTTCTAATTTTAAAGACAGAGACATTTTCACGATATCATCTATTTTGGAAGGAATACCGCCCCAGTTGTAATAATGAGATAAGAGTACATCATTCGGATATCAATTATTTACGTCATGATTTTAAAAGACAGTAATGTGAAAAACTAATTTCCCTGTGGCAGGTCGGGTACACTCAGATTTTGAATCTCGAATCGAGGCCCAGAACGAATAGGTAGAACACATTTGTATTATAATATCAAACCAATGTGTTTGGTAAGATAGATCCACGGGACTCGGGTGGAATTCAAATATGCTGTTACGTTTAAATATTGAAGAGCTCGTTGGCCTAGAAAGCTAGGCTGGCATTGGTAGATAGACCAATCAATGATATAATGATTTAAAAAATATGCCCTGTGTTGAATACAGTAGTGGCGCATGCATTTGTATCGTACCAATCCGGAAACACTCACTTAAAATATACTTTATAAAGGTGTGCACTGTCTAGTAAAGAAACTTTACTTAGATGACGGACAGTTGATATGATACCTACTGATAATGACAACTTATTGATCGTAATGACTTCACACCGCCAAATAGGAAAGCTGCCTTGGGTTTGTAAATAAAAAATGTATCAAGAAACTAGGTTTATTTATTTATTAAATGATGACGTACTCAGAAATTTGTTACATTTGAGTGAGGACGATCCTTTGAAAGCTCCAAGCTTAGAGGCCCCATGTAGTCATGACCTGAATAGCTTAATTGCCAATTATGTATACTTTCATAGAAACTTTTATCGTTTCTCCGTATACCCTCAAACATTTCCCTATAATTTATCTATGACTTGTTCGTCGTTAAGTCGAGACTTTCCTAATGGCGACAGTTCCTTTGACTTTTCATATCATCGAGATAAAAGGACGAGGTACGGTAGAATACTTATTTCAAATGAATAATTGGTTGACCTCGATAAAAATACCCAGTGATTCACTGAATGTCTCGCTTTTATTAACAATATCTTTGCTTTGTTTCTTTTAAGGGGTTTCAACAAAAACGTTATTGTAAGATGTTTCATTGTCTATCTGCTTTGTCTCAGCCTTTATTAACTTTTGGGAGCGCATTTTTGGCAAAAAATAATGAAGCGCAAAGGAGCATTTAAAATAAATTGTCGAAATCAAGCACAGATCATTGAATCCATGAAAATACTTCCTATTTCTTCGTAACATAACAAGACAAGCATATATAAAGTGGAGGAAAATCATTTTTAATAGCCCTCTGGCGGAATAGGCCCGTCCGACCTCTATACGTATCACGGCGAATCTTGATCTCTAATGACAACTGTTATCTCCGTACAATTTATAACCTTAAAAAGTAAACTTTTCACTTCTCATGCTCTAAAAGTGCTTCATATTAGACCTGCAGAGCGGGGCAAAAATCGTATTTTAGTCCCTAGGGAAAATATGTATACATATTTTTGATTTAAAAACACTTCACAACAGCCAATCACAGCACTCATCGGCAGTTAATCCGATAACTAGTGGATGAAAGTGGACTGTATATGGGTGTGAGATGATGGAAACAACGTATTATAAGTTTATAAGGTAATATTTAATGAAAAGTATAACACAGGACAATATGTAACCAAGGCAAAGTGACAACTGACTTCAAGACGAGAAGTGTAGAAAAATAACAATATAAACAAAAAGGTGACATTTCCGTATCAAAAAGGTGGCACCACAGCCAGTCGCCAACATACCGGACCCCCAGTGGAACACTAACAACTAGTGGAGACTGGCTGGGGTGCGGCTTCCATTAAAACAAGTTTACGGGCCGGTCGGCGCAGCAGACCGCCCCTAGTACGGACGTCCGCTACACGGACCGCTCCGTCGGGCCCTAAGTAGACCTTCGCTATCCTTCCTAGGGGCCATAGGCCGCGAGGGAGGCTAGGGTCGGCGATCAGCACCACATCACCCTCGTTGAGGTTAGACGCGTTGCTGGTGGTGGCACCTCTCGGTCGAAGCGTCGGCAGGTACTCACGTAGCCATCGTGCCCAAAACTGGTCGGCGAGCCGTAGTGTTCTGCGCCAGTCGCATCTTCGCAGTAGATCTGCGTCTGTTAGAGGTGAAGTCCATGGTACGACTGATGATGTGCCCAGAATAAAATGGAAGGGAGTTATGGCCTCAGGTGCATCAGGAGAAGATGATATGTAAGTTAGTGGCCGTGAGTTAACTATGGCTTCTGCTTCAAGCAAGAGCGTTGCCAGGACGTCTTCTTTGAGTGGTTGACTTGTGAGGCAGGATCTGAGGGCTGTCTTTACTGTCCGCACGAGCCTTTCCCATGCACCGCCCATAAATGGAGATGCAGGCGGGATGAAGCGCCATTCAATTTTCTGGTTTGTGGCGTATTCTTCAACGGAATCATCGTGTAAAGAGCGTAGCTCGCGGGAAGCCCCGACGAAATTTGTTCCGTTGTCTGAGAAAATGGTCGTAGGTGATCCTCTGCGTGCGATGAAACGCCGGAGGCTCATTATGGCAGCATCGGATGACACTGAAGTGACTATTTCCAGATGAAGCGCTCTCGTCACTAAGCAAGTGTATAGAGCAACGTACCTCTTCTCTTGGCGGCGATATATCGCTACCATTATGGGACCGAAATAGTCCAGGCCCACGTGGGTAAAGGGCCTTTTGTGATGGTCGAGTCTTTCGGGAGGTAGGTTGCCGGTCTGAGGTTGAGCAGGTTGACTTTTCCACCTTCGGCATTGTAAACAGGCGTGCGCCACACCGCGAATGCTGTTTCGTGCTCTGAGTATCCAGTACTTTTGTCGGAGTTCATTCAGCACTAGTTCGTTGAAGTGATGCGACGCTTTGGTGTGCTCGTAGAGGATGAGTAGTCGCACAGCATGGTTGCGACCGTCGAGAATGATCGGAGACTTCACGGCCTCACTTATTCCTGGAGCAGAACTTATGCGTGTGTCCAGTCTCAATAAGCGATCTTGGTCGAGAGTCGGCGCGAGTTTTGAAATTCTGCTATTCTTGGGCACTGGCTTTGAAGAACGTAAAACTGTTAGTTCCTCGGGAAAACTCTCTGCCTGAGCTTGTTGCAACACCATCTTCTCGGCTTCTACGATGTCTGTAGCGTGAATTTGGTAGGGAGATGTGGTGCCGTCTAAGTACAATTTAGAATTTGCAGCTATAGGCCGAGACAGTTTAAGCCGGAATAGTCGTGCGCCCTGGAGAACGCGGGCAGTAGCGCGAAGTAGACGCAGCCAAGAGCTAAAACGCGTCGGGTTAGGCACTGAACTCGATGGCATAGTGTCGAGGAGCAGAACCACCAGGTCAGATTTTAGCTCCGGGTCTGGTGGACTCTCTTCCACGTTAGTAATGCACTCGGTCGGCCAAGTGCGTGGCGGTTCAAGAAGAAACTGCGGACCGGAAAACCAGCGATGTGACGCGGTAAAGTTAATTTTCTTCGGTTTAGTTGCGTCGTCGGCGACGTTGAGAGAGGTTGGGATCCACCTCCAATTAGACGGATTGGTGGTTTCCAGTATCTCTCCTAGCCTGTGCGCGACGAAAGGTTTAAACGCGCGAGCGTCGCTCCGAATCCACTTGAGGACTGTAGTAGAATCGGTCCAAAATATGGTTTCGGAGGGCTGAAGGCGATGAGCCTGCAATATTGTTTGCGCAAAACGTGAGGCAATGAGCGCAGCTTGTAATTCCAAACGAGGAATCGAGACCGGTTTGAGAGGCGAGACGCGTGCCTTGCTTCCGATGAGAGCCGTAGATACGGTGCCGTCGCTGTAGCTGAAACGCCAATATGCGACACAAGCGTAGGCCTGCTCGCCGCCATCAGCTACTACGTGCAGCTGGACGTCCGAAACGTCCGACCTATTCATGTACCAGCGAGGAATTTTTACATTGGCTGCAACTCGTAACTGCGTAAACCAGTCCTCACATTCGTTCACGTAGACCTCAGGAAGTGGCGCATCCCAACTGATGCCTGCGCGCCATAATCTTTGAATCAAAATACGGCCCCAGATAATGACTGGCATTAGCAGGCCGAGAGGGTCATAGACTTTCATGACGTTTGACAAGAGGTTGCGTTTGGTTAAAGTATCAGTCGGTATCTGGGGTATAGTACGAAAGCCTAACGAGTCTTGACGTGGGTTCCATTTAACACCCAAAACGCCAACCTCATTACTGGGTGGCAGGTAGATGTCGGAGGTTGCGTCGCTTCGGAGTTCTTTAGGGACAAGGGAGAGAGCCTCTGGATGGTTTGACGTCCACGCACGCATTTCAAAACCACCTGCCTTGTGGACCGTGACTACGTCGGCGGCTAGTTGTGCCGCTTCGGCAACGCTGGAGTGGCTGCCAAGGTAGTCGTCCATATAGTGGTCGTCAACAATTGCCTCGCAGGCAGCGGGGTACTCGTTTGCCAGCAATTTCGCATTTTTGTTTTTTATGTAGAGTGCAATAAATGGGCTCGAGACGGCACCAAATATCATTGAAGACATGCGGTACTCCTTTAAGTTGCCGTCCTTCTCGCGCCAGAGAAAGCGTTGGGCGTCCCGATCCCTGGGACAAATTTTGATTTGGGGGAACATCTCTTTGATGTCCCCATTTAAGGCGACTTTGCCTTCTCGAAATCGAAATAAAATGTCGAGGAGGGATGACAGTATGTCAGGACCTTGCAGCAGAAGGCTGTTAAGGCTTACGCCTTTCGTAGCCGCTGCAGCATCGTGAACTGCTCTGAGCTTCTTTTTTTGTGGGTGAAAAACACCAAAAATAGGTAAATACCACAGTAAAGAGCCATCTGCAGTCACGCGCGAAACGTTTTGTGAAGTTCGCTTATGGTAGGTGTTTGTATCACATTCTTCGGCGTAGCCTTTACTGATGACGCCATCTATGAAATGCTGAAAAGCTGTGGCGAACGTTGGGTCATTTGACATTTGTCGTTCGAGGGCCTTGAACCTCGAAAGTGCCTGCGGATAACTGTCAGGTATGATTTTCGGTAAATCCTTCCTCCATGGGAGACCGACTTCAAAATGGCCATTATCTAACTGCCGAACCGACGATTCAATGATGTCTACGGCTCGCTTATCGTCGTCCTTCGGGCGAGGAGCGTTTTTCGTTATGCCCAAGGCGTCGATGTCGTATTGACTTTTAATGAGAGCGTCTAAATCGTCCGAAATATGATTCACAAAATCGAGTGGCTTGGATGAGACGGAAAGTGCACCATGAAGCACCCAGCCTAACAAAGTTTTGGAGGCAACGGGTTCGTTCTTTTTTCCACATCGCACTTCACGACTCAGAGATAAGTGCCAGTCGGGCGCGCCGATGAGAATAGTAGGGCAAGCGTCTGTATATGACAGTTCATCGGATAAGTCCGACAGATGACTGTAATCAGTTAAATTTATTGAGTTAGGGCACTGTGCGCGGAGGCCTAGAGGTTTGATGGCCCGCGCATGCTCCACCAGGTATCGATCGGATTGGTTACGTCCGCGAATGTAAAAATCAACGTAACTTACGTCCACTTCTTTGGTCATACCGCTGACACCTTCGATGCGGAGGCGCTCTTGACATGTGGGCTTCGCACCGATGCGCGCTGCTACTTCCCCATCGATGAGCGTCGCCGTACTGCCCTCGTCGAGCAGCGCTGACGTCTCGAAGCATCCGTCAGGACCCTCGAGGACGATCGGCACCACTTTCAACAGGCCACGAGGACGAGGCGCTGACAGCAAGGACCCTGTCATATTAATTGAACAATCAGATGTATTTGTGATCTTAACGGCAGGCTCAGTTTTGCTGTTGGTATCGTCCATGTGGTCGGGGCTGGTAGCATTGGCAGAAGATACTTGAGTATTGTTGCACTGGCCACTGGGTGCCGCGCTAGTTTTAACACCGGCTGTGCCATGGAGGAGAGCATTGTGACGTCTCGAACATCCATCAACTCCACAACGTTTCGCGCGGCAGTTGTTCCACGTGTGCGGGTTAGACTTTAGGCAACGGTAACAAACTTTAGTTTCTCTGACCCAACGCCATCTATCGTCGAGGTTCAGAGCTAAAAAGCTTTTGCAGGTTTTTATATTGTGGGGCCCTTGTTTACAATATGTACAACGCTCGAGAATTTTATCACTATATATTGTAGCGTGTACAGTTTCCTTTCGTTGCTGAAATTTAGAGGAATGTGTCGGAGCCGGCGCCTTAACAGTCCCGTCAGCAACAAAATTGTATTTGAGCTGTTTATCAGCCTCGGTCAACAGGAAGCGTGACAGTAACTCTAATTTTGTAATAATTTGTTCCTCGGGTACATACAGAGATGCAAAATCGGTGAAACGGCTTCTTGTGTGCTCGCTCAGTTTAAGCAATATGCACCGGAAGAGCTCGGGGGAGTACAAGTACTCATGTTGATTAAGAAGCTTGAGAGTGGTTACAAAATTCCGCAATTTGTTCGCTAGACAATTTAAATCTTCAGGAGAACTTATCTTAGCACTGTAGCGTAGCTCAGCAACCTCGCGGGCCACTAGCAGTTCCGGCCGTGCGTACGTCTGCTGCAAGGCGCTAATGACGTCATCGGGGTCACCGGAGGTCCACAGGAGTGACGCGATGGACTGATACGCTGGACCACGTACAGCGTTGTTAAGACGGTCTAGGTTCTCTGAAGGGGAAAAGTTGGATTTAGTTCTCTCGTAGCTACTCTTAAAAGCCATCCATTGACCGACGTCACCCGAGAACGTGATAAGTTCGGGTTTCTTTGGCCTGTTGGAAAGAGCGTTGATTGCGTGAGTCAATTGCGTTATAGGATCTGGCGCCGGGCGTTCGGATGGTGATTGTTGTCGCACCACTACGTCGTAGTTATTTTCGATAGCGGCACATGTGGGCTTTGAAAGGGTTGCACGGTTGACATCGGGCATACGAAACGATACCGTGTTGGCGGGGACGGCCGGCTGTGAAGGAAGTCTCTGAGGGTTACCCAGAGTGACAGTCGGTACCTCACCAGGCGTGTTTGTAAGAGTTGCCGTGGTCATGTTTGCGTTTTGTTCTGAGAGCCACATTGTGGTACGCTTTTCGGAATCACGATTAGAAAAACACGAACTACGAGAGTTGGTGGACTTAACTGAGGCATCCAGAGCGGCGAGATTTGCTTGTAATTCCGCCTCCTCCGCCTCAGCCTCAAGGCGGGCGAGGTCGCGTTCGCGCTCGTGTTCCGCTTGTTGGAGCTCGCGCTCGCGCTCCGCCACCGCCATTTGACGCACGAGTTCGCACTCGCGCTCCGCCTGTTGACGTGCGAATATCGCCTGTTGACGTGCGAGTTCAAACTCGCGCTCAGCCTGTTGACGTTCGCGATCCGCTTGTTGGCGTGCGAGTTCGCGCTCGCGCTCCACTTGACGCCGCATCGCGTCTGCTTCCAGAGCCAACTTCTGTGCACGGATGGTCGCCGCGGAACGTGATGAGTGAGTGCACTCGCTGCACGATTGTTTACTGTGAACACTAGAAGTGCTTTTAGGTGGCGATTTGACATTTGCCTCGTTACGCGTGCTAGCACGAGCATCTGGGCGTTCGGAAGCGGGGCCAGGTTGTGCCTCGCCATGGGGAACGGTGCCCATCGGTTGTATGCTCGCACTATCAGGCAATGCCAAAGCGCCGTCGGTTGTCGCGGCTGAAGCCGGCCGGGCGCCGCGCGGTGAACGCTCGTGGTGTTCGCGCTGCACCCGCTCGACTTCTGCAGCCATCAGGTTCGCCTTTGCCTTGCTACGTGTTCCCATCATGGTGAAAATGTACGTAAATAATGAGTGAAATGTTTTCTGTAAAATGTTTTCAAAATGAAAAGAAAATCTGCGATGACTTACGTGAAAAAATTTGACATCTGTTGTAACTAATGAATGGTATAATTACGGCGAGAATGGACCAAAATGATAACTAGTGGATGAAAGTGGACTGTATATGGGTGTGAGATGATGGAAACAACGTATTATAAGTTTATAAGGTAATATTTAATGAAAAGTATAACACAGGACAATATGTAACCAAGGCAAAGTGACAACTGACTTCAAGACGAGAAGTGTAGAAAAATAACAATATAAACAAAAAGGTGACATTTCCGTATCAAAAAGGTGGCACCACAGCCAGTCGCCAACAGGTATCAACCAATTAGAATACAGATATATTAAAATTCACCAATCAGAAAACGTAATTCGTATCTCAAGACATATTAATTAAGGTAAATATTTTTAATAATTGAAAGTAGGAACTATAAAACAGTTCCTACTTTCAATTATTAAAAATATTATTCAGCCAATGTCATCATACCAGAAACCAAACGCATATTTAAAACTAAATTGCTAAACTTTTTGTTTGCTCATTCTGTAACGTGAAACCATCTTTTATCTCCCTCCCTTTTACTCAAAATGTGCCAATGCGATAGAGAGGCAAAACATCTTTTTTAAATCGGGAATTTCATGGCAAGCATTCGGCTGTCAAATTTAGTACCTTATTAATTTTATTGCCGCCAAATTCTCAAAATTTTCATATGTTCATTGTTCAAGTTAGGGACTTTAATTATGCTGGACTTATTTAACAGTTTTAAACACCATATAATAAGTAAAAATACTATAAAATGACGTCATGTGATGATGAAATGGATCTTTCGCCGAATACGCTAATGGATATAATAATATTTATAATAAAGAGAATTAGTGGAGAACAATTTGCCTGCAAAATCACGACCTCAGTATTTGAAAGCATATACAAATTTTCATGAGTGGAAAAACTTAAAGCAAGTGGATTCTTTCAGTGAAAGCGTTTTGCTTAATTATTTTGACGAACTTTCGAAAAAATATAAACTCAGTGGAGCATTTATTCGATGCTTCACTTCAAAAATTTGAGTCCACAACAGCTTTCGCCTACATTTACTCCCGAATCGGCTCAGAATTCAATAAATCTGCCCGGAATACCACTTTCGCCTCCGCAATTGACTAAGAATACAATTAATCTACCCGGGAAAAACATAGCTCTACATATTAAAAAAATTACCAATTGTACTTTTAATATTTCATAAAATATAAAATAAGTACCTACCTGTTGTTTTTTCTATTCAAAGTGAAAAGTAGAGTGTATAACTCGGTAATAAAACCCATTTTAACCTCGCTGTGCCTATCGACCCTCGCCGTTCTGGCTCGGGTAGCTATATGCACACCTGGCCTAAAATGAATCGTTTTATTCCCTAGTCATACAATTTACTATTTACTGAGATGACAGCTGCATAGGGATCAAGTTTCGCCACGATACGTATACGCATAACAAATGCATTGTTATAATCTCCAATAGGCATCTAATTCTAGTGAAAAGTTCTGACTTAGTTGTTGTAATTTTTCGACCAATACAGAATAAATAAAAATACTGTTTTTTATTTAACTTCATGCACGGTACCCGAAAAATGAATTAATGTTCAAACTCAAACAATCCGCTACATCAACTTTTTTTATCAATAAACCGCCAAATTTTTGCTAAAAAATGTGTAAAACTTTTCCCAATCCGACTAAAACCTTAATCCAACCCGGCGTTAAAAAAAAAAACAGAGGCCCGACGCTATCCGGGCAGCCGGATATGCTGCCAATTTGGATGAGTTCCAAAATCAGGCCACAACTTTAGGTTAATCTTGCGTTGTAAATTGGTCGGATTATCCATAGTTTAATGGGAATTATTAAGTCGGCCATCTTAAGTCGTGTTAACAGGAAAAGTTAGTCGATATATTAACGTAAGCATGTAATTGTATAGGTACGTTGAATGTATTAGTACCATATGCGTTTACAATAACTCCACTACGAATCGCGCCAGCGAATTGACGTCCATCGGTGAGGTAGCCGACTTCGGTGCGGGACGGTTCGTGTCCTTTCTATATGTAATACTATCGTACTTACTATTCTGTGTCAACGTGTCAAAGTGCCCCTTCTGTCAAATATCGATGATGAAATGGAATACCAGCCCTGAGTTTTCTTACACGCTACACGCGGCATTAATTAAATGAGGTCTACACGAGTTGGTTTTGTATCAAACATATAGTGGGTCGCCAGCTAGCTTTTCGCGTTCCTCATGTGTGAGTATGCACTAGAGCTGTGCGGGATAGCTGAGCATTGTGGGAGGAAACCAAGAGGAAGAAATGTCTGACTGCCTACAACCATCATATAATTCGACATCTAACTGTCAAGCATCATCATCATAATCATCATATTAGCCGAAGGACGTCCACTGCTGGACATAGGCCTCCCCCAAAGAGTGCTAAAGTGATCGAACCTGCGCCACACGCATCCACCGGACTCCCGCGACCTATACAAGCATGCTAGTTTAGTTAGTTAGCATGCTATGCGGTGGTAGTTTATCGACATTCATAGGTGCATGTAATATGCCTAAATTGAAGAATAAATCACTTTGACTTTGACTTTTGAGGCATCAAATACCATTTCATGTGAATATTAACCCTAAATTGATCAAACTACCTAGTATAAATAAAAAATAAATAAATAAATATAGTGTGACAATTCTAGTCCCAAACCAGGCAAAGCGTGTACTATAAATAAAGACACTTATATAGATATATACGTACTTAAATAGATATTAAATATCCAAGACTCGAGAACAAACATTCGTATTCATCATACAAATATCTGCCCCAAGTGCAAGTGCAAGTATGTGCAATCAGTGTCAATTTCATCCAACTAATCTGGTTGAGTTAGGTATATAAACCTCTAATGCATATACAAAGAAGCTCGGTTATTCACTCGTCACTGTTTTCACAACCACAACTAGCTTTTCACAATTTTTAAGCAATTTTTTTCATACCAAGTTGCCCAGGTTATCCATACAATATGCAACAATTTCGACCCAAAGTAAACTGTAAAGTTCTTGGGACAGGATTATAACTGAAAACTTCATAATGGACTGGTAAGTACCTTCTAGGGAATTACCGTGAAATATTTAAGTTAAAGTCTTTAATTGAAAAGCTGCATATATTGAAAAGTAGGTTTGGTTTCAATCCGCATTGCGCTTTTTTTTAAGTTGAAAGATTGCAGGATTCAACAATAGTCCAAAAATCAGCCCATATAATTGTGAAGTCAGCCAAATTACAATGTTTTATTAACACTAGGGCTTCTTAGTTAAATTAATAAATAAGTTCCCACATTTTGAAACCCCTAGTTAGGAAATCTCAGTAATGCAAAAATAGTCTTACTCTGATGCTATCGGTGGGAACCTGTAATTGGCTTTTTGTGTTCTATCTATAATATCAATGTGTTTCTGTAGCTGTTGGTTCTCCAAATATAAATAAATAAATAAATAATATTAGTATGGATTGAATCGAAGTACAAAAGATCGTTACAAGAAGTACAAGGATAAATTCAATAGCATCATTAGCGCAAATAAAAAGTGAACGCATTGGCCCGAGAAATCAAAGCTACTGGGTTCGATACACGGTATGTACAGTTAGTGTACGCATTTTAATTTTTCCTTGTGCTTTGATACTTGTTTCCATGGTGAAACCAATTCACTCAAATAAGTTTTTTTTTTCTTTTGGGTGACATAGCGGATTCTTACAATATCCATTTTCATTTGCCATAACTCTAGTGCCATAGTCTTCATTACCCCACCCTGCGTCTGTTGGCTGAGAAGTTTGACTGCCCATATTAAATAGAGGCATTGTGATGACATGCATGTTTCTAGGAGTACTTATTATGCTTAACCTAATTTTATTAAATGTTTCTAGAAACATGACCTTGATAACATTTTTTTGCGATCTGTTATAATGATATAATATAGATGTTAACATAGCTGTTAGTACACACTAACCATATCTATGAGTCTAATCAGTTACTGGAAATAAATTAGTTATTATTAGACATGCTGAAACGTACGAGAACGCGACAATAAATAACAATTAGGAACAAGCCATTTAATTTTTACTACTTTTTCTAAAACCAATATGTTACAAAGACATTATGTCATTATTTTAAAAATTAGAAAAAGATTTAAAAAACTTTAAAAAGGTAAATATATAAAAAGGTTAGTCGGTCGGCAACACATGCCATGCCAATTTGTTTTTTCTGAAATCGTTGCAATTTCGGGATACTTTAAATAAACTTTGTAAAGAGCCCTGTAGACAAGGTTAAGCTTGTTTTATAAGAATCCTGAAAAGTGTATGGATTTCTTTGAAAAATGTCTTTGGGCATATCACGATTGCCAAGCGTCACATTTATCGCATATAAAAATATGGAAATTATAGTATGTTGGGGATTTCCTTATTTCAGTAGGTGTCTAATTAAAAATACATTAATTTAAGAAGTCGGGACGGAACGATCTATTTTTATTTGTGGCTCAATTACAAAGCATGATATTGTATAATTGAAAAGAAAAGATGCACTTGCGCGTGGTCAAACGTGCATAAGCGAGAGCACACGGATCATAACGACATAAAGCTCCAGTATAATTTACTACGTAGATGCGAATCTATTAAACAGCGCGAAATAATAAGGTTCTCTATTGGATCGCATAAAATCATTTGGAATAATATAATAACGCATAATTTTTTTAAGCCGAATTAGCGTTAAGTCTAATCATATTATGGCATAAATTTTTAGGCATAAAATTAAAAAGCATAAACGTAAATAGCATAATCCTCACAAAGACTAACATCAGATAGCATAAATACAAAAAGACATAATAATTACTTGGCATCATTACAAAACGCATAAAAATTGTGTCCTAAAAAATAAAATCATGCATTACACAAAGTGCAATGTTCGACTTATAACCAGAGTAAATGATGCACAAAATCATGAAATCACATCCAAACAGATAAAGAACCACAATCACGAGCCTGATGCACTACGAGAAAAGGTTAGTAGCCTGGATATCATACTAACATAACCTAACCTAATCTAACGTAACCAAACCATGGCATAACAGATTTGCACATTTTGTGGGAAAACATCATCCACATTTTTATTATTTAGCAAGAAAGATTTCCCAAGAAATACACCACCAAATTACTCAAATTGAACAAAGAGAACTTGGGATAGAACCACCACCAAAAAAGAAAAAATACATCAATAAACAGAACCATTTGAACAATATTATCAATATTAAACATGAATATCCAACAAAAATTGCATTTCTACAAGCCATAGCAGGTAATCTAAAACTCAAATAAACAAGCACCATTACAAAGAAAAAAAAATACCGAATAATACATTGTTTACAAAATAATGCATGAATGAAAGTAAATAAGCGTACACTATATTAAATGATTAAAAATAAATAATAAATGCATGCTAACAACGAAGCTGTGTTTTATTCATTTAGAAAACAGAAATTATGTATCAAAACAGATATGATAAATAATTATTAGCCCATACAATAGAATGCATAATGAGTATTAGTCGAATACAAATTAGTCCAAGTAAAATTATTCTAAAACCATAGTATGCCAAACAAAGTAGTAGGCCAAAGTATTATTATGCGACAGTATTATTATGCCAATAGAAATTATGCCAAATCAATTTTGCGAAACTATATTAGTCTAAAAAAAATATGCCAATGAAGGGGATCCCAAATAATAATGACCGTCCTTCACAGTGGATTCCTTATAACAAAAAAAAAAAAAACGTGTTTTTCTTTCAGTATCTTTCAGTACCAAAATATTGAGACAGAACAGCTGAAAGATATCCTAAAAAACTATGCGTTCCAGCACGGCTATCACAAGACGGCGCGCGAGCTCTCTCGATTTTTCTCGCGCTATACCTCTCTTTCTAAGTTTTCTAATAACAGAGAGACGGATAGTGCGAGAAAAATCGAGAGAGCTCGCGCGCCGTCTTGTGATAGCCGTGCTGAATACCGCGGTGGCGTGCTGTATGGGCGACAAACACCCCTCCCCCCGCACCGCTATCCCCGAGCGTCGTGCAGCTCCCGATAACACGTTACTAATTATTCATTCGGACGACACATTTTATTGTGAAAATTTAACCTATTTTTTTCATGGAAAAAAATTGAACCGTCAATATTTTTTTATTATTTATTTATCCAATATCATCATCATCATCATCATCATATCAGCCGAGAGACGTCCACTGCTGGACATAGGCCTCCCCCAGAGAGTTTCAAATTGACCGGTCCGGTTATCCAATATATTTAAAGACTATTAACATGTTTCGAACAGCGAGCGAAAACCGCGTAGTTTTTATTAAGGTAGAAGTACTAGTGCCCGACGCGGTACTAGTACTCGACGAATATAATTTAACTAGCGAATAATAAACTAAGATTGATCACGACATCATTTTTAAGTTACTAAATGTTAGTGACTTAAATATTTCTTATCACAATTTCAAGACAAATAACTTATTTATAAGTTATGAACATATTTGTCAAAACCAGCTGCCATCAATTGGGACAATGAGTTAAACCTTCAAGTCCCAATAAATGTCAGTCTGTCATTCATGACATTTGTACTGAAATGACATCTATTGGGACTGCCAGCATAACCGCCTGCCATTTACTCGTACATTCGGATTGATTACCTAATTCTTATATTATCAGGATTTTTTATAAGATCACCATATGAAACGAATTCCATATCAGTAACTTGAGTCTCGTCTCCCAAACCGTATGAAACTGTTTAATACATCTTAAATGAGCATAATATCGTGATTCAAATAAGTATTTTCTGTTGACATGTCGGGCACTAGTACTTCTACCTTACATAATGTGAGCACCGCTCGGGCGCGCATCGTTACTTGGCAAATACAAATTCTTTGTAATGATTTTTATTTTGTTAGGATTACAAACAAGTTTCTGTAGAACATCCTTAGGCCATTCGTTTAATATGTAAGGTAACATATACTCCCACATTCTTTTGCCGTACGGTGGCAATACGTATTTAGGTAAGGTACTTATGTTTCTCAATTTTGTGACCTATATCGATTTTGAAGGTTGGGTAAATTTGAAATTTCATTTATCACCCTGTATTTGGTTTCATTGTTATCAATTTGGTTAGTCATTTCGCATTTCAATGTGATTTTGATGTGTTTCTAGCGCTCGCTTCCACGCTCGCTCAACTAACGTGTTAAAACGAGAGCGCGCGACACATTGAAACATATTGGCATACGAAGGGAAAAACCAAATTGATGACTGTATCAGTTGAGTTACTTCAAATTAACATCGATAATTGACACGCGACATGATGAATACCTGGACAACATGAATTACCTGTTAAATGCACACATGCACACGCTCACGCACACGAACACACACATATGGATAAAACTGTACTATCTTAAACTTTATTTTTGCTTGTTTAAAAACTTTATTTACAGTACACATGGTGTTACTTTCCCGCACTAGTGCGGAAATGAGCACTTTCCGTGCATATGTTGAAACTTTAAAGAGCCTTATGTACTGTAAAACGTTGTACGATACACTCCCTTCGGTTGTGTTTTAATTTATCACCACTCGTTGCGAATTTCCTATTTTCTGCACTTGTATCGTAAATAACTATTACGTTTTATTTCCTTAAAACCTACAACTGGTTGTTATGGAGGAGCGGGGCTTCCTCATATTGCATACTTAATAGGAAGTCCCAACCTTATTTTTTTTAATGCAATCTTTATTAGTGAAATAATTTTTTTTTTCATTTTTTTTAGGGTTCCGTACCTCAAAAGGAAAAAAAGGAACCCTTTTTTTCCTTGATCCTATAGACGTCTGCTTGTCCGTCTGTCACAGCCGATTTGCTCTGAAACTACTGGACCGATTGAAAGAGTTAAAATTTGGTACATATGTAAATTGGTGACCCAAAGATGGACGCGTAAAGTAAATTAATGAATTCTGAACAAGGGGGCTTTTGGGGGGTAAACTGGAAATTAAAAAAAAAAGTTTCGTAAACTGTATTGTGTGACATATCAAATGAAAGGGGTTGTTGTAAGCATCTCAATTTTTTTTTAATAATTTTTGCAAAAACAGATTTGAAGTAATTTAGGAAAAAAGACGAAAATTTACCATTCCCCCCTTATCTCCGAAACTACTAGGCTTAAAATTCTGAAAAAAATATGGTAAATAGTTCCTTGCCTAAAGGTTATAGGAAAACCTATAAGAAGTTTGAGTATTCAAAGTAACGGGAAAATTCTCAATATTTTACGAAACCCTCACCACGCGAGTGGAATTCGCACCTGTCCGGTTTTTTTTTCAAATGACGAATGTGCCAGCCAGCTTCACAATAGCTCTCGGCTGTCTACTGCTATCACACTCACTCTTATATCTGACAGTATATTTGTCGTTGAAAACGAAGATTGACGAGACATATTAAGCAGATTAAGAATGCGTGCGGCGTCGACTGCTACTCGTTTCCTCTCATTCGTGAGAGGATTAGGTGAGTACACACACACTTTTCTATTATCTTATTCAGTACATTTATCATTTCAGTCAATAAACATCAAGAATTGGGTATTAGGGTGAATGTCGGGGCGTTTTAACCGCCTAATTTCTTTGGACACGTTTTTGTCAAAGTGTTTCTACATTTTGATGACATTTCCGGTTGTTTGGTGAACAAGCCTGACTTCTACCATCTTACCAGAAATACCATGAAACTTATACAAGAAATACAAAAAAACGTGTCCAAAGAAATTAGGCGGTTAGTACAGGCTTTGCCTAGTTTGGGACTATATCAATTGGTGTGATTTTTTCCACGATATTTATTTATTAATTTATTTAAAACGCTCCGATATTCACCCATTAAATACCTATGTCTAAAAACCGGTACGTAGCTAGCAGGCTTCTCGAACAATCCGTTGCAATTCATTCTCAAGGGGCTCAAAACCGACTAACAGCGAGTAAGCGGCTGTGTCTTTAACAGGCATTGTTAATTTCTTTATTTTGGCCAATTTGTGCTAGTGCCGGCTGGCGAGCGGCCAGGGCTCGAACCCGGATCATTGCGATAAAAAAAAAACGAAGATGGCGGCTTACACGAGCGACTGCTGGTGACCGTTATGATCTTGCTTTACGAGAGAACACTTTGTTTTAGTAACACTTTGTAGATGATACCCTTTTTTACGCTGACATCCGTTAGGGCAGTGCTGGTTAGCGGAGCTGCGTGCAAGGAAAAAAACCGGACATACGAAATGCACAAAAATATTGAGAATTTTCCCGTTACTTTGAATACTCAAACTTCTTATAGGTTTTCCTATAACCTTTAGGCAAGGAACTATTTTCCATATTTTTTTCAGAATTTTAAGCTTTGTAGTTTCGGAGATAAGGGGGGGATGGTCAATTTTCGTCTTTTTTCCTAAATTACTTCAAATCGGTTTTTGATAGAATAATAAAAAAAAACTGAGATGCTTACAACAACCCCTTTCATTTGATATATTACACAATACAGTTTGCGAAACTTTTTTTTTATTTTCCAGTTTACTCCCCAAAAGTGGCCCCCTTGTTCAGAATTCATTAATACACTTTACGCGTCCATCTTTGGGTCACCAATTTACATATGTTTACCAAATTTCAACTCAATCGATCCAGTAGTTTCGGAGCAAATCGGCTGTGACAGACGGACAGACACACGCACGAGTGATCCTATAAGGGTTTCGGTTTTTTTTCTTTTTGAGGTACGGAACCCTAAAAATCCACCAATTGCATACTACGGACACGCATCTCGTGCAGGAAAACGAGCATGACCAATGAGCATGAGCAATCTACATTTTTTGTAATATTCAAACCACGTATGAATACATCAAAAACTAAAATTGAAGTTGGATGCCGCCTCTGCCGACTGGGCGCTTACGTATGGCATCCACAATAGACGAGGAAGTTACTGCACTCAATAAGGTTATCCTGCAAATGTTTGATGTGCATGCGCCAGTGCCAGAGGTCCAGCTGAAGCGCCCTCCAGACCCTCCAGCTCAGTGCATCACCAGGGGGGCGCGAATGGCTATGACGAGACGTGACCTATCCTAGCCTTCCTTTTAGCAGTTTTTTCCTCGCAGACTGGTGCGCTACTTTACTTCGCACATCACTCGTCGATGCTTACTTTTAGGGTCACTGTCATTTGACGCGTTCGCAAAATCAAATTTGACGACATGAACCGCGCGACAAATTATTATTATCCACATGGTTCATAATAATAATTTAAGTGGCAGTGGTTTTAACTTAAGTGTAGAACCGATGGCCGTTGGGGCGGAAAGGTTTTCGAGTGGCGACCACGTACTGGAAGGCGCGGCGCGGGTAGGCCCCCCACAAGGTGGACTGATGACCTGGTAAAGGTTGCGGGAGTCCGCTGGATGCGGGTGGCGCAGGACCGGTCACTTTGGCACTCTTTGGGGGAGGCCTATGTCCAGCAGTGGACGTCTTTCGGCTGATATGAACATTAACTGATCCAGGAAAATATATAAGTAAGTTACCATGTGTTACACCACAACCGCTAAAATACAACAGGATGAAGAAAATTTTCAAAAAGGTAAGGAATTACGTATTCGGTGAAGAGATCTTTTATTAAATATCGTTTTATGTAACATACGCCGTTGTGAAATACACATCATTAATTAATTCATTCACTTATTTAATTACCGAGAAGTCAAATTAGACAGCTTCGCACCTTAGGAAATTTCTTGTGCGTCCATTGATCGTGTCAAAGTACACCATACCTCTCTAATGAAACTAGGTACTAACTGGGATACTATTTGTAGAGTGAGTGAACATATTGACATACTCATACATATATTGATATAATATATAATAATTATTATTATTTATGTCATGCCCTAGAACGAAAAGAAAAAGAAACAGTACCTATTAAAAAAAGGGCGCAACTTTCACGAGCACACGAAAAAGAATAACTTGTAAAATGCGAATAACAAGGAATATTTAAATAAATATTTCACAATATTCCACCTATTTCATCCGCGCGATGCTTTCCGAGAACAAAATACTTGAATACCTTTAGAAAAAACCCTAATTGCTACCTACTCGCATGTTCTCTATGTGTACCTCTATACACAGAAGATGTATTATTATCCCCCGACGCAAAAGAAGCGGTAAGTTTGACGTGTCTGTGTGTCCGTCTGTGGCATCGTAGCTCCGAAACGAACTATCAATATTTTAATGCGGTTTTTTGTCCGAAAGCTGACGTGATCGAGATGGTTCTTAGCTACGTTTCAACAAAATCGGTTCAGCCGTTTTTGAGATATTGAACTTTGAAATGAAAAAGTTGGGGGTTTTTCAACCTTTCTAAGTTGTAGTGGTTGTTCTTTTTGGCGACTACGACAGAGCCAAAAGGAAGGGATATGTTTTTAGCAGTCTATGTTTGTATATTTGAGCGTGTCTTCAAAATAAAATTTACGCATGAAATTGGAAAACGGTTCTTATCTAAAACTGGAATTTTTGAAACATCGCCATCGTTTATAATTCATAATTCATTTATTGCTTTTCCATGTAGTTTTACAATAGGTCTTATATTACAATTATGCACTAAACATGACCCTGGTAGGGCACAGCAATGACTTAAAACTAAAAAAAATATTATGTAACACTTAACACAGCGGTAATATTATGAATTACTATAAGATAAAAACAGGATTTTAATGTTAGCTATAATGTCGTAATCAATTTAGAATATTCATCGATAGATTTTAAAGAAAATGTATACAATAAATATTTCTTCTGCGTAACTGGGTCTTCGAAGATTTTAAAGTGGATTCTTCTTTGCTCGCGTTCTTGTATAGGGATACAGTTCAAAATGTATCACGTGACTTCCGGAATAACTTTTTGTAGAGAAGCCTAATCTGATTTCAAATAACTGTTTGTTACATATTTTAATCCTTCTTTATTTGCCATTTGTTGTTAATCACAAAATGTTATTTAGTTTATGAAAATAATGCTGAAATGACCGCCATTTTCAATGTATCGCGAGTCAAATGAGCTACGTCATCGTCAGTCAATGTTGCCATGTATACCGATTTATCTGTACTTATAAAGATTTTAGTGAATTAATTCAGATATATATTTTACGGGTACAAGGGTTCCATAGCCGACAAAGAAGTATCCACTTAAACCTAATTAAGGGTTGCATCTCCGACACAACCCGCTTCTTTTTTTTACCCATTCAATTAATAAAAAAAGACATAATATTGGTTTACATTTATAGGTTCATACATATCTTATTATATAATATTAGTTTCATTCAAGTATTGTTTAAGCTGTCCCAATATTTAATTGTTCCAGAACTTTGTTCAGCGTCTAAGCAAACTTGGAATCCATTGCCCCGATCTGATTCGTGACCTAGTCCTAGACCAATAGTACTAAGCCGGTGCGATGCGGGTTAATCAACTTCGATCGGAGACGCCCCACATAACTACACCTTGGGGTGAATCAGACGTATTAATAGGCCCTGGGCGACCAAGCTCTGCTCGGGTGAAAATAGAGAAAATACGGAGAAAACTAATGTTTCCAGACAGGAGACCCAGCTAGTTCGATTCGTTGCCCCCGTAAACCCCTAAATTCCAAATTTCATCGATTAGGCCGTTTCCGAGAACATGATTTCAAATATGTATAAATATTTATATACACACACATTTTTCTAAACGGTAAGTATACATTTTCTGTTTCGCCAAACTGAGAGCAGTTTGTCGGTGAATGCGCGCTCCTTTCTAACAATTAAACATCGCTTTGTTATACCTACCCACTCACTAACTGACTTATTCTAATAAAATAACAATGAATTACCATCACTTAGTGTACCATCGACGACACTCTCAACCGACCGACCCGTGAATATTATACATATATTGCTCATTTAATAGTATAGGATAGATGAACGGTCGTTTTCCATACAAACGTTCTCGACGGTTTCCTCCGAGATTTTTGACCGCAGATTGATGTTTTTTGAAATAATTTTGATATTCTTATTTTTATATGTGCTTCAAACAAATTTCAAAAGGCCGGAACAATATGCATGTTAAACAAATCCGTCAACAATAAGCGCAAAATTTCCTTATTATTCAGTTTCCAAAATGTCAGTTTCCAAATTGATTAAGTTTCGGAGGCGGAAACAGTCGAGAACGATACCACGATTTTTGAGTTTTTCACTTAAGATTTTTTGTGGATGCTGCAACTGCGCACTAGTGGCGCTTACCAACCGATGTCAGCGCGACAGAAATACTGTCCTAAAATTATTAAATCTGAAAAAGAGCTTAAATAGGTAGGTATATGTTCCCTCGGGGCTGGCTCGATTCTTATATTGTATACCCTGCGTAAAAGAAATGTTTACTTATCATTTCTTCCGCGGACGAGATAATTAGATGCTACAGTTTTCGGAAATGGCTTTGTAACAATGAATTTGTAACAAGTGAGGGTTCCGTAAAATTCCTATTCTCTAAGCATTAGGCGCTCCATACAAAATACACAAAAATATTGAGAATTTTCCCATTACTTTGATTATTCAAACTTCTTATAGGTTCTCCTGTAATCTTCAGGCATGGAACTATTTTCTATATTTTTTTCAGAATTTTAAGCCTTGTAGTTTCGAAGTTAAGGGGGGCAATGGTCAATTTTCGTCTTATTTTCTAAATTACTTCAAATCCATTTTTGCTAAAATTATAATAAATATATATCTAAGATGCTTACAACAACCCATTTCATTTGATATGTCACACAAAATATACTCTCCTGACCGGTTTCGGGCACGGCGACTGCTTCAACTCTGGCGCTGATGTCGTACATGTGCTCTGGTGTGGCTCACGTAGCCGATCTTATTTACGAAGACCCGAGTACACAACGGGCACGTGAGCACACGATACAGTTTGCGAAACTTTTTTTTAAATTTTCCAGTTTACCTCCCAATATTAATGAATTCATTAATTTACTTTACGCGTCCATCTTTGGGTCACCAACTTACATATGTATACCAAATTTCAACTCAATCGGTCTAGTAGTTTCGGAGCAAATCGGCTGTGACAGACGGACAGACAGACAACCGAGTGATCCAATAAGATACCGGAACCCTAAAAAGTAACAATCGATTAATATCAATGAAGATTTATTCATGTTTTGATTGTAAAAATTCTAGATGCCGTAAGATATGCCTGCATAATCTATATTCGCTTAGACAGTGTCCGAAGCCTTTACTGTTGAATATAAAAAGAACAACTTCGGAAGACTTGATTGAAATTTTTATTTCATTGTTATATTTCTTGAGACTTATTAGCGAAGTGATAGATATTTTATTTGAAGACTAAGTTCGTTTTGGTCTGAGATATAAAAGGAGCGGATTCGACGTGTCTTTAAGTCAGCACGGGACATCGTAGATCATTTGACATGACCACCGTGTACCTATTATATTCACAGTCACTTTCTATAGATATAATAATAATAATTATATAATTTCGGGGATACCTTCGGGAAAACCGAAGATTTTGTCGGTGCAATTGCGGATGAAGTAGTTATGACGAACAACTACCGAAAGTATATGCTGAAGGACGATATGGTCGACATTTATCGAGCATGCCACCGTCCCGGGGAGTTACTCAGGCATATTATATCCGGTTGCACAGACATAGCCTTTTAGCCACGGTCATTCACCAGCAACTTGCTCTGCTATACGGTCTTGTGGTCCACGAAGTGCCTTTCTATAGCACACCTGTGCCAGTTCTCGAAAATGGTCGTGCCACGCTCTATTGGGATCGAACTGTCATCACGGACAGGACTATTCAAGCCAATAGGCCTGATATTGTGCTGACAGATCGATCAAAACGCCATGCAGTGCTCATTAACATCACCATCCCCCATGACGCATCACCATCCTCGTGAAAGCTGAGAAGGACAAAGCCAGCAAGTACCAACTCGTAGACCTGGCTCACGAGGTAACCGCCATGTGGGATGTTGATTCGGTGATCATCGTCCCGATAGTCGTTTCAGCGAACGGTTTAATAGCGAAGAGTCTCGACCAACACCTTAAGCGACTCTCGCTAGATAGATGGGTCAAGATACAGAAGGTGGTACTCCTGGACACTGCGCGGATAGTCAGGAGGTTCCTCTCTCTGACGCACTGACCACCGGTAGCTAAGGCCCAGCCTCGCTTCCGGCGGTTTTTATAATGACTTCGACAGATAGATCTATGTTCTACATCACTTTTTATTTTGTTGTTTTTTTGTAGTTTTTTAAATCAATTATTTTCTTTCTTTCTTTATAACCATGTGCCGTATTCTTTTCATTTTGGAGTCACATAAAATTCCGTTTTCCTTGTATGCCTCCTTTGTCCAATCAGCCACTGTGAAGATCAATTAAACGAATTAACTTAACGATAACAATTCCTCGTAAATTTCTCGGTCGATATACAAGTACAGAACCCAGCAGTCACATTTACGTGTAGGCCTAGAAATGTACGGTCAAAAGTCAAAGTCAACTTTATTTATTACATAGAATATGATAATAATAATTTTGGTGTTGAAGGAATATCACGTGTACAACTTATTCTGCCTGCACAGGCGTAAAAATAAAAAGAAAACTGGTAAATATAGTAAAAAAACAGCAGCAGAGTTAAACAAGAAAAATGAAAAATGCAAGTAAATTCGATTTCATAAAAATTCATTAATTTCAATATTCGTGTGTAGAAGAATTTATCCAAGAGCCAGTTTTCGATCTTTCTTTTTAAATATCTTTCACCATGGTGGCATTTCCTTAAATGTAGGCGGTAACTTATTCGTCATCATCATCTCAGCCGAAATACGTTCACTGCCTCTCCCAAAGAGTGCCACATTGACTGGTCCTGCGCCACCCGTATCCAGCGGACTCCCGCGACCTTTACCAGGTCATCGTCCACCTTGTGGTCTACCCACGCTGGGCCTGCCGGTACGTCGTCGCCACTCGAGAACCGGTTCCTAAAGCCACCCGGATGCCTTTTAAAAGGCCTTGTCAGTTGCTGAAAATTCAAATATATTCCATTTATATGTAACTCAAATTTCAGTGTTTATTTTTGTTTGCTGGGCGGCTAGAGGTTATGTAACTTATTTTTCATCACACTTGCTCGTAAAGGGCTTCATAACGCGCAGGCATACAGAGCTGCAATAGCCTTTATCACGCCCCTGGGCGTAATGGTTTTTTTCTTAAATTGTATCTGTCACTCTTACGTCAGTTATAAAGCAAGGAGGTTTTAACTCAAACACGATTTTTGAAAATGTATTTATAAAATATAAATGTAAACGTAAAAATACGAATAAAATATGATTAACGGAATGATTTAAAGATTTAAAAGCTTTAATGTAGCAATTTAGTGTCCGTGTAAAATATTTTTAACTGTGATTTTAAATCGTGGCTCAAATTCATACAAGAACATGGAAGACTGACATTTTGTAGTTTTTATTACGATTAGTAACAATTTAGTTAAAAATGTATTGGTTTCCTCGCAAATGTGATGAAAAACATTGTACGGTAAGATTTTTACAAACTCGAGTCATCAAAGCCCTCCGCCTTCGGCGTCGGGCTTCTAATAGACTCTCGTTCGTAATTCATATCTTACCGTACTTGTAAGTTTCTTAAGTGAAAAAGTCGTTCTTGGGAAATTGTACAAAATTCCAAAACACATTACCGAACTTACGGACTCTAAATTCAAATCTGTCGTAAAACGGACACTTATTTCAAAAGCATTATAAATAGGGATATTTGGCAGCGATAAAATCCTGCACTAGAAATCGATCGTAAAATAAATAGGCTTTCTACTGTAGCAATGTAATTTTAAAATTTTATGATACTCTGTATACTGAAATGATATATTGTATACTGTTTTGAAACAATGACACCTCGCCGAGTTTTTTACGCCGGTTCTTCTCGAGGCAGAGGTTTACTTTCCGAACCGGTGGTAGTTTATCGACATTCATAGGTGCATGTTATATGCCTAAATTGAAGAATAAATCACTTTGACTTTGACTTTTGTAACACAATGTACTCTAAAACGGTGAATACCCACTATCAGGTGACAATTGTCAAGTAACTAAAAAAAGGTTATCACTGTATCATGTACATACAGTGATCGGCGGGAGTATTTTATGCCACTTTAACGTCAAAAGTCATGACTAATGATTTAAGGTATCTCAGAAATAACGAACACTTTGAAACTATTCACGTATTTATTCCATTTTACACGTACAAGGTATCTCAGCACCCAAACTTATAAATCTCCAACCAAACTTATATTTCGCCAACCAAACTTATATCGCCAACCAAACTTATAAACGCCAACCAAACTTATAATTCGCCAACCAAACTTATAATGGCTATCACAAGCCTCTAAACTTATAAAGGCTATCACAAGCCTCAAAACTTATATAATTCAGAACTCGATTTAAATTCTAATTTCTCGCACGTCCGCTCAGTTCGAACGCTCAGCCCAGCATGTCCCGTCTCGCCCGTCATTACCGTGAGAACCCCCACTCTGTCGTCAGAACGGCCGGTGCGACTACCCTTTATTTTTGCATGTTTACCTAAATTTATAGAAATCGTGTTGTTTTCTTTAACGAAACCTTACACTCGACCATCCTGACGACGTGCATGTCCCCATGCACGCACCATGTGGAACCTTACACTCGGCGAGACGAGACACTTCGCTTTAATTCAACAAAATCTGTGTAAACTGTATCATATAAATCAATTAAACATCATATATTCTATATTTTAAAACAATTAATTAATTCTCACTCTTTTATAAAATTCTTAGTGTATGTTTAGATATATTATTCCATACTTATTCCTTCATACATCATTTAATATATATTTATATACTCTATTTTAATATAATCATACTAATATTTCACAATATCCCTAATGCGAGTATTTGTATAAATTTACATTATCATCTTTATTAGCCACATAATTACTAGATCATACGATTAAACAAAAATAAATAATAGTTAATAAATAAACCCAATAAGTAGTATCTATTATTCGGACATTATGTCATCCTCGCTTGCATCATCCATAGCATCGACATTATTATCATCGTCTAATCCTAGTGACGCCACGTGGATCCATGGTTGCATACGGTCCGCGGCAACAGTCGTCTTTTTTCTCCTTTTCATGCCCTCAAATCCCGCGATTGGCGCTACCTTGTAGCGATCGTTACCGAGGACCTTCGCAACCCTAAATGGACCTTCATACGTTGGCATGAGTTTTGTACTCTTACCATCATTTTGAAAAGCCACCTTGGTTGTTTTAATCAAATCACCGTTATTATACGTTCGCGCAGGACGTCTATCCTGATCGTGGTACCGTTTTTGTGCCATTTGAGCACCGTCAATACGACGTTTAACCTCATCACGAATTGTGGATAGATCGGTCGCATCGCGTGTCTTATCGGTTATTTCATTCAGATTAGGATTAACCTCACTATTAATTCCTGTCCCAAACATAACCTCCGATGGCGCCCTACCTATAGTTTTTTGTACTGTGTTGTTTAGGCCCCATTGAATTTTCCCCAATTTACTGTCCCATTCCTTTTCATTTTCTCTAAGATTCTGTGCAGTCAGTGAATCTAAAATAGTCCTGTTATAACGTTCTACTTGACCGTTTGATCTCGGGCTTGCAACAGCATTGAGAATATGCTTAGTCCCTCGGTCAAGGCAGAACCTCTTAAAAGCGTGAGAGGTAAAACAGGAGCCCCTGTCGCTAATAAGACGATCAGGAGTTCTAAAAGTGTCAAAGACGTCCTCCAATACTCTTATAACATTTTGGGTATTTGTACTCCTGACCGGTTTAATAAAAACAAACTTTGTGAATGAGTCGACAATATTCAGGAGGTGGGTATTTCCCCTTTTAGACCGTACAAAGGGTCCGAGGTGGTCAATGTGTAATGTGTGGAACGGCGTCGCAACCTTTTCTATTGGATGCAATAATCCTTCTCGCGAATTTGAAGTCTTTTTTGAGTATGCGCAATCGATACACGCTCCCACGTACTTCTTAACAAATCGAGACATCTTTGCAAACCAATAGTTTCTTTTTAACCGTTCCAGCGTTTTCGCGTAGCCCACGTGACCTATATCATCGTGGTTCATCTTGCATAATTGCCACCTCGCACCCTTTGGAACAATCCATCTCACGGCATCATTGTCAGCATTCACTCTCCTAAACAATTTGTTATCCTTGATAACGTAGTGTTCTCTGATATACTCAAGGCCCTTAGGATCTAAATCACTACTAACAATGTCCCGGATTCTACACAATTCTGGATCTCCCAGTTGGAGAGTTAGAAGCCAGTCATCATTATTTATTGTCATCACTGAAGGGAAATGATCAGGACTCAGATTGTCTACATCCATTATCGGGTTACTGGAAAGCGCGTCCACATGACCCATTTTTGTGCCTGCCCTATACTCTACACTGCAGTGAAACTCCTGTAACGCTAACCACCATCTCGCGATTCTTGGTATGAGGTCTCGTTTTCCAAAGGTGGAACGTAACGCGCTGCAATCTGATACAATCTTGAAAGCCTTCCCTAGCAGGAAAACTCTAAATTTCTTAAGGGAACAGACCACAGCCAACGTTTCCAGTTCATAGGAGTGGAAGTTCCTTTCCTCCGGTGACGTCTGGCGACTATAATAAGCCACCGGGTGGAAAGGACCCTCACTCCCTTGAGGACGCTGTAACAAAATGCCCCCTATTACTACCTAGTCTACTGGCATCGGCGTGGAGCTCCGTTTCCGCTGATGGATCGTATATGCCAAGCACTGGTCTGTCAATGAGCTTATCTTTCAAGGCTTTAAAGGAATTCTCTTGCTCGTCCGTCCATTCCCAAGTCCTATTCTTTTTAAGCAACTTTGTGAGAGGGTAAGCAAGTTGCGCAAACCCTTGGATGAATTTCCGAAAGTAGCTAACTAAGCCTAGGAATTGGCGCACGTTGTGTACATTTTCAGGATGCGGGAAATCAATGACACTCTGTATTTTTGCTTTTCCAGGTCTCATACCTGCTGAGCTAATCTCGTATCCCAAGTAGTTGATCTCATTTTGCAGAAAACTACATTTAGAGAGGTTCAACTTGAGATTGGCCTTCTGTATGAGATCTAAAATCTCCTCAAATCGGTCCAAACATTCAGCTGGACTTTTGCCGTAGATAAGGACGTCGTCTATATAGACGGTGGCTTTATCGAAACGTGCAGGTCCCAAGACATGGTTCATCATTCGCTGGAAGACAGCAGGAGCATTTGCCAAGCCAAACGGCATTCGGTTGTACTCATACTGACCGTCCGGCGTGACAAACGCCGTTAAATGTTTGCTATCCTCTGCAATTGGCACCTGATAATATCCAGACATTAAATCCAGTGAAATGAACCATGCCTGTCCGGCTAATCTGGCTATCTCGTCTTCAATTACAGGCATGGGATAGCGTTCTTTCACGGTAACTGAATTTAACTGTCTATAGTCTACACACAGCCGAAAGTTGCCATCCTTTTTCCGTACTAGTATTATTGGACTGGCATAGTTAGACACAGATTCCCTAATAATCCCAGCCTGCAACATATCGTCCACCATACCACGAACCTTTTCGCGTTCATTGTGCGACAGGCGGTAAGGCCTGTAGACCACGGGGCGCTGGTTACTTAGCTCTATTTTCATCTCTGCAACGTTTGTACAGCCTAGGCTTGCCAAATCGTTAGCGAAGCATCCCTGGTAATGTTGTAACAAGTCAAAAAGCCTAGCTTTATCACTATCGGTAACCGCATCCCCGAGCTGAATAGAGTCCTTATCTATGGGTTGGCACGGAAGACTCTCATCGTGATTGGATATTGGTGCGGATGCCATATCCGTAAGCCTAAAGACAGCCCCTACTCTCTCTGCTCTAGAAAAAACCAAGTTCTCTTGCAGGCGACACGAATTCGAGCACGGCACTATCGTGATAAAAACTGTGCCGTCCTTAACCTCATAGACACCTCCACATACTACGTATTGTGAATTAGGTTTTCCCACGATTTTTGTGTCTACTAAGACTTCACCAGTAAATATGGTCGCCGTCGCTGCTCTAACGCTTGCAGCACCTGAAAGATCACATCGAGCAGACACCCTTATCCTCTCCACACTTTGGTCCCCTTCGCTTTCTCTAGGATAGGGCAACTCTGCACCAATGTGCAAAAATTGCAGCTTGGTTGCGTCTTTATAAACAACTATGTGCGGTTGCTCGGTGTAAGTCTGTCCAATCAATATAGGTTTTTCCAGTAACTGATTGTCCACTATTCGGCACGGAACACTAGCACTTACTCCGTCTATTGAAATATTTAATATAGCTGAGCCTGCCGATTGCACTATACTATTACCGAAACCTCTCATTGTTGTTGGTTTAGCGTCGTGACTAACGCCAAGGCTTTCGAAAACAGAGTGCCTTATTAGTGTGACTTCACTTCCTAGGTCGACGAAGGCTTCGAATTGTACGCCGTCAACAATTACTTCCTTAGTAAATTTATTGCAGGGATTTGAGGTTGATATGCGCATGGTTTTGGGTACTATCGCAGCCTTCGTTGGCCCTGATCCTTGTTTGGATCGACACACTTCAGCTTTGTGTCCTATTTTGTCGCAATGGGTGCATTTAAGCAAGGGCTTTGGGCACCTCGTAAATGGGTGCCCTTTTTCCTTGCAATTAAAACAAAGCATTACAGAACTGTTACTGTGGTATGATCGATTGCTTTGCCTATCTCCTACCGTGGGCACATTCCTATCTCTAAATGGTGGCTGTTGAACGGAAAGCTCTTTATTGTTACTTAGCAAAAACTTTAAGAGTTGATCTGGTTCCTCGCATCGTAACGCCAATGCACTAGACCTCATAGTTCTATCGCCAATGCCGTGGATGATGCAGTCGACTGCTTTCTTGCCTACTATATCACACTGATTAAGTAAAGCTACTTTTTCGTAATAGTAGTTTTCAATCAACTCATTAGGCCTACTTTTTCGCTTGAGCATGTCTTCTAAAATTTGCCCATAATTTTGCTCACTGGGGAACGCATTCAATAGCTTAACTTGCCATTCTTCCCAAGTGTGCAGAATCGAGCTGAGACTTTCATACCAGGTCTTTGCTAGACCTGTCAATTTCTGCATTGCGAAGTGTACTGTAGCCTTTTCGTCCCAGCCATAAACCTCGGCACACTGATTAACCTTTTTGATCCACACATCCACACGTTGGTTTTTCTCAGAAGGATTAAACTCTGGGACTATGTTTTTGTGATCTATGCCTCGACTAGTTACTGATGTACTTGGGTTTGATGGCTGAGACGGAAGGATGTCCTTGATTGATTGTATTATTTGAATTACATCCTTGGAAGAAAAACTAGGACTACCTGACCTTGAACGATGATTGATGGCTGCCGATGCTTGATTATTGGAATCCCTCGCAGACGGTAGTTTGCTGCGGCTACGACTCTCATGTCCTCCCCCAGCATCGCTCGGCTTGCGGCGACGCTCACTCCTCAGCCGTCTCTGTTCGGAATCACGTGCTTCTTGCAGGTCGATTTCCATCAAACGCAACCGTTCCTGCTGTAGCTTCAGCGCTTCCTCTCGTTCTCTCAGCCTGCGGCTGTGGCTTCGGCTACGGCTTCGACGGTGCAAGCCCGCGCTTGTCCGGGCGCGACTTATCCTGTGCACGCTCGTGTTGCTGCGGCTACGGGTACGCCTTGTGTGCGACCGTTCGCGAGTAGGAGTTCTCAAACTCCGGCGACGTTCACTTCCTCCGCTCATTCTCTGAAACTCGTCGCAAATTTTACATATCGACTCTACATATTGACTCTACATATTGACTCTACATATTGACTCTACATATTGTCTCTACATATTGACTCTACATATTGACTCTACATATTGACTCTACATATTGACTCTACGTATTGACTCTACATATTGACAAACGTTACATGAATTTTTGGCCAAAAAAAAAAAAAAAAGTATTACTCAGTGCAGGAATACTTAGAGATACCTAGTAAACAAGATGGTCAGTAAAAGATAGTCGGTACTTAATATAATTTTGTAGTGATAGGACCTTGACTCATAATTAATACGACATAATGCATGATTTGCCGATATATATATATTTTTTATAGTATTTAATAATATATTAGTACTATAAAACATATATCTAATACCAAATGTACCTTTGTTTTACAAACAATTAAATGAATTGAATTGAATTGTAATTATTAACTAGCGCAAAATAAGAATAAAATCAAATGATATCCTCATACGCATATAATTTTAAATTATGAGCAGCACCAGTGGCCTATCCCACAAGACATTACAAAATTGTTGAATTGTAGCCAAAATATTGTATCACATAGTGTACCTATGTATATTTACATATTAAAACTTACAAATTTGTAGTAATATGTTATTTGTAAATTGTAATTGTAAGTTTAGTGGTATATGGCCCAGCTGGTTTTAATTTAATGTAATGTTCACTTTCAAATTGAGTACACAAGAATTATCCATGATTTTCTTTAAATAAATTATTTGTATTTATCACGCAGCTGAGATATGCTTGCTTAACTGTACAACGATTAACAATTTGAATGCTACCTATGTGTAAAAATTGACAAGGAAGGTAGGTCATCCTTTATAGATTATTAAAAATAAATATGTGTAGGCGTGTACTTACAGGAAGTATCGTCGTTATCCCACTTGCTGAGATTTAAGGTATCTCAGAAATAACGAACACTTTGAAACTATTCACGTATTTATTCCATTTTACACGTACAAGGTATCTCAGCACCCAAACTTATAAATCTCCAACCAAACTTATATTTCGCCAACCAAACTTATATCGCCAACCAAACTTATAAACGCCAACCAAACTTATAATTCGCCAACCAAACTTATAATGGCTATCACAAGCCTCTAAACTTATAAAGGCTATCACAAGCCTCAAAACTTATATAATTCAGAACTCGATTTAAATTCTAATTTCTCGCACGTCCGCTCAGTTCGAACGCTCAGCCCAGCATGTCCCGTCTCGCCCGTCATTACCGTGAGAACCCCCACTCTGTCGTCAGAACGGCCGGTGCGACTACCCTTTATTTTTGCATGTTTACCTAAATTTATAGAAATCGTGTTGTTTTCTTTAACGAAACCTTACAATATGGATAAGTCTGTGTTGTTAAAAATAAAACCATATTGTTAAAAACTTACTGAATATAAATACAGTTCAGTTATTTCATTGCAAAATGTTCAATTGACGTGTAAAATAATGTTAGAAACGACAATGAGACAAGTGCAAGACATGAGTTGACGTAAACACATTCGTTTAGACAATATAAGTGGCCTGTATTTCATAATCATAGACAGTATGTTAAAACCTCGACAATAAAACTGCATACATTTTTAATATATATATTGTGCACGAAATTTAAATAGAATCACATCCATGCTACTATCACTGATCATGTATAACATGATTTTCGTATAATAATATTCTGAGAACGAGGGTTACCTAATATTTTCGTTTGTCATTATTGAAAAAATCCATACACGTGCCGAGATTCGAATGACTATGTATTTACGTAAGCTACTTCCTCATTAACAATGTGAGATATCGTATTTCTTCATAATAAAATATTTTTGGCGATATGTCTCTAACGATTATTAAAGATAGACAGCAACGTTACGGTTTAGGTACCTACTGCGGAGCTACCGAAAATCGAATAAAGATATTAATAGCTTGCCGATACTTCATGAACATTAATTTCTTATACTTATCATAATCTCTCCCATTTCACCCCCTTAGGGGGTGAATTTTGAAAAATACTTTCTTAGTGCACCCCTAGATCTTAAATCATACATTTAACCGCTGGTTCTAGAGATTCCAAATTTGGCATGGTTACTAAGGAACCAGCGGTTTGGGCTGTGCGTTGATATGTCAGTCAGTCAGTCAGTCAGTTACTTCTATATATTTTTACGTATTTTCTTTATCCCATTTTTCTCTCAGGAACGGTCATTAATAATAACAATATAAAAAATAAAAACTCCATACAGAACATGAAATCATTACAAAAACCTTGCCTAGGGTGCCGCCGGCAGCTAGGCGGAGCCTAATAAGCTACCGGTGGTCAGGGCGACAGAGAGAGGAACCTCCTGACTATCCGCGCAGTAAATTATTATTATTGTCAGGTAGTCTTAGTCATATTTTGTAATTTAGTTTTTTATACATTTTAAATCATATTTCAGAAATTAAATTTAGTAATATCAGACTACTATTTAACATGAGCCAGAGCCATTGCATTCCAATTTAATTTTAATACTTCTCCCTCTCTCGTTCTGGTACGGGAGCAAGGGGTGAGTGGAGGCGACCGCAAAACAGATTGATATATGATTAGAATCGGATGTGTCGGATAAAAATAGGCCTAGGCTCGGGCCCGTCTTTAAAGCCGCTACATTGACAGCCATAAGCCTTATTATATGACTAGATTTGGCGAAAGTGCAAATAGATTTTTCTTGGGATAAATAGTCTTTTATATTCATCCCCGGAGCCGTTGATGTGAGTTGCGAGAAGCAAATAAACAAATAAACTTTATATCGTACAAATATCAATGATATTTGCCTTTTTTTCTAGCGACAGAGTTCCGGAGGCCTTTATGATATTGGGTTGCGGAATAAATCGTTCATGAGAAATCTAAGGATGGTATGTGCTCGCCTCAGGGAAACGGAAACAAGGGTTTCTTATACTTTGGAAATTTCGTGTTCGTTGCTTGTAACCAAATGAAGAAAACGAACAAAAGGTTTTCAAAGATTATGAAAAAACATCTTAACAAGTAGGTTAGTAAAATTAAATGAAAACAAAGTACAATAAGCGAGTTAAATTCAATGTTTAAAGAAAAACAGGTTATTTATAATAAACATGTAAAAGGATTGCTGAGGTTCTCCTCGAGGCAGAGGTTTTCTTTCCAAACCTTATCGACATTCATAGGTGCATGTAATATGCCTAAATTGACGAATAAATCACTTTGACTTTGACTTTGACTTTGAGAATCAATGGAATTGTCATACTTACCTAGGTACCTATAAATTGGAACCGCCGTACTAGAATAAACAAACTTATAATAGTAGATTAAAAAGTACCGGACTTTTCTACAAGATTTTTCAAATAATGTCCAATTGCCATATGAGACTCATATGCGTCTTTGTTGTCTTTCTTGCTCAGAAAGGCAGATTACCTGTTTAGACTAACTTTACTGTAAATGCTTCAAAACTTCAAAGCGAGAAGAAATGTTTTAAATAAAATAACGTTTATCTACCCGCCCTCGCTTACCTTCTTGCACCGTCCCTAACAGCTAGCGCTTTTCAGGGAGTACTCAACAAAAAATCTTTTAACTTAATTTTCTTTGAACGCAACCGGGTAGGTATAAAGAAATTAATTCATTTACTCAACTTTTGGCTGCTCTTTGCACTGAAAGACTTTCAACGGAACGGATTCGGTTAAAAGTGAATCTCAAAGAAATCTTGTGTCTGCGTCAAGAAAAAGGAAGAGATTTAAGTATGTGTGGGTGACTTGTGTTGGTCAATTAGTAATCGAGTTTTTAGTAATGTAAAAATCAGGGTTGAAGGTGGCGAAATAATCTTTACCGAAAGCATTGAAGCGGTGTTCAACCGGTCGCAAATAATACATGAAGACCGAACATGGGAAATCCGGTCTTAACTGGAATATAATTATTTTGAAATCTTTACTCAGACAAGCGTAACAAAAGGAATTCTCAAGAAATCACTTTTTATTTTCTTGTAGAAAATAAGCCATTGAAAGTAGATATTGCTAAGGATTCATTTTATAACAACTTAATTTAAGCTATAGAGCTGAAAATAACTTAATCTCAAAATGCCTAAAAATTTTTCTCAGAACATCCGATGAACGGGTAATATATGAGATTAGTTGCTTTTACTAATTAAGTATGAGACCAAAACATTTTAACATCATTCAAGCCAATCAATCAGGCAGGGAACGCATGGAAAACGGCCTGTCCCGGCAAAGAGCTGCCATTAAGCAAAGTTGCCCAAAGAATCTGGGATGAACCACTCTGCCGCCAGGTTCACGACTGGCTATTGGACTCCGCCTCGTCAGCCTCCGAAAAAGCCCGGCTCCTGGCTAGTTCAGAAAAAGAGTCCGGGTTCTGGCTCCACGCCTACCCTTCGGCCCATTGCGCGACACTACTCGACAACAACTCCCTCAGATTAGCTGTCGGCCTCCGCCTGGGTTCCAACATAGTGGTTCCCCATCGCTGCCCCTGCGGCGTGGAAGTAGATCGTCTGGGCCACCACGGCCTTTCCTGCCAAAAAAACGCAGGCCGCTTCGCCCGCCACGCATGCTTGAACGACATAATCCGGCGGGCCCTTGCCAGCATAAACGTTCCAGCCGTCCTAGAGCCACCTGGCCTCGCACGCGACGATGGCAAGAGGCCCGACGGTATGACGCTCATCCCGTGGCAAGTGGGACGACCCCTAGTCTGGGACGCCACCTGCGTCGACACATTGGCTCCGTCCCACTTACCTACCACTTCGCAGAGGGCGGGCGCAGCGGCAGCATCGGCAGAGGCTGCCAAACGCCGCAAATACACGGGCCTTGCAGGTAACCATGTGTTTGCGGCTTTTGGAGTAGAGACGCTTGGGCCGTGGGGCCCAGACGCCCAGAAACTATACCGCGATCTAAAAAAACGGCTCTTCGAACACACTGCTGACCATAGGGCTGGCTTGTTCCTCGGTCAAAGAATTGGCATCGCCATTCAGCGAGGAAACGTAGCCAGCCTTATGGGCAGCCTACCACAGAGCGCCGACCTAGGGGACTACTTTATAGGAAATGTGTAAATACTTGTACATATTTTAGTTGTAAGTCATGCCCTAATAATTATTATTTTCCTTCACTTCACACAATGCAACTGATCAAGCAGAAGGAAGTAAAGTTATATGAAATAAAACTCTAACTTCATTATCAATCAGCCAAGCAGATTTCTGGAGATCAGGGATTTTGCCTTTTGACAGTAATTTGCCACACTGGATGCGTTCTGCGGTCTGCGGTCAGGTCAAGCCTACATTATGTATGAACAAATTCAATTCGACCTGACCGCAGACCGCAGGATGCATCCAGTGTGAGAACTAGGGATATTAGATTATTGGGCAATATAAAATAAAATTGTAATGAAACCTAAGCTTGAATGTGACAGTCCTCATCTCTCGTTTTCTTGCTAAGATTTTACCAAAAAAATATACCCAAAATGCAGAGTTAGTAATTCTAATTATTTTGTATTCCATTTTTCCTTGTTTTTTTTTTAATTTATTTATTCAGAAAAAAGTATGGTACGATTTACATTTGTTTAATTTTCGCCAAACATTACGTTTATCGGCGAATAGTACACTCACTTCCATTTTATGTACCAGCGGGTTGATTACGCAACGCTCTGTACGCGCGCCAATCAGGTCTATCATTTTTAGTCATTGAAAGTGATATAATATTAAAAAGATCTTTATTCGACACGTGCATTTAATTACCCACATTTTCGCGTCTGTATGCAGACTGCCTGCGTTAACCATACCATATATTATAAGACTAGGGTGAAGTTATCTCCGATCTCTCTTGTGGTTGAAAGCGACTTAACATGTACTTAAGTCAGCGTACGCCGAGACTTGGGAGTGACGCGGAAGATTGATAGGCTTCGCGAGGTAAATATACTAGAAGTCGAGAATAATAAAGGGGTATACAATTTTAAGGAGATTTGTATAAGAATATAATTAAATCAATATTATAATTTACTAATATGAATGAAGAAAACAATCAAATCACAGACCCATCTGGTGGAACTTTGACAACATTAAATACTCTAGAAGTCGAGAATAATAAAATCAATATTAATTAGGTCGCGGGAGTCCGCTCCAGCGCACCATGCGCATCCATTCACTTTGGCACTCTTTGGGGGAGGCTTATGTCCAGCAGTGGACGTCTTTTGGCTGATACGATGATGATGATGATGAAATCAATTTGTAATTAAATTAATATTAATGAAGAAAATTAAATTACAGACCCATCTAATAGAACTTTGACAACTTTGGACAATGCAAAAATAAAAGAAAAATTCAAAATTGTTTTCCTTCAAATCGGTTGACGATTAACGCACAATTTTACTAATCTTATATGAAATAAGGCATACGTGGCTAAATTCATTCTCAAGTCGCTAAGTTGAAGTGAACGAACAAGTGAAGAACAATACGAGCAAACTTATTTACACTTGTGAATAAAGACGATGTCATATTTATGTACCCTAATATTTCAGGGCTAGTTTTGTCGTTGCATCCAATCACAGTTATATTTCAACACGTTTATCTTTATGGGAGGCCTTCGTCCAGCAGTGGACGTCTTTCGGCTGATGTGATGATGATGATGATGATGTATCATACGTTCACGTCCATCCTGATTGAAATGCGATCGGCATTCGAAATTGTCAACGGCATCGGACTCCCTGTCTCTTCCAGACCTCTCGCCTCTCGAAACTCCAAGAATTAACCGCGATTTGTAAATTAATCATCCTACAAATCAGAGGAAACAATGGGCGCCATTAGGCGGTGCAATGCCGGAGATTTCCTCTCACAAAGAGGAATAGATGTGGAAAAAATGCTTTAGAACCGTGAATTGTGAGAATTGGATGAAGCGTTTTTGAGCAAGCTTTGAGAACGCGACGGCCGATCAAAAAAATGTCTAATCTTTCATATTTTTAATGAGGAAAGTGTATTTCATGTTCCATAATAAAATATGAATTTTACCGGACCAATTCGTCTATGTTTTTTCGTTTATATGGGATATCGAAGATAAATAAGGCTTGTTCAGGAAAAAAGTAGCCATCGAAAACTAAATCTCCACTGTCACGTGTTCTAACCGCAATTAGATAGCCAACTGAGTATTCTTTTTTATGTGTAAGCATCTAAAATCCATTAATTTTTCCTTAAAAGTTGTGAAATCCTACATAATGCCAGTTAAGGCTTAAAACCCTTTGAGAGCTAAAGACGGCTGTGGACGCGGAAGAAAACTCGTGCCACTGAAGCCACGGACGGCCACATGATAATATTGATAAATATTGTCATTTTGACATGACACACAATACTTATCAGAAGTTTCATTTTATTCATATTTTGTCTGGCTATTGTTTTGTTTTGGCCACGGTTGGGCACCGTTTTGTTTTGCACCCTCGCTGTCAAAAGGTTAAAGCTAAAATGATTGCATAGAAATCTGTCTACTTCTGGCATGATTTAAAACAATTTATGACTTGCATACGGTTATTCAGAACCTGGAAAGATATTCGCAGAACATTGTAGCATCGATAATCTATTTGAGTAAAGGAAAAAAAGACCCTCATGACCTTAACCTTGATGACTAGATTCACGGTCGCGCCACGTCATCGTCAGCTGTTTAGGACAAAGGATTGAGCCACTAAAAAGTTTTTTTACAAATATTAAAATTAGCCTATGTATATGGACGATTTAGAGGAATCCAACGACACCTCATATGTCGAAATCCGTCAAACGGTTTAGGCTGCAGGGCATGCCGAAGAGTAAGACATACAGACCTTTCTACTGTAGCAATGTAATTTTAAAATTGTATAATACTCTGATACTGAAATGATATATTGTATACTGTTTTGAAAAAATGACACCTCGCCGAGTTTTTTACGCCGGTTCTTCTCGAGACAGAGGTTTACTTTCCGAACCGGTAGTTTGTCGACATTCATAGGTGCATGTAATATGCCTAAATTGAAGAATAAATCACTTTGACTTTGACATACATACATACGCTCGAAAAACATAACCCTTCGGCAGTCGGGTAAAAACCGTCTATGGAAAACTGAAAAAAACTGTTTTTCATACAAAACCCCCGCCTTTGTCACCCAGAGCATAATTTCGAAACGCTTGATACCTCATTCATATAAACGGGTTCAGTATCTTAAACGCTACGGTGAAACACACGTAAATACAAATACACTCTGGGGTCGTTCTTATTTTCGACCGACAATAGCCTGTCCTTCGCCTTATTACGGCATGCCATGTGAGTACCTAATGATGTATACGTTTTTATAATGTTCGAATGATCGTCCATATTATTTTAATATTAAGTGATATTTAATATTTCACTTTCTCTAACTAACATTTTTTAACGTTTTTTTATCGTAGAATGCCGTGACAGAGTGGTAATCCAAAATGTGGTTCCCACTGAAAGAGTCCACTTTGTCATATATTTTTTTTAGAAACCAACCGTAAATAAATATTTATATTGGCCGGAAAGGAAACTTTAATTAGTTCATTAGAACTAGAAGAAACCTATGCATTTTTTAAATTGCACTTCGAAACCACAATTTTCTATAGTTCAAAAAAAAAAACCGGAAGTGCGATTCAACTCGCGTGGTGAGGGTTCCGTAAAATATTGAGAATTTTCCCGTTACTTTGAATACTCAAAATTCTTATAGGTTTTACTGTAATCTTTAAGCAAAGAACTATTTTCCATATTTTTTTCAGAATTTTAAGCCTTGTAGTTTCGTAGATAGGAGGGGAGGATGGTAAATTTTCGTCTTCTTTCCTAAATTACTTCAAATCTGTGTTTGCTAAAAATATAAAAATATATATCTGAGATGCTTACAACAACCCCTTTTATTTGATATGTCACACAATACATTTTGCGAAACTTTTTTTTTTAATTTTCCAGTTTACCCCCAAAAGTGGCCCCCTTATTCAGAATTCATTAATTTACTTTACGTGTCCATCTTTGGGTCACCAATATAATTATGTGTACCAAATTTCAACTCAATCAGTTCAGTAGTTTCGGAGCAAATTGGCTGTGAAAGAAACCCTAAAAACAGAAAAACCTCTGTTCATTGTCGGTAAAAAAGAAAAGCGACCCTCTGTTGTTGGGCAAAAAGGACTGTAGATGAAAGTCGCAATGAGTTCAAATACATCCTACTAATCCTACTTCCTACTTATATTATAAACGTGAAAGTTTGAATGGATGGATGGATGGACGGATGTACGTTCCACTTAATCTCAAAAACTACTGGACGAATTTATTTAAAACTTTCCAGTTATGTACCTTATACAGGTTGGCTCATTCAAATCGGTCAGTATGGGAATGTCTGAAACTATAAGACATACGAAGATTTGTTCTTAGGAACCATGTCACCGATTTTGATAAAAAGAAAAACTGCATTCATACATTTGAAAAAAAACTGTACCCAGCTCGGGAATCGAACCCGGTTGTTTTGAAAAAATAAACTTACATTTTTTCTATTTAAGTATCGATTTAATGCAATGCTAATGCCACATGATAAGGTGTATGTAACAAGTAGAGAGGTACATACAAACAGCCATAGAGACAATTTTACATGCCTGAACTTGTTGAATATTGTAACGGTTGTCACTTCGAACACCTACTATGATAAATTAAAGTATGTCAAAACAATGCATTTTATTCATTTTAGACATCATGTTTCTTAGAGACATTTACAGCTTAAGACCTACACAATCGATATTTAAATAGAAAAAGTGTAAGTTTATTTTTTCAAAACAACCGGGTTCGATTCCCGAGCTGGGTACAGTTTTTTTTTTCAAATGTATGAATGCAGTTTTTCTTTTTATCAAAATCGGTGACATGGTTCCTAAGAACAAATCTTCGTATGTCTTATAGTTTCAGACATTCCCATACTGACCGATTTGAATGAGCCACCCTGTATATCAGAATAGGACAAGGCTATAATTTGTGTCAAATTTCATCCCTTTTAGGGACGAAAAAGGGGATGAAACTTTTTATGGAGACCAAATATTTTTGCTCGTTGCCTTTATCAGTTGTCTCTCAGCTGTTATTCGCTACGTGCTCATGCGACACCCCATACGTCACACCTAACGAAACTAGACCTCTACCTACGCTTAGTTACTACGCGTCGCGGTGTCAAGATATATTTGTGGGTGAGCGTTGAGATGAGCTTAAAAAAGGCTGCAGTGAGCGGGATGGCGAATTTAATCAGAAGAAAATAGGTAAAAGGAAGGAAAGTACTCGATATCGGTAATCGGCTTATAAAGTAGGGAAAGTTCATCCAAGTCTACATTTTGCGACTATAACTAATATATCAATTTGAAACCAATCCACCACAACATCACAACATTGCATTCACTCACGCTTAGCTTTGCACCTACAGAGAGAGAGCGCAAACCAAGACGAGTCAAATTTGATTGCTAAACATCAAAAACGCTGTCCTAAATTGGGTCACAGATTACCCCATCCTTCTACTTAATATCGTCTTTAACTTTGTAATCCGCTTTACTATTCTATTAGCGGAAAAATATGCTTACTTTTAGATAAGTTTTTGTAAGTCGGGAAGGGACGAAGTTAGGTATATAAAACAAGTTGAATTTCGACCGCAACTTGCTATATCAAATAGAATCATGATTAAGTATGTAAGTTTTGGGCCACGATTCGACTTAATAGATAGAAAGTGAAAACCCTAGGACATCACTTTTGTTTTATGTGCATATATCATTTAGATAGTGAAAGAAAGAAAAAGACATTGTATGGATTTCCCCATACTGCCGGGGAGGTAAAATCGTGTCATGACTCTCACTTTTTTTTTGTATAAGGTTCGGTATTAAAAACGGTTCTGAGTTAGACAGAAACGAAAACTGAAAAAGAAGTTCTAGTAGGTAACCACAGTTTTTTTAAACGCTCACCTTTGTCTCGAATTATATTAGGTTCGTAAACATTATTGGTTAATAATAATATCTGCACCACCTACTGCATAAATCTAGTTTAATCTCTTTCCCTGATACCCAAAGGTTGTCTGGAAGAGATCGCTCTTCAGCGATAAGACCGCCTGTTGTCTACCTCTACCTACATGTTATTGTATTGTTTCTACCTGTAACTGCTTTGTTTGTGTGAGGTGTGCAATAAAGAGTAAATATTGTATTGTATTGTATTATTCTAGGGAATACAAAGGAACCTTTTTCGTGGTTAAACACGTAGATCCATTGAGAAATTGTCAGTAAAAACATCAATAATTACGATCGTCCCAATTTTCCGGCCCGGAAATTGTCGGCCCGATCAGAAAGTATTTTTTCACGGTCCCCGTAGTTTCGATACGTATTTCACGGATTGTAGACTCTCTTACTTTCCCTTCAGTGTGCAAGGCGTGAATAGCGCTCGAGCGAACTTTCGACAATGGCTCGATATCTTGTCAAAACGTAAGAGATATTTCAGGAGTTGATGTAACTGAGTTACTGTTTTGTGGATGGTGGAACTTTTTGGCCAGTTCTATACACTTGGGCCCATGTCTACAGATTCCCAATTCTACAGATTCTCATGTCTACAGATTCTCAATTCTACAGATTCTCATGTCTACAGATTCCCAATTCTACAGATTCTTATGTCTACAGATTCCCAATTCTACAGATTCTCATGTCTACAGATTCCCAATTCTACAGATTCTCATGTCTACAGATACTATAACCAACCAGTAATTATTAATCTAGAGAAATAGGTTTTAACTCTTCGAAAAAAAGGTACAAAATCCGATTTTTATAAATGTTCTAATTCTAATCACCTGCATGATCACACTTGTATTTGTATATATTTTGCGATAGTTAGACTAGAATTGGGAGTCTGTACAATCAGAAATTTGTAGAACTGGAAATTTGTAGAACTGGAAATCTGTGGAATTGGGAATCCGTAGAATTGGGACACTGTAGAATTGGGAATCTCTAGAATTGGGAATCTGTAAAATTGGGAATCTGTAGAATTGGAAATCTGTAGAATTGGAAATCTGTAATAGAAATCTGTAGAATTGGGAACAAACCAAATTAATGTACCATAACGTGACGTCACGCGGAACTTTAACGGGCTATATCTTCATAATTTTTTGTTTAATTGACAAACAAAAAAATACGTGTCAAATATGTTTTGATAATCTAACTGACGAACTTAATATCATTTTTTTGGAAAGTAGCCAATTGCATGATGCCCAGTTCGGTTTCTCAGCCACCCTGTCCATCAGTCCCCCAGTTTAGTTGCTCTAAATATCCGTTTAGTTGCTTTAAATATGAGTTTGATATGAAGATCGGCGTGGATAGGCCCCCCACAAGGTGGACTGATGACCCGGTAAAGGTCGCGGGAGTCCGCTGGATGCGGGTGGCGCAGGCCCGGTCACTTTGGCATTCTTTGGGGGAGGCCTATGTCCAGCAGTGAACGTCTTTCGGCTGATATGATGATGATGAGCGAGTTGACAATCCGCTGTCCCCAACCTCTCTGCCTACTGTCTTACATTAATCCCAGACGAGAATTGAACGGGTCATAAATATAGAAACTAGGCTCTCCTAATCACGCATAGACACGATCCGTTGAGCTGGAACTGCAATTTATATGGGTGGAAGTTGTAGTTCGATCTAACTTACGCAATCAGGGGTGTGTGACGTACGCATATAGGTCCACAGGGCCGGGGCATACTTAACCCTTTACCTATGGTTGGGATTAATTAAAGTTGCTGCGACAGTGACGCTGCGCTCGAACGTTCCCTCATACATTTCCGTACTGTATAGTACTATCGCTCTATCGCCGCGTCACTGTCGCTGCGATGGCCAACGACATGTCTGTACTGTTCGATAGTAAATAGAGCACTAAAATAAACAGAGAAAAAGTGCGAGTCGGACTCGTCCATTAAGGGTTCCGTACAAAATTACAAATGTATGGTTTTCAGATTTTTCCCTGTACTTGTAGTATAGGACGATATTACTTGCCAAATTTCATAGTTCTAGGTCAATGGAGAGTACCCTATTAAATATTGATTCCCTTGAGAGCGTCGAAATATACGTTTTTTGCCGAAACATTTATTTACGTTAACTTAGAAGGTCGATTTTCGAAGGTGGACTGATGACCTGGTAAAGGTCGCTGGAGTCCGCTGGATGCGGGTGGCGCAGGACCGGTCATTGTGGCACTCTTTGGTTGAGGCCTATGTCCAGCAGTGGAAGGTCGATTTTTTCACAGATTCAAGGAACTGTGGACTTAGTCCCGTTTAGTAACAATAATCTATGAAACTACCTACTTTATTGGTTCTCCATCCAAAACCTACCAAGTAGTTCCCTTTCACTTATAACAGTATTATATATCATCTAATTAATAATATACCATCATACATCGTTAAGCACGTGTCGAATATAAACCCAGTTAGTTTAAATTTGAATTGTTTTATCGCTCCTGTTACGCCACCGTTTCTCACGTAACCCTATCCCCACTATAGTTCCCTGAGCTCAGCAATTCGTAATCAGTTTCGACATCTCACATATCTCTAGTAGAACTAGACCTTCAGATCGGTAACCACGTTTTTAACCCACGACGCAAAAAAACGGGTGTAATACTTAACTTATAAATTTGACGTGTCTGTGTGTATAGCTCCTGAACGGTTGAACCGTTTTTAATGCGATTTGTCCGAAAGCTGACGTGGTCGAGATGGTTCTTAGGTACGGTACATCAATTCGGTTTTGTGATATTGAACTTTGAAATGAAAATATCGGGGAGTTTTCAACTTTTCTAAGTTTTTAAATATAACAAACACACAATTAAGGCATGATAATTAACTGTATTCTCAATAAGTAAAATGTATAATATTTCTTTGAGAATCTTTAACCGCAATAGAAAAATGTATTAGAGACTGTGTGAAAAACGTTCTACTCGCTCAAATTTTTGACGTGATGACGTCTTATAAATCAATGAACGCCGGCTGCACGATCGAAAAAGTGTGACTCAGTGTCCCGTTCCGTGACTGACATATCGACGCACAGCCCAAACCGCTAGTTCTAGAGATTCCAAATTTGGCACGTAGGTTCCTTATAAGGTCTAGGGGTGCACCAAGAAAGGATTTTTCAAAATTTTATTCGAAACTTCATAGGAGTATTCCGAACGATAAATGAGTAAATATGCAATTTCCTTATGACGTTATCACGTAAAATTATCGTCTGTAAACCGACTTTACAGACAACCATTTTTTTTCTCTTTTATAGCAACAGAACCTAGGTTCTCGACCTAGATTTGGCGGATCCCACGGTTTACACAAAGTTTCATGTTAATCTAGTAATTTCGTTTTGAAATGAGAACTAAACTACGTTTGTATAGAGTCGAGCGTCGGGGCGGCCCTAAAACACCTCGTTTTCGTCGGGGTTAAAACAATTGCAATAGGCTTGTGTTCTAATTTTTTACGATGCGAAGAGGGACAAATGTTTGTATGGAAGCAACTAAAATTAAAGAACATAAATACCCAAAAAAATTGAGTTAAAGACGGACCTCGCTGGCGCCAGCTGTACCTAACGTTTCATACCACGGAAAATAAATAACTTTCATACTAATTGAAATTGAAGTATGACGTCACAGTTTGATATTTGTACTAATGATTGTATGGAAAATTAAGTCCATAGTTGTTATACAATTTTGTTTCTATAATAGCGTAAAGATTCTATTGGTAGCTTTAAATTTATTTTTGGACAATAAAAAATGCATATTTATTTTCTAAACTTTCATAGTCTATATCTTTTTATGATTTTAATTATATTTCGTAATTTATACTTTATTACAATTATTCAATAAAATAAAATAAATATAATAAATATAGTGGGACAATTCACACCAATTGATCTAGTCCCAAACTAGGCAAAGCCTGTACTATGGGTACTAGAAAACGGATAAACATACTTATATAGATAAATACATAGTTAAATAGATATTAAACATGCAAGACTTGAGAACAAACATTCGTATTCATCATACAAATATCTGCCTCGACCGGGGATCGTACCCGGGACCTCAAGCTTCATAGTCAGGTTCTCTGACCACTAGGCTATTCGGTCGTCAATTTGATGATTTACTATTTATTTAGCAACAGTACGTTGTCAATTTTAACATGAGGACACTACCCAATTCAGAAAACTTGTTTGGCTGAGGCGAATGATAGACGTTGTGAACAAGCTCTGACACAATGCCTGTAGAACCGATCGAGGCCTCTTTGTTCCGCTAAACTTATTATGTTAACTTCTAATGGGGAGTGTTCCCTAATCTTAATAGTCTCGATTGATTGGGGACAATAGAATCGATGAATTAACGATTTATGACCGGTTTTGGAAGTCAATGAAAACGTAGGTATATGGGTCTTTGCTGATTTATGCAGATTTCTTTGTGACGATGTATCATCGCGTTTGGGTTCACTAAAACCAACTAGGGGTGTGTTATGTTATATTACAATAGTGAAAAATTGGATTCGGTAAAATTGTTGAATTAATTAAAAAATTGTGAGTCTGAAATTAGTAGGTATCTTGAAAATCGTTGCCATGCACCGGTCATTCTGCTGACGGCCGATCGAAACATGTTTTTTTACCGAAACTGAAACCGAAGGTTCGGTTTTGATTAAAGTTTCGGCCGAAATCGAAACTTTTATAAACGTGATTAAAACGTTGAAAAAATTAGGAGAATGACAAAATTTGATCAAAGTGCTGTCCAGAATTGAAAATACATGTGATCCGCGGCACGTAACTAGAACCTTTCTGCTTTCATGTTTATCATGCGATCATGCGCACTATTGAATCTGCGCGAATGATACCATATTGGTTCTTCTTTGTTGCCATTAACTATAGCACGTCTTACGCGCTTCGTTTTAGGTATAATGTCAGTTAAAATTACGAAAAGTTTAGCGATTGCGCCGCACCTTTTGAAATAGAATAAACTTTCCTAATTAAAGACGTCACAAGTAACTGTCGCTGCCCGCCAAAATGCACAAATCTCCACGCCATTTTACAAAATGTCTCAACTTTATTTTGACGCTTGAACCCAACCACGACAGTCCATTTTCCATAAATTGTCCTTCAACTAACAATATCTCTACGCTGCAGGAAACTACCTTTTGCTTTATTCCTCCGGGCTTGTTAACTAAATATTTGGCAAGCGACCACGCTAGGCCCTTTGAGCCCTTCTACTGCCGAAGAACGGCACAAGAGACTCCTGTTCACGGAAACATGGGTCCTTTTAACAGGACTTCCAGGAACACAGGTAAACGCGGCGAGCACACAGATTCCGTTGTCAAATATGTAACGCTTGTGCGACTTACTGTACTTGGAGGACGCTAGGCCAATGCAAGATCCGTGCATGCATAAGGTAATGACCTAGTTTGTCATAATCATCTACACATTCTCAAAAATTTCTAGTTTATTTTGAAACACAGGCATGAAAGTGGGAGTACTTGTACGTCCCTTTCCGTCTATTATCGCTGGTGGAATACTGGCCAAGTTGGTGCGATACGTATTATGCTTAGATCATACATATATGGAGTATAGCCTTATGTTGTATTTGCGTACAAAAAAGTCTGCCGAATTTGGGTGAGCATCTTAATAGGATATTGAAACTCAATTATATATTAAAAGCTTGAAGTGGTTGAACGTTTATAATATCAAGTGCTTATAGCAACTTGCGGGCAGTTTTATGATCACTGTTCTCTTGCGAGGCGATTTTGTGATCGATTGTGAAATGGTCTCTGTATGATTTTTTTGCACATGCAAGGTTTTTTACAGAGGGGTAAGTTACTGAAAGGCTACTCCAGTTATGTATGCTCTAAGACTTAAGGCGGTAAAACGAAGAATGTTTTAGAGCGCAGGTATTTGATGCCCGAGCCGCAGGCAAGGACCAAAAATATGAAACAGTGACCAACTTTAAGCCAAGTTGTAAGCGACTGGAGCGTAAAACAACGTACTCCAATTACTGATCTCTTTGTATGGCAGCCCAAACACTGGCCAAGCTCGCAATATTTGATGTGTGCCTTTTCCCCTCACGATGATTAAACGGTTCAACGTCGATTCTTCAATTTTGAACATGGACGCCGAAAAGTCAATTTGCGGAGCGTTTGATTGGATTTCCATTCATTGTATTAAAACAGGTGTAGTATGAATCTTGAGGTTGATGTGGGACATACGCTTTGCATCCTAACTACTCACTTGCTTGTGGCAACCACAGTTGCCAAATTCGCGCACCCCTTAACTGATTGTGGCGCTTTGTTAAAAAAAAGCAAATTAGCCTTTGTTAGACTCTTGGATGTTTTCTATGTATTTAAGTATTTATATCTATTATGTATATCGTCGTCTAGTACCTAGAACACACGCCTTATTGAGCTTACTATAGTTCTAGTTCAATTTGTGTAAGAATGTCCCCAAAAAAATATTATTATTTATTTATATTATCCTCCACGCGCTCCGAACAAAAGTGTCTCAACGAACGCGTGTAAAAAATTGAACATAAAATAGAATACGTATGTCTCGAATTGTCCCTTTATCGTGCGGCGATGTGCAACGGTAGCAAACAAGAGTTGGTTTTTGTTCACTTTTGCGGCTCGTGGATAAATTCCGAGTTATATTAGTAATTATACTAATTACTATTTGCTTTTGTCACTACGGGTGATAACATTTGAATATCCTCCAATGCGATCCGGGTTAGAATAGATTTAAGGACAATTTATAATAACAGTAGAAACCCGTTTTGGCACTCCAACCGTGCTGGAAGCTGTGATGAATAGTTTTGGCCGCGGCTCATGGGGATAGTCCGGACTAGACAGCGACTTCGGAACGATTTGACAGTCAAATTATACAGTAGACGGGTCACAATCTCGGTAGCCTAGTCAACAACACTGAATATTTAACCAAGTATAATATTATTACAACTTGGGAAGAACATTCCCAAGATCGAGACCATTGGAATTGGACCAGTGGTGGAACACGATAAAGCATGGTTGGATCTGTTAACCTATAGACGCGAATTAAGACACCAACGCGCTGCTCTTCCTCTTTCATCTCCGGGCAGGACATTTACTTGCCAATTATGCGGTCGTGGCTGTCGCTCCTGTATCGGCCTTACAAGCCACGTACGTAAGTACGCTGGCATAGCTGTAAAAATGACTATAGAAAACTTTTTAAAATTTGTAAAATCCTTCCTGTCACTTTAAAGCATAAATACCTTCTGATTGTTAACAACCACAGCAGTTGGGAGCATGACCTGTGTAGAACTGCACATAAGCATGGTACGAGATCGGTGTCCGCGGGTAAATTTGACGTGCCTAGAATTAATAACTATTTTGGAGACAGAACATTAAAGAAACGACTACCATAATATATTCTTAACAGCCTACCTGAAGACATCCGACTCGAGCAAAATGCACGTATATTTAAGAGGAAACTTAAAAAACATTTATTGAATACACTACCTTAATTTTAACTAAAATAGAACTAAATTAAGCATAATATGTATATGTTAACATGTTAACCTAAATTATATTTACTTTAAAAGCCTTCCTGCAGACAAACTGTATAAAACAGATTTGCAGAACTTTCGCTTAATGTATAACCTTGTTGTAAGATTAATAAAAAAAAAAATAAATAAAAAAAAAAGTGCCGCACCTCTAATATGGACGCTGTTTAAATCATCTTTTCATAGATGTATAAGGCCAATGATGATGATGATAATATTATGTTAAACTTCTATTTAGTCTATGGGTATGTAAACACATTTTATAAATTATTGACCCATTTCCAAGTAATCGACCTGCAAGACTTACGACAATTAGTACTATTTCTGAAAACGCGCGTGACCGAATTAGGATCGATTTTGGTTTAATTTCGCGTTTTTGTTGTAAAGGTTGCGTTACAAATGTAGGTAACATACTAATATATATGCACGAAACATTCATGAATTTCAATTTAGTACACTTTTTAAAACATAAGAATTTGTTCAGGGAGAACTATTGTTAGAACACTGCCTTATCTATTGGTGTAAAAACTGGCAAATTCAGTGTGGTAGACTTTAATGTAATTTTGTCAACTATGTACACAGACTTCATAGTTGGACTTGTAGTTGATTGGCTTAGCGAAATAGAATACTTAGTCTATTGTTTGAAAGTTGCCGGGATTCCTGGAAGTCAATGTAACTTAACATGATTGTATACCAATACTATATCAAATTGTTTCGCGCTCACTCGCGTTACTTACCACAAGAAACGAGTGCGCACAACACTTTGATATCATATTGAAAAGCGAACTGTTCGGTGAAACTGACCTCCTGCATGACATGATATGTCAGTAACCAGTCAAAGTTTGACCTCTGTTTGCTTATAGTTGCCACAAATCTCGGGGTCAGGAAACCTTGGTCGATCGATTAGCTGCTGCTCTTGAACCTGACAATGTTGTGGTTTGATTAAGAACCCTTTGATATAATTTGAATGGTAACTAAAGTAAACGTTCCTGTTTTAAACTTTTAAACTTTCAGTTCCAGGAACCGGCTAAGTGATGCTGATGCTCGTAGGCGCTTACCTCTACAAAGGGTTTATTCATACCTTTCATTCGGAAAAGTAAGTTTTGCTCCACGACAGTTAACCGCTAAATAATAGGATTATATGTATAATATAGGTATTTTTATTATTGAAACATATATATACAGGGCGTCCCACGACTATGCCACATGGAGGGAAAGTACCTTGAATATTGAAGATGGAATATTTTACTGAAAGAAGACATTATTTTAATTTAAAAACCAATCTACACTGCATTCATAGATTTTTAAATAATTACATGGTTGAACCGGGAATCGAACCCGCTACACGAGAAAAATAATTACCCTGTAGCTTTGTCATACCGATCGAAAGGCTTCATCATAAGGATTATTTTTTGCTAAATAACATAGTGTCAGAAATACAAGGAAGATAGTAAATAGAAGTACGCTGGCCCCACAGAAAACCAGCGCCGTTGATCACGCTCACGGAACAGAAAAAACACACACTGTTTTTATTGTTCTGTGATCACCAGGGCTCGGATTTTTCATCGCACGGTAAGACGAAAGAAGACTATAGAGTCGATATTAACATGAAACTTTACTCATACTCACTTATTTTCTTAGGCGGCTTTCGACCTGGCTAAATGCATTGCACTAACTGGGGGAGGGAATGGAGGGATGATAAACCATCTCACTCTAATCAGTGAGTGTGAGTGCAGTTAGTGCACTGCATTTAGACAGGTCTGAAGGCCGCTTTAGTTACGTACCTAGTTCATCATCATCATCATATCAGCCGAAAGACGTGCACTGCTGGACATAGGCCTCCCCCAAAGAGTGCCAAATTGACGTACCTAGGTATACATACTATATTGTTGTGATAGACCTAACATTGTCATTTATTTACATTTGCAATCGGTATGTTTGGTATTAGTTAAATGAATGAGTATAAGTATGAATATGAGTAAAATTTTAATGTTAATATCGAGTCCATAGTTCTCTTTCGTCTTACCGTGCGATGAAAACTCCGAGAAATGCCAACTGCATTGCTGAGTGGAGGTCATTTCAGGTTCACATCCCGATGAGAAAAATAATACAAAGTACCTAGACTTTGTATTATTTTTCTCACTTTCATTGTATACTTCTTAAGTATTTGTTAATGTGTTTTTTACTTATTATGTGTTTCCTGGATAAATGTGATTCTATTCTATTCTATAACGACTTTGCGGATATCAAAATTTCATGAACATAACTCGAGTAATTTTTCCTCTCACCTACAAAGTATTGTATAACCTGCTTAATTAACCGCCGAGTAATTAATTCGTAACACCACACGGTACGCTTGTCACATAAATTCCTCAAAGTTCGCATGTAGGGTGACAAGGTTGGGCTAACAAACGGGACGGTCCTGTTCGTGAGGCGCGTTAAGTCGTGTCTCTGGTGGGCTGAACATGAGTGCTTAGTTCGGTTTGTGATGTTAGGTTGTTGTAGTTTTACTCAAGTTATGAACAACCATAATCCTAACATATACTTTCATTCGGGCACAGTAAACGAGTCGCCCTGTCCTTATTTAAAATGGAAAATTTCAGGCAAGGTTCTGGACTTTTACTTATGTAAGTCTTTTACAGAACAAAGAAAAATTTGTCTGTGAATTTTTTAGACTAGAAAGATATATTCAATTTGGTAACGACGTTCCCCATCCCATTTACTCTAGCCAAGTATATAAGAGTTGAATGCAAACTATGAATATTTATACGAATGATGTTATTTACCGTGGAATAAAGCCTCCTGGCACATTAAAACCTGCGAGTGTTCTTGAGCAGAAAAAATAATCGTTCATTTTGGATGTGGAATGGTTTTTATTGTAACTCTTTACTTACTTATTACTACTGTGTAGACTAGTTAATTGCACTTCGGAATATCTAATGAAGTTTGATTAAGATAAGTACTTAATTAAAAGTCAGTTTGATTTAACTTCACAAAGTTGCGAAGTAGTTCGTATCTTCCAGTTAAGTGATTTCATAAGAAATTAAACTTTGAAACAAAAAAACAAAGACGGTTTCGCCTTAAACGAGGAAAATCAAACAATGGAAACATTAAAGTCGGGGCCCAATTGCAGAGGGCGTTTTTGACGTACTGAAATGACACGGGAATCATCTTAGTGCATGCTTTCCCTCTTGCTTAAGCGTACAAACAAGCGGGTGTGAGCGAGACGCACACATATCTAGACGAAAATTAATTGAATTTGATGCCCAAGACCTGTTTTTAAAAATACATGACATCAGATGCGTTTTCCATTTGCTTTAAAAAAAACATCGGGAATTTCCCTTTAAATAGGCTAAATCCTGGACGACCTAACTATAACCTTACCATAATATGCATTCAATTCATTAAGCAAATTCGCTACAAAGTAACTCTTGTGTCTTAGGATTAAGGTTTAAGTTTCTGTAATTATTTTTCGGGAATGTTTGTATGTTAATTTGCTGTATAACTTTGGACGTATCTCGACAGTTATGGCGACGTCACTTGATATGATGAATGGGATAGAATACAATGGCTAATGGCACACTGGTACCTTCGGTGGCAGAGTCAATTACAAGGGTATCACTCAGTATGTTGTTAAATTAATTTAATGTAACATGGATGATGTCAGTTTGAACATACATTACTTGTCCGGTAATTATATATTGTAGAACAATAACTGCGTATTTCAACTAATGTCGGCGCTGACTAGCTTTATATAAAGAAAGCGAAGCGAACTTGAAAATTAAAACTATCCCGCTGTTAAAACCACTACTAATCGAGTTTACTTTCTACTAATTATTCATTCCACGAGTCCTAGTAACCTTAATTTTTTTTATCATGAATTTTCAAGACGAGCCCCGAAGGGCCCTTGATCGAACACTTCATTTACTTGTATTTTGTACTAACGTGAACCAATACCATTACAATACCATTTGCTATTCGCTAGCGCAAGAGCGTACGAACCAAGATGAACCCCATATTATTACAATACATCAAGAATGCGTTGCACATAGGGGCAAACTGCCGATTTAGGCGGCCAAAATTATTTTATCGCATTTATGTACTCAAACTCGTGATTTGTTTGTAATTATAATTCCAAGAGGGCAGTAGCACAGTGGATCGAAATGACAAAAAAATGGACATACACATATTTTTTTTAAACCTATTTAAAAAATACTTTTCGGTTGCAAATGTTGTAAGGAATAAAAAATGTTATATATATTTTTTCAAAATAAGGCTTATTTAAAGCAGAAAAAAATAATATCTGTTTTTTTTGTATGAAACTGAAGAATAGGTATCTTATTATAAGAAAACCGTTACCGATCCCGCTTTCTAACCTTTAGAATATTATTTCTCCTACTTAAAAACAGTTGAAAATAGTAAACAGCTTATCTCGGTAGGTGCCCGTTTTTTTCTATAGTCCAGTCAAAAGTCAGTAAAAACAACATTGTTCTTAGTTGTGTTTTATTTTTCAATAGTTCAACGGTATATTAATGATCGTTTAGTGTATATACGACATATTTTCGACATTTTTATAACTGACAAATAAAAAAAAATGATAGTTACGAGACAATTATGAAAACTTTTAATATAAGCAAATATGAAAGTAAGTGACCTATGAATGTCGTATTAAACTTGTGAGATTGTGTATTCATAGATTATAAAAATCTTGTCTATATTTCCTAAAGTGCTTATTGCGCGCTTTGGCTGCTTCTTCCGATAATAACCCGGATGCGGATACGGGTAGCACTTATTAACACTTCTGTATCCACAGAAGTACGGAGTTCTTCTGTTTTTCTTCGCTTGCTCCTTTCACTGGATTCTTCGAATATCTTTGCTGGTCGGCATGATGATCCTCGTTTTATTCTTGGTATTTCGAAGGTTCCTTGTAACCATGCATCGTGTTTTTTAAAGAAAATATCGCTCTTCCTATTTGACTCTACCCACTTCTTCTTAAAGTCTGACTTTAAAAAAGACAATTTATGCTTTATATCCTTGTTCCGTTCCTCACAATAGTTTTCTTGCGATAAAATATACGTCTCAAGATATTTTAGTTTCAATTCAAAATTTGCAAGATTTTGTGTCTGCATTTTATCAAATAGGAACCTACGGGTCACTAATTTTGCCTCTGCAACTCCTTCCGATCCTAAAACAAATCAAAACTATTTTAAACACAAAAGTAAAAAAAAAAACAAAATAACACGTGGTTTTGCATCGTGGTATTTAATGGCCTCTAAAACGCATTTTCGCAAAAAATCGCAGTCAAAGTTAATGTAATTATCTAGTACAGTTACTCTATTTTATGAAATGACTCGTATTATGGCCCGGACGTGCCATGATGTATAACAAAAACCTTTTTATAAATCAAAAACGTGGTTTTTTACAACAATTTTAGAAGACTTATTTCTACCTCGGGAAATAATAATAGATATTCAAAATATTCACATAAATTTAATGTTTTATAATACTCTCTTACCTGTAGAACTAGGATCCATCACAACTTTCTTCAAAATAGACACTAAAAAAACACCACGATTTTTTAAATGTAACCTGTTTTTACGAGTGCCGATAAGATGTGCGTGCACTGGGAGCGACGATCAACTTTCGACTGGCATGGCAGTGCAGGCACTGCTGTAAGGGTTAGGGAGGGGGTAGTTTATCATTCAATGGTTATTCAACCTTATCGGGAAGTGATTATTTCTTATCTAGGCTACATTTTTATAAATCGATTTATGGCCGCCTAAATCGGCATTCTGCCCCTATGTGCGTTGCGTAAAATAGGCCCATGGCAGCGCTGCGTGAAGATCTTAGAGGTTTATTTGACTCGACGTTTAGCTCATATAGATGTATCATTAATATAGTTCGAATTACCGCTAAACGAAAACGATGTTCGTTTGTGTCTACAGATTATACCTCTCTGTTGCTCAAATGAGCAAGTGCGACAGGGAGGGAGATACACCAACTATCTTCGTTTTCGATTCGCGGTAGCAGCTCTGTTCTAACGCCACGGTTTGGTGGCAACTGTCAAGGCAATATCAATACGTCGAGTCATATTGACCTCCCCAGGGATCTTTATTCAGAAAATCTAACATTACACGGTGACAGAAAGACAGTAGATACTTCGGAGCACGGATCGGAACCGATTTTTTCACAAATCCCCGAAGTAGTCTCTATCATGTATTTAGGTATCACTTTCGTATTATTAGACTGCCTGATCAAAACTGATATCATAAACAAAAGAACGGAATAGAACGTATTAATACCGGTTATTTCGTATGGTGTAAATACCGGTATCCGACCCTTGCTTCGGAGGGCTTCCCTCCTTAAATGGATTTTCTGTGTCACACAAAAATAGATTATAATTATTGGTGTTCACATAATGGACTTTCGGGTAGCGACAAATGTCAATGTAAGATGTTATATAAAAATAATTTCTTGGTCGGTAAAAAGGTAAGACTTCTGGATCTGTCGCCTGATCAACTTGATGTAGGTGTCGTATTATATTACTTATAAATACTTCCAAAGTATCAAATCGATACAAGTACTGAAATTGGATGAACATCACAGATACACGAACGAACCGCGTTTTTGTTTCGAGGTGGTAGCTCTGAGTTCATTCAAACTTGCTTACAAGGCTAACATTTACTGTACAACTATGTTTTCATGAATTAACTTTAACTCATCCAAAGGAACCGATGGCCATTGGGGCGGAAAGGTTCTCGAGTGGTGACCACGTACCGGAAGGCGCAGCGTGGGTAGGCCCCCCACAAGGTGGACTGATGACCTGGTAAAAGTCGCCGGAATCCGCTGGATGCGGGTGGCGCAGGACCGGTCATTGTGGGGGAGGCCTATGTCCAGCAGTGGACGTCTTTCGTCTGATATGATGATGATGATGATGATTCAAAGTCAAACTATAGGTATTTAACTGAGTCCGTTTCTGCGGTAGTTGTACGAAGCGAAAATAATGACAGCGCCAACAACCGGCATCATCCGGAAGCACCCATTTAAATGTAGGCGCGCAGTGAAGAATTCTGTACTAACTTGACTAACAACTGACGACTTACTCTTTCCGCACCGACTTATCACAGCCGTATATAGAACGGTTTGTTCCCAATTCTACAGATTTCTATTACAGATTTCCAATTCTACAGATTTCCAATTCTACAGATTCCCAATTCTACAGATTCCCAATTCTAGAGATTCCCAATTCTACAGATTCCCAATTCTACGGATTCCCAATTCCACAGATTTCCAGTTCTACAAATTTCCAGTTCTACATATTTCTGATTGTACAGACTCCCAATTCTAGTCTAACTATCGCAAAATATATACACATACAAGTGTGATCATGCATGTGATTAGAATTAGAACATTTAAAAATCGGATTCTGTACCTTTTTTTCGAAGAGATAAAATCTATTTCTTTAGATTAATAATTACTGGTTGGTTATAGTATCTGTAGACATGAGAATCTGTAGAATTGGGAATCTGTAGACATGAGAATCTGTAGAATTGGGAATCTGTAGACATGAGAATCTGTAGAATTGGGAATCTGTAGACATAAGAATCTGTAGAATTGGGAATCTGTAGACATGAGAATCTGTAGAATTGGGAATCTGTAGACATGGGCCCAAAGGGTACATTTTTTATCATAATGTGACATCTTCGTAATTTTTTTGAATTGACAAACAAAAAAATACGTGTCCAATATTTTTTGATAATCTAACTGACGGACTAAATAGAATTATAATATTTTTACCCAGGAAAGTACCCAATTGTACCTATATGTATGTATGTATTGTACCCTGTAAGTATAATCATTAAGTAGGGCGCCAAATACCTTAGCCAAAATGGTCGCAAGTGAGACAGGTCTATAGTTGGAAATATTGGCCACATCCCCAATCTTGTTATTGACTATAGACAGTAGTTTATGTCGTCTCATCAGGCAAGAAACCATGCCCCAGAAACATGTTAAATACAAGGGAAAGTACCTACCCTAGGCAAATGCGCTCCGGCCGGCCGGATGTTCCAGGTGCTCAATGCTGAGACTGTCATGACCAGGTGACTGTCCTCGTTTCAACACCGCCACCGCAGGCCGCGCCAGTGTGAATCAGGCCTTAAACGTCAAGTTTCCATAGTTTTGTGATTGACAAAGAGAAAGAAACATGACAGAAAAAGAACTTATATTTATATTAACAAACTTAACTTAATTCCAGGTCCTTATTTCACCAAATCGACAATTGTCACCGGACAATGACAATTCAACTTACATGGCTGCGTCGACAGGTTAAGGTGGTTGCTGGACAGCATATTGACCCAGCAATGTACGTGGAATTGTCATTGTCAAGATGGCGAAATAGGGCCCTGTATTCTATACTAATATGTATTATAAGGCCTGCAACACACTGGCGTGGCCTGCGGTGGCGGTCAATAGTAAATTTGACAGCTAATGACAAGTTTACTATTGACCGCCACGGCCAGGCCGCGCCAGTCTGTGAGCGGCCGGCCTAAAAAGGAAAAGTCCGTCAGTGAGATTGTAGCTTTATATGTTTTGGGTAATCTCCGGAACCTTTTATCACCAGGGAGCGAAACTTTGGTGCCGGTGACGTCATTATGACGCAAAGTCGCATATAGCATGTTTTTTTTAATAATGTAATAATGTAAAATAAATATTAATGTTTAGTTATAAAAATGCTTGATATTTATACAAAAAAATTATGTAGTTAAATATTAAGAAACGATACGAATAACATTTTTATTGGGTAATGTAATTCTAACAGAAAATATTTTTCCTCAAGTAAATGAAACAACACAACAAATGTTCGTTGGATGACGAAGTATGCATAACGCTTAAAGTTTTAACATAATATCGCATCTTCTTTCTTATTGACATATATATATTTCACACGTACATTCAGGGCAATATAGTAAAAAAAACGAAAAAACTTCTGCAAATACGGCTGCATGGACTCCATCCCATAGCGACTTCGCTCAAGCGAAACAATAATACTTCGATTATATTTACAATTTACAAATAAAATAGTACATTTTACAACTAGTGTGAAAAGAATGTCTTTTTACCACTAGTACCGAGGTATCTTGCCACGAGCTGAAAGCGAGTGGCAAGACTCGGTACGAGTGGTAAAAAGACATTTCACACGTGTTGTAAACGACGTTTTTTAATACAATTGCGAAAAAATAATAAATTAATATATCATTGCGATAAAATATGCTTGCTTCGAAGTTATTTTTGAACGAACCCATACTTTACAAATGACACTGACAGTGACAACATACTATTGGAATCAGCGCCATCGGCCTCGAGTTGAGAAACTAAATTGACACTTGGCAGTTGACACTGACAGTATTCATATTCACAGTATCACTCATTTTCAATATTTTTTTATAACTTCTCGTACCAAATTATATATTTATATGCGTTAATGTGTTTAAATAATGTTAGAAGTTATTTCAAAAGGGCGGGCTGATTTGTTTTTAAACTTTTTTTTCTAGGCATATGCTTGTATCATTCAGCCAAATCAAAGAACGATTTTTAGGAAAGTAAATATTTCATACATAGATACCTAAGACAGAGTAGGCTATAAAATGCAAATTCTTAATATTTTTTCGTCATTTATATATTAATGAATACTTTAAATAAATACTCCTAGTATTCGTAAGCGTTTTTAATTTCATAATTTCCAAGTAAAAAATCTAATATAAAATTACTGCATTTCGAAAGTATAGTTTGGAACTAAAAAGTAAAAAGCACTAGTTCGAGAAATTGAGCTTCTCGCACGCTACGCAGCCACAAAAAGTACCACTTTTTGAGCAACTGTATTAAAAAAAAAATTAAACGGAAATTGGTTTTCCAACAATCTTGTTGAATTGAATAAGTTGTTATTTGATTAGGTATCTATAATCTAGATGAAAACACTCTGTATGTAGCGTGACGTCATACGTCTGTCATCGGCACCATAGCTTCGCTCCCTGTTTATCACATTTCATCTTTGCGTAGAATGGAAGCTATATTTTATCCCGCGGTCAGCGTTCTTTGCAATACGCGATCGAATCCGCGCGGGCAGCTAGTATTAATATTATAAAGAAGTAAAGTTTACGACTTCGTAAGTTTGTATGCAAAGGGTGACCTCCGTAATTACACATCCGATAAAAAAAACAGATGTACAGAATGGATCTTTAGAAAAGGCAAAGGCAATGTTTGGCCCGCGGCTCCACTCGTGTATCACAAAAAAAGTCCTGCGGCACTGCTAGGGAATAAAGACGGTGTTTCCACATTAAAATTTATGAAACATTATAAATTGTAAAGGTTAAAGTACTTGTGCACAGTTCGGTGGTTCTCCTGAGAATGCCCGTTTGACCGAACGGTATATTGCTGATTGGCTGGGACGAACTGTCAAAACTCAGCACCAATCAGAACTGAGCAACACTCCTATTGGCTAATTTAAAACAAGGAAAGTCTAGTGTTGCTAAAATAATATCGATTATTGTCATCCTAACTTTGTGTTGATAAAAGTATGGCAATAACAGACTAATGCTATACCATTTTACTGATATTATTAATATCTTTCCGCTGCGTTCCCAAAATATTTGTAGATATATCAGCTTTAATGTTACTTCAAAACACAGAAATCATAACAAAATGTTTCAAGTAAAAGTTGAATTTTAACCTTAAAAAACCGGACAAGTGCGAGTTACTTTGAATACACAAACTTCTTATAGGTTTTCCTGTAATCTTTAGGTAAGGAACTTACTTCAAATCTGTTTTTGCTAAAATTATAAAAAAAAAAATATAGGAGATGCTTACAACAACCCCTTTCATTTGATATGTCACACAACACAATACAGTTTGCGAAACTTTTTTTTTTAATTTTCCAGTTTTATTATTATATATAGAAATTCTACACAACATACATAAATAACAACTCACGCAAAAAGAACATAAATAAATGAATAATAAATATCGTGGGACAATTGATCTAGTCCCAAACTAGGCAAAGCCTGTACTATGGTACTAGACAACGGATAAACATACTTATATAGATAAATACATACTTAAATAGATATTAAACATCCAAGACTCGAGAACAAACATTCGTATTCATCATACAAATATCTGCCCCGACCGGAAATCGAACCCTGGACCTCAAGCTTCATAGTCAGGTTTTCTAACCGCTAGACTATTCGGTCGTCATGTTTTATTAAATTCAATATTCAATATCAAATTATCATGAATCAAGTTTGGCGCGCTGTCAAAATGTCACTCATTCAGCCACCGCGCGCTGCAACAGCGCCGCAGCGACCGTCTAGCAGACGCGCCGTAGCATGGTTGGCCTTGTCACGCGATAGGTGATAGGATAGAGCGTGCGTCACTGGCTGACACCGTTCGATACAACGAGACGACGCTCTTATCTTGTCACTTGTCGCGTGATAGACGGTCGCCAACACGCCCCTCCGACCGTGTAGACAGTTGTTGGCAACAAAATTTCGAACTACAGCGGTCGGTGCCGACCAAGGTCGCTCGGTCGGAGGGGCGTGTTGGCGACCGTCTAGCAGACGCTTTAGTTAAGAAAATAAAGATTTCTGCGATTCACTTTCCTATGGCGAAAAATGTAATCCGCGTGCTTTTAGGTTCCGCTACTACCGCTTACTAGCTTCCGCGCTTACGCGTCGCGCGAGTAAAGGTGCGACCAGACCGCAGCTTAATAAACGGTCACGATACGGAATCGCAGTGACGCGTCGTATGCGTACCGTTTTTGACGCATGCTCCCCACACCGCTGCTTAAAATACGCTGACGCACCGTTAATTGATCTGAGTAAAAATCGCAAAAAATATTACACGGAGATCTTATGGCAGACACCACACCGGTGACGTAAAAGACGCAACTGTTTTGTAAATGCAGCGTTTTTTACGCAAATGTTTGCGAATCTGGGTTTCTCTGTTATTGTCGGTAACACTTCGTTTTTCACATAGAGATCATCAGATTCTAGACATACCTTTTAAAAAAGAAAAACATTAAACCGACCATTCAAGAAATACTGATTAGCACATCAAATAATCTGAACGCAAAAAAAAAAGCTTCTTCCTTATCAGATGACGTACACATGTTGCTGTGATTGTTGCAGTTGATCATCTACTTATGTCATATAGGTATCTGAAGCATGATTTTGACGCAGTGTATTTTAAGCACCGGTTTGGAAGGTTTGCGTCAAAAAAGATTCGCGTGAAGCACGTACGTCACTGCGATTCCGTACCGTCACCGTTTTTTAAGCATCGGTGTGGGGAGCATGCGTCAAAAACGGTACGCATACGACGCGTCACTGCGATTCCGTATCGTGACCGTTTTTTAACGCGCCTGGCGTTCGTGCGTCGGCGCTGCTCAATGAGCTGGTGCTGAGGCCGGATGCCGATGTGTTTGCAGACACTTGACAGAGCCTGCTACTAAAATAAGTGCTTTTATTTGTTTGTATAATGTATATAACTGTCATGTTGTTCCCTCTCATTCATGAGAGGAGGCCTGTGCCCAACAGTGGAACTTATATTTTTAAATCCTAACATTGTAGGCGCTTTGGTTTTACTGTAAGCCTGTTATGTAAATTATTGAATAAATAAATAAATAAATAAGTCATGATTTTCTTATTTGTTTTACTTTAATTCTAGCCCAGTGGTAATAAAACTACAGTAGCCCAGTGGTTCAGGCATGCGGCTCTCAAAAGGCGGTCGTGGGTTCGAATCCCGGCTCGCACCAATGAGTTTGGAACTTATATAAATAAATAATAAATATAAATAAACAATATATACGGAATATTATTTAATATATACTTATCATTAGCTTTTCGGTAAAGGAAAACATCGTGAGGAAACCTGCATGCATCTGCGAAGTATGTGTGTGAAGTCCCTAACCTGCACTGGGTGCGCGTGGGGACTACTGCCCTTTCCCTCTCATCCATAAGAGGAGGCCTGTGCCCAGCAGTGGGACGTATATAGGTTGATTTATTATTATTATTATTTACTTTGGTAAGTAGTTATTCACTGATGTGGCGCTTTGGAGCGGAAACGCAAAAAGAGGGGTGTTATAAGTTTGACGTGTCTGTGTGTCTGTGTGTCTGTCTGTGGTATCGTAGCTCCTAAACGAATGAACCGATTTTAATGACATTTTTTTGTCCGAAAGCTGACGTGATCGAGATGGTTCTTAGCTACGTTTCAACAAAATCAGCCGTTTTTGAGATATTGAACTTAAAAATTAAAAAGTCGGGAGTTTTTCAACTTTTCTAAGTTGTAGTTATTGTAAATTGTGAACTAATGCAATTCAATGCTCGCCTTCCTTTTCCCGTTGAAAATCAATCCTGTGGTTGCTACTCTGCATACCTAATACAACATTCAGCTTGGTTAGTGTATAACCTATATTGTACAGTCAGCATCAAAAGTAGCTACGCAATCGAAGACGTCAAAAGTCTTTATTAAAAGGGAATAAGAGCTTTTGACGTCTTCGATTGCGTAGTTACTTTTGATGCTGACTGTATTAATATTACACTAGATTACTGTTGCCGACCCTAAAATAAAAAATAAAAATAATTTATTTCAGACATTTGTAGTCCATAAGTGTTAGTATTACAAATTAACTAAAATGTACCCTAGAATAGACGTATCTTTTGACTTTTGGTCAAAAGTACCCTAACCCGACGAGCATGTATGAGAAATGTTATGAAGGTGAGTGAAGCGAAAGTGGTTTGTCAGGATCGTAGCAAATGGAGATCCGTGATCTCTGCCTACCCCTCTGGGAAAGAGGCGTGATTATATGTATGTATGTATGTATGTATGTAATAGACGTATCTTCATACATCGTAGCGTCAAGTCGGTATACGGACTACAATTTCATAAGCATTATTACATTTATTCAAATAACACCCCTATGTTTCAGACCTAAAATATAGGTCTAATATTTGAGCCCAGCCAATTAGGATTCCACGAACGGCACGCATTACTTATAGCGAGTGGCGCAGAATAATTTTGACAGATGGTGCATTTGCACGGTCAAATCTAAAAATATGTAAACAATTTTGAGCCTTACCGCTCTGACTTAAGTTCCAATATGTATAATAGACGTGACTGCTGTTACTACGTGCGATGAGATTATTCGGGCCGCAGGCGAGTCCCAGCGGGCGCACTGGTCTGTTTGGATTGCTGTCGTGTTTGGGAGAGATAAGCTTGGTTGGATTGAGATAGCGTGCAGCGCGAGACAGAGAAAGATGGGATAAATGTATTTGTTTGACTGCTCAGCTCGCGTGGCTGTAACTATCAAATTTTTGTCTCGCTCGCTCGTAAATGTAAGGACTAGTTGTGTTGTGTTAGTAAGCTTTACTAACACTGTTGCGAAAAGCACAAGCAACTTGTGATGACAAGTTGTGCTTTTCGCCCGGCCACAAACCAACTACCTTCATCATCATCATCATCATCATATCATACGAAAAACTTCCATGTTGGACATAGGCCTCACCCAAACAGTGCCACAATGACCGATCCTGCGCCACCCGCATCCAGCGGACTCCAGCGACCTTGCGATATTTAAATAAAAATCATAGTTTATCTTTTAAAAAATCATAGCTCATTTCGATCCTTTGATCGACTATCGTAACAAGAATTTAGTAAGAACCGAATAAGAATCTGGAAATTTTTATTTTTTTGTTTAGAACCACTAGGTAGCTATATTTACGTTTTTTAACTTTAAATATTTATTTATTTAACTTATCTAACAAAAGGTGGACTTAATGTCATACGGCATTATAGCAATTTTAATGGATATAAACATGCCAATCACTTAATTGATTAACGAATAAGTGCTTTTCCATCGGGCACACTCAGAAATACGGCTCTAGTCGTATTCTGAGTGTGCCCGATGGAAAAGCATTGTTCATTAATGGCTTCCGCCCGCGACTTCTACTGAGTGGACTCCGGATAAAAACTATCCTATATTTTAAACCAGGCTATAAACTATCTTCGGCAAAATTCCATCCAAATCGGTTAAGCCGTTTTAGCGTGATTGAGTAACAAACATCCAAACTTTAGCTTTTATAATAGTAAGATCTACTTCTGCTGGTCGATTGCTTAACGTTTTGTATCTACATAGGTTAGATGGGTCTTGCAACAGGTCTGTACAACATGGACCTAAGATACTCGGAACAAGCTATGGTAATAATAATACCACGTCCGAGCGAGATGGTAGCATACAAATCTCGATAAGTGTGACAGAAAAGGAAATATCATTCGTTTTCCTTGTCATAGTTCCACTTTTTTCTGTTTGCCACAACTGATTTAGTATGAAGTTATACCTAGCCAATAAATCACTATCACTACCCACCCAAATTAAGTACCTATAGGTTCTTTATGGTAAGCGATCAGCCATTTCAGCGACGACCGCTTTAGCCTAGTTGGTAGTGACCCTGCCTACGAAGCAAGAGGTCCTGGGTTCGAATCCCAGTACGGGCATTTATTTGTGTGATGAGCACGAATATTTGTTCCCGAGTCATGGATGTTTTCTATGTATTTAAGTATGTATTTATCTATATAAGTATGTTTATCGTCGTCTAGTACCCATAGTACAAGCTTTGCTTAGTTTGGGACTAGGTCGATTTGTGTAAGACTGTCCGCAAATATTTATTTTTATTTTTATTATTTTAAGACCAGTTCTTAATTTAACTGCATAGAAGCCTTTCCGTCCCTCATTGTGGCATCACGTATAGCATGTCCCGAGTATCTTAGGTCCATGCTGTACAAGAAAGGTTATACACTAGCAATCCTTGTACATGTAACCAATACCGCCGTGACAAATCGTCTCCTCGCTCCCAACTATCGCGATGAGCGGCAAACTATTTCATTTGTCCGGTTTATAGCTCATAAACGTACCGACGAACCGCTTTGAGCCGTAACCCTCGCAAAAACGTACAACTTTCCTGTCACTGAAACCCCAACCTTATACGAACTGTATAGAGTTGCATTTGAAACTTTGTGATTACAGATACGATATTAGGAAAGTTGACGCATGCCTGTCATTCTTCGTTTCGATTATGAGTTTCCGTCTAAAGTTATTTAATATATTTTATGTCTGTGTTTATACGCTATTCACGTAGTTTTGATAAAGAACTAAAGAAACAAAAAAAAACTGATGCTACTTTTTTTATAAAATAAAAATAAAAATCTTTTATTTCCGACCACAAGAAATGCATAAAAACAAAAAAAATATAGGTAATATCTGGATTTTAGTAATAGTTAACTTCTAGGTAAACAAGTGGAATTAAAAGATTTAATTAATGACTAGCAATCTTAAATTAATTTGTCGTAATATCAATTTCCCGCGACCTTTACCAGGTCGTCAGTCCACCTTGGGGGGCCTACCCCGCTGGTCCGCTGGATGCGGGTGGCGCAGGACCGATCACTTAGGCACTCTTTGATAAGATGATGATGATGATGATATCAAATGTAAGCACTCACCTAGCTGAATCTTCTAAGCGTCTTTGTACTAGGAAAAATGCATTGCTGCTTTAGTGTACTTCAACCTAGTTTCGATACCGCAAACAGTTCTGGAAGCATCCAATGTATGGTACTATCGCATTTCCAGGATAATTTTCGAGCGTTCGCCATGCATGTGGAGACGAGTTTGAACAGAAAGTGGGAACCCGTACCCTTGGGCGATAGTACATGTACCTCTTTGAGTAGTAATAAAGTCCATTATCGCTCTTTAAGTACGTCCCCCCGCGTCCCCCTTTTACAGTAGTTAAAATGAAATCATTATAATATTAAAATTTGTACTATTATAAATATTTCACAAATTAATATGAATCCCACAAACGTATGTGTCGAGAATAAACAGACTTACACACCGACACTCTGTCTTCGTCGCTACTAACTCAACAAATAGCATGCGTAGGTCCACGCCACAACCAATTTGTCACTTGACATGACATTTGTCATTCTATTTTAAACCATATTCCAACAGGATAGAGGCCATTACTACTGTGTGTGTTCATCAGAATTTGCATGTACGAATGGGTGCTAAATTAATGCAAACGTGCTTTTCACAACCTCTTTCATATAGTACCTAGTATATTTTCATCTCTAAATTCTCTAGAAGAGTAAAAAAGGCGTTGTGAACCCTTTCTTGGTTTAAAGATACATTTGTTTCAACAGATGGAGATCAATGCAGATCTCTCACACTCACCGAGCATGCTCGGGAGCTCTGGTGATCTTGGAACAGGGACAAGAACAGGAACAGGAACAGGAGCACAACACCACATAGCGTTCATATTCATAGAGTACTTCCTCTTTACAGAAGACCACAGAGGCATAACAACTGAACTACATGCTTTCTACGCGTATGTAGAGGTCAAAATCAAAAGCTTGTTTAGATAATTGTGAGCTCTTGTAAGCGCACAAAACAAGTAGTGGTGTTATTTAATTATGGCTGCGGCTTTCTTTAACGTGAAAGTACTTTCGCAGTTGAATTTCTGCACATATTTATGCGCGAGACGAATTTCCGCTGTGCTATTTTAGCGGTTGCATTTGTATTTTTTTTCAGTGGCATGAGAAATATGAAACAGTGTTTTGTACCATGGCACTTATAGTCTAAATACCTAATTCGAATGATTCCAGGTGTTATTTAGTTAATAATGTAGGTCAAATGCTGCTAAACATTTGAGTAGGTCGGGCCCAATTCGAGATGACAAAATGTGACATGCCATAGATATCCCCCACTTTCATTCACTGTCTCTCAAAATCAGAACAGAGGGTCATAAGCGATATCCCTAGAAATGTCACCTTATGTCGTTAACTGGAATCGTTATAATATTATTGAATTCACAAAGTACTAAATAGTACACTTATTGAGGCCGACTGTACTAATCAATTGTCCTATTTTGCCAGCGTGGAGACAATGGGAGCTGACGTTTGAATATTTATTGCAGCCGCCATCTTGTAATGTCTGATGCACTCGGCTTGATTAATTTTCACTTAATGGCAAGATACGATATTGAATTTGATACAATTATACTAACTGAATGCTGGCTTACTAAAGACCAGCACCTTCCCAGGTTAACCGGATATCAAGCTGTTTATACTAAGCGTAACCTTAATCAAAATGACGGCGTTGTTATTTATCTAAAAACGGACTTGTCTTCCAGCACTACAGAGCCATCCACCATAAATGATGCGAATTGTCTTGTTACAACTGTTGGACAGGACTTTGCCATTGTTTCTATTTATAGACCTCCGTCGTATAGACAAACGGATAACTTTATCTCCTCACTTGATTCCTTACTGCTCACTTTAAAGTGTTATAGAAATATTATCCTAATTGGTGATATAAATATAAATATTAGTGACAATAGTCAAGATAATAGGTCCTCTGACTATCTTGACATGCTGGCATCGCACGGGTTATTACCATCTCATAAACTCCCAACTAGAGATCGCAATTGCCTAGACCACTGTATGGTGAAAACTAAACTGCCAAATATTACACTAGTGTGCGATTCTTCTATTACGGATCACTCTTCTGTAATGATATCTCTGTCGAATAAACCGATACAAAAAAAGATTACCACTAAAACTTTTAAGAAAGTAGATTATTTATCAGCTATGGCAGAATTAAACCAAATTAACTGGGTATCCTTGCTTGTGGGGACAGACGTGAATGAAGTGACAAATTTGTTTTTATATCTTGTTAATAGAACCTTAAAAAAGTTTACTACATTGATTAGACTATCTCACAGGAAGCGCGCTATAAAACCCTGGATCACACCGGGTGTAATTCGATGTCTAAGAAATCGTGACAGACTCCACCAAAATCTAAAAAGAGATCCTGACAATAATATTATACGAATAACCTACAAGAGATATAGAAACACATGTAATCATATGCTGAGTAAACTTAAGCGTACTTACCAGAGATCTTTGATTAAGGAACAACATGGCAATTTAAAAAAGCAATGGGCTATAATCAAGCAAATCTGTAACTTCAATACTACCTCAGCTAACGATAAACAACTCCTCACACTAAAATCTAACCCTCAAGAATCCTTAAACTATGCAAACACCTATTTTACTAATATTGGCAGGAAACTGGCAGACGATATTGTCAAGGAAACTCATCTAACTGAAGAAGACCGAGTTAAAAATAAGTGTACAGGACCTACTCCACTGACATCCATGATAATGCTTCCAACTGACGAACATGAAGTCAAGGTTACAATCCAAACATTAAAGAACACTCACTCATCTGGCTGGGACGGTATCTCCTCTTTCTTTTTAAAGCTCGCTGTTAATACTTTAGCCCTCCCAATCAGCATAATATGTAACCTTTGTTTTACCACTGGAAAATTTCCTGACCCACTAAAAAAATCGGTGGTCGTACCTATCTATAAGTCGGGGGACAGAGATTGTATTGCAAATTACCGGCCCATCTCGTTATTACCTACTGTAGCTAAAGTATTAGAAAAAATCATTAATAAAAGATTAAAAAACTACCTCGAGAGCAATGATCTACTTAGCGCTAATCAACACGGATTCAGAGAGCGTAAATCGACTGTCGATGCTGTGCAACAACTAACATCATTCCTTGTTGACAAACTAGATAAAAACAAAAAAGCACTTGGCATCTTCTTGGATTTAAAAAAAGCGTTTGATACAGTCTCTGTTCCGATACTTATAAAGAAAATGGAGAACATGGGTGTGAGGGGATTACCACTGCAACTGTTCCAAGACTACCTTACAAATCGTAAACAGGCAGTAAGAGTAGGAGATCAATGCAGTCTCGAAGAGCCTATCAACTACGGAGTGCCTCAAGGTAGCGTCCTTGGGCCAACGCTTTTTCTTGTCTACATAGACGAACTCTGTAGGATAAATATCAGTGATGCTGAAATAATAACGTTTGCTGATGACACTGTGCTGCTGTTCCATGGAAATTCCTGGACGGACGTTAATAATACTGCTCAAATCGGTTTTAACATTATTACAGAATGGCTAAACAACAATTTACTTAGTCTCAACCTTACTAAAACTAAGGTAATCCCATTTAGTGTTAGAAATACTAATCGACCTATAGAAGGAACTCTCGCTATTAAAGCACACAAATGTTCAGATCTATCAAGGTGCCACTGCGAAGTTATCTCTGAAACCTCAAGTGTAAGATATCTGGGAGTTCAAGTCGACAAGAACCTTAACTGGCATAAACACATAGATAGCCTTACAGGAAGAGTGAGAAAACTTATCTACATTTTCAAAACCTTACGACATGTATGTGACAATAAGCTACTTACCTCAATTTACCACGCATTATGTCAATCTATTATTAGTTATTGTATCACTATTTGGGGAGGTTCAACAAAAACGGCGATGCTGAAACTAGAGAGAGCTCAGAGAGTCGTACTTAAAGTAATGACTTTTAAAACTTATCGCTACTCGACACAGTCTTTATACCAGCAGACTTCGGTCTTGACTGTAAGACAACTATTTATTAAGTATCTTCTACTAACACAACACAAAATCCCATCTGATTACTCTGCATCCAGAAGAAGAAGCGATTTAGTATATTCCATCCCGAAACATAATACCAAGTTTGCAAAGCGCTTTATAAAGGTTCTTGGACCAGCTATCTATAATAAAATAAGTAAAAACATAAGTCTACGTTCATTTGCATCATACGCTTGTAAATCAGTGATAGAAGCACACCTAAAACAGTTGAACTACGAAAGCACTGAACTCTTATTAAAATAAGTAAATGGCGAACACACACACAAACAAACAAACACACACACACACACACACACACACACACACACACACACACACACACACACACACACGCGCGCACACACATACATACACACACATACACCCAGAAACACATACGCATATTCACACACGAACACACATAACGTATAGCTACTCATAATTAGTCATACTCAGTCATAGATATACATAGGTCATATAAATAACAATAAATCCTTCCACTGACCTGACTCATCTGGTCATTTTGCATATACTATGTGTTTACAACTTCGTTCGACTAGCGCGGCATTGCCGCTATGATTTTGTCACTCCACCCTCATTCTTCACTTATTGTTAGTGTCTTTAAATTTGTCTTTTGTTATATTATTTTTTTCTCACTATGTACTTCAAGTCAAACACAACATTAAGTAAACAACGATGTTGGCGAATCCTGTTCCACCGTGATACAGTATAATTACTAGTACGGGGAACAGAGGAAGCTTACTCGTAAAAAATGTTTGTTTATTTATACCTTATAAAAGGTGTAAAAGTGTAAGTAGTCATAAGTCTTTTCTTGCAAATAAAGTTATTTTTATTTTATTTTTATTTTTATTTATTTTTTAATTAGGGCTTAGTTGTAGCCCCAATCAGACAAAAGCGGATCTTAATCTGAGTTTAAACATTAAAATTATCAATGAAATAAAGTCGTGAAATCGAACTTCAATCCTGAATATATAATATAGGTACTAGCTACCCGCGCGGCTTCGCCCGCGTATTGCAAAGAACGCAATAAAACCCGCGGGATATAATATAGCCATTAACCAACCAGAAATATCATTCTACACGCAGTTGAAAGAAGGTTCCTGAGATTACCCGTTACATACAAACTTATAAACTTACAAAGCTAAAAATCGCACACTTTTCCTCTTTCATCATCATCATCATCATCATATCAGCCGAAAAACGTCAACTGCTGGCCATAGGCCTCCAAAGAGTGCCAAATTGACCGGTCCTGCGCCACCGGACGGGACGGGTGGCAGGATTTTCCTCTTTACAATATGAAAATAGATCAATATACTTTGAAAATCCATAAAGATGCAGTAAATAATCTGGAAAAAAATGCATAACTACAAAAAAGTATGTTAAATATTTTAATTATAAGAAACAGACGGCGACCATTCGTAAACACGCTTGCTGCGTTTAAAAGACACAAGTACATACAATTACTTTTCTTTCTCAATATTAATTATTACGCCCGATGCTTTCTTCCATTTCCTATATCAACACTTAACTTTCTATTAACAGAACCAACATAAAGGCCCATAACATTTTATTACAAACCAGACAATAAAGACTAATGGTCGCCAATACATTTCTTCCCATATCGTTCATAATAAATCAAGCCCATCATTAATTATACGTATATGACGGGGCAGGTTGTGTGCAGTATGAATTGTGCCGACAGTGATAAATAGGTGTCTCTAGGAGTATTTAGACAATATTCCGCCTTTTATGATGTAATTAGAACGGCAGCCGTATTCGGCAGCGTTGCTGGCTTATAAAGTTATGTATATGTTACGCAGCATTACTAATATTCAAAATATATATTTATTCCGTTCCGACATAATAATATTATGATTAAAGCTTATTTTATGTACCTACCTACTCACTGCAACATTATGCTGAGTCTAGGCCCTTTTTAGCATCACACATTGTTATGCCTCGTATGTTTTTTTTCTTTTATTTATTCAATATCCTTAAAGACTATTTACATGTTTTGAACAGCGAGCGAAAACCGCGTACGGTTTATCTGTCGCCATTGTCGCTCGTTTCACAATATTTTTTAGTTAAAGATACAATAAAATAGGGTAGTTTTTATTACCTACATAATTTGTGCACCGCTCGGGCGAGCATCGTTCGTTGGCAAATACAAATTATTTGTAATGATTTTTATTTTGTTAGGATTATGAACAAGTTTCTACGGTTGTACGTACGGTACTATATAGGTTTAAAGTCTAATTAGTATACTTTTTGTTTAATAAGTATGTGATGTTGAATAAAGTTTTTCTATGTCTATGTCTATATGTAGTACCTACAAGTTTTAATTATTTTAGGGTTACATATCGATTTGCGTAAGACTGTCTAGAATACATTATACGTCGGGGAGAAGTTGCATTTAGCGCCCTCTATACATTCATTGTGACATTGGTCGTAATAATATTTTTTGCAACAATAATGAACGTCCCACCTAGATCTGATATGACGGATCCTATTCTGTAAACAAAGTTTCATATTATTCCAGCACGCGCGGTAGCGTGCTGGAATAATATTCAATTTTTTACGTCAATTTTTTTTTTAAATATAAACAGTTTCCTCACTTACGTTTTGGGTCAGTTACCTTCCTCGATCGGTCTCATATTACAAAAAATATATATTAAATATGTGTGGTAAACTGACACTGGCAATGATATTGACACTTGCAGCAGCTATATATTGATCATTACCAGTGTCAGTTTACCACAGATATTTAAGATAGTTTTTTTGTAATATGAGACAGATCAAGGAAAGTGTCTATTTACCGTTCTTGACCCAAAACGTAAATGAGGAAACTGTTTATATTTTTCACAAATAATTGTCGCAGCTGAAAAATCTGAAACTTTTTTTTGGTGGTAAGGAAGGTTATTCCTATCACCAAAAATAAAATAATCAGGCACCAATATCAAAGTTTCATAAATATGTATATTACAATCTTAGTGACCTTAGTGTTGCAGAAATAAGGTCTGTGTACATATTTTTGAGACTTTGTGGTGATACATATTGGTGCCCTTGACTGTACAAATATGTCCTCGTTTATTGACATTTCAATGATGACATTTGTATTATATAGTACCTAAAGCACGTTACGGCCGAAGTCACGATGAATGTAATAGAGGGCGCTGAATGCAACTTTTCTTCTCCAACATGTAAATATACAGAATGTAACAAAAATGGGGTGTGAACATCTTTATCACACTTGCTCTAAAAGGGCATCATAACGCGCAGGCATACAGAGTTACAATGACTTAAATTACGCCCACGGGCTTAATGGATTAACTAATAATCATATGGATCTTGTCCGAAATAAACAATTTTTTTTAATGGTATTTTTCTTAAATTGTATCTGTCACTCTTGCGTCAATTATAAAGCAAGGAGGTTTTATCTTTTAACCCAAACACGATGCTTGAAAACATATTTATAAATAAATTTAAACGTAAAAACACTATTCAAATATAAACGTAAAAACACTAAAAGAATGATTAAAAGATTTAAAAAATTTAATGTAGCAATTTAGTATCCGTGTAAAATATTTTTTACAGTACACATGGTGTTACTTTTCCGCACGAGTGCGGAAATGAGCACTTTCCGTGCATATGTAGAAACTTTAAAGTGCCATATGTACTGTAAAACGTTGTACGATACACGTGCGAATAGGTAATTCGCAACTCGTGTCGATTTAAAACACTCCCTTCGGTCGTGTTTTAATTTATCGCCACTCATTGCGACTTTCCTATTTTCTGCACTTGTATCGTAAATAACTATAACTGTGATTTTAAATCGTGGCTGTATGCCGAAGGGTCTTTGCTTTACGCGCCTCACGTCAAATTCAACAAAATGGACGACTGAAATTTTGTAGTTTTTATTGCAATTGGTAACATTTTAGTTTAAAATGTATTTGTTTCCTTGCAAATGTGATGAAAAACATTGTATGCGACATGTACGGTAAGAATGTTCCAAACTCGCGTCCTCAAAGACTCTCGTTCGTAAATCTAGACACACGGCAGTGTGTCCGCCAAGTTCGAGCAAAAAAAAGCGACACACCGGCCGTGGGTTATATTACACGAACCATTTCGGGCCAATTTCGACCACCCTATAACTCAAAACATATTTTATCTACGCATATGAAATTTCGAGTGTCTGTTGACATCCCCTTAATTGTCTAGAATACAAAATTTCATTATTCTACCTATAGCAGTTCTTGAGATATTGACGTCAGAAAATCGCTATTTTTACTATACACTCACTCACTGACTCATCAAAAACCTAGACCACTGCCAATGGTCGTACTGACTTGAAATTTGGCATGGAGATAGGTCTTAAGGTCAAAGTAAAGGGAAAAATCTGAAAACGGCCAAGTGTGAGTCAGTTTCGAAAACAACGAATGTGTAATTTTGTTCTACTATAAGTAGGTATGGAGTGGAAATGTGATAAGACTTATTTAAATTTAAATACATACCCATTTAAGACAATACATGTTTGTCTTAAAGACAAGAACAATAAAATTGTTCACCACTCTGTGTGTGTCTGTTGCGGGAACCGAACCCACGATTTACGAAGTGCAAAGCAGGTCACTAGGTACACTAGGTGCGCCACATCAGTCAAACAAAAATGAAAAGACTATTTTTTCTCGCATAGTCTAGTTTTTAATTTTACAACTAATAAAATCGCAGATTCAAGAACATGGAAATCATATATACTCTAAGATGGAATTATATATACTACTGCCCATCTCACCCTCCGATACGCCACGGGATGATGCACTTCTAGGGCTTTTTATAAAGGGTATAGTATAAAGTACATACCTAAGTGGAATGAGACATTTCCTAAAGCAAAAGTGATAAAAAATAATAAAGAACCTACACCTAACAAAAATAAATGAAATCCCATCAAAAACATAAATGTGAAAGGCTGCCAAGTTCGATACTATGGGAATGCTTCGCCTATAAAAGAAGTGAGATCTGAATAAGTACCAAGTTCCATAAAAATACCTCAAATCATAAATAGTTATAGGAATGCACACTTGATTTCCAGCAGTTTTTAAGGTACATTTTGAATAAGTATCACGTTACATAGAAATACCTAAAATTATAATAGTCAGAGAAACGCACACCGGTTTTTTTAGCAGTTTACTGATAACATTTATTATTTTCAGTACTTTTTAATGATGTTACTTGACAAGTTTTCACACACCACACCCCTTTTCAATGCAATGAATCGACACCTTTGGACTGCAATGTCAAGTATATAATTTTCTATTAAAACTTGCCAAGTAACATCATTAAAAAGTACTGAAAATAATAAATGTTATCAGGAAACTGCTAAAAAGACCGGTGTGCGTTTCTCTGACTATTATAATTTTAGGTATTTCTATGTAACGTGATACTTATTCAAAATGTACCTTAAAAACTGCTGGAAATCAAGTGTGCATTCCTATAACTATTTATGATTTGAGGTATTTTTATGGAACTTGGTACTTATTCAGATCTCACTTCTTTTATAGGCGAAGCATTCCCATAGTATCGAACTTGGCAGCCTTTCACATTTATGTTTTTGATGGGATCATATCTTACAATACTTGTGACACAATGTACTATTATTTAACGTCACAATTTAAACCAAAAGCAAACCAAATAACGTAGCTTAGTTTAACTTGCGTGTTTGCCTAAGATAGAAAGAATGCGTAATGAAATACCACCATACGGAAGACTGGAATGATCCAACCCGTGACAAATACCCTGCAACCTGAATTAACTGCGATGCCGTTTGCTTTGAAAATGTTTGCGTCTGACATTATTACTGCGATGCAATATGAACAGTATACATAGTGTAGCCTGTTACAGAAGCAATAAAGAATTATGAGTCTCTTTGCAATATGCAACGTCGATCCGTTGATACCTTCTAACGTTTCCAATATAAAACACATTTTTAATGGACGACATTATTTTGTTAACCTATTCAGCACCATTCACAATACATACGCTATTTATTTTTTATTTCGAAAAAAAATACAAAATTATTACCTTAAACTAAAGATTCCAGTTTGTTGGCGATGCGCTCACTTAATTACTTAACAAAGAATTTATTATTAACACGGTATTAGTAACACGGTTACACCGAAAACACTAACTACAACTCCAACCAAAAGACCGCAACGCCCTACAGAGTTCGTATGAAGTTAAATCTATATTTTTATGTTACTTACAAATGGAGTTAACATGCGATCTGTTTAATAACAGAAGAGGATAATGCAACATATATAGGTAATAAGTAATCGTATGAACCTAGATATGTTTGCATATAGTTGCAATCATTATGTAGGTATGTATGGTTACAATCGTTTGACATATTGAGTTTCAATCTTATCAACTTTTTCAAATAACATGTTGGTGTCTATACGGTTGAAGTCAAAGATATGGCTGCATTCCTGCATCTTATTCCTTTGTAATAAGGCGAACAATGCATACACATTGTTTTATTATTTAATGGAATTTATATACTATATTTATATACTCGTACCTAATATCTCAGAGCGCTACGGGCGCTTCCTACTACATTATGGGCGTTAACACTTTCACTACTAGGAACCCGCCTATCGGGAGTCTAGGCCTTAGTTGCTTTCCGCTACATACGAGGAAAACACGGGATCGGCTACGAGCGTAGCGCCTTTTTACCAGGCCACATGTTGTATATCTATTTAGGCAGCACTAAAATGAACGAATGTCAACGTAATAGGACACAATACAGGAAACCCCATGGCTGTCACTAACCGCGTACAGGAAGAATATGTAATCAAATACATGAGGTCTATCTCACTCAACGTATTGGTGTTAAAATTATATGACATTTATCACTAAATTATATAAAAAATGTTAAAGGCTAACTGGAAGAGATCACTTACAGATAAATTTGCCTTAATACCGACTTAATCTAATTACAATATAATCTAAATCCTACTAATATTATAAATGCGAAAGTTTGGATGTTTAGATGTTTGTTACTCAATCACGCTCAAACGGCTCAACCGATTTGGATGAAATTTTGCACCAAGATAGTTTATAGCCTGGATTAAAATAAAGGATAGTTTATATCCCGGGTCCACGCAGACGAAGTCGCGGGCGGAAACTTGTACATTATAAAAAAGCCATGGTAGCCTATTATTTCGAATATATGGCTGTCAAATGAGTTTTCTAACCTGTTATACGGAATATTCGTATCGTTTGATAATCATAATTTGGCAGTTACATACATCGTGAGGGAACCTACATACACCTGCGAAGAAATTCTTAAGTATGTGTGAACTCCCCAACCCGCACAGGGCCAGCGTGCCTCCGTGAGAACAAGCCATTGCCCAGCACGGCTATCACTAGAAATATAATATCCGACTATATCCAAGTGTTCCAATTAGGTAGTTTCCACATGTTAAAATTGATAACGCAGTGTTGCTAAATTGACAGTAAACCATCAAATAAATGTAATTAAGTATAAATTAAGAAATATAATTCAAATAATAAAAAGATATAGACCTTGAAAGTTTAGAAAAATATACATTTTTTTTTTATTGTCCAAAGTCAATTTAAAGCTACCAATAGAATCCTTACGCTTTAATAGAAACAAAATTGTACTAAAACTATGGTCCTAAACGCAGTATTTCACGACTGAAACAGCAATTTACTTGATTTTCAATACAACGATTAGTAAAAATATTACACTGTGAAGTCACGATTCAAAGTTAATCAGTATGAAACGTTTTCGGCTGCCACCAGCGAGCGTCTTTAACTATTTTTTTTGGGTATTTATGTTTTTTTTAATTTTAGTTACTCCCATACAAACATTTGTTCCTCTACAAAAACTGGTTCGAATGGCATCGTAAAAAAAATTAGGACTAACCCAATTAGAAAGATATGGATAATTTTATACGCACGCAATCTTGTACTAACTATGCAAGCCTATGGCAGCAGGACGCATATAGCGTAGGCTTTGATGCCGTCTGGCGCAAAAAGTCTGCCTCTCTCTTGAATAGAATGCGCGGGAGTAGCACCAGCATCCTGAATATGATAGCTGGTAAGTTTGATTGTCCCCTGACAAAAATACTTACCGACCGCACCAAATCCCTACTTACTATTAAATACTAACCTAGACTAAGATTAACTAACACCAGTGGACCACGTAGTCGTCTAAATAAACAAATTGAAATAAAAATAAATAAACTATGGGACCTTAAATTTTGCCGACCGCGTGCGCTCCCATGTCAGGCTTGACGTGTCAAAACTGTCAGAAGGAAAAATAAACAAAACCTTTATTCGTGACTATGCAAAAAAACACATGCAAAAAAAAGCTGCGACTGAAATGAATGAGTCAAATTACAAGTAGTAGCAGAATCGCGCGCATCGAATGTAAATTTGATATTAAACCAATACGTCGAGTGAAACAGACCTCTACGCAAAACGGGAAATCATGCGTCTCTACAAAGCTAAAGGCCTCAAAGTGAATGCGACATTCGAATGGGAACATGTTCACAATATAACTAGGAGACAATTCATTTCGATTACAATCTATACTAATCGAACGATAGCGAAGCGAACGAAGTTCTATGCTTCAGCTTGGGCTGAAAATTGTTCGTAGGTATGTCCGGTGTCTGTCCAGATGTCCGTCTGTCCGTTTGTTCTCCTCTATAGGTCGCATTTTTCAACCGATTCTCGTGAAAAAAAAATATTTTTTTTTTCAAGTCACTTTTTCGAAATTCAAAAAAAAATGACAGTCTCGCGAGTTCCACAGCTCACAGAGCCACTAGTTTGGTGAGTTTGTATGTGTGTAAATCTCCGAAACTTCCCTCTATCTGTGTATAGAATGGACTTTCAAAATAGGCAATATTTGATCCCGCGGCTCTGCCTGCATTATATGTAGGGTTGCCATACGTCAAGACTTGTCCTGACATGTGAGAATTTCTGTACCTTTGCCAGGATTGCGGCCGAACTTGGCATGTGTCTGGATTGTTAGAAATTACCTCAGTGATAAAAAAATTATACATTTTTTTATGATATATTTATAAAAAAATTACACAGTTTTAATGAATAAAATAACAAGCAACGGTGGCCTAGTGGTTCAGGCATGCGGCTGTCAAACGGCAGTCGTGGGTTCGAATCCCGGCACGTACCAATTAGTTTTTCGGAACTTATGAACGGAATATCATTGAGGAAACCTGCATACATCTGAGAAGAAATTCAAAGAGGTATGTGAAGTCCCCAATCCGCACTAGGCCAGCGTGGGGACTACTGCCCGTTCCCTCTCAATTATGAGAGGCCTGTGCCCAGCAGTGGGACGTATGTAGGCTGATGATGATGATGAATGAATAAAATGATACAACTATGTTACAAGAAATGTCAGGACTATTAGGGTGATGTCAGGATTTTTATCAGGACAATTCATTTTTCCATATGGCAACTCTAAACTTATACGTAATATGCGGCTAGAATATAATACAAATAAGAAAATCCCTAACATGTAATCGTTGACCTAATAATATGCTTTTCAAATAAGTGTTTAGAGTCAGAAAACAGTAAGCTTACAAATTACAATTTAAGGGGCTCCCGTCAAAAATCAACGAAATTTAGTAGTTTTCATTTCGACACTCGTCCTCGGTTTATTGAAGCTAGCTTTCCAGGTACAGATTGTTAAATTAAATATAACCGTGTGTTTTGCATTGAAATATAATTGACAGTAAAAGATTGAATGACATGTTCGATACTATTCAAATAAGTATTAGAACCTTTTCTTAACATTCCCTCCCTTCTTCACTTGAGGCTCATCAGCTCAGTCAGATAGAGCAGCCTTGGCTTGTATAGTGGCTTCGTTAACATGTCAGCCAAGTTTTGCGCCGAAGTAACTTTATTAGCCACCAAATTACTATTTAAAATGCATTCTCTCAAGAAGAAGTGTCTTCTTTTGACGTGCATATGCTTAGTCTGATGGTGGTTCTCAATTGGATTCATGCTGAGTTTCAATGCAGACTCATTGTCTATTAACAACTTCACTATTGGCACGTCCATAGCTATGTCATCAACAATTTTCTTTAGCCACAAAACTTCTCGAGCAGCTTCGCTCGCCGCTACAATCTCAGCTTCGGTTGACGAGAGTGCTACAGTTCTCTGTCGATTACTCCGCCAAGAGATGGCGCCACCTGAGTACAGGCAAACCATGCCAGATGTCGATCTTCCTGTAGTGGGGTCACCTCCGTGATCTGCATCTGTGTACATAACAATGTCGTTATGCTTACCTTTATACGTGTACGTGATGCCGTAGTTCAGAGTACCTTGAATGTAACGAAATATTCTTTTTACTCTTACTACATCTTCATTACTCGGGCTTTGTAGTGTTCTAGACACCACTCCGACAGCGAAAGCTATGTCTGGTCTTGTGCCAACCATTAAATAGGACAGAGCACCAACTGCCTCGCGATATGGAAATCGTTCGTTACAGTCTGTCGTTTGTTCTGTTTGCGCGTACTTCACAATCGGTGTTGGTGCTGGTTTACAGTTTACCATGCCAAAACGTTGCAGTACTTTCCTTGCGTACGCCTTTTGGTCTATTGTAATAGATCCATTATCAGAGGTATTTATCTCTATTCCGAGAAAATAGGATGCGGGCTTGGTCGTGACTTTAAATCTTTTCCTTAGCTCGGTGTAAACTTTTTCAACTTCATTTTCATCACTCGCAGCCACCAATCCGTCATCCACATATAAAGCAATTATAGCTTTCTTATTCCCTCTTTTCCTGATGAACAGGCACGGATCCGCTGAACTTTGCTCAAAGCCAATTTGGATGATATAATCCGTTATACAGGTGTTCCAGCATCTCGGTGCTTGTTTCAGTCCGTAAAGACTTTTCTTAAGTTTACACACCTTCGATTCACTCTGATATCCTTCAGGAGGTTTCATAAAGATGTCTTCATTGAGCGTTCCATACAAAAATGCCGTAGACACGTCAAATTGTCCAAGTGTCATTTTCTCATTAGCTGCGGTACTCAAGAGAGCTCTAATGGTGCTTGTCTTGGCTACCGGGCTGAAGGTATCGTAATAATCAAGGCCTTTTTTCTGCGAAAAACCTTTTATAACGAGTCTAGCCTTGTATCTTTCGATACTGCCATCTGGGTTAGTTTTTATTTTGTAAATCCACTTGCAAGGAATGGCTTTGCGTTTAGGTGGTAGATCAACCATTTCCCACGTGTCATTATCCTTCAGCGAATTTAACTCTTCATTCATTGCTTTTATCCATTTATTTTTGTCAGTACTGTTCATAGCTTCTTTGTATGTTTTAGGCTCCGGATTAACTTCATCATCTCTACTCACGGTCATAACAAAACCATCGTATCTAGAGGGAGGTTTGAGGTCTGATCTGCTTCTGAGTGTCTTAAGTCTTTCATTTTCTATCTCCTGTGCAGATAAATACTCATCACTTTCAGGTTCTATCTCCACCTCTCTTATCGATTCAATAGATCTGTCGAAATCGTTTTCAACACTCAAACTGTGATCAGCATCTTCTTCATCGTCAGTAACAGAGGGATGTTCTGCGGCTGATGTCGATGCGACTGGATCCAGGTAAGGAGGTTGTAGAATGATTTCATTACGTGGTGAAAAAGTTCTCTCCTGAAACGTTACATCTCGAGATCTTATGAGTGTACTGTTTTCTTTGCACCAAATTCTATATCCATCATCATTGTCATATCCAATTAAGACTCCTTTTACGGCTTTCTTGTCCATTTTCTTTCTATTACATTTGGGGATGTGGGCGTAGCAGGTGCTTCCGATAATTCTCAAATGTTTGATATTGGGTTTCTTACCGAACCAGAGTTCATAAGGTGACTTTCCTTCTTGGGTCGGTCCAGTGCGGTTCAGGATGTAAGAGGCAGTATTGACAAGTTCAGCCCATAGGCCCTGAGGCATTTCTTCATGCGCATGCATCATGGCTCTTGCTGACTCTACAATCGTTCTATGGTCACGCTCGCAGCATCCGTTCTGTTCCGCCGTATAAGGCATTGTCAATCTTTGACGTACTCCGTTCTTGTGTAAAATTTTCTGAACTCTCGCATTATCAAATTCACCGCCATTGTCGCTAAGAATTTCTTTTACAATATGTCCAGTAGCTTTAGTCTCTGCCAACATTTGCTCAAGTTTTTCATGAACTTCTCCTTTTTCTTTCAGAAAATAGATTTGCCGATATTTTGTAAAGTCGTCTTTAAAAAGAACATAATATTTGAATTTGGAAAATGAATTCTTGAACGGGCCACATACGTCAGTGTGTAACAGCTCTCCAGGCTGTGACGCACGTTCCCTAGTGCCAAACTTGCGTCGATGGGTTTTGCCAAATACACATCCCTCGCAGAGTTCACTGTCTACTTTCAGCGTTATGCCAAGCTCTGTCTCGACAACCTTCTTAACATGAAACTTATTTTGATGTCCCAGCCTCTCATGATATAATTGCATCTGGTCGGATATCTCTATATGATTAATTTCATGATGGCCCTGAATGTTTTTGACCTTTAGCTTGTAAAGTCCTCCATTTTTAGCTCGCACTCCAATCAGTAGATGTCGTCCGCCTTCATACTTCATTATACATTCTTGGGTTCGGGATTCAAATATAGTGTTTGTTAATTTGTCCTGAGCTGACAGTACCGAAAACAGGTTCTTCTTAATAGATGGTACATACCACACGTCGTTAAGGGTAATAATCTCTTTAGTACCACGTACGTCAGCTTCGATATCCAGGGCTCCCTTTCCAACAGCCTGAATAGCTGTACCGTTTGCAGTTGTAACTGTGTGGGACGTAGAGAAGCACTCAAAAGTTTTAAATAAGTCTCCTCGATTTGTAACATGACTAGTAGCCCCATTGTCGACATACCAGCTGTCTTGATCGATGCCTTCCACATCATTTACAATTGCCATTAGGTTCATGTTGACGTTTGATGTACTTTGGTTATTTGGCGTGGGTTTGGGTGGTCTCCCATCGGCTAACCATTTCGGACAAGTCTTGACTCTGTGCCCTATCTGTCCGCAATAGTTGCATTTCCTTTTTTTGTCGTTATGCTTGCTTTTATCTTTCGATCTCAGTACTAGAGCTTCTTCAATAATGGTCTCTCTGTTTCCACTTGTTAAAGCCCTTTCATGAGCACACAACTGTGTCGTCAAGTTTTCGATGTTCCGATCGCTCTTATTCATTAACAGCCAGCTCGATTTGAAATTAAAATATTGATCAGGAAGTGTGTCCAAGATTTTGCAAATTAAAAGCATTTCGGGGAGATTGTTACCTTCAATTTCTTTATTCAATTCGTACCAGATGTTTTTGAGCGTTGATATGTGAGTTGCCATATCGTGATCTTCAGTCTTCTGAAAGCGGAAGAATCTCATGCAAAGTTCATAACTTCGATCCTCCTTGGCTCCATCGTAAAGACGATGCAACTCTGTCCACATTTCACTTGACGTATTGCACCGCATGACCTTGTGCAGGGTTTCTTCGGTCATGTTTGTGGTAAGAATAAGCAAGGCATGACTGTCAAGGCTTTGGTAGTTATCCAATTTCGTCTTATATTCCAACTCACTTGCTGGTAACGCCGGTGCCGCTGGTGGCTCTGGCTTAGTTACTTTGCCCTGGATTATGTCTAGCGTACCTGGGGTGCTCCGCAAGAGCAGGGAAATCTTGTATTTCCACGTCTGCCAGTTTGTACTTCCTTCTAAGCGCCCAATCTCAAATCGCACATTAGAATTCATCTTGAAAGATGCGCAATTATTATAGGTCACAAAATCCAGTTTCAGCACGTTAAAATATCGTTTTTACGCTCTGCTACCATGTTAAATTAAATATAACCGTGTGTTTTGCATTGAAATATAATTGACAGTAAAAGATTGAATGACATGTTCGATACTATTCAAATAAGTATTAGAACCTTTTCTTAACACAGATATGGGAAAATTTGATTCCTGTTTAACATTTTTGATATTGAATAACTTGAAAAATGTTAACACAGAATTAATTATCCGTATTTAAAGAAAGGTCTGTAAAAATACAAAACCCGACACTTCGTCCTCATTAAAACTTTTATACACCCGAAACTCATACCTACTCATACATACTGAACTTACCTATAATTTTGATATGCGTTTTATAATCTTTTTTGTATTTCACCAAAGCTACGTCCAAAAAACTGGTTTTTTGGCCTAAATTTGCCAAGGTTTGGTGCCATATATATAGAAAACTGTGAGTTTTAAAGTAAATATGGGATACTATTTTGGTAAACCTCGTTGTTGTTAATGCGATAAGCCATAAAAAATATTTAAAAACGGACAGTTATAAGATCGAAGGTCATTGGGCGCTCGTCAGCAGCTGGGAGCCCCTTAAATGTTTTCTCTGTAAGAAACCACCCCTCACCACCAATGGCATTCGTAAATGAAATGGATTATAACTTCAGCCGTCTGTTTGCTCGTTTGAATTAACCTCAGTTGATTGCTCGTTTGTGCGATGCAAACGCTTGCTCACAGTCAACAAAGCAGTGTAATACGGTTTACAAACGCCATAACCCTGTTTTAAAGCACCCACATGTGTACCTAGGTCATTTACCCTTCTTAGAACTCGACTCTAAAAAAATATCTAGTTGAATTCCTTGACCCAAAATATGCATATTTAGACACTAATTTTGTGATTCTAAGTGATTTAGAACTCAAGATATTAATAATTAACTATAATTCAAAATGGCTGTCATAAAATTAAAGATGGCCGACGGAGTAGTTGGTTCCTATCAAAAACTTGAAGCTACCTGACAAGTAAATATTGAGGACATATTTCAAAACTAAAAAGTACCCTTGACATAACTTGTTGTTCTTTATTAATTTAATTATAAATATAGTCTTATTGTACCTATATTCCATGCTATTAATTGTAAATGTAAAGTTATTAATTGATATGTAATTTTCACTAATTTAATTTTTAAATTTTTGCAACACCCCTAAGGGTTCGTGCATTATACTGTATAACTGTGTAATCATGAATGAAATAAATAAATAAGTACCTGAATAAAAATTGGTGCTTTTGCCCAGCGTGTCCACATTATCACCTGAAACTGCCCTACTAATATCACATACGAAAACTACAACATACTAACTACAGTGTCTCTTAAATCGTATCAGCCAAAAGACGTCCACTGCTGGACATAGGCCTCCCCAAACAGTACCACGATGACCGGTCCCGCGCCACCCGCATCCAGCTTAGTATAGATAATAGTACATTACATAACTAGGGCGGTTTTATTCGTAATGTATGTAACATTACGAATGACCGCTCGTGGTTTGTCTAAAATTTTACGTCTTGCCTTGGGCTCCTCGCGTAGCAGGCAGAAAATCTCACTTACAGCCTAGGGTGACGTAAATAGTATTGCTATAGACTATACTTAGTTCAGTAGCGATGTTTTTATTCATTACAGGAACAACGATTTATTTAAACGAAAACACCGATTGTTAAGATTTACAGTGACAAAAGACTTCTTTGTTCCTTCTTTTAATAATCTAGTAGGTAGTAGTAAGTGCGGCAATAAGCTCTAGGGAGAAAAGCCGTTGTTACAAAAGGATTCTTTGGCTCAGGAAATAGGTCACGAAAACAAGAAAACTAAAGCAAGGCGCTCTATGTAAATGAAACAGCTTTAAAATTAATTAGTTTTACTTGATTTTTTATACCATGGTGGCAAAGATGTAGGTTCGCGTTTCTCCTGTGGACTTTGCCGGAGTTATTAAGGGCTTTAAGCCTAATTTTTAGGGTTCCGTTCCTCAAAAGGAAAAAAGGGAACCCTTATAGGATCACTGTCTGTCTGTTCGTCTGTCACAGCCGATTTGCTCCGAAACTACTGGACCGATTGAGTTGAAATTTGGTACACATATGTAAATTGGTGACCCAAAGATGGACGCGTAAAGTAAATTAATAAATTTTGAACATAGGGGCCACTTTTGGGGGATAAACTGGAAAATTTTAAAAAAAGTTTCGAAAACCGTATTGTGTGACATATCAAATGAAAGGGGTTGTTGTAAGCATCTCAGATATATATTTTTTATAATTTTAGCAAAACCAGATTTGAAGTAATTTAGAAAAAAAGATGAAAATTGACAATCCCCCCCCCCCCCCCCTATCTCCGAAAATACTAGGCTTAAAATTCTGAAAAAAATATGGAAAATAGTTCCTTGCCTAAAGATTACAGGAAAACCTATAAGAAGTTTGAGTATTCAAAGTAACGGGAAAATTCTCAATATTTTACGGAACCCTCACCACGCGAGTTGAACTCGCACTTGTCCGGTTTTTTGGTTGGAATCTTAATAGGCTTAAACGGCGTCTCCTCTTCTATAATTCCATGCGATAAAATAAAATAAATCTAGATGCTCGTACGCCCTTTAAGTTCTGAGTTTACCAAACAACATACTACAACGTTTTATTACATACAAACTTACATTTCACGAATCTACAATCTCACAGACTTTTTTAGGGTTCCGCACCCAACGGGTAAAAACGAGACCCTATTACTAAGACTACGCTGTCCGTCCGTCCGTCCGTCCGTCTGTCTGTCACCAGGCTGTATCTCAAGAACCGTGATAGCTAGAGAGTTGAAATTTTCACAGATTATGTATTTCTGTTGCTGCTATAACAACAAATACTAAAAAACCGGCCAAGTGCGAGTCGGACTGGGGCTCCCATACAACAGACATGATTTTTTTTCCGTTTTTATAGATAATGGTACGGAACCCTTCGTGCGCGAGTCCGACTCGCACTTGGCCGGTTTTTCTCTTTATAGTATTAGTATAAAAGTACTTACAGACTCAAGATTATTTCAAATCATCACAGATTGTAATTTTCTTACAATACTTTATAATGTAACCAGGATTAATCCTAAAATGAAAAGATTTCAGCCGCGGCAGCGCGGCGCACGCCTACAAGTTTTGACTTGTCCAGTTAAACTTGGCATTCAATACATCAACCTTCCACTTAAATGGCTGCGGGTCCGCCTTCGGTAAACCTCCGGATCCGGCTTCGGATGTGGCTCCAACTTCGCCTCCGGCTTCGGATCCCACTCCGTTAAATTAAAAAAACCGGCCAAGTGCGTGTCGGACCACGCAAAACGAAGGGTTCCGTGCCTATTAAAAAGGTCGTATCGTCACAGAAATTTAACGGCACTTACGTCCTTTTCTTTGAGGAAGGCAGTTTTTCAGCAATATCTCGAAAACCTCTGAACCGATCTTGTTCAAAACAATTTTCGGTGAATGAAATTAATAAGCCCTATGTCCATGAATTTTTCCATATTTTTAAAATACACCGTTCAAAAATTAGAGGGGGGGGGACAGAATTTTAGTGACTTTCGGGGCGATTATCTCCGACCCTATTCACTTAATCAAAAAAAATGCTAAGAAACCTTATATTTATTTTGAAAGGCCTATCGATTGATGTGCCACACGGGGGGTCACAATGAAAAAAAAAATTTGACTTTTAGTTTTATGTATGGAGTGCACCCCTAAAAAAAATTTTTTTTATCATTTTAATTACAAAACTATGTAGCGGCTAACAGAATACACCTATCCTCAAAATTTTATTCAGATACACCTTATAGTTTTCGAGTAAAATGCCTGTGACATACGGACAGACGGACAGACGGACAGACGGACAGACGGACAGACGGACATGACGAAACTATAAGGGTTCCGTTTTTGCCATTTTGGCTACGGAACCCTAAAAATAAACTCCGGATCCGGCTCCGGCTCCGGTAAAGCCGCCTCCGTAACATCCCTAATGAAAACGATAAAAATCAATTAATTAAAGTTAACTCGCTTTAAATAAACATGTCGCTGCTTAATTACTTTTATATTGATCCTTGTGCTTAATAGGACGAGAAACATTTTTAATCAATTTTATATTAAAACTCGAACCACTCAATGGCAAATTCCTGAAATTTTCACATTCCCGTTGAAAACACACGTATTATGAAGCGCAAGAATGTTGGTGGTGTATTAAAAATTCAATTCAACCCGTCTCTCATATTATCGGAAGGTTTTTGTCATAGAATACTGTAAACAAAGAGTTCACTCTCCTTAATGAGGATAGTTCACGAGACATTTAAAGGAATAGGTTGTTTTATTTAATCCATATGGGCAATGTCCCAATGCGCCTTAATTGAAAGAGTGAGCGAAGCGAACGAAGTTCTCCGGTTCAGGTTAGGCCAAGATTCTTTTGCATGTCTGAATGTTCGGCTCTCCGACTGTTCTCCTCATCACCGAACCGGTTTTGACGACCGAATAGCCTAGTGGTTAGAGAACCTGACTATGAAGCTTGAGGTCCCGGGTTCGATCCCCGGTCGGGGCAGATATTTGTATGATGAATACGAATGTTTGTTCTCGAGTCTTGGATGTTTAATATCTATTTAAGTATGTATTTATCTATATAAGTATGTTTATCCGTTGTCTAGTACCCATAGTACAGGCTTTGCCTAGTTAGGGACTAGATCAATTGGTGTGAATTGTCCCACGATATTTTTTTTTTTTATCAGGTCGTATTTCTCAACCGATTTTCGTTAAATTTTGTGCCTCAAAACAACGCCTCCTCGACAGCAGCTGATTCACCACCTGCCTACAACGCAAGGTGGTATAATTAGAGTTGTGATTGACGCGTGAGAAAGCTCCTTGTTACATTTATCAACACTCAGTTCATTTAATAATTTAAGAAATAAGTACTATTACAGAAAAATATCCCCAACGCAGGTTTCGTCAAGTGCGCACAGAAACACATCCCCCTAGGCACTTACATAACAATGATGGAACCTGCAACAGGCTTCGTCAACAACAAGTTCTAGCCTAAAACTTCGATCGTTGGTGGCCCGAAAGTTCCCATGATACTGGCCACGCTGAATGGCCAACGAAATCTTTTGAGCCAGCAACGATCAGGAACGAGGATCGCAGCCCCTATCCCTAAGCCTGGATGCGATGCGTGGATGTCCGAATGGAACGGGCAACAACAACCAGATGAACGCCTGTTTTCGTTCAACCCAAAGGCGGGTCCACCTGGTTTTGACCATCCACGTAGGGTGTGTTGCCAATTAAACCGCATAAGAACAGGCATTGGTAACTGCGCCCACCACTGGTATAAATGGGGCTGGTGCGACTCTTCTAGGCGTGTGTGTGGAAACCCCGATCAGACAGTCAACCACATGGTTCTGGAATGCCCGACAACAAAATTTTCAGGACGGATGGAGGACCTCAAGAATCTTACTGAACTTGCTACAGAGTACTTGAAGAGGACTAATCTTAACTTTTGAATTAATCAATCTTATTTTATTTTTATTTTTATATAGCTTTTATATTCCATAATCCAGGGACTAAAATGCCATACGATAAATAAATAAAAATCCCTAAGCCTCAGAAATTTAGTTTATTTTTTATTATTATTATATCAAATAGACTTTCTTTCCTATTAGCGCTGCGCAAGCGTCGGCTGGAATCTATGATAAACGCACCGCGGCCGCCGGCGATGACTAATGAAATTCCACACAAATGGTGCGATTCCGCTAATGCGTTCACGGGCCTGGGGCATACTGGATACTTCGGTATACGGGTTAAATAAAGAATACAGTATTATAGATTTAGATTTATTTATTTCGCGATAAAATATACAATATACAGGGTGTGGCCCGTAATAGGAGCAATAAATTAAACGGTAGATTATTAAGCTTGTGAGCAATTGTTTCTAAGTGGTTTTAATTGAAAAAATAATTTTTTTTTTTGGTTTTTTTTTCTTCAACTTAAATTTTAGTGTACTTTTTTACTCTTCTGGAGTGATATAAGTAACTTTTAATTTTAAAAACAAAAAAAAAATTGAAAATATCACAAAAATATCTCTTGAAAATAAAAATGCAAAAACTATTATAACTCACTACATGATGTTACCTCAAAATCTGCATTGACTACTGTGCTGCCAAGATACATTACTCGGAGGTCATAACTTTAGATCAATTTTTCTCCGAGTTAAAAAAATTTGAAAAGAAATGGACAAAAGGGGTTACTACAGATGCTGTTAGGAAGCCTCCTTTTAATGTATTGCTCCTATTATGGGCCACACCCGGTATGTAGCATATAATTGGACATAGTCTCTCCGATTACGGATTGCCCTTGCTATTTGTCAACTAATTGTTAATTACTATTAAACAAAAATAAACAATGTCAATTTACGTATTACGTGTCTGATTATGAAAATGTGCATACTTCCAGTTCTCACCTACTGCACAGACTTGGTATTTGATGGAAGCTCAGAAGTCCAAACTCGGAGTTTGCCAGCGAGCCATGGAGCGCAGCTGTAATCACACATAGATGTAATCACATCCGGCCAGCGAGCCATGGAGCGCAGCTGTAATCACACATAGGTGTAATCACATCCGGGTCAAAGTCACCCAAAGGGCAATGGAGAGGGCTATGCTGGGAGTATCTCTGCGTGATCGCATCAGAAATGAGGCTATCCGCAGCAGAACCAAGGTAACCGATATAGCCCTAGCCGAATCGCTAAGCTTAAGTGGCAGTGGGCGGGGCATATTGCACGTAGAACCGATGGCCGTTGGGGCGGAAAGGTTCTCGAGTGGCGACCACGTACCGGAAGGCGCAGCGTGGTGGTCCCCCTCAAGGTGGACTTATGACCTGGTAAAGGTCGCTGGAGTCCGTTGGATGGGGGTGGCGCAGGACCGGTCATTGTGGCACTCTTTGGGGGAGGCCTATGTCTAGCAGTGGATGTCTTTCGGCTGATATGATGATGATGATGATGATGATATCAAAACCGCGTTTCTGATTTAGATCCACAATTTTTAGCTACAAGACTGAATTTCTTACTTTTCCGCTCACGGGACAATGGCGTCCCGGACCTTTGGTAATGTCAATAATGAAATGCGAGGTACACCGAGTAGATGCTGTTCTTGCCCGTGGTTATTTGGGCTATTTGCTTAAACTAGTTATCATCATCATCATCATCATATCAGCCCAAAGACGTCCACTGCTGGACATAGGCCTCCCCCAAAGACTGTCACAATGACCGGTCCTGCGCCACCCGCATCCAGCGGACTCCAGCGACCTTTACCGGGTCATCAGTCCACCTTGAGGGGGGCCTAGCCACGCTGCGCCTTCCGGTACGTGATTGCCACTCGAGAACCTTTCCACTCCAACGGCCATCGGTTCTACATGCAATGTGCCCCGCCCACTGCCACTTAAGCTTAGCGATTCGGAGGGCTATATCGTTTACCTTGGTTCTGCTGCGGATAGCCTCATTTCTGATGCGATCACGCAGAGATACTCCCAGCATAGCCCTCTCCATTGCCCTTTGGGTGACTTTGAGCCTTCTTATGAGGCCTATAGTGAGCGACCACGTTTCCGTGCCATACGTCATCACTGGCAACACACACTGGTCAAAGACTCTCGTCTTGAGACACTGCGGAATATTGGACGAAAAGATGTGCCGTAGCTTCCCGAATGCTGCCCAGCCGAGTCGCTAGCCGCTAAACTAGTTATGAACACCTTGAAATGGATGGGTCCTGATGTGCCACCTACTTCCTCGCAGTTACTGAAGATCGCCAGTAATCTGTACCGCTCGTCTGTTCCGTTGAGAACTCGCCTCCTCATTAAGGCCGCGCGGAGGGATAGATACTTAATTGGGGTGATTAACCTAGTTGTAAAAGGAGTGATTAGCAATAAATCGCGGCAAATATCACGAAGTAAAGACTAGAAAAATATGTATGTTAGCTTCAGGGATCGGAACCGGTTTTTTCAAAAATCCCCGAAGTAGTCTGATATTTTGAATTTTTTAGGCTCTTAATGTAGGACTCTATCATGTATTTAGGTAATATATTCGTATTATTACACTGCCCGATCAAAAATGATATCATAACCAAAGAACGAAATAATACCGGTTTTTAATTTGTATGGAGAAAATACCGGTATCCGATCCCTGGTTAGCTTCTCTTCTAAGTTACTAGGGTGCCCTTATAGTCGAGGCAATGAACTGATAACTTGTATGGAAAAAATGACAAACTTGGGAATAATTTATAATAGCAGATTTTTTTTAATGTAACGGATATATTATCAATTAAATAGACTAGAGGCAAAATCCAACAAAAAATCAGACATCAAAAAAATAATTGCTCCTAAAAAGGCGGAATAAATATAAATATTTTTTTAAATCTTTATTTAGGTTCATTTACATGCTTTAAAATATTCAATATAAATAAAATTAAAAAGACAATGAATTTTTATCTTAAATCTACATAATTACTTCCGGTAGGAAAGTTTGTTGGATTCTTGAATAAAGCATCTTAGAATAACGTTTTAGAATGATATAAACAAAAAAAACGCTATTATAAATTAATGTTTTTCGTAACAGTATTTTGCCTGGAGTAGGTATTACTTAACCTATAAACTTTCGACCTAATGCATCGATTTAAAATACCTACTTATCTTATCCTTTCTTTAGCGGTACCTGTAAAATGTACATAGAGGTGCATATTTGTGTCCTTGTTTTTCAAAAACAGGATAACAGAGACATGAAACAAAGGCGCTAGCCTAGAGACGGTCTCTTCAGTCATTAAAACGAACGGAATAATGGCCCTTTATAGACTCGACGATATAAGGTTTAATAAGGTTCAATAAACTCAACATCCTATCCTTTTTACTTTAACATCAAAAATTGTTATCCATATTATATCTGCGTTCTTTTATAAATACAAAGCCGTTTTAGGTAACGTACTCCCCATCTCCTTGAAGGTTAAAGGTTTTTCATCTCATTCTACCAACGCGTTTACGTTCTGCAAATAGGCTAATGTATGGCGTTGTTTGGAGATAATGGGCGATACATAAGCATCGTTAGGTTGTAATATAACCCTAAAACGTTCAGTTTGTAACCATGTAATAAAATGAGAAAACATCCAGCTAAGACTATTTTTTTAAAGTGAGAACTTGATCTACATTTCCATAAATAAGTGATAGTTTGTGAAATAATACTTTATTGTAATAGTAAGGTGGAACGGGGTTACTTTGATTCGGGGGGCGACTTTGATCAAAGCTCATCAAAAAAATTGGTCGTTAAATCCAATTAAATCATGAATGAAATATGCATTATGTAATCTTCTAAACACTAAAATTATAAATCGTCAAATTAAAAAAAACATAAAATTTTCATAAGAAAAATACAAATTAAAATAGGTAAGTAAAATAGAGAGAATAAAAAGGGACGTTATAAAATAAGAATTTTCGAAATATCCAACTGTTTTTTTACAAATATTATAGCCCATGTCACTCCCACGATTAAGAGGAATCCAACGACATCTCATATGTCGAAATCCGTCAAACGGTTTAGGCTGCAGGGCGTGCCAAAGAATAAGACATACACACATAGATACATACATGCATAAATACACTCGAAAAAAAAAGCCCTCCCTTCCTTCAGCAATCGGGTAAAAACACCGCCTCTAGCAAATCGGACTGCGGCATAGACCCCATTATGCTGGCTGCATTACCTCTCTGAATCGCAATGGAAATTATTTTAACCGACTTCAAAAAAGGAGGAGGTGCTCAATTCAACTGTATGTTTTTTTTGTGTTTGTTACGCGATAACTCGGTAATTTATGAAACGATTTGAAAAAAAAATTTTTTTGAAAGCATATACTTTCCGATTGGGTCCCGTTGTCACCAAAATCCAGTTCTGAGTGAGAAATCGAGGGAACTCTTCAAATTTTATAGGCAAACCTGAAGCAATTTGGTTACTGATTTGAAGTCGGTTAAAACTTTATTTTTAAAGTAAATTATATTACTAATTAAACTAATCTGCTTCCGACACGGTTCTCACCACCTCAGATATCTCAAGTCATTACATAATAGGCTTCTACTATACTACGAAGCTATATGTAACTTGCATTATCTTCGCCGTTCTATTCAATACAGTAGGTACCGTCTTTGTTGCGCACAATGGATGCAAGGAAATTGGGTGATAATGTAGTTTTCAGGTTTCCTATAGACATGATCTAAATTGATCTGAAAGTGCACGTTTCCGGGAATGGCTGTCTATTCATCCGTTTCTTAGGCATGTGAGACGTAACATGGCTATGTGATGTAACTGAAAAATATGAAATGAAAGATATTTACTCTGAATTGATATTTACTTTGATTACCGTCGTTTCTGAATAACTAAATTTTGCTTATATAGAACGGGTACTTTATTTTTTTAACAAATCCCAGCTAAATATCGTTTTCACAACTCGCTCATACAATTAATGGCTAAGTGTTTTAGCTAAATCGATTCACATATAAATTTAACTTGACAAAACGCGTTCCAAATTTGACTTTTGATAACAACTAAACAGACTACTCATAGCCTAAAGAAACTTGAAGATTAAAACTATAATTAAATGAAAAGAGTAAAACTAAGAGAGTATAAACTAACCCCCCTAAATATAAAAAAGTCATGGATGAGAGGGAACAAATTATAAAAAATTATAAAACTGAAAATACCTGTGATAAATATGACTGTAGCGAGGGTGTGTGCGGGGTGAAGGGAAAGGCGTGACGTACAGCAAGGCGTGTATTAAATTGCACGAGAAATACAGCGTAGAAGATGAGTGATCAAGCGTCGTGTTCCTCAGCCAGTAAGGAGTAGAGGTACTGGCGCGGATGCACGATTGAAGACTATAGATAGGTATGAGCACGTAGTTCCAGCAAGGGAAGCAGGGAGCTATACCTATAAATAGTCGGTACCCTAAGATTCGTTACTTATTAAATTTGAGTAGACGAACCTAACCAAATCAGGAAAAATCTTAACAGCGCGTTGCAGCGTTGGTGACAGCGACATCTTGTGGCGGATTCGGTACTATTTTAGTACAGGTGCTCGTCGAGGGAGGTCGCTAGTTGTATCGATTTCCCATGTGTTTGGTGCATTTATTCACTACTGGATGGTGGCAGCAGTACTGTTATTCCCATTGGTTTAGTTCATCTATTTGTCACTGGATGGCGTTAGCAGTACTGTATTTCCAGATCTGGAAGGTGGGATTGCTGACATATTGTTACAAAACGTATTTTGCCCCTTTGTTACGAACACAAATGTCGAAGTGACAGATAAAGACAACCGAATTTTAACGGCATTTTAGCTAAAACTGGTTTGATGAACATTTATGAATATGACCGTGACTGTTATAAGTCTTAACAATTACCTAGACATTTAGCAATCGCCAGAAATCATATAACTTGGGCGCATCTCGAACACTCTAGAATTTAATATTTTGTGTTTCAGCAGTTACTTATGCATTCTGCTTTTAAAGAGGTAAGTGTGAAGATGGAAACACGGGCACCGACAGGGAATTTCACGCCTTTGTTATATGTATATTTAATAAACGAAGATGCACGGCCATTTTATATTCTGATTTGTGATATAAATGCGCATCTTTTGTTTTATTTTTAGTCTTCCGCAAAGGGTGTGCGTTTCTATCCTTTTATAAAGACATAATTCAATACCATTTATTAGTCATTGTGTTTTAAATAAATCGTTCGTTAAGAAATATAAAGTAACAATAGAAACGTAGCTAGTTACTAATGAAAGAATGAATGAAAACGTTTAATTCAGAATCAGGTCCATATTGGTTAGTAAAATATATCTTAACCCCTTACCGCATAGAAAGCCATATTTGATCACCGAAGTTTAACATTTTTTTTAAAGATAATAATTTAATTGAATCGTCAGCAAATAATCGTCATTTCTAAGAAGCCACTTTCCGTGAATCTGAACGTATTTTTTTTATTTCTGCGGGTCAGTGATTTCTTATAAAAATGTTAAGGGTAAGTGAGATGTGTTACTTCGGAGCAGTGCGGAGTAAATAGATAAACTTACAGGCTAAAAAACAACTATATAAAGGCGAGTAATAACATCAAAAAAATATAAACATATGGTTTAAACATTCGTTAACTTATATTGCGTATGTATTTTGTAATATATGATGTTTTCGTAATAGATTTGATCTTGTTTCTGTATAGGCCAAATTTGGCTTCCTATGTATTCGAGTCAAAAACTGTGACAGTCATATTTGGCTTCCCATGCATTAAGGTTTATTTATTTAAGTTATTTATATTAAGTATATTTTATTTAAAAAGGACCGGTCAATTTGGCACTCTTTAGGGGAGGCCTATGTCCAGCAGTGAACGTCTTTCGGCTGATATGATGATGATGATTTAAAAATTGATTGATGCCATTAGGAACTATAAGGCTTAACCGTGAGCCTAACTCGACAATGCCTTCAGAAATGGAAATAAAAAACGGGGTCGAGGAAGTATGGAGGAGAAAACGGCAGTCGTGGATGATGTGAAGCTAAGTTTAGTTTCTTGGTTTAACAACAAAACGACGTTACATGCGACAACGAAAAGAATACCAAGACATAACTTTTCCTCAAGCGGTCGATGTTTACAACCAACATATGGGGGAGTCCCACTGGATGCGATGCTTGGTTATTACCGAATACACCTACGATCTCGCCAACGGTATAAACGGATTTTCGTTCATATGGTAGACATGTGTATAGTTAATGCCTGGTTGTCGTGGCGCTCCGTATCAATGAAGACCAGTACGTCGTTTGATTTCAAGCTTGCTGTTGCAGAGCATTTTCTGAAAATCAACCGAGTACGAAAAAAAGAGGTCGCCCAGCTAGCATTCTGGAACACCAACATCAAGTCGTCCAGGTACTCCCTCAAGCCTGCCTGCGTCACCTGTCTCGACCAAAAAGTTTCGTAAGACTCCATCGAGGTCCCAAAATCTGCCCCTAAATGCTGTTCGTTGCGATAATGTTGACCATTTTCCCATTTGGACGAAAAACATTCGTCAGCATTGCAAAAAATGTGAAAAATACCGTTCTTTTACAAAGTGTGTGAGATGATTAGTATATTTACGTTTTAATGACAAACTTAACTGTTTTACAGATGTTCAATAATAATGATAACCATCATACGCGACAAAGCTTGATTGCATATGAAGCCAAATATGAATAAACATTATTTCACTGTAATGCATATAAAGCCATATATGGCATTATTTTGTAATTTCTATATAGATAAAGCAAAAAAAATAAAAATCATTAAAAACTATTACAAATAGTCAATCAAGATATACATTCAAAAAAAAAATTTTTTTATTCAATACTCTAATAATTCATGCGGTAAGGGGTTAATATAATGTTAATTAATTTACTAAAACAAGTTTTCATCATTTAGACTTTAAATTTCAAGTCAAAAACAATACACTTCAATCAAAATTAATAGTTACAAACATGTCAAAGAGTAAATAGCTTAATAAAATTAAATTTGAATAAAAATTTAATGTAAATTTATAGTTAAATGTTTAAAAAAATGTCAAAAATGGAATAAAATCTTACTAATTACATAAATACTTGAATTTTAAAATTGAAAGATGTCTAATTATTTATAACTTAGGTACACATGTCAATGTGTTGGTTGGGGTCTTAAATGGAGTTTATGAAGCAATTTAGTACGGTACTAATAAAACTATGATTAATATAAAAAACTAAAACTATTTTTTTTTTTCGAGAATAGAGCGCTCTCGTCTCAATTGCAGCGATTCTTCGCTGAATTGCAATACTAAGTTATTATTAAAAAATTATAATGTGCCCCAAAAGTTTGGAACTAAACCGACAAAATCTTGATATTGTCAATGCAAGAGTGAACAGGCATCTTCTAGGTGAGCGTGGTATATCTTAGAAACTGTCAAACGGAATCCCATTTCTTAATATAAATTAAACAAACCGGTATTTGGGTCGTTCTTCTTTTTTACCGACAATGAACCGAGGTTTTTCTGTTTTTTTGGTTTTTGAACTATCGAAAATTGTGGTTTTGAAGTGCGATTTAAAAAAAATGCATAAGTTTCTTCATTAGAACTAATTAAAGTTTCCTTTCTGGCCAATATAAATATTTATTTACGGTTGGTTTCTAAAAGAAAACATGTGACAAAGTGGACTCTTTCAGTGGGGACAACATTTTGGTTTACCACTCTGTCACGGCATTCTACGGAAAAAAAAAACATTTAAAAAAATGCTAGTTAGAGAAAGTGAAATATTAAATATCACTAATTAATAAAATAATATGGACGTTCATTCGAACATTATAAAACCGTAAACATCATTACTCTACTCAAATGAGATGCCGTAATAAGACGAAGGACAGGCTATTGTCGGTCGAAAAGAAGAACGACCCATTTACCAGTATACTGTAAACCGGTTCCAAGACCTGCTGCGTTGCGCCCGAATTTATTGAAATAAATGCAGTTAAAGAATTCAACAAAACTAGGTACCTATTGAGAACACTTGTCATTCAGATATTTCTTAATACTTTTTCCCAGGAATCTTTCGCTCAGGTCGCGCGCATTAGTGAAATCACTTGACGTCGCTCAGCTAAGCAACAGAAGCCCTTACCGCGTTCACATAAAGTTCAATGTCGATTGACGTCTCCTTGTTGCTTGAAAACCTGACTGCATTTTGATCTATTTTATTGTAACGACGTAAGTAAGGCGTAGACCGGGAGATACTGACACAATTTTTCCGATCATTTGTACTAACGACCCTTCAGAGGGTCTAATTACGTAATGGCGAAAAGGAAAATGATGTTCATAGCGCTGGTACCGGCGGCCCTACCGCGTATGCGTTAATCGAAAGTGTCGGATAAATTACGAAAATCGAACAATTCGTTACACAATAATTCTTGTACCTATTTTCCGATGTAAAAAGAAGTAGGCGGTAGCGCGGCGGCTATTTGGAACCGTCGGAAAAGTATGGCATGGTTATTATCGTGAATGGCTACTCGTCGATGATTAGCTGTGCAAAAATTAGCCTGGTACAAATGGTTGGATTGGTTTTTTTTATTAATGTGTTGTCGTCGGTATGGCGGGCTGTAAGTCATACCGGAGGAGTACGGCATTACGCTACCGCTTACTTCTTTTTTTAGTCAAAGTCAAAGTGATTTATTCTTCAATTTAGGCATATTACATGCACCTATGAAATAAACTACCACCGGTTCGGAAAGAAAACTTCTGCCTCTAGAAAAACCGCCGTAAAAAACTCGGCGAGGTGTCATTTTTTCAAAACAGTATACAATATATAATTTGGGTATCAGAGTATTATAATCTTTTTTAAATTATATTGCTACAGTAGAAAGCCTATTATTTATTTTGCGATAGATTTCTAGTGCAGGATTTTATCGCTGCCAAATATCCCTATCCATGATGAAATCGTTTATCTTATAATATGCTTTTGAAATAAGTGTCTGTTTTACGACAGATTCGAATTTAGAGTCAGTAATGTGTTTTGGAATTTTATTGTAGAATTTTATACAATTTTCATCGACTATCGGAAAATAGGTACAAGAATTTTTGTGTAACAAATTGTTCGAGGTTCGTAATTTATCCCACTTTTGATCAACGCCCACGCGATTGGGCCGCCGGTAGCAGCGCTAGGCCATCATTTTCCTTTTCATCATTACGTAATTAGACCCCTGCAGGGTAGCCATACTTGGTACAGTCACGGACTTTAATCGTTGAGCCATTTAGGTGTCAACTAATTTTGGTTTTTAATAGTTAAGCTATGAATATCCAGTAAAAGGTGAGCTCTAAATAGCTCAACGATTAAAGTCCGTGACTGTACAATTGACCGGAAAAGTTGTGTCAGTATCTCCCGGTCTAGAGGTTTTCCTATAAAGAAGTCTTGTTCGATTGAAGATGATACTTTTCTATTTAGCAATGACAGCACTTTAGAAATAAAAGCAACATCTCCTGCCAGCATCTCCTGATGATGCCTCGGAGAGAGGCGAAACACGTGTCGAGGTTTTTTCATTATTGGTGGTGGTTTGCTGTAATTATTTGCATGTTTATACGCAAATAGTTGCATTTGATCTCTGCTGATCGACCTGCACGTTTTTTAGCGGAATAGCAAAGGAATATTGTTCTCGTAATATTTATGATCAACTGTTAAAATAGTTAAGTAGGTAGGCATTTATTGTCCACAAATTTCAACGCTACTTGTTGAACGAGCGAGCGAGGCGAACGATGTTCTCCGTTTCAGCTTGGGCCAAGATTCGTTCGTATGTCCGGATATCCGGCTGTCCAGCTGTTCACCTCTACAGGTCGCATTCCTCAACCGATTCTCGTGAAATTTTGTGAGCAGCCCTGCTAGCATAACTTGACTCTCCGTCACTTTCTGATTAATGCTGTCAAAAAGTGACAGATAGTCAATCACGCGCGCGAGTAGAGTAGAGAGTCAAGTTATGCTAGCGGGGCAGGTTCAATAATCATGTAGATTTTTTTTGGTCGATTTTTTTTTTATTAGCCTATTTTGTGTCCCACTGCAGGGCAAAGGCCTCCCCTTTTTTGCGGCACTCATCTCGGTCGATTAAGAATTTAAAAAAAAGTTTTTGAAATATGACACAGACTCGCCAGTTCCACAGCTCATAGAGCCACTAGTATACATATATTATATACTAGCTTCTGCCCGCGACTTCGTACGCGTATAAATTATGGATGACATGATATTCTTATGTTTCACCATACGATACCTACTACACTGATAAATTAGATTATTACGATTTCATTTCTATAAATTATGCGTGTAACAGTTCAAATCCTCATAAACTTTGTCGTCAATAATATTTAGTTATATTGATTTACTTAATCTTTATTGCAAACGAAGTACCTAAGTACTTATAGTAGAAGAAAAATTACCAAAACCGGAATTTAAATATAAGATTTCATAATTGAAACAAATGGACCGAGCGAGGGCGAGTCCCCAAAGATACTCTATATCTCTGGGTGTCTTGTCAAACTACCCCTGACAGCCAAAGTCCTGAAGGTAAACGGGGAGGCAAGCGAGGCCGAAGACTGAGCTTTTCGTAGGAATGAAAGGCCCAACGTACCCTTATACTTAGATAGCGCTCCATATGCGAGCCAGAGCATCGAAGGCCCGAGGGCGAGACTCCATGGATACTTGTGGTGTCTTGCAAGCGAAACATGTGCCTTAAGTCCCAAAGTTGAGGGGTGAGGCAAGCGAGCCCGAAGGCCGAGCTTTTCGTATGAATGAAAGGCCCAAACCAACCCTTCAGAGAGCGCTCTCTATGCGAGCCCGAGGGCCGAAGGCCCGAGAGCCAGCGTTTCGTAGGAATGAAAGGCCCAAACCAACCCTTCCGAGAGCGCTCTCAATGCGAGCTCGAGGGCGAGCCTTCACGGATACTAACTAAACCCAGGTGTCTTGCAAGCGAAACCGGAGACCAAAGTCCCGAGCGAGAGAAGTCAGAAGAAGAGCGGCGAGGCAAGCGAGACCAAAGGCCGAGCTTTTCGTTGGAATGATAGGCCCAAAGAACCGTTTTAGAGAGTGTCCTATGCGAGCCCGAGGACTGACGCACACTATCTCCAAGTGTCTTGAAAGCGAAATCTGAGTTCCAAAGTCCCGAAGGTGAATGGCGAGGCAAGCGAGCCCGAAGGCCGAGCTTTTCGTATGAATGAAAGGCCCAATACATCGCTTCAGAGAGCGCTCTCTATGCGAGCCCGAGGGCCGAAGGCCCGAAAGCTAGCTCATGCGGACGCTCACTATACCCGAGTATTCATAATAATAATAATATTTCTGAATGCCACAAACGTTGAAGTTTTATACATAAAAAAAATGGTACCTACTTAATTCTCCGCGGAATGCCGTTGTGTCCAAATTTTATACCCACATCTCTTGACGTTGGTGAACTATGCTAATTCGACGTAAGTATTAAACTCAACCTATCATACATCTTTAGATGACCTCTGAATTCATAGCAATTATATAGGAAGACGAAGATCAAGGTTGCTGGATTTCAATATTAACAGCGACGTTGTCAGCGACTGAGTTTCCAAAATAATGAGGTTTCTTATGTCTAACAGCTACTATCGGTTGAGATATCAAACATTTTTGGTTATTATAGATAGTCTTTAGCCATCTAGCACTCTTTTTCATCCCGTGGTTTTTCACGTATTATCTTAATTTTTTTATAATGTTTGAATGGAGTTCTTTTTACTTTCCAGTCAAGTGTATGTTTATCAATTTTCAAGTCTAAAGCTCATGGATTTGAGGAGTTCCCATACCAAGTTTTGCCCCATTTTTTACCCCCTTTGTACTAATTTTTATCATTTTTACAGCCTATGACCTGGCCAGGGATTTTCTCGACCGATTAAGTAAAAGTTCCATCAAAATCCTCTATTCACTAAGCTTCTCTGCGTTTTTGAAAATATACCTTTTCAAAATATACATTTTCAAAAACGCAGACACAAAAAAATTAAAACTACCGTTCAGCCATTTTCACGTGATGCCCGGACAAATAAACAGACAAACAGATAAACAGATAAACAGATAAACAGACAAAAATTCTAAAAACTGTTGGAACGTGTTCTGTTATCAATTCTAAGTATCCCCAGCCAATTTTTTTTCGTTTATCTTCCATGTACAGACTTTCGACCCTCTTCAGCTTTATTATATGTATAGATAGATAGATAGATAATGTTTCTTTTTATTTTACCCTTTTACGACCACCCGTTTCATTGAAATAATATTTCCATCCATCTTGCAGAAAATCAAAGGGCCTAACATGCACGCCTCGTTATACGGGATAGCAATAAAATCCGAGCAATCCATCTGCAGTTTTATGAATGGCCGGCCATTTTGTTTTTACCATGGACAAAAACGTTAAAAGAACACCGATGGTGATAAACTGCGGCCCGTTCGGTTATCAGACGGGCTCGAGTGTATTCGGATGGTCTATTTCACTTCCTTATCATATTTTATTAGGTATCGCGCTTGTTTTGGCACGTTAGCTCAGCGCGCGTGTTAGCGAGAGCGCGAAAGAGATTGAAATGTAATCGTGAATTCGGGACGGACAAGAATAGACCTCTCTGGGGAGCTATCTGACACGACGTATTGATTTTATACTGATATTCATTATTTAAACTTTATTGCAGTTACTGATACAAAAGGCAAACTTAAATCTATAAAGCATTTTTTATACTCGTCGACTTTAATGTTTGAATTAAGACTTCGTACACTAAAAGTGAATACAAGATTGTAATTAACATTAACTAAGATAAATTAAAACTAAGTTAAATCTAAAAAAGGCCCTCGAGGCATTGTACCGAGGATGCTGGCGGCATTTCCTCGCTGAATTGCAATGCTGATGCGTTGCGCGAGAAAGCCGCCAGCTCTTCGGTCACCAGTTACATCGACCAGACGTTTCGCGATTTCTGCAAATAACTTATGCGCACTGGGACCCCACGGACCGAGGGTCTCGACGCCAAAGGGTACAAAGTCGTACTCTCTGCCGAGGCCTCTATATTTATTACATTTCAGATTTTCGGCGTTTTCCGCCGCTGCACCCGCTTTAGAAGTAGTCCGTTGCAGGTGAGACGGTGCCAGTGTGTCTACACATGTAGCGTCCCACACAAGCATCCGTCCCAACCTCCATGGAACCAGAGACACACCATCAGGTCTTTTGCCATCATCTCTGACAATGCCAGGCGGCTCAAGAAGAGCAGGCACATTGATGCTGGCAAGAGACCGGCGGATTATGTCATTAAGTGTCGCATGTCTTGAAAAGCGGCCTGCACTTTTTTGACAACAAAGTCCGTGGTGACCCAGTCGGTCCACGTCCGTGCCACACTAAACTAAAACCACATAATTTTTTCTATGGAGCTCCCAACTCAACTATAATAATTATAAGACAACGCTTTAGACAACTAAAATAAATTCGACCAATCACGTGGCGCCTTTACTGAACTATAATGAATTTGACCAATAGGATAGCGTTGATTCCAATACAAACGACAAGACTTCGTTTCAGCAGGGCTTAGATCTTTTTCATTAGATACCGAGTCTGTTTAATTATTTCTGTTGACTCGTATAATGTATGTATACAATAGTTACACAATTAGCTCTTAAATTCTCGTACCTTACTTAAACACGGTACTCGACTTTAAGAGCCCTTATTGTGTAACGATTATATAAAATACTATTTAATACCATTAACTCGTATAACGCTTGTTGGACGAACGATAGTCCTAAAACGTTAGTCTTAGGCTTTGTACGCACTAAGCGTTACATATTAAGCCAGGACTGGCTTTCCGCGAGGCGGCCTGACCGTCAGACTTGTGTGTTCAAGCACAGAACACTAAATACTATAGAAGGGGTATCAAGCGCGGTTTCTATCGGGAGCGGTGTCGCCACCGCATCCCCTCAACGTCGCCTACAACTTTGTGAGCGACTGCACGGCGATCAGGTGACGGTGGCGCGAAAGCGTTGAGCGCATGCTCAATCGAGTGGCGCGCGTGCCACGCCTACATCGCCATTCTTCAAGTGAGCGGGCGCAATAAATGTAATTCTAATGTAACACCAATTCGTCAAGTCAGATAGACTCCGGGTACTGGTTATCGGATGGTTCGAATCGGAGAAGGTTTCACGGTAATCGTTCCGGGTATCGTGTAAGTTCTACTATTTTTATATTTTGTACACATAAATAATAAATAAATATTAGGGGACATTCTTACACAAATCGAGCTAGGCCTATAGTAAGCTCAATAAGGCTTGTGTTATAGGTACTAGACGACGATATATATAATAGATATAAATACTTACATACATAGAAAACATCCAAGACTCAGAAACAAATATTCGTGCTCCACACACAAATATTTGCCCTTACCGGGATTCGAACCCAAGACCTTCAGCTTCGTAGGCAGCGTCACTACCCACTAGGCTAACCGGTCGTTAACACATGTGCTGTGTATTTTATTTATTTTAACCTTTCTTTAAAGTTAAGAAACAAATGATCGACTATGTACGAGTAAAGGTTTTCTTTACCAGTTCACGATTCAAAAATAGTAGGTAAGTACAGGATGCAATTTGTGTGTAATTTGTAAAGATAGTATATTTTTTTACCCACTTCTGACTTGTTATAATAAGAAAGGTAAAATATGTATAATGAACGGCCTAACAGCGAAGAGTCTCGACCAATTCAAGAGACTCTCGCTAGATGGCTGGGTCAAGGCTCAAATACAGAAGACGGTACTCTGGCTGGTCGATTGCGTTGCGTAACCCTAACGCTTTGTACGTACGTCAAATAAATCTAAATAAAACTTTTTGTTCGCGAATATGATAGTTGAGTTGTTCTAGCGTACGTTCGAAAAGTTACGTAATCACCCCTCAGGAGCCGTAGCATGGTTGGCCTTGTCACGCGATAGGATAGAGCGTGCGTCACTGGCTGACACCGTTCGATAGAACGAGACGACGCTCTTATCTTGTCACTTGTCGCGTGATAAGGCCAACCATGCTACGGCTCATGAGGGGTGATTACGTAACTACTACGGCTCCAGGACGCGCGGAGTCGCAAGGTTCTTCTCTCGGTCACCCTTACCACTGTAGATTGGGCCGCACGCCCCGCTGTCGCGCTGGCGGCCTACCGGCGGCACCTTAGACCCGCCATAGATGGACTGCTTAGTGCTTAGAGCTGGAGCCGTAGCATGGTTGGCCTTATCACGCGACAAGTGACAAGATAAGAGAGCGTCGTCTCGTTCTATCGAACGGTGTCAGCCAGTGACGCACGCTCTATCCTATCACCTATCGCGTGACAAGGCCAACCATGCTATGGCTCCAGTCGAGACCAACGACACGAGAGCAGTCGTCATATTGCATGAGGCCTATACTGCTCTAAGCAGTCTGTCTATGGCGGGCCTTAGGTTAGGTTTTTGATTTTATGTTTTGATAATAATGATTATCGTACAAACCCAACTTAATAACCAAAATAGATGAAGGGATTGAATAATAACAAAAAATTTCCTTGTTACATAAAAGAAGCGTTTCTATTCTATCATATAAAGTTTCTGTACTTAAACCTTACATAAAAGACTTGCGAACAATGGTGCTATTGCAAGACCAATCACATTAGTGCAATTACGGTGAAATGCGGGCCAGGTTCTCCAGAAAAGTCCTCAACATTAACCTGTTCATTTCCCGAAACCCGTATTTCAAATATTAAAGAGTAATAGCGTAGAGTTCACTTTTCAACACAACTTCTAAGGGAGCTACAGCTAGCAAGAAAGCAATCATTCGATTTCTGCTGCTTCGCTAATAAAACGACTTTCATAATATTGATTCTTATATAAACTGACGCTCTTTTAGAGTTAAGCCGCAATGTCGTCTCCGAACCGAAACGAAGGGGGGTTCAATTTGACACTAACATATCCCATTCCAATTTCATTTGCTGCGCTGACTCGGTCTTGCATGCGTCGCGCGTGAAAGCAAGCACGCGAAGCTCATTTAAATTCAAAGAGGAATGCGAATTGTAAATGACAGATGGATCCACTGGAGCGACTAAACAGAACTTGTTGCATGCGTTTTAAAATGATTAAATTACAGTTTGCAATTTCGCCGCGAAACTTTAACTCGCAATCTCGCAAAGTGACTTATAGACTTGGCTATTTGAAACAACTGCCAAGATGTGTAATTACTGTTTTCTGCTTTGCTTTGAAATTCCCTTCAGTCCCACCTCGTACCCAGATTTGGTAGCTAGCTTCGAAATGGTAAATGTGGTTTCCCGTCTTGCAGCCAGCTTTGAATTTTATTGGAAACGATGTTGTATAGCTACGAGATGGGGGTCGTTCTTCTTTTCGACCGACAATAGCCTGTCCCTCGTCTTATTACGGCATCTCATTTGAGTAATGATGTTTACGGTTTTATAATGTTCGAATGAACGTCCATATTATTTTATTAATTAGTGATGTTTAATATTTCACTTTCTCTAACTAGCATTTTTTTAAATGTTTTTTTTTTCGTAGAATGCCGTGACAGAGTGGTAAACCAAAATGTTGTCCCCACTGAAAGAGTCCACTTTGTCACATGTTTTTTTTTTAGAAACCAACCGTAAATAAATATTTATATTGGCCAGAAAGGAAACTTTAATTAGTTCTAATGAAGAAACCTATGCATTTTTTTTTAAATCGCACTTCAAAACCACAATTTTCGATAGTTCAAAAACCAAAAAAACAGAAAAACCTCGGATCATTGTCGGTAAAAAAGAAGAACGACCCATGGGCCTAAAAGATTCCCGTTTCGCAGCCAGCTTCGAAGTGGAAATTATTTCTCCCATTTCGAAGCTTGCTACCGAATCTGGCTACTAGGTGGGAAAATCGTTCCCATTTCGTACCTGGCTACGAGACAGGAAACCCCAATTCCTATTTCGAAACTACCTACCAAATTTGGCTACGAGATGGGAGTCCCATCTCGGGACTAAAGGTGGAGTTCACTAAACGTATGTATATATCTCTAACTTTCAAAGCGCGTAATCCAATAAGGAAATTGTACCTGCTTAATTAATTGTTTCAACGACAATTAATAAAAAGTGACTAGTACTTGACTAGTGGGTGCCGTACGATGGCCGGCGACGACGTGGCAGGCAGATACGGAGATGGCGGGATGATCTGGACGCATAATTGTACCGATTGGCCACAGATTGCTCAAAGCTGGGACGAGTGGAAGTCGAGTGGGGAGGCCTTTGCCCAGCAGTGGGACACTATACTCTGCCAACAAACTGTCCTGCAGTTTGGCAGAATAAAATAATGTAAAGCAAGGGTTATTTAATTGAACAAACTTTTTTCATTTCATTTCATTTCATTTCATGGGCTTCGAAAAACTATACTACAAAGGCCGAGAAGATGCCTGTATATCGCTCAAGCTGGGGAAAAAAATCTAGATGAGTATTCCTATCGGTAAAATACTACAAGGCTGAAATATTGGCTTCTCGAGCACACATTTCATCATTATCCCTTTGGGGATTTCAAATACATTGTTTAGTTGGAGGTAAGGAAGTCTTTCTTTTTGTTTTTACATGTTACAAAGTCAGACGAATCGCTTGTATCTTAAAGGTACATAAACATGTCTACATTCTATGACCTTATTACTTAACTTAGACATAAGGTCGAATAGTGTATAGATGTTTATGATTCCTACACATTCCCTCTTTGTCGAAATCGAAATTCAACCTTCAACCGCGCACGCACCTCTTGCTGACAGTACCAGAGGCGCGCACTGTTTTTCGCGCCAGCTCACCACTTGTGCGCACTCTGAACTACCTCAATGCCCTTCTCGCATCAACACCAGACTGTGATGTTTTTGTGAGTAAGTGGATGGATGTATGTGGTGAATGTATGACGTACTGTGAAGCGATAGATGACCGCCCGACTTCTGTTCGTGTTTAATGTAAAATTTGTCCACACGAAGTTATTGTTATTATCATTTTTATGTGTAACTTTTATATGTATAGTGTGTCCTAAATTCCACAGTGTCTTAGTCTAATACTGTAATGCTGTGTAGTTGAATAAATAAATAAATGATGCTGACTATGCCATGAATTTGTAAGCGGGCAAAACCAAGTACGTATCTGTTATAATATATCCCGCAAAATGCAGTTCCGGGATGCAATTACACAATTTACAAATAGATCGAATATGAACTGAATACAAATGAAATGATTTGGGGCAGGATGGAAGTTCATTTGTGAATTTAGGAAATTTCAAACTGAACATTACTTCTGGTATTTTCCAACGTTCCAACCATCTCTGTAGCCCAAAGCAATGTTTTTTTTTTAATTAGAAATAGTGACGCATTAGATCAGTATCAACTTGTCTCTTGCAGCTAGGGTTGCCAACCGTACTATATTATATAATATTGTACTATATGTTGACTCTTTGTACTATATACTGTTGAAGAAATATATAGTACGCAAAAATTTTATATTTTAGGGGTCCTTACGAAGTGCTTCAAATTGCCCAGGTTTCAATTCATCATCATCATATCAGCCGAAAGATGTCCACTGCTGGACAAAGGCCTCCCCCAAAGAATGCCAAAGTGACCGGTCATGCGCCACCCGCATCCAGCGGCGCAGGTTTTAATTAAATTTTACTAAATAGCAACATTTGGCCAGCTAAGTACTATATTTTTTTACAGTGTACTATATTGTTGTCGGTTTTTTCTGGAAAATACTATTTCTCTCCCAAAAACCGGACAATGCGAGTTCAACTCGCGTGGTGCGGGTTCCGTATATAATCTAAATTTCATAAGGTTTACCCCTTTCATTTGATATGTCACACAATACAGTTTGCAAAACTTTTTTATTTTATTTTTCAGTTTACCCCCCAAAAGTAGTCCCCTTGTTCAGAATTCATTAATTTACTTTACGCGTACATCTTTGGGTCACCAATTTACATATGTGTACCAAATTTCAACTCAATCGGTCCAGTAGTTTCGGAGCAAATCGGCTGTGACAGACGGACAGACAGACAACCGAGTGATCCTATAAGGGTTCCGTTTTTTCCTTTTGAGGTATCGGAACCCTAAAAAAGTTGGCAACCCTACTTGCAGCATACAAAACAAATTGGAATACAAAGTGTTAGTTTCAGGTTGACACCGGGCCATCTACATAACTACGAATATGTTAATTACTGCAGTATTACTAGCGTAGAAGCTACGGCTAGCGCTTCATCTGCATACTCGCATAACGAGAATTGGAGATGTCACCAATTCTATACGAGAACGGCGGCAGATGACACATGTGTCATAATATGCTGGTATTCATTTCATATTCAATAATAATCCTAGTAAGGGTGCTTAAACGTTTATGTGATGAGAACGTGTATTTTCAACCCCAACGCAAACAAGGAACTTACTACTCAATTATATAATTTATTTACATTATATACGATTTTTTTTCAAGCTGAAACGGAGGACTTCGTTCGCTTTGCTCGCTTGACCAATTAAACTTACATAGCAAAGCTTCGAATCCATACGACTTATGAAGGTGGGTCAAAACCGGCTTGCAAGATTGTATTACATTGCTGCATACATACTTAACTTATATGTATACATTTATGTCAAGGCTTTTAATAATAATAAATAATAGTTCTTTATTCAAGTTGAACAGATTGGTGTGTTGTTTGTATGGTTCCCTTGCATGTTTATAACATAATATATTAAAACACGTTGGTGAATTTTCCTCTTAGTTTTATTTTGTTGACATTGACATAATAATAATCACTTTTTATACATTGACAACTAAAATATACGTTGTTGCTAAACCTCATGAAGGTTGTATCTGTAAGACGGTTGTACATGCCGCCCACCAAGGACGTAGTTGCGTCCTTAATTGCATACACCACCCACCACGAGGGCCTCATTTTATATTCCAGCAAAATAAACTCAATACTTCTCGAATGACACATAAATAAATAATTAATGACATAAAATCAGAATTGCCTAACTTACTTAACATATACGAATGTGATACGAAATTAAATGTTGTACATTTCTTTAATACATAAAAAAAACAAATCACAACAGTCAGCGTAGAAAAATATAACATATTGTAAAACATTGCCTTCTAATAGTTATTTAATTTCTTCATCACCAATTGGAAGAACACAAAGTTTAGACGTGGGACGTTTTATTAGTGACCCCTTGGACCGCAATGTAACAACACGTGTGACCTTGTCCAAACCAGGGTGCTTGGTCATCACTCTGCCAAGTAACCATTGACTAGGTGGTAAGTCATCTTCCATTACTAGAACTACATCATTAATATTAGGTTCTGGAGTTTTCTGAGACCACCTATATCTATGTAAGAACCGAGTGAGATATTCGTGCGACCACCGACGCCAAAAATGTTGCAACATGCGTTGTGTAAGTTGCCATCTTCGTAAACTGTTTATATTAGAGTTTAAAAAATCGCGATCGGGCACTGTGAGTAATGGTTCTCCCACTAAAAAATGTCCCGGGGTTAATACATTTATGTTTTCCGGATCATTATCAAGCCGATATAAAGGCCGAGAATTTAAGCATGCTTCGATCTGAGTTAACACGTTAACTGCGAAACCGATTTTTTGTACCTAGCATACCATGCGTTGCCAGGTATTTTCTGTCTGGTAGTAAGGTTTCATCGTATGCGAACAAGGTTTTAATGGCCTGGTGAAAGCCATTCATAGAAATATGAACCCAAGATCAACAATATTAAGTTTGAATGAAAGAAATTTCGCGTGTATAAAGTTCATTAGTGGACCTACTTGAACCTTACTTCGCCCGGGAATCGGACAGAAATTTATTGCCTTTTTTTTTAAATAGAGATACCAGGTTTACCAGACCTGTTAAAGCACCAATAAAAAGCTATGCCGTGTTTTTTTAACCTGGTAATGCACTACGGAAACATATTAATAGGGATGGTACAGTAAAAAAATACATCAAATCGACAAATTTAATACAAATAATGATGAAAATAATTACTTAAAGTGTTTTTCATTAAAACATGGCAAACAATATGATTTATGGCACTGATTGCACCCCGATTTTATTTTCTTAATTTTCTTGTCTGCTTGCTTACTAGTTAGCGTTTTTCGCAATTTTTCATAGCAACCGACGCAATTTTTCCTCGTACTAGTTTTAAGGAACTGATGGCCTTTATTAATTTCAATGGCATTTTTACCTGCAATAAAATATGTATATTATTATATAATGCAAATCCGCGGCCGCATGCAATACGGTGACCAAAACTTATTTGACGCCATTTCACAACACTTTGACACACATTATTTCTTCACAATTTATCACACGACTAAAACGTAGCCCTCACAACTGAAAACACGTGCGCACTATCGACAACAAACAAAGCACTCGACAGCACTAGCCGCGGCGCACGCGCCCCTCCCCCGCTGCGACCCGCTCAGTGCGGCTACCAGGCCTACAAATCAAGGCCTGGTATTCGCACTGAGCTTATTCAATTTAACTCAGTGCGAACTATGTCTGAAAAACCTGGTGCATTTTTTAATCGTTAAACGTCATAAGCTTACAAAATGGACCATAGATGTATAACTATTTCGCTCGTACGCGTAGTACTTTACGAGTTACGGCGCCCGCACCGAGCGAGATGGCACGATTTTAGAGCGCGCACAGACAGAAAGCCATCAACCAGGCAAATAATGCCTTGTTTCGCAGCGAACGTGTTAACACTGTAGACATTTCTTCGTATGTTAGGGTGGAATTGCCAATAACACGCTTTAAATGATATTTAATTGATTTTATACCTGCTTCCCATAAGCCGCCAAAATTTGGAGCGTGCGGGGGTATAAAATGCCAGGTAGTGCCTTTTGTTGCCAAAGCTTCAGCAACCTCCGAAGCTATGTTCGGGTTTTCAGTTTTGAAGAGTGTCTTAAGTTCCTTAGAAGCACCCAGAAAGTTCGTACCATTGTCACTCCATATTTCTGTACAATGTCCACGACGGGCTACCATTCTTCGAAACGCCTGGAGAAACCCTTCTGTTGTGAGGCTGCTTACGACTTCTATATGCACAGCTCGAGTGCACATGCACACAAAGAGACATATATAACCCTTGAATGATCTTTGTCCTCGACCGCCAGAAATACGAAGATGGATGGGACCGGCGTAATCTACACCACAGAAATTGAAAGGGCGCGTTGGTGTAACTCTTGCCGCTGGTAATTGCCCCATTAACTGGGATTTTTTTGTCGCTGAGTGTCGCACACATGTCACACATTTCCGAAAGTATGCAGATACTAAATTCTTTGCGCCTAATATCCAATATTTTGAATTAATATAGTTTTGCATGAGCTGTGGTGATCCATGACACGTTTTCATGTGTGCATCTGCAATAATAAGTTGCGTTAACTTAGATCTTTTGGGTAAAATTACAGGATGTTTTCTATTTTTGTTAAATAGTGGGGTATTTTCTAATCTTCCTCCAACTCGAATGATACTGTTTTCGTCAAAAAATGGATTTAACGATTTTAAGGTAGAATTTCGTGGAATAAGTCCATTTTGGTCTTCCAAGACTCTATATTCGTCTTTAAAATTCTCTATTTGACATTGTCTGATGCATAAATTAAGTGCTTCTTGCAATTCTTCATTAGATAAATAAGTCGAGTTATTGTTCCCACTTGTGTTTTTTGCATTAGCTATAAAACGTCTGCAATAAGCTACAACTCTAACCAATCTTGTCAACGATGAGAATCTGTCCCAAAGACTGTCAAATGTCAATATAGTATGACATGTCTTAGCTATTTCAAGATCGGTTGCTGCGTCCTTAAGCCTATCATATTCGATCTGCTTCTCTTTTAAGAAGTTTGGGCCATTAAACCACATTGCAGTGTTTAAAAGTTCTGAAGGACGTAAGCCTCTGGATGCGTAATCGGCAGGATTGAGTTTAGATGGCACGTGAGACCATTGACTTGAGTCTAATGTTGTTAATATTTCGGAAACCCTGTTTGCTACAAAGGTCTTCCATTTATTAGGGTGGCTGTTGAGCCAAGCCAGGACGACAGTGGAATCTGTCCAGGCGTGAATATCACATTTGTGAATATTCAAATGATCAGCTATTTCATTCAGAAGCCTAGTAAGGAGCACTGCCCCGCAAAGTTCCAGTCTCGGTATGGAAACTTGCTTAATGGGGGATACTTTTGTTTTTGCCGACACTAAGGTCACTATGATCTCATCTGTTTTATTTATGACTCTAGCATACACCACCGCCGCGAATGCAATCTTAGATGCATCGCTAAATCCATGGAGTTCAACTGTTTTGTTAGCTGTATTTAAACCTATCCATCTTGGAATGCGAATATCAGTTAATATTGACAATTCTTGACGGTAAGTATACCATTCTTGGGCTAGCTTGTTTGGAACCTCCTCATCCCAAGTTATTCCCGCTAACCATAACTTCTGAATCATGTTTTTCGCTACTATAACGCTTGGTGCCACCCAACCCAGTGGATCGAAGAGCCGAGAGATATCGGCAATAATGTTCCTTTTTGTTATGGGTGTCGTAATTGGCGGAAGTGTCACTGTGTACTGAAAATCATCACGGTTTCTGTTCCAGGAAAGACCTAAAATTTTGATTATTTCATCCTCCTTAATTTTTATTCCGTCTCCAATTTCGAGGTTTTCAGCATCATTTTTTATTCTTTTCAGTAGATTACTGCTATTGGTTGCCCATTTTTGGAGACAGAATCCTGCTTTGGCAAGTAAATCGTTCATTTGCTTATAAATTTGAACTCCTTCTTCATCGTTTTGACATCCGGTCATGAGGTCATCGACGTAAAAATCGCTCAACACTCTTTTGGCGGCTAGTGGGTAGTTATGACCTTCCTCGTGGGCTATTTGTTGCAGGGCTTTTACTGCCAGGTAAGGGGCGCTTGCTGTGCCAAAGGTGACTCTCTTTATCCTGTAGTGTTTCAACTCTGAGTTTGGGTCATCCCTCCAGAGTATTCTTTGAAAATCTGCATCTTCTTCTTTAACCTTAACTTGCCTATACATTTTTACTATATCGGACACTAGACAAACTGGATATGATCTCCACCGAAGAACCAAATGTCTTAAGTCTGGTTGTAACCTTGGTCCAATCATAAGGTCATCGTTTAGAGAAATTCCATTTTTTCCTTTGCAGGAGGCATCAAATACGACTCGAACCTTAGTCGTTTCTCTGTCCTGTTTCACTACGGCGTGATGTGGTAGATATACAGCTCTTTCATCATTTTTTTCAGTTTCGGGTATCTTTTCCATATGTCCCAGCTGTAAGTATTCTTCTATTACTTCTTTATACTTAGACTTGAGTTCAGGGTTTCTATTTAATCTATTTTCTAGCGAGTAGAATCGGTTTCTTGCTACTTCCCGTGATCGACTGTATTTGCAACCTGGATCATTATTGTGGAAGGGGAGTTTAACGATATATCTGCCATCTTCATCTCGGGTTGTGGTGGCGTTAAAAAGTTCTTCACATTTTTTCTCTTCGTCCGTCCATTTAGAATTGTTATTGACAGGCGATGGGTCTGCTTCCATTTCCCAAAACTTCTTGAGAATATCATCCTCAGTGATTTTTGTGTGTAACACTACTAGGTTGGAAGTTTCATGAGTTGATTTCACCACACCCGATAAAATCCAGCCTAAAGATGTAGCTTGAGCTACTAATGTTCCTTGTTTGTTCTTTCTTATGCCTTCCGCAATTACCCGACTATAGACTTCGGCGCCTAGCAATATGTCAATTCTGTTAGGAGTGTGAAAGTTGGGATCAGCCAGTTGCAATCCTTGTATGTCTATGGAATTTAATTGCACCACTTTTTTAGCGGGTAGGAGTGTGGTGACTGAACTGAGCACGAATGCTTTGACTGAAAATTGTATTTCCGGTAAAACCAATGATTGCAAATTCAAAGTAACCATTGATTTGGATCGGATATTATTTTCTCCGCCTAGGCCTGAAATGTTTCCGTTAATGGTTTCCTTTTTTAGACCAAGAAACTGAACTGTGGATTCTGTGATGAAGGATCCTTGAGAACCATGATCCAGAAGAGCACGAACTGGATAAAACTGTCCTTCTCTTGACATAGCATTAACCAGGGAAGTGGCTAACAATACCTGATCACAATTTCCTGCAGAAAAACAAGAAGTAATAACGGTGGGTTGTGAATCTTCAGTAGTTTCTTCATTGTCTCCCTGAACCACACCGATATTGCTGGCACCCTCAACGGCCTTGTAAGTGTCGATATCTGAACGATATGTAGCAAGGAGTGGTGGCGCCGTTTACACAGACGGCATGGAGTGGGGTTTTGACACGACTTGACTGAGTGTGATGCGCCTAAACAATTGAAGCATAAACCTTTGGTTCGGACAAAGCCACGACGTGAGTCAACTCCTAGCCTTGCAAATTGTTTGCAAAAAATTAATCTATGTGGCTCAGAGCAGAATGGGCATTGAGAGCTTTGAGCTACGTAGAAGGTTTGCGTTTTCGGAATACTGGAGATCGGATAGTTACTAAATGGTTTTTTTACTTCTACAAATTCCAATGCCCTGTACCGATTTGTGCAAAATGTTTTGAATTGTTCAAAAGTGGGTAGTTCCTCTGTAGCTAAATTTGAAGAAGCTGTCAATTCCCATTGCTTTCTAGTTTCCGGATCTAACTTGAGAGTCAGTAAATGAATTATCATCACATCCCAACTACTGACGTCAATATTAATATTTTGTAATGCCTGTAGGCAGTCAGTACTTGTATTGATTAGCTCTTTTAAAAATATTGCTGACTCAAAAGTGCTGTTTCTTTGGGATAAAAACCGTTTTAATATTGTTTGACAAATAAATCTCTTGTTGTTGTATCTCATTTTTAACGAATCCCAACTTTTTTCATAGTTAGCTTCTGAAATAGGAGTATGGCGAAGCAACTGCTCCGCCTCACCTGTTAAGTATCCCTTTAAGTAATGCATTTTTTGCACGTTGTCGATAGCCACATTGTTGTGAACCAGCGATTCGAAGAGATCACGAAAGGTGATTCGGTGTATTTTCCAGAAAATGAAGGTATAATAATTTTTGGCAATTTAATTTGCGTTGGTGTAATTTTCCTTTCAACACTAAGTGTGTTTTGTTCTTGAAGTTGATGAGTGAATCTTTTCGCCGCTGACCTTAACTCAACCTTATAATCTACATACAGAGAATCTGTCAAGTCATAAACCTCTTTAGTTGTATAAGTACTTGAATCATATTCAGGTTTGTCGGAGTACAGGCTCATTAGTTGTTTATGACCTGTAGAGAATTCTTGCCACATATTTTCCAATTTTTCAAGTCTTACTTCCACATAAGATTCTGTGATACGCTCTCTGGGCGACTTTTTAAAATTTTTGAATGCATTGCCTATTTGATTGAACCCTTCTATTTGTATTTTAATTAATGCCTCCATTGTAAAGGCTTGAGTTGCGTTGACCGCCATTTCGAATATTTAATGATAACAGGGTTCCTCAGAAAAATAAAAATAAATGTTCCGAGAAATTTACAAGTCCATAGGATAAAACCTAAATTTTTGTAATTGTATAGAATAAGTTGTGAAAAAATTACAAGTATATGGAATACATTTTCAAAATTTTACGAGTCCGTAGTATAAATTCTGAATGCTTTGTAAGTCCATAGAATAAATCTTGAAAAAATTATAAGTGTTGACAATTAAACGAATTTCGGTTTTAAATTTTTCGTGTCGCTGAAACTAAATATACACTAACTAAACAATTAATCTAGTTTCTAAAATGTTGTACTATTAGTCTATCACACTTAAAGTTCGATTGTTAATAAGTATGTTAATGCCTTTCTCTTCGGAGTTAATTCCTTGAAGAATTTCACTTGAAAGGTTGTAACCGCACAGTCATAAACATTTACGTATCGAACTAATGTTCACTTTCGTACAAATAAATTATCGTAACTCACAGTTGGTCCTGGTTCAATTGTCACCTATGATGCGAGTTCCGTGTCCACAGGCAGTGTGCTTGTCTCCTTATAATGCTGGTTGACGTATGGCTCCGAAAGGGTTGGGCTTTTTGCTGCTGGTTGCTTTTCTGTTTTTTGCATGTAGTATTTGGTAGCGCCGTTCCGACAAGCAATTGAAGCAATGCTGCTGCGTCGCTATCGTAATTCACTCATAGAATTATAATTCTATGAATTCACTGATTACGATTGATGGCACATCTGGATTTAATCCGTGAACTATTTACCACATTTATGCTGGTTATTTTCAACTTCGAAGGACCATGAACAGATTGGTGTGTTGTTTGTATGGTTCCCTTGCATGTTTATAACATAATATATTAAAACACGTTGGTGAATTTTCCTCTTAGTTTTATTTTGTTGACATTGACATAATAATAATCACTTTTTATACATTGACAACTAAAATATACGTTGTTGCTAAACCTCATGAAGGTTGTATCTGTAAGACGGTTGTACACAAGTATTAACCTATTACATTACATTAAAAATATAAAATTAACCACAGAATAAGTAATAGTACTACGTACAGAAGGTTCTCTGTTGAGAAATTCCCTGTTTTAGGTAGGTACGCCAAACGTGCCTTGATGTGACCATTTCTTTCTATCGCATGCAACGCGCTCTTTCGGAGGCGGAGCCTTAGAGCTAGGGTTACCGCCAGCTCGACCTATTAAATTATAGGTACGTTAGTGTATTACGATAATTACGATAATTATTTATTTACTTAGGATCAAAAAGCTGTGTATTTGCCTTTAGGTTATGACATCAAAACCTGTTTCTGCAAAATGTAAGACGAAGACACACAACTCTGGGTTACCTACATACATAAAGTAAAGAAAAAATCTTTTCAACCAATATAAATAGACGACGCGGCATATTTATTTTACGAGGCGAATGACGATGCAATGCGTTGCGCGAAGTCGTGTGTCCCGTAACAGCGCGCGGCAACCACTGATAGACCGCCTAAAGGCGGCCGGCCGGCATGTTTTTATGCGGCGCGACGAAATCAAAGAGTGAACCGCCCCTGATTAAACTTAAAAATTAACAGAAACACTACAGAAAAGGTGTCGTAGACACCTTACTCATTAGGTAGCATATCGTGCACACTACCTTAACAATACTGTTTGTCGATTCGCTCACTCTCCAGACAAAGGAACCGTGTGTGTACGCATAATAGCGTAGAAGTCGCCCTTTTAATTTGCGCTTATATAAGAAAGAAAGAAAGAAAGAAAAATAAATAAACAAGAGAAACATATAAAACATGAAAAAAGGGTGTCTCTGCGGCAGTGAATCGGACACTGGCTCATTATGCTGAGGTTTCAGACACCTACAGCGCTCATTTTCAGCCAGTACCGTTGGTGACTCACGGAAACGTCATACAATTTTATTATATAAACTACATACTAATATATTATTGGCATAGGCGAGAGAGAAATAAACATAAATACGAAGTGAGATGTAACTTTAACTTACATAAGAGGATGTTCTTAACTAAACATGGTTTATGTTTTCTATTTTAGAAAAATGCTACAATTCTACCTCAGTAGTAATGCCGAGAATATTATTTTTCTGAAATAACGAGAAACAAAATCCTACTCTCATTTTGTACGCGCTCTTAAAAAACGTTATGTAGCCAACCTCATTACTCGTTCCGAAAGAAATACAAATTAAGCATTAATTTAAAATAAATTAACACACGGATGCGTTTTATTGCTCTAATAGGATTTAAAGAAATAATTCGAGAGAATTATTCCTCTTTGAGGTTTAATTCCATTTTCGTTTCAGATTTTTATTACTTATTAAAAAGTTTACATACCGATTTTTATAAAAAAAAACCTAATTAAGAGCGGTGACGCACGGTGAAATGTTACAAAAAGGCCAGGTCAAAAGTACCCTAAACCGACGAGCATGTATGAGAAATGTTATGAAGGTGAGTGAAGCGAAAGTGGTTCGTCAGGATCGTAGCAAATGGAGATCCGTGATCTCTGCCTACCCCTCTGGGAGAGAGGCGTGATTATATGTATGTATGTATGTATGACACACGGCGAATTTGCAGCGTGGTACATTAACATTACAGCACGGTTATCACAAGACGGCACGCGTGCTGTGTCGCAGCGAGATAGACTACTCGTCTTTTTCTACTTAGAATTAGAACACTACCCTCTTACTCATACTCATTATTTATCCTACTAATTCTACTAATATTATAAATTCGAAAGTTTGGATGTTTGTTACTCAATCACGCAAAAACGGCTGAACGGATTAAGATGAATTTTGGTATACATATAGTGTATAGCCTGGATTAACATATAGAATACTTTTATCCCGGGAATCATCCCTTAAGGGGGTGAAGTGGGGGGCGAAAATTTATATGGAGCTATGATATAAACGAGTTCCACGCGGACGAAGTCGCGGGCAGAAGCTAGTTTTAAATAAATAATAAACACTAAGAAAAAGACGGATCTTGTGATACCCGTGCAGGTGAACTATGGCAACTAAAAACCGGCCAAGTGCGTGTCGGACCACGCAAAACGAAGGGTTCCGTGCTTATTATAAAGGTGGTATCGTCACAGAAAATGTTACGTGACTTACGTCCTTTTCTATCTATAGAAAAGGACCCTATAGGGAAGGCAGTTTTTCAGCAATATCTCGAAAACCGTTGAACCGATCTTGTTCAAAATAATATTAGGTGAAAGAATTTAATAATCTCTATGTCAATGATTTTTTTCCATATTTTTAAAATACACTGTTCAAAAATTAGTGGGAGGGACACAATTTTAGTGATTTTCGGGGCGATTATCTCAGACTCTATTAACTTAATCAAAAAAAAATTGCTGAGAAACCTTATATTTATTTTGAAAGGCCTATCGATTGATTGATGTGCCACACGTGGGCTTAGAATGATTTTTTTTGACTTACTATTTTATTGTATAAAGTGCACCCCAAAAAAATGTTTTTTGTCATTTAATTACAAAACTATGTAACGGCTAACAAAATACACCTACTCTTAAATTTTTATTCAAATACACCTTATAGTTTTTGAGTAAAATGCCTGTGACATACGGACAGACGGACAGACGGACAGGACGAAACTATAAGGGATGCGTTTTTGCCATTTTGGCTACGGAACCCTAAAAATGAGGATGTTTGTATAAGAGTAAGGATAAACGTGCTCCACGCAGACGAAACCGCGGGCATGGCTAGTAGCGATATGGAATGAACACGTTATTCTCAGGAAGATCATTTATTTAGGTAAACACAAATAAATCATTATTAATAAACACTCGGTTCAGAAAACAGCAATCATAGCATTTCATCTTCAATATTAATATTCATGCTCGTGTTTGCAAGTCTACAGATGTGCCGTTGCTATTCCCGGGAATTATGCCACTGACAATATTGCCGGGAATATTGCCTGGGTTGTCAACATTTCTGGACAAAACAATATTATATTTTCTTGATTTTCAGCGCAAAAAACTGTTAACAAAGCGTTAGTGTATAGGTACTCGTACGGTCAAGGACTTTAATTGTTGAGCCATTTAGGTGTCAAGTGATTGTGTTAAGTGAGCTCTAAATGGCTCAAGAATTAAAGTCCGTGACTATACAGCTAGTGCGCACTTGTTTCAGATATGTTTCAAATATTTAAGTTTCGAAATAATAAAAAAAAACACTTCCTGCTCAACAAAGCTGGCTAAGAATAATCACGATAGACGATTTTTTAATTAAAAAAACTGCAATCATTTCGGATCATCTGTTTGGAAGCTACGATGCCACATACACACAGACACATGTTAATAACAGTCCTTGTTTTCACTGGGGGTTAATAACACCCGTCGTTTCGTGGGCTAAAAAATGATGCAACACTTGCGACAGGCGGCAGTCTCACATTTGCTGTACTACCAGCGGGGCTAGCGCAACTGACGCCGCACCGCGACGCGAGTCGAGAAAGCTCTACCCCCCTTTTTCTAATTTGTACGGTGCGAGTGAGATAGGGGACGCTTAGTCGCGCGAGAAGCGACTGAGCAGCAAGTTGTGCTAGACGTGCAGCAGTGTGTTTATATTTCTGGCAATATTTACAGCCATTTCCGGAAACCCTACGTTCCTGGCAACGGCACATCACTACTACTGCAAAGTACAACGAGCAATTTATTCTTTATTTCCTTGTAAATCCTATTTTATTAAATGTTTATCCTTGTGTATATTTTGCGAACGATTTTATGAATATTCATCAATATGTTTCATATTTCATGCTCAGTAGTGAGAAGTCCGGTGAAATAGACGATATTTCACAGATTTTATTTTTGTCGGAAGCTTTACTGAGAATTCGCATATTGATAATTAATTTATAAGGTTTCTCTTGTTACAAAACCTAACATAAAGTTTAAACTGGTGAAAACACAGAACATATAGTTTTGAAGGGCGGTACTTGCAGGTCGACCACGTAACGCACTGTGTACGTACGTCAGGTAGATATAAATGTCACTTTTTGTTTGGAAAAATGATATAGTCCAGGCAATGAACTGACAACTTGTATGGAAAAAATGTCAGATTTGGAAATAATTTATAATAGCTAATTTTTTTAATGTAACGGATATATTATCAATTAAATAGTTACCTAGAGGCAAAATCCAACAAAAAATCAGACATCAAAAAAATCAATATTTAATTAGCTCCTAAAAAGTCCGGATAAATATTAATATATTTTTTATCTTTATTTAGGTTCATTTACATTTGCTTTAAGATATTCAATATAAATAAAATATAAAAGACAATTAATGTTTAATTTAAATCTATATAATTACTTGCGGGTGGAAAGTTTGTTGGATTCTTGAATAAAGCATCTTAGAATAATGTTTTAGAATGAAATAAACAAAAAAACGCTATTATAAATTAATGTTTTTCGAAACAGTATTTTGCCTGGAGTAATAGTTGAGTTGTCCTAACGTGCGTTCGAAAAGTTACGTGATCCATCCCGATCTGCGGGGTGATAGGCTACGTGCACCCTAGGATAGAATAGAATAGAATAGAATACATTTATTTTGAAACAACAATAATAATATAAAAAAAATAAATCTAGTGTTGTTTCAGAAAAGGAGGAGGATAGGGTTTTATGAAAGTTACATTTTTATATTTTGTAGGTATGTACATTTTAAATGTTTGATTAACAGTTAATATGACCACATCCCCCTAGTTTCCACCCCAAACTACATCATCATCATAACACCCGAAAGAATTCCACTGCTGGACATAGGCCCCCAAAGAGTGCCACAATGATCGGACCTGCGCCGACCGCATCCAGCGGACTCCTCGACCTTTAGAAAGAAAGAAAGAAATATATTTATTTGGTGTGACAAAGAAATTATACAAGTGTTTATACATATGAAATGCACCAAAATGAATGCCACTCAGCATATGCCAGAAGCAATATATGCTACAGGCGCTGGCTTTTAGGGCACCCAGAGAGAGATGCAGAACTTAAAATATAATTAGATTTATTGGTTACTATGTCAATTTTATTTTATAACTAGCTTCTGCCCGTGACTTCGTCTGCGTGGAACTCATTTAGCTCCATACAAAATTTCGCTCCCCATTTCGCCCCCTTAGGGGACGATTCCCGGTATAAAAATATTCTATATATTAATCCTGGCTATACATAATATGTGTACCAAAATTCATCTTAACCCACGCTACAAACTAAGGTAGCAAAAAAACTAAAGTTTATTCAGTATGTACTCGTAGTATTTCTTGCAGCAACCATGCCTATTTGGGCACATGTGCCCCATTATCGGCGGAGGCGCGGGTTTCGTTGCAGATCTCTATAAATCTCCGTAAGTGGCTCGTTAGTTGGCCCGATCCGAGCTGCCTTTTTATTCTGTTTCCATGTTTATTTAACTTGGGAATTATAATGATGTTTGCATACGTTACCGTCAGATTATGAACACCGACGACAGTTTATAATCTTACTCGCGATATTATAAACTGTCGAAAAATTGTGATCTGTCAAAACCGTTCATAATTTAACGCTTTCTTTTTCGTTAAAGTTGTAAGTATATTGTAAAATAAATGAATCTAAGGTAGAAGTACTAGTGCCCGACATGTCAACAGAAAATACTTATTTGAATCACGATATTATGCTCATTTAAGATGTATTAAACAGTTTCATACGGTTTGGGAGACGAGGTATTTACTCAAGTTACTGATATGGAATTCGTTTCATATGGTGATCTTATAAAAAATCCTGATAATATAAGAATTAATTTATTGAATCAGGCGTTACTTTGCGGAAATTCATGATATATTACGAGAACAATATTCCTTTGCTATTCCGCTACAAAACGTGCAGGTCGATCAGCGGAGATCAAATGCAACTAATTGCGTATAAACATGCAAATAATTACAGAAAACCACCACCAATAATGAAAAAACCTCGACACGTGTTTCGCCTCTTTTTCATTTGCTCAGTGGACGTGGCGCAAGCAACATCTCCTGCCAGCATCTCCTGATGATGCCTCGTAGAGAGGCGAAACACGTGTCGAGGTTTTTTCATTATTGGTGGTGGTTTTCTGTAATTATTTGCATGTTTATACGCAATTAGTTGCATTTGATCTCCGCTGATCGACCTGCACGTTTTGTAGCGGAATAGCAAAGGAATATTGTTCTCGTAATATATAAGAATTAGGTAATCAATCCGATTGTACGAGTAAATGGCAGGCGGTTATGCTGGCAGTCCCAATAGATGTCATTTCAGTACAAATGTCATGAATGACAGACTGACATTTATTGGGACTTGAAGGTTTAACTCATTGTCCCAATTGATGGCAGCTGGTTTTAACAAATATGTTCATAACCTTATAAATAAGTTATTTGTCTTGAAATTGTGATAAGAAATATTGAAGTCACTAACATTTAGTAACTTGAAAATGATGTCGTGATCAATCTTAGTTTATTATTCGCTATAGTTAAATTATATTCGTCGAGTACTAGTACCGCGTCGGGCACTAGTACTTCTACCTTATCTATCTATCTATCTTTGTTGGAAATGGAAAATGGCTTTCGAAATTTCGAAAATAATTCCATAAACTCAAGAGATGCTTTTGAACAAATGACTCTTCCGAAATCTGAATATGGGACCTCAAGATTGAAAGTCGCCCACTTGAACCACTCCGCTAATAGGTCGGTATTCGGCCGTTGGTAGACCGTCGGCTCTCGGGCTTCAGACATCGATAGATATCTTATTTCTCTTAGTTTATTGATATTTCGATGTATTGTGAAACTTGAATCGTCCTTAATACAACACCGTTCTTCTACTTTATTGGTATTCGAACGAGACACGCTTGGAAGCATTCGTTGGAAAACAAATTGAAATAGCACGAGAAACCTGTAGATAATACGAATAAAAGTAGGTATTCTGATGTCACCTTTACGATTTTAACTCTTTGAATAAACGTACTGAATTGTTACATAGTTGTAGTTTTTATTAAAACATTAAATAGAAGATTACTCTTCGAAAGTAAAAAAAAGAGTTGTCTGTAAAGTCCGTTTATGGACGATAATTTTACGTGATAACGTCCGAAAACATTGATGAAAAATTGCATAACACGTATTTACTCATTTATCGTTAGGAATACTCCTGTGAAGTTTCGATTAAAATAGTCGATCTAATCTTGTTTCCCCATACAAACTTTGGACCCCCTTAGAGGGTGAATTTTGAAAAACCCTCTTAGTGCAAATTTGGAATCTCCAGAACCAGCGGTTTGGGCTGTGCGTTGATATGTCAGTCAACGGAACGGGACAATGGGTCACATTTTTTCGTGCGTGCAGCCGGCGTTCATCGATTCATAAGACACGTCCAAAATATTCTCGAATCTTGATGTCGCATAATGTCTGTACGATTTTGATTATTTTCTTGTATTCATTTATTAGGATAATTTGATGGTTTATCTATACTAATATTACAAGGAAGAAAAGTCTGTGAGTTTGTAGCTTTGTGAGTTTGTTTGAAATGTGAAAAAAATCCGGAAATACACATATGATTTAAAATAATATTTCATCACCGTTTAGAATGGACTTTCTGAAAAGACAATGGTCATATTTGATCCCGCGAGTTTCCCTGCGTTCTTTGCACGGGCAGTTCGTTATAAATACCTAAGTGACAAAGTGTAAATTAAATAAAACCGGAAAAGTGCGAGTCGGACTCGTCCATCGAGGATTCCGTACAAAATTACAAATGTATAGTTTTCAGATTCTTCCATGAATTTGTAGTATAAGAAGATATTACTTGACAAATTTCATCGTTCTAGGTCAACGGAAAGTACCCTATAAATTTTGAATCCCTTGAGTGTCGGAATATACGTGCGGCATAAACGGTCATATGTTTTTTTTTTAAGTTAATTTTTGGGCTTCAAGGTCCTGTAGATTTGAGTATACGGTTTTAATTTCAACTCGATACCTTCACGCGTTCCCGAACTAAAGGGTCTTGACAGACAGACCGTCGGACAACGAAGTGATCCTATAAGGGTTCCGTTTTTTCCTTTTGAGATACGTTACCCTAAAAATTAGGAAACTATCCAATTTCATAGCACACACCATCAACACACACTTAGCTATGCACTAAGACGATATGATTTCAATCATCATCATCAATATCATCATCATAATCATCAAATCAGCCGAAAGACGTCCACTGGACATAGGCCTACAAAAACTGCCATAATTACAGGTCCGGCCCCACCGGCATCCAGAGGACTCCCACGACCTTTACCAGGTCATCAGTCCACCTTGTGGGAGGTCTACCCTACGTGGCACAACTCGAGAACCTTTCCGCCCTAACGGATATCGGTTCTACGTGCAATATGCCCACTACCACTTAAGTTTAGCGATTCGGAGGGCTATATCGGTTACCTTAGCTCAGGGCTGTTATTCGCTACGCGCTCATGCGCCTAACCCCACGCATCACGCCTAACGAAACTAGACCTCTACCTACGCTTAGTTACTACGAATCGCAGCGTCAAGATATATTTGTGGGTGAGCGTTGAGGTAATCTTAAAACAAGTTACAGAATAGGGGGGCTGATGCGGAAAGCCTCATTTTTGCTGCGATCACGCAGACTATGATTTCAATACGTACAGTAAGGGAAATGTATTCACGTGTAGGTACCACTGTAGAACCCTATCGCAATAAGGTGACATATCAGCATATGACTCGAGTTTGAGTGACGGCAGTCTGTCAATAGCGACAGGGTTCTACAGTGGTACAGTCGAGTTCTCCAATATATATACAGACAACCTTTGAAAAATATCTGTACACAGGCTTTATTATTACTGACATAAGATACATGTGTAGATATTTTTGAAAGGTTGTCTGTATAGATATTGGAGAACTCGACTGTACGTGAATACATTTCCCTTACTGTACCTACCTCCAAAACACGTTTCCTAATTGGGCCCGTATACACCGTCTATCCGCAAACAATCGAAAGGTCAAGCGATCGCGCCCTAAATCCGGACTGGAAAGTAAGTAAATATGTACTTGAATAGGTACCTGCTAAGTCAGGTCAGCCAGACCTGTTTCATGAAGCTGCAAACTACAAATGTAGAAGTCAACTGGAAACACTGGTCAGACAGCCCCGTGTGCAGAGCGTGCATGGAGGCAGAAGAAACGACTAAACATATTCTACTGGACTGCAAGCAGGTAGAAGTATACAGGAAAAAGCACATAGGGTCTCCAGACACACTACGGGACGCAGTCAGCAATACCAAGGCACTCAATTTCAATTTCAATTTATTTATTTGCAACCTTGTACACTTGACACATGCAACTTAAAGCTAGGCAATGTACAGGACCCCGTTAGGGCATAGCAAACGTTACAATTAATTATTACAATACAACAAACATAAAACATGTTTAAATAAATTTGACTAGTTAAAAAGCTTATAAAAAATAAAATAATAATCTTTTTCTAAAATACCTACCGTAAAAGCACACAACTATAGTCCACTACCCCCACTATGGTCCAAAAGTAAACTCATTCGTTTCTATCAATACCGATTTTGTATTTGTGATTTTATAGGTTTTTATTTTGTGTTATTATATTGCCTGTCTTCAAGTTCACCCATGAAAACAGTCCCACCTGAGCAAGTAATTATGAGACTTAATTTGGACCATAGTTTGGTGACCTGGACTATAGTTGTGTGGTTTTACGGTATTTAAATAATTTGTAAAAAATAATTTGTAAAAATAATTTGTAGAAATAATTGTTTAAAATTTAAAAATGTATAAAATGATAAAGTTTAAGTCTAAGTAAAATTAATCCAATCAATTAAAATTAGTATTCTACCTATGTCACATTCCATGGAAAACCATTATTTAACAAGATAAAATTTGTATATCCACATTATTTCCTAATACAATTTCATATTCATTCACCAAAGGTGAGAGAAACGGACATGCATATAATTGTAATTAATTAAAATAGTCACCGACAGAGTAATATGCCTTTTGGATCAAATATTTCTTAAGGGTCCTAGTAAATACTTTAATATTATGTTCATCTTTTATTTGTAGCGGTAATTTATTATAGATGCGTATCGACATCGCGTAGGGTCCGTTACTATGTCATTTTAGTTTGGAGGTTGTTTGGAATAAGTTATTTTTAAATCGCTATTCATAGCGGCGAGGCTCATCTCCAACCGTGGAGTAAAATTCAGGGTGATTCCTCACGAATTTGCTCACTCATTCAGTTTATAGAGGAGCTGGAGTGGTTAGTGTAGCGCCACCCCGCCGTTTCACGCAAAATACGCACATTGGATGACGATTTGCGGAAAATGCCCAGTAAAACTAACTAACTAACACTGGTCAAAAAGCAAATAAAAAATATTGTGTATGTAGACGACGCGCTCACCGACCTGCGCGATGCACGCGCGCTGGCAGACTCCGCTGGCCGGCGCGGCCACCGCTGCCGGCGCGCGTCTTTTGTTTTTAACCCCCGACACAAAACGAGGGGTGTTATAAGTTTGACGTGTCTGTGTGTCTATGTGTCTGTCTGTGGCATCGTATCTCCGAAACGAATGGACCGATTTTAATGCGGTTTTTTGTCCGAAAGCTGACATGATCGAGATGGTTCTTAGCTACGTTTCAACAAAATCTGTTCAGCCGATATTGAACTTTGAAATGGAAATGTCGGGGGTTTTTCAAATTTTCTAAGTTGTAGGTTACACGCTTTATATTACTTGCAATGTATGTATGTAACTATATGTTTGTTCGGGTGAAATCTTGCAACTCAATTTTGAAGCAGATATCTTCAACCGATTGAGCTTAATTTTGGGTATAAGTATAGTTTGGATGACAATTCAATATTATGATACCATCGGGCTGATCTGATGATGGATACAGAAGGTGGCCATGGGAATTCAGTACTTAACCGACGTAACCCCGTTGAGTTTGGGCTCGTTATAGAATTGCCTTAATGAGTAGTTGAAAAATAAGCCTAAAACCCTATTCCAAGATTTAAAAAATCATATGTTAATCGTCATGAGGTTTCAAGAAAAACCATTTTGAAACGTAGAAACATTACTATGGTCATGTTTGAAAAGCACTTAATGATCGAAATAAATAAAACTACACGTAGATGAATTTGTCCGTTATAATTCTAATGTTATATGCAATGAGTTATATATCTGTAGACTACAAGAAAATTTAGAATAAAAACCAAGATTCTATTCGTACAAAGTGTTCATGCTCATTCCATCGACCTATGGCAACATAATAACACGTCACATCAATAAAATCACGGTATTTAATTCATGAAAATATTCCACATATCTGTGTTATTCTTAATAGAGCAAACATCGCAGTTGACGAGCTGGCGCAGTGTCAATAAAAATGACAGCAAATTGACGCGAAGAAAAATAATTCGGCTGTTTACCTGTCAATGCGATATCGGTACTAGGTGTAGGGCTGCGGGCCGATTAGTAATGATTTTATTGACACTTTGTTTCTTTGTTTTCAGTTCAATATAAAAAAAAAAGTATATAATTTATACCAAAGTAACCGATATAGCCCTCCGAATCGCAAAACTTAAGTGGCAGTGGCAGACATTGCACGTAGAACCGATGGCCGTTTGGGCGGAAAGGTTCTCGAGTGGCGACCACGTACCGGAAGGCGCAGCGTGGGTAGGCCCCCCACAAGGTGGACTGATGACCTGGTAAAGGTCGCTGGAGTCCGCTGGATGCGGCTGGCGCAGGACCGGTCATTGTGGCACTCTTTGGAGGAGGCCTATGTCTAGCAGTGGACGTCTTTCGGCTGATATGATGATGATGATGATGATATCATTTATAGCGTTATGTGAACAAATTAGTACGGCGCATTCTGGGACCATCGCCGCAGCATCTTTAGGGGTGCTATAGACTACGGTTTAGTAGGTAGGTAGTACCAGTTTCGTTGCCGAGCAATGAGAGATGTTTTAAAGCAAAGGATGCTATAAGATTTTGATGATTAAGTGTAGATAATAAGCTGACATGGCGAATCCAATTGACAATATAATTATGTAAGAAATTAAATCAATTCTCGTATGCCCTATACAATTTAAGAAAAGTTGTAAATGAGTCAGTGGTTTTAACAGCCTACCACGCTTATGTAACGTCGTCCCTGAGGTACGGCATCATCTTCTGGGCAAACTCAGTTGAAAGAGAAATAGCGTAGGTATAAGCGCAAAAAAGATGTGTTAGATCGCTATGTGGTATTCTTCAACTCCTCTTGCAAGCCATACATTCAAAAATTAAGCATTTTGACTCTCCCATGCTTGTATATATTTGAAGTTGTAATGTTCGTGAGACGTAATCTGCACTTATATCCAAGTTTTAGGAGTACAGGTCTAAGGAATAAAATAAGTGGAATGTTCTTTAAAACAGTTTCAGAAAAGTTGACTTGTGGTGGCCCCTAATAATAAAGTTCCGAAAGATATAATAGATATAGACGATATAGCTAATTTAAAAAAAAAGATATTTATTATTCTCGTAAGAAAAGCCTACTATACTGTTAACGAATTCCTGACAGATTGCAATTAAATGGAATTGAGCGACAACAAGCCTGGTTGTTTGTTGGCAAATGTATTTTTAGACCTTTGTTGAACAAATAAATGCATTATCATTAATATTAGCATAAGTGCAATCATTTTATTATTATGTATCTCCGATTTAAATTCACGGGGCGATCTCCGGTCATTTAGAAGGCGTGCGTGGGGATATAACTCCAACACGTAGAGGCCCTTTAGAGACGAAGTTTAATGTCATGAGTACACCTGCTAGAACCCATTCACGGGTACATCGGTAGATACCCGTGAACCGGTCCCAACAGGCATTGGAACTATTTTGGAAAATGGAATAGTGAACTGGATCTATAGTGATAAGATTTGGGTGGACAATAAAATTGCGAAGAGTTCCGGACACCTGCCATAACAATCTTATCCGCTAAGTTATCGAGGCAGGCGGTGACTAGCCGCCCATTAGATGGGCGCCTGAAAATGTCATCGTAAAGACGGCCAGGAGCAACACCGGTGTGAGCGGCTCAGGGGTGTCGAGAGGTGGTGCTGCGCTTCCCCCGAAGTTACTCGCGGCGTTATGCCCTTTAACACTTCCACCCCTGGAGCATATAGCTCTGACGACTCCTTCCTCTCTGGACGGCCAATGAAGGCAAGCCAGAGCTGAGAGTCCTGACTGACTGACAGACGAAGACACGTCGGAGACGGAGGCCCCGACTGACTCTCGGGAGCACTCGGGTCCGTGGGGTCGTTACTCCCCAACAGCTCGCCACAAGCTGCCCTGCGGGCTTATTATTATTATTATTAATTAGCATCATTTTCATGTCTTTCATGTTCAGATTGCATTTCAATTTGTTTCGCTTGCTCGTTCCAACATAAACTGAAAAGTAGTTGAGATCTAAAAAATAACTAAATCATATAAAAAAATAAAAAACTTTTTAAAAAACAAGCTTTTATTTATTTGTGCTAAAAATAATTAAATAAACTTTTCCTTTAAAACTTTTATTATCATTTTATAACGTCATAACACATTTTTGATGATATAAAAGCTTGTCGCGAGATTTACCTGAGTATATATACGAGTACTAAATATATCATCTAAAATGTGTTATGACATTATAAGTTGATAGTAAAAGTTTTAAAGGAAAAGTTCATTTTATTATTTTTAGCGCATTTAAATTAAAGCTTTTTTTTAAGTTTTTTTTTTTATTTATTTTTTTTACTTTTAATGACGACCGAATAGCCTAGTGGTTAGAGAACCTGACTATGAAGCTTGAGGTCCCGGGTTCGATTCCCGGTCGGGGAAAATATTTTTATGATGAATACGAATGTTTGTTCTCGAGTCTTGGATGTTTAATATCTATTTAAGTATGTATTTATCTATATAAGTATGTTTATCCGTTGTCTAGTACCCATAGTACAGGCTTTGCCTAGTTTGGGACTTGATCAATTGGTGTGAATTGTCCCACGATATTTATTATTTATTTATTATTATTATTTATTTTTTACATTTTAGTAATCGCTGGACAGGTTTCTCAGTATATTGTGCGCCATATTGGATTTAGAGTGACGTCACTTTATTTTTCGAGTTATTCTCAGCAAGCCCTTTCATTTGATACCGATATTGTAGGAATGCATTAAAAGTAACTAGCCCCCATCTTAGGTGTTCCGCCACGTTGGACACTTATCAACTGCTCATTGAGAGGATTGTAACGATCCCAAACACGACGGCTTTATCCTGTGTTATTAAGGAGTTCCTACGGCCACCTTCCGTCTCCATCATCAGACCAGGTTTATGGTACCATATTGTTGAATTGTCATCCGACTTACAATTGTACAACATTTCAACTTGATTGAACTCCGGGAAGTTGGTCAAATTTAACCTGCAAGATTTCATTACATAGTTAGTTACATACAGGTCGACCTAATAAAAGCGTGTTAATGTTAAAAACATTTTTATTCCGTGTAAATAAGTTACGTTTAATAATAACGAGACGTTACGTTTAATAAAAGAGAACGTGTATTACGAATTCCATTGCATAATTAAAATATACAACAATTTGTATAAAACTTGCTCAATACACGGCAATGAAGTGTTTCTTCGACCATAAAACACAAAACTTATTCTCTTCGGCCTCCTCGAAAACGGCAGATAATTATCGAAGTATCGGCGCGAATTTACCGGGCCAGGAATAAAAGCGCTGATTAAAAATAAGGTTTATGTTATTGCCGACTCGAAAATAAGCGTAAAAAGTTCATTTGAAATTTGCGAAATTCATTAAAGAGAGAGCCGCTGGCATGACACGTTTTCACTCGAATTTGTATTGGTTAAACGTCACTTTTACTTGAGTTTTGTAACCTGAAAAGGATTTTCTTTGTAAATGAGAAAAATGTAGTTGCTTTACAAAGATAATTCCGGTGATAGTTTTTTTTTAAAGTTCATTATGTAATTAATTTGTTTCTGCAGACTATTTTACTAAAAGGTTGTTGATTAAGTTGGCAACTTATTCAACTTTTGGTTTTATTTTTATTTTAGTTTACTAATGTATAACCAAAAAACTTTTTTGTTTTACAAAAAACGCATCATCAAATAATTATTTGGCAAACGTGTTATTGCGCAAAAGTTTCATTTTACAAACGTTTATTTGACAAACACTCAATTAGCAATATTAACATGTAATGTTGTTCGATAAAATAAGGCTCATTACATACGTCGGACTCCAGCGGGCATTTTATTTTAGATAGGTAAGGTTCGCAAATCAATCAATTCACTTTCGAGTATTTGTACTTAGTATTTGGTACCTAGTATTTATAATGTGAAATTCCAAATATCATAGCAACTAACTGCGTTATTTATAAACGTACTTGGACTACACATAAGTCAAAATGGCGAAAAAGTTCGTTTGGCTTTATCCGTCACTCAGACAACTGCAGCTGTGAGAAAGGAACAAAACACAAATGAGTTAACTGGGCAATGTCAAGTTCTATGAACACGGCTCTAAGGCTGTACGTTAGTTAGGTGTTTTTTTTAATACTTTAAATAAAAATAAGATTGAATAGTCTGTGTTATATTTGATTTAATTTGATTAGACGGCACCCTACCAACAAATATAAGTATGAACAACAGTCATAATGACGCATGTCAGCTATTTATTTGTTTTTAAGTGGCCACTAGTGGGCTATCAGTCATCACTTCAAAGAGTATTTACACATAAAGATGAATAAATGATAACGGGTAACTAATTTAATTAACGATGTTACAAACACTAGGTACATTATAATACTCGTAAGTTAAGATTTTTTTGTAAGCCTTACCTTGCCCTCAAACTGCCCCCTATAGTCCGACGTATGCAGTCATTACAAGTGAATACTCAAGTGTCCCAGCACATTTAAGCTAGTGGATGTCCGTTCGCATACAAGTCATTGTCTCCTATCATTTATTTAAAACCATGTACACCAACATATGACATATCACCCACGTTTAACCGCTGTAAGCCAACGAGCTACGACATTTTTTCCGCTTTATTGCGTTAATAAAAACTACGTTACGCAACAGAACGTATGTTAAAACGTTTTATGTTAACTCCCTTTTAACTGCCCTCCGTTAGTGTATATGAAATGAAGTAATGCTACTGTGGTGTAATGCGCTTATTACGTTTCTATATTAAGGACTTTTAGAAATAGGCAGCAACATGACTTGCTGAGGTTTTTATGCGGGTAAAATATTGTTTTAGACATTTTTTTAGCTTCATTCGGCTATCTCTCTTGTGCTTTAATAGTGTGATAAAAATAAAATTCTAAAAAAAGGGAAGTCCCATATACAGTAAATATTTTCATTACAATTGAACCCTACCTACTGTATGTTTTTTTATAAACATCTGCATGTTTGTTTGTAGGTACAGTCGCCATCAGATATATCGGAGCGGCGAAAGCGCTCACAAATATCTGAACACGTATCTATTGTCGAGGCATTAGAGACGTGTTCAGATATTTGTGAGCGCTTTCGCCGCTCTGATATATCTGATGGCGACTGCAATTCTGAATGTAAATACTAATATTTTCATCATGATTTCTTTTTATTTCTTGAGCAAAGACGCTGTCAAAGGATAACATAGGTAGCACAAAAATATATATTATAGCTTAAAATAATTTCACATTATTTTAAGCTATAATATAATAATAAAATAAAAATACTTTTAATGATTTTATACGTCATAATTTATCGCTAAAGCCAGGTTATTATCCCGATCATCTTAACAAGACAAAATCCTTCCGAAATTGTACCAAAATAACTCAGATAAATCTTATAAAATTAATCGTGATCAAAATCTCTTAAATATTCCATCCCTAAACAGTACAGTCATTAACTCAAGTCTCGTGCTCCTAATTTAAAATTTTAATGAATAAATTGGAATACAAATTTCAATTCTGAATTGTTTTTAATCTAGCGGCAAAAAAGCTAGATAAAATCTGTCACGGATTCAATTATTTGAGTCGCTTCAAGATCCAATTAACTTTTTCACTTGAGGATGTAATAAATTAGTGGGGAGGATTAATTTGTGAAGTGATTGGGCGAGATAAGGGTTTGCCGGGTAAAAATAAAGACTTGAAGAGTTGCGTAGCACCGTTGAGAAATAATATAATACTTCGTAAATAAGTAGTGAAGAAATATTATTACAGTAGTACTCTTAACTGAACCTTCTTTAGAATTTCTCGGTTTTGGTCAGTCAACGAAACGTTTACAATAAATAAATAAATAATTATAACAAAATTCCATAAAAAACAGTGAGTAACGAGGAAAATCATTTCGTGTTCATTGGGAGGTTTTACGTTACTTAGGTATTTAGCATTCTTAATTGTGACTATAAAAAAAACGTTGACTACCTACCTGAGTACGGCTTTCAAAGTGCAAATAATTATAACAATCGAATGAGCTATGCTATTGTAATTTTAACTTTGTGACTTGGATAAAAAGAATTTTCAGCTATTTGAATGTGTTTTTGTTACTTACTTCTATTTATTTTGGACTGAGGATTAGCGGTTGAATTAAACAAAAGGGAACAGTGGTATTGTTCACAAGAAGAGATCTCAAGTGGTAAACGGTCAGCTTAAATAATTTCAACTATAACCTTTCAATTTTTGAAAAGAAATAAGGGGGAAATTATTTTATTCCGCAGCATGATCAAGCCCCTGTAGCGCTGTAAATGTGACTTAGCTATGTCAGGGGCGATTCACTCTGTGATTTCGTCGCGCCGCTACAAGTATCTACATGCCGGCCAGCCGTCTTAGACGGTCTATTAGTGGTTGTCGGGCTCCTAAAAACCGCGCGTTCACGCTTTGCATCGCCATTCGCCTCGCAAATATGTCTAAAACAAAAAAAAAACTATAACATACTGTATCGCACTTGTACTACTTAAAGAAGACGTAAAGCTTGGATGCGGCTGTCGGAGCGCACAGACATTCTACTGCCAGAGCTCGTGACGAGCTGACGTGTCTGTTGAGTCGTACCTTCTCAAATTAATTGTGCCTGCCTTTAATATTCCGGTGATTAATATAGTGACATTCATTAAATCAATCTGGCTATTTTACTGCTGCTTGAGGTTACCCACGATGTCTGAACCCGACGAAAGGGCTCGCCCACTTAGTACCGTTTTTCCTCCTACGCCGTCATATAGACATTGAATTTTCAAAAATATTTTTTCTTTCATTATATATTTAGGTATCCCAGTTGTGTGTCTTCGTCTTACATTTTGCAGAAACAGACAATTTAGATGTCATAACCTAAAGGCAAATTACACAGCTTTTGTTTAGTTTGGTGATCTTTATTAAACAAAGAATAATCTTAATATCGTAAGTAAAATACACTATTATACTAACGTATAATTTAATAGGTCGAGCTGGCGGCAACCCTAGCCCTAAGGGTCCGCCTTCGAAAGAGCGTGTTGCATGCGATAGAAAGAGATGTCCACATTTAGCACGTTTGGCGGGAAATTTGTTAACAGAGAACCTTCTGTACCATTACTTATTCTGTGGTTATGTATGCATTTAAATATACACTGCGAAGCATAGGGTTACCGCTTATTTCCTTTCTATTTCAGAAAGACGTTAAACTGAAAGCAATATTATCTGTTTAAAGTGCCACTTCCAACATAAACGATATGTAAATTTTATTTAATCAAATGTATCCTCATTCTCTTGTAAACAGAGTTTCAATTAATTTATTCTATGAATTACTTCCCCCGATTATTTGAAGAGGGTTCAAGTATTCCCGTTCATCCATTTAACCCAGTTCAAAACAGAGTGCACTTCTGAATTATATTTCAGAACGCATAACAGCCCGAAATACCAGTTATTTATTGAGAATAATATCATATCACGATACGTTTTTTAATAATTAAATATTTTAATTAAAAAAAGAAGTAATAACTTTGTTTACAAATTATAAATTGTGAATAGCATAGTTGGTTTACGCTACATTTAACTACAAGTTTGTGAGGATTTGCAAGAAATTTAAATAAGGAACGAGTAACAAAGCATCTCCTTAAGGTGCGGAGATTCGCTTTGAGTTTGTTGTTCCTAGTAACTGTGGAAAGCGGTAGATAGTAGGTAAGTTTACTATTTCAATCCTGTCGTTAATGTGATTCTTTGGTCACCTCAGCCCGTATCCCTCTCAGCCCACGGGCTGAAATGACCACTATGAAATATGTTTGCAGCGACCAACATAAAATTAGCTAATTTACTACGGTCGACTGAATTCAAAGAGTACCCATAAAAATAGTCGTTTATAGATTCAACTTATTGAAAATATTTTAAACAACTTTTTTTACATTTTGCGTGTAGGACTATTATTATTATTTTGCGTGCATATTGCACGTTTTGCGCATTTTGCGAGTAGTGTGCATTTTCCGATTTGTACTTTTTGCCATTTGTACAGTCAGCAGCAGAAGCGGGCCGGGTGTTCAAAATGACCTGCACACGACTTTATTCTTAAGAAATTAAGAGCGTGTGTAGGTTATTTTGAACACCCGGCCCGCTTAGCTACTTCTGCTGCTGACTGTACGTTCCGCGTTTTTCACAATATGCGTATTGTAGTTTTTACCATTGATTACATTTTGCGTGTACTACATTTTGCGTTTTGTGCATTTTGCTCCGAAGCGGTATTTTTATAGCTCTTATCAATATCTTACAATACAATCACTGTTAAAGGAAAATGACATTAAACTTTTCATTTAGTTCACGATTTAAGTACATTTTTTTTTCGAATAAACGATCAAACCCCAATAAATACTTAGTATATTAAACGAATACGCGTTAAAAATATTGTATTTTCTGGATTCGATCGTTTTGTTAAGTAGATTTATACATTCATTTGAAAATGACAAAACAAATGGATTTATAAAATATGTGTGTCGTCATAATTTGGTTCCATTTCTCGTTTTGTTACACCAGATTGGATTTATTTAAATAGTCGCTCTACAAGCTCATCGATATGTAAATCGTTACCAGTTGACACGATTTCGTTTGGATGGAACTTTAAATTGACTGTCAATTTGAGAGGCTTCATCGCTTTACATTATGTCATAACAATTCATTACTTGCATGTCTGCTGTCATCATCATCATATCAGCCGTAAGTAAGCAGACACCGAAGCCTAGGGACACTTGCAACTCCAGAAGAATCATAATTCAAAATATATAACAACATTTACAGCAGACATGCCACAGTGACTGGTCCTGCGCCACCCGCATCTAGACTCCCGCGACCTTTACCAGGTCATCGGTCCACCTTGTGTCTACCCACGCTGCGGCTTCCTCTTTGGCACTCTTTGGGGGAGGTCTATGTCCAGCAATGGACGTCTTTCGGCTGATATGACGATGATGATGATGAACAGGAACTAGTTTCCGCCTTATCCCATTGTGAATAAAAAGTTTCATGTTATTGCAGTATGTCGTTTTAAAATGAGCATCAAACCACGTTTGTATGGAGAGTCGAGCATCCCGGCGACCCTTAAACGTGAACTGGATAGGTCATCCCTAACTAAGTACAAGCCCAAAGACAATGCAAAACCTTGTTCACTCTGCTCCAACCTTGTTTAAATAATAAACAATTATTTAAATAATAGGTACGTATTTGCCCTTAAGCGGTACGCCTCTGTGTCGCACCCACTTTCATTAATTAAACCAGGCTCTTGCACTAATTGTCTCGGCTAAAACCTGAAACCTAGCGTTAACCTCGGCTAACCTAAAACATAAACTACACTAATTTAATTTGGGCAGACGTGATTTATTTGGGCCTGAAATATTACTCGCAACAATCTTCATTTGTCATCAAACGCCTGTGTCTGCAATTAAATAGGTACTAGACATGCTAGCGGGTGCTTTGAGATCTGCATTTGTAGTTGGGTATAATACAGGGTGAATTCTAAATCGTGAATCGTAATATTTTTTTTGAAGTCTATACATAGTTAACAATAACTTACAATGCTTTTAAACCTAAATTAAGTACGTTTTTATTTGGTATATCCTAATTTTTAAAATCTCGTGGTCACCCTACATTTATGTTTCGCACTTGTCATAAAAATTTGCAAGGCACGTGACTCGTGTAGGGTGACCAAGGCGGATGACAAGTGGGGACGCACTTTCTGGTTTTGTTCATAATTAATTAAGCGGGTCCTTAATTGTAATTAACACTAGTGCTCTGTAATAGTCTTAAGTAGCTTTACCGGTAAACGTGGTTACGATTCACGATTTAGAATTCACCCTGTATAATACTTATTACTTTATTTCAAGTAAGGCGGCTCTTATATATAAATTACTGTAGAGCGCTAAATAAAACCTCACATGCAGTTATCGTGTAAGACACAGAACACTAGAAGGGGTATCAAGCGTGGTTTCTATCGGGACCGGTGTCGCCACCACATCTCCTCCACGTCGCCTACAACTTTGTGAGCAACTGCACGGCGATCAGGTGACGTTGGCGCGAAAGCTTTGAGCACAATGCTCAAAGTAGTGGCGCGCGTGCCACGCCCACATCGCCTTTCTTTAGTATTTAACCGACTTCAAAAAAGGAGGAGGTTATATGTTTCACCGAATATTTTTTTTTTTTATGTATGTTCGCCGATTTCTCCGTCAATTGTGGACCGATTTTAAAAATTCTTTCTTTATTCGAAAATGTATACGCCTGAGATGGTCCCATTTTCTCCAAGTTATGATCTGATGATGGAATCCTAGAGAAATCGAGGGCAACCCTCAAATTTTACAGGCACGTACTACATGTTAAATGCATTTTCTAAAGCTATTCAGGCATTTGCGTCTGGAAGTCATCACTTCATGTTTGTGAGCTGATGATGGAAGATACAACTCCTCAACGGTTAGGAGTTGGAGGATATTTTTTGAAATTTTATAAGTACGTATAGACCTTTAACCGTATTCTTTCAAGTTATTTGGGTGAGCACAAGTCAGGATCTGATGACGGGATCCCAGGGGAATTGAGGGCAACCCTCAAATTTTAAAGGCACGCGTGTAGTGATTTCGGTATTTTCTATTATAACTCGTGTATTTACCCTCGGAAATCGCAATTTTGGTGAAGTGGAACTGATGATGAAGACCACAGATGACTTATGGAACTCCTCAAGGATGTAAAGTACCTACGTCAAAGATTCTGACATGATTCCTTTGAAGTAGCAAATAATGAACTCCTCAAATATTGTCAGCCCACATGACTTGGATTTTTTTCTGTAATAATCAACGCATTAGCTCTCGGAAAGCAGTTCATGTGGTAAATTGGAAAGGAAATGTGGAATTTTTTAAATAGCTACGTGGCTTAGCGGAGTACTGAATTGAAGTCGGTTTAAACTTTGTTTTTAAAGTAAATTATATTTTATTAGTATTCTGCGGTGTAAGATGTACTGGCCACTAAACCGCGTGATAGGGTTCGTTTTCTGTCAGCAGTGAGTGTAGCATGGTTACCATTTTATCGATAAGACATTCGCTACTCTTGCACTCGCATATTTGTCAGAACGTGACGGATGTCTTACTTATCCACAGGAAGGGTGATAAAATTGTTACTTGTATGTAAATCCTAAAAAATAAACATTGGTTATATATTGTGCGATTAGCGCAATACTCGTACAATACGATTTCTTAAAAATACATTCAATATGTACTCCTGTGTTCCCAGAAGGCTGAGGTACATGAAATGGAGGACATGAAATAAAATTTTCAATGACACTTCTAGCTGTTGTGGATATAAATAAATAGTCGGGCGGTTGTGGGTTGAAAATACATTAATTTACTCGTATGATTAAAACATAAATCCATTTAAAGTGAGTGAAACATTAATTAAACATTGATTACAACTAATATGATCAATTGATAATTAACAGGTGCTTTTAGGTGAAAGAAAAATCGTGATGAAACCGGTCTAATCCCAATAAGGTCTAGTTTTGCCTCTGGAATGACCAATGACCCCCCCCCCCCCCCCCCACCCGTTTCGGATACATAAATTATTAACATCCTTTTCTCTTCTTAATATCCGTCTACGTTAAAAAATGTTTTTGTGTTCTTCGTATTGATGATAAATAAAATTTTATTTGGTTTGATTCCCGAGTGAGATAAACTAATTTTAGAAAATCTTTGAATGCAGTTTTGTTTCTTTTAAAAAATAAAGGAATGTTTCCTTTCAGTAAAATTAGCTAACGAAAGGATTTAAGGTAGTTCCCTTCCAGGGCCCTTAATTTTCTTCCACCCTGTATATATTAATATATATATTAAGCTTTCCCGTGCGCTAATTGGTTGATCGAATTACTCCACTTATGTCAGCTTCTACTTACATCAGAACATGATTGTTTTTTTTTTGCCTGAACATTTATTTCCATTAGTTTGTCACTTGGCAGTGTCGACGGAGCCCCGCTGCGCGGGGCTCCTGTCTCTGAGTGGATTACCCTTCGGGCAATTGAAGCTGCCTAACCGACCTAAGCTTCCTAGTCTTTGTGTAAGCGTTCCGTAGCATGCCAATTTGATCCCAGTTCACAATTTGACGATCTGACATTGGTAGTTTATAAACTAACGAAAAAGAATACGTTAAATTGTGAACGGTTTCGGTGAGTTTATAATATCGCGAGTAAGATTATAAACTAACGGTGTTCACGTTCTAACGGTGGCTTATACACCGTGGGCGTTAACAACCCGAAAGATTTAAACCAACGATTTTAGAGCCTAATTAGAGTATATAAAGTTATATAACATATAGTCCAAAAGGCCATAATTTAAGAGATATTAATTATTTAAAACAAATCACAAGTTAAAAAATCTCAACTGTAACACATCCTAAGGGCGTGACGTAGCCACCTACTACTTTTAGACGCAGACGCATGAACTGCATGGTTGTTAGCAAGGTTTGTTCACAAAGAAGCGTTCAATTAATATGATTTAATTTGTACTGAAAAAGTAATTTAATTAAGACACATAATTGGACCCATGTTGATATAGCATTATTTACTTGTACTGTCGTCAAAAATACGTGGTTTAAATCTTTCGGGTTATTAACGCCCACGGTGTATATATACATGCCCAGAAGCGTTTCACTATAAGCTAACTAATTATCTGGTTGCCATTTCAGTATCAGTAGCACCTGGTTTACACAGTCGTTCTTATACATCTCCAGCTTCGGCACACATTGCTTTGAGACTGATGTTTGCTTGAAACATACACCTTGGCCCCACTGTTTAATTAATTATAAAATGGCATGCCAGTGCGGTCAGTAACAGGATAGGTACCTTATTTTTAATTATATATAAAAATGAAGTATAGAAATACCTATGTTATAAGAATTAAATGATATGACTGTAAGTATTACTAAGCACATTTTTGTTTGTGCCATACGATTTGTGATAATGAACCAACGCACGATTGACGTGGTGAGGGTTCCGTAAAATTGTTATTCTCTAAGCATCATGCAGGCGCTCCATACAAAATACACAAAAATATTGAGAATTTTCTCGTTACTTTTAATACTCAAACTTCTTATAGGTTTTCTCTCTCTCTTGATTTCACTTGTTTGGGTAATCGTCTAAAACTAGTGTCGGCATCTAGTCGAACTTTATTGGTAACAACCAATATTATTCCTAACTTAATCCATTAGTAGGTATAGTTTATTCATACAATAAGAAGTAATTTCTAAGCCTAGACAGCTGTCATCTTACCGCCAATATCGATCAGACCCTCGTCCTATCCAGATTACGCCCACTCGCAACACTAATAGCTATTGTTTCAATTTGGTAACATTATTCATGCTCAGCACACTTTAGAAGACTTTGGTGAGGAGTAATGATGGGAAACGGGCCACTAAATAGTGGCCAAGGTCATCAAAACGATCAGCTCGATCATCATATCAGGCGACAGACGTCCACTGCTGGACATAGGCCTCCCCCAAAGAATGCCACAATGACCGGTCCTGCGCCACCCGCATCCATCGGACTCCAGCTACGTATACCAGGTCATCAGTCCACCTTGTGGGGGGCCTACCCACGCTGCGCCTTCCGGTGCGTGGTCGCCACTCGAGAAGCTTTCCGCCCCAATGGCCATCGGTTCTACGTGCAATGTGCCCCCCCACTGCCACTTAAGTTTAGCGATGGGAGGGATTTTGTGAAAAATAAAATATTTTAGGAAATATTATAGGAAATATTTTAGGAAGAAATATTTAAATAATCTTAGTATTATATTTTAGCCCCTCTACCCGGCGCTTAAATGTTTAAAAATTCCGATATTTTTGAAAAACGTGGTTCATCTAAATTTTATTTTAACTATTTTATTTGTTTAATACCACCCTTTGGTACCCAGTATGCTTGATTTTGGTTTTTATTTATTATCAAATCATATTGTTATGTCCTTTTTACATTACATAAATAAGGCATTTCTAAAAAACCTGTTAAATGTACCCAATTTGGTGCTTTAAGCATTTGTCACAGATGGCGTGGACTACGCTAGGCCAGGCTTACCTATTAAGTTAACTATGGAACTAGTTCGATTTGTGCAAGATTGTCTCCTAATATTTATTTGTTTATTATTTATATAAACTTTCGTGGTCAGTTTCATGCCCCTTATTGTTAAAATACGAACATTAATGGCGTTTTCGTGTCAAGTCTTACTAATGGACGAATGGAGGAACAGTCGCGATATGGAATCGACGAGCTAATGGGTCATATAGACTAAATCGGAACCGATATTGGTTTCGGCCGCGATGAATTGTTAAACGAGGTGAATATTGTATGATCGGGGCTCAGCTTGTATAGGGATATTTACGAGATTGGTGCCCCTTGAATAATGGAACATGCATGTAAGTACTTTATCGTACACAATTACAGGTTAAATAATATACATGTCACACAATAGATCAAAGTACAAAGGCGAACTTATCCCTATAAGGGATGTCTTCCAGCTAACCTTTGAGCAATTCAGAGGAAGGTAGGTAGAACGAGATAGGCCAAACGATAGTAATCACGAAGTAAACGATTGAATACGATCTTTCATCACTGAATCGCAAAGTTCACGTTTTGGTCTTAAAACGTTCACTGTCAAGAATCGCTACGCGCTACGCTCGTAGCCGATCCTGTGGTTTTCACATCAGTAGCGGAAAGCGTCTACGGCGTAGCACGCGCTGGGCCGGTTCCTCGGGGTGCTGCGTAGCGGTCGATCTAACAACTTTTGATATATTTTTTAGTCGATATAACGGTTAGGGGATATAATGAACCTTTGGTATATCACATTTGGTATATTCTGATAGGATGTAACTATCATCAGCAGGTCGATCACGTAACGCATTGTACGCGCGTCAGGTAGATCTCATCGTATCAGCCCAAAGACGTCCACTGCTGGACATAGGCCTCCCCCAAAGAGTTCCACAATGACCGGTCCTGCGCCACCCGCATCCAGCGGACTCCAGAGACCTTTACCAGGTCACACCACAGACAGACAGTCCACCTTGTGGGGGGCCTACCCACGCTGCGCCTTCCGGTACGTGATCGCCACTCAAAAACCTTTCCGCCCCAACGGCCATCGGTTCTGCCCCCCACTGCCACTTAAGTTTAGCGATTCGGAGGGCTATATCGGTTACCTTGGTTCTGCTGCGGATAGCCTCATTTCTGATGCGATCACGCAGAGATACTCCCAGCATAGCCCTCTCCATTGCCCTTTGGGTGACTTTGAGCCTTCTTATGAGGCCCATAGTAAGCGACCACGTTTCCGTGCCATACGTCATCACTGGCAACACACACTGGTCAAAGACTCTCGTCTTGAGACACTGCGGAATATCGGACGAAAATATGTGCCGTAGCTTCCCGAATGCTGCCCAGCCGAGTCGGATTCGACGATTGACCTCTTTCTCGAAGTCAGGTAGATCTAAATGTCACTTTTTATATAGAAAAATGACTGTTAAATTGTCCTAACGCGCGTTCGAAACGTTACGTGGTTACCCCTCTGCTGCTTGTGGTTATTCTGTGGAATAAAGAAGCCTATTTACAATTCGTCCGTCCGGCCGCGCATAAAATAAAAGCTTACAAAAAATACTTTGATGGGCCATTCTCTCGATTTGCGGTAACACACAGACGGACATAAATCTCCTTTATGACGTCTTTTATAGGTAACTTGTAATAATGTTTTCGTCGTAAAAGTTGAGATTATGAAACGAGTCAGTTCGTTATATTTGTTTGTGTTGTGAACTGTTTCGGAGTGTTTGAATTCTTCGAGTTGGTTTATTGGGAATATTTGCGTATAGTCAAAACAGAAACACTCATAGGCCCTTAAATTATGTCAAAGCCTTTTTTGCCCGACTACAGCAGAAATAAATATTTATTTAGTATCTTAAGTATTTTACAAAATCTAGGCTAGTGCCTTTTTTGACGTGATAACGTCTTATAAATCGATGAACGCCGGCTGCACGCGCGAAAAAGTGTGACTCATTGTCCCGTTCCGTTGACTGACATATCAACGCAGAGCCCAAACCGCTATTGAAAATAAAATAAAAAATTCAATGTAAGCCCACGTGTGGCACATCAATCGATAGGCCTTTCAAAATAAATATAAGGTTTCTCAGCATTTTTTTTTGATTAAGTTAATAGAGTCGGAGATAATCGCCCCGAAAGTCACTAAAATTCTGCCCCCCCTCCACCCCCCTTCTAATTTTAAAAATATGAAAAAAATCATGGACATAGGGCTTATTAAATTCTTTCACAGAAAATTATTTTGAACAAGATCGGTTCAAAGGTTTTCGAGATATTGCTGAAAAACTGCCTTCCTTAAAGAAAAGGACGTAAGTGCCGTAAGGTTTCTGTGACGATACGACCTTTTTAATAGGCACGGAACCCTTCGTTTTGCGTAGTCCGACACGTACTTGGCCGGTTTTTTTAAGTAAAAAATACACCTGCATTAGGAGACACCGCTCTTCTACGTAGTGTACACGTTGTTGACAGCTAGAGGCGAATGCAGGTCCCCCGTTTTCAAAATGGCGCATATCTGGGAGCTCCAGCGATGTTCCTCACCGACACACACAGGAACATAACACCACATAGGTACCTACTTGCTGCTCTGCAAGTCATCATCATCATCATCATCATCATCATATCAGCCGACAGACATCCACTGCTGGACATAGGCCTCTCTGCAAGTAGGTATATTAAATGGCTACGATGTTTCCAAATGGAACGTACAAACAAAACACAAAAGATAATCCTACACATACAAAATCTAGCTTACAAACAATTTATCTCAGGTGAATGGTTTTCATGTTACAATAGTTGACTTACCAATCTAAGCTTCACTATCAAATGAAGGATGTGCTTCGGCACAATCCTCACAAAGGACGTAAGCGCGTAAGCCTCTTATCTCCCATCGTCCACGCTGCCGACTAATGAAACATAAAAATACCCCCAATTCAAGTATATCAGGACGTTTTTATATTTTTATGTCAATGTTTCTGAAGTTACCTAGAGGTGATAATACCCAAGTTTCAAAATTAGCACAATAGAACTGCCAGAACAGAAAACGAATTGTTTTGGTTGAGGCCACAGTTCTAACCTAACCTTAGCTTAATTTCTGGGAGCATTTCGATTCTGTAAAGTTCAGTTTTAACTTACATTTCTGTGAGTAGTAGTAGACAGACAGACAACCCTAAAAAGGAGCTTTACATCATCATCATCATCAAAGACGTCCACTGCTGGACATAGGCCTCCTCCAAATAGTGCCACAATAACCGGTCCTGCGCTACCCGCATCCAGCGGTTCCCGCGACCGCATCAGGAGCCGTAGCATGGTTGGCCTTATCACGCGACAAGTGACAAGATAAGAGCGTAGTCTCGTTCTATCGAACGGTGTCAGCCAGTGACGCACGCTCTATCCTATCACCTATCGCGTGACAAGGCCAACCATGCTACGGCTCCTGCACGCTCGCGCAGCGCGCGTCTTCCGTCAGCTTTTCACGTTTCTCGCTATCGCAAAATCATTCACATAAAAAAACTTACTTAGAATAATATAAATAAATTTTATTAAAAAATGATTACATAATATATACATTAGAAGGAATGATTACATTACTAGCTACACATTAAACTAGCTACCTAAAAGAGAAGAAAAAGTATAAACTAAAGCTACAACCCGCTCTGCGTCATGCCCGAACCAAATGACCAGCAATTGAGACCTGTTGGACGAGCCATGACCCAGAGCGGGGGTCTAGACCCCTCTCCCTTAAATTAGAATTACTCATTCCTTTACTTGGATAGACACAGTCGAACTCATAAGTAGCTGAACATTTTGACACCTTGTCACTCTCACCCGTTTGATAACTTCTTATGGCAGTTAAGGCATGACGTTAAAGCTACGGGGTACAAAGGTATTGTACCTTGTGAGTTCGACCGTCCTATAAATGATTGCCGTAGGGATTGGATATTCAAATGCTTATAAATTCAAGTATCTCAAGGTCTCCCTCTCAAAATTACTCTATATAATTGTCTACCCTCTCACATAACAAATATGCCATTTATAGAATTTAAAAGCAGGCTTAAACGCTTCTTTCAATGAAACCCATTCTACACAATCAACGAATTTACAGAAAAATTTAAACAAGAGAGATCACTTTTATAAATTGTTATATAGTATGAAAACATATTTGAAGTTTTGACATGTTAACTTTCATTATTGTAAGTAATCGTATTTCATAAGTGCATGATTAAAATAAGAGAAAATTATTATGTATCATGACTTGCTAGATGTAACGTTATTTTGTTACTTGGCCAAATAAAGAAACTTGAACTTGAACTTGAAGTAAATGTTATGTTAGAGGAGCAGGCCTAACAACAAAAAAATTTCTGCAAGTAAAACGAATGGAATTTCCAGGTTAATTTTCACAAGATCCGTTCCGTGGTAGTTATAAAATTATTAAACTTGATTATGGTAATTTACATCTGCGTAATAAACGTACTTACGCTTAGGTTCAGCAACAGACATGCAAAACCTCTGAAGTTACAAGGACCCAAAATGTACAGTATGCAGGCATGAATTTATGAATATAAAAATAACACTTTTAATACAACTAACAGCAGAAACAAAAGATCCATTTTTGTTCTTCGTTGAGTTCTTATTTTTATCTGTGTAATCCTTCGAATATGACCAAATACGCGTAGAACTAAATCGTAGAAGAAAACGGACTACATCGTAACATAAAAGAAAACATATCGAGGGTCTTTCTACCTACGGACACAATTCTCAGTAGGTATATTTTAATACCTTAACTCTAGTCCTCCGAGCCGGATAGATAAAGCCAAATTTTTCCGGCGCGAGGCGCAAACAAAGGGGACATATCCCGTAGCAAACAACGAGAGATAATACGAATGGCGCTCATTAGGGGTGACAGTCATCGCTCGGTTGTATTGTTCGGTCAAAATTGCTGTCTTAACATTCTGAGTACGTAAATAGGAAAACAAAAACTAGTCCGGCGTCGTGGTGCAAGGTAGAAGCGGGCAGTAGAATAAGTTTAGGCATAAGAAACGTGCCTACTCTGTGCACCTCTCTATCGTATAACTTGTATTCATTCACACACTGTACGTGTAGCGCTATAGGGCTGTCACGCCAAGAATACATCAATGAGGGCAAAAAATGTTCTAGCTCACCAGATGTCGCTTAAGTAAAGTGAACCGATATTAATTAAGTACATGTAGTACTTCACATGTAAGTATGTCAGCAACCTAACCAAACCTTTGGGTATTCAAACAACCATAAACAGATAAGCTGTGGCCGTTTATCGTGGCCATCGTCGGTTTACAAACTTCGTAATAAATAAGAGAAATTAGGTACGCGCGGTTCGTCGCGTTCAAGTCGGCGGTGGCGGCAGATCACAGCGCGACGCACATGTGCTGGCTCGCGCGGCGCCGGCCCTCGACTGACTGGCGGCCTCAGGCCACGCGAGCGATAGGTGTCTAACGCGACACGCCCCGCCCACTGCAAGCCCCTGCTACAAGTTACAATTTAAGTCTATACTGGGTGGATGATATTAGGAAGATCAGGATAGGGACGGGTGGCGTGATCGAAGACAGGCCTATATGCTCTGCTGAGCATATAGGCCTGTCTTCTGTGGGCAATTACGGACTGATAATGATGATGATCATGAAACTGGCAACACTGAGATTGTAGTATGGTGTTTGGTCACATTTAGTGTTTAGCTGTAACAATAGTTTACTGCGACATAAACGCATATTGCTTGTATCAGCGTAACCTAATGTGTATACTGTATAAATTGTTAGTTATTATATTTAAAAAAAACTATAAGACGCTTTTCACCCTGAGTACTATGGCTGTGTGCCATAACTTCCCTATACTCGTACTAATAGTACATGGCGACCCTGCCAGGGTCCAATTACAACTGGCCATTACGTCGCTCCTATGCAAAACTCACCTATCTGCAAAGAACTCATTTTACAGGGGAAGGATTTTAAGCTGCAAAAAAATCATCTTTTTAGGGTTCCGTAGCCAAAATGGCAAAAACGGAACCCTTATAGTTTCGTCTTGTCCGTCTGTCCGTCTGTCCGTCTGTCCGTCTGTCCGTCTGTCCGTCTGTCCGTCTGTCCGTATGTCACAGGCATTTTACTCGAAAACTATAAGGTGTATTTGAATAAAATTTTGAGGATAGGTGTATTTTGTTAGCCGCTACAAAGTTTTGTAATTAAAATTACTAAAAAAAATTTTTTTAGGGGTGTACTCCATACATAAAACTAAAAGTCAAAAAAATTTTTTTCACCGTGAGCCCACGTGTGGCACATGAATCGATAGGCCTTTCAAAATAAATATAAGGTTTCTCAGGATTTTTTTTGATTAAGTGAATACAGTCAGAGATAATCGCCCCGAAAGTCACTAAAATTCTGTCCCCCCCCCTCTAATTTTTGAACGGTGTATTTTAAAAATATGAAAAAATTCATGGACACAGCGCTTATTAAGTTCATTCACCGAAAATTGTTTTGAACAAGATCGGATGAAAGGTTTCCGAGATATTGCTGAAAAACTGCCTTCCTCAAAGAAAAGGACGTAAGTGCCGTAAGATTTCTATGACGATACGACCTTTTTAATAGGCACGGAACCCTTCGTTTTGCGTGGTCCGACACGCACTTGGCCGGTTTTTTAAGTCAGTGTTGCCACTGAACTGTTATCCTAAATACACAAGGGTTCCAAAATGTATGCATTATGTGATCCATTTGTCAGATATGCATTACGTTATTGGAATCAGTAGTTAATGTACATTCGCAACTTTGTGACTCCATAGACGGCAAAAAAAGGTAAGCTTCTTTGCAAACAAGGGAGACGATTAGACCTGTGTTGCCTGTTAAGGTTCGTAAAATTGACAATTATAGCTTCGTGAAACGGGCCACAAGAAGACTATCTTTGTTCGTTGTTTCCGAACTCAATCTCATTTCAATCATGTTCACGCACTCGTTTCCTCATGGGCCGAGCTAACTCGTCTAAATGAGGGTAGATACGAAACAAAAAATAAATATGTAAAAGAGATGATTCGATGCTTTTTTTCTGGAGCGTATGTTTTTAGGGTTCCGTACCTCAAAAGGAAAAAACGGAACCCTTATAGGATCACTTTGTTGTCCGTCTGTCTGTCTGTCTGTATGTATGTATGTATGTCTGTCTGTCTGTCTGTCTGTCTGTATGTCTGTCTGTCTGTCTGCCTGCCTGCCTGCCTGCCTGTCTGTCTATCTGTATGTCTGTATGTCAGCCTGTCTGTCTGTCTGTCTGTCTGTCTGTATGTATGTGTGTCTGTATGTCTGTCTGTCTGTCCGTCCGTCCGTCCGTCCGTCTGCCTGCCTGTCTGTCTGTCTGTCGGTCTGTCTGTCTGTATGTATGTTTGTCTGTCTGTCTGTCAAGACCTTTTATCTCGGGAACGCGTGGACGTATTGAGTTGAAATTAAAACCATATAGGCACAGTCCCTAAAAGAATTTGCAAACACGTTCTCGAAAACAGCTGACAGCTCTAACGATTTTGATACAATTTGAAATATAGTAAGTAATTAGTAGCTCAAGGAATAATATCCTTATTTTAACCAAAAGATTCGCCTATGACTTGGCACGTGACGCAAATGAAGCACTCTTGGAGGCGTCAAAGAAAAATTGTAACAATTTATTTGGGGGGCGGCTGAATGGAGAGAAATTTCTTCTTGTACACGCATTAGCGAGGGGCCGCCTTGGCCAGAGAGCGCAGGCCGTTTCATTTCGGTAAAACAAGGGTCAACCGTTCAGACGGCAGTCGCTTTTGAGATTAGGTGCCAAAGTGGACCGCCGGCTTCTTCTGGCTTCTTCTTCGGGCCCGTTTAACGAAACTACAAGTTACAATTTTACAAGTCTAATCTGACCACACTGGTCAAAGGGTAGTTAGTGGTCAAGCAACTCAGTTGTAAGAATAAATGTCAACCCGTTGCTCTTCAGATTATTCTGATATCCTTAATCAATAGTTACATTCGATGTTTCTACTTTTCATTCGCTTTGAAAAATGTCTTAACATACGACGTCTTGTGCACGCCAATTTTGACAATAAAACTTATTATGTACAGTCTGTGGATCCTACTGTGAGGACAACTCATTGGTCATTTTCCCATACAAAAACCAAGTGCGAGTTCGAGTCACGTGGTGAGAGTTCCGTAAAATATTGAGAATTTCCCGTTACTTTGAATACTCAAACTTCTTATAGATTTTCCTGTAATCTTTAGGCAATGAACTATTTTCCATATTTTTTTCAGAATTTTAAGCCCAGTAGTTTCGGATATAAGGGGGGAGTGGTCAAAATTCGTCTTTTTAGGGTTCCGTAGCCAAAATGGCAAAAACGGAACCCTTATAGTTTCGTCATGTCCGTCTGTCCGTCTGTCCGTCTGTCCGTCTGTCCGTCTGTCCGTCTGTCCGTCTGTCCGTCTGTCTGTATGTCACAGGCATTTTACTCGAAAACTATTAAGTGTATTTGAATAAAATTTTGAGGATAGGTGTATTTTGTTAGCCGCTACATAGTTTTGTAATTAAAATGACAAAAAAAAATTTTTTTAGGGGTGCACTCCATACATAAAACTAAAAGTCAATTTTTTTTTTTTCATTGTTACCCCCCGTGTGGCACATCAATCGATAGGCCTTTCAAAATAAATATAAGGTTTCTTAGCAATTTTTTTGATTAAGTGAATAGGGTCGGAGATAATCGCCCCGAAAATCACTAAAATTCTGTCCCCCCCCCTCTAATTTTTGAACGGTGTATTTTAAAAATATGAAAAAATTCATGGACATAGGACTTATTAATTTCATTCACCGAAAATTGTTTTGAACAAGATCGGTTCAGAGGTTTTTGAGATATTGCTGAAAAACTGCCTTCCTCAAAGAAAAGGACGTAAGTGCCGTAAAATTTCTGTGACGATACGACCTTTTTAATAGGCACGGAACCCTTCGTTTTGCGTGGTCCGACACGCACTTGGCCGGTTTTTTTTCTAAATTACTTCAAATCTGTTTTTGCAAAAATTATTAAACAAATATGTCTGAGATGCTTACAACAACCCCTTTCATTTGATATGTCACACAATACAGTTTGCGAAACTTTATTTTTTATTTTTTTAGTTTACCCCTCAAAAGTGGCCCCCTTGTTCAGAATTCATTAATTTACGTTACGCGTTCATCTTTGAGTCACCAATTTACATATGTATACCAAATTTCAACTCAATCAGCCCAGTAGTTTCGGAGCAAATCGGCTGTGACAGACGGACAGACAGACGCACGAGTGATCCTATAAGGGTTCCGTTTTTTTCCTTTTGAGGTACGGAACCCTAAAAAGTGACATTTAGATCTACGTTACGTGATTGACGTACTGGGGCCCATTGCGTAAAATCACTTTTCAACTCCTTTCATCAGAAATTCCTTCCGCTTGTAATAAGTTATTTGCAGAAATCGCGAAACGTCTGGTCGATGTAACTGGTGACCGAAGAGCTGGCGGCTTTCTCGCGCAACGCATCAGCATTGCAATTCAGCGAGGAAATGCCGCCAGCATCCTCGGTACAATGCCTCGAGGGCCTTTTTTAGATTTAACTTAGTTTTAATTTATCTTAGTTAATGTTAATTATAACCTTTATGAAAGTTTGTTACATTAAGTTTCATAATTAAAAAAAAAAAAATTGTTGTAAATTATTATTTATTATGCAACGCTTTATCCTAGTTTACATTTTTGAAAGTTAAGGATGTTAGAGGATGTTAAGGTCTGAAACAATCTGCGCATGACACGTGCCAGTACCAACCTATCACACCCATCTCAAAGTCAAGTGACGTCACATTGACTGGGTCAGTAAGTTCGGTAACTTGACTGCTGTTCACAGCGCTTGTCTCAGGCAAGAGGCAAATCATTAGTAAGTAAGTAAGTAGTAAGTAAGTAAGTGTTTGATTTGCAATAAACTTAGATTAAGTGAGTATAATCCTATAAATCTTTATTTTATAAATTGTGGATCATTACAATGTACTATGTTTGGAAGAGCGAGACTTCTCAACACAGGTACATATATACTTAATGAGAGGCCTCAACCTTGCCCTGTCTGTAAACCACTGTCTTTTAACCAAATAAAATATTTTGTATTTGTATTTTGTATTTTTGATTTGTAAACATAGGTAGTTACAGTGGTGGTCTTTTTTTACAGTTTCACTATGTTTTGGCAATCGGCGTACAAAAACTTTAAACTTAATACTGAAATACCTTATACCTACTAGGTATGATGCATACAAATAATTCAATAGTAAGGTCTAGATAAAACAATTATACAATTACGTATATAGGGATCTTCTGGGTGATATGATAATGATGATATATCTATGTACCTACAGATTCATTTATCGAATTTAAACTTTCGTAAGTCATGTTTAAAGTAATACCAATTTATACGGCAGATAAAGATTTCTTAACCTTTCTACATAATATGACAACTAAACTCTTCAACGTAAGTAAATTTCCGATTTGTAACGCACAATAAACTAAGTTACCTAAAGATAATCGCACCCGTATTGAGAAGTAAAGGGAACTGTTATAAATTCGATTTAACGGAAAAAGTTGGTATCGCCGAAGGGGCGAGCGCTCGCATAAATTCGCGTTTTTACAGATCTACCCTTCGATATCTTAAATGTCTTACCTCCAGCTATCCCCAGACGCTACAAATGCGCAAATACACCTTGAGAAACCGTTACACCGTACCGTGCATTACACACACAAATAATAGTATTTTATATAATCGTTACACAATAAAGGCTCTTACAAGTCGTGTACCATGACAATACTTTTTATACGAGTCAACAGAATTAATTAAACAAACTTGGTATCTAATGAAATATATCTAAGCCCTGCTGAAACGAAGTGCAAGTCATAGGTGCGCCCGGCTCATTGATGTCTTTTGTATTGGAATCAACGCGACGTCCTATTGGTCAAAATCATTATAGTTCAGTAAAGGCGCCACGTGATTGGTCGAATTATAGTTGAGTTGGGAGCTTCATAGAAAAAAAGTATGTGGTCTTAGTTTTGTGTACGAAGTCTTACTTCAAACATTAGAGTCGACGAGTATAAAAAAGGTTTTTCAAAATGCATATCAAATACTTCCAATCAAAATAATGATGTTTTCACTTCATACCACATCTTACGATGTATATGAAAATTTTCATAGTTTTGCTATTTCAAAGATTAACAAGTGAAATCAAAAGATTTTTCGAAAAACCCAACTGCTTTTTTACAAATATTATCGCCTATGTCACCCCCACGATTAAGAGGAATCCAACGACACCTCATATGTTTAGGCTGTAGGGCGTGCCAAAGAATAAGATATACATACATAGATACATACATACATACATATATACATACATACGCTCGAAAAACATAACCCTCCTTTCCTTCGGCAGTCGGGTAAAAATACATAAATATCAAAAAATCTCTATTTGTCCAAAGAAAATAGTCACGTCACTTGTTTCTATTTATTTATGAATTCAAAAAATGTCGTAAGACACTGAGAACCTATTCATTATTCTAAAATGATTCTTGATTTACTTAGTAAGTACTTTGCAAGTTCATAAGTTGGTATTGTGTTTAAATGTATGTTTTTTATAGTTTTCAATGTTTAAGAATAGTAGTTTATAGGTCATCATTCAGGTAGTCATTCCTACCGCCTGAAACACAGCACAGGGTATCCTAATAGTGTAAGTCTCTTAAGGGTGTTCAGTACGTCTAGCACAACTTGCTGCTCAGTCGCTTCGCGCGCGACTAAGCGTCCCCTATCTCACTCGCACCGTACAAATTAGAAAAAGGGGGGTAGAGCTTTCTCGACTCGCGTCGCGGTGCGGCGTCAGTTGCGCTAGCCCCGCAGGCCCTTGTAATTATCCTTTAACCCTTTTCCAGGACGGCAATTAAAAAATGACTATCTAATGTCAGTCTTATTTATTGACATTAAAATACATGTTTGACACGTTGTATGTGGTCTATATAGCCTCTGCCTGGAAAAGGGTTAATATTATATTCTAGTATTAATCCATTCTGTAAAACAAGTTTTCAATAAATTATTTATTATTATTATTATTTCCCTGCAAATTTCACCCTACCATGGCGTTTTTGTTTGTACATTCCTAGGTCATGTCACTTAATGTTACGGAATCGTTTCATACTCGGCACGGTGTCGCGAGGGTCACTCTTTAAGTGTCCATTCATCGGCGGTAAGGCGTTTTCACTGTTTGCATATTCCAAGACATTTTGAGCACGTTTTCTTACTCAAATATACCTATTGCTCTGGCTAACTCGTAAATAAGACGTTCATCTCTTTATTTATAGCACGTCGGTGGCAAACAAGCGTCCCGCCTGATGGTAAGCGGTCACAGCAGCCTATGGACGCTTGCGATTCCAGGGCTGGCATTAGGGAATGCTATTACCGGTCATATTAGCGACGACCGAAAAGCTTAGCGGTTAGAAACCTGACTATGAAGCTTGAGATCCCAGGTTCGATTCCGGGCAGATATTTGTATGATGAATACGAATGTTTGTTCTCGAGTGTTGGATGTTAAATATCTATTTAAGTATGTATTTATCTATATAAGTATGTTTATCCGTTGTCTAGCACCCATAGTACAGGCTTTGCCTAGTTTGGGACTAGATCAATTGGTGTGAATTGTCCCACGATATATTTATGATGATGAAGATGAGTTCCACTTTTTTTATTTTCTGCAACTGAGTTAGTATGAGGTTGCGGCAAATAAACCATTAGGTACCCGTCCTAATTAAGTAGGTTGTTTATGGTAAGCCGTCGACGTCAACCATTTTCTTAATTTAATTTAGCTGCATAAGCGCTGTTTCGTCCCTTATGATGGCCCGCGTATAATAGCTCTGTTAGAAATCTATACTCCAAGCCTAGACCTCTCGGCACAGTGCTGCCAGCTGGTACCATAACTGCATTCTGCAAACCTTCATTGGTTATCAAATTTTAATGCAAGAGTGTTGAGCGCAGATAAACGAGTTGAAATGCAATAAAATCGGCCATTCCTTAATTACCCATTTCATTGGTCACTATCCATCGGCCGTTAATCCCGGATTACCCTTGTATTGTTGTGGGGCTGCGATATGGAGATTATTAAATTCCGTGGGTACTCAACATTAATACTGTTTCGTTTGGGATTGATCGTGAGGATTCCTACAGGTCAATCTGAAAGCTACATTTCACATTACATAATTTTAATAGGTTTTTTAGGTTCTCGAGTGGCGATCACGTACCGGCAGGTGCAGCGTGGGTAGAAGGTCGACTGATGATTTGCATCACCCAAAGATGATCCCATGACCTGATGACCTGGTAAAGGTCGCTGGAGCCTATCTATATATAAAAAAACTATTACGACTCATTACATGATGTTACCTCAAAATCTGCATTGACTACTGTGCTATGATCTCGTGGTGCCAAGATACATTACTCGGAGGTCATAACTTTAGATCAAATATCTCCCAATTTAAAAAAAAATTAAAGACATTGGAGACAAGGGGTTATTGCAGATGCTCTAAGGAAGCCTCCTTTTAAATATTTTCCCCTGTTACAGGGCCCACCCCGTATAGGTATGAATGAAAACTATTACTTTGTCTTTCGCCCTGGTTCAAAGCTTCCATGTTAAATAGTTGCAAACTTTATTTGGTGTCGCTTAGAACTTATTGGGCTGTTGACGTTCTTAACCTCTGCATTCCACTCACTTACTACCTCGTACCTGTGTTGTTTTTGTTTTCAAAGTAAACTTTGAGATATTGTATTAAGGTTGATTTTACAACAAGCTCACTTGAATACGGGATAGCAAAGGATTGAGGCTTATTTATAGTTTAATCAAAAGGCAGCTGACGCTGCACTGAAATGCATGGCGCATAGCTCCAAGTGCGCCTATTTGGCAGGTCTCACAAATAACTTATGCCAGACGCCGGGAATAATAGATTTATGTTAGTAATACCTAGCAATGTTTTGCTTGGTGCGATGTTGACTGCGGAATGAATTTTTGGACAAGTTTGGAAACATTTTTTTATTTTTTATTTATTTAAACTTTATTGCACAAATATACAAGTAAAAGTAGAATTGGCGGACTTAATGCCATCAGGCATTCTCTACCAGTCACCCATTGGGCTAAACAGAAACTTTAGTGGTGCAGGATCTTAAATACCGAAACTAGAATGGAAACACAGATCAATTAATTATATAATGTATACAATATAAACTTAAATACATACAATTTTATGTACCCGCACAAAGATATCACGAGGATCATCAATCTTAAATAGTAGAAAAGAGATGCTTACGCAACTTGCGTTTAAAGGACAATTTGCTCTGAGCTTGCCTGACGGTAAGAGGGAGATCATTTCACAGACGAATAGCACGAACAGCGAAAGAATTTGAGAGGAAACCAGTACGGTGATTATACTTCTACTAAGATTTGTATAGGTACAAACGCTTCATACTAATTGATTGAAAAATATGACGTCACGCATGTCACAATGCTATGCTATAAATACTAACCGTTGTACGGGAGATCAAGTAAATTGCTGTTTCGAAATTTCGGTGGATGCACGTGGCGCAGGAACAGTGATCTTGGCACTCTTTGATTGATGTGATTTAATTGAAGAATAAATAACGTTGACTTTGGGGACGGCCTGTGTCCAGCAGTGGACGTCATTCGGCTGATATGATGATGATGATTAAAGAAAGGCATGATCATCATATCAGCCGAAAGACGTCCACAGCTGTACATCTTTCGGCTCCCCCAAAGAGAGCCACAATCCCGCATCCAGCGGACTCCCACGACCTTTACCAGGTCATCAGTCTACCTCATGCAAAGGCATGCTACAGAAATATTTTCTCATCATCACCATCATCATCATATCAGCCGAAAGACGTCCACTGCTGGACATAGGCCTCCCCCAAAGAGCGCCACAATGACCGGTCCTGCGCCACCCGCATCCAGCGGACTCCGGCGACCTTTACCAGGTCATCAGTCCACCTTGTGGGGGGCCTACCCACGCTGCGCCTTTCGGTACGTGGTCCCCACTCGAGAACCTTTCCGCCCCAATGGCCATCGGTTCTACGTGCAATGTTCCCTAACGCAATGTGTCAAGTGCGACAAAATGCCCTAAAGCTTTTACCGCCGAATCAACGCGAATATTGAATGGACTTCACTTTATGGTGGCACCACACTTGGCGGTATTTGCCCAAATATTCGAGTTGCATCTTTTTCCTTCCTACGGCAAATGAAAGACGGGCAACGATGCAAGTGGGGTGCCAGTATCAAACAATAGTTATTTGTGTCACAAGGGAGCAAAATAGTATATTTACGGCGAGGGCGGTGTATTGAATCCTGAATGTAGCGAGGGATCCTACAATAGAATCCTGAGCGTAGCGAGGGATTCTAACGTAGGATCCTGAGCGTAGTGAGGGATTCAAGTGTTAACGCCCAAGACGAAAATAATTTTGCTCCTGAGTGACACATGTAACTTTTCACACCGATTATGAGGAAAATTTAACGAATATCAATATTCATTATTATATAATTTATATACAATAACATCATAGTTTTGATTTCAGTAAAACGTATAGTTTATTGTGACAATTTTTTCAAATATTACGAAAAATTCTCAAGTTTCAATATGTAAATGTACCTACCTATAACGTTGCTAAAGTTAAAACTTGAAATATGTTCGTTTTTAATCGATTACGATGAAATTACAATCGATTATTTTCTTAAGATCGGTGTTCAATTGGCACATTGCGTAAATGCTACAAAAAAGTAGCTTGAACAGAAAAGTGGCATTTTGCTCCCTCTCGTCGGGGACCAAAACTTACTTTTCTGAATGAGAGGTGTGAAAATGTATTTTTTTCTGCTCTGTAGTAGGTATAAAAATTACCGCTCCAACTGTCTCACTTTTCGCGCGTGGTAGTTAGAAATACGAACCCATTTCAATAACATACATTAAGTACAATAGACCCTTTAAGACGCCGTCGTGGCCGCAAGTTCCATGTTTTTCGCTTACATATGTTAATCCATTCATGGCAATTAGTTACGAGCTAATTTCCATCGGGGCGTGTTTCCGTAATGAAATTCTTGGTGCGTGTCTGGTAAGAACGTGACTTTGGCTTGTTGTATTTTGAATACGTAGTGTTAAGAGGATATGTGACCTGTTTTATTTCTCATTTTCCTTTATATTTGGCCGGAAAAGTACAATATTGTACACTCACCGGCAGAAAATTTGGCCCAAAAACTTTTCGTGATTTCAAACTATACCTAAATTGAATAAATAAAATGATGTTTTTCTGCATAGTATACTTTTTTTTTAATTTGTGCCACATTTTCTGACGGTGAGTATATTTATATCGTCTGGTTTTTCTAACTTTCATGACTGAATCTTGGTGTAATATTTGAATTTGTCGCTTCGTAACAACACTAGTTTGTTTTTACAACACTTTTAGAACGTGAAACCTTTTTTCATTAAAGTTATTAAAACTTGAAGCAATAGACTTCTTTAGAGTCGACGTATCACGTTTTCTTTGGGCATCGTTCTTTTCTAATAATGGAAATTCAAACTATATCTAATTTTAAAGCTGACCTTAATTTTTGGTGATTGACGAACTGGCGGCTTTCTCGCTTTGATTGCAATCGACTCAATTTGAGTGTGCCACTTTTGGAGCGCTTATAACCTATCTACCACTTTTTTATATTACATCATTGGTTTGTATGATCGAAACGACTGGTCACATTTCATCTAAAGGCACGCAGGTATATAAATACATAACAATATCAAGAACCATTGTGCTAAACAAAAAAGCATTTGCATTAGGATCTGATAAATAAGAATAGAATGCTCCAAATAAGATACACAGGCATTAGGCTGGTTTTAGTGTCACGCGGACCGCACGCGGACCACACGCGGACCACACGCGGACCACACGCGGACCACACGCGGACCGTCCGCGCGGATCACGTACGATATATATTAAGCTTAAGGGAGCGTTTGACGACCGAATAGCCTAGTGGTTAGAGAACCTGACTATGAAGCTTGAGGTTCCGGGTTCGATTCCCGGTCGGGGCAGATATTTGTATGATGAATACGAATGTTTGTTCTCGAGTCTTGGATGTTTAATCTATTTAAGTATGTATTTATCTATATAAGTATGTTTATTATACCTATGCACCGAACCACTGCTTTCCGAGGTAGTTTCAGGTTTGCGGCGTCTAAGTGCTGGAATGATATCCCTCCCCCTATCCAAGGGGCGCTTAGCAGATACACCTTTAAGCGTAAGCTTAAAGGCTATTTGTTGACGCTCCAAAAATAGATACCTTAATCCAGCACTGTTACAGCAAAAAATATGCCAATTGTTCATTTGTTTTTTAATTTTTTTATTTTATCTAGTTGTTGTTTCATTTCCATAAGAACTTACATTTTAATGTAAGTATTATTGTTTTGATTAATGCTGCATGTAGGTAGTGCCGAACAATACATCTCACTTCGTATTTATGTTTATTTCTCTCTCGCCTATCCTAATAATATATTAGTATGTAGTTAATATACTAAAATTGTATGACGTTTCCGTGAGTCACCAACGGTACTGGCTGAAAATCAGCGCTGTAGGTGTCTGACACCTCAGCATAATGCTGAGCCAGTGTCCGGTTCACTGCCGCAGAGACACACTTTGTTTCATGTTTTATATTATGTTTCTCTTGTTTACTTTATTGTATAATATGTGTGTCCTGTGTGTTTGTGAATAAATGTATTTTCTTTCTTTCTTCTTCTTTCTTTCTATCCGTTGTCTAGTACCCATAGTACAGGCTTTGCCTAGTTTGGGACTAGATCAATTGGTGCGAATTGTCCCACGATATTTATTATTATTTATTATTTTAGAGTAATGCGGGACGGGTCCGCGCGGACGCGCCATACATATTAGTCGTGCGGAGCTGTCCGCGTGACACTAAAACCGGCCTTATAGCAAGTCACCACAAGAATATGGTAAACTTAATTTTATTTCAAACAATAGGTGTCAAGTCTATGTATTAGGAATATTAAAGATTAACACATTAAGATATGTAGCTTTTAAATAAACATGTTTTTTTTTTATTCATTTAGAACACAAACAGTCACATAACAAATTTATATGGGGTTCACATAGAGTACCAAAAAACATAGAGAATAAAGACCTGGAGGTTCATTTATGCATAATACTTATGTTAAAAAACAACCTAATAATAAGACATAAAAGGCAAAAACCTTAAAAGAAAATTATTTATACCGGTCCACGACCAGTATCAGTGTATGAGTAAAGACGCAATCACATGTAATTTCCATTTATGTGGAAATGCCGCCAGTGTCATGGGGACTTTTGCACCAGGAACGGCTAGGGGCGATTTGTAAGTAACTTTATGTTAATTATTTGTAAAGTGTATTTAGTTAAGTAATTGACAATAGGTAAATTAAATTGTAAATTAAAAAATATACCTTTATATAGGTACTTACCTATCATTGATAAAATTACAAACCCGCTTGAAGCAACTGTCAAAATGTTTAAATAGCAAGAAACTAAACACGACCGACATATTTATAGCTCAAAGTTTCGGTGGCTCCCGCCACATGCAACGAACTTGCTTGTAAGTGGGTCATGTACAGACTGACAAAAAAATGATCCGCCCTGTTCCGGAATTTGCTCTAACACAGGGGTAATTGTCGGTTTACTTCGTAGTTTCGTCCTGTACCAAAGTTGTCCACTAGTTGCTTTGCTAGTTGGTGTTGTTCCTGGTTGTGAATAAAGTCGCGGGAGCTCCCGAGTATGCTCCGTGTTGAGTGCGAGGCACCTACATTCGTCTATTCCCAGAACCAGTAATGTAACATGTATAAAAAGCGGCCAAGTGCGTGTCGGACTCGCGAACGAAGGGTGCCGTACCATTATCTATAAAAACGGCAAAAAAATCATGTCTGTTGTATGGGAGCCCCAGTTCGACTCGCACTTGGCCGGTTTTTTAGTATTTGTTATTATAGCGGCAACAGAAATACATAATCTGTGAAAATTTCAACTCTCTAGCTATCACGGTTCTTGAGATACAGCCTGGTGACAGACAGACGGACGGACAGCGAAGTCTTAGTAACAGGGTCCCGTTTTTACCAGTTGGATACGGAACCCTAATAAAAAAGAGGTAGATAGGTTATAAGCTACGCTGGCCTAGTGGTTCAGGCATGCGGCTGTCAAAAGGCAGTTGTGGGTTCGAATCCCGGCTCGTACCAATGAGTTTTTCGGAACTTATGCACGGAATAACATTTGATATTGAAGATGATGGTGAAGAAAAACATCTCGAGGAAACATGCATACATCTGAGAAGAAATTCAAAGAGGTATGTGAAGTCCTCAATCCACACTGGGCCAGCGTGGGGACTTCTGCCCGTTCCCTCTCATTCATGAGAGGAGGCCTGTGCCCAACAGTGGGACGTATACAGGCTGATGATGAGGTTATAAGCGCTCCACAAATGGCACACTAAAATTGATTCACGTCGTTAATGGAAACGTAAACGTGTCTCAGCTGTCAGATGTGCCTGGCCATTTTTAAACAGGGAATTTCGTATAGACAACATGTCTATCTCTTTTTTATATTACATCAACATCATTGGCCAGAACCATAAATAAAAGCTTGATAAAAAATATAAGAAATTAATGTTGAAGAAAAATCACATCAGCCTAGCACAACTGACGCCGCGCCGCGAGTCGAGAAAGATCTACCCTCCTTTTTCTAACGGTGCGAGTGAGATATGAGACGCTCATTTTTGTGGCCAGTTTTGTGGCCAGTTTTGTGACTTTTGTAACACATTCAGTGCCCAGAATCGCTACGCGCTACGCTCGCAGCCGATCCCGTGGTTTTCCTCGTGTGTAGCGGAAAGCGACTACGGCATAGGGACGCATACGTGTCGACACGGGCCTTGAATGGAACATCCTCCTTCCTCATTTCTCTTATGGTATATTACAACAAAAACTTTGCACGACCGAAAATTCAACCGCCACAATGTCTCTTTCAGTCTGTCAGATGGCGCTAAAAAAATAATTAGAGTGTAGGTCGGTTCCATGAGTAGTCGAGATATTTCCTCTATCGTGTCACATACTGAATAATAGTAAACTCCTTACATTAAATCCAACCCCTTTGAAACTGACGGACTCCATACATCACGCACATCCCTAATAACCTCAGTACAACGTAATTCGTTCCAGTTATTTGGGCAAGAAAGTCCCGTATCATAAATTAAGCGGTGCCTAAGTTGTGGTCGTAAATCTTCTGGCCCCGCCTACAGCGCAGTGCCACAATACGGTTTATGTTATTAGTAAATGTGAGGCGCTTACGACCTTTGCTTTCGAAGCGGTTCACAGTGACAACCGTATTGGATGATTGAGGGAGTGATGTTTCCTTGAGGTTTGGAAGAAGAATGTAGTAGGTGAATAGGAAGTGTAGTTTCTAACGTCTTTCTGCCTTGGATAGTGGTATATGAGTGTCTATTAATGAACGTCGTTGTGTTAATGAAGGACTTATTGTATCTATAAATATCATTTGATTCTGCCTAGGCATTCCTGCCTACAACCAATTACATACTATATAGAGGGGTAGGCAGAGATCACGGATCTCCATTTGCTACGATCCTGACAAACCACTTTCGCTTCACTCACCTTCATAACATTTCTCATACATGCTCGTCGGTTTAGGGTACTTTTGACCTGGCCTTTTCGTAACATTTCTCCAATTTGATCAGAGAAAGTTCGCCTAGGTCTTCGCCTTCCAACTTGCCCTTCCACTCCTTTTATATACACTCTCTTCGTTAATCTTCTTTCATCCATCCTCTCTACATGCCCAAACCACCTTAACATACCCTTCTCAATTTTCGTGACTAAATCTCCATCCATTCCACACTTATCTCTTATCACACTGTTTCTGACTCTATCACTCAATTTCACTCCACACCAATTATTCGTATCGATATTAAATATCATCAATATCATCATCATATCAGCCGAAAGACGTCCACTGCTGGACATCAGCCTCCCCCAAAGAGTGCCAAATTGACCGGTCATGCGCCACCACCGGACTCCCGCGACCTTTACCAGGTCATCAGTCCACCTTGTGGGGCCTACCCACGCCGCGCCTTCCGGTACGTGGTCGCCACTCGAGAACCTTTCCGCTCTAACGGCCATTCGTTCTACGTGCGATGTGTATAATAAATATATTAAATATAATCAACGTAAATTTATTAAAAGTGCGAGTCGGACTCGCGCAGGAAGGGTTCCGTACCATTATCTATAAAAACGAGCAAAAAAAAATCACTTTTGTTGTATGGGAGCCCGCTTAAATATTTATTTTATTCTGTTTCTTGTTGCTATAGTGGCAACAGAAATACATCATCTGTGAAACTTTCAACTGTCACTATCACGGTTCATGAGATACAGCCTGGTGACAGACGGACAGACAAACAGACAGACGGACGGACAGCGAAGTCTTAATAATAGGGTCCCGTTTTTACCCTTTGGGTACGGAACCCTAAAAAGGATGTCTACTAAATTAGTTGAGGCTCATTTAAAACTTGAAAGAAATGAAAGAAGCAACAATGTATAACAATCGTAGAAACAAGGTAAAGCATATAAAAACTTAACGGAAGGTTGTTACGAGCTTTTTAAGGCTGACATTCTTAATGGAAAACATGCAGTTATTTTTCAATCGTAATCTTTACTTTGTACGATATTCTTCCCAACTAGGTTCTCGTCCAAAGTAAACCCTTTACTTATTATTTACATTTTGTCCATCTTTTGTCTTTCTTATTGTGTACAAAATATATAGGCTTTTTTTACAATAAATAATAATAATAAATAAATAAATATTAGGAGACATTCTTATACAAATCGAACTAGGTATAGTAAGCTCAATAAGGCTTGTGCTATAGGTACTAGACGACGATATATATAATAGACATAAATACTTAAATACATGGAAAACATGCAAGACACAGAAACAATTCATGCTCATCACACAAATATTTGCCCTTACCGGGATTCGAACCCAGGACCTTCAGCTTCGTAGGCAGCGTCACTACCCACTAGGCTAACCGTTTAATGAAGCTTTACTGCAACATAATTGGGTGCGTCCTAGAATTTACTTAAAAGCACTTATGACAAGTACAGTTTCTATCTTTTAAAATATGTAAATGTAGGTACGTCTATAAATGTATATACCCATTTTCATTGTTTTCTCCTTTGTATACTCACAGAGTTTTTTAATCAATTTTATATACAGGGCGTCCCACGCCTAAGCCACATGGAGGGAAAGTACCCTGAATATTGTAGATGAAACATTTTACTGAAAGAAGACATTATTTTAATTTAAAAACCAATTTAAACTGCATTCATAGATTTTTAAATAATTACATGGTTGAACCGGGAATCGAACCCGCTACACGAAAAAAAAATTACCCTGTAGTTTTATCATACCGATCGAAAGGCTTTATCATAAGGATTATTTTTTGCTAATTAAAATAGTGTCAGAAATAAAAAGAAGATCAGGAATTTTAACATTTAATGTGAAATTTTGTTCATAAAAATGAAAAGCTGACATAGGGTTATGTAAAAAAAATCGTTTACAAAAACCAGTATGAAAGTGTCCACGAGCTACAAGCAGAACTTAGACGTATTATTCTAAATATCCACCACAACATGATAAAAAAATCTACAGGGAGCGAAATAATCAACAGAGTGCGACTTTGTATTCAACAGAATGGCACTCATTTTGAGCATTTGATAAATTAAATTGATTAATTTTGAATTAAAAATGTTAAAATTCATGAACTTCCTTGTATTTCTGACATTATGTTATTTAGCAAAAAATGATCCTTATGATGAAGCCTTTCGATCGGTATGATAAAACTACAGGGTAATTTTTTTTCTCGTGTAGCGGGTTCGATTCCCGGTTCAACCATGTAATTATTTAAAAATCTATGAATGCAGTTTAGATTGGTTTTTAAATTAAAATAATGTCTTCTTTCAGTAAAATATTCCATCTTCAATATTCAAGGTACTTTCCCTCCATGTGGCATAGCCGTGGGACGCCCTGTAGTACGTAAAACCACAGCGTAACAGTTCAAAAGTAGGCTAATTTAGCTAAACTGGACAACTTGCGAACTTGCCCAATTTGCTTCCACGATATCGTATAGTCTTTAAAGTCATTAAAAGTCTGCAAAGGGCCCAGGTGCTCACACATCTCCGTTGACATTTCCCCACAACATGTTGCCCCAGCGGCGGAAACTTGAACAGTATACGCGATAACTTTCTCATAATGTTTTATTAATATTCAAAAGGAAAGCTGTAAATAAAACGGCATCGTAAATTTTGTTAATTTATTGTGTGTGAACAACTTGTTCCGTACATGAGTGTGTTGAATATTTACATATTGCTTTACAAGATTATTTTGAAAGGAACAATACAAGGGGTTGTATTTACGATGACAGACATGGCTAATTTACTGACTGAAGCTTCGTGTGTGTCTTAGCCCACTTCCGTTTTGGGGGTTCGGGCTCGGTGTGGTAAGCTTTCAGCTGTCAGTCACGTCAGTAAAGATTATTTACTGCACCCTGGACCTGTCCATATATTGCGCCGATCTTGTCTTGTCTTCTCAAAGTCTTGTCAAAGATGATATCATCTCTTGCATCTTCAAAAAGTGCGTAAAAATTATTAGTTTCGTGTTTTCTAACAATTACTGTTATAAAAATTAGTCGGTTTATGGGTCGTTCTTCTTTTTTACCGACAATGAACCGAGGTTTTCCCCATTTTTGGTTTTTAAACTATCGAAAATTGTGATTTTGAAGTGCGATTTAAAAAAAATGCATTGGTTTCTTCATTAACACTAATTAAAGTTTCCTTTCCGGCCAATATACATATTTGTTTACGGTTGGTTTTAAAAAAAAATATGTGACAAAGTGGACTCTTTCAGTGGGGACTACATTTTGGTTTACCACTCTGTCACGGACTTCTACGATAAATATACGTTTAAAAAAAAATGCTAGTTAGAATAACTAAAATATTAAATAATACTAATTAATAAAATAATATGGACGTTCATTTTCGAACATTATAAAACCGTAAAATCATTACTCAAATGAGATGCCGTAGTAAGACGAAGGACAGGCTATTGTCGGTCGAAAAGAAGAACGACCCTTATATTATTTTATTTTGTCAAAGGTAAAACTAACCTAAATCGTATTTTTATAGAAATAACATCATTTTATTAGGTGGGGAGGACATTCAATTATGGCGCTAGGATGATGCTAGGGAGGGTCAAAAATCGACAAAAAAAGATGGCGTAATATATGGGCAAGCCCCTACTTACATTTATAAATCGCTCTTGACTATTGCACCATGACATGCACTTCCGTAAATAGATGTAAACTCTTGGTAAAGTACGAAATATCGCATATCTCTACCACCAAATGCGGAAGTGGCTTTATAGTAAAGTATTACAGATTTCAAGAGACATCGCCATCACATTTTCATTTCCGTCAGGCTGTTGTTATTAAAATATCACGAAAATGCTCTCTACAAATTACCTTACAACCGAGATAATATTGGCTTGTGTCCTAAATTTTTTACGATGCCATTCGAACCAGTACTAGAGAGGATCAAATGTGTGTATGGGAGCAACTTAACACGTTCCCTGTCCCCATACAAAATTGTCCGTCAATGTCACAAGTCCAAGTGACAGTTGTAGTTCGTAGCCGTGAACAACCCGTGGACCCATAGTGGGGACACGGACTCCTGAAAAAAAGGTTCATGGCCCGTATTTGGGGCACCCGGACAGGGAACGTGTTAAAGAACATAATACCCAAAACATTGAGCATAACATAATACCCAGACCTCGCTGGCGGCAGCCGAAACGGATCATTATTATTGACCGGACCGGAGGTCACCGGAACGCTGAGAACTTTATATAATTTTAAGAATTTCCTCCCAGTCAGTACAAAGAAGTTGTTGGTCCAGGCGCTGGTGCTGCCAATTATTGATTATGGTGATGTGTGCACTACCGATGTCACTCAACAATACCTCAATAAACTGGATCGCCTCCTCAATAATTGCATACGATTCATTTTCGGCCTCCGTAAATATGACCACGTTTCCTTCTACCGTCGTCAACTTAACTGGCTCTCCATTCGCCGTCGTAGATCCCTCAGATTACTTTGCACCCTTTTTTCAATCTTGTCTGAGCCTTCTGCTCCAGGATACCTCAAAAGTAAATTTATTTTCGATACCCCTCGCCCAGGCTGTGAGCTGCGTACCTCCCGTGTCCTCAAACTATCCATACCTTCGCACCGCACTAGTTTTATGACTCACTCCTTCACCGTACAGGCAAGCCGTCTCTGGAATTCACTCCCTCTCAACATCAGACAAGTCCCAAGCAAGTTTGCTTTCAAGCGGATGCTGCGTAAGCATCTGCTTAAACAAGAATTCGACTAAAATCCATCCACATAATGGTAGTATATATTGAATATGTAGTAGTATATCTTTTTGTATGTATCTTATATATTTTTATTTATGTATGTCTATATGTAGTGTATAATACATTTGTATTTTTTTCCTCTCTCCTCAAGTATATTCGTAACAGAAATTATCATACTTTTTTCTTTGCACCTGTTATAAGTCTCTGTTTAGCCCAATGGTTAGCTGGTAGAGAATGCCATCTGGCATTAAGCTCGCCATTTGTACATATATTTTTTGTATTTTGTGCAATAAAGTTTAAATAAATAAATAAATAAATATTGACATTGAAGTATGACGTCACAGTTTGATATTTGTTCTACTAATCGTTGTATGGAAAATCAAGTGAATTGCTGTTTCGGTCGCGAAATACTGCGTATTGCGTGCGTCCATAGTTGTCATAAATCTTGTTTCTAAAAAAGCGTAATGATTCTATTGGTAGCTTTAAATTTACTTTTGGACAATAAAAAAAAACATACTTTTTCTAAACTTCAAGGGCCATATCTTTTTATGATTTTAATTATATTTAGTAATTTATTTCGATTTGATGGTTTACTACTACAATTTAAACATGAACCCTAATGCATATCATAATTAACTTTCAATTCATTCATTTATAAATCAATGTCGAACATTTTTACAAATTTAAATCTGTCAAATAATTTCTTGTGCGAAATCGGCTTCAAATAAACTAGCTACAAACGTCTATAATATCAAGAAACTCCGCTGATTAATTCCCTTCGTTTATTAACGAATAGGTAATTAGTTATTTATATTGCCTTTAAGAGTATATTAGCCCTGCTAACATTCACAATAGATTAACAAAGACCAGAAACCTTAAAAACTGTACGTTCCCGTACAGAATAAAAGTGTACGAGTGCTGCACTCCAGTTCGAAACCAATTGTATTGAAAAAACTTCACGTAACTGAAATATTCGGACTCGGGGCGGTTCACAAATCTACACCTCACCTCCTCAGACGGACCAGTGTAAAGCAAATCAAATGAGCATTTCTTAAATTAGCCGGCTGACAACCAGCCGTATGCTTTTTTCCCACGTCTTGTTAAAAAAAAAACAATTGGGCCTTTCTCATTATAACCGACTTTAAAAAAAAGGAGGAGGTTCTCAATTCGGTTGTATTTTTTTTATGTTTGTTACCTCAGAACTTCGTCATTTATGAACCGATTCGTACATTTTTTTTTTATTTGAAAGTATATGCTTCCAGGTTGGTCCCATTGTTATCAAAACTTCAGTTGGATGATGGGAACCATGAGGAATTGAGGGAACTCCTCAAATATAGAAGGCACGCATGTAGTAATTTCGGTATTTTATATTATAACTAGTGTATTTACACCCGGAAATCACAAATTTGGTGAAGTGGAACTGTTGATGAAGACCACAGATGACTTTGTGGAACTCGTACTTAAAACTGTAAAAGTACGTTACTGATTCTGATATGATTACGTTGCAATAGCAACTAATGAAGTCATACATATCAAGTGTGCCAAAAAGTTAAATCGTAGACTTTTTTCAGTTTCGTAACGGCAATTACCCATATAAAATGTATGGGGTAATTGCCGTTACGAAACTGAAAAAAGTTAAATCGTAGGCTAGATTAAGGCTCTTTTTTTTGCTTTCCACCCAGCCGTAATCTAATGCCCGGGCTACAGGGCGCATCCTAACCTTCCTATGCCTGAATTCACGGAGGTACTTAATTAGTACAAAATATTTTATAAATGCTCAGATATTGCTGTTATTACGCATCTAGGCGTCAGGATATACGTGAAGTCACAGCCTAACTAGCATGATCATGTTTAGGTATGTAGTACATAAAGTTCTCCTCTCGCTCGCACTCAATTACTCGCTAGTAAGGGAAAATGATTTAAGTCCGACATCTATAAACGCGATCATGCAAGCTAGGCAGGTGAGGTGAGGTGAAACTAGTTGTGAACAGGGTGGCTATAGTAAAAACCCGTAAAATACTATGGTTATTTCGGAGCTCGCGGCGCGGACGCGATCGTAGCGTTTTAAGAGTGGCAACACATGCGCTTAGCTCAGTACGTTGTTGTATGGAATAGTTTGACTGTAAAACAAAAAATCATGGTCTAAAAAGAATATTACTTTATAATCCGTCCATGGTTAAAACAACCAAACTTTACATAATCTCCGTATTTTGTCGGTAGTACAGATTTTTACTTTAATTACTGTGTGTCAATTGAGGACCAATATTGTTTGTACAATACAATACAAAAACTTTTCATTGCACACCTCACACTACAAAGCAGTTACAGAGAGAAACAATACAATAACATGTTTGTATTTGCTGATATTGTACAATTAGTATATATATTGGATATTGTTGATAGTACTTAATATCAGCCAATACAAACAATATTGGTCCTCAATTGTAGCATATTTTCGATAGTCATTTGCACTAAAATTCTAGCACAAAATAATACAATAGCAACTTTAGTGACTCATTATCGTTTCAGTCTTATTAATATACATTAAAGTTATCAATTAATTATCCTAAATTGACTATTATTAATTATCTCAAGCGGTCATTACTTTCGAATGAATTATTGAATAGCATTAAAATTAGAATACTAAAGCGGGGACTCACAGCCGGGCGTGCAGGCAAATCAAGGTCATTGTCTATACTTCGTGTAAAAATGGCCGCGAGTACGCTTGCCTGACGTGTTGAGTCCGGTAGTATCATAGACAAATGAATAACTGTCTATCAGTACCTAATTACCTACGTGCATACATGATCATCAGCGATCCACGACCTCGACGGGGCGGTTCGGACTATGTCCAATCATTTTTGTAAAGCTGATCGCGAAGTAAGTAGTAATAATCATGGTGAAAATTCTTCCACACGACCAAACAAGGCGCAGCAACCAAGCCTCACTAAGGTTTTGAGTCGGAGCGAACATGTTTGATCGCCGATTACGGCCATTACACACTTAGCAATTTGTCGCAACATCTTACTACAGTTGAAATGAGAAACCTTATATCTGACGACAGAATAGCCTAGTGGTCAGAGAACCTGACTATGAAGCTTGAGGTCCCGGGTTCGATCCCCGGTTGGGGCAGATATTTGTATGATGAATACGAACGTTTGGTTTCGAATCTTGGATGTTTAATATCTATTTAACCTTTTCAACGCTGTGTCAAAGAGAACCACACGCCAAATCAACAAGATATTTAGTGCAGAGTTAAACCTGATGTCAATGCAAGAAGATTGCTATCGCGCTGGGCTTCTTGACACATACGAGTATATCAGTCGTTGGCGTTGAAACTGCGCTGCGGATATATGCGTCGTGGGCGTCGAAAAGATTAAGTATGTATTTATCTATATAAGTATCTTTATCCGTTGTCTAGTACCCATAGTACAGGCTTTGCCTAGTTTGGGATTAGATAACTTGGTGTGAATTTTCCCACTATATTTATTTATTTATCTCAACTGTAGCAAGTTGGTGTGACTAATTACACTGTAAATGGTTTACTACTATAACCTTGATTCTACAAGTTAAGATACGACCGGCAAGCCTACACGGCCATTCTTTCACGATCTGGCAACTTGACCTTCAATTTGTCGGCAGCATGCCGGGTAGTGTGTACACTGCTTAAATTGACCTTATTGATACTTAGGACAATGGATTTTTCAGAAGCGGAGCAAGCTTAATATTAATCTACATACAGTCTTCGATTGAGTGCGAATTCTTACAATGTATATCTTAAATACGTATTAAACTTTACTAAATTATGATTAATTCATGTTTGTGTAGATCTTTACTGAGATGTATAATGTAAGCAAAGAGAAGTTGCTTACAGTTAATATTAGTTTCAAATGGAATTGAATTAAAACTAAAAATCGGATATAAAATAAACATTAGTCGCTTTACATTGATAAATGCCAAAGTTAATCACAACCTTACGTAGAAAATAAATAATATAATTAAAAATAATAAAGAATAACGTAAAAAATGTACACATAAAACTAAATAAGTTCGTCGCAACAGATTTATTCCGAATTGAAGTATAAAATTATAAAACAAAATGCAGCCCACAAGCGTTTTAAGTACGTAGCCTTAAGGGCGGTCACACACGAGGACTTTTTGTCGTGATACAAACGCGCGTTTCACGAATGCGCGACTTTCGCACGACACTAGCCATAGATCACCTGGGGACCGATTTTTGACTTTTAAGCGCTCGATTCTTTGACACAAAACCCGGCAAAAATGTTATTTTTATTTTTATTTATTTATCCAATATACTTAAAGCCTATTTACATGATTCGAACAGCGAGTACAAACCGCGTTCGATTTATCTGTTGCCATGTCGCTCGTTTGAAATAGCTATAGAAAATTTAAAAACGAGTGGTATTGACCACTCGTATTCAATTATATCGGTAGAAAGTAAGTGCCTGCCATTTTGACACTGCAATCGTATTTACTTTTATTTAATTTTCGTGCGCTCTAAAGTCAAAAATCGGCCGTTTGAATGAATCGCGTTTGCGACTGCAAAAACTCACCGTGTGTAACTGCTCTAACTTTTCAAATTTTCCGAGAATCGTCTATAAATTTTATAAACTAAGAGATTCAATTCTGTAAAACCGATATACGATATTAATTCGTAAGTTTCTCACCGAGAAAAATCACCGACAAGCAAAGTTTGACGATCACATTATACTTTTATTAGGTACTTCAGGAACTTAACATTTCCCTGGCCATAGTTCCGTAACTCGTATCGTATAAGCAAACTCCAACTTCGCGTTTCATGGCTCTTGCGAAACAAACTCATTTCTTGCTAATAGTTAGTATGAAGCATAAAGGGGCCATAACATCCCGAGACCAGTAAGAACATGGCTTGATTCGAAACCTAACTGTCTAACTAAATTACTTGTACATTGCGTAACTTTCCCGAAGAGCACACGTGAACTGTCGTTTTCATTTTCAAGAAATGACAGTTGAAACGTCCTGACGCGCGTTCGAGTACGACTACTCGAACGCGCTGTCAGGGTACGGCAATAAGCATGTTTAAAACTATGCTGTCTTTAACCTACCTAGACTAGAACCCGCGTGTTGCCATGCCTATCTACACTGGCCAAACGGAGCTAACATCCGTTCGTAGATCTACCATTATTGTCAAGAGTTTGTTCATCTTTAATAATAAAACATTTTTGTAGTCAAAGGAATTAAACGTTACATTCAATTGCATTGTCATTATTTCTTAAGAGTCTGTTCTATTAAGTTTATTGAATCGGAGTCTGTTTTGCATTTATAGCACACTTGCTTCCACGCGCGCCTAGCCTTACGTAATAGAAATAGTGCGCAAATAGAATAGACTCCATGTTCCGTACGTACCTAACGGAACTTCTACCTAAGTAGTAAGTTTGATACTTTCACTGTCAACGATAAAATATAAACTATAATTTTGTACTCTCAAGTCCAAATATAAAACAAACATGGCTATTATGATATCACATATCAAAGCCGCAAATACCAAAACTACCAAAATAGTAGAAAATTTTCTGTTCTGGCAACAATAAGACTACGCTTCCACCAGTGACGAACCATATTTCCATCTAGTGGCGTCTATCTCTGCTAAGCTGGGCCAATTTATGTGAAAACATAGCTTAAGGAGATCTCTGGTGGGTACGCTGTCCCTGTTGTATAAATTTCGACCCTGTTTATAAAGTAATAGAGTGTAGTTTCACACGTATTGTCGCGAGGGTCCGTTTTTCCTCGACCGTGGCAGTGTGTCGGTGTCCGTAGCGTTACCGCAGTTGTTGTTGTGTAGAAATGACATTTCAACGCCACCGTCACCGCTCTGAAAAGACAACTTTTTATTTAAAAAATCGCAATTTTCTATGAATCTTTACGTTTTTGCTAATTTATTATATCTAGAGATTACCCTAGGTTTATTATTCATTTTACGATGTAACATGGTATGTAGATACACAAAATAAACCGAAAAACGTTTTTACTCAAAAATGGCCCGCAAAGTGTACATTAGTCGCTACATATTGGAAGGTAAAGTGTAGTTTAATTCAGGTCAGATCAAAATTAAAAAATAAAAAACATTGCAGGTCGCCTGGAATGTTACATATAAATTCCACTCGCAAGCTCGTCCGTTTAAACAAATACTCAGCCTGCAATTGCCTCCTTCCCGGCCACGGCAATAATGTACTATTGTAAGTACCTAGTTTTACCCCATTTTTTGACTCCATTTTTGACTAATAGAGCTGAATGAAGACTATGGGCATTTTGCTTTCTTAAATTTTGCAATAGGATATTTTTAGAACGGATCAAATCAGCTATAGTACTCTTTGCATGAATAGTCAAAACGATTTGCTAAATACTATGAATATTATAGAAAAACTACTGCTGATGAGGTTACAAATAGCTATGAATCTTTACGTGAGTTTTTGCTAATTTATTAATTAGTAATCGTTAAAAACTGTCTACCAACAAGAATAGATTATTTGGCGTTTTTGACAAAAAAATCCGTGAAACAAATAACTTGAACGCATTGAGACGGTGTTGGAGGGTAGCGGCCCCTCCCCTTTAACGTCGCACCCCTCTACCGTCACAGGCACTGTCTCATTTAAACGGTAGACCTATAGATTACCCAAGGTTTATTATTATGAATGGTATGAACTGACCTCAGCGTGCATGGGGTTGGCGGTGATAGTGATGGGCACCTTGGCCGGTATGTAGCCGTTAGCCCCGCTCTCTGCGGATCCTTTCTCCTCTGAAAACAGTAGAGGTGTCACATTATTATGGTACATGAATAGCTATGAATTATGAAATTCTAGATCGTTCAATCCAGGAAGACGCGTCCCACGTTATGGACAAAACACAAACTGGTTTACAATGAGAAAGAGTGCTCACATTGCCTCATGACAACCGGACCGGACATGCTACACATCACGTTAGCCAAAGCATAAATTATTTTTCAAATTGCCAATTCCAAAAACGGCTTGCTTCAAGAGATTGATAATAAAGAAACAACGTCACCACTTGAATGCTATGAGGCCAATGGCGCCCCAGCAGACTTTTCCTTACATGGCGACCCTGCCAGTGCCTTGTGCCGCTATGGTAATTATATAGTATGCGTACCTACGTAACGCATTATTTCACTGAAGATGCTTGTTCGCCACTCTGTGCGAAATGAACTCTGTAAAACACACTTACTGTTCGCAGGCGGCCGTCTAGCCCTCCGACAGAGCAGCAACGTGACAACCAGAATGACGAGGAGCGCCGTGGCGCCTATGGCGCCCCCGGCCGTGACTAGCGCCGCGGGCGCCCGGCCCTTCGGGTCCTCCGGGGGTGGCTCCGTGGTGGTGCCTGGCGCGGTCGCGGACCGGAGCGTTTTGGCGACCTGAAACAGGGCGTTTTGTTAGAAATGAACATTATGATAATGAATATTGTTAATGCATTAGCCTATATACGTCCCTCTACTGGGCAGAGAATCGTGAATGAGAGGGAACTGGCAGTAGTCCCAGACTAGTGCGGGCGGGTTCACATACACCTTTGAATTTCTTCGCAGATGTATGGTTTCCTCACGATTTTTTCCTTAAAACATGATGATGATGCACATTATTTGGATTGCGATAGTAGAACGGTATTCGGATGTATTGTTTGACAATTGTAAAATGTCGACAATACGAAGTTTAACAAATGTCTATTTCGTCTCTGCGCGTCTAATAGTAACATTTGAGAGATTACCGCGTGCCGGTGATCAGCGTTCCTACTACACAATCCGCCCTATAGCAACCAGACAAAAAAAAACCGGCCAAGTGCGTGTCGGACCACGCAAAACGAAGGGTTCCGTGCCTATTAAAAAGGTCGTATCGTCACAGAAATTTTACGGCACTTACGTCCTTTTCTTTGAGGAAGGCAGTTTTTCAGCAATATCTCGAAAACCTCTGAACCGATCTTGATCAAAACCATACCATTTTCGGCCCTATGTCCATGAATTTTTCCATATTTTTAAAATACACCGTTCAAAAATTAGAGGGGGGGGGACAGAATTTTAGTGACTTTCGGGGCGATTATCTCCGACCCTATTCACTTAATCAAAAAAAATGCTAATACACTTTATATTTATTTTGAAAGGCCTATCGATTGATGTGCCACACGGGGGATCACAATGAAAATTTTTTTTTTGACTTTTAGTTTTATGTATGGAGTGCACCCCTAAAAAATTTTTTTTTTTGTCATTTTAATTACAAAACTATGTAGCGGCTAACAAAATATACCTATCCTCAAAATTTTATTCAAATACACCTTATAGTTTTCGAGTAAAATGCCTGTGACATACGGACAGACGGACAGACGGACAGACGGACAGACGGACAGACGGACATGACGAAACTATAAGGGTTCCGTTTTTGCCATTTTGGCTACGGAACCCTAAAAATGTACCTTTGGTCACCAAAAATATGGACTTAAGCAGCGCTTGGCGTTTCGCTTGTCCACGAAAAAATTAGCCACTGTTGTATAATGTATAGGCTTGGGACTTTTGGATGCTCGCCGTGGTTCTAGAATCCAATGAGTCGCCATTATGTAAAAATATTTTTTTCGAAGTCAAAGTCCCAAGAAGTACAAGTATACCATCAGCAGTGTACAATCAAAACTCCATGTACATTGATTCAGCGTAAGGGCTGTTCAAGATCTTGCTAAACTACGATTGCTGTCCGAACAATGAGGCATAGGGGCCTTGCTGTCAATATATCAAATTTACAGCAGGTTACGAAACACATACCAATATCTTGCTGAAGTCGGATGGCGCCTGCGCTGTGTAGCTCTGTAGCTTCCACTCGTAGGCGGTGTCGGGCGCCAGGTGCCCCAGCACGGCCGTGCGGTTGGCGCCCCCCTCCACCGTCACCTTCTCGTACTTGCCCGCGGATGACACCGCGCGATAGTACACGTAGAAACCTTCGGCTTCGACGCCGCCGCCGCTCGACCACTGGGGAAATTATTGGTATATGATTAATGATTTGATTATTTATTATACCTTTAATGTACATAAATTTCAAACTGACCTAAAAATGTATTAATATTTCTTTAAATTAGCTTTATATATGAACAGAACTTAAGCTAAGTATTTACTAACAGAAATGATCCATGTTGGTCTCTGAATAAATGAATTAAATTGAAAAAAAAAATTGAACGTGGATAGTTTAGTTGGTGATCATGCATTGGTTCCACACCAAAAAGAGCTATTTTATGAAGATAACTGAGCTGGTATCGAAAATGCATGAACAGATGATATAAATACTTAGATAACCCCTATTTCATATTAGCCGAAAGACGTCCACTGCTGGACATAGGCCTCCCCCAAAGAGTATCAAATTAACCGGTCCTGCGCCACCCGCATCCAGCGGACTCCCGCAACCTTTACCAGGTCATCAGTCCACCTTGTGGGGGGCCTACCCACGCCGCGCCTATCCCCATTTGAGGTAATTTAAATTAGGAATAATATAATTTTGACTACAGACCTAACAATCTTGAAAGATTACGAACTATTGTTATAGAGGACGCGCCCCACTCCTTAGAATTCGTACTGTGTTAATTAAAAACTAGATACATTTTTATTCAGGAAAACAAGAACTTTTGTTGTATTGAACATCGAGTATTGAATTAGACAAAATGTGTCTCTGATCACCGATTAAAAATCTCATCTAAATAATAATAATATAGGTACCATTTATGTTAGGTCCATAAAATTAAAAACATTTACGTGATGAAACAAAGGGGCTCCGTTTTTTTTTTAATTTATCGATTAGGACAAGATGAAAATACATGATATAGGACAATGCCCATCTAGGCAAAACCTTGGAGAGGTGTGTGTGCCGATGGGGAAGTACGTCGTCAAAGACCGGTGTAGAATTGTAGGTTGCCCCGGAACCGCCGAAACAAGACACCCTTCGGCCAGGAGCCGTAGCATGGTTGGCCTTATCACTCGACAAGTGACAAGATAGGGGCGTCGTCTCGTTCTATCGAACGGTGTCAGCCAGTGACGCACGCTCTATCCTATCACCTATCGCGTGACAAGGCCAACCATGCTACGGGGCCAGAAGTCACTCGATGGTCTCCTGCAGCGGCCGCGGCACGCGCACCACAGACCTCATTTTACGTTTGAACCAATAGCCTATGGAAGCTAACTCACCGTCCAGTTGAGCCGCACGCTATTGGCCGAATCGGGCTCAGCCGCTACCAGCTCCGGTGCCCGGGGGCCCTTGATGCCTCCTCGCTGCAGATAGAAACGATTGCAGCTTCGGCCCTGCATGTTGTCCAGGTTTGAATACACCGCTGCGATCCGAAATCTGGGGGAAAACCAATGTGTAATGAAGCATCAGTTAATTAGACACCATTTTGAACTCGATCCCATTAAGCGCTCTCATTCCCAATGTTTTGGCATTTTCAACTCGTCCACACTCGTAAATCGATCGTATTCATAACTACACATCGCACAACGCGTAGCAGCTGGCACCTGAAAGTACGAATGGATTAGTGATGGGACAATGTTTTTCCGGCATGTGTGGAGGAAGCAAGAAAACAACAATTAGAAAGAATATATTTATTCCTTTAAACTTGATATGTATCAAGATTATCTAGATAGATAGATAAATCATTTATTTGGCATATTGCAACATCCAACAAACAAAAATTAAAAAAAAACAAAAGGAAACAAAAAAAAGAAGTAGAGAGAAAAAGGTAAAAGAACAAGTACCGTAAAACCACACAACTATAGTCCAGGTCACCCAACTATGGTCCAAATTAATTATCATATTACTTGCTCAGGTGGGACTGCTTTCATGGGTGAACTTGAAGACAGGCAATATAATAACACAAATTTAAATAAAAACCTATAAAATCACAAATACAAAATCGGAATTGATAGAAACGAATGAGTTTACTTTTGGACCATAGTGGGGGTAGTGGACTATAGTTGTGCGCTTTTACGGTAAAAACAATTGTGTTACGAAAAATATTAAATATAAATTAAATTAAAGACATGCTGTGCGTTGCAACAATGCCAAAAAGGTACTAGCTGAGTTTTGCGTTGCTCGCGTGAACACTGATATTCTGCTTGTACCTCAGGTCACGATTCAGGTGAAATATTAAAAGAAAAATAATAATAAATAAAGTCAGTCAAACTTGATCACTAATCCGTTCATAATGTTAGGTGCCAGCTAAATGCTACGAGTTGTGCGATGTGTACCTATTCATAACTTGTCTGCATTCTCAACTCGTCCGCATTCTCAACTAGTCCACATTCTCAAATCGTACATATACATAACTCATCCACATTTTCAACTCGTCCACATCTACTGGTGGAATGGAAATGGCGCGTAGTGGAGAAAATGGGAACATTACTGAAATGGCGAGACGATTCGAAGCAAAAAGATGGGAGATATGAAAAACCGGCTTTAACGACAGTCCATTTAGTTTCGTAAGTTAAGTTGCTACTGTACTCACTTGTAGTATCTGTCGGGGATCAGGCCGTCCACTTCATAGGAATGGATGTAGGGAGGTATGTCCGAATTCGCTGTTTGCCACTGTCCGTTGCTGGAGTTCGTCACTTCTCGGTACTGGACCTGAGAGAAAACAATTGTGTACCTATAGTGTTTTGGTTCCAACTTAGCCCTTCCACGTGTCATAAAACAACGACTTTTTACGAATAAAATAGCTTTGTTCAACTATTGAAACCTAAATCTATAATGCTTCACTAAAAAACATGAGAATTGAGAACCGTGTGCAAACTTTTATGGTTACCAAATTTTACGTGATTGATTTTCCGTTTTATTTTTGTAACAGCACCCCAACACCTGCCCTCCACTTCCACGGCCGCTATAAATATCTACTGCGTCATATATAAGTAAAAACAAAAGATTTTTTCGAAAAACCCAACTGCTTTTTTGCAAATATTATAGCCTATATCACTCCCACGATTAAGAGGAATCCAACAACACCTCACATGTCGAAATCCGTCAAACGGTTTAGGCTGCAAGGCGTGCCAAAGAGTAAGACATACACACATACATACGTTCGAAAAACATAACCCTCCTCTCGTTCGGCAACCCTGTCTCTAGATTATACACAAAGCTCTTCATCTCTAAACATTCGAGTGTATATATCCAATCTCTCCTAGGAGTAAATATGCTGCCAACCATTACCATAATAGAATACATAAGTCCCCAGCAAACAAGGTGGCCAGCGGTATATCAAAGCACAGTACAATGTCAATATTTAAATGTAACTCAAATGCATCTACTCAACCGTTAGACGTAAACAAGGGTCCCAGTCGCTTTCGAATCTGTATCTAGTTTGTCCTAGACTACCTGAGAACTGTGAGAGGTACAGGCCTTATTATTTACGGGTTTACTCCTGCAACATTCGGCTACATAAATATAACCTCTCGTTTTGCGCAGTTGTCAGACAAAAAGTAAGATTCCCGTTATTCAAAAAAGTTAACAAATCTATGTTAATGTGTTTTGTCCCTTCTTAACAAAGACAAATATCATAGTGAAATGATAAAACTAATTTTAACTGCATTTTTAGGGTTCTGTACTCAAAGGGCCCCTAATTACTAAGACTCCGCTGTCCGTCCGTCTGTCTGTCTGTATGTCCGTCTGTCACCAGTGTATCTCATGAACCGGGATGGTTAGACAGTTGAAATTTTCACAGATGATGTATTTCTGTTGCCGCTATAACATCAAATACTATAAAACAGAATAAAATTAATATTTAAGGGGGCTCTCATACAACAAACTTCAAGTACCGTTTTTATAGATAATGGTACCGAACCCTTCGTGCGCGAGTCCGACTCGCACTTGGCCGGTTTTTACTAAAGATAAAGTCAAAGTCAAAGTCAAAGTCAAAGTGATTTATTCTTCAATTTAGGCATATTACATGCACCTATGAATGTCGATAAACTACCACCGGTTCGGAAAGTAAACCTCTGCCTCGAGAAGAACCGGCGTAATAAACTCGGCGAGGTGTCATTTTTTCAAAACAGTATACAATATATCATATCAGTATCAGAGTATTATAAAATTTTAAAATTACATTGCTACAGTAGAAAGCCTATTTATTTTACGACAGTTAAGTAAGTATAAGTTTGATTAAAGTTAATGAATAAGGCATATATCAATTGTTAAAAGTTACTACTTTGTGGAGTTACTGGTGTAACAATGTTATTTAAAAATCTAACGTATTGACAACCGGCTGATGACGTCGTGAGTTACAAGTACGGTAAGATATAAATTACAAATGAGTCTATTAGAAGCCCGACGCCGAAAGCGGAGCTTTGATGATTCGAGTTTGTAACAATCTTACCGTACGTGTTGCATACAATGTTTTTCATCACATGTGCGAGGAAACCAATACATTTTTAACAAAAGTGTTACTAATCTTAATAAAAACTACAAAATGTCAGTCGTCCATTTTGTTGAATTTGACGTGAGGCGCTTAGAGCAAAGACCCTTCTGCATATAGCCACGATTTAAAATCACGGATAAAAAAGACAAAGTTTTGACTGGCAGACGGACGGATATGAGGGCTTAGTTTTTGCCTTTTAAAACGCCAAACCCTAAAACCAATCTAAATATGAATTATTCGACATACGCCGGTCATTTTTCACATTTCTCAGATACCCACCAAAAATCTGTTGAAAAAACGGTTTTTTTTTCTACCAACGGACAAGTTCAATTTTAGCGCATGCCATTCGGAATGACATTTTCACCTTAGCTGTGACTATCATCATCCTCCTAAGCGTTATTCCTGGTTGTGCCTTAAAGGAGCCCGGGGTCCGCTTTGACACATAATCCCAAGATTTGGCATAGGCACTAGTTTAACGAAAGCGACTGCCATCTGGCCTTCCAACCCAGAGGGAAAACTAGACCTTATTGGGATTAGACCGGTATCCTCACGATGTTTTCCTTCACCGAAAAGCTAACGGTAAACATTCCGTGCATAAGTTCGGAAAAACTCATTGGTACGAGCCGGGATTCGAACCCACGACCGCCGCTTGACAGCCGCATGCCTGAACCACTTGGCTAACGTAGCTTGGACTATGTATGACTTACTTTAAAAATCTGTATCGGCATCCCCAAGCTGGAATTGGACCATGACACCATGACACTCTCGTCTGACATGCGTGTTACTGTAGGCCGAGAGGGTGGCACCATCTCTGTGGAACAAACATTCTTGGTTATTCCGTTTATTCCTTTTGGGCGCCCATTGATTGTGTGTCTTTTCTCCTATAATTATAATAGACTTGTGACCTTATGTTACAATTGATAACGTAATGTTGCTAAATGGATAGTAAACCATCAAATAATTGTATTAAAGTGTAAATTACAAAATATAATTAAAATCATAAAAGATATGGACCTTGAAAGTTTAGAAATGAGTAAATTTAAAGCTACCAACAGAATCCTTACGCTTTTATAGAAACAAAATTGTACGACAACTATGTACCTAGACGCAGTATTCCGCAACCGAAACAGCAATTTACTTGATTTTCCATACAACGATTAGTTCAAATAGCAAAGTGTGACGTCATACTTTTAAGTCAATCACTATAAAGCGTTTCGGCTGCCAGCGAGGTCTGTATTTGACTCAATTTTTTGGCTATTTATGTTCTTTAATTGTAGTTACTCCCATACAAGCATTTGTTCCTCTCCAAAAACTGGTTCGATGGCATCGTAAAAAAATCTTAGGTCACAAGCCTATTCTTCATACAATATTTTTTTATTTTTTTATTTATGTGAACATGGGAAACAAACAGCAAAAAATAGCACACATGAATACTTAAATTTAGACAATACAAAAGCCAAAACAGTTTCCACTTATAAATTAATATCATTATTATTGCTCAGACAAGACTCTCATATATTATAATATATAAAAAGCATAATATATATATATGTATATATATATATATATATACATATATATATTATTGACTGTCATTTTCTTACTCTTGTTTTTCTTGGCATTCTTCCGGCCGTTGTGTCGTTTTGGCGACTGGAATATATGTGCTGCTTTTGTGCTCTCCGCCGAGTACTCCTATAGAAATCAAAATGTAGACTTTGATTATCTTCAACATACGTGATATGCGTTTATGTTTGATTACTAAACTGAAATAGCTAGATGTTGCTGACGGTCGTGGCTCATCTTAAATCGCGCTTTACGATATGTCGGCGTAATGTGGCTGGTTGTTGACCATAACGCAAAACATCTGAATACGCCAGCATGTCCATATAATTTTGCGGAAGGTCAGGTGAAGCAAAAGGAATACTGGGGAAAGACGAAAACTTAAGGGATAGATACTGCCCCCCACTTAGGTAGGGCTATAATATCCACACTATAAGTTTTCATTTTTATAGCTCAAACTTTTAGGTCTCAAACTTATGAAAACACAGCTGCACACATCTCTGGTAGATATTCACCCTTAAACGCTGTTCATCTTACCCCACCTCCCCTTACCAGCACAATATATGATAGCAACTGTAGCAATTAAGTTAGTAGCAACTGTAGCAAGTTAGGGTTATACACAGACCTGGTCAGAAACTTGTACAGGCACTACAGTAAGCAATGCCGCGTCGTGTGCGCATCCGAGCGCGTTGCACGCGAAGCACTGCACCGCGCCTGCGTGCCGTTTTTCCACGCGCGCGAAACGCAGCTCTGAGCCTGAGGATTACATTTGAGATTATTTGAGTTGGCCGAATTTCATCAAAGTAGTCCAATCAATGCGTGATCGCATCAGAAATGAGGCTAAACGCAGCAGAACCAAGGTAACCGATAGCCCTCCGAATCGCTAAACTTAAGTGGCAGTGGGCTACATTCCACGTAGAACCGATTGCCGTTGGGGCGGAAAGGTGGCGACCATGTACCGGAAGGCGCGGCGTGGGTAGGCCCCCCACAAAGAGGACTGATGACCTGGTAAAGGTCGCGGGAGTCCGCTGGATGCGGGTGGCGCAGGACCGGTCAATTTGAAATACTTTAGGGGAGGCCTATGTCCAGCAGTGGACATCTTTCGGCTGATATGATTGTGATGATGATATGAGTCCATTCAATAAACAAAAGAGTCTGGCCCCGCGCGCCGGCGGGGCGCCCCGGCTCCAGTCCGAACAATCACAGGGGGCCCCTGTGATTGTTCGAATCGCTGCTCCAACTGGACTACAAAACATTGTTGGACAGTTTGAATTCATACTTGGCCTGTTCGTGCGTCGTCCAACTAACCCCAGTTTTGAAGCCCGAATTCTGACCATCTTTTGCCACATTTCCGAGCAGCGGTCACGACAAAATAATGACATTTTTATTTTGTCATGACTGTTGTCTAAGTTTTTTATTAAATTTTCAACTGGTAACCCTCACCTATGGCCTTAACGCCCTTCCCCGGCACAATTTCGGCGTTCAGCATCCACTGCACGCGCGGCGGCGGCTGCCCCACCGGCGCACCGCACGCCACCTGCGCCGGCGCGCCCTCGGTGGCGTTCACGCCGGCCGCCACGCCCTCCCAGTATGGCGGCTGCAGCGCCAGCACACGCCAGGAGCGGCGTATGCCGTTGCCATTGACTGAGCAGGAGTATATGCCCTGGGGGGGAAACGTGTTTTAAATGTATAGTATAATGTTAAGTTTATAAGTTCTTGGGTCGTTCTTCTTTTCGACCGACAATAGCCTGTCTTTCGTCTTATTACGGCATCTCATTTGAGTAATGATGTTTACGGTTTTATAATGTTCGAATGAACGTCCATATTATTTTATTAAGTAGTGATATTTAATATTTCACTTTCTCTAACTAGCATTTTTTTAAATGTTTTTTTTTTCGTAGAATGCCGTGACAGAGTGGTAAACCAAAATGTGGTCCCCACTGAAAGAGTCCACTTTGTCACATGTTTTTTTTAGAAACCAACCGTAAATAAATATTTATATTGGCCAGTAAGGAAACTTTAATTAGTTCTAATGAAGAAACCTATGCATTTTTTTTAAATCGCACTTCAAAACCACAATTTTCGATAGTTCAAAAACCAAAAAAACAGAAAAACCTCGGTTCATTGTCGGTAAAAAAGAAGGACGACCCTCTTACGAAAGCGCCATCTAGTCTTACAGGAGGAATACTGGATTAGAACGGTTCCTTCGCCACAAATGTGCTATGACTGTTAAATGTCAAATGTCTCATATAATATTTCGTACATAAGTTTTTTTTTAAACCCAGTCGACCCCCAAATTAAAAATCGCATGCTTTACCGCTCCGCTATAGTAACTCACCAGGATAGGGCATGGGTAACGCTCTTGAAGAAAACATCACGAAAAAATTCCTATGGACTACGTTTGTACAAATGGCTTAACCATTAATATGGCAATACTCTTGTTGTACGTTGCCACCTTTGATGTACTTAAAGATAGAAAACCCCACACAGTTCCGTGAATGAAATTGCAATACCTCATCCTCAGCAGTAAACGGCTGCACGACCAGATCGTAGTCGTGTCGGAACCCGTTCCGTAGCTCGTCGCCCCGGTACCACGTGACCCGGGGCGGGGGGGTGCCCACGGCGCCGCACCACAGCCGCAACGCCCCGTTTGGTCGTACGGACACCGTCAGTACGCTGTCGGTGGTCTCGCCAACGAACTCTTCGGATTCCAGGAACCTGTGAGGAAAAATTGATTTTACAAAGGAGTCATTGTTGCCCTCTTATTTATTTATTCGTATGGCATGGTACAGTTCGTTACAAATTTATATTGAGAGCATCGTGGGTTAGAACTGTAAGTTGCTGCGAGGCTATCAGAATAAGCAGTGCAGCAGCCAGAAGTTGATCACTCTTTAGCACCACCCAGGGGACACGTGCAGGAAATTGAGGGTAAACCTTCCTGCGAACGCGAGTAATCGTTGCCCTCTAAGGAGGGATTAAAGTTATATTTTTCTTACCCGATATTCCCTGTTTAATTATTTTTTCCTCCTTGAAGGTGTAAAAAGCAATGGTGCCACTTGGTAGCAAGATTATGTCTTGGGCGTAAACACTTGAATCCCTCGTTACGCTCTAGATTCAATTGACTATTTACCGTAAATATATATTTTGCGTATTATGCAGCAATGACATTTTTTGTATTTGGTACAAATCGGGGCTTTTTAATTCCTCTATAAATTAGAGTTTAAGTGATATAGAGTCTATATCACTAAACTTAAACCTATTTATTATATTATATAAAATTCTCACGCGCCGCCACTGCCGCCCACACAGTGCACCGTCGGGAGCTTCCCACCAGGAAAACAACTCTGTCTCCAGGACGTGGGCACTGAAGCTCTTACCTGACTCCGCCATTGCCTTCATGCTGCACTCTCAGATACGTCTTCTCCGGGAGGTCGATGACCTGCCCGCTGAGCTCGTTGGCGGCTGTGCACCCATACGTGCCGCTGTCGGTGGTAGACGCGTTCTGGATGACCAGCACGCCATGCGTCGTTTCTACTGGCTGTCGCACTCCCTGTCGAAGGTAAATCGGTATTTGGGAAATTGTATAAAATTCTGCAATAAAATTCAAAAACACATCACCGAACTTACTGACTCTAAATTCAAATCTGTCGTAAAACAGACACTTATTTCAAAAGCATATTATAAGATAAACGATTACATCATGGATTTGGCAGCGATAAAGTCCTGCACTAGAAATCTATCACAAAATAAATAGGCTTACTACTGTAGCAATGTAATTACAAAATTTTATAATAATATAATAATGGGCAGCTTGTGGCGAGCTGACGGTGAGTGGCGACACCGCGGACCCCTAACCTCCAGAGAGCCCGATTGATCTGGCCCTCGCCTCTGTGCTTGCCTTAACCGGCCGGCCAGAGTGGAGTCGCAAGAGCGGAACCTATGCTCCAGGTTGGAAGTGTAAAATGTCCTAACGCCGGCGGCCTGCTGAACGGATTACCGGGATCTGGCTTCCGCAGACTCACCTCTCTACAACCTCACAGCCGCTCTGAGGTGTTGCTGCATTGTCGCACTGTGCGTGCGACTGTTTTGTGGGGCCCACTTACCGAGCTGGCGAGTCACCGCCTGCCTTTATACGATTCTGAGACTAATTGTCACGGCAGGTGTCCGCTAGTCTCCTCCTATAACCCATTATCCAGTCCATCCAACATTCAACTCAATAGCCCATGACCTTAATTTCCATCGCAGTCACAGTGCTGCACTGCAATAGTCTTTGCACCTGGCGGGGACCATCACCGGTTGTATCATGTTGTGCGCTCGGAGATGGTATCCGCTGTGTGCATCCCTTGCTTTAGATTATTGTTGTCTTAAAGGGCCTCTGCGCTGTTGGCTTCGGCCCCACGTATGCCTTCCAAAGGTCCGGGATCCCATGGTCCCGAGATATGGCAAAGACATACAAATAATAATAAAATAATAATAAAACCATTTATTTCAGGCCAATTTGCCCATAGCTTGTTAGTAATACAGACTTACATTACTAGTGTTAGTACATCTTAACCTAGGTCTCACAGTTTTAAGCGTATAAAGCGTATAAAGTTTTAAGTATATAGCGGCTAACAAAATACACTTTGAATGAACTTTTCGTGAATTGCTACTCACAGTTGAGACTTCTTTCCACCAACTCAACTCCGCTGGCGGTTCAGAGATGGGCTCTTTGCAGTGCAGCACCACGGTGTTGTGGAGTGGTGCCGTAATGACCCTGGTCTCGCCCGTGTTCCGGCTGAGGTCTATCTTCGCGATGGTCAGCCGCGCCGGGTCTGAGGCTAGGCTGATTGCTCCGTACCAGACTACGCACTGGAAGAAAGTTTTCTGGTTAAATATCATCATCATCACTATCATCGTCATCATCATCATCATCAGTCTTATACAAAGTTAAAAATAATTAGTCAGTGAGGCTACTGATTTTCACTAACTTTTCAAAGTGTCAATCGATTCCACAGATTCTTTAAATATGTAGAGACTAGATTCAATCATATTTATGGCATCAGTGTTGGTCTGAATGACGTTTAGTGTTGCCGCGTAATTGGCAAGATGTACAAGTACCTACCAGATTCAGCAAGAACAACGTTAGTTTTTATCAAAATAAATATATAATGGTCTCACCATCTTTGTCTTTACCACTAAATTGAAATATAGTTTTGCGCATGAAAACCAGTGTAAACGATACGAATTCAATACGTTTAGTGAAATATACCCACAGGGTAATTGCATGTCAAAGTAACCACTGTAATTTCCGCTTGCCCCATCTTCATTTGACAGCTAAATGACGTGCAATCAATGATTATCTCCGCATTTTCCTTCAGAATTTTTTGGGAAACATATTTATCTTATTGCATTTTTGAGTTTTTTTTCATGTATATATCCTTTCACATGACTTCGATTTTTAAAAATGGTAGCCTTGCTTTAGAATACTTTTTTCCACGCCATCCATACTTTTAGTCTATAAAAATGATTTTAGTTGTTAGTCGGTAGAGCACGAGAATCTTACTCTCAAGGTCGCTCAAGCCCCACGTTGGGCGCCAAATATTACAAACACGTTCAGTATAGGTACTAAGACACGCACCTGGTACAACGCGGACTCATCCCCCTCCCCAATCTTGACCACCAGCCGCGTGGTGATCTTCTCCCGGTCGCTGCTGCCCTCGACGTCGGTCCATTCGCCGCGGTCCCAGTCGTCCGGCCGGTCGGGTCGCCATCGCCACGCCAGTCGCTCCCCCGGCACGTTCACGGCACACTCGAAGGTCACTTCGTCGCCCACGGGCGCGGTCACCGGCTCGGGGTACTTTGTGAATTTCCATTCGAGTTCTGGAAATAAATGTTTCGATTTTAACATCATCATCAGTATATACGTCTCACTATTGGGCACAGGCTTTCTCTCATGGATGTGAGGGCACGGGAAGTTTTTATACGCTGGTTTTTTAACGCCTGTATTCAAATCCAATTAAACCTGAAGACATAATTAGGTTCAATTTTGTTTTATCTAGAGCTGACATTCAATACGACCTGTTAGCCTAGTGGGTAGTGACGCTGCCTACGAAGCTGAAGGTCCTGGGTTCGAATCCCGGTAAGGGCAAATATTAGTGTGATGAGCATGAATAGGTATTTATTTCTGAGTCTTGGATGTTTTCTATGTATTTTAGTATTTATAACTATTATATATATCGTCGTCTAGTAGCCATAACACAAGCCTTATTGAGCTTACTATGAAGCTAGTTCGATTCATGTAAGATTGTCCACTAATATTATTAAACTAATATACAGAAGACAACTACGATGAGACTGCTCCATGCGATAGTGGCGAGGCGTCATTAGAACTTGTTCCCTGAACACCTTGCTAGTTGATATGCTACCTTGTCGCTTTCACCCGTTTAATAACATCGTATGGCAGTTTCAACATGACGTTAAAGACACACGGTACAAAACAGCCCCTTGTGAGTTCGGTAGTATAATTAGTAATCCGTCGAGACCGATCCGATAGATAAAACTTTATTGCAAAGTGTATTGCGCGCACTTCCTGACAAGTTAGCAAGGCGCTTGTAAACATTACGCGAAACACATTTTAAATGCGATTCTCATTAAAAGCAACGAACAAAAATATGCCTCCATTTGAATGCAGCTATCCAAAACACGAGCTCAACGCTAACAAATATGGAGTGTACAGTTTAAATACATATACCGCGTAACGACTGCATCGCAGCATAATTGTGGTTTGCCCTGGCTAATGATCTATTTAATCTGCTACGGGAATTTATCGGATATCGCGTTGGTGATATAGCTGCAATTCCTTTGTTCATACAAAGCTTTTTATTTGCATACCGGTGGCTAAAATAAAAAATAATTTTCCAGTCGTCCTTGGTACTTTGTTACCCACGCTTTTGGGTGACGCATTAGTTGAGAATCGGAATGTCGGTGATAGCAGTGATTTTGTACCGTTTTCGGAGGTTTTTTTAAGCCAGGATGGTGGCAAACAAACATACGTTCTGCCTGATGGTAAGCAGATGTGGATGTTATGGATGTGGTCTTCTGTAAGGTGGTTTCAAATGGGTATGAAACAGGACCCCACTTGCAGGCTCTGCCAGGAGTCAGAGGAGATAGCAATGTAATAACGTGGCACCTGTTCGCCGCGGGCAAATTACACCTGCCAGGCTTGCGGTCGTGTATACCGCTCCCGCATTGGATTATACAGCCATGGAAGACGTTGTCTCCCTCCTTGATACTGCTTGTATAGTCTGTAATAGACTTAAAGGCTATCGATGATGATAACATACTGCAGGTGCGGATTAAGTCATCCGCTGAAGAGAGAAGTTTGAATTGACTGAATAACAACTTTATCGAATTGACTTTATGGTCCATTCAGGTTTCAAACTCAAACTCGAAAGTATTTATTTGTTAAACATAATGTTTGGCGCGGTTAATTGAGTTGTTAGGTTGCGTTTTATTTTTTCGTGCGATCAAAATTATTGGAAGCGTACATTATCATGCGTGAGTCAGAGACGTGCATTTTGTGAACATTTTCGAGATACTTTGTGGTCTGTTCATGGAAAGCTGACTCATCTTGGATGTGTATAAATGGGTAAATCAATTATTTCTTGATGTCTTAGCCAGAAGACAATATATGAAAAAGTTCCTTGGAAAAAAAGTTGCAACATGGTTGTAATGCTTAGATGATTGCCCATATAAAAATAAGTTTTAGACACTATAATATTATTTAACCTTTTACCCAAATTTTTGAATAATACTGAAAAAATGTCGCGATTTGAGGAAGATAGGACATTTGGGACTCCTCGTAGTGGGCTAATGCCCCGAGTCTATCCACTAAAAAACCTCTCCGTCTGCCGTCTTTGTGCCTTAGTGGTGGGCTGAAGGAACGCTTGCGCTTTACTTCTTCAGCACCACCAGCACCTCTCCGATTTCCAGAGCACCGCCTCCGGAGGTCCTTGTTGACGTGAGTTTTGTGCCAGCACGGGTACCCGCCCAGTGACCTGGTATGTGAGGGATGACAGGCGTCCCCATGCCTGTCACCCCGCGGTCACTCTACGGAGGCAGGCGGCGATCATTTGCCGCTCGCCTTCGTCCAGGACGGCTATCACAAGACGGCGCGCGAGCTTTCTCTATTTTTCTCGCACTATACCTCTCTTTCTAAGTTTTCTAATAAGAGACAGACGGAGAGTGCGAGAAAAATCGAGAGAGCTCGCGCGTCGTCTTTTGATAGCCGTGCAGGAAGCTTGCGGCGCCGTGGGTCGGCCAATGGCCACCTCCCTGGCCCGTACCGGTATCAAGTCTCTGCCTTTGTACTAATACCTGATCATACCAGCCACTCAAGTGTATGTTTGGAACCTTGTTAAACTAGAAACCGCAAGTAGTCTTCTAATTTTAAGCGCCAAAGGAACTGAACGCTTGGGGTGCTATTTACTGTCGGCCCATAATAATGTTCTTATCTGTGGCTTCCAAAATTTGAAATTGTGTCGTGAGACGGAGACTAAATGTATTTAGTTAAGAGAAATCTGTAAAAATCGCCGAGATAGGGATAAATAATTAACCTTTGGAAATTGGTACTATTTCTTTCTTTCTTTTCATTACATTATGATTGTAAGATAGGGACTTTCTAGTTTTGTTCTTCTAAAAGGAAGTTCATTAACACTTGTAAATTTATAACAAAATTAAGGTTTAAGAAATTTAGAATAAATTTTATACAGGGTGTCCAAAAGTCAACGTCAAGTCGCAAACGGCTGATAGCCCAAAGTCATTCATAATCTTATAATAAAATACAAAAAAATCCAAGTCATGTTTAAAAAAAATCTTTACACGATGGAAATTGAATTTTGAATAAAAATTCAAATCAAATCAAATAAAACATAGGTCAATAATCTAGCAAGTGTTAAATCATTTTGGAATGTGACTGTGTCTAGTAAAAGGGACCACTTTAAGGATTTTAGCTTCCGAGTTATATGCATTTTTAAAAATTAGTCGAAAATTACGTTTTTAATACTAATCGGTTATTAATACCTTGAATATCATAAATCTTTGATGATAGTAGATTAACTTGGTACCAAACCAATCATTCCATAACTTCCTAGTAGAAGTGTATTTTTCACGACCATAAACTTTTAAAATTAATTTTCTCAATTCGTACCTACATTTTGAATACTGTATGTTTAAAAATTTATAAAAAAATAATGATTGCACCTAGGAAAATGATTATTTTTTCACTGAATAGCTAATTTTACCTAGTTTTAGGAGATATTAATAACTCAATACCGATAAAGTGGTCCCTTTTCCCAGACATAGTCACATACACTTGACTAAATAGGCCACCTTTTTAAGCTACTTGCCAAATTACCATAGTATTTTTTTTTAAGTACAGTCAGTTAACGTTAGTTGGTCTAACGATTTTAAGTAGGTATACAGGGTGATTTCGGGGTCGTGATCCCAACCATCTTTTTCTGACTCAGTAAATGATTCAGATTCAGATGTTTATTTGCTTAACGTACAAGTACATGCAAATACAGGAATATAGCACAATTTACAAGTTACAGTGGTAGAAATAATAATAAGAAAGTCAGGTAAATTATTCACAAATGTCGTTATAAATAGCAAAGTAAGATACATTATACATTAAAAATAATAAAATAAAATAAATAGTCATTACAATTAAATCAGTCAAGTGCATTGGCAAAAAATTCATTGATTGTATAATAGGGTCTATCTATAAAATATTTCTTTAATTTCTTGTCAAAGCTTCTTATGTCACTACATTGTACGGCTCTCAGTCATTCAACGTGTCTTTTATTTGCCGATGACCTGAAATTATCACTACCTATTAAGAGTATTGTAGATTCTTTCCTATTGCAACAAGATATTGACAGAGTTTCCGATTGGGCTCGTAATAACAGTTTGACCCTGAATCAAGACAAATGCTCAGTCATTACCTACACGCGTAAAAAACTCCCCATAAACCATCCCTACACAATAGATGGTCAAACCCTGAGACGCGTCACAGAGATTAAGGACCTCGGTACCTGGTTCGACGCGCAGCTCACGTTCAATCAGCATATCGCGAAGATGTCTAGCGAAGCCCGAAGATGTTTAGGGTTTGTCATACGCCAGGCCAAGCTATTCACCAACAGACATGCTATGACTATCCTCTACAATGCATTCGTACGGACAAAGTTAGAAACTAACGCAATAATTTGGAACCCGCATGAAAAGCAATACACGATATTAGTTGAAAGAGTACAAAAATCCTTCGTAAGGTTCCTGTACAAGAAGCTATACGGCTATTATCCGCTATTATATCCAACACTATTCGTACTAGGTATGGTAAGCTACACGTCCCTCGAAACTCGTAGAAGTATATACCTAGTTAAATATGCCTTACATTTAATACGAGGGGCAGTAACTAACCCTCAATTACTGTCACAAATAGCGTTCCGCGTCCCCCGTCTCACAGCCAAAGTGCTCCGTCCTCGGCGCCGCGGTCTCTTCGCAACCCCACCTGCCCGCACCCGCACGCTTGCTAACTCTCCTCTCCACCAAATGCAGATGCTACTTAACGACATCTTGGCAAGTGATGACCAGCTCGATATCTTTGTGACGGCTGAGACAAAGTTCCTGGCTGTATCTTGTCGCTATATTGAATCCCTCGTTACTACTAGCTCCATCACATAGCATTCGGTATAATATTGTATAGTATAATTTAGAATTTTAAATGACTCCGTTTTATAATTATTATAGCTTTATTTGGTTTGACTTTTACATATTTAATATTATTATTTAATTTAAAAAACTATAGTTGACATTTGTTATTATATTTTAATTTGTTATTATTCATTATTAATTCGATTTGACATTAACATAATTATTTAAAACAGATTCATTTAAAATGTAATGACATAGACTGCCTAATATATTTAAAAAACTGAATTTGACATTTGTTATCTTTTATTATTTGTTTGACCATAATTTAATATTATTATGTTATTTTACTTATATTATGAATCTTTTTAATGTTTAATGTAAATTTTCGCCGCTCCTTTAATTAATAATCAATGTTTGCCTATTTTTATTATAGAAATTAATGCATGTTAGACACTAAGTATCTTAATGCCAATTAGCACGTAAGGTTTAACTGTTAGTGCTAATTGAATAGTAAATAAATAAATAAATAAATAAATAAATTGTTTTATTTCGTCGCTTAATTTGTTAAAAATTTTAATAGCAATATTGTTAAAGCTATTATTAAAGTGAACATAAGTGTATTCACTTTGTACCAGTTTATTTTTATTTCGGAGATTAAAACTATGACTTTCTCTAGCTGTTTTATAGTTACTCTTATTTATATAAACATGGAGACATACTCGATACAGATATAAGGAGGTAATAGTAAGAATTCTGTGATCTACAAACATATTTCGATGGGTCACTGGTATACATTTAGATCCATTAATGAGTCTAATGATTGCGATGCTACCTGTATCTATTTTAATTGAAACAAAGATGATTCGTTATTTACGTATTTTTATTTAAAAATTATTATTGACTCAAAATGCGTGGTCACCCTACTTTTAATTACACCTTTTTAACAACCATACTGCAACGATTGTTAAGTCCATGCACTTGACATAAGTTTTCTTGGGAAATAGTAGGGTGACCATGATCTCGAATTATCGCAGTTTTTTTTTGGTGACTAAAATAAGTCGCTGGTGTACTGTTAGTCCTAACCTATCGTGATCCTTAGGAGAAAGTAAGTTAAATGCTTCTTTCTTGCTCCACGACCCCGTAATCACCCTGTATATTAGGGGAGGAAACGTGTAATTTTATTTAAAACGGAGGCACTTGTGTTAGAGTTAAGTGTGTGTGTTGCCAGTAATACGGATTTGATTTCAATTCAAGTCATATAGTTAGTAGTTAGATAGACTCCCACTCTGCACATGACTTGTTAAGTGGCGTGCGACCGTATTGGCACTTATTGGCCCACGCGTTCCGTTGCACTTAAATTGGCTCTTGTTTGGCCTGCAGAGTGCAGTTACTCGAGTCGGCCATAATTTGTGTAGTGAGATGAGAACCGTCTGCTGCATGACTTGTACACAACTGAAATCATAAGATTTTTCGAAAAACACAAATGCTTATTAAGGTTCCTTACCTCAAAAGAAAAAACAGAACCCTTATCATCATCATCATCATCATATCAGCCCAAAGACGTCCACTGCTGAACATAGGCCTCCCCTAAATAATTTCAAATTGACCGGTCCTGCGCCACCCGCATCCAGCGGACTCCAGCGACCTTTACCAGGTCATCAGTCCACCTTGTGGGGGGCCTACCCACGCTGCGCCTTCCGCTACGTGGTCGCCACTCAAGAACCTTTCCACCCCAACGGCCATCGGTTCTACGTGCAATGTGCCCCGCCCACTGCCACTTAAGTTTAGCGATTCGGAGGGCTATATCGGTTACCTTGGTTCTGCTGCGGATAGCCTCATTTCTGATGCGATCAAGCAGACTAGAGATACTCCCAGCATAGCCCTCTCCATTGCCCTTTGGGTGACTTTGAGCCTTCTTATGAGGCCCATAGTAAGCGACCACGTTTCCGTGCCATATAGGATCACTTTATTGTCCGTCTGTCTGCATGTCAATACACTTTATCTCGAGAACGTATGGAGGTATCGAGTTGAAATTAAAACAATATACTCAAGTCTACAATCACTTGAAGCTGTGAAAAAATCAAACTTCTAACGTAAAAAAAAGATACGGCCGTTTATGCCGCAAAAAAACGTATTTCGACACTCTTAAGGAAATCAAAATTTATAGGGCACTTCCCGTTGATCTATAACTATGAAATTTGGCAAGTAATATCGACTTATACTCATGTACAGGGTAAAATCAGAAAACTATACATTTATAATAAAATCATAAAAATTATATCCTTTATTTAAATTACGTAATCAATCATCGAGGTTAAACTGCCCGTCTGTCACGACCCTTTATCTCAGGAACGCGCGGAGCTATCGAGTTGTAACTAAAAGCATATACTCAGGTCTACAGTCCCTTGGAGCTGTGAAAAAATCAAACTTCGAAGTTACCGTAAAAAATGTATATTTCGACACTCTCAAGGGAATCAAAATTTATAAGGGCTATACTTTCCGTTGACCTAGAACTATGAAATTTCGCAAGTAATAGCGTCTTATACTACAAGTACAGGAAAAAATCTGAAAAGTATACATTTGTAATTTTGTACGGAACCCTGGGTCGCGAGTCTGACTCGCACTTGTCCGGTTTTTTTTTTAAATAGTAACAAACATATGATGATGACGACCGGTTAGCCTAGTGGGTAGTGACGCTGCCTACGAAGCTGAAGGTCATGGGTTCGAATCCCGGTAAGGGCAAATATTTGTGTGTTTAACATGAATATTTGTTTCCGAGTCTTGGATGTTTTCTATATATTTTAAGTATTTATATCTATTTATATCGTCGTCTAGTACCTATAACACAAGCCTTATTGAGCTTACTATAGGCCTAGTTCGATTTGTGTAAGAATGTCCCCTTATATATATATTTTGAAATGATGTCAAAACTTCTAATGTCTGAAAACATCGCAGCCGCTTTACTAAACTACAAAAACCCAACCAGCAATGACTGAGCTCGATTGAATTAGTTTCCACGCGAATAAATTAATCCAATTCGGCCTATCTTATCGTAAATCTGTTGTTTTGCGAGCGGTTTGCCATAATTCGACGATTCAGTGCAACACTTCAGTGTTCCTATTCCTATTCCTACACATATTATGTACGCCATTCACAATCACCACTAGTCCCTTGAATAACTTGACCCTTCAATTCGTAGCAAATATGCGTAATCAGAACTCAGACTTATATTGGTTTGGCTGATGTGTTGTCGTTGTTGTGAATACCCCGGACCGGATTTTCTGGTTCCGGCTACATTTATATTGATTTACGAACTGTTGAATGCTGCGTCATATCATTGAAGTTTGAGTGTTTATAAAAATCTAAATCTATACTAAATAAAGGGGTAAAGTTTATGTCGGTGGTAGTTTGTATCTAGGGAAATTTGCATGTTGGAAACTAGTCATCCTATTTCAAAAATTCTCTCGCTAATGAGAGAGACAGAATGGACCTTCTTGATGGACATAAGTAGGCTATATTATCATCCCGTGGCTTCGTTTGCGTTCTTTGTAATAATCATCATCATCATCATCATCATCACTGGATTAGAATAGAATAGAAGATAATTTAGAAGAAGGTTAGGAGGTCACACACAAACAATGAGACAAATTTTAGCGTTTTTGATATTAATAATATTAAATATATTATAATGGAAGTATGGACTATGGACCATGTTATGAATACCTAATATCATTGCCTATAAGATCAAGAAAAAAAAATATTGGTAGGAGCCCAGATTAAAACCCACGCCCCTCAGCTCCGATGAGAAGTCGCGCCGCTGTTCAGTTTAACAAATCATCATCCGTTAAAGTCCATTATTGTTATTATCTCATACCAATCTCTCAAATATTTAGGTAGCCCAATCTCAAACCCCATCTTTCAATTTAACTAGAAACGCGTTAACATCCGAAACTAGATGTGTTTACTCATTAAAGTTAATTGCTCGAATGATTATCTGTTTTTTAAACCTGAACAAATTGATGGGACCTGTCCCTTGCATAGACCGGGCTATTACACAGTTCGTTCCCGAATGATCCCTATCTGAGATTAACGAGCATTCTAAATGCATTGCGGCGTCAGTTAGGATACACTTTTTGTGTATCTTTCGATAAGCGGTAGTGGATGGGGTGTTAAGTGATAATTACCTGTTTTTATGTCTGTTTTGTGTGGAGGCGTGACGGGTAGCTGCCGGATATCGCAGGTAGCAACGCACACACAGAAAAAATATTATTGGTTTACTCACACATGGGTTAGTTGGGACAAAAAATGTACTATTTTTGGTGGCTTTTGAGTCATATTTGATGAAGGTTGGGCATGACAAGCTGCGATTGGTTATAGACTTGATAATAGTTCTGGGAATTACGTTTTTTTGATCAAATTTGTCAGTTCGAATGATGGAATTTATGAAGCTCTTTTCAATCTAAACAATGAAGAACTGGTAATCAGCAATTTAATTAATATATAGGTACCTAAGTATTTTTAGATTCAAGACAGTGTATTTATAAGATTGCGGGTGGCGCAGGAACGCTCATTGTGGCATTCTTTGGGGGAGGCCTATGTCCAGCAGTGGACGTCTTTCGGCTTATGTGATGATGATAATGATGACGATTTATAAGATTATCCCGTTGATACCGTAAATTGCCTATTAGGCATCACAATATTGTACAAACCTGTACAATTTTATACGAGTACAACAGTACCTTACCTCAGTAAGAGTAGGTACCTACTTAGGGCACTAGCACTAGGTACTCAACCGAACTTGACCCGGACCCTTGACCTTTGTTAAATGTAACAATATGAAACAGGTACCGACACTGTATATAAAGAAGAAAAGGTTCTATTCCTAAAAAATCAAACACTGAAAACATCCATGACTCCATGTCTAGAAAAATGTACGAAGATGTTAAAAAGTGTATACCATAAATACCATAATGTGACGTCACGCAGAACTTTAACGGGCTATCTTCATCATTCATTGATAAAATAAAAAATACGTGTCCAATATTTTTAGATAATCTAACTAACCGACTAAACAGATTTATTTAGGAACGTAGCCAATTATAGATAAACAAAAACACAATAACTATTGCAAATGAACAAAACTCGCAAAAATAGTTAGAATATATGACGCTCCAAGTTATTTTTTAAAGGTTTGTCACATAAAAATCTAAAAATGCCCGTATCGCAGGCATGTATACCTACATTTTTGCAAACATCAAAGGGTGTTATGCAAAAAAAATGTACATAGTTAAAAGCGAGATTCAATCTACGATTTAACTTTTTTCAGTTTCATAACGGCAATTACCCATATAAAATGTAGTAATTGCCGTTACGAAACTGAAAAAAGTTAAATCGTAGATTAATGTACAATTTTTTTGCTTTCCACCCCAAAACGAATTTATCCTCGCCATCTGTCAAGGCCGGAACAAAATAAACAATCCGTGTTAATATTTTATAATTCGGGAGCGTTCAGCATTTTATGGACGATACGTACCGGCTGCTGCGGAGGCAATCACCAGCAGGAAAATTAACTCCATCCCGGGCCTGCAACAAGAAACAGATTTGAACATCGAGAATATCGTCATCATAAATTTAAGAGCCAGGCTCTTGTCGGTGGAGTAATCGCCATTCTGTTCTTCTCTCTGAGCTCCTGCTACGACATTACAGTAACTTTATCTTTAGCTTGGTCCATAAACTAACGTCTTGGTCTTCCCCTGCCTCTCCTTCCTTCTATCTTTCCTTCAATTGTGTTTATGTATGAAAATTTTAGAAATGCCTGATTATTTTTTTGTTGATAGGAATAACCTTCCTTAGCACCAGAAAAAAGTTTCAGGTGTTTCAGCTGCATCAATTATTTTTGAAAAATAAAAACAGTTTCCTCACTTACGTTTTGGGTTTAGGACGGCGAATTAGTTATTTGTTCAACAAGAGAGCAAAGTACATTTTTGCTGCGAGTGTTGATGTTGAGTCCCGAGCAAGCGAAAGATTCTATAGTTGAATCACGAGCGTAGCGAGTGATTCAAAATTAGAATCTTGAGTGTAGCGAGGGACTCAAAGACACGAGATGCAAATATCTTTGCTCTCGTGTGATACATACAACTTTTCACCTCAGCGGCGAGAACGTATAACGCAAAGGAATAAAACGCCACATAGAAGCAATTAAATCATTTTTATGTAAAAAAACCAGCCAAGTGCGAGTCGGACTCGCGCACCCAGGGTTCCGTACAAACCTGTAGGTATATAAATTATTAAAAATATTTTTATTTTATGATGTACGTAACTAAAAATGTACGGTTTTCGCAATGTTTCCTTTATCTGTGCTAATATAAGACGTTGCTTCTTACCAAATTTCAAGATTCTGAATTCACGGGAAGGACCCTGTAGGTTCTGATTCCCTTGAGAGTATCGAAAATTTGCGGAAATTTGCGGCATAAACGGCTGTATCTTTTGATTGCGTTGGCTTAGAAGTTTGATTTTTTCACAGCTCCAAGGGACAGTAGATCTGAGTATTTAATATACATTTTAGCTCGATACCTCCACGCATTCCTGAGAAAAAGAGTCTTGACAGATGGACGAACGGACGGACGGACGGACAACAAAGTGATCCTATAAGGGTTCCGTTTTTTCCTTTCGAAGTACGGAACCCTAAAAACAAACAACAAATACATATGAAATAACAAACATTAACTAACTTTACATGCCATTAAGAAAAAACTAAGTCCGTTTCCGTTTGTTTATGTATTTTGCTGATACTTGTCCAATGTCCAAGATGAACTTACCTACTTAGAAAACACAATTCAGCCCTCTTTGACGGTATCTCTCAACTCTTGAGGAGTTAAAACATCGGCTTCGTCACTTGATTCACTCATATTTAGTACAGTTTTTAGTGTTTGTTTAAGTTATGTTTTATCTCCAAGAAAACGTAATAAAGTTCAATCGCGCGCTAACTTTTTAAAGAATATAAAGTGCGTTCTGAAACTGTAGGTATATAAATTTATATTCATCCACCATATAAAAAACTAAAGACTTCTGTTCGCGATAAATATCGCATTACTTCATTGTATTTTAAGAATAATGAAATACTAATAAGATTAAAATAATATTAGATTTAATATAGGTTTCATATTTTTATACGAGTTTAACACGAGTCGAATTTTATTTGGTTTCGGAACGAGTTTTTCGTTACCGCTTTTTGGGGGCCTACTACGAAGGTTTCGAAGTCGAATGACGAATCGACATATTTTATCTCCCTCTTTTTTTGTAACGGAGTGAAAGTGACAGAGATAATGAAGTTTAAATGTTCCAAGTTTGTATTACACCCCGCAGTATGAAAAGATGACCTGCGACTAACCTACGATATGAAAAATTAAAAAGTTAGTTTTCTTCACGCTCGCAGCAAAATTGCATTTTCCTCACTGGTTTCAAGCAGCAAAACCGCCATGTTTGAGCCGCTGAGGTGAAAAAGAATTTTTCCTTGATCTGTCTCACATTACAAAAACTATTTTAAATATCCGTGGTAAACTGACACTGGCAATGATATTGACAGCTGCAGCAGCTACATATATTTGTCATTGCCAGGGTCAGATATTTAAAATATTTTTTGTATTACATCCATTACACCTCTTATTATATTACATCATTGACGTTTCTAATTGAACTCAAAAGCGCGTGAAAAAGTTGCAATTTCCAATTATTATTTTCGACCTTCGATTAACAACAACGGTTAAAAGCAGAATTGTTATTGTACAGTTTTATCGGTGCGTGTGTTACAGCAAAACAATACTTAGTCGTGCGTCCAGTCAAAATACAATACAACGACCGAAATAACTATGTTGCAGAGCGTCGTGAATCTGACTTGAAAACAAGTGGAATTAAAAGATTTATCAAAAAACCCAACTGCTTTTTGCAAATATTATAGCCCATGCCACTCCCACGATTAAGAGGAATCCAACGACACCTCATATGTCGAAATCCGTCAAACGGTTTAGGCTGCAGGGCGTGCCAAAGAATAAGACATACACACATACATATATACATAGATCCATACATACATACGCTCGGAAAACATAACCCTCCTTTCCTTCGGCAGTCGGGTAAAAAAGTCTGCTCCTTATAACGGACTGCATCTAAATAAATTAATTCAAAACACATTGTTCAATGCGTCAATAGATTTGTCAGCCATTTATATTTCCATTGTAACAGATACGACTATTTAAATTCCTCTCACGTTGTTTCGATGGGTTTGACCGACACGAAGTTGTTACGTGCCATAGGGTGATAATTAGTCATGTAAATTATGTACAGGTTACAGCAGAAGATTCTCAAAAACATGGGAGTATTCTCTGAAGTATAACAAAATGTTGGAATGACTTGCCACCGCCAATATGAAATTGTAAAACCTCCTTCAAAAACAAGGGTAAGGTAAACGTTACCGACCGACGTAGAAAAGTATATAATTATTGAACCTGCCCACAAATATTTCACGAGAATCGATTGAGCAATGCGGCCTGTAGTGGAAAACAGCCGGACAGATGCCGGATATACGAAATTATTTTTGTCCAAGCTGAAACGGAAAACTTCGTTTGCTTCGCTCGCTCGTTCAATTGAGTATGTACTTAAGTAAGTACTTGAGTATGTACTTAAGTAAGTACTTGAGTAAGTAAGCATGGATATTCAAGTAAGTAAGCATGGATAGGTACTTAAGTAAGTAAGCATGGATACTTAAGTAAGTACCTACTTAAGTAAGTAAGCACGGGATCAAGTTATACTAGAGAAGAGTGAGGCAAGGCGGGACAGCTTCTGAATAATATGGCTGGTGCGGACATTTAGGTCGGCAATAGAAACTCATTGATTGATTTCTTGGAATGATTTTCTCGTGGGCGCACGCCTTGTAAACAAGTTATTAGCTGATAGGGTCCCTATTCGTAATTTTACTAACACCGGAGCCTGCCTTTAGATTAATAGCCCAGGAATTATAGATTTAAGATGGGAAATCTTTGTTAACCACTAAATTGGTAGGTATTCAGAATAATTACTTGAATAACATTTCTCGAGATACAAGCGGACTCCTCTTTAGAAACAGAAACAGAAAAAGTATTTATTGCCACAAAAAATAACCATAAATAACAAAATAAAAAAAACTTACAATACTAACAAACAATAAAAAAAATAGAAAGTTTGTAAAAAATTTGTACTCTAATCTACGCTTCAACTTATTTCCATTGTGTAACAGCAATTACCCATACATTTTATTTGGGCAACTTTCGTTACATAATCGAAAAAAGTTAAAGCATAGATTAGATTAAGGCCCTTAACTATGTACAATTTTTTGTACCACCCAGTTAGCGGTTAGTACCAAATACAGAGTACAAACTAGCTGAATCTCGGCACATTCGGCAAATTCACTTATATGTGTAAATATGTACTACTCGATAACTCATAGAGTCATAGTATATGACAACTGCATAGTAGAAAGAGTGGGCAGAAGGCTATCTCCGGCCCAATCCGCGATATAATTGCCTACCGTACTTGCCTGTCTCAGGGTTGTCACTTTTAGCTAAATTTTAATTCAGTGCATAGATATCGGCAAGGGCCGGGAAGTTGTATTTTTTACTTGTGTTGTCTGGGTTCAAGGTTTGTGAGGTCGGTTTTACCTAAACGATGACGAAACCTTTCACGATGAAAGAAAGAGCGACAGGCGATACCTATGTGGTTGCGAGGCCAGCGGGGGCAGCAGTTGAATTATTTTGACACCCAAACCCACAGCAATAAGTTCCCCTGCGATTATCACACATTTTTCATTCATTTAGCGGCGCCGAAAAGCCGTGACGCGCGAACCCTGTGCGGTGCTAGCTAGCTCCGACTGGCGCACTGAGAAACGGGTCGAGATTTTGTTTGAGTGTGCGTGCGGCGGCGCATAGATACTATGGCGCACACATACAAGCCGCGCGCGGTGCGTTTGTATGAAGATAACCTACTTTCCACTCCTTCTATAACAACTGCCTATGAACTAACCTGCGAGCAACTATACCTATGATATATGCTGGTCCTCCTGCAGCAAGTGGTTTGGTATACCGTGTAATTACCAGCTCTGACAACCCGCTAGTTTCTGACAGCCATGCTAAACGGCTGCCTAATAAAATGCTAATTTACGGCCGAGTAATTGACAACCTCCGCGAGCCGACAGGTTGGGCGGATATCGGGGATTCTTCGTTCTAGTACGCCTATTAAGGATTCAAAAACGTACATGCATGCCAATTAGATGAAATGAATGGCAGCAATTATAGTCTGGACGTTTGGGTATTTAAAAAAATGTAAACAAAAAGAACCACGTGACTTGGTCATTCAGCCAATAAGATAATACCATTAGATACAAAAGGTTGCTATGATTGGTTGAATGACCGAGTCACGTGGTTATTTTTGTTTACATTTTTTTAAATACCTAAACGTCCAGACTATAGCAACTAATGGACGAAACATTTGAACGTCAACTGAGAATCTTTTTACCGAAAAATCCATAATATTCGGTGAAAGAATATATGGACATGAAATATTAAGAATATCACTGTTGATTTTTATTTTTATTTTATTATTTGACATTTGTTAATGATGATATTATAAGTTACTAGTATTTTTTTATTTTGTCCTGTTATTTTGGTATACTCTGTAATCTGACGATATTTTATGTGATACATTAAAATATACTTAGACAGTTTATATTTATTTTAGTAATGACTATATTTAATTGTTGACATTTTATTGTAATTAATATTTTTTTTGACGATCATGATATAAATTCATATAGATTAAGATAACATTAATTTATATTGTAATTCATCATCATCATCATATCAGCCCAAAGACGTCCACTGCTGGACATATGCCTCCCCCAAAGAGTGCCACAATGACCGGTCCTGCGCCACCCGCATCCAGCGGACTCCAGCGACCTTTACCAGGTCATCAGTCCACCTTGTGGGGCCTACCCACGCTGCGCCTTCCGGTACGTGGTCGCCACTCAAGAACCTTTCCGCCCCAACGGCCATCGGTTCTACGTGCAATGCCCCGCCCACTGCCACTTAAGTTTAGCGATTCGGATTGCTATATCGGTTACCTTAGCCTCATTTCTGATGCGATCACGCAAATATTGTAATTATAAATTATGAAATAAAAAAATCTAATCTATGAGTTTAATGCCTGAATAAATGACATGAATTTGAGTTTAACAAAAGCAATAGAAAGTCCGCATTGTCTTAAGGTTCATAAAACATGCATTAAATTTAAAGTTCCTTAACAGTAGTGCGCCCGCATGCCGCTTGACAACGGAATCATTATATGTTCCCATTGAGTCCTGGATGGGTTCTTGTTACATCTGTAAGATAATCCCGTGGGACTTGTACCCTAAGAGACGACATACATCATATTTAAGTAGACGTCGCATGTACAGTCACGGACTTTAATTGTTGAGCCATTTAGAGCTCACTTCATAGCTTAACTATTCAAAAACCGTCCAAGTGCGTGTCGGTCCACGCACAACGTAGGGTTCCGTGCCTATCAAAAAGGTCGTATCGTCACAGAAACATTACGGCACTTACATCCTTTTCTTTAAGGAAAGCAGTTTTTCAGCAATATCTCGAAAACCTTTGAAACGATCTTGTTCAAAATAATTTTCGGTGAAAGAATATAATAAGTCCTATGTCCATGATTTTTTTCATATTTTTAAAATACACCGTTCAAAAATTAGTGACTTTCGGGGCGATTATCTCCGACTCTATTCACTTAATCAAAAAAATTGCTGAGAAACTTTATATTTATTTTAAAAGGCCTATCGATCGATGTGCCACACGTGGGCTTACAATGAAAAAAAATGTTTGACTTTCAGTTTTATGTATGGAGTGTACCCCTAACAAAATGTTTTTTTAGTCATATAATTACAAAACTATGTAGCGGTTAACAAAATACACCTATCCTCAAAATTTTATTCAAATACACCTTATAGTTTTCGAGTAAAAGGCCTGTGACATACGGACAGACGGCCAGACGGACAGACGGACATGACGAAACTATAAGGGTTCCGTTTTTGCCATTTTGGCTGCGGAAGCCTATAAACCAAAATTTGTTGACACTTAAATGGCTCAACAATTAAAGTCCGTGACCGTGCCGCGATTAATATCAACACCGAAGTTGCCCACCTCTGAGTGAAAATAGTGACTTTTATTGGGATATTTTAGTATATTAGTAATCGAAATAAAGTAACTCTAATACTGAATTGAACTTCTGCAAGTAGGCCAATGGCAATTTTCAGGACCGGTCATTCTGGCACTCTTTGGGGGAGGCCTATGTCCGGCAGTGGACGTCTTTCGGCTGATATGATGATGATGATAAAACAAATAGTGGATCTGTTAGCTGTAGAACTCACGAGCCTGTTTTTAAAAAAAATCGTTCGCCTCGCTCGCTCGTTCAGTTAAAAGTTGGATGAGACTTCATTTGAACTCAAGGCATGCCATGTTACGCAATATGTAGAAATTAACATATGTTTTGCATCTCCGCGGCCATAGGCACCCCAATTTGGTGTTTTTACGTGATACATATCTGTGCTAGACCTTGGCGTCTCTCCGGACGGGGCCGAAGCCACTAATAAATCTCGAAACCGCTATCGATTTTTAACTGGCCTATTTTGCCGCTGGGTCAATTTACTAGCGGACAAATAACTATGACAAAAGAGTTCCGAGTATAAACATGTCACTCATTTAATACAATAATAATGTATAATTATAAATACATTGACACAAAATTAAAACTGAAAGAATCCGCAACAGGCTTCGTCAGCAATACGTACTAACCTAAACTAACAAAAAGGACCGTCCCGGATCGTTGGTGGCCCGAAAGCTCCCATGACACTGGCGGCGTTGCCGCGCTGAATGGCCAAGGAAATCTGTTGAGCCAGGAACGATCCGGATCGCAGCCCCTATCCCTAAGCCGCCGTCCCAAATCCCGTATGAAGTCTTTGGTCTCCGTACCCCAAGGTCCCGCAGTCTCCACCGCCACTGGCACAAAGTCGTACATTGGCTCCAAGGCAGAGTACTTGGCATGTTTCAACCGAGCCGCCGACTCGGCGGCCGACGCTGCGGATCTGATTGTGTGGCTCAAATGGGACGTGCTAACACATGTAGCGTCCCATAAGAGGCACCGCCCTTTCTGCCATGGAACCAATGTTAGACCATCAGGCCTTTTCCCATCCGTGCGGCACAACCCCGCTCCAGGACACAAGGCACGTTGGCCGAAACTAAAGCCCGACGAACCAAATCATTGATGGCGTGGTGCCTTGGAAAACGCCCCACTTCCGAGTTAAAGAAGGTCCAAATCTAGATGAGAAACATTTATTTTGCAGGCCTATTTGATATCTGTTTAGAGAAATAGGGCGCAGCGGAATCATCCCGTAATTTGGAGTATTGTAGAGTATTTTCGTATTTGGTTCAACAGATTTCGTTGACTATAAGGCGACGCTGCCGACATAATGGGAACTTTGATCCGGCTGCGATTCGGGTCGGTCCTGTTTATTTGATAAACAAGTGAAATCAAAAGATGTTTCGAAAAACTCAACTGCTTTTTTGCAAATATACCCTGTCACTCCCACGATTAAGAGGAATCCAACAACACCTCATGTCGAAATCCGTCAAACTGTTTAGGCTGCAGGGCGTGCCCAAGAATAAGACACACACATACAAACATACATACATACGCTCGAAAAACGACCCTCATCTCCTTCGGCAGTCGGGTAATAAGATGACAGCTTGCTGCGGATTGCTCTCTCAAATCACTAAAGGGTCGGCAACGCGATTGTATATTTATCTCTAATCATCATAGGCTACATCATCATCATATCAGCCGGAAGACGTTCACTGCTGGACATAAGCCTCCCCCAAAGAGTGTCACAATCTCACAATGACCGGTCCTGCGCCACCCGCATCCACCCGGACCCCCGCGACCTTTACCAGGGGGGTAATCGCGTAACTTTTCCAACGCGCGTTAGGAGTGTTAGGACAGTCCAACTGTCATTCTTCCATATAAAAACCGGTTAAGTGCGAGTTCAACTCGCGTGGTGAGGGCTCCATATATAATCTAAATGCTATGCTCTAAGAAGCATCAGGCGCTCCATACAAAATACACAAATATATTGAGAATTTTGCCGTTACTTTGAATACTCAAACTTCTTATAGGTTCTCCTGTAATCTTTAGGCAAGGAACTATTTTCCATATTTTTTTCAGAATTTTAAGCCTAGTAGTTTCGGAGATAAGTGGGAGAATGGTCAATTATCGTCTTTTTTCCTAAATTACTTTAAATCAGTTTTTGCTAAAATTATAAAAAAAATATCTGAGATGCTTACAACAACCTCTTTCATTTGATATGTCACACAATACAGTTTGCGAAACTTTCGTTTTTAATTTGCCAGTTTACCTCCAAAAGTGGCCCCCTTGTTCAGATCACCAATTTACACGTTTACCAAATTTCAACTCAATCGGTCCAGTAGTTTCGGAGCAAATCGGCTGTGACAGACGGACAGACAGACGCACGAGTGATCCTATAAGTTTTCCGTTTTTTTCCTTTTGAGGTACGGAACCCTAAAAATTGACATTTAGATCTACCTGACGCGCGTACAATGCGTTACGTCATTGACCTACTGGTCATCAGTCCACGTCGTGCCCACACTGCGGCTGCCGGCATCATAGGGTAATAATTGTTACCATCAGGCGGACAGTAAGCCGGATTGACACTGTTGTGAAAAATCTGTGATTTGCGCGTTGCCTTCTACGCTCGCCGAGCGGTGTCACGATCATAGAACAGATGAAAATGAATTGACAATGCGAAACATAAGTCCCTAATCGACCCACATCTGTGTCAGCAGCTCGAACTTTTGCACATCGCACAATTTCCATAGCAGACAAAAGGTACAATGTGCATGCTGAGGATAACTGTGTCGGGACGTGATGGAAATACTAGGATCGCTGAAATGTTGAAGTTTGTCGCAGTTTCAGTCTCCGATAGGTACTTACTGTACAGTAAGGGAAATGTATTCACGCACCACCGTAGAACCCAATCGCAATAAAGTGATATATCATTCACCAATACTTAGTAAAAATTTAGTACGTAGGAACTTACCTACTTTGAACTTTGACACCGTACAAACTAACCTCTCCCTTTTAGTTGATCAATGGCAGTGGAGCCCGTAATTCGAACTCTTCCGTACCCGGAACCGAGTGTGTGGTCTCCGCAAAAGGGGTATTGATCAGGCATCGGATTTCACAACAAACGCGGGCGCGTGCTGCATTCTGCGACGAACGTTACACACGTATTCAATCTGATTGTCGATGCATCCCGCGCCATACAAGCCGGATACACTCTATATTTAGGACCGGACTGCTTGCATCCGGAATCCCTGTCCTTGCCAAACCTGAAATATTCTGCATTTTGGTTCGGATTCGGACTGCATACATCCGGAATCCTCGCTCATGCCTCGCCCGTCATACTCTGTATTTTGATTCGGGCTGCATGCATCCGGAATCCTTGCAACGGCGTGGGATGAACTGGGATATTTCTAACGCATGCGACGAGAAATAAGAACTTCGGAGAGCTCTTTAGGCCACTTCCGCATAAGGCAGTGCGAAGTCGGTGCTGTATCAGTAAGCTCAGCTGCCAGTAAAGTCAGTACTAGACTCTTTACTGATGAGTGCTTTCTGATTGGCGCGGGTCGCGCTGGAGCGGGGCGGTACGAACATATTTACTGCCGGTATACATACAACAAGCAAGGTAATCTGGGAGACATTAAGCTAATAGCCTTAACAAGAGGATAAGCAGCATTCTGCGCATGATAGCGGACAGGGTTGAGTGTCCTGAACCTACAATACAACAATACAAATACTCTTTATTGCACACCTCACACAAACAAAGCAGTTACAGAGAGAAACAATACAATAACATGTAGGTAGACGTAGACAACAGGCGGTCTTATCGCTGATGAGCGATCTCTTCCAGACAACCTTTGGGCATCGGAGACAGAGATAAAACTAGATTATGCAGTAGGTCCCTACATGTCGCACTGCGAGGGATTGCACTCCCCTGTCAGTGTTGTTTAGTTTTAAATGTAAGTTTAGATTTACAGTCACGGACTTTAATTGTTGAGCCATTTAGAGCCTATAGGCGCTTGCGATTCCATGCTGAATCTCAAGCGCGTTGCCGACCGTTTATTGATTTCAGGATTCGTTTATCAAGTTTAAGCTCCCACCCATGTCAGGATTCGTCACACTAACCGCAGCGCGCTTATAAAGGGATGGTTAAATACAAATACGTACGTAACATTAGTCAGAGAATACAGGCCTGCTATCGATTTGGTTTGGTGAATGTCGGACGAAGCACCGAAAACACATGACACATCATGTCATGGAAGTTTGTGGAAAATGTTTGGAAATGTGAACGAACACCTGAGCTGTGTTAGATCAGGTGCCATTGAAAAATATTCCTTCGTGTGCGCTCATCGAATAGTTTGTTTTGTGCAGTCAGCAGCAAAAGTAAGCTAAAGTTCTCAAAATGATCTACACATGACTCTATTGTCAAGAGGATAAGGACTGTCTAGACCATAACGTGTTATTTTGCGTAGCTGGGCCATTTTACGGAAAGTTGTAATTTTTTTTTATAAAATCGTTTTTTTTTTACTCAGAATCGAAAGCACTTTCGAACCTAATAGGAAAAAAAAGTATCCAAAATTTTACATACAATTTTCCGTTCCGTTACCATAAGCTTAGTATGGAAACGGTAACGGAATGGAATAAAAAATCTTAAGACACTTTTTTTTCTCCTATAACATTCGAAAGTGCCTTCGATTCTAAGTAGGAAAGCCCGATTTTCTCAAATAAAATAAAAAAGTCGAGTGTACAACGGGAATTGAGCGTAAAATGGCCCGGCTACCTCTGCTGCTGACTGTACATCATCCTAGCATTTTTTCTCTGTTGTACACTAAAGTAAACTTTGTATTTAGTTTTTTTGCTTTTTGTAAGTGGCTGTTAGTGAAATAATAAAACTAAATATCAATAAAAAAACAAGTGAGATAGAAAGACAATGCTAATTAAACCCTTCGTTATTCTGTATATGATAGTGGTTTAAAATTAGTTGAATTTTAGAGGACACAACAGTTGAAAGCTGGATCTCGAAATTGGCTAGGGTTAACTCATAACATGCTCGTAAGCCTATTATTGACAAATAAAAAATACTTGAAAATGTCAAAAAACCATGTTTTATGGCAGATTTAGCCCAAGCGAACAACCATGGCGAAAAATGCCCTTTCTATCGTTATGTAAGACACACCATTAGATGCAGTAGGTATTTAAACTCAGAATTTCTCTAAAAGCATTGGTTTAAAATACTTTAAAGTATTTCTTACATCCGTGTACTCGTAATGGAATCACGTGCCCACTTAACAGATGACGGACCGAGATAGAGGGATCGATTTTGAAACTACAAATTTCATTTCAATCTAATTCCATTTCTGAACCGAGTCGTACCATCTGATACTGATATTATGAAAAGAAAATGATTTATAACTTTGTAATCTCCGGAACTAGATATCCGATTTCAAAAATTCTTTCATCTGTGTGTAGATCATCATAAGCTATATATTTTATCCCGGTAATTTGTCTGCATTCTTTGCAACACTCGGGCGAAGTCCTCCTATCCTCTACTAATCCTACTAATATTATAAATGCGAAAGTTTGGATGTTTTTGGATGTTTAGATGTTTGTTACTCAATCACGCTTAAACGGCTCAACCGATTTGGATGAAATTTTGCACGAAGATAGTTTATAGCCTGGATTAAAATATATGATAGTTTTTATCTCGGTTTTTTTTTGGTAGGAATTTTGTTGGTAGGTAGAATTAACAACATTTCATTTTTCTAAGATTTGAATTTTGTTTAGGCATTTAATAGTATTGAAAAGTTAGGAGACGTGATTATTCTTTTCATTTTATTTTTAGTTAAACCCCCTTCATTTGGGTGTTTTAAACTACCACGTTCGAGAAGGGCATAAGTACATTTAAAGGATGAATAAGATTAGTACTGTGGTCAATTTAATAAATTAAAAAGTAAATAGCATGCTGTGTCTGTGACAGTGACTTTTGACATTGACAATGACAAGATAGAAGGAGTCAAATAACTGTCAATGTCACAACATTTTTTTTTACAAGATGCATAAGCACAGCTATGGAATATCCGCATTCAGCTCCGCTTCTTCAAAGTAATTTCCAGTTTTCTCAAAAACTAGCGAATATAAAAATCCATTATTTTTTATATTTACTCAGCAAGCCCAAATCTCTGAATGGTTTCTAGTTTGAGCCGCTATGAAAAAATGAAATGTTGTCAATTCAAGTATTTTAAAATTCGTTATAAACGCGTACCGGAATCGGTCTCAGTTCGGACGTCCCAGTTTATTTACGAACTTTTATGATTGCTCTATTCTAAAAGCCGCAATACTCTTCCTTACTCTTAAAAGGGAGTATTTTCATATAAAAACTATGGCACTTGAGTTATTTTAACCCAGGCTGGTTCAATGCGGAACGAGTGTTCTGCATAAAACTTTGACGACCCGAATTGAATGACATTAAATTCACAAAAACCACGAAACGAGCGAAAATAGATCTTATTTTATGTTAATTGAACGACAGTAGGCTCGCCACGGAATTCGGAATAGAAGTAAGTATCGTTGAAAGTTGAAACTGTTGCAAGTCATATCTGCACGGCTATCACAAGACGGCGCGCGAGCTCTTTCGATTTTTCTCGCACTATACCTCTCTTTCTAAATTTTCTAATAAGACCGAGATGGATAGTGCGAGTTAAATAAAGAGAGCTCGCGAGAGTCGCGAGCCATCTTGTAATAGCCGTGCTGGGGATCTATTCTGCTCAACGTATTGAACTGAGATAAATAGATTTTTGTTTTGGCGTGTGGCTTTGAAGCGATCAAAACGTAATTAAATGGACGCACTGGACTGATACACAAAATCTATTACTGTTTAATACTTTTAGCAGAATACACCCATCAAGCAGTATTATTTATTTACAAAACGAAGTGATCAAAATTTGCCGAGTACACTAAGTAAGGTACGAGAATTTAAGAGCTAATTATGTAACTAATGTATACAATGACCCATTTACTCTGTCACAGTGAAATGACAACACTGCGATAGGTAATATTATAGCAGTATTCTCAAGACGGCGTTAAAATTAAAAGAGCGAAGTGTTATTTCATAACTGGGTTATGTGGTATTTCTGTCCACTAAAAAGTCCACGACGACAGCCATCAGAGCTCTCAAGCTATGTCCAGAATCCCAAAATTACATAATGCCATGCAGAGATGATCAATCAATCGATTAAACAATTAATAATCGACAGGGTATTCGAGTATCGATTAATTAATTGTCATTTTAATCGATTAAATTTCACGATTAATTCTCGATTAAAAGTCGGAACACGCTCATTTGTGCACATTACAAGAATGCGAAATGCCTTGTCATGTGTATACACTTGAAAAATCATTCTACTGTGCTGGTGTGAACTTGTTCCAGTAATACAAGAAGGTTTTTATAGTGCAGTACTCTAAGTTCTCATAAGTAAGGGTTTACGGCTTAGATGGAGCAGAAGTAGATTGTTCCTTATATTAATCGAGAGAAAATGAATCTAATCAAATCGATTATAAATTTAACCGCTTGATATTAATCTATGATTAATTTAATCGGGATTAAATCAATCGGAACTCGTAAGATTAAGATTAATTAATCGTAATTTTTAATCGTTAATCGCGATTAAGTAGGTTAATCCTAATCGTTAATCGATTACATTTTGGCCATCTCTGACGCCATCTAGTGAGAGTGCTAAGGAATATTGAAGAAGTAATTACTTTAACGTAGGCAGAGTAGGCAGACTTTATAATTAATTAGTCCTCAGTCCCCAGTATAAATGACAAAGTGCTAAAAGGAAATGTTTTTTACGTACCACCCGTACTACTCCAAATTAAGCTACTTTCCCGAACACTCTTTAAATTCAAGTTGCCCTTACATCCACGTGCTAACGCTAAGTGCGTCCCATTAAAGACCTCCATGAAAAAAGGAAATCTTGAAAATTACCAAGCCCACGCGCGGATTACTAACTCCCGGTTCCTTTATAACTGCGTGGCCATAAGTGTTATTTTGGGATAAGGTGACCGCATTTATAATTTTGTTCCGTTCGTGCTGAAAGCTCAGCGCGTGCTCTGGTGAAGAGCCAACGCGCTGTGGGGTCTGACTGTATATTTTAAGTGATTATGTAGTAAAATGAATCGGCATAAATAATAATTATGTAGACTTTATAGTGGCCATCGGCGTTTGTGTAAAAAATACGCGTCGAAATGTAAATCGAGTTCCTCGTCTAGTTTCGTGTATTTGAAACAGAAGTGGTTTTCTAGTCAGACTAAGATCGGGTATTGTTCGAGCATTATATGCAACCTCGTTTTTTTGTTAATTTAAATATGTTATTATTTTTTAAATGACAGATTCTATTAAAAATTATTTACATCAATACAAAACAAATATATAAAAAAATTTAAAACTGAATAACGCAATTTAGCAGATAATTGGTAAAAATAGTTTTTGATATTTTTTTTTAATTAGTACGAAGACCCAGCAGCCTAGACAGTTATAGCGCGGATTCTTTTTTCAGACCGGATAGTATATTAAGACTTTCAGACCCATCGGACCAACAAAGCAATTGTTTAGCCACAATAGCCCTGTGCCACAAACGCTTCGAAATGAAAAGGCCATGTTTGATAAGTACTCGTATAGCGAATTAGCGACTCTATTGATAAAGTAGTCTATTGTTACAAGCTTTTATTTAGTTTCACCTGTCCCGATGTCAGTAATTAAATCTTGCAAGTTAAATTTGATCCACTTCCCGGTTTCCGATTGAGCTGAAATTTTGCATAAATATGTATATCGTATGACAATGCAATCGTCGATTCGTCGATCTATGAACTCGAAAGAAAAACGGCCGTTTTAACTTTGGATAGATTGACGAATCCAGCAACATAAAAAAGTAGTTTGATGTACTTATAGTTGAATTTTTTTGAACTGAGCCGATCTACTTATCTTCAAAACAAGCATTCAAGTTAAACAATACGATTGTGTGGTTGGCGTGTGCCAAACTTTGCAAAAGAGAGGTTACCGCCAAATAAAATGTTCATTGAATAACGAATATCGTCTTATTCAATAGATTCAAAATGGACTAAAAGATAAAAAAAACCCGCTCACAGCGAGCCAGGTAAACAAGAAATTTTCCTTCATTGTTTGTTGGCACGCGTCGACCACACAATCGTATTGTTTAACTTGAATGCTATTGTTTTGAAAATAAGTAGATTGGCTCAGTTCAAAAAATTTAAACTATATTCACAATACAAAATGCAGGGTGTAGTGGTCTCCTTTTCCACGGTCCCCTTATCAACAATTGGACTTCGCGGACTTGGATGGGAGAGTAGTAGCCTTGTAGCTTACGGCAATACTCCATAAACTTCAATATAAAAATTCAAATCCCACATTCTCACATACTTAACCCGCCCCGCCTCACGCTCGGAAATTAATGGTTACAGTATAGACCCGTGCAACAACATTTTAAATTGAGAAGATACAATCATCACTATAAATAATTCGGGCGTCACAATAGTAGACAAACGTCGTATGTGCCATAGAAACGCATAATGACGTTGCACGTTTTTATAAGTAGTCAGTTGAAACTAGATGCACCGGAGTTTAGCGGCGTGTTAGTTCCCGAAACGAGAACGTTAATTATTATAGAATACGATCATGGTTATTATATTCATGGATTGGGGAACTGTTAGCGTCCATTATCTTCGTTAAGTTAATCTGTATTCTCGGCTCCCAAGATACAGGCCAGCCTAGTTTAAGGCTGACGGATATTCTTCTTTGTTTGTTAAAAATGTGCATGTTAATAGAACCTAAGTTTAACTCGCTTGGATGTAACGCTGTTATGGTTTAAATAATTTTATATTTTCTGTATCATAGATAGGTATTATGTAAGGCGACTAAGAGGGCATGACTCCCGTTCCGGGTCATTCCTGTTGCAAAGGTTGTCGATCGCGATTCAACGCGGCAATGCAGCGAGTGTGATGGGCACCTTTGCACCCGGAATGACACGGGGCGGGTTATTTGACTAAGTGTAGTTTTATTGACACTGTATTAAATTGTATTTAAAATTAGAATCCAGCTAATCTAGCGCCCTGTAATAGGCATGTCAAAATTGTCAAACGTGTATTAGTATACTCGAACGTCTTCTGTAGTTTTCTAGCGGATTTATTGTTTTAAATCTCCTCAAAAAAGAGGTAAAACCATGCATAGTGCATAGTATTAATATTATTCGGTTTTGCCAGTGAGAAAAACGGGTCCATATCGGGTTGCTACAATTTAAAATCATAATTTTGATAGGCATAACTACTTGTGTAATAATCATCATTACGCATAACCGACAAAAGTCATACATAAGTTCGCATTTTTTTAACCATAATGTTGATATCATAACATTTTTAGTCATTTGAAGGTCATAACAATTATTAGTCATATGAATTGCTATGCATAACTTATCACAATATGACATAGTATAATTTTATTATGACAATGAAAGTAGTATGCGCAGGGTCATTAATGACAAAATACTTTTATGAGCAACAACTTTATGCATAAAGTGTAATGTTATGCCAATCACAATTATGACAATAGATATTATGCGACACGAGGGGAACCCAGAAAAAAACACCGCTATCGATTACCAAGCTTTTTTGTTGTTGAACTACGTGCCGGAGTTGTCAACATAACAAAAACAGTAAATTAGCAATATTTTAAATAGAAAACTCCCGTGAGAATCAGACATATTATAATATAATGAAAACGGGTCACGTATTTATATTTAAATTAGCACTATAATTACGCCCTCAAATCTCACGAAAGGTTCTTTCCGCACAGACTCTACGAGTGTCATGACTTAGTTCCCCAACTCGTGTCAAATCGTGAATCGAATTTACACCTTTAGTCAATTGGCAAGTTTGGAAGTTAGCTAAGAATCCAATCTAACTAGGTATCAAAGCTTTGAGACCTGCCCGGTTTCGACTGTTTGATATAGTGACGTTGTAATCAAAGGCCCAACTTAGTTAGTAGTGGATACAGTGACGTTAGTTTTCGTTGAAACTTAACGTTGGTAGCGCAGATTATTCAATTACGTATTAAGTTTTAATACATTCATATTTCATCACTCATCACGGATGTTCTGTGCCAATATGTATTATACAGGTAAATCTTGTAATTACTCGTCAGATTTCAAACATATATCAACACTTTCACTGCCAGAACCCGCCTAGCGGGCGCCTACGCCGAAGTTGCTTTCCGCCGTATACGGGGAAAACCGCGGGATCGGCTACGAGTAGGGTTGCCAACTATTTTAAGGTTTCCAGAAAAAAACGACAAAAATATAGTACACTGTAAAAAAATATAGTACTTGGCTGGGGAATGGTGTTTAGTAAAAACCTCGGCAATTGGAAGCACTTTGTAGGCGTCACAAATATAGTATTTTCACGTACTATATATTTCTTCAACAGTATATAGTACAAAGAATCAACATGTAGTTCAATATTATATAATATAGTACGGTTGGCAACCCTAGAATAATAATAAAATCTATAAATGACCGATGTATTTGGAATATATGCGTATGCGCCATATCAACTCGTATTTAAAAGTTGAGTTGAAGTAGTCAAGACATTTCCTATAACTTGTACATCATCTTAGGCTTTATAACTTCAGCAACCTCTTAATGCGCCCGCGCGGGTTATTTTTGATTCAGGCATCGGACTTAATGTCATCTTCGAGACGATGATCATCCAGTAGTTTAGTAGGTACAACTATCTATTATGTGGTTCTTTTCTGTTCTAGTGCCTCATCCAGCCAGCAGTTCTGCTTCAAGGACTTGGAGGTGCTGACTGCGGGAGGGAGGGGTTAGAGCAAAATAACGCAGAAGACTCGCTTACCCCATATAGTAGTATCGACATTCATAGGTGCATATAATATGCCTAAATTGAAGAATAAATCACTTTGACTTTGACTTTAGTGTAGCATATGCGGCAGAAAGATAGTGTGGGTATGAGATGAGAACCTTAACCATGCACCGTCTTAACCGCAAATCATCATCATCATCATCATATCAGCCGAAAGACGTCCACTGCTGGACATAGGCCTCCCCCAAAGAGTGCCACAATGACCGGTCCTGCGCCCGGGCGGGCAGTCTTATGTATTTTAGGAGTTGCTGTTACCACCCTCTATCTCCATCATCAGATCAGCCCAAACGACAATTTACATATACTTTTACTTACATACGAACAGTGTTAGTTACATAAATACACAAACACAACAGCGCTGGGTGGAACTAACATTAGTATGTATAAAGTACGTACGTATGTAATCCTACTAATTCTACTAATATTATAAATGCGAAAGTTTGGATGTTTAGATGTTTGGATGTTTGTTACTCAATCACGCAAAAACGGCTAAACGGATTAAGGTGAATTTTGGTATAAATATAGTGTATAGCCTGGATTAATATATATAAAATACTTTTCATCCCAGGAATGATCCCCTAAGGGGGCGAAATGGGGGCAAAAGTTTGTATGGAGCTTAGTTTGTTTGTATCAACGAGTTCCACGCGGACGAAGCTAGTGATCTATAAATATTTTTTTTGTACGATTGGCCTAGCGCTCGTTCGTAAAGTCACGTAATTACGAGTCTAGAGGCCAAGTTACGTGGACGCGCTCACTGCAAATGGCTTGTGAATACCGACCGATAGGATGCCGACAAGAATAATTAACTTTTACGGCCGGCGAGCTCTGATTTGTTACGCGAATTTAAATTCAAACGACTCACGAATGCTTGATTAACTAACTGTCGATCTGTCTGGTGCGCAGATTTGTGCTTCCTCTGTATTTATGTGATTTAAAACTAGGAAAAGCTAACCGGAATGAACTGGGTGGGTGTGGAACATAAAGCCAAGATTGACAATTTGTCATTCGCGTCAGTGCGTTACAACATTTCAATTCAATTCGAGTACTTTTATTTCGAACAAAGTTCACAACGTATTACTTTAATTCTAGGGTTATAAAAATAAAATAAAAATAAAATAAAATAAAAATAGCCTTTATTTCCCAGCATTATAAAAAAATTACATGCTTAATTTAAAATATCAATAATTGATCAGCCTAATATTTCATGTGTATATGGTAAGTTTAATACACCTATCAAATTTTTAGGTCTTGATTTTGATAATTATACGTTTTTTTTTTTTTTTTTTGTATATGCATGTATATATTTTACAGTTTGTTATTCTTCTTTATGTAGTTCAATTCAATTCTTCTTTATTTATTATTATTATATTTCTTAATGTTACATTTTATTACATATGTACTTAAGCATTATCTATACAATTTTAATATTAATAATTTAATCTTTGGTGTTTAATATAGTATATAAAACGTTTAGCATTGTATAAGTAAACTCATAATTATTCAATATTATTACATTATTAAGTACTGAGATAGTCTACAATGTCTCTTAGTTTATTTTATTTTATTTTTTACTATTATTATTATTATTTTTATAGTCATGCAATTTTTATTAATAGTAATTAATATATAATTAAATTTAAAGGTAAATTTAAAAGTTGATTATATGGGGATCATCCATCTCTGGATGTAGGCCTCCTCCATCTCTAGCCATTTGTTTCTGTCTTGAGCTTGTCGGGTCCATAGGTTGCCCGCTATTGCGGTAACATCATCTTTCCATCTTTGCAGGGGGCGTCCTTTTCTCCGGGTTCCTTCGATGTACTGCCATTGTATAACTTGGTGACTCCATCTGCCGTCGTTTATTCTAGCCACGTGTCCCGCCCACTTCCATTTTAATCTTGCGACCTGTTCAAGTGCATCTGTTATCTTTGTCCTCTTTCTGATATCCTCGCTTTTAACACGATCTCGTAGCTTGATACCGAGCATACTACGTTCTGTTGCTCTTTGGAAGGATCTTATCTTTTTTCGGGCATGAAGTGTAGGGGACCACGTTTGACATCCATATGTGAGGGTCGCCATCACGGTTGAGTCCATAACTTTCTTTTTAATGTGGAGAGGAAAGTCACCTTTAAAAATTTCTTTTAGCGACCAATATTTTTTCCATGACAATATTATACGTCTGTTTATTTCTTTTGTTGTTCTATCTGTAAAGCTGATATTTTGGCCTAAATATATGTAGTCGTCAACGTACTCTATACTTTGTCCTGCAACATATAGGGGTTCTTTCTTTCCATTGGTCATTAATTTGGTTTTGTCTATATTCATACTCAATCCACATTTTATGCTTTCCTCGTTTAGTTTTTGTATCATATCCTGGAGGTCTTCAAAGTTTTCTGACATTAGAATTATGTCATCAGCGAAGCGGAGGTGTGATAGATACTCGCCATTTATTTTCAGTCCCTTGCTGTCCCAATTAATTCGTATAAATATGTATTCTAACAGCGCTATGAACAGTTTGGGAGAGATCGTATCTCCTTGTCTTACACCTCGCTCTATGTTGAAAGCTTTACCTGATTTCTCTAGTCTGATCTTCGCGTTGCAGTCTGTGTATATATTTTTCAGTAATGAAATGTATTTTTTATTTACTCCTTGTTCATCGAGAGCTTCCCAAAGCTTGCTATGCTTGATAGAGTCGAAAGCTTTGCTGTAGTCTATCAGGGCGATATAGAGGGTTTTTCTATATTCTGTGTATTTCTCTATAATTTGTGTTACAGTGAACAGATGGTCGATTGTCGAGTGTTTTTTCATCACACTTGCTCGTAAATATCTTCATAACGCGCAAGCATACAAAGCTACAATTAGCCTTTATTGCGCCTAAGGGCGTAATAGGGTGTGATCTGATTGGTTTAAGCAAATCTCGTTGACCGTGGGCCACAAGAATTATGTTCTGTGATTAAAAAAAAAAACTAGCCGCTGTATTGCTCTGTGACTGGTCGAATGAAATATTGAAGCTGCGCGCTCCACTCGCAATGATCTGGAAGTGAAGTTGTCAATTTCGTCAATTTTTGATTGGTGCGCTTGTACGAAACATATTTTGTAGTAAAGGTTTATTTCCTTTCCTTTCCTCGCAAATGTGATGACTGATGAAAAACATTGTATGCGACACGTACGGTAAGATTGTAACAAACTCGAGTCATCAAAGCGTCGGGCTTCTAATAGACTCTCATTCGTAATTCATATCTTACCTATCATCAACCTCGTAGGCCGTGTTTATTGATAAGCGCGGCGTGCGGTGGCGCGGGGCCCGCGTCGAAACACGCGTGAACACAAAAGTTACAAACATGGCTTTGCTTTGGCTTTTATTTATGATGGGTTGTGAGTCTGGGATGCTTTGCGAGATTTAACAGTGATGGTGCCTGGTGTGGTTTTCATATCAATTGAACACCACTGATAGAATCTCCCATAGTTATACCCACGACATGTTTACAACCGTGACTGGTGTGAGCGCTTCCATACTCGCCTGACAACACCTCGCGTCGCTGCACGCGCCGTCAGCCACAAACAAGGCCGTATAAGGTACACACTACGGAACGCAGTCAGTAATACCAAGGCACTAATAATTTTTTTAGAGGAGCTGGGGTGGTTAGAGTAGCGCCACCCCGTCGTTTCACGCTAAATAGGCACGTTGGATGTCGACTTGCGGAAAATGCCCAGTAAAACTGAACTAACTAACTAACACCTCGCGTCGCTGCACGCGCCGTCAGACACAAACAACACCGTATAAGGTACACACTACGGAACGCAGTCAGTAATACCAAGGCACTCATAAACTTTTTAGAGGAGCTGGGGTGGTTAGAGTAGCGCCACCCCGCCGTTTCACGCTAAATAGGCACGTTGGATGTCGACTTGCGGAAAATGCCCAGTAAAACTGAACTAACTAACTAACACCTCGCATCGCTGCACGCGCCGTCAGACACAAACAAGGCCGTATAAGGTACACACTACAGAACGCAGTCAGTAATACCAAGGCACTCATAAACTTTTTAGAGGAGCTGGGGTGGTTAGAGTAGCGCCACCCTGCCGTTTCACGCTAAATAGGCACGTTGGATGTCGACTTGCGGAAAATGCCCAGTAAAACTGAACTAACTAACTAACACCTCGCGTCGCTGCACGCGCCGTCAGACACAAACAAGGCCCTATAAAATTCTTCCCAAAAAATATGACTACGCTCCTCAAATCACGTACACGTCTTGTTATCTATGTCTGCAATTATATTTGTATGTCAAGCTGTATGTATACCTAATGTATGACGTCCCAATATGGTTAGGAGATAAAACATAAGAATGAACGCGCAATCAGTATGCTACGGTTATCCCGCTGGTTAGATAACAATTCTTTATAGGTTATTACAATACAGTGTTATGTTATTGTCTCTCGCCACTCACGGAAGTCACGGATATTAGAGAAAGAAGGGCGTTTCTATATAAATTCTACAATAAAATTCCAAAACACATTACCGAACTTACTGACTCTAAATTCAAAATTGTCGTAAAACAGACACTTATTTCAAAAGCATATTATAAGGTAAACGATTACATCATGGATAGGGATATTTGGCAGCGATAAAGTCCTGCACTAGATCTTTCGCAAAATAAATAGGCTTTCTACCGTAGCAATGTAATTTTATAATACTCTGATACTGAAATGATATATTGTATACTGTTTTGAAAAAATGATTCTTCTCGAGGCAGAGGTTTTCTTTCCGAACCGGTGGTAGGTACTTTATCGATATTCATAGGTGCATGTACTCGTAATATGCCTAAATTGAAGAATAAATCACTTTGACTTTGACTTTGGACTCGTGTGGGGCCCACTTTAACATGGATAACTCAAGATGCGCGACGCGAGAAAAGGCGCGACAAAGGGAGCGTCCATTAATTACGTGAGACGTTCAAGGGGGGTCGAGCCAAATCTCATCTAATCTTACTTTGGGGATTCTTATTGTATCACTGGCTTTCGGCATATATCACGTTTTTTTTTCCACAAGAAACAGGAGTAAAATTGCGAGAAAATAATATTAAATTAAGTAAAACATGTATTTTAATGTATCCACATTCTCAGAAATCTTAAATATTACCTAATCCTAACTAGTCAAATAAAAATATTAAGCAAAATATTTTTTATTTTTTGAATTAGTCCAACATATACGTACTACAAGTTTTTTTTAACCGTAGTTTTAGCATAATACTTGCAGCAGATACATCAAAGAATGAGTGTATTTACTCATTCGCCAACAAACTGCCTCGCAGTTTGGCGAAGTTTTTGTAGTAGTTTTAACTTATGTTTTTTATGTGAGCAATAAATAAAACATTTACACTAGACACACACATTTCAAAAATCTCAAGTGAGATTGGGGGATGGGAGCGGGGGATGAGCCAAATTTCACGACATCTCACCAGGGGTGGGACGAAGGGTCTGAAAATTTCTAAAAACGCCCCACGTAATTAATGGACGCCCCCAAAGTCCCTTTTTTAATTTATATTTTTTTATAACGTCAATGGCAAACAAGCATCGGTCTGTCTGATACTAAGCAGACCCCAAACCTTATACTTCCCCCGTTCGGCGGCTCCAAATGCTGTATCCTACCTCTCTTAGATGACATTCCGCTGTATCCTACCTCTCTTAGATGGCATTACGCTGTACCCAACCTCTCTTAGATGACATTCCGCTGTACCCTACCTCTCTTAGATGACATTCCGCTGTGCTCTATCTCTCTTCATTTCTCACATTATAGTTTGTGTGCGCACTTGTGCTAGCCATACAGTGATGTGTGTAATTCTAATTATATTATAATGACTATAATGAGCGAGAGGTCACCCAACGATGTACCTATGAATCAATCGGCTCGATATTCTGACCCAAAAAGGGACAAATAGTGAGGTGAAAACAGCTCAGCTACCTGTTAATCCTCCGTGACAATGACAACCACAGTGAGCTCCTCTACTACCAAACCTCACACAAGGCAGTAACGAGCTATCCGTTCCATACTGAGTTACTACTTTCTGGCACATAATATCCTTGGCTCACAAAAGAGCTTACATTATAATAAACTTCCTAACGACTTATGGCGTTTTTGAACTGGCATAATTGTCATCCGGGCTTATCATAATCCTTACCATTCAATAATCCTCTCGGTAATGATTTGGACATTTAGGACGCTAGGCCGGGGATTAGGGACTTATCGGTATTTTCTTATAGTTTGGAGCTCTGCGTTACATTCCGGATTTGAGAAAAGGATGATTCACACTACTGTAAAGGTTTTATAAACCTTTACGTATCTCATTCCGAAACAGCCCAAACAGATACTGGCAGCTAATAAGTTTGAATTTGGAATAATGGCTTCAGATAACGCCTATAGAAAATTACTCTGTGGATAAAACGATGAACGATGCTGTTCAGCAACCACCTTTACATGTTGATTTAGTAATGTACGTCTAATTGGCATTGTCAGTCAGGGGCCTGGAGCCGTAGCATGGTTGGCCTTATCACGCGACAAGTGACAAGATAGGAGCGTCGTCTCGTTCTATCGAACGGTGTCAGCCAGTGACGCACGCTCTATCCTATCACCTATCGCGTGACAAGGCCAACCATGCTACTGGAGTTGCACAGTATAACGTCTGTTTGCGTCTATACAAGTAAACTCCCTTATACGGCAAAGTTGACCCAATTTCACGCTAGATGTCGCTGTTACGTCCAAGTGAATTCCTGCATCACGCGAACGGTATGTCGACGTAGAATGTATAGGTCGAGACAATTTAATATTGAATATAGACTATATGTGTGACTTTTGTGGTGTGACTGGTTGTTTGATTACAAAACCATATGTCGACCTTTCTGACAAAAGTAGGAGTACAATCACCGTCCACTTACCATCAGGTACGTCAATTTGCCTCCAACTCAGTATATTGTCAGGCTCACAAATACGGAGATACTTAATACAGTTATCTATACACAAATCAACCTGTTTGCATTGTGCTTTCATGTATCTAGGTTAGCGTCCCTATATACACGGGCCGTACAGTTGACACTTCTCCATCAAACCTGAGTGAAAAGGTCATACAGCAACGCCCAAACACAGGGACAGCTGCATAAATTACTAGTTCCATTTAACATTTCCAAGCCCTTTCCGGAACGGATCTGTGACCATTTCTGTCCTTCCGTCCATCAGAGATAGATTAGGAATTCCGACACCCATATTTAAGTCCGTGCTCGCATACTTGGACCGACAGGTTGATTGCAAAACAAAAAGGGACGACTGTCGGATACGTCAATGTCTAAAATAGAACCGACCAACGGCCGACCGCCGCTGTCATGTCAGTTCGTCATGCTAATTTCATACCTATCGATTTTGTAGTTCCGAACTTTACGTTATGTATTATGTTGTAGGTGTCTGATGGAGTTCTGTTTCTAAACACAACGAATCATCGAAGAAATGAAGGGTCAGCAATGCGCTTGTGATCCTCTGGAATCGCGAGTCTCCGCAGGCTACGGTGTCTGATTACCATCAGGCAAAGCATATGTGGTGGTGGTAGTTTTATGCTTAAGTATTTCCGTATTATCGGATACTAGCTTTTGCCCGCGGCTTCGCCCGCGGAGTACCTACGTGCAATTTTTGCAATAATTGTTGAATTGTTGACTTTGAGCCTTCTTATGAGGCCCATAGTAAGCGACCAAGTTTCAGTGCCATATGTCATCACTGGCAACACACACTGGTCAAAGACTCTCGTCTTGAGACACTGCGGGATATTGGACGAAAAGATTGACTGATGCGCCCACAAGGTGGACTGATGACCTGGTAAAGGTCGCGGGAGTCCGCTGGATGCGGGTGGTGCAGGACCGGTCAATTTGGCACTCTCTATGGGAGGCATATGTCCAGCAGTGGACGTCTTTCGGCTGATATGATGATGTTGAATTGTTACGCCGGTAACGGCCTACTAATACTACTTACTTACTTCCCCTATGAATAACCCTTCGTCGTCGTATAGGAACTTTCAAATTTCTAAGTTTTTAAATGAACGTCTTTTCGGTACAACTCTTATTTCACCCCTTTAGGAGGCACGTTTAAAAATAGTTGTGCAAACAAGAGAGCAATAGTTATTTGTTCAACAAGAGAGCAAAGTAGATTTTTGCTGCGAGTGTTGATGTTGAGTCCCGAGCAAGCGAAAGATTCTATAGTTGAATCACGAGCGTAGCGAGTGATTCAAAATTAGAATCTTGAGCGTAGCGAGGGACTCAAAGACACGAGATGCAAATATCTTTGCTCTCGTGTGATACATACAACTTTTCACCTCAGCGGCGAGAACATATAACGCAAAGGAATAAAACGCCACATAGAAGCAATTAAGTAATTTTTATGTAAATAAACCGGCCAAGTGCGAGTCGGACTCGCGCACCGAGGGTTCCGTACAAACCTGTAGGTATATAAATTATTAAAAATATTTTTATTTTGTGATGTAACTAAAAATTTACGGTTTCCGCAATTTTTCCTTTATCTTTGCTAATATAAGACATTGCTTCTTACCAAATTTCAAGATTCTGAATTCACGGGAAGGACCCTGTAGGTTTTGATTCCCTTGCGAGTTTCGAAAATTTGCGGAAATTTGCGGCATAAACGGCTGTATCTTTTGATTGCGTTGGCTTAGAAGTTTGATTTTTTCACAGCTCCAAGGGACAGTAGACCTGAGTATTTGATATACATTTTAGCTTGATACTTTCACGCATTCCGTTTTTTCCTTTCGAGGTACGGAACCCTAAAAACAAACAACAAATACATATGAAATAAACTACAATTACTCTCTCCCATAACATTAACTTTACATGACATTAAGAAAAAACTAAGTCCGTTTCCGTTTGTTTATGCATTTTGCTAATAGGTACTTGTCCAATGTCCAAGATGAACTTACTTAGAAAACACACTTCAGCCCTCTTTGACGATATCTCTCAACTCTTAAGGAGTTAAAACATCGGCTTCGTCATTTGATTCACTCATATTTTGTACAGTTTTTAGTGTTTGTTTAAGTTATGTTTTATCTCCAAGAAAACGTAATAAAGTTCGATCGCGCTAACTTTTTAAAGAATATAAAGTGCGTTCTGAAACTGTATATAAATTTATATTCATTCACCATATAAAAAAACTAAAGACTTATGTTAGCGATTAATATCGCATTTCTTCATTGTATTTTAAGAATAATGAAATACTAATATGATTAAAATAATATTAGATTTAATATAGGTTTCATATTTTGATACGAGTTTAACACGAGTCGAATTTTATTTTGTTTCGGAACGCGTTTTTCGTTCCCGCTTTTTGGGGGCCTACTACGAAGGTTACGGAGTCGAATGACGAATCGACATATTTTATCTCTCTCTTTTTTTGTAAGGGAGTGAAAGTGACAGAGATAATGAAGTTTAAATGTTCCAAGTTTGTATTACACCCCGCAGTATGAAAAGATGACCTGCGACTAACCTACGATATGAAAAATTAAAAAGTTAGTTTTCTTCACGCTCGCAGCAAAATTGAATTTTCCTCACTGGTTTCAAGCAGCAAAACCGCCATGTTCGAGCCGCTGAGGTGAAAAGTATGTTTTTGCTGTGAGTGCTGATTTTGAGTCCCGAGAAAAGAAAGAAAGATTCTAAAATTGAGCCACTAGCGTAGCGAGTGATTCAAAGTTAGAATCTTGAATGCAGTGTGTGCCGTAAAACGAAAGCATGGCGGACAACTCCTTAGGTACCAAATTGACACATTGCAATGTGAGAAGCAGGCAGCCAACCGTCAGAAATGGAGATCTTCAGTAATACATACATCGACGGGATTCAAAGGTGGATGTTTCCCATCCACCTTTAATCCCGTCGATGTATGGCCCTTGAACTCAAACAGGACGAGCTGAAAGCCGACCACCTGCGGCGGCCAGCTATAATATTGTGAATGGTGTGCTCACGTGCCCGTTGTGTACTCGGGCCTTCGTAAATAAGATCGGCTACGTGAGCCACACCAGCTCCCCTATTCTGTAACTTGTTTAAGCTCACCTCAACGCTCACCCACAAATATATCTTGACACCGCGATGCGTAGTAACTAAGCGTAGGTAGAGGTCTAGTTTCGTAACGGGTGAGCGGCGGGGTGAGCCGCATTTGCGCGTAGCGAACAACAGAGCACATGATGGACATCAACGCCGTAGTTGAAAGCAGTCGCCGTGGCCGAAATCGATCAGAAGAATATCTATAGTTATATTCCTGAAGGGTGCTCGACGTTTTATATAACTTCACTGTAGAGACCCGTCTTTTATTATTACCATCATAAATTCATACCGTATGCACGCGGGAGTCTATGCGGTTACCGGGATGTGCCCAACCAAGCTATACTATTTAACCAAGATGCAGAATTTGTAGAGCGTAAGCAGCGTGGACTAGAAAGCTTTGGCGCTACTTACGATCTGATATATTTTTAACGCTGAAAGCTATATGAGCTATGGAGTTTTGGCAATCACTTTTACATTGTGTTTCTAGTGGGATTGTAAAATAGTCATTGTTAGGTGACAAGGAGGTAAAATACGGAGAGCAGCTTTACACTGGTCTGTCCATCTGTCCATCTCATCGGTGACCTGCCTCGCGGTCTGGTGCCCTCGACCTTTCCCTAGAGCACACCTCGTTTTATAGCTACGTCTCCTCAATGACATCAATGTGCCCGAAAAACGTAAGGATACGAGAATCTGATGACTATAGACACTGATCGACTTCTGACATGACATAAGACACACATTATCAACACATGCCTAACCTACTTATTTGAAGTCAGCTGCGATGAGAACACGCTCAAGAACATGTCTATTATCATTGAAAAAGTGCCGGCGTTAAGATATTTACCACAACACATGTCCATAAAGTGGCAATTACCGCCTGCTACGCGACGCGTGCTGGAAATTCCACTTCCTGGCCAGTGGGTGACGTCAAATTTTGTACTTATCACGGGCGGTAATAAAGAAAGCCTCGAGTCATATATTAAACATAATAAATTATTGCTGTTGCGTTCGGCTCGGGGTCAAATACCTACCTGCGAAATGAGACATTCCTTGTTTTACCGGCCTAGGTGCAATAAAAAGATGTTTTCTGTTGACTGTGTAGCTACAATTTTGAGTGGATAAATCAACCTATCTATAGTCTGGATAGGGAACTAAGTTAGACTAACTAGTATCAAATATTATTAAGGATGAATTGAAATTTGAAAAGGGTTTCGAAAACATGGTCCTTCGAACACCCGCTTTAAGGGTCGAGTTTCAATATATTGATAACAGTTATAGTTAGTTAAGTTACCAAATTATAGTTAATTAGATATATAGAAATATTAATTAAATCATCACATAACAGGGATAGACTACAATTTTACTGTCATGTACGTATGTATACACAACAGGTACATTGGATAAAACTGTAGCACAAGTTCTTTGTTACTTAAGAACCTGCAATTGTATGCTACTTGATGATACAGGAACCATACTTAATATACTTATCGCTTGACCTTAGTTATTGTTACTTGTAAACAATAAGTTTATCTCCATATGTACCTAGTTGGATCTTAAGATACATTGAATATTTTCGGGCTGCAAGGTGCGCTAGCGAGGTGCATTCCTCAGGGAGGGACGCGAGGGAACGATCTGCATTCCTCCCAATTCTTACCTCATATAAACAATCCTCACAAATCCAAGCCAACACAGGCAACTACCACATATTTGTCACTCAAAACACATAAAACAACACGATTTTGTTCTTTTGTTTACATCGCTTTAAAACCTCATGCGGCAAGCTAATACGACCGGCTAAAGCAAACTGGATTCATTGGGTTGATGGTTGATCAGCGCGGAATGCTTTTGTTTCGTCTCGCTTGCACTCGTGCGCATGTGTGTTGTCACGCTCGCACGGAGAAAGGCGCCAATGCCCGGCGCGGGCGCCGCTTCCTCTGGGAGTGGGGTTGCCAGGTAGCCGTTGAAAAATCCTTATTTTTTTTTATAAAAGCTACATCACTTAGAATTACAACTATAGTGAACTATGAAACCAAATCGTGCAAATTATCTAGATTAAGTGATTGCGTTACGCTAGTTTCAAAATATATATGACAATGTAATAATAAATTAAATTAAATAAAATATTCATTTATTTCGAACCGTCCAGTCCATATCATAAAGTTAAACATTACAAACATTAGGTACATTGTAAATAAAATTAAGATTAAAAATTACAAATATACATTATTAAAAACATTACAATATGAAGAAAACAAAAACGAAATAAACATTAAAATACGATAGGATTGGTAGCCATATGCATGGCATTCCAACGTCCCACCATCGGACAATCCAATCTGTCAATAATGGTATTCAGGAGGCTGCTGGTACTGTCCCGCACGCGACGCATCAGGGAGGCAACTCGTTTGCGCATTATTGCCTGAAAGCTATCCACACGAGCCTCCGCAAACATACCTGACGCGCTGCAAAATCGAGGCGATCCCAACAACATCCTAAAACCATTATTGTATTGGACACGTAAGGCATTGATAGATCTCTGGCGTGCACTTGACCCACAGGTTGCAGGTGTAAATGGTCTGGCAAAACGCTTTAAATAGGGTTATTTTGACATCCCTCGTACACCGTGCGAACCTGCGAGCCAGCATATTGCTTCGAACTGCCAATGCCCTACGCTCCCTTTCCACATCAAGATCATCAGAGAGGTCCTCGGTGACCCAGTGCCCCAGACCCTTAAACTTTGTGACTCTCGTCAACTCACTTTCTCCAAGTTTTAGCGGTGGTACGAATTTGGGTTTCATGTTCCCCGCATTAAACACAAGAAACTCGTTTTTCTTATCAGAGACCATGGGCCGTCGCTCACCTCTCACAAATGCCGCAATGCAATAAAGCTCGATTCGTAACTTAGCGTAATCAGAGGTCTAGTTTCATTAGCCGTGATAGTTGAAGGGAGCATTAGCGCGTTCCGGATAACAGCCAAGGATCATGATGGATGCAACGGCCGCAAGGGCGACGCAGACGAGTCAGGCCTAAATGGAAGTAGCGAGATGCTTTATTTGGATGCCTTCCTCGGTAATTGGCAGGAAGAAGCGCCGATAGGTACGGGAATTATTGCCATGAGAGAGAGGCCTTTGCCCAGTAGTGGGACACTCTTAAAGGCTAGAAAAAGAATGATCACGATCATAATCATTTTTTAAGATAAGATAAGATTATTTTATTGTCAGAACTGTGTACATTATGGTGAAAAAATAAATAATATAGCATCAACAGTTTGCCCATTTCGGACGTACAATATTCAAATATTCAATTCATAATAATTTATATTTCATGTCAAAAATCATATCTCTGCCCCACTCAAATATTGTTCCAGGTGACTGTGTACATATGTAGCCTGGAATACAACCATGGGCGGCAGGGTAAGTGTCCCAAGTAGGGAAGTTCTCTGGTCCACCTATACACTCGTTCGTATGGCTTTCTTTTGCATGCGAAAGGCCCGCTCCCATTCGGCAGCGTGGACCCACAGCTCTGCACCGTATTGTAAGAGTACAATGTTTTCTTATGACGTTATCACGTAAAATTATCGTCCGTAAACCGACTTTACAGACAAGTTAGTTCAGTATTTGGAGATTTAAAAACTAAAATGTTTTTTTTTTTCAATCGCTCGCGACTTCTACACAGCTCACAGAGAAAAATCCTAATAAATCAGGAAAAATCCTAAACTAGCAACCCCATCTGGGACTCGAAAAAAAACAGAAACAAGTGGTTAAGTTAACCGGCACCAGTAATGGGCCTTACCTGACACCGTGATTTCAAATTCGAGATGAGGTTTTAATGACTGGCGTCAAGCTAACGATAAATCATAATATCTTTTTATCACTTTTTATATGTTTTTATGAGTATTATAGTTACTGATGAGTTGATCGGTCGGCATCAAAGTTAACTATTGTTTAAGCTGAAAATGTTTATGTCTTTAATTGGTTTTCATCACACTTGCTCGTAAAGCTTTATAACGTGCAGGCGTACATCAGATCTACAATAGCCTATATTACGCCCATGGCGCGTAATGGGGCCCATGCTTTTTCTTAAACTGTTTTTAGGGTTCCGTACCTCAAAAGGAAAAATACGGAACCCTTATAGGATCACTCGTGTGTATGTCCGTCTGTCACAGCCGATTTGCTCCGAAACTACTGGACCGATTGAGTTGAAATTTGGTAAACATATGTAAATTGGTGACCCAAAGATGGACTCGTAAAGTAAATTAATGAATTCTGAACAAGGGGGCCACTTTTGGGGGGTAAACTGAAAATTTTAAAAAAATATTTCGCAAACTGTATTGTGTGACATATTAAATGAAAGAGGTTCTTGTAAGCATCTCAGTTTTTTTTATAATTTTAGCAAAAACATGAAGTAATTTAGGAAAAAAGACGAAAATTGACCATTCCCCCCTCCTTATCTCCGAAACTACTAGGCTTTAAATTCTGAAAAAAATATGGAAAATAGTTCCTTGCCTAAAGATTACAGGAAACCCTATATGAAGTTTGAGTATTCAAAGTAACGGGAAAATTCTCAATATTTTACGGAACCCTCACCACGCGAGTTGAACTCGCACTTGTTTTTGACGTTTACGTCAGTTAAAAAACGAGCAGTTATAGGCCCCTAATAGACACGCGTCGTAAAAAATCTCTTACCAACCAAGTTGCACAATGTAGTATTGTTATTAAGGAAGCATAGTATGTAGTCCGCAAAGTCCGCATGATGTATTTACTAGGTCGTATTCGATTCTCGTGAAATTTTGTTAGCAGGTTCAATAATTATGTAGTTAGGTAGTTTTATTTTGTCAATTTAGAATTTTGAAGTTCAATTTTTTTTTTAAGACTCGCGCGTTTTTATTTTGCCACTAGAAGGTACATTTTTATAGAATCATTGATTATTGTATAAAACAGCGACAGCTCTATGTTTAAGTACTGAAAAGAAATAAACCTCCGATTTTTTCATGTGCCTTTTGGCCTGAAACAAATACATTTCTTTCCATTGATACCTTCAATGCACTCACGCACGTACATATATTTACTATCCAATTTGCCAGACGAGACGTATATTTGCCACGTGATGATTGAAAGCCCAACCCCCCAGCCACAGACGTACCTACGTCTAAATGGAAGCCGCATTTTGTATATCCCCAACCCACACTGGGCCAGCGTGGGGACTACTGCCCGTACTTTATGTTTAATAAATTACTCAAAAAAATTAACTGACGATTTGAAAGTGCTTGTTACTAGGCCTACTTGAATAAAGATCATTTTGAGTTTGAGTTTGTTCCCTCTTATCCATGAGAGGAGGCCTGTGCCCAGCAGTGGGACTTATATAGGCTGATTTATTATTGTTATTTATTTATGTTGTATATGTTATTATAATGTATGACAATTGTTCAAAAATCTCTAAAACGCTCTCGGGTTAACAAATACCTAAGACCCCTTATTCCTTGAAACGCCTCTGCCTCTGATATAAAATCTGTTTTGTCCCTTTCATACGAACACAAATGTAGGTTTGACAGATAAAGACAACCAAGTTTTTACGCCATTGTTGTTGAAATTGGTTTATTCCACGCACGAATACGGCCGTTAATAGTGTTCTCAGATGTTTTTGAAAACCCATTTACCTGTACCTGCGTCGGTTTATATGAAAACTAGGCGTTCCAATCAATGTTTACGTGCTGCGCGCATTAGTGCCGAAGTAGGTACAGTAAGGGTATTCACGTACCACCGTAGAACCCTGTCGCCATTGGCAGGCCGCCGTCATTCACACTCGAGTGATATGTCACCTTATTGCGATAGGGTTCTACGGTGGTACGTGATAGTATATTGTGTTACATACAAGTACGGTAAAATATCAATTACAAACGAGAGTCTATTAGAAGCCCGACTCCGCCTCGACCGATGACTCGAGTTTGTAACAATCTTACCGTACGTGTCGCATACAATGTTTTTCATCACATTTGCGAGGAAATAAATAACTACAAAAGACAGAAAAATCTATGTTTCATACAACCGCACCAATCAAAAATTTACGTAATTGACAACTTCACTTCCAGATAATTGCGAGTGGAGCGCGCAGCTACAACATTTCATTCAACCAATCACAGAGCAGTACAGCGGCTCGTGGCCACCTAGTTATTTTTTTCAACCAATCATCAGAATTCTTGTTGGCCCACGGCCAACGAGATTTGTTTACACCAATCACACCCATTACGCCCTTTGGCGTAATAAAAAACTATTACGCCCTTTTTATTTATTTATTTATTATGAAACAAACAGTCATACAAAGATATTTGTACAAGCTATATTAATACTAAACAGACCTATATCTTCCAATATCATTCAAAAACTTATAAGTATAGATATGTAAGCCAAAAATCCCTATGCTCGAAACCTTATAGTGCTCAATAGTTGACATATGAAGTTCAATTTAATTTAATTTAATTAGGCGTAATAAAGGTTATTGTAGCTCTGTATTCCTACGCGTTATGAAGCCATTTACGAGCAAGTGTGATGAAAAATATATTTCCCTTACTGTAGGTACATTCGTTGATTTCATACTGCGGGGCTAGCACAACTGACGCCGCGCCGCGATGCGAGTCGAGAAAGATCTACCCTCCTCCTTCTAATTTACACGGTGCGAGTGAGACAGTAGACGCTCAGTCGCGCGCGAAGCGACTGAGCAGCAAGTTGTGCTAGACGTACTGGAATGAGATATGGCGAGTTAGATCTAACTCAAGGGGGTTCGTTGGCACGCAAAGTAGGTAGCCTCTGTGCGGTCTATTTATTTATATGTCTGTGTACCGAGCCCTGAGAGCGTAAGCGTAATGGATGAGGAAAAGTGCGCTCCCCTGTGGGATTCACATAACTTGGGAAGAATATGCAAGAATACTTATAGCGTTTGGCTACTTTGGCTTTAGTTTCCCGAGTACTATTTTGCCCGACTACGCAGAACCGAAAGGGATATGATTTTAGAAGAAGTGAAACTTTGTCTTTTTAAAGCCTACTGTACTACCTTCTATACAGGCAGCCTGTGGGCAGAACGTATAAACGGTTTTTTTAGCACTCTTAGTTTGTATTTACGTATGTTCCACCGTAAAGTGTAGCTTATAGGCAGTGATCGGCACAGTCCATGCAACACCGCGGGGTTCCGAGTAGAAATCTTAATATGGACATGATTATAATCCCGTGATCTTGTACGAAAAAATAATTCTATAAAGTGTTAATATGTGTCAATCGAATTTAAATTACGCTCCGGGTGACATAATATTCTAGTGCCGATTCCTGTAGCATCGAGCAAGTAGCCTCGAACGTCATATCCAACTGACTTCATCTAACACCTTAAAGGCACAGACTTTGTACTTTTACGCCACACCAGGCCATAAAGTGGCAATTTGCAATATCCAACTTCCTGACCATGGGAAGACCTAAAAGGATCAGGAGTCGGAACCGGTTTTTTTTTAAATCCCCGAAGTAGTCTAATATTTAAAATTATTTAAGGCTCTTAATCGATCAAAAATTATATCATAAACCAAAGAACGAAATAGAACGTATTAACCAATTCAATGCCGAAGACGCGAATTCGCGTCCCATATGTATGTGTAATCGTAATGCCTCGAGTTATTTGTTTTTTTTTTTGATAGAAAACAACTCGCACTCTTAGAATGATACCGACCGAACTCAAAAAAATCGACAAAATGAGTTAGCAACACATATCGACTCAAAATTACATATTGTATCAAGATGTGTTGCTAACTCATCTTGTCGATTTTTTTGAGTTCCGTCGGTATCATTCTAAGAGTGCGAGTTTTTTGAGTTATTCTAAGGGTGCGAACTGTACTTAAATGCTGATACCAAAATGTTACTTTATTTATGAAGGATGATAATATTATACTGTTGCTGGTTTTTGGATTTTGTGTAATTTTCATAATTCTTATCTCGGATGCCGAAGACGCGAATTCACGTCCGATGTATATTTGATCGTAATGGCGCGGACGCGAATTCGCGTCCTTGAAATGGGTTAACCTAATGCCGCGGACGCGAACTCGCGTCCATGAAATGTTAACGTAATGCCGCGGACGCGAATTCACGTCGTCGCGTGGAAGGCGGCGGCACTGCGTGATGAGTAAAAATATGAGGCGTCGGCAATGAATGGGTTAAAACCGGTATTTATGTACGGTGAAAATACCGGTATCCGACCCCTGAAAAGGATTCACCACGAACGGTAAAAAGAAAGCATCCGATTGCATATTTATTGACTACATACGGTTTCTTCCAAGATATAATTAAAACTAGAATATACTTCATTGTAATATATTTTCCGTTTGCGACTGAAATTGAACAAATATCACTTAGACGTTAGTTACACTCTTAAAACTCATACATTTTGTTTCACACACTGTTTTTCTGCTACAGACAGTAAGTTATGTCACCATTTGCATATTAAAAGTATATAAATAATGTTATAACAGCAAAATAGTCATATATAAAAAAAACTGCCCACGTCCACAGCTTCACTAAATGGGGTTTTATAAGCATACACCGGTTTGGCGGGTGCAAATCTGTACTGACGTTTAATAGTGCGAGGACACATTAAACTAATTTTATTAGTTGATATCGATAACGAATGACGTACAACCGTTGGGTAATTTCAAGAATTTGAATGAAGAAGAAAACTACATACCTACATAAAAATAAACTTTTTGCGTAATTAACTTTTTAATATTTAATATAATTTTCATAATATACAATCAAATTTTTTTCCACATTTTCAGACTTTAATCTTCGTTGCCTGGGTGACAATATCCATTGTAGCCAACTAAATGACCTTTCTAGGTCAACTAGTAATTGGAGCAAATTCAAACAATTTATAGCATTGATGAATTTCTGCTATATGACTCAGTTCTATTTCTTTTCCGGATACCAAATCATTTAATGTTTTTTAAGTTGAAATGCCGACGTTTTTCTCTAACACTGTTTAAGGTTTTTTGTGAATAATTTTGCCCTGAGGATTCAAACGTAATCTTGATATATGTACTTTTAACTTATGGACAATATTCAAACTGGCTTCTAGACTTAAATTTTGTGTTTGTAATTATTCAACGATTCAATGGTTGTCAAAAGTGACTCGACACAGTCAATGTTAGATATCGGTTGTTTATAGTTGCGATAAGTATAAATGAAAGAGGTTTGCACAAATGCACATAGTTAAACGTATTCAAACTTAGCCATTAGTTTAGTTATGATAATGATGGTTAAAAATTTATTTTTATCGATGTCGATAAACTTAGTCGATTTTTAATTAATCACTAGCACTGGTACATTTTTGCCCCCGCCAAACCGGTGTATGTTTATAAGCAAGGTATCTGCTCCATCCGAAAGATATTGATTGTAAAAAACAAACTCACGCCTGGTTTCCCAAAAGGGGTAAACAGAGCAAGCGAAGCGAATATACAAGACAATTTCCACCAACTTGCCTAAAATTGATTTTTAGGCAAGCCTCAGTTATATTCTCTAAACTTTCTCATAACTTTTTTTGTGCCGGGTTGCCCATCGAAAATATTCACGCGCCGCCATATTTGATTTTCAGCGTTATAGCCAATAGCTATCCAGGGCTTGACTTTCATTCTTTGTAATACGCGGGCAAAGACGCGCGGACAGCTAGTCGCTTATATATCTGTTTAGTGAACTAGTTGACATAGGCAGTTTTCATACAAATATACTTGTTTACAATCGACGATATTTTAGTTACTTTTGATTATAGACATGATATCCGACAGCTTTGTAACCATTTTATCAAAGTCCTATATAGTTGACGGGGTAACAGCGCTAAAAATAACTATAGTTGTGATGACAACTATATGCGCCCTAGCTGTCAAAGTAATGTTCATGCTGTTTACAGTAGATCGTCGAATTCAACCGTTAATTTAAAGTAAACAACCGTTCATATTTTCTAGTATGGATTATATTAGCCCTCTTATTAACCTTTTCAACGCTCTGTCAAAGAGGAAAGTTGTTAACCACACGCCAAATCAACAAGACATTTAGTGCGAACTTAAACCTTATGTCAATACAAAAAGATTGCTATCGCGCCGGGCTCCTCGACGCATATATCAGTCGTAGGCGTTGAACCTGCGCTGCGGACATATGCGTCGTTGGCGTCGAAAAGATTAAGTATGTATTTATCTATATAAGTATGTTTATCCGTTGTCTAGTACCCATAGTACAGGCTTTGCCTAGTCTGGGATTAGATCACTTGGGTGTGAATTGTCCCACTATATTTATTTATTTATCTCAACTGTAGCAAGTTGGTGTAACTAATTACACTGTAAATGTTTCACTACTATATTTCTACATTGGCGTCGAAAAGGTTAAAGTTGGCTTGAGAGATTTGACCTATAGCGTTGAAAGGGTTAAGGAAATACTGTAAATACGTTTTGAATACGCAAACTTTACATTACGGAAGTTCATTTTCAACTATAATTATGTACATTTGATACCTAGGTGTAAATAACATCTTTGTGCCAAAAGAAATGAAAGATTAAAACAGATATAAAAGAAAAAGATGTTAGCATAGGTAACGGAGTACGCATATAAGGTACGCTTATTTGCCAATATCTGGGTGCAATAAATAATATACTAATGAGAAATGGAATTTTCCGAATGTAAAAATCAATTGGAAATCATTAAATGCAAATCCTGTCTATGGCAGGAAAACTATTCTATAGCCATTTATATTTATATCACATAAAATTACAATTATTATAAATACAAAACCATCCTCGCGCCATTTTGGGGTCGCCGCTTTTAAACCATAGACAAAGAGGAGCCGCGCTCAATAAAAAAAATAAAAAAGTAACCCATAAACAACAATAAATAAAGTATTTTGGAATAGGAAGAAAGGCGGCTAGAAGTCGTTTGAGATTTGTTTAAATTCATTTAGCTCGCTTTTCGCATTCGTCTAAAAACAACGTTTTAACCGACTTCAAACAAGGAACCCAAATCGCTTCAACTGTGCCTATAAAATTTGAAGAGTTCTACTAGTAACACCCAGGTGTTACTTAAGTCGTGATACAAAATAGCAAAATGTGAATCTATCCATGATTCAGAACAACTTTTACTATGGGGCCAACTTTGTATTATGCAAAAAAAAACAGGCTGTTCATACATTTTTGTCAGTCCAAAATGAGCAAAGTGTATGAAATAGTTCTTTATTTTTTGTAAAACACAAAGTTGTTCCCTTTGTAAAAGTTGTTCAGAATCATGGATAGATACACATTTTGCTATTTTGTATCACGACTTAAGTAACACCCTGTATATATCCAGGATTGCGTATCAGATCGTGACCATGAATACCCTTTCAAACAAAACAAGAATTTTCCAAATCGGTCCATAACTTGAATATACATAAAATAAAAGATTCCAACGGATTGAGACCCTCTTCCTTTTTTGAAGTCGGTTTTCAATAAGTAAATTCTTCATTGGGATCGTTAAATAGCGCAACATTATATTGGTAGTCACTTATCTTCTTATCTAGTTGAGGGCCCTTTCGGATACACTTCGACCCAGTGGGATCTTTTGTGCATTTGCCCTCCCCTTTATAGCTACTCCCAAGCTCGCTCCATCGTTTCCACAAAGCGGATGATGCAGCTTAGCGGAAGCACCTTGAATTCCTTTGGTTGCGGGTAGCCGTTACCGAAGTGATTCATTATTTGTCTGGCAAGGGCATGGCATTCACACAGTAAGTGTTCCATAGTCTCATCCTCCTCGCCACACATTCTACAGTCTGTACTGTTCGATACATCTTGGCCAAGAGATCCTTGACGCCGAAGTGACCTGTGTACACCCCAGATATGATTCTGAGTTGCTGCGTTTTGGTAGTCACTGGTATATACTCTTTTACGCTGCGATCCACCAAATGATCAAATGGAACAATATAAAAGTATTGAAAATTTAAACACAACCTAATTAGATACTGTAAGACTGTTACGCTATTTTGATTCCAATTCTAACTAAATCTAACCTTCTGAGAGCCAACGACGCATAAAGTTGTTACTATAGAATACTATAGTTGTCTGTAAGTATATATTTAATTGCAAAGTCTGGCGTAAGTATAGCTTTCAAAAGGCTAAAGGTCAAATTGTACATTAAATATACCCATCATACATCACTGTAACATCATGTTACAGTGCGGCATATTGTGTAAAATAAGGACCAGCTATAAGACAATACGAAAAGCGAACAAGTCCCACAGACTTGGAAGGTAAAAAATAAATTAGGCTAATTTTGAAACCTCACTATTATAACTCGGAATGTTCATCTTTTTCTTCTTGACCATCTCCTAATTGCAGCGTCTCTGTCGCTTCTTCTACTTTTTCTTCTTGATCTTTGATCTCCTCTACAACTGGTTTCTCTGCAGTTTCTTCTGCCTTCTCTTGTTCTGTCACTTCTATAGTCTCCTCAGTTTTGTTTTCCTTCTTAACCGGCTTCTTAGGCCTCCAAATTTTCATTTTATTCACTAGATACTTAACTTCTCTATCCAAGCCACCCATCTTCTCTCTAATGCTGTCGATCGTCAGCTTAATATCCTCATTCTTCTTCAACTCGTTCTGTTCCTTGATGGACTTGTCAAGCCACGACTGGGTCTCATCTATTTTCTTCTCAAGAACCGTGATCTCGACTTGTGTGAACATATCCTTCTCCGGGTTGACTTCTTGTGTGAAATTCTTGGCTGATTTGAGGAATTCGTTGGAAGTGTTCAGCATGCTACGCAGAGCCGCGACGGCGTCAGGCCTTTCCCTATGTTCCCAGTGTTTGTAGAAGATTGGGTTAGTTTTCTCTTTAATCTTAGCAAGTTTCTCCTCATACAATTCAGTGGGAGCTTCGTAGCCGTCATCATACAACCATTCAGATGTCTCTGAGCACATTTTCTTGACCTCCTCTATCTGTTCAGGGGTACCGCATTCGGCGAACTCTTTCATATCCACCTTCATCTGAGCATCAACAACGAAAGCCTCTAAACTGTTCAACGCGGATTCCCTCTCTGCTCTTTTCCTGTCTATAGTGTCGAGCTCTGAAATTTTAGTTTTCGAGCTCTTAAATTGTTCTGGGGATATAGGTTGGAGGACTAGAACTTGCTCGTCAGTTTTGATAGGTTCTTTAAGTATTACTATTTTGGGTTTAGGTTTAGCTTCAGGCTCTGTAGCGTTCTGCTTTTCTCCTTCATTAGCGTTAGCAGTGTCATTCTTCTCTGCTTCAGGGGCCTGTTCCTCTTTCTCCTCAGGTTTCTCTGCCTCATCAGCGCCGAAGAGCTTGCTAATCGTGCTGCCTAGCTTAGAGAGCGTGCTGTCTTTCTCTTCTTCGGTGATAGTTTTCTCTGCCACAAATTCTACGTTGACCAGGCTGAGGATGCCAGAGTCATCCATGTTGAAGTGTGCTTTGATACCTTTGTGTTCAACGTTGTCACCGGTATGTTTGTTGAGGGCTGCTCCTACCCCGCTAAGGACTACCTGTGTAAGGTTCAGGGAGCCGATATTGGGTAGTTCAGCGGCGGGTATGTGGTCTAACTCAGCGTAGTTGACGTTGAATGAGAAATCGTCTGTGTGCTTGTTGAATGTGATCACTTTCTTCTGTGGATAGGGATTCATAGGGCTGAAGAGTGTTCTCTTGATCTGGAAGAAAAAAACGTTAAATTATTTGACCGCTCAGTGAGTTTGGTTGATATACACAAAACAGAATTTAATTCAGAAATACAAATGATCCCATATTTGTACCCAACAGTTCGCGGTCAACTTAAATGCGAGTCGGACTCGCTCACCGAGGCTTCCGTACAAAATTACAAATGTATAGTTTTCAGATTTTTCCCTGTACTTGTAGTATAAGACGATATTACTTGCCAAATTTCATAGTTCTAGGTCAACGGAAAGCACCCTATAAATTTTGATTACCTTGTGAGTGTCGAAATATACATTTTTTGGCGGCATAAACGGCCGTATCTTTATCGCCTTAGAAGTTTGACTTTTTCACAGGGACTGTAGACCTGAGTATATATGGTTTTAATTTCAACTCGATACCACGCGTTCCCGAGATAAAGGGTCTTGACCGACAGACAGACGGACAACTAAGTGATCCTATAAGGATTCCTTTTTGTATTTTAAGATACGGAACCCTAAAAACACGACTTCCATGGCCCCCAGGAATGCGCTGTGTTGAGAGCAGGTAGCATTTGGCTCTAGCCGCAACACAACGAACCCTCAGAAAAGTCACAGGCGCGTAGCCAACCCTTTAAACACTTAAGAACTCGTTGTGTTGACAGATACAAAGCAAGCAGGTTCTCACTCTCAACGCAGCGCTAACTCGGGAGCGCATCTTATTACACAGTGGCTCTGAGACTTTTTTTTTAATTTCTAAAAAGTGACTCGACAAAAAAATACTACATAATTAACGAACCTGCTCACAAAATTTCACGAGAATCGATTGAAAAATGCGACCTGTAGAGGACAGCGGGACGGCGTGACAGACACCGGACATACGAACGATTTTCGGTCCAAGCTGAAGCATGGAACTTCGTTCGCTTCGCACGCTCGTTCGATGATATGAATGATAATTATTATTAGAGTCCGACCGAAACATGTTTTTTTGCCGAAATCGAAGGTTTGGCTTTGGCTCGAAACTAGAGCCAACCCGAAACTTTTGTAGACTTGTTAATAGTTGAAAAAATTACATAAAACCGCTTTTATAAATACACATATTAACAATGTAACACCTGAAACTCGTGAAGGTTCCGTGATTTCTGTCCGTAAACTTTGTCAGTAATGGTATAGAATTAAACTTTTATTATATAAGAAATTCAGTAAACTTTCATCTATAACAAAAACAATCAAAATATGTAATTATAATAATTCTGGGAACAAGCAAACAATGCATCACTTCACTGAGCCAGTGGCCGGCGGACTCGGGCGTGCTACGCCATATTGCCGGTTGTGCCGAGCGCACCCGAAGTTACCCGAACGCGTCCCGAAGTACCATTTCGTAAGTTTCGATCGTTTTTTGGCCGAAACCGAATATTCGGTCGGACACTAACTATTTTAGATTAACTTTAAATTAGATGGATAATGCGGGTTAGCATAGATTAGTATAGAAAAATCACACTGTTACGACAACAAAATAAAACCCCAACCTAAACGCCCTTTGTCAAAATGAAAATTAACAAGAAGCAAAGTAAAGATAATCTCACCCATTCCTGAAATCAGTAAAACAAGATTTAATTCTCTTGAAAAATAGAAACACTTTGTATTCCGATTATGAAGAATTAGAAGAAAGTTTAAGATATTTTCAAAATTATTGTGAAAATGTTGCCATTTTCATGAATTTGGTAGTTTTTGTGCGACAAACTGGTTTGGAAGATCGCATTTAATGGAAGAGTAAAAATTAAAATAAAAAACCGGCCAAGTGCGTGTCGGACCACGCAAAACGAAGGGTTCCGTGCCTATTAAAAAGGTCGTATCGTCACAGAAATTTTACGGCACTTACGTCCTTTTCTTTGAGGAAGTCAGTTTTTCAGCAATATCTCGAAAACCTCTGAACCGATCTTCTTCAAAACAATTTTCGGTGAATGAAATTAATAAGCCCTATGTCCATGAATTTTTCCATATTTTTAAAATACACCGTTCAAAAATTAGAGGGGGGGGGACAGAATTTTAGTGACTTTCGGGGCGATTATCTCCGACCCTATTCACTTAATCAAAAAAAATGCTAAGAAACCTTCTATTTATTTTGAAAGGCCTATCGATTGATGTGCCACACGGGGGGTCACAATGAAAATTTTTTTTTGACTTTTAGTTTTATGTATGGAGTGCACCCCTAAAAAAATTTTTTTTTTGTCATTTTAATTACAAAACTATGTAGCGGCTAACAAAATACACCTATCCTCAAAATTTTATTCAAATACACCTTATAGTTTTCGAGTAAAATGCCTGTGACATACGGACAGACGGACAGACGGACATACGGACAGACGGACAGACGGACATGACGAAACTATAAGGGTTCCGTTTTTGCCATTTTGGCTACGGAACCCTAAAAAGGATAAAACCAATATTAATACAACCATGCTACTTTAGAATCTAGGATATGTTACACCACTACTGTCTATTACTACTTAGATGTTAGCGCGGAAACTTTTTAACCCCCGAAGCAACAAGTGAGATCAAAAGAATTTTCGAAAAACCCGACTGCTTTTTGACAAATACTCCCACTATTAAGAGGAATCCAATGACACCTCATACATCAAAATCCATCAAGCCGTTTAGGCTACAGGAGGCCACAAAGAAACAGACATACATACATACATACTTACATACACTCGAAAAACATTACCTTCCTCCTTTGGCAGTCGGGTAAGAGGGGTGTTATAAGTTTGACGTGTCTGTGTATCTGTGTGTCTATATGTCTGTCTGTGGCATCGTAGCTCCGAAATTAATGGGCCGATTTTAATGCGGTTTTTTTGTCCGAATGCTGACGTGATCGAGATGGCTCTTAGCTACGTTTCAATAAAATCGGTACAGTCGTTTTTGAGATATTGAATTTTGAAATGAAAATGTCGGGGGTTTTTGAACTTTTGTAAGTTGTAGTTATTTAAATCACAGTTAAGTATATCACAGTAAAATTTATCTTATATATTTAAGATACTTTCTCTCAGTGTGGCCTTGTCTTGGGACGCCCTGTATTTTCAGCACAGAACACTAAAATACTATAGAAAGGCGATGTGGGCGTGGCACGCGCGCCACTAGTTTGCGCATGCGCTGTTAGCCTTCGCGCCAACGTCACCTGCTCGCCGTGCAGTCGCGCACACAGTCGCAGGCGACGTGGCGGGGGTGAGGCGACACCAGCCCCGATACAAACCGCGCTTGATACCCCCTCTATAGTATTTAGTGTTCTTTGATTTTCAGTATGGACTAGTGGCGCGCTAGAGAGCCGCCGAGTATTGAAAGGTTGAATTTATCCCCTAATCATCATCATCCTGGCCGATTTCGACCACGGCGACTGGAAAAAGAAAAGAATTCTGACTAACTGGAGCGTCGTTCGTGAGGTCTCAGGTGACTGACGTAGCCTATCTTTGCAGAGAATGTGGGACCACAATCCCTACAGGTCAGCACATCTCCGACAAAATTGTAGTGTATGGCCGCAGGTGGTCGAGCCTTCAACTCCTCGCGCTTAGCGTCGAGTTCGTTACATCTTCGCGCTTCGTTCTTCGAAGGCTTGCACGTTAACCTTCACTGTATGTCTCCACTTGAGCCAAAATCTCCCAGCGCGATGGGTCAATATCACACCTCCGCATGTGGCGCTTCAGGTTAATAAAAATCATGATTATTATAAAAAAATCATAATAATCCGATTAATTTGATTTCAATCGGATTTATTTGATTAAAATCAGATTTTTTTGATTTTTTCATTTTCTTGCCTTTTTGAAAAGCGAAACGCGTCTCGTGTTTTAGTTTCGGGGAATCCTGGAACCGTTTCGGTACCGTGCGTCACGTACTATAGTTTCGGGGTTTCCCCGAAACTGTTACGCTATGACTCGCTTGCACATGTGTGCCGTAGTGGTCCGGAGAATTCCCTAAACAATTTTGGCCCGATTTGGTTGTAGTAAAAATTTAATGATTTAAATTAATGTTTTTTTTTAAAAATCCCTTGATTAAAATCACGATTTAAATCACTGATTTAAATCGAGTGATTTAAATCATATCAACCCTGAGCACATATTTATAGCGCAGAAGCTGGCCGCCCTGTTTTCGCTTGCCTTCCTGCAGTTCTGAGTAAAAACAGCCCCTAAAATCCCCTGATATTATCGTAACAACTGACCAGCTTGTCCGCGCCGTCCACGTGCCGGCTGAACACGACCTGCACGGGCAGCAGCACGGCGTCCTTCACGTTGAGCGCCGCCACCTTGTAGCCCGTCGCCATCGACGCCGCTCTGCAAACATAGTAACGCGTCACCAACAATACAATACAATGCAAATACTCTTCATTGCACACCTCACACAAACAGAGCAGTTGCAGTGAGAAACAACGCAATAACATGTAGGTAGAGGTAGACAACAGGCGGTCTTATCGCCGAAGAGCGATCTCTTCCAGACAACCTTTGGGTATCGGAGAAAGAGATAAAACTAGATTATGCAGCAGTTCATTTAGTCATCGCAGCAGACCCAAGGTAACCGTGTAAGGTTGTAATGTATAAGTCGTCTAGTACCCATACCCCAAAGCCTTATTAAGTTTAGAATGGGACTAGGTTGATTTCTGTAAGATTGTCCTCTAATATTTATTTCATCATCATCATCATCATATTTGGCCTTATACAGTACCGTTCAAAAGTTTAAGTTCGCCCTTTGTTTTTGGTACAAATTTGTACTTTTGTGCGATAATGTTTTACAGTTCAGATGTCGAAAATTGTTTCCAACTGATTCGTTATTGTTTACGGAGATGTGTTTAATTAGTCAGGCACAATTTACGTAGATTTCTAAACAACTGATTCCCTAAAAACCAACATTGTATCTGATCATTGTACGTTTTAAGTGGCAAGCCCATATATCGCCCAGCCTTTGCCGTTATTCCTATAAGATGTTAGGGAATGCGTTTAGAAATGTACGTGGATTGTGTCTGACTAATTAAACAAATCTCTGGAAACAATAACGGGTCAGTTGGAAACAAATTTCGGTTTCCGAACTGCAAAAAAATATTGTCCAAAAGTACTCATTTGTACCTAAAACAAAGAGTGACCTTAAACTTTTGACCGGTACTGTACATCTATGAAAAGATGATCTAAACAGCGTCCATATTAGTGGTGCGGCACTTACGTACGTGGCTTGTAAGGCCGATACGGGAGCGACAGCCACGACCGCATAATTTGCAAGTAAATGTCCTGCCCGGAGATGAAAGAGGAAGAGCAGAGCGTTGGTGTCTTAATTCGCGTCTATAGGATAACAGATCAAACCACGCTCTATCGTGTTCCACCACTCCATTACGTAGGGTCTCCCTCCAATGGTCTCGATCTTTGGAATATTCTTCCCAAGGTGTGTGATAGTTAGTTAGTTTTACTGGGCATTTTCCGCAAGTCGACATCCAACGTGCCTATTTTGCGTGAAACGGCAGGGGGCGCTACTCTAACCACCCCAGCTCCTCTAAAAAGTTTAAGAGTTCCTTGGTATTACTGACTGCGTTCCGTAGTGTGTCCGGAGACCCTAGGTGCTTATTCCTGTATACTTCTACATGCTTACAGTCCAGTAGAATGTGTTTAGTCGTTTCTTCGGCCTCCATGCACGCTCTGCACATGGGGCTGTCTGTGATACCTAAATTATAGAGGTGTCTGTTCAAGGTGTTGTGTCCGGTTATCATTCCTACTATCTTACGTAGTTGGTTTCTGTGTGTCTTCATTAGTGCAGTTGTGAGTTTGTAGTCGCGCTTCGACAGAATCTCTTTGGTCTGTCTGCATGTGCATGTGTCTATCTCCTCCCAGTATCTTTGGTGTATTGGTCTAGTTTGTTATATATGTAGCTTTGTGGCAGGGGTAAGATTGGCTCCGGTCCGTATGCCGTTGTTTCTGAGCCTTTCCTGGCCAGTTCATCCACTGCATCGTTTCCTCTTGAGCCACTGTGCCCCTTGATCCATTGTATAGTAACTTTGTTTCTATCTGCGCACACATCTGTGAGTTTTTGGTGGCATTCGTATATCATGTGTGTGATATTTATTTATTTTATAAAATACTAGCTTCTGCCCACGACATCGTCCGCGTGGAACTCGTTTATATCATAGCTCCATACAAACTTTCACCCCCCATTTCACCCCCTTAGGGGATGATTCCCGGGATAAAAAGTATTCCATATGTTAATCCAGGCTATACACTGTATGTATACCAAAATCCAGCCGTTTTTGCATGATTGAGTAACAAACATCCAAACATCTAAACGTCCAACCTTTCGCCTTTATAATATTAGTAGGATTTATTTTATAAAATATTTATAAGACGAAGATCATTAAAGCACATACTAACATAAACACTTTCCATTATAAAGTCAAAATGCTGCTCCTTAGTAAAACGGTATATGACATTAAGGAATACTTAAATAATGATTACAGTGAAAGTATATCCAAAGTTTTAAGAGAGGGTATGTGCTGTCCCTTTACCGCAAAACGCTCGTCCATATGAAACGATTGTCATTTACTATGACGCTCGATAGTAGTGACGTCACAATCTACGAGCGTTTTCTCTCTCTAACAAGCAATATTACGTGAATGTGTAGAAATTGGAGACTTGAATCATATTTTCTTTTCACGTCCTTTATTCAGCCATGTCTCTTATTGCAATGATCTCTCCTCACTTAAAATCTCTTTTCCTACATCCATCCTTGTCTCGTTAGCCTCAAAAGATCCTTCCGTGTTTAATTCTATATCCTCTTTTATTTTACTTAATGATATTCGTCTTTAGTTATTTTTGTTATTTATATATTTTTCTCAAAAATAACCCGCAAAGTGTACATTAGTCGCTACATATTGGAAGGTAAAGTGTATAGTTTCAGGTCCAATCAAAATTAAAAAATAAAAAACATTGCAGGCCGCCTGGAATGTTACATATAAATTCCTTTATTTGTCGAGTACCAAACTTTTTAAAAAGTTGAAACCGGCATATAAAAGACGGCACAGGTCGTATTCAGCCAATTCAACTCGTATTTTTCTGTTGCAAACGCGACGTTTTTCTATGTGCTCAAATATGTAGTTTGCGTTTTTCGGTGGAAAAATACACTTGCGATTCGGTTTAAAAATAAAAACGGCGAGAAATCATTAAGAGGACTATAACAAAAAACACGCGTAATTGTAAGTTTTTATCGTCAAAATTACATACCTTCCATTCGTTTTTTTAAATAACAACTAGTTGGTGAAGATAGTTTGATTTCTCCTTTACAATATCAGCATGACAATTGACCGATAATCTTTTTACTGATTTAGTAATGAATTTTCTGCAGCGGCATGTTTCAGCTAAATCTCGTGAGAGACCTCATTTCGGAGTGATAATTGGTCAAATCAGTTAAATAGTATGCACAAAAAAAAATCTGTTACAATCACAAATACCCTGTAGTTTAATCAAAGTAATTAAAAGTTAAATTTTTATGAGCCATGTGCTGAGAAAAAAAATCTGAAACGAATTACATTTTGCACCGAAAACGGTCAAAACCAAGTCATGATTTCTCAAAATCCCTGCATTATCTTAACGTAATTCTGATACCAAAATGATCTCCAGTATCTGTTTATTACGAAACATTTATTAAGTGGATTTAAATCACCACGATTTATTTTCGACGAATTATTAAACAATACCTCATTTTACATGACTACGGCGGCCACGCGCTGCCTAACGCTCAGACCCGCGCCAGCGCTCGTCGAGGTAGGACCTATGTTCGTCGGCTCCGCACAGCTAGCAACGTCGCTATGCGTGACATTTATGCTAGTGTGCGTCGGACGGTGTGTAGCGGCATGAAACATTGTTAATGTGTGCGCGTATAGGACGATAGTATCGACTTGATCGTTGTTTGTTGGAAGTGGAAGTATCTAAGATTGGTGTTATAATAATCTTTATGTTTAACTGTTTTTCCTTAATTGATTGCTTTATACAAATTGCATAATTGTTATGGATGTCAATCCTAACTTTTTTATATCTACCATGACGGCGGTAAACGAGTGTACGGCCTGCCCGATGGTTTTATATGCACTGATAATAATGATATTTTCAGTAAATAAATATTATTATCCTATAATATTACAAATGCGAAAGTTTGGATGTTTAGATGTTTGTTACTCAATCACGCTTAAACGTCTCAACCGATTTGGATGGAATTTTGCACTAAGATAGTTTATAGCCTGTGGGTCGATCACGTAACATTTCTTACGCGCGTTAGGTAGATTTAACTGTCATTTTTCCATATAAAATGTGAAATTTAGGTCTACCTGACGCACGTACAATGCGTTACGTGATTGACCCTCTGGAATCCATACTTAATATTATAAATGGGAAAGTGTATGTGTGTGTTTGTTTGTCCGTCTTTCACGGCAAAACGGAGCGACGAATTGACGTGATTTTTTAAGTGGAGATAGTTGAAGGGATGGAGAGTGACATAGGCTACTTTTTGGCTCTTTCTAACCCCCCACTTCCCTAAAATGGGGGGTGGAAGTTTGTATTAAGCATTCCAAGTAGAAATCCATTCAAGGTAGAAAGCTAAAATTTGGTATGCGGACTATTTTGTGACTAACAAAAAAATCGTGCATAACTTTTTTTTTGGAAATCTGCACCCGACTTCTTAAAAGAGGGGTTGAAATTTTAGATGGGGGTCCAGATATGTAGAGTCGATATGTAGAGTCTATATGTAGAGTCGATATGTAGAGTCGATATGTAGAGTTGATATGTAGAGTCGATATGTAGAGTCGATATGTAGAGTCGATATGTAGAGTCTATATGTAGAGTCGATATGTAGAGTTGATATGTAGAGTCGATATGTAGAGTTGACTTGTAGTCGACATGTAGAGTAGACATGTAGAGTCGACATGTAGAGTCGATACGTAGAGTCGATATGTAGAGTCGATATGTAGAGTGGATATGTAGAGTCGATATGTAGAGTCGATCTAAATATATAAAAGAAGAAACTGACTGACTGACATCACCGCACAGCTCAAACCGCTGGATCTAGAGATTCCAAATTTGGCACGTAGGTTCCTTATAAGGTCTAAGAGTGCACTAAGAAATATTTTTTTAAATTTTCCCCCTAAGCGGGTGATATGTGGGTCCAAAGTTTGTATGGGGACACAAAATAAGTAAGTTTATTTGATTCGAAACTTCACAGGAGTGTTTCTAACAATAAATTTCTAAAAGTAAATACGTGTTTCAGGTTTTTTGGAATTCTACCCCTAAAAGGGGGAAATGGGACAATGTCTGAAAATCAACATGAGTATTGTTTCTATGGTTTATCTGGTCGCTGGTCGCTGATTACGAAAACAACAACAACTATTTTTAAATCCAACGTGGCGGACGTGAAATACCATCTCCCTGTTGGGGTGCGATGGGGTTGTGTCTAAATATCAATATGGGTGTCGTTTTTATGGTTTTTTGGGACGTTAATTACGAAAATGGCATCGATTTTGTAATTTAACATAGTGGACATGAACATTCTTGAAAGCATTTGTGCCAAATTGCAATTAAATTGTCATACGGGTCAAACTGAGATGCACCTTTTTTGTAGACGGTTAAAATTACTTTTAGTACGCGGACGAAGCCAGTTTCTTCTTTTATATAATTATTTAGATCGACTCTATATAGACTCTACATATCGAACATATACTCTACATATCGCTTATTGACGTTTGCGTGTCAGACCCTGCGCGGTGATTCGGACTGTCCAGAATTGGTGAGTCGAGTTGTGCGACTGCATGTTCCAGACATCCCCAGGATAGCCCTCAGGCCGCGGCCACGCGATCTGTTGGCTTTGCCAGCGGGACGCACCGTGTCGCGCCTGAACTCTCCGCTGCTCCGTGCCCTCACACACTTGAATGCTCTCTTGGCATCAGCACCCGAGTGCGACCTGTTTGCGTGGCGATGGGTGTCTGTGAGAAAAGAATGCCTCAGATTCTGTGAGATGATGGATGCGAGGCCTACAACCGTGAAACTGTAATTGGTAACAATAATTGTACCTGATTGTTATTTGTAATAAATAACTTTGTTGTATATGTTAATTTTAAGTGTCATGTCGAATTGGAATAGTTCTGTAAGGGCATGTATACATATCTTCAAATAAATAAATAAATAAATATCAAATCTACATATCGACTCTATATATCGACTCTACATGTTGACTATACATATCGATTCTACATATCGACTCTACATATCGACTCTACATATCGACTCTACGTATTGACTATACATATCGACTCTACATATCGACTCTACATATCGAATCTACATATCGACTCTATATATCGACTCTATATATCGACTCTACATATCGACTCTACATATCGAATCTACATATCGACTCTACATATCGACTCTACATATCTGGACCCCCATATAAAATTTCATCCCCTCTTAAGGGGTTGGGTGCAGATTTCCAAAAAAAAATGATTCACGATTTTTTTGTTAGTCACAAATAGTCCGCATACCAATTTTTAGCTTTCTACCTTGAAAATTGCGGAATGTTCCATACAAACTTCCAACCCCCATTTTAGGGAAGTGGGGGGTTAGAAAGAGACAAACATTAGCCTATGTCACTCTCCAGCCCTTCAACTATCTCCGCTTAAAAAATCACGTCAATTTGTCGCCCCGTTTTGCCGTGAAAGATGGACAAACAAACACACACATTCACTTTCCCATTTATAATATTAGTATGGATTAGTATGAATATGGAAGTATGGATTAATTAAACACTTAATCATATAACAATACCTACAATACGTTTGTATTCTCATTCCCATACATGGCATACTGTGTCCTCACTAATGGCTTCAGCGCTGGATCAACACTATTTCGTCGTCTTTCACATTGCAGCGAGTAAGACGTGAGACAAATGATAGCGCGAGCGGAATGGCAACGTCGCGTAAAAACTGCGAATTGGCTTACAGCTCAAATGTTAGAGGGCTCTTAATATTTTCACGATGTGCAACGATATTTAAAGTTTATTATTCCCCCATTTTTGAGAAAAGCACTAGATATATTAGCCTCAGCCGGAATGCCAATTGCAGGCTTCGTATTATAATTAAACGGACTCGCAAGCTCGTTCGTTTAAACAAATCCTCACCCTGCAATTGCCTCCTTCCCGGCCACGGCAATAATGTACTATTACTAGCTTCTATTCTAAACTGATCCTATCTTTCCAAATCCCGTTATTCCTATTTCCTAACGTTTCCCTGCCTTGTCGGTGGCAATACGCAAACTGCATTGAAATAAATAAAATAAAAATAAAAAAGCTTTTTATTTCTTGCATTACCAGTACAAATAGATTATAATTTACACACTTAATTATAATAGTAATAATTTGCATACACAATACTTTGTATTTATTATTTAATACTAGATTTATTATACTTTGTTTTTTTTGACATTTATCCATGCACGTATTTTTTAACATTAAAAAAAATATAACATTATTTATTTATTTATTTATTTAAACTTTATTGCACAAAATACAAAAAATATATGTACAAATGGCGAGCTTAATGCCAGATGGCATTCTCTACCAGCTAACATACTTTAAACAGTTTGTATCAAAGCGTGATTTTTGATAACGTTAAATTATATTCGATTTATTAAATTTATTTCACGCAAGAACCCCTGCCGAGAGGGTAAAGCCCACCTCCCTTCTTTTCCAATAAATTCTAAAATATTAAACCGCGTTTAGCCATAAAAAAAAACAAGCAATATTAAAACGGTTGTAGTTTGGTAATTTTTTGAGATATTTAAATGGGATTTTCGTCATATTTTTTTGCCTTCTTCAAGTTTTTAATAAATTTTGAATCTGCACCCGTATTGCAAAAGTGTGTCTCACCTGTAGACGGCGCCCATGGCGGCGGCCTCGTCCGCGTTGATGGACCGGCTGGGCTCTAGGCCCTGGTCCTTGAGCGCGTGGAGCACCGCGGGCACGCGCGCGGCGCCGCCCGCCAGCACGAGTCTCGCGGAGGCCAGCGCTCCGCCCGCGGCCGCGGCGCGCGCCAGCACCGAGGACACGCGCGGCCACAGGTCCGCGCACAGCGCGTCCAGCTCCGCTCGAGACACCTGCAATAGTACATTATTACATTACATTATAGACCAGGCAATGAACTGACAACTTGTATGGAAAAATGACATATTTGGAAATAATTTATAATAGGTATTTTTTTGAATGTAACGGATATATTATCAATTAAATTGTTACCTACAGGCAAAATCCAACAAAAAATCAGACATCAAAAAAATCAATATTTAATTAGCTCCTAAAAAGTCCGGATATTTTTTTTTTTTATCTTTATTTAGGTTCATTTACATTTGCTTTAAAATATTCAATATGAATAAAATAAAAAAGACAATGAATGTTTAATTTAAATCTATATAATTACTTCCGGGTGGAAAGTTTGTTGGATTCTTGAATAAAGCATCTTAGAATAATGTTTTAGAATGAAATAAACAAAAAAAACGCTATTATAAATTAATGTTTTTCGAAACCGTATTTTGCCTCGGCTATTAGATTAGATTATTTATTTCATGATAAAAAAATACATTACAAATATGCATACACGTAAAAAAAAATAAGATTTTTTATCACGATCGTCAAAATGAATTAAAAATAAATATACAATAATATGACGATGTCAATAAATGTGTACACAATAATTTGGAAATACAAAAATAAAACAAAACCACAATATTTATCGAGGGGCGTAAATGGAATATTGCAAACAAGAGTCTATCGGAAGCCCGACACCGAAGGCGGAGGGCTTTTGATGACTCGAGTCACTTCCAAATCAATGCTAGAGGAGCGCGCAGCTTCAATATTTCAACCAATCACAGAGCAGTATTCTTGCGGCGCTTAACCAACCAGTTTTTTTTTTCAACCAATCACAGAGCAACCAGATTTGCTTAAGCCAATCAGAGGGTTCTATTTTTTAAAACTAAACTTGACAGCCTGTGGGAGGTAAAACGGCTATAACTGCTCTGTACGCTCGCAAGTAATAACGCCATTGACGAGCAAATGTGATGAAATAGTTATTTATATGATACAAGTGCGGAAAATAGGTAATTCCTAACGAGTGACGATTACCGAAAACACGACCGTCAGGGAGTGTTTTTGATCGACACGAATTGGGAATTACCTATCCGTACGTGTATCATACAACATTTTACAATGCATCACGCGAGGAAATAAAAATATGTAAATAAAAGGTGAAATTTTAACTGTCATGAAATCTCATTTTCGCACGTGTGTGGGAATATTGTCCCGAAATCCATTCCCGCACGACGTGCGGGCATAGAGGACTTCCCGTGTTAATGTTGTCCCATATTATTAATTATGTCCCATATATGGCGCACTTTCAGAGCGAGTGCATCGTAGAGTATTTGTATTGTATTATATCGAATGAATCGAATGAAATGATACAACTCTGTTACAAGAAATGTCAGGACTTTAGGATGATGTCAGGATTATCAGGACAATTTATTTTTCCATATGGCAACCCTACACGGGAATGACTTACCTTGTTTTATTCTATCATGGACCATCTGAAAACGTGACTTACGGTGTGTTTGAAGTCCTTGTCGTCCAGCAGGCTCTCGATCTGAGCGTAATGCTCAGTGTTCGCCGACAGCACTATCTTGAGCCTCTCGGCCTCCAGGAGTAACTTCTCCATGGCGCGGGGGGACCCGCGCACGTCGCCGCCGCCCTGGGCCTCCCACGCCTTGATTAGGTGCTCCCGGAGACGAAGGGTGATTTCGAAGCCGCCGAGGGTTCTAGAAAAGTAATCATTTACTTTAGAAACAAACCTTTAACCGTCTTAAAATCAATACTCAAACTGTTTCACAAATTGTTCCAAGTTTGCCTATAAAGTTTGAAGAGATCCATCGTATTCTCCAGGATCCCATCATCAGATCCTGACTTGATGACCACGGGACCACCTGGGAAGGACTTCGAGTAATCGGGGAACATACATTTAAAAAAAACGAGGAATTGAGAACTTCCGCTTTTTGCAAGCTCTTATTTAGTTTCACCCGTCCCAATGTTTATCATCCAATCTTTCAAATTAAATTTGATCCACTTCCCGGTAACCGATTGAGCTGAAATTTTGCATACATGTGTAAAACGCGCGACAATGCAATATTATGATGACATGGTGCTGATCTGATGATGGCTTTGAGTATTAAGCCACTGGAGATGTCATAGACAGGCGACCCCCTCCGGCAAAGTACATTGGTCAACTGTTCAACCACGTTATATAAAACTACATAAAGTAGCTTCACCGTCATTTTGTATCGTTCCGTGTCGCGTGACGTTTCTCTCGAAAAATGGTGACTTGTGCAATATTATCATGTAAAAGGTGATCTGACAGCTCAAATTCGCAACAAGTTCACGTTTCCTATCATAGGTAAGTATTTTTACTAACTATTAAATGTGTATTGAAGTACAATCTCCATTTAAAGAAAATACCGTTAGCGATACGTAAACGACAGAACGTAAACATGATTATAGTGGTAAGGGTTCGAATCGGTCTTTAGTGATGTGATAAAGTAAGAAAGGCGACTCAACATTTGAATTTATCATTCATTCATTCAATCACTGCAGTTTGTTTAATAGTCAGTTTTTTTATTAGATATTGAATTAAATAGTAGGTATAGATGTATGTTACATTTAAATCTTGTAAGGTGAATCAGAAAAATTACTTTTCTCTGGACTTACGATGTTGAAATTTAGTCTTAAAAAGAAATGAATTATTGGCAAAAAAAATCTAGGTAAAAGGAATACATTTAGTGCGGGACTATGAGTGTATGTGTTATTCATATACTATTATTTATAGTATTATACTTTATTTAATATAATTGTATGTCCTTTTAGATTTCCAAAAGATCCCTATATAAAGGAGAAATGGAGAACAATTTGTAATTACGAAAATTATTCTTGGAAACCTACACGTACAAGTGTTATCTGTTCGGAGCACTTTACTCCGGAAAGCTACAAAAATGATTACGTGTACAATAAACTTATTCATTTTAAAAATCAATAAAAATACTAATTAATAAAAGTCTTAAGCGGGTCTTAAAAAACCCTACCAGAGAATTTAAATTAATAAATATGTGGTAATTCTAATAAAATTAACAATTCATTTTATTGCTTTCCCTTTGCTCATTTATGTTTTGAAGTAACTTTATAAATGTGGTGAAAGCTGAGCCTTATTAAAATATAATTGCATATACATAGGTTCTTGCAAATACCAATCAATAAGTATCAGCCCGGAAAACCGTGGGCGAGAGTTCATTCCACAGTTTAACTGTGCGAGAGGGCTAAGGACACTAGGGCACATAATTACAGACAGACATATATACAAACAAACATTTTTTTGGGTAGTATCTACAATGGACAGAATTTTCACTTTTACAATTTAATAATAAATAGTATAAGATAATTCAGTTCATTCATCAAACTAATTTGACTCATTCTTCAGATGTCTTCGATGTGTCCCATCACTAACTTGTTCGCATGTATGCTGCATCAGTTACGTGAAAACTCTGTCTGTGTGCGTGTAATTTTTGATGTGTTGAATTTTTTTGTAGTGTGCGTTTATCGCAACAGCAAAACTTGTGTCTGTTGAGTTATTCCTCTTTTGGTGGTGTGCTATACGTGTTTTACCTCGCCCCCCGCCAAAAGTGGCGAAAAAATTTGTTCGAAGAGTTTACGTCATGGCATCTCCAGTGGCTTAATACTCAAAGGATGATGGGGCTGGAAGGTGGCCATAGGGACTTCGCATTGAAACGACACAACCTCATCGAGTTTGGGCTCGTTAGAATCGTCTCAATGAGTAGTTGATGACGGTATACAGAGAAGTACAGACGGCAATCAAAGCTTGTACCAAAAATGACATTTTTGACAGAAAGTCGGTTAACCTTTTGACAGCGAGGGTGCAAAACAAAACAATTAATAAAATGACACTTCTGATATACGGGGTGTTTCCTGTAACAGGAGCAATAAATTAAACGGAGGCTTCCTTACTGCATTTGTAGTAACCCCTTTTGTCCATTTCTTTTCAAATGTTTTTAACTCGGAGAAAAATTGATCTGAAGGTATGACCTCCGAGTAATGTATCTTGGCACCACGAGATCATAGCACAGTAGTCAATGCAGATTTTGAGGTAGCATCATGTAGTGAGTCATAATAGTTTTTGCATTTTTGTTTTCAAAAGATATTTTTGTGATTTTTTCAATTTTTTTCAATTTTTTTTTGTGTTTTTAAAATAATAAAATACTTATATCACTCCAGAAGAGTAAAAAAGTACACCAAAACTTTAGTTAAAGAAAAAAAAATCCGAAAAAAATATTTTTTTTTTTCAATTAAAACCACTTAGAAACAATTGATCACAAGCTTAATAATCTACCATTTAATTTATTGCTCCTGTTACAGGAAACACCCCGTATATTTATAAATATTGTCATGTCAAAATTAATATACGTATCATGAACTATTTAAAAAAAATTGGTGAAGTTACTTGTAAAGCTTTTTATTACATAAAATTAACGAAAATGCGCAAACGCGCGGCTGTGGCCGTCTTTAGCTGTCAAAGGGTTAAAAATAAAACAACAACGAAGAAAAGCAAAATGTCTTTTGGGACATCCTGGTAAAGATCGCGGGAGTCCGCTGGATGTGGGTGGCGCAGGGCCGGTCGTTGTGGCTCTTTAGGGGAGGCCTATGACCAGCAGTGGTCTTTCGGCTGACGATGTCAGTACCTGTCGTAGGCCACGCCCAGCACTTGGAGCTGCGGCATGGTCTCCACGTAGCCGCGCTCCTTGACCTTCACGTTCTTGTACTCGACGAGGGCCGCCTTGGTGGATCCGGCGCCCATGTCGAAGAACAGCGCCTGCCATGGGGTCTCGTTGATTTCCTGGAGAACGTTACGCGATTTAATTACAGTTGTCAAGAGCTTGCGTTTTAACCACCTAAGGCTTTCACTGAATGTCAAAAAGTTCCTAATACAAGGTGGGCCAAAAGAAGTCATCCGATGTTGTTTGGCTCTCTTTTTTTTTTCTAAATGAAAAACTTCGATTCTGTTTTTTGATTATGTTTATTTGAACCTTTAGAATTTTATTGGTCAAGTCGAGAAGATTATATCGGCCAAATGGGTGCCCTCACAATTGGTTGCTATACGGGCTCGTTTTATGGCATTTTTCATAACTTCGGCGAGAGCTTCGGGCGACAGATTCTCGCACTCGTGTCAAATGTTGTCCTTGAGGGCTTCCAGAGTCTCGGGCTTGTTCACGTAAACACGGGACTAAAAAAAACTCCACAAAAAGTCTGGAACGCTTAAATCGGGCGATCTTGCGGGCCAGTGCAAATCGCCAAAACGAGAGATGAGGCGACCCGGGTACGCTGCCTTCAGAATTATTCCGCGTTCTTGGGGAGTGTATCGCTCCATGGCTTGTTCACTTGTATTCTGCATCTGTCTAGTCTACAAATGTCAAAACAGATTTGACATTGGCGGCCATTTGCAAAAATGAGAGCATCTTCCAATAGGGTGATTTCTTTTGGCCCACCTTGTACGAGTGTAGACTCAAAATTTATTATTGCTTCAAAAGAAAGAAGGCAAAAAAAATATGCCTAATAACGAAAATCCCATTCAAATATCTTCAAAAATTACGAAGCCACAACCGTTTTAATATCGTTTGTTAGAGGGAGAAAACGCTCAGGGATCGTGACGTCACGACCATCGAGCGTCATAGTAAATGACAATTGTCTCATATAAAGGTGAGTTTTGCGGAAAAGGGACAAGATATACTCCCTCTTAAAACTTTGGACACTTGTAACTTTGTGATTATTTAACTTCTTGCGTTGATTTTTTCTCCATTTGACTACATTTTTAAACCTTTTTCGAGAAAATACAACATTATTGACTATTTTATTTAGTTTCTACACCCCTATTCAAGAACACAAAAGCGTAATCTGGGTCTCAGAAGGTTAAGGAGAGTGTTAAACCTGGAATTGGTTTCCTTTAGGATCAACCCCGCATGGTAAGAAGATTCTCAAAATCTAGACAATTTGAGGGAGACCCTATGCAATTGAGTGGTGGAAACGTGATATGCTTGGTTCGATCTCTTATCCTGCAGGAGAGAATTGGGAATGGATGAAAATTTCAGAAGTGCCTGATAATTTTTTTGTGTTAGGAATAACCATCCTTAGCATCAGAAAAAAGTTGTAGATTTTTCAGCTGCGTCAATTATTTTTGAAAAATATAAACAGTTTTCTCACTTACGTTTTGGGTCAAGGACGGCACTTTCCTTGATCTGTCTCATGTTACAAAAAAATATTTTAAATATCTGTGGTAAACTGACACTGGCAATGATACTGACAGTTGCAGCAGCCATATTTGTCATTGCCAGTGTCAGTTTAAGTTTACCACAAATATTTAAGATATTTTTTGTAATATGTGACGGATCAAGGAAAGCGTCTTATTGACCGCCTCATTATTCTCTGTTTGGTAAATTATGCTTACAATTTTGTTTACACACCTGTGTAATCATACGCACATGAGCAGGCTAATTAATAAAGGAAATAAAAAAAAACACCGTGACCGCCATCGGTGTCGTGACATTGGACACCTTTTCACGGTCACTAGAAGATCTACTTTTTTCTGATGCTAAGGAAGGTTATTCCTAACACAAAAAATTAACAGGCGCTTCTGAAATTTTCATCCTTTCCCAATTCTCTCCTGCAGGATAAGAGATCAAACCAAGCTTATCACGTTTCCACCACTCAATTGCATAGGGTCTCCCTCAAATTGTCTAGATTTTGAGAATCTTCTTTCCATGCGGGGTTGATCCTAAAGGACACCATGGCACGTTAACAACCTCCTTAACATATTAAATAGAATGAAAACGGGTCACTCGCGTATTTAAAGTCGAATATCGCTCGAGCCTTTCGGTGAGGTGCAACATGCTTGCGCGCAAGTTTGGCAGATGCTCTGAAGAGGTCAAGATGACGCTCTTTAGAGCATATTGCCAGAACCTTTACACTGGACAGCTCTGGACCAACTTCACCAGGAAAGCAATTACCATTAAGGGTTCAATATAATGACGCCTTCAGAATCCTAATGAAGTTGCCAAGATGGTGTAGTGCATCAAGTATGTTTGCTGAAGCTCGTGTCCCTGATTTCTTTGCCGTCATCAGGTCACGGGTTGCATCATTTTGGAGCAGGCTGCGTGCCTCAAGGAACTCAATGTTTGCTATGATAAGTGAAGACTTAAATAGTCCAATTAGTAGGTTTTGGCTGTCTCTGCACCGAAATGCGAACCGTAAATTATTTTATTTAAAATTTTAGTGTTCCTCTTTTTACATTTTATCATGTATCCTGTACTTTTAGTTCAAAATTATTTTTCTTCATTCTGTAACTTTTATTTATACATTTAATTTTTATTTTACATGTTATAGGATGATGATATGGGTTTTTTGCCTGAAATAAATGTCTATTATATTATTATTATTATTTAGTTACATGGGATTTCAGCAAATGGCGATGGATAGGGCATGATTTGGGAAAGCCCGAAGAACCGTTGGTGCAACCCGCACTTATGGTGGGTTACTCTAACTTACTGTTACAGACCGATCAATGTTAAATATGGCGGCGGCAGCTATCATCCCACTAGAAACTTTAGTGACCATATTATGACCTTGCACTTTTATCTTAGATGTCCCTGCATTCGGCAGTGGTTTGCCGAGCTTCTTTAGGCTAGGAGGTTGATGACTTAGAAGATGCCACTTTACACAATAGGGTATTTTCATCAATCAAAATTAAATTATCAAAGTATTTTTTAATATAGTTTTTACCATAAGAAATTTTGTTATAAAAACATAAGATTTATTTTTAATATGATAATTAAAATCGTAGTTTTAATGTGTGTCACGTGACCGAAAACGCCGTCGGCTTTTTTTTTCGCGTAAGTGTATGCACCTTTGAAGTTTCTATGTCTAAAATACATTCTGCTCTATGACGTCACGATAATGGCGACTGCCTTTTCCCGCGGGGGTTATGGCAAGTTTGTAGTCCCGTTTGTAGGGAGTAATAAGCTTGTGTGTGATCTGATTGGTTTAATCAAATCTGCTCTGCTCTGTGATTGGTTGAAAAAAAAAACTAGTTGGCCATGTGCCGCAAGAATACTGCTCTGTGATTGGTTGAAATATTGAAACTGCGCGCTCCACTAGCACTGATCTAGAAGTGAAGTTGTCAATTTCGTCACTTTTTGATTGTTGCAGTTGTTTGAAACTTCGATTTTTCTGTATTATGTAGTTATTTATTTCCTCACAAATATGATGAAAAACATTGTGTACAACACGGGTGTAAGAATATTGCAAACTCGAGTCATCAAAAGCCCTCGGCCTTCGGCGTCGGGCTTCTGATAGACTCTTGTTTGCAATATTCCACTTACGCCCCTCGTGAAACAATGTACTATTAAAATTGTTTAGAATAGCCTATTGTATTGTATTGTATCTTTAGTTAAGTGTAAACATTATTGAAACGAAACTGAGTCCTGTAACACAGGGTTTCCTAGCGCAGGACTCCGGGTCGTGATACATTTCTGTAATGATTCTTGTCAAATAAACTTTTTACTTTTACTTTTACTTTACTTTACCCTAGGTCGTTGTACACAGATTAAGCCGTGACGTCACTGTACTCACCTTCCTCCTGAAGATGCCGTAGTTGATCGCGATGGCGGTGTAGTCGTTGATCAGCTGGAGCACAGTCAGCCCGGCCAGCGAGGCCGCCTCGCGCATGGCGCGCCGCTCCGCCTGGTTGAAGTACCCCGGCACCGTGATCACACACTCGCTTATCTGCTGGCCTAGGGACAACCAGTATTTTTACATTTGTCTACGCCTCGTCCTTGTTCGGGAATCATCGGCAACCGTCGCCGGCGCAGTGCATGGTGCGCGGCGCGGCGAAGATATGGCGGCACAGCCGCCAGTAGCAAAACGACCGATCAACGGGCTGCTTATGCCCAAACCATACTTACCTACTGTGATCTAACACCTTTGTATCACCCAATCTTCATTATACGTGCATGTCTTGGACTATGAGTGTCATTTCTCGCCGCATCACGAACCCCAAGATCTACTTCTTCAAAGTACACCCCTACATGCGTGTACAACATTTAAAGCATATATTTTTTTTTTTGCACCTCCCATACATTGAGTGTGTTACTTCCCGTACTATAAAGTACTTAAATACATAGAAAATATTTTAGTTAATTCGAGCACAGTCACTTTTACATGCGTGTTTAGCCATGAGTTTAGTTCTCAGCATCACACATTGTTAAGGAGACATAGGTTCAGAAAACGGATTTCTAAAATATCATAGCGCTTTTGTGGGCATAGTGGCTCAGTATTTCTGTGCTATGTAAAACTAACAAGTACAATAAAAAATAGCTAATGCCAGTTTAAAACTTACCATGATTAACCTCAGCAAAGTCCTTGGCCTTGCCCAGGAACTGGGCTACCAACTCCTCAGGGGTGAACCTCGTGTTCTCATCGTGGATAAACTCTGGAGTTCCCCGCTCCGACTCCACAATCTCGTAATAGGGGAAGCGTTCCCTAGAATAAATGAAAGAAATATTTTCATTTTTAACAGCCAAAGATGGACCATGTGCATTGCGTCTCACATAGAAATTTGAGACGCAAATACACATTGAACAAAGATCTTGGAAAAGTGGCAGAACACATTCTATGGGTTATGAGTTAATTCAGCACTCTTGATACTTGAATAATGATGGAGAACCCCCAATTGTGTTATTATTTTTGTCTATGTAATATTGATCCTTTTAAATTGATTTAACAGCAGTGTCTTTGTAAATTAAGAACATTGGTTCTAAGTATGTCAAACAGCAAATTCAGTTATGCTTTAGTATTCATTTTAGTAGGATGGAAACTTGGGCTTTTTGAACTTAACTCTCAAATACTATACAGTGATGATTTTGGACTTCTGTAAAAATTTGGTGAAAGTACAAGCAAGAATAGGAATATATTAAACTATGAACATCTCATTGTCGAAATTAAGTATGCAAAGCATGTGATGTCATTGAACTCTCTAAAACAGTCTATTCAAAGAGTGTGTTCATTTAAAAATTACTAAAAAAAATTGCATCATAGAAAAAAAACTCACTTGTAGGCCTGCACCAGCGGATGATCGTACGGTTTTCCAAGAAGATCCAGAAGGTACTTGTAGGAGTTCTTCGGGAACCGCACGCCCACAGTAACCGCGTCCTCTCCGAAGGTCCGCACGCCGTCCCGGAACGCCACCACCGCCGGGGTTTTCCTCTTCGACTCCTTATTCAACACGATCTCCATCGGCACTCCCGGCGACACTATCCCAATCTTCAACCATTCCGAACCCAAATCGATGGATATCACAGCAGCACCCTCCACAGACGGACTCCAAAGCGCCGCCAGCACCACCAAACTCCACACTCCATACATTTTCTGTAAAATATCACGCTATAATTGACGAGAAAGGCAAACACAGAAACCACATCAGCGATTTTACGCGTAAGTCGACTTGAATTTTTGATGTTCTGAGTGAAGTATGCACTTACGTGTCTAAAGGCCATGTTCTTTCACTAATTTAACATCAGCCACCAATATTTCATCAAGATTAATTACTTATTATTCAGTGGAATTAAATCTTTTACACATTGTGCCGCATAACTTCTTTCTAAAATAGGCCAGCTGCTTTCGTCCACGTCAAGTTAACGTGTTTTCTTCTTTTTGGTTGAACGAAAGTTGCCAGCCTATTCAGCCACATTGTCAGAATGTTATTTTTTTTATCAACAAAATATTATTTATAATTTATCAACCGCGATACTTACTTTTTGTGTCGTGATCATTTTGATCGTTGCTTAGTCTTTAATATGTGGTTTCAGTAAAGTATTTATTTTATGTAAGTATAATGAGCTTTTCTTTGCCTTAATTACACTTGTTATTAAAAAGTTATAAAGTTCAGTGTTGCCATTTGCATATTATATTTTCCCTACAGCAAATCATTAATTACTTTATTATTATTTTGCTATAACAATTGATCAAAGTAAGTTTAATTTGTTATGAATAGATAATGTGAAACTATGAAATCCACCACAAGATCTTTCATGAAAATGTGAATTCTTGATTGATTTACAAAATGTTGTCATGGACACCAAGTTCGAATACTTACTGTAATATTTGTAACAGGTTGAGAAATAAATGCGAAGGAAGTTTAGCAAAACCAATAAGTCTAGCTGAAAAAAAAACGGGGGCTTTAAGCCACTCACAGACTGGCACGGTCTGGCCGCGGCTCTCAATAGTGAACTTGTCATTAGATTAGCTGTCAAATTTACTATTGACCGCCACCGCAGCCACCGCAGGCCGCGCCAGTTAGAACATGTTCGATGTTTAAAAACCACGGAAACATGGTGCAGCAGATATGGGTTTCAGCTTTTAACAGAAAAGTAGCAAAACAAAAATTGAAGCCGAAATTGAAAGCTAATTTGACGTTTCAAAACATCAAAAATGGACTTCATATTCTTCATCCTACTATCCTATCCTACTAATATTTTAAATGCGAAAGTTTGGATGTTTAGATGTTTGTTACTCAATCATGTTTAAACGGCTCAACCGATTTGGATGATTATTTGCACGAAGATAGTTTATAGCCTGGATTAAAATACAGGATAGTTTTTATCCTGGGTCCACACAGACGAAGTCGCAGGTGGAAGCAAGTATTACATAAGTACAGATTGCCCAACCGAACGTATCAGTAGCAAAGTAGCTGAGGACATTGCCTCTTCCTTTTATTTAGGATAAGAAAAAAAGGACTGATTGCCTGGGATTCTAATTGGTAGATGTGGATACAAATAACAAGTTTTTGAACATTTTGAGAATTTATGACACATATATTTGAGATTGAGGGCGGGTTGCACCAACTTATGATTAAGGAGCGAACGTTAAATATGGCGCCGGCACCTGTCATTCCATAGAAACTTGTCAAACTTTCCATACATTCCAACGAACACCGCTTACGATTACAGACGGTTTGGTGCAACTCACCCCGAATCGTGAAATCGATAGGTTGTCTTGACTTGAGATCATTGAAAGATCTTACTTGCTTTTTATAAATATGTGTTATCATTTTTATGACAACTTTTTTTGGTAATAAAAAAAGTTGTCTTCATTTTACGAATAATAACCAATAAGTCTAGCAAACGGGGGCATAAGGCCTCTCACAGACTGGCGCGGCCTGGCCGCGGCGGTCAATAGTAAACTTGTCATTAGCTGTCAAATTTACTATTGACTTGACTGCCACCGCAGGCCGCGCCAATGTGTTGCCGGCTTAAGCATTTGTAGTAAACAACAGCTAGCATTGTCTATTTTATCTCAATATAATATAATCATTAGACTATTGTCTTTACATCTTTGATCCAAAAATCATTTAATTACAACAGAGAACTACGAAAATGACAAAGGGTTAATTTGATCAATATAAAAAGTTCATTGATACTTTGACGTTCCATGTATCTGTCACGTGTATCCGAACATAAAAATACAAATCATATGTTTATATGTAGGTTACTCTTTAGTTTATGGTTTGATTGGGTGTTGATTACGAGCTCGGACGACGCGGAATGCTGCTTTATACATACAGTTTATGTTGTTATTTCTAATTAGTGCGTGTTTCAACAAATTCATCTGAAAGGTGAGTGCATTTAGTTCATAATAGTCTGTAATGTGTGTTCTTGCTATTACGAAGCGATCGCGGTACCGATGACACTGTTTCCTTAAGGAATTTATTATTACGCATTTCGTATATTGTTCCGTGTTTAACAAGAAAAATATCGGGGTATCACGTTGCACCGGGTAGATTCGCGATTTTCTCGTGTCGGGCATGCAGTATCGTTTACATGCGGTTCTAAAAATGTGTTGGGACGCGTGTGGAGCATCGGGAGCGTTCGGGAGTAGATCGTTGGGCTCCTTCTATAAATGGAACGCGTGTCGGAGTGTTGTCCTCCGAGCGGGTGGTCTGCGGGCTGGCGTCCCTGCGTTATGTAACTGCCCTTAGCGTCGCAGCGTCGCACGTGCGATGCACGCGGCGCTTCCACGTCGAGACGACGCAGCGAGCACGCGGTCGCGCAACCCTCCTGTCTCCTAGCAACGCTGTTGACGCTGGTGCCCCATAAATACCACCAGCTTGTTGTTATATCACCACCCATGGTACCGCGTAAAAAGCGCGTTGCTAAGGAGTCCAAATCATAACAAAATTAACTGCCCTATGGTCAGCTTAATTTTTAATCCAGTGGACTTTGATTTGCCCTGTTCAGCCTATTAGGAAATAGTGAGTATTTTTTTTTTATATGCCTGTTGTTTTTAATTTGATCGCAATTTACTGTGACCTTGAGGCTTAATGGTGCCTGGTAGTAATGTGTTGTCATAACTAGGTTAGGTAGGTATGTATAGATTTAGCTATAGCTGCAGTATCAGCAAAGATTGTCCACTGTCCTGTGAGCCTGTGACACTAGGCATCTAATTATAGCACTAGACCTTTGTGTGACCTAGTTCACTGTGAACACTTCCTCAATGTGTTCTAAATTTAATTGTCACTGTGAGGCAATGCTCTAGTTTCCTCTACATTGTCTTCTTAGTCATTGATTGTTTTGTTTAAAATATTTCTGCTAGTTTCAAATTCTGTCTGACACACTTATAAAACAGTAGGATATAAAATGAAATATATATATTACTAGCTTCCACCCGGATAAAAACTATCATATATTTGAATCCAGGCTATGAACTATCTTCATGCAAAATTTCATCCAAAATGGTAGAGCCGTTTCAGTGTTATTGAGTAACAAACATCTAAACATAAACTTTCGCATTTATAATATTATTAGGATGTTCCTTAGTTGCTATATCTGTGATAGCAAGGCCATATGAGCTTATGAAAAAGATAACATTTGGTGAAGCTATGAAACTCAACAGCTATATTGTTATCTGCTTAAGATTTATCTGTATGTAAGGTTATTTCATGTATATAATAATATCTTCCATTTTATGAGAATGGACATGGAATACTCCTAGTTTAGTATAAAATCTTTAATATAAAATTTAACCAACTGATGTTTAGTTTAATTAGTATTAATTATTGTAAATTGGTTTTTTGTACTTGTTTTGTGTAATAAACATAATTTACATGTTAACTGATGCCTAATTTGGATATAGTAAAAGTCAAAGAAATATTAGATTTTGAAATGTGCTCTTCAAACCAGTCATCAAATGGTCATTCAACTTTAGTTTAAATTTATATTTGTCATAGACAAGAGTTTCATTTTTTCACACCAATCTAGAATTCTTCATTCACTCAAATTATGTTTAAGTTTATACTTCTCTATAAATAAAGTGTATTCATACATTGGTGAATCATTTGAATTCACCTTATATGAATTTCTTACTACATCGTCTTGGACGAGACATTAAGGAAAAAAACAAAGATTTTGTAACTCAAGTTTACATCATGTTTTCCTTTATTGAATGTCTAATGATTTTCATAGGTACCTGCAACCATTAATTCTTCTGTGATTTCATATAATATTATGTGTGTAACTTTTTTTATACCTATACATTGCTCTGTCATATTTTCTGGTCACTTTGTAGCATTTTTCCTCCCGTTCTATCATGTTGTTAAGTTTTTGCCCCACTTAAAGGTGCTCTTACACGGGCAATATTTTGAGCAATTTTTGCCCGTCAACAGTACGGTTGTCTCACTTTTACTTACAGGCCAGAGAAGGATGCGTGTACTGTTGACGGGCAATAATTGCTCAAAATATTGCCTGTGTAAGAGTACTTTTATAGCACAGTAGTCACTTGGGTGGTAATTCAAAGAATGCCTAAGAAAAATTAAGTATAAATAGTAACTTTTGCACATGGTTGTGAGAGGTCAGTCACACTATTTGAGAATGACCCACAATTTTACCTATATTATGGAGTCTTCAATGTTTTTGTTCTGTTGGGTCACAGTTAGCTGACCATCCGTGCACTTTATGTGTGTTGTAATAAGATTCAATATAAATACAGGATGGTCAGTTAAGTGTGTTGGCGTTTGTACTCTGGCTAGGAAACTAGATCCTAGTGGTTTTGTCTTCTTTATATCATTCAGGAGCCCGGTATTAATGCTGTGGGCTTTTGCACAATATTTCCGTGTTCCTTTGTGTTGCTTGTTCAATATAATCAATAACTAGGAAATGAGTTAAGCTGATTACTAGGGGATTACCTGGAAATGTAAGATTTAGAAGTTTGACAGTATGCTTGCATTGGTAAGGCTTCCAAATAATGAGAGACACGAAAGACACTTATCTGTGACTCTAACACAGTAATTTTTATTATGTTATGTATGTACAGTGCAATAAAGAGTATTTGTATTGTATTGTATTGTATTGTACAGTAAGGGAAATGTATTCACGTACTTACCACCGTAGAACCCTGTCGCAATTGACAGACCGCCGTCACTCAAACTCGAGTGATATGTCACCTTATTGCGATAGGGTTCTACGGTGGTATGTGAAATGTGAATACATTTCCCTTACTGCACAGTCGTCATCAGATATATCGAAGCGGCCAAAGTGCTCACAAATATCTAAACATGCCTCTTATGCCTCGACAATAGAGACGTGATCGGATATTTGTGAGCACTTTGGCCGCTCCGCTATATCCGATGGCGGCTGTGTACATGTTTACATTAACATGCATAAATAACCTCACGCCTATATTCCGAATAGGGTTAACCAGGGCACATGAATTTCCCGTGCCAGTGCCACTTCTAGCAGTTCAGAGTCGGCAACGCGCATGTGACACCCCTTACCGTCAGGCGTATATCTACGCTTGTTAGCCACTGACGTGCTATTAAAAAGTTATAGGTTTCCCAGAAAGGAAATAGAAAGTGTAAGTTTGTAGGAGAGTGTTATATGTATAGTACCTAACGATATACACGAGTCAGGTCGTAAAATATTAGAATCATGCTATTATTACGCACAAAAAGGTTTCATTGTTACTTTAACGGCCTGAATCGCCACTTAGTTTTGCGGATAGTATAGTGTTATCCCCGCTTTTGCCGGGATCCGCTTTCATCCACATCGCACGATCCTAGAATCCTGGACTCTTTTGTTTTCGTTCATATCGATCTTCACGACATCCGTCCCGCCATTTTTCTTTAATCTGCCACGGGGTTAAGGCAGGGGGCTTGCAGTGGGCGGGGCGCGTCGCGTTAGACACCTATCGCTCGCGTGGCCTGAGGCCGCCAATCAGTCGAGGGCTGGCGCTGCGCGAGCGAGCACATGTGCGTCACGCTGTGATCCGCCGCCACCGCCGACTTGAACGCGACGAACCGCGCGTACCTAATTTCTCTTAATTATTACGAGGTTTGTAAACCCACAGCCTCTCCGTTAATGGTCGTTTGAATACCCAAAGGGACGTTGGTTTGGTTAGGTTGATAATAAATAAGATAAATAAATAAAACGTATAATATATAATAATGACACTGACATACATGTGAAGTAACATGTACTTAATTAATATCGGTACACTTTACTCAAGCGACATCTGGTGAGCTAGAACATTTTTTGCCCTCATTAATTTATTCCTTGCGTAACAGCCCTAGCGATACACGTGCCGTGTGTGAACAAGTTATACGATAGACAGAGATGCACAGAGTTAGGCACATTTCTTATGATAAAAAACAGCGGTTTTTGCTAGGAAGTGGAATTTCTGTACTTGTACTATCTATTTCTTATTCTGTGGTTAAGGGCTGTCTAGGTCAAGGTCATGGGCGGTCAGTGTGATGGTCAAATCAATGTTGTCATAAATAAAATACTCACCCAGTACTCCTAATATTGTCAGTCCATAATTGACCTATTAATTGTAGTTTATTTATATCATATTATTACAAACGTTCGGAACTTGGCATGGGCTTGCCGTGATGTAACTAGGCATTGAATCTAATAAGCAATAACAACATTGTTTATTTTGATTTGATGTTTGTCGTGGATTGTTTGCGTTGAGCTGTTCTTGCCGGCGCCGGCGCAAGTTCTAGCTGGTTTTTGTGTTGAGTTAGTAACAAAACGTGTTTAAGTTGGTAGTTATCGTATGTTTAAGACATAATGACCTTTGTAATATTTTATCTTATAAGCTACATTAGCCTTGCGTCGGAAATAAGTAGTGTATCTGCAGTATTAAAAATAACGCAAGCGGTGTCGCAGGATAAAATACCTACTTATATCCTTATCCATCGCGAAAGTCCATTTTATATACCAACTGGTTTTTTTTTGTTTAAACATGTAGGTATTAAGGACGGTCAAGGACTTTAATTGTTGAGCCATTTAGGTGTCAACTAATTTTGGTTTTCTATGAAGCGTCCAGTATAAAGTGTGAACGTGACTATATACATACCTATACAAATATTGCTCGTTTAATAGTAAGGATAGTGGTATAGGATGCTCGTTAGCCCCTGTAGTTTTTTTTTTAGTTTATTTAGAACACAAACGTCAAACAGTCACATAAACAAATATTTATGGGGTACACATAGAGTACCAACAAACATAAACCATAAAGACCTGGAGGTTCATTAATATATGATACATAAGTTCACAAAACTACCAAATCATGAGACATAAATAAATAATAAATATTAGGGTACAATCTTACACAAATTGAACTACACTTGTTCCAAAACAAAGTGACGACTGAGGCCATAAAACCACAGGCTCGCGTTATCTCTTTTGCATTGTCTTTCTTTATGGCCTCAGTCGTCACTTTGGTTGGGAATTGGGAACAAATATAGTCCCATAGTAAGCTCAATAAGGCTTGTGTTACGGGTACTGGACGACGATATATTTAAGAGATATAATACTTAAATACATAGAAAACATACAAGACTCAGAAACAAATATTTATGCTCATCACACAAATATGTGCCCTTACCGGGATTCGAACCCAGGACCTTCAGCTTCGTAGGCAGTGTCACTACCCACTAGGCTAACCGGTCGTCGACATAAAAGACAAAAAGCTTAAAAGAAAAATATTCAAACCGGTCCACGACGCAGTATCAGTGTATGAGTAAGACACAAGCACAAACATGTAAATTTAGTGTCAAGTATAAGTATGTACATGGTACAGTCAGCATCAAAAGTAGCTACGCAATAGAAGACGTCAAAAGTTCTTATTCTCTTTTAATAAAGACTTTTGACGTCTTCGTTTGGATAGCTACTTTTGATGCTGACTGTACGAATTTAAAGAGAATGGAAAGTGACATTTACCATAAGTAATATTCCGGAGATGACTCCATGAAATGCTCCATGCCATGTTGAAACTTTGAACAGTTCAACCATGTGAATAGACTCTCACGACTCAATTTCCTTATACAGTCGACGTCAAAGATATGTATACATTTTTGCACCTTATTCCATTGTAATAAAGCGATAAATGTATACATATCTTTGACGTCGACTGTGCCTGTGATCGTGCAATTTACTAATTACACTTTACTAATGTAATTGAGTTGCAGTCCACCCTACTGGAATTGCCCACTTTTGTGTGACTATAATTTGCATGGTTGTTTAGCGATGAAATCGATAATTTATGTAGCATCGTTCTTGTTTTGAAATTTGAACTCTTTATTGAATATTGGCTTTGGAAAATGCTTACATGAGTAACTTCTAATTTCGGAACTCGTAGAATAGAATGTTTATTTGCTAGAATAGTTATTTCTAGTTACAGGCTGTTCTTGTGAATAGTTGTACAGTAGTATATCGTAATTAAACGACATGCAAATATTAAAATAAATCCTAGCAATCGCATGCACTTACTAAACTAAACTTTGATAAAATTTTCTTCCACAATTTTTCTTTTTAAAAATGCTGTTTATTTTTTTCTGTGAATTCCTTGACGCTATAAAAACAATTATCTAACAAATAAGGATTCCGAGATTTCGATTTGAGAAGTTTTATATCCATTTTGATGGCTTTGGTCGAAAATGGCACGCTTATTTGATTATTGCATAGAAATAGCATGGCTTAGTATTTTATACTTAACTGGCAGGCTAAAAACGCAGGCAAAGCCGTGGGATAAAATATAGCCTACTAGCTTCCTCCCGCGACTTCGTCTGCGTGGTCCCGGAATAAAAACTAACCTATATTTTAATCCAGGCTATAAACTATCTTCGTGCAAAATTCCATCCAAATCGGTTGAGCCGTTTCAGCGTGATTAAGTAACAAACATCCATAAATCTAGCTAAACATCTAAACTTTCGCATTTATATTATTAAGTAGGATAACTATCCAGAAAGTCTATTCTACATGTACGAATTTTTGAAATCGGATAAAGTAAGAGGTTTCGGAGATTATGTACCCATTACATTACATTCAAACTTACATAGCTGCAATCTCACAGACTTTTCCTCTTTACAATATTAGTATAGAAAACATTATTTGGAAGCGTGTCAAGCCAAGTTCAAGCAAAGGAACTGGCTAGCCAGCGCTGAGTGTAATTTTACACGAACCACTTGGTGCCACTTTTGACCCTTCTATAACTCAAAACCTCTTTAACGTAAACACATAAAACTAAGTGTGTTTAATTATATCCATAAAGACATCTAGAAGCCCAAATTTCATGAAGCTAGCTCAAACGGTTATAAAGATTATGAAGGTCAAAAAGTCGTAAATTTTAGCACTTACTGACATATAGTACCTAAATGTAACCTACTTCCAGATGACCTAGAAGGATGAAATTTGGAATTGTGTGTAAGCGTAGGAAAAAACCAAAAAATAAAAAAGTTAAAATATAGGGGGGCTCCCCATACAAAACAATAAATGTTTTTGGTGGGATATAGCTGTTTCTGGGTGACGAAAAAAATAACCAAGTGCGTATAAGAACCTGTTACGATGTAAAACAAACAAGCGAGGCACGTTATCGTTGATACATTGGATTCTTTATTGTCAACACGAGGAATTAATCTTTCGCTTTACGATTGCTGAGAGATCCAGATTTTTTCAGAATTTATCTATAATATGAAATCACAATTTAGGTTATATTGTAAGCCAAATTTTTTAATCTATATCAAAATAACTCAAATCATAGGTGACATAGAAGTTCGCCTTTGGAAGCCTCTCGATAACGCATTTATCCTTGCAATAACCACAATATTCCCAGTGTTTCCCGGAAACAACACGTTACTATACTTGCCCTCAGCCAAAGTGACGACCGAGGCCTTAAAGAAAGACAATGCAAAAGAGATAACCCGAGCGTATGGTTTTATGGCCTCAGCCGTCACTTTGGCTGAGGGTAAGTTATAGTCACCGGGACGGCTAGCATGACCGCGTTTACACTTTACGTCCGACGAATGTGCGTCTCGCATTAACATAATTTCCAGTGAAGGACGAATGTTTTACGTCCGACAACTCCGACATAAACGCGATCATGTCTGTGGATGTCCGCCAAAGGACAAAAACAGGCTAAAGCCTTAATTAAAGGGTTCAATAATAAAGTGTCTAAAGAGCTATTACAACTCAAAAGGCACAAAACCTGCGCAGTGACGAGAATTCTGACAGGACATTGCAAATTGAACAAACACCTGTTTCAAATGGGTATGAAACAGGACGCAACTTGCAGGTTCTGCCAGGAGACAGAGGAGATAGCAATGCACATTCTCTGCTCCTACGGACCACTCGTGCACAAAAGAAGTACCTACCTACCTAGGGCGGCAAATTATGCACCCAGAAGAGGTACAACATATCACCGCCCAAATAATTTGGAATTTCCTGGAGGCAACGGGTAATTTCTGGATGAGACTAGAACGGGACCGGGATAAGTGGCGTACTCGAAGGGAGGCTTATGCTCAGCAGTGGGCGATTACATGCTGATAATGATGATGATGATGAACGGACCTTAACAGTGAACTCCAAACAAAAAAAGGGCTGCCACAATAGATCACTTGCTGAAGCGGCACATTAAATGCCCATAAATCAATAATAATAATAACGCGATCATTCTAGCGAGACTGACGACAATTGTGAGTCCGGCGCTCCGGCGCAATAGCGGTATCTTATCTAGATTGGCTTCCAAAACCACGTGTTTTTTAGGCATGACTTGGACTTCTGTTCTCTTCACCCATTGAAAAAAGGTACCCAAGACGTCTGTTACACCAACGTCAGGAGCTAAGAGAGTATACATTATACTTCACTTTATAGTGTATTAGGTTACTTTGACAGCGAACGCTTCGTTGTTAGGTTAAGTGAACAGGACAATTGGCGTCGAATAGCGTTGTTTTAAATATTTGAGCGTCAAGCGTCAAACGCAAATAATACGCCCCCGATGCCGCAGAAGTATTGTTATATTATTTTTAAATAACAGCAGGCGTTAGATCGATATTCGATCAAATTAGGAATAGAGAGATAGATTGGAGCAATTATTCAAAGTGCGAGACCCGTCATAGTGGGTGATATCTTACTTCCTATTTTTGACGCTGTCACATTGACGTTGGTAGTGATGAGGCGAAGACGTATCGTTTGTCATATTGAGCGATTATTAACCAATAGTGGATGGAAAATCGATTCGATTTTATTGCCGACTTTAAACTAAACCTCGCGTTGGGGCGCACTGAATTCGCAGGCGTGCTAGTTTAGTTATTATGTGTCTTGTTTAAATTTTTTTTTCATAATCATATTTTATTACGGTTATAAATTCATCAATTTTATCGAGTCCTGTCAACTTATCATCTGAATCGAAACGAACGATTGCGCCCCGACACTAAAATAAAAAAATAAACTGTTTTCATGGTGAATTATTATCTAATAATAATAATAATAGTGAGTCTTAGAGCATGCATAACTGGAGTAGCCTTATGTCGTATTTGCGTACAAAAATGTCTGCCGAATTTTGCGGGGGCGGGGGGGAGCATCTTAATAGGATATTGAACCTCAATTGTATATTGAAATTTGAAAGCTTAAAGTGGTTGAACGTTTATTAATATCAAGTGCTTACAGCAACATGCGGGCATTTTTATGATCAGTGTTCTCTTGCGAGGCGATTTTATGAATGACCATTAATCGATTGTTAAATTGTCTTTGTATGATTTTTTGCACATTGTGCAAGGTTTTCTACAGAGGGGTAAGTTACTGAAAGGCTCCTCCAGTTATGTCTGCTCTAAGTAGTGAGTAAAGTCGCCAGTCAGAGCAACCTAGGATGCGTTTTGTTGACTGAGATCGGCTCGTCTCTAGCTGTCGACACAGCGAAACATTAAATCAATAAAGGTTGCCAACGGGCGTGTTACTTCTCTGGATTCACTAGCATCTTACCATCAGCAGCACGTTTTCTTGCCACCCTCGTGGTGTTAAAAACTCCTTATAAACCAACAATACCCCGGTCAGTGTGTCAGCGGGTTCACCGATGACGCGCAGAGACGTTTATATAGCTGCGACTATGCCAAGGTCGCGCGTGATTATGCGATACACAACGATAATAAGATAAAAACGTTCAGCGTTGCCTTACGTAAGCGTATTATTGAATTTTGGAAGAATTGTGGCCTATGAAAACTTAGCTTTGTATGTGTGGCCCATTGGAATATGGTAGCCGGCAGTGAAGCGCTAATGGAAAACGCTAATAAGGCGTAGACAAGCATGTACGAATACTTCGCCCACCACGCGGCGAAATGTGGAGATAACCCCAAATAGTGGATAACTGCGCATTTTCGTGATGCGATAATTTTGATAAGATATTAGGTGATGACTTAGATCATACATAACTAAGCACTTGATATTATAAACGTTCAACCACTTCAAGCTTTCAATATATAATTGAGTTTCAATATCCTATTAAGATGTCCCCCCCCCCCCCCCCCCCCCCTCCGCCCCCGCAAATTCGGCAGGCATTCTTGTACGCAAATACGACATAAGACTACTGCAGTTATGTATGCTCTAAGGGTGATGAATACCAACGCCTGATATGGGAAACTTTCAGATGATGGAATTGTTAACATTAAATCTGTTAAGTTAAAATTCAGAACAACGGGCAGCTCAAATATCGAGGAATAACTTAGAGTTGAGAGACATGTGTGAGTAACATTTTCTACAGGCCAGGTGAAAATTAGTCTTACGTCAATGTCATAAAGACTTACAGGGATTTTGTTCTCACTTTATCTGTATGCATATACGGGCATTTACTTAACCCGAATGGCATCTTTCAAATCTCATATCGAACCTGTTACAAGTATAGTGAGAAAATGTTTTACGCAGACCAGGGTGATATTTAATCTTCTATCAACTTCATAAAGAATTTAACCCGGAAATACTCTTCGTATTTTATCTTTATATTCACTTTAATTTTCGTATTATCAGCCTATTAACTGATAATAAGGATGGGAAAGAATTCCAATATAAATCCTCAAGACATTTCCGCCTTAATGCTGACTTGGCGTCATCAGGCAGGGATGACATGGCCTAAGGTCTGATAACCAAGGATGATGAATGGTGCGAAGTGGGGAAAAGAAAACTGATAAGCGGCATCTAGTTTCCAAAGCACCTGCCCCGCTAGCATGGGCGCATTTTTGCCTGACAAAGCATTTGTCCGTCTCCCATTCGATCACGTCAGCTATGCTGCTGAGGCTGCAACCGGGATTAACGCTCAGAGAGAGTATGTCCGCCTCAAACCAATGATGGACACACGTCATGGCCTAGCCTAGACAACAAGAAAGCGGGCCGTCTAGATTTAGACATTACATAGTGCTCACCACCGATTTATTTTTTGTGCGAGTTCTGTCTACGAATGATTTTATAAGCGATCGCGATGTTCAGAGTATTACATGTTTTGTAATTCAATCTTAAATAGTGCCCTAGTGATGCAGAGTCATAAACTAAAGTCGTTTATTCCTGTGGCAATAATTAAGGGCTTACAAGCACTGCCGTGTCAATCCTATCTCATGTATCTTGAGATACATGAGTTACGCGTAACAGGTCTAAATCTGTTTATTTTCCATGCCTTTATCGACCTACATACTCAGTTTTTTTTTAATTTAATTTACCAATTCCTTATACGAGCCTGTCACGTAACTCATGTAACTCTGTTTTTACCATAGTAAATCATGGCTGAATAATGTACCATAAAAAACTTCAAACGGCGTTTTCTCAAAACTATGATTTTTGAGATACATGAGATAGGCTTGACACGACAGAGCATATATAATGTGTTTTTATCACACGAAATTGTAAAGGAGACGCCGTTATCCGACCAAAAATTAGGCTTTATAATAGCGCTTGATTTTGGGAATGTCCTCAGGCGCGAACCTAAATCCCTTTATAATCCAGAGTTATTTTATTATAGGTACTTCAACTTAGTTACCAGCCTTAATTTAAACACAACTTGCTAGTATAACCACAGTAGACACGCTGCTCACGTCGCCAAAATGTTTCGAGTTTTTTTACAGATATCGATCATGTGTATGTATGTATGACTGTCTAATAAACGTATCAATGAGCCTTCGGTTTCATGATAGTAAAATGATTGATAAATTTCGAAGTAGAAAACCAATGCATAGCCTTTCTATACTTTGATGCGTAGACTGCGAAGTAGAAAACTATTTCTTATTCATAAAACTTTATAGCCTCTGTTAACTGAACTGCTTTAGCGCTTTGTAACAAACAATATTATCAAATGTCACAAATAAAGACAAACGAATATTAACGGCATTATAATTAAAATCGGTTTGGACGTTTTTAAATAAAAGCATTTGTCATAGCATACGGAAGGAATACATACATAGGAAGCACTACGTCACTTTATGACGGAGCATTAAATTGCAAATTAGACATACGTCACGGCGTTTGAGTGGCGTTCTCGGCATGTGTAGTTATATACTTTAATCGGCTATTGTTCGCCAGGGCACACACTGCCCTTGTCAAAACTTGCGTAGGCCCTTAACTACGTCGAGTGAATTTATCATCGATATTAATTGCATCACGCAAGTTAGCCATGGCTATTCAAAAATAAAAATAAATAATAATAAAAAATGTTTTATTGCCACAAATTTACAAACATAAACACAAATTAAGAAAAGAGAAAAAACAAAACTACAAATTAAACTAAGCATAACATATCTGGGCAATGGGTACCAGTCTCAGCTTCAGCTGAATGAGATGTAAACATCCAGCGATGATTTTCAGACTGGTCCCTTTTTATGTATAATTATATACCTACGTGCATTCATGTACTATTTTTGCATTATTGTGAAACGTTTTTAAGATTATTTTATTTATGTTTACGTTTATTATTTATTTAAGTTATTCCAATCCCAAACTCATCACGGTCGGGTTATAGCGCATATCGCCTTTTTAGTGGATTGCACAAAATTTTAAAATAATATATCTACTATGAATATTTTACAATTTTCCACGGCTCCGTCACTCTCACTGAAACCGCAAAATTCCTGGCCACAACGAATACTACTACTGTAACTAATAAACAACCTCAAGTTTCTGTATTTGTATCAACAGATGGCGCCAATGCGGGGCGAGCGCGGCGGTTCCCCGGCGCGGGGCGCACGCGCATCCCTCCCCCTCCCCCGCCGCCTCATCCGGCAGATCGCGCGACACGTCGCCTCTAGCGGACGCTCCCTCCGACGACTTGAGGTCTCCGGACGGATCATAGACAACTTTGACGACCTAGAAGCCAGCGACTCAGACCACGAGGTGTCACAGCCAGCGTAAGTTTCTCAATGGTCACTACTATACCTAGATATTTTTCTAGCACGAACGACTTATTGTAAGTGATTGACAAAATAAAAACATCGACAGTCCTGTTATCGACAAGTACCACTTCAACGTCATAGAGGTAAATAAATACAAATATATATAGGGTAATAGGGTGCGTTAAAAAAATGATAATAATAACAAAACTATCAATTTATTTATATTTCCTTCAGAAAACAATTTGCAATACTTTCGTAACTTTCTTTCTTCGTGTCACTGAATTAATTATCCCCTACTTTACTCCATAACACAGATTTGTTTTGGGACCATAAATGGGTTCGGGAAAAACTACATGCTGTGACATTCTGCGTCGATTTTAAAGACACCGAAATTGTCTTTAAAATCGACGCAGAATGTCACAACATGTAGTTTTTCCCGAACCCATTTATGGTCCCAAAACAAATCTGTGTCTCTGTATATGGTTACAGTGTAGGTGCACGCGGAGTCTAGGTAGGTACACTACGATTAAAATCAGTTAACTACTGACATTTGGCATTAATTCACTCGATACTCTATCTTAACGTCATAATATTAGAGTTTATTTTTTAAACACGCTGCCTATAAATATAACGGTTGTAATAAAGACTAATTACATTGGTATTAAGTTAGAATATCCCAAGGTTTGATCCAATCTGTTTAACTGATTTTAATCAAGGTGTAGCCAATATATGTCTGTGGTTGTATGTACGTATTTTCGTTGAAGTAGTATGTAATTATCGATAACAGGATTGTCGATATTTTTATTGTGGCAAGTGGCAAGCACTAAACAAATGTTGTTCCTGCTAGAAAAATATCTAGGTATAGTCACTACATTCCTATATTCATAGACAACTCCGACGATTTAGAGGCGAGTGACTCCAGCAACGAAATGTGGCCATGTGCGCCGACTTGAAGTCACCATAGTCAACTTTGATGACCTAGAACGCCACATAATCCGGCAGATCGAGATGAGATCTCCGGCGAGGTTACACACAACTTGGATAGGCATATTCTTGCCGCTTCATGAGGTTCACGGAGATTCTGCGATGAGAGTGTTTTCACATAAATTAAGGAAGAGTATTCCTGTAATAAAGTATGACGTAGGCTAATGAAGAACTGGCGTCTGCTCCACCGACAAAAACCAAACTCCTCAACTTGATGATGTTTCCTTTATAACGAACTGTTTAACCCTTCTTAAAAAAAATGGAATACTTGAATGAAAATTAATAAAAAAAAACATATGCCCTTCAAAACCGTACTACGCTGGCGATTTGCACTATTTAATATATAACGTCAATATTTTTCTATGTTAACAAATTCCACTGTGATTCGCGTCTTGACACTATCTCTAGATACCCTTGCGGCGCCACAGCGATAACTTATCTGCTGGCCAAATTACTAGTGGCAAATGAATGTCGCCTCAAGAGATTGCGTATGCGTACGTCCGATCCGTCAAAATACGGATGTCGGGTGTGTTCATACTGGATCGATGTATATTGAAAGTGTAACGTCACCTACGTTGTCACGTGAAATATTATGTGTTTACATCGGTTGTGGTGTTATCATCCGAATAGGCTCTACGATTTTTTTAAATACATTTTAAAATATTCGTATAGATTCGATAGTCAACTGGTATTTTTATTTCCTCAAAATAATATCGCTTTATGCAAATAAATAATGGTTGAAATTAGAACGTTAAATATTCGCGCCAAAAAGGCAGCTGCCATTATCGTGACGTCATAACTGCAACACCAAACAACAGACCATAGACTACTAAGAAGATACATGTCCGTCTACGCTTTCTGATTTTAGCATTTGCTGTTCTGACGTCACTCACAGAAGACAAAATGGCGGTCGGCGTTCTCGATCACGGAACATAAAATAAAACTACGATTTTAATTTTCAAATTGAAAATATATCTTACTATTTTATAATAAAATAGTGTTATATTCGTATTTCTTATGGTAAAAACTATATAAATAAATACTTTGATAATTTAATTTTGATAGATAAAAATACCCTATTAGGAAGACCGCCGACGGTGCGGCCTCTGGAGTCTGGACCGTTCAGTACTATCGCCCAAGGGTACGGGCTCACACTTTCTGTTCAAAATCGTCTGCACATGCATAGCGAACGCTCGAAAATGATCCTAGAGGTGTGTACCCGTACCCTTGGGCGATAATACGTCTAGCATAATTTAACCAAGGCTCGCCGCGCGACTCAGCGATTACTGCCGGGCTAGCACAACTACGCCTCGATGCGACGCGAGACGATAAAATCTGCTTTCTTACCAATTGGGAATGGATGAAAATTTTAGAAATGCCTGATTATTTTTTTGGTGATAGGAATAACCTTCTTTAGCACCAGAAAAAAGTCTAAAATTTTTCAGCTGCGTCAATTTTTTTTGCAAAATATAAACAGTTTCCTCACTTACGTTTTGGGTCAGTTACGGCACCTTCCTCGATCGGTCTCATATTACAAAAAAATATATTAAATATGTGTGGTAAACTGACACTGGCAATGATATTGACACTTGCAGCAGCTATATTGGTCATTACCAGTGTCAGTTTGCCACAGATATTTAAGATAGTTTTTTGTAATATGAGACAGATCAAGGAAAGTGTATAATTACCGTTCTTGACCCAAAACGTAAGTGAGGAAACTGTTTATACTTTTCAAAAAAAATTGTCGCAGCTGAAAAATCTGAAACTTTTTTCTGGTGCTAAGGAAGGTTATTCCTATCACCAAAAAAATAATCAGGCATTTCTAAAATGTTCATCCATTCCCCATTAGCGTAGTGCGAGTGAAGCGAGTCACTGAATCGCGGTGTAATACGTGGTGTCTCACTCACGCTGTAGAAATTAGAAAGAGGGTTCTCATCTCTTGTCGCGTCGCGGTGTCAGTTAGCACAAATTGTGTGTCTTGACTGAGAGAAGGGACTCCCTGGGATATCGTTCTATTGTAATTCTGGAAAAGATCATGTAAATTGGGATATCTCTATAACATTCCCGTCTCTAGTCCTAAACCTTAAAGTCCTAAGCCTGCTGACCCAATGTACAAGCTAAGTGCGTGCGCGCTTGACGTGCCGCTAGTATGTATGTTGCTTTATGTAGAATGGGTATCGTAAAAGGGCTCGTACCACTTCCGTACTGCCTCCCGTACAACAACTAACATGCTCCCAATATGTAAGATGTTCTTGTCTTATTACTTTTTTAGATCCAGACATACTACTACTAAAATTTTAAATCTTTGTATCAAAAGAGTACCGGTATACCGTCCCTGGTTGAGAGAACCAGCGAGCATTTTTGCAATTTCGGTTGAATTTTTGCTAAAACAAATAAGCAGTCTGACATGTCGTGCTAAGCTGTGTAAAATAGTCGTCCAAATCACGAGGAAGCTCCCCAATACTCATTGCGTAGTTTGTAGGTAGGAATAGGGCGCTTATTCGTTCATTGAAAGATGTATAATTTGCGTTATCACTCCTTATCATAACTTCATCATTGCCACGTTCTACCGAATGACCATGATCTGCTTAGCTGTAAACATAATGGCCACTGGCGACCGTGACAGGCTGGGAGACAAAAAGCAAATATACAGCACCCTAACCATTGACGAAATAAACCTAGAGGACCAACTCTCTATACAATATCGCCTTCCTTTAAAAAAAATAAGACTTCTGTAGCTTGTTTCACTATAGAATCTCTTGTGACTTGTGACTGACAATTCTCTATATTTTCACAAGCTTTTATTTAGTTTCACCTGTCCCGATGTTTGTTATCAAATGAAAAAAAAAATGAAAAAATATTTATTTCACTAATAAAGAGTGCATTAAAACAATTAAAGGTTGGGACTTCCTATTAAGTATGCAATACCTGTATCAGGAAGCCCCGCTCCTCCATAACAACCAGTTGTAGGTTTTAAGGAAATAAAACAAAAAATAAAGTTTTTTTTTTAAACAAGCAAAAAGAAAGTTTAAGATGGTACAATTTTATCCATGTATGTATGTATGTATGTGCATGTGCGTGAGGGTGTGCGCGCGGGCGCGCGCACGTGTGCGTGTGTGCGTGTGTGTGTGTTTGTGTGTGTCTGTGAATGTGAGTGAGATCGTGTGAGTGTCTTCTTGCAAATTAAATTTGATCCACTTCCCGGTAACCGATTGAGCTGAAATTTTGCATACATGTGTCTTTCTCTGTCTAAATAATCTCTGTAAAATATCAATGCACGGCCCAAACCGCTGGTTCTAGAGATTTCAAATTTGGCACGTAGGTTCCTTATAGGGTGCAGTAAGATAGGATTTTTCAAAATTCACCCTCTAAGGGGATGAAATGGAGGTCCAAAGTTTGTATGGGGAAACAAGATTAGATCGACTATTGTATATATATTTAATGTTTTTTGAGAATTCAACCCCTAAAAGGGGGAAATCTAGTGACATAGACAGCATAGTCTGAAAATCAACGTGGGTGGTTCAATTCAATTTATAAAAGTATGCACTTTATTTATTTATTTATTTGTATTTGGAGAACCAGCAGCTACAGAAACACAATGATATTATAGATAGAATACAAAAAGCCAATTACAGGTTCCCACCGATTTATGACGTTATCACGTAAAATTATCTTCCGTAAACCGACTATACAGACAACCATTTTTTTACTGCTCTAGTGTTCTCTGTCACATACGTCATCTTACACAATCTTCGCCCACTGACAAGTTCCTTATTCAGATTGACGTTATCACAAAACACAAGTAATTGGGCTAAAGTTTCGCTGCACTATCAATCAATGCCAGAGAATTTGTACGTTGTTATCAATTTGGTGGGTTAGTAGGTAACAGCGGTTGATAAGGATAACATTTAGGTTATGTTGAGACGCAGAATGCTATCTATAAACTTTAGAAAGTGAAAGTACAATACGGTAGATGACAACAAGTAAAAATAAATTGTTCTTCTATTTCAAATTGATAAATCCTAGCCAGATTCAAATTTTGAATTCGAAATTCTTCCAGTCGCTCTCACCTAGCCAACTGAGCTATCGGAACAATCTACTCGGTCAACAAACCTTTCAACCAGTACATATAAACAGCCTTGGCCAAAAGTATTGAGCACCCCACGTTTACCTTTGTAAGTTATGGATAAAGTATAATGTTTCAATTTCATAAATGCACTCAGACGTAAAATATAATAAGTGTTTGAACATGTGCAAATCATTAATATACAGGGTGGGCCCTGTAACAGGAGCAAAAAATTAAACGGTAGATTATTAAGCTTGTGAGCAATTGTTTCTAAGTGGTTTTAATTGAAAAAAAAAAATGTTTTTTTTCTCCTAAACATAAGTTTACGTATACTTTTATACTCTTCTGGAGTGATATAAGTTACTTTTTATGTTAAAAAACGCTAAAAAAGTTTTTTTTTAAATCAGAAAAATATCTTTTGAAAACAAAAATTCAAAAACTATTATGACTCACTACATGATGTTAACTCAAAATTTGCATTGACTACGGTTCCAAGATACATTACTCGGAGGTCATAACTTTAGATCAAAATTTCTCCGAGTTGAAAAAAATTGAAAAGAAATGGACAAAAGGGGTTACTACAGATGCTCTAAGGAAGCCGCCTTTTAAATATTTGCTCCTGTTACAGGGCCCACCCCGTATATCATTTTGAAATTGCTATTTGCGTGTCAAAACTGAAACTAGAAAAAGTCGAAAATTACAATAAAGGTTTAATTGTATATTTTTTTCACGGAATTTCCCTAACGCTAATAAATATGACGATTTTTTCTGATAGATAGGTACACAACTTTCTATTATAAAATATATAAATGCACCTTTTCAAGTTTGACTTATGTATGAAAAAACCCATGCTCAATACTTTTGGCCAAGGCTGTACAGCAACTTCTACCGCATCGCCGTCCTTTACCACTATGTTTCGGCAACCACTGACCAATGCTTCCCTTGCAGGGTGGCGTGCGGCGGCAACGCCGGCAACCTGCCTCCAGCGGACCACGACGATGACCTAACCAGCTTGAGCTGGCTTCAGGACAGGAATCTGCTGAGAGGTGAGCCTTAATTGAACTGGCAAAGCCTGCCTTCTGCCTAAGAGTGACACAAATGATATGAGTTTTTCCTAGAGAAACATTACCTAAATGGTTGTTGGCGCTAACGCATGGACCTATGATACTCAGGACAAGCTATAGGTGAAGCCACAGTGAGGGACGGAAACGCTTCTGTAAATTAAGAACTGCTCTTAAAATGGCTGATGGCTTACCATAAACAACCTACTCAATTTGGGCGGGTAGTGGTTTATTTGCCACAACTTCATACTAAATCAGTTGTGGCAAATAAATAAGTGGAACTATGACAAGGACTACTAATTATATCTCTCTTTCTGTCACACTTATCGAATTATGCTACCATCTCGCTCGGACGTGGTATTATTATTACCATAGCTTGTCCTGAGTATCATAGGTCCATGCGCTAACGCCATTATGACGCCGTAAATTAATGCGCTTTTTTAATAATGGCATAAGCATCAACGACAAAAGTTCCCTACAAGTATATGTATTGCAAATCACATTGTATCTTAACCTATCATATAGATGGATGACAGTATCTCACCTAGTAGAGCACGGCAGTTTTTGTAGAAAATAATTTTTAAGGTCCTTTTTTAAGGTACTGGTTCCAATGAGTAGTTCCAGAGATTACCCCTTCCCCACAAGAGTACAAAGCTAAAACCTCACAGACTTTTCGTGTTAATAATATTAGTGTCGTATAAATATAATATAAAAGATTATTTTGTGGCAGGTATAAATCTAACCAAAGGCGACGTTGAGGACACAAAAATGATTGGAAGTCAAGTAATAATAAAGGTAAGTTACCATTTATGCAACTATAAATCATCTTTCTACTACAGTCAGATATATTTCAGTTATTAGACATATGACATCATTTAAATGCCATGTTCTGTTTCGACTACAGCTGGCATACTAACCTCAATCAATTTGGTCTGTATTTATTAGATAACATAAATTTATGATAATATCACCAATTTTACTATTCGTTTTATTAATATGCAATTTGGTTTTGACGTGATAACGTCTTATACATCGATGAACGCGGGCTGCACGCACGAAAAAGTGTGACGCATTGTCCCGTTCCGACTGACCGACATATCAACGCACAGCCCAAACCGCTGGTTCTAGAGAGGCACGTAGGTTCCTTATAAGGTCTAGGGCTGCACTAAAAAAGGATTTTCGTAAGGGGGTGAAATGGGGGTCCAAAGTTTGTTCGGGGAAACAAGATTGGATGAGACTATTTTAATCGAAACTTCGAAAGTATTCCTAACGATAAATGAGTAAATACGTGTTTCAGGTTTTTTGAGAATTCAACCCCTAACAGGGGGAAATGGGGTGACAAAGTCTGAAAATCAACACTCTTCACAACATTCTTATGACATGACGTTAATCACGTAAAATTATCGTCCGTAAACCGACTTTACAGACAACCATTTTTTCATTTTAAACTAGGTTCAAGGTTGCCCATGTTAACCACTGCAGTCAACACAAGTCGTCATAGTCTCCACAATTTCGATTTCGTTTAGCTTTGCGTGTATTTACTTTACGTCCGTAATTACAATGGTAGTAATGTCTGCGTGAAACTCGCGTCTTATACCATTCCGCATTGGATGGTGTTGGTATTGACCAAGCAAACATTTGCACATGTGGAGCGTTACAATTCAATGCCGTTGGAGGCTCGAATAAAAGGATTCGTGCACTCTGGATTTCTAGGCGAGGACGAGTTGCGATTGTAGCTTACAGATGTTTTGATTATTATCATTATTAGGTACGTTTATACATAGTTAAATCATTATGTAATGTAAATTAGATAGTTTCCTCATGTTAACATTGATAACGTGGTGTTGCTAAATGGATAGTAAACCATCAAGTAATTGGAATAAAGTATTAATTACGAAATATAATTAAAATAATAAAAAAGATGGACCTTAAATGATTCCTTGTTTATAGCGATCGAAAGGTAAAAACCGGCCAAGTGCGTGTCGGACCACGCAAAACGAAGGGTTCCGTGCCTATTAAAAAGGTCGTATCATCACAGAAATCTTACGGCACTTAGGTCCTTTTCTTTGAGGAAGGCAGTTTTTCAGCAATAACTCGAAAACCTTTGAACCGATCGTGTTCAAAACAATTTTAACAGTAACCTTATATTTATTTTGAAAGTCCTATCGATTGATGTGCCACACGTGGGCTCACAATGAAAAAAAAAATTCACTTTTGGTTTTATGTATTGCACGCCTAAAAAAAAATTTTTAACTTTAATTGGCTAACAAAATACACATATCCTTAAAATTTTATTCAAATACACCTTATAGTTTTCGAATAAAATGCCTGTGACATACGGACAGACGGACATGACGTAACTATAAGGGTTCCGTTTTTGCCATTTTGGCTACGGAACCCTAAAAATAGCCACCAAAACCCGAATCAGCGCACCCCACTTCCACGTGGTCTCGTCTGTCCCCCTAGAGTGTATATAAAAGCCCGCGGAGCCAGAAGGTCGCGAAGGTCCTGAGTTGAATTGGTGCACGAGGCGCGGCGACCTCCCTAGCGGAGCGTAGGTCGAGTGCGCACGTGGAACGAAGGGGCGACGAAGCGAGTTTCTGGCGGGAGCCCGGGCGGAGGGCGGGAGACCGAGTCCCAGAAACGAAGGCGGGGCTCCGTCGACTTCTTGGCAGTCATTTGTTATATGAAAACTGAATGATTTTAAATAATATGTATGTTAGTATGTTTATGTCATAATTGCGTTCAATATGTATAATTTTACTGTTCAAATTTTGTATGGTGTCAATGACGTGTATGTTGTGGCCGTTGTGGGAATTAATAAAGTTTTAATCAATTAATTATTTTCAATAATATGTTAATCATATTTTTGTCATAAATTCGTTATACGAAAATAGAATTATGCCTATTGTAAATTATGTCATTTTGCTTATTATACCAATCGATAATTAGTTAAGAAAAATATAGCAAAAAATCATTATATCAAATGTTACATTATATTAAATAACTTTATGTTAATTTACTGTATATCAAGTGTATGTTAGTTTTCCTGACATTATATGAAATATTACGGACCCCGTAGCCTTACTTCTTATGCAAAAAACTGTTTCATTAGAAGAGCGTGCAGGCTTTATGACGAAAAATTTCACACTAGATATTTTCCATAAGACATTCTGTACGGAATATTACAGATAGTGCCACGGAAAAATTGACCACTTTTTGTCGTACAAAATGTGCATTCTTGAGTAGAATGACCCAATCATCCATTCTCTCCAGACGGAGTCCATCACCCCGCCGCCCGTGGCGCGCGCGTCCCCGCCCCGCACGCCCGTGAAGGCGCCGCCGTCACCGGCACCGACACACAGCAAGCCGCCATACTCATTCTCGTGTCTCATCTTCATGGCCATCGAGGCCGCACCCGCAAGGGCCCTGCCAGTCAAAGAGATCTACGCGTGGATCGTGCGCCACTTCCCGTACTTCAGACACGCGCCGCAGGGATGGAAGAATAGCGTGCGACATAATCTGTCGCTTAACAAGTGCTTCCACAAGGTTAGTTGGTTTGTTATAGTATAAGTTCTAAGGCTCTTCCCCCTCATGGGCCACCAAGGTCTCTTTATTAAAGTTAAAATAGTGATGACATAAAAAAATCATCTTTAGACATGTAAACTATATCTTCGGACTCTTCTCTCTTCATCTTCTCTTTTCATCTCCTTCTTTTAAGTACATTAAACCCCTCTCTACATACTAGTATTCCATTGCAGGTAGCGGCCGCCCCTGGTCTCGGCAAGGGATCTCTATGGACAGTCGATCCTCAGCATAGGTCTACGTTATTACAGGTAATTCTATATAATATGTTATGTGAAAATCACTTATTTAAACTTTATTGCAAGTAAAATAGAGTTGAATTGGCACTTAATGCCTTGATGCTTTCTTTAGTAAGTTACCGAAAGAGTATTAGATTTGTATGTGAGGGATGTAAGAGACGAGGTAGGCCAAAGACAAAGTCGATGACTGGACTTTCTGTGTGATTTATTTTGCTTTTATATGAAGAGGAAAGAAGTGAGTGACGAGATGACGGGTGACAGAGAAGTATGGTAGAAAAATACATGCTGCGCCGATTTCCTATGATGGTCTTATGAAATGATAATTGATATGTTCTCTGCAGGCCGTCGGTCGCTCTGGCTTTGATCAAAGTCATGAACTGAACCTGACGTGTGTTCCCCAGGCGTTCGGTCGGCAACCGATCCCGCCAGCGGCCGACACTCCGCCCCCCACCAAGAACACACCCGACCCGGCGCTGTTCCCGTTCCTGGCGCGGCGGCTCGCGCGCCCGGAGCCCGGCGCCGACGAGTACCTCGCCGCCGCCACCGTGCTGGCCATGAAGTACGGGCCCAACGTGCTCGAGCAGGTATGCAGCTGTAGGATACATGTATACACGCCCGACCCGGCGCTGTTCCCGTTCCTGGCGCGGCGGCTCGCGCGCCCGGAGCCCGGCGCCGACGAGTACCTCGCCGCCGCCACCGTGCTGGCCATGAAGTACGGGCCCAACGTGCTCGAGCAGGTATGCAGCTGTAGGATACATGTATACACGCCCGACCCGGCGCTGTTCCCGTTCCTGGCGCGGCGGCTCGCGCGCCCGGAGCCCGGCGCCGACGAGTACCTCGCCGCCGCCACCGTGCTGGCCATGAAGTACGGGCCCAACGTGCTCGAGCAGGTATGCAGCTGTAGGATACATGTATACACGCCCGACCCGGCGCTGTTCCCGTTCCTGGCGCGGCGGCTCGCGCGCCCGGAGCCCGGCGCCGACGAGTACCTCGCCGCCGCCACCGTGCTGGCCATGAAGTACGGGCCCAACGTGCTCGAGCAGGTATGCAGCTGTAGGATACATGTATACACGCCCGACCCGGCGCTGTTCCCGTTCCTGGCGCGGCGGCTCGCGCGCCCGGAGCCCGGCGCCGACGAGTACCTCGCCGCCGCCACCGTGCTGGCCATGAAGTACGGGCCCAACGTGCTCGAGCAGGTATGCAGCTGTAGGATACATGTATACACGCCCGACCCGGCGCTGTTCCCGTTCCTGGCGCGGCGGCTCGCGCGCCCGGAGCCCGGCGCCGACGAGTACCTCGCCGCCGCCACCGTGCTGGCCATGAAGTACGGGCCCAACGTGCTCGAGCAGGTATGCAGCTGTAGGATACATGTATACACGCCCGACCCGGCGCTGTTCCCGTTCCTGGCGCGGCGGCTCGCGCGCCCGGAGCCCGGCGCCGACGAGTACCTCGCCGCCGCCACCGTGCTGGCCATGAAGTACGGGCCCAACGTGCTCGAGCAGGTATGCAGCTGTAGGATACATGTATACACGCCCGACCCGGCGCTGTTCCCGTTCCTGGCGCGGCGGCTCGCGCGCCCGGAGCCCGGCGCCGACGAGTACCTCGCCGCCGCCACCGTGCTGGCCATGAAGTACGGGCCCAACGTGCTCGAGCAGGTATGCAGCTGTAGGATACATGTATACACGCCCGACCCGGCGCTGTTCCCGTTCCTGGCGCGGCGGCTCGCGCGCCCGGAGCCCGGCGCCGACGAGTACCTCGCCGCCGCCACCGTGCTGGCCATGAAGTACGGGCCCAACGTGCTCGAGCAGGTATGCAGCTGTAGGATACATGTATACACGCCCGACCCGGCGCTGTTCCCGTTCCTGGCGCGGCGGCTCGCGCGCCCGGAGCCCGGCGCCGACGAGTACCTCGCCGCCGCCACCGTGCTGGCCATGAAGTACGGGCCCAACGTGCTCGAGCAGGTATGCAGCTGTAGGATACATGTATACACGCCCGACCCGGCGCTGTTCCCGTTCCTGGCGCGGCGGCTCGCGCGCCCGGAGCCCGGCGCCGACGAGTACCTCGCCGCCGCCACCGTGCTGGCCATGAAGTACGGGCCCAACGTGCTCGAGCAGGTATGCAGCTGTAGGATACATGTATACACGCCCGACCCGGCGCTGTTCCCGTTCCTGGCGCGGCGGCTCGCGCGCCCGGAGCCCGGCGCCGACGAGTACCTCGCCGCCGCCACCGTGCTGGCCATGAAGTACGGGCCCAACGTGCTCGAGCAGGTATGCAGCTGTAGGATACATGTATACACGCCCGACCCGGCGCTGTTCCCGTTCCTGGCGCGGCGGCTCGCGCGCCCGGAGCCCGGCGCCGACGAGTACCTCGCCGCCGCCACCGTGCTGGCCATGAAGTACGGGCCCAACGTGCTCGAGCAGGTATGCAGCTGTAGGATACATGTATACACGCCCGACCCGGCGCTGTTCCCGTTCCTGGCGCGGCGGCTCGCGCGCCCGGAGCCCGGCGCCGACGAGTACCTCGCCGCCGCCACCGTGCTGGCCATGAAGTACGGGCCCAACGTGCTCGAGCAGGTATGCAGCTGTAGGATACATGTATACACGCCCGACCCGGCGCTGTTCCCGTTCCTGGCGCGGCGGCTCGCGCGCCCGGAGCCCGGCGCCGACGAGTACCTCGCCGCCGCCACCGTGCTGGCCATGAAGTACGGGCCCAACGTGCTCGAGCAGGTATGCAGCTGTAGGATACATGTATACACGCCCGACCCGGCGCTGTTCCCGTTCCTGGCGCGGCGGCTCGCGCGCCCGGAGCCCGGCGCCGACGAGTACCTCGCCGCCGCCACCGTGCTGGCCATGAAGTACGGGCCCAACGTGCTCGAGCAGGTATGCAGCTGTAGGATACATGTATACACGCCCGACCCGGCGCTGTTCCCGTTCCTGGCGCGGCGGCTCGTGCGCCCGGAGCCCGGCGCCGACGAGTACCTCGCCGCCGCCACCGTGCTGGCCATGAAGTACGGGCCAAACGTGCTCGAGCAGGTATGCAGCTGTAGGATACATGTATACACGCCCGACCCGGCGCTGTTCCCGTTCCTGGCGCGGCGGCTCGCAGTGTAGTATAACCATCGGGTGGTCCTCTAGTCGTATAACAACTATTGTCATAATATCGATTGTCATAACACTTTACGCATAAAGTTGATGCTCATATTTTTTTTGGCATACATTGTACTATGGTATAATTGTTCCCTGTCATAATTTTACGCATTCATAATTCAAACGAATTATACCATAATGTCGAATGTCATACATTTATTTAGTCATAATTTCGATAATTATAATTATTTTTAGTAATAATTGTAAATGTCATACATTTATCAAGCCATAACTATTTTTAATCATAACAATCGTTTAGCATAAATTATGTCAAGATTTCACGTTGGTAGTAGGGAACAGGGCAAAACCGACTCGGATCGCGGATAGGTTAGAAGAAGAAAGCGGGAGCTTTGCTCTTTCTTGTCTTCGAGGTTATTTTTTTTATAAAAGAGCGGAAAAACATGTTATTAAAACTTGTTTGTAAACTTTTATATTGACCGTCCTTATGCGTTTTGCAGTTTATGCGTTTATACAGTATGGTTAAAATGTTTTATGAGCAACCAATGTATGTCCATTGTAAAGTATGCTTAAATAATTTTATGCGCATCAAATGTATGCGCATTACACATTATGTTCTTAAACATTATGATTAAAAACGTTATGCGCATAAATGTATGACTATTGACAGTTATGCGTAATGATGAGTATGACGAATCCACGTATGCCTATCAAAAATATGACTTCAAACTTTATGCAACCCGACCCCTACCTATAACCATCACGTGGACGTGTGTGACCGTATGGTGTTGTTCCAGCTGCCGCCGGCGGCGCACCACCTGGTGATCTCGCGCTGCGCGCGCGACGAGCACTCGTACTCGGGGGGCTGCGCGGAGCGGCGCACGGCCGAGGCGCTGCTCAACCTGGCCGGCGTGTGCCCCGAGCCCGCCAGCTAGCAACGGCGACCAGCCAGCCTCTAGGTACATGCCACAACTAGTTCACGCGAGACCCAATCTGCAACTAATCCAAGAGTGTATGTCGACGACCGGTTAGCCTAGTGGGTAGTGACGCTGCCTACGAAGCGGAGGGCCCTGGGTTTGAATCCCGGTAAGGGCAAATATTTGTTACTGAATTTTGGATGTACTTAAGTATTTATATATCGTCGTCCAGTACCTACAACACAAGCCTTATTGAGCTTAGTATAGGCCTAATTCGATTTGTGTAAGAATGTCCCCTAATATTTATTTATTTATTAGTGTATGCGTAGTGTAGGGGACAAACACGTCGCTAACGGACAACTGAGAATGGATGAAAATTTTAACAGTGCCCGATTATTTTTTTGGTGGTAGGAATATAACCTTCCTTAGCACCAGAAAAAGGTTTCAGATTTTTCAGCTAAAAAAATAATATAAACAGTTTCCTCATTTAGTCAAGGACGGCACGAAACACATTTAAGACATTTTTATGTAATATGACCGGATCAAGGAAAAGTGTCTATTGACCGTCTGCGATTGCGTAAAGCGAAGCGGAAAGAATGAAGATGCTACATTTACTGCCTTCTCAGAAGGCCTATGTTGACTCTTATTGCAATGCATATAACAATGTTTTAATAGGTTGTCTATCGTTTGCATGTAATATAATTTCACTTGCCATAATTTTATATCCCTTTATATAATGTTTCATTTGCCATAATATTTATTTGACTTAATATTATTTTCTATAATGTTACATGCCAGAATATAATGTTCATTCAAATGCCATAAACTTTACTTGCCATAATTTCAAATGCAATTACTTGACGGAATATTCATTTGCCATAAAAAACTACATTTCTGCGAGCCGTTCGAATGTTGCGAATGTTCGGTTCTGGCGCTCTCTGGCGATCTGGCCGGCCGCTGGCGGCTGTAGGGTCACAGTTCAGCCTAACACTCCTTTTCGCTTCGCTCGTCGTCGTACCTGCCTTATAGTTGAGTTGGACCGAAGGCGGTGAGAATATGAGAAATCAAATAATAATCACCTACATCCAGGATGTTAACCCAAATCCTAAAAAGTTAGAAGTTTTCTAGGGTTCCGTACCTCAAAAGTAAAAAAACGGAACCCTTATAGGACCACTCGTGCGTCTGTCTGTCCGTCTGTCACAGCCGATTTGCTCCGAAACTATTGGACCGATTGAGTTGAAATTTGGTAAACATATGTAAATTGGTGACCCAAAGATGGACGCGTAAAGTAAATTAATGAATTCTGAACAAGGGGGCCACTTTTGGGGGGTAAACTGGAAAATTTAAAAAAAAGTTTCGCAAACTGTATTGTGTGACATGTCAAATGAAAGGGGTTGTTGTAAGCATCTCAGTTTTTTTTTATATATAATTTTAGCTAAACAGATTTGAAGTAATTTAGGAAAAAAGACGAAATTTGATAATTTCCCCCCTCCCCCCCTTATCTCCGAAACTACTATAAAATTCTGAAAAAAATATAGAAATATGAAAGATAATGTAAAAAAAATATGAAGATTACAGGAAAAACTATAATAAGTTTGAGTATTCAAAGTAACGGGAAAATTCTCAATATTTTTGTGTATTATATACGGAACCCTCACCACGCGAGTTGAGCTCGCACTTGTCCGGTTTTTTTTGTATATGATTTTATTGCATATTAATATTATGGATTATAAAGTTTCTGGCAAATGATATTATAGAAAATAACAATTCTGTCTTATGAATGTTATGGCCCATGAAATTATGGTAAGCAAAATTATGACCTGTGAATGTGATGGCAAATGAAATTCGGGCAAATGAAGGAATACCCTGCGCGACATTTTGCAGATTGCTTCCTTTAATAATAACTAAATCTAACACAGGTTTGGCTAGATATAACTTCCCAAAAGCCTAGCGGCCGTATTAATAAACGTTCTACAAGCCTATTTTAACTAAAATGCCGTTATAATTCGTTTGTCTTTATCTGTCACTTTCACATTTGTGTTCGTGAGAAAGGGATAAAGCACTATGAATGAAGGGGGGTTAATTATTGAAATGCTTGTAGACGAACCTGAATTAACAATGCTTTGGGCTTAAAACCACAAAATTTTATAATACCTTATTCACTTATATCCCTAATTTTCAAATTACCATTGGCTCTCTAGGTATTTATACCTAAATGTCAAATTGTGTCATTCTTAAAATGAACGTAATTCATTATGGCTTTGACCTAAAACGTCATATTCTAAATACCTAAAGATTGAAATTAGCCGAGGCAAAATACGGTTTCGAAAAACATTAATTTATAATAGCGTTTTTTTTGTTTATTTCATTCTAAAACATTATTCTAAGATGCTTTATTCAAGAATCCAACAAATTTTCCACCCGGAAGTAATTATATAGATTTAAATTAAACATTCATTGTCTTTTTTATTTTATTTATATTGAATATTTTAAAGCAAATGTAAATGAACCTAAATAAACATAAAAAAAAATATTAATATTTATCCGGACTTTTTAGGAGCTAATTAAATATTGATTTTTTTGATGTCTGATTTTTTGTTGGATTTTGCCTCTAGGTAACAATTTAATTGATAACATATCCGTTACATTAAAAAAATGAGCTATTATAAATTATTTCCAAATATGTCATTTTTTCCATACAAGTTGTCAGTTCATTGCCTGGACTAAATGCACAATTCCTTCAAATAACGAATGACAGAAATGACAAAAGAAAAAGAAACATTCCTCTTATGTAAAATTTGTCAATCTCCGTGTAATACAAATTTAGGTATTTTGACATTTGACAGTTGTTTTGCCATGAAAGTGTTTTAAAGTTTAGGCAGAGACTAAGCTATTTTGAAATCCGGCCATATTAAGTGTGTGTGTGTTAAGAAAAAATTTAGGCATTCTGCAATTTAGGTATTTTGAGACCAAGAACTTTAATGGTTACGTAAATAATTTTAATCATCATATGTTATATACCAAATTTTCGTACGCCACACGGCACATCATAGCTGAACTGAATACTTATAACTGTCACCTATTTTTACCTATGTTTGACGAAATAAATGATTTGATTTGATTTGATTTGAAGAAGTTTTGAGAGCTGGGAATATCTTAGAGCATATATAACTGAAGTAGTCTTTCAGTAACTTACCCCTCTGTAGAAAACTGCACAATGTGCAAAAAATCATGCAAAGACAATTTCACAATCGATCACAAAATCGCCTCGCAAGAGAACACTGATCATAAAAATGCCCGCATGTTGCTGTAAGCACTTGATATTATAAACGTTCAACCACTTCAAGCTTTCAATATACAATTGAGTTTCAATACCCTATTAAGATGCTCCCCCCCGCCCCCGCAAAATTCGGCAGACATTTTTGAACGCCAATACGACATAAGGCTACTCCAGTTATGTATGCTCTAAGGCCCTAGAAGCAAACTATGAATACTTACCTATAACGATAAATTTAATAAAGAGGTAGAGTAATTGATAAAGAGGTAGAATGCAATTTACTAGTTATAAGCCCAAAGCTTAACAATATTCTCCTTGTTTCAGACGAGCGACCGATACGTTGAGGATCAGTATGTTCGCTCCCATTTCGCGCGGGCATGTACCCAACCTGTTCAAAGCACTTTTCACCCGCTGAGAATAGCCGTCGGTCCTTTATCTCCGAGTGAACCAACGATTGACTAGATGTTTCAGTAAGTGGCAGCTATGTTCGATTTATTTTTAGGAGAACTTAATACACTGCAGAATGTAACGTCGAATTTTCATCTTTGTTTGAAATACATTGAAGAGCAAGCGAGTCAATTGTACGGATTCCATACAAAGCGTAGGCTTTTTTTGTTATTGATTAAATATGGCTGTTTCTTGAAGGTATTCAGAATCCTTGCAAATATTGAAATCTTCATGAAATTATGAAGTTCATGAAGTCACGAATAAAGTTGGCAAACTGTCAATGTTAAAACAATTTAATTATGTTCTGCTCAAGCTTCTAACAATCACGGGAATTATGTAATAAAAATGTTTATATGTAATATTGTTTATGAAAAGCTAGGGCCAAGCTCTTAGATCAATGGGTCGACCAAATCATTGAATATTGTTGGCATCAGTTCGTAGAACGATAAAAGTATTTAAATAAATAGCTACGTCTATTACGATTATAAATAGATAAAAAAAAATGTTTACCATTCTCTAGTCCCAATAAAGACACGTTTTTAGCTACCGGGTAGTCCCAGCATTCTTAAGAATACCAACTATTTAAGCTAAAATGGCTCACTCATTAGTTAGGACCTCTCTAATTTTCCATTCAAAAACCAATTTGTAATATACATCACGTCATATGATAGCAATTTTCTCTAGTTAGCTTCAGAAATATCTACACTCTTAAAATACTCTACAAATCTCAACACCGACTCCATTGCAATGACAGTAGAGGCAGGGTTGGTATATTTATAATATTTATTCAGCCGACTGTATTACACAGATTCAGCTCCTTACCTAAACAATCATAGCAATAGTTGCGATACCTCCCTAGTGCTGTAAAGAGAATGGAAAATAGTAGGAACTCCATGCATTTAGGTTTTCCCCGTTAATAATATTACTCATTCTTAATCGTAAGAAAATGTTATTATAGTGAAGGTAATTGAATTAGTGTTACCACATTTCCGTCTGTTTTGCAAGTATTTCGTTGAATGCCAAATGTTGCCAGTATAATAAAGAGTTACGTTTTAAGGTGTAGCACCATTACTAAATTAAAAAATATAACGGAAATGTGATAATCTATATATTTAAGTTTTAAAATTGCATTATATTTATTTAGCTTTTTCTGCAGTTTTATCGATAATTTATTAGCTGAGTTAAGTTAAGGATGATATTTAATATTTATTTGGAAATTGAGTTGAGGATATATTTTGATACAACCTACCTTCTTTTGTGATCAGTCTTTAAGAAGTCTAATTATTACGAGTTTAGTAAATGTTCAAAATGGCGGACTGTTGTCGTTTACAGTGGAACATTTGCGGAACTTTCTTTACATAAGTGTGTATATAAAATGTGAAATATTGCAATAGCCTTGTATAATGTATTGTAAACACACACTCGTTTATATATACTGTCAGGGGTAATAATATACGTACATAAATATCTGTACACGCCTTTATGACATTGACAATGAAGTCCTGTACATATATTTTTGTATGTATATTAATTACCTCTGACTGTACATCAAAGAGACTTTTCTTTTATGGACTCACTTAAAAGTTCAATATAGTAAAAATTAGAATAAATTATACATATGTAGTTCAGATTGTACATATTTGGAACTGGCAAGAAATCTAAGCAATAATTAAAAATCGCCGGGTGCATTTACCTCAGCCTGTCAAAGATACGCATTTAGTTAAAAAGGGTAGACCCCAGTTTGTAAATTCGTAATAGTAATATAAACTAAATAGTTTTCCAAATATTTTACCATAGTAATTTCCCTATTGTGAACTTTTTGTAAATATCTAGTTCAAGTTGTACAGACATATAGGAGTAGAAAATGTTGAACAATTTGGATATCCAATTTAACTCGTCAAAACCTAACCGTACATATACGTTCGAGTAAATTTTAAACCTAAAATAAACCAGACAAAGTTGCTGTTTCATCCTGTCACTGAAATATAAATGGGTCATTGTCAGTCCAAAAATCAAAAAAACGTCTTTTCTGTGGTCAGTAGTTAAGGGCTTATGGTTATATATAATATGTTTTTATCGCATAGCATTATAGAAGAGGCGACGCCGTATATGCGGATTCTGAGTTCAAGCAAAAATTAGGCTTTATACTAACTTTGGCAATGTCCACAGAATAGACGCGATCCTAAATCTGACAAAGACCCAAATAGATCAGCTTCTTCTAAAAATCTCGGCATTACTGAGTGGATAAGCCCTTTAAAACAACTTACAATGCTACTGATACAATCAGCCGGACTACGATTCACATTGTTCAATCTTATCTTCTCGTTTTGTTCATTGTATAGGTTCTGTTCATCCACTTCTGTAGGTTCAGTCGACAAAGACATGGGAGTTACACATTAAAAATATGTCTGTTGTCTGAGTATATTGTAATTGACAAAACGGATCATTGTTTCGAAAAAGTGAACAATTAAGTTTTAGTTCAATATATTTAGATTCTTTTCCCGAATGAACCGTCTAAATATCACTTATAGAGAAGTAGCGAATTTATAGTAAAACAAACCAATTTTTTTTTGATATAGTATTTTACATTCAATCTTTGGAGAGTGAAATTATTAATTAAATAACAATAATTCTTTTAAAATTTTAGGTTCGTTAATTTTAGAACCTTATGTGCGTGGGGCCTACTGCCCGTTCCCTCCCATTCATGAGAGGAGGCCTGTGCCCAACAGTGGGACGTATATAGGCTTATGATGATGAGGTTCTAAAATTAGTGCTATTATATTAGCGTGACATAATATCAAATTTAGAATAATATTTACACTGCACTGTTTACAAATGGGTTAAAGACAGCAATATTGACACAGTCATTTTAATTATCCTTAATTTTGACTACAGGCAGAATAACTTGCAGAAGTGGGTGTCAGGTTTTGGTGTATCGATAAGTGTTGTATAAAACATCATATTGACAGATCTAAAGTGCCTATTAGTGCTTCTATCTATCTTACTATTAGGGGTATGGGGTTAAGCGGGCATTGTTGCCGATGAAATATATACATACATAACAAACAATTTATTAAAATTTCAATATTACGTAATAATTAAAATTTTCGATCCTTGGCTGATTAGGGTTGGTTTACATTCGATCGGTGGTCAATTTACACCACGTCAAACGGTAGCAATTCTCTTTTTCTGTAATCAGCTTCATAAGTACCTAAAGCTCCTAAAGTACTCTAAAAATCTTGATACGAACTCTATGGCTACATACGTACAGGAGCCGTAGCATGGTTGGCCTTATCACGCGACAAGTGACAAGATAAGAGCGTCGTCTCGTTCTATCGAACGATGTCAGCCACTGACGCACGCTCTATCTTATCACCTATCGCGTGACAAGGCCAACCATGCTACGGCTCCTGACAAGTGGCTTGCTTAGTGCCTAGAGCTTAGCGAGTAGCGAAGTGATACGAACTTTCTATAATATTTTTAACCGCGGCTGCACTGCACACGCTAGGTGACTAGCTCGGTGAGTAGCGTGTGCAGTGCAGCCGGTTAAGAATATTATATAACGTTCGTAACACTTCGCTACTCGCTATGCAACTCGCTAAGATCCAGGCAATGAACTGGCAACTTGTATGGAAAAATGTCAAATTTGGAAATAATCAAATAGTTACCTAGAGGCAAAATCCAACAAAAAATCAGACATCAAAAAAAATTAGCTCCTAAAAAGTCCGGTTAAATATTCATATTTTTTTATCTTTATTTAGGTTCATAGACATTTGATTTAAAATATTCAATATGAATAAAATAAAAAAGACAATGAATGTTTAATTTAAATCCATATAATTACTTACGGGTGGAAAGTTTGTTGGATTCTTGAATAACGTTTTAGAATGAAATAAACAAAAAAAAACGCTATTATAAATTAATGTTTTTCGAAACCGTATTTTGCCTGCAGTACTAAGCAAGCTGTACGTATGCAGCCTATTACAGTGACAGTAGAGGTAGCGTTGATATATTTTTGCGTTATGAACCGCTTTAGAATCTAGCAGTTCTGAAATGCAATAAGTTGGGTCTGTTACATTTATAAATTTCATCGGTAGCCGATCGGGTGATAGTTGACACCAACTAGGATATATGTGATAACAACAGTTAAGCTAAAATGTTAATATTTCACTTGGGCTTACACACTAATATTTATCAATACTTAAATCGTGTTTATTTCTATAAATTAAGTGGTTGCACGTTTTATAACTATTGTACGTGTATGCGTATATTTGATTTTATAGGTGTTTTAAGTTTAAATTATGAAAGAAATATAAGTTATGCATAGAATAATGTTAGACTGAAGCAATGACTGATTTGTGATGAAGCAATATTATTTATTAGTGAAATGGAATGAAAACTTTCGTTTTGAACCCGAGTGGTCGAAAAACTCGTTCATGTTACCTACCTATTTATTTGTATCGAATTAAACAAAATAAAGAAAATGTGTTTGATGAAATAAGTGTCAAAAATGACCTTACTTAATTATGTGTTTGGTTTTTTTTACACTTAAGTATATCGTTTCGTTTTACACTTAAATCAACGCTTAAAGATGATTAATCTATTGTAAAATAACTATGGTAGTCAAACTGCCATTTTTAATAAATCATCAGCACTGTATTGTAAAAAAAAGGACGGATAGATCACGGGGCCTGGATAATCACCTGTATTATAATAGCGTTTTACTTTACAGTAAATAAATAATCTATATTGTTTTCTCACATTCGTTAGTCGCTGTGCCAAAATTATCATAGAACTGTTATTGCCATGTAACAAGCAAATTCAATTAATTTGAATGTATTTACATAAATAAAATATACTATGTAATGCATAGACTAGGCTATAAGTGATATATAGTAATGTTTTAATGCTAAATATAAATACATACAATTTTGCTGTATTTAGAGGCGTCTTCCATCTTTACTCATTATTTTCTCGTAGATAACTTTCTGTCGGGGAAAAACGCATGCAAAAGTTGTATAAATAATCATCTGAATAAGAAAAACAATAGAACACCATTAGCTATACAAATCCTAAAGATATGATAAACTATTTCTCGTCACTGTTTTTTTTTTACAAAATACAATATGTCCCATTAAAGGCATGGAAAAAGTGGGATTTACCCACGATTGGATTAAAATAAATATTTTTTCCAATTTCAAGTAATCAGCAGAAAAAAACACCCTTAGATGGGAAAATTAAGATTTTATTTTAGATAGATTTATTCACTTTTATTTATTTATTTTAACTCATGCAGTTTATTCCCCGGCTGTAGCCTTTCTTTCGTGGTATAAGGAATGTAGATGAAACTTTACAGCAATAATTAGTACCTAATTGTAGTAGTATTTTGCTGGTAGATGCTACGTATGATATACTATGTGTGATACATTAAATTGCGTTTTTTTTTTGTTTTCATCGTGTGCTTTATTTCTCGTTTCTTACTTTTGACCAATTAATACGTAATCGTACATATTGTTCAAGAATAAGAAATGCCTTTTTAAAAGAAGTTATATCGATATGATATTAAAATTGTTGCGGCTTAAAAGTAATCATGAATCAGAATAGTTTTATCTAATTTATTGTCTAAGTTATGCGACTCTTTATTTAGTTGTAGTTGGTATTGGTTTTGTGAAAATGAGAACTTTTAGAAAAATCTTCTCGTATATTTTAATTTTATTTAGAATAATTGTTTTGTGGCTCGTGTTTAGGTGTTGCCACTAAATGCTCAGGTTTTATATTTTTATGGCGTATTGCTAATATTAGGAAGATGATTCTAAAATCTCGTACAGTGATTGAAACTTAACCGCCATGTTTAAAATAACTTTATCTTAACACGTTCACTGCCAAGAATCCCGTGGGTTTCCCAGTATGTAGCGGAAAGCGACTACGGCGTAGGCGCCCGCTAGGCGGGTACCTGCCAG